>CM050454.1:108317200-109804700 GCA_027563935.2 Costus lasius | reverse complement strand
GGAGTGTGGGTTTGGCTGAATTGATGAGGAATCTAGCCAGTCTAGCAGTGACTGGAGAGCGTTGGATTAGGATTTAATGAGGGCATTTCTAGTAGGAGCTTGTGGCTCGCCAACTTTGCAACTCTGGGTAGGTACTCTGCATTAATCTCTTGGCAACGATGCTAGTTCTTGATATCATCTATACAATGCTCATGTCAAAATTGTGCTCGAAAGTTTATAGTAGGTCTCTGCCAGTTCTGAGGATACGTTGGTTGAGATAACTCAAACAGTTTTTCCGTAATAGTTCAACGCTTGCTTGTGTTAGGCAATTTCGAATACGACTTAGAATTGGTCCACCAAAAAGGTTGTTAGTCTAAGGTCATAAGCATCCTCTACATTCGATAGTGCCATCCTACCTTCCTCCGCATAATTCGGCAAGCTTTTGTTCTCATTCCTTGTTGAGTCCACGAATCTGCAAGCATTTGTTTGCATGCTCCTGATCAAATAACACATCTTGGAATTGGTCTAGTAAATACTGAAAATCCTACAGTGCCAGAAACAAAATCTCCATTCTCAATCTTCTTCTTCTAATACTCTTACATGCATATGCAGCTGCATTGATCATTGCAAAAATATTCGATACTAAAATTCAACCAAGCAAGTAGCTCCGCTATGTTCCTCTTCCATCTCAAGTTTCAATCACTAGGAGCAGTAATCTTGCATCTTCCTCTGCAAGTGCATACCTCAATTTTCCCAGAGAAAACATTGCCATCAAACGGCAAATTTATACAATTGCTAGGCTCAGCTCTTCTGCATCGCAAATCTTACAGCTTGTTTGGCAAAATAGAACAATAAAATCTCGTTCTTGGTATTATAATAAACAAGTTACATATGCCTATCTTAAACGTGTAAGTGGAAGAAAAGTAAACAAAAAAGTATACTAGTCTGCTGATTTCTGAGGCCCCAATTCAAGATCCTCCTCCAAATTGGGATTCAACACGCCGGCGGCGGCTTCCTCCGATGCGCCCTTTCCTTCTCCGTTCTCAGGCAGCTCGTCCCTCACCCGGAACACGGCGTGGAGCATCACAATCGGCAATCCGACCCCCAAGGTGAGCAGGAGCTGCGGCACAGCTCCAGTAATTACGAGCTCTACGATGATCACGATGATCGCGATCGCCGCCACAATCCTGCCGTGGATAACCCGGCGGAGGAGGGGGAAGATCTTGAGGAGCGCCCCGTAGCCGAGCGCGATCTTGATGAATGCCATTAGGAAGAGCATGGTGGCTCGGTGGCGGGGGAAGAGGGAGGCTAGGAGGAGGAACCAGAGGAGCGCGGCGTAGTGGACGCGGAAGGAAGCGACGTTGCGGACGGCGCGGACGGCGGCGGCCTCCGCGTCGGCGGGGGCTGCGAAGGACTGGGGGCGGGCGAAGCGGGCGATGGCGCGGCGCGCGGATCGGGCGTGAGCGCGGGCGCGCTCGACGGCGGCTGCGGCGGAGTGCCGGAGCACCGCGCCGTAGGTCGCCATGGCGCGCGCGAGTCGCAAGGGGTTGGCCGAAACGCGTCTTTAAGATGGCACTGGCGGTTGGGAAGCGAACTCGACGACCTTTCTAGGCTCTTCGGAGAGAAGACGAAGAAATGATCGGCTGTATCAAACCACAATGGATCCGACTAATGCAGCAAGTCGAATCGTGCCAGGCCAGTTTCTGGCGAGTAGCAATGTCACCCGAGTTTTGCATGCTGTTAGAATGCAGACAGCTGATCCGAACACACAGGAGACGCGGATTGCAGTCATCCAGCCGGTCCCCCGGTCCCGGGGGAGGACATTTTCTAAGCAAGGGGGCGCGGCGCTGACCGGGGGTTTGGCTACTCCTACCACGTCATCGGTACAAGTCAGCATAAAGTATGAGCTGAAAGATCTCAAGAGGGTGGCAGCCTCGTGCATTTGTTAGCCAATTAAATCTTGGATTTGTCATTCATTTATCAAACCTTGTTAATTTCGTCCAGACCCCAAAAGGTCGTGCGAATCAAGTTAGGCAAGTTAAAACTGTTCGAAAATTTAACTCCACCACCTCAAAGCAACCCCCCTGAGAGAAAAAGTAGTTGCCACGAGTTATTTGTCTCTTCGAACATGGAAGAGTCGCGGGCAAACGACGGTAAGTTGATGCCATAAATTTTTAGTTGTCTCTACAAGCATTGAAGAGTCAGGCAAATGACAAAAAGTGTTCACATTTTTTCAAAGAAAACCAGAACATTAATAAACCATAAGATTTGTCTATTGTCATTTCAAGTTTAATTAACTAACACTAGCCTATCTCTACTGATAAAATCATTTTTGGCAAATTGGCGTGAACTAAAAAAAATTCGAAATACTAGGTCATAGTATCTAACGCGCTACACGTTCATAGTATTTAACCAAAATGGAACTCTGAATCTTCTCATGGTAACCTATTTTATTTTTTTAGTAATTTTAATAACTTCAATAAATTACCCAATAAAATATTTGCCATTACTGTTACTAATAATTAAATAACTAAAAAATTACTAAAGTTATTGCACGACCATATTTATTGAACTGAATTTAAAATTTTTAAAATTAAATTAATAACTTTGATTTTTATCGTGTTTTCACTCCTACAGGTAACCTAACTATATATGCCAATAAAAATTCATGATTTTTTCGGACATGAATGCTTCAGCAAGGCCGTTTTTCTTCATGGAGTAAGTCGATCTCCAAATTGTAAGGGATTGACCTTTATTTTTGTTCATGAGTTTCAAACAACTCATCCAAGAAACAAAACAAGAATAACTCAAACTCCAAAATTCTGAGGATGTTCACAAAAGAAAACTGAATTAGTACTACCCAGATTTAGATGGATGGGAGCTAACGTTTAAGGAGTCTGTAGGAAGGTAAATCTTCAACGCGCTGTGCCTCTTCCAGTAGAAGCTCTTGTTCAAGCTCAAGACGTGCTGACTTCATCACCGACTAGACAAAACGAACAAAATCAAGAGATCTATGTGCATGCATAAACAAAAAGAAAAGCAGGAAGCACAATTACAGAAGCGCACATTGAAGTCCATGTAGGAGGCTTGCATTGCAAGCCATTGCTGATCCATCATCTTGAAAGTTATGCAGTACAGCACATCGAATGCGCGTTCATTTTCTAAAGCACAATTGTGAGAGAACAAATGCGGATATCAAAGGTCAATCATTCAAAATCGTATAGGACGAGTATAATGCTGACTATGACAAATGGAGAACTTTTATAAGCTTGGCATTGCAGATGGAACTAAATTAATCTCTGCAAGGCCAATTTCATGTCATTAAACCTAGAGAAATGATTGGACCCCATTTAAAAAATAAAACAAAGAACTAGTTCAATACATCAGATCAATGCCATTGCAATCACCTAAAATCATAAAGCCACTCTCGTGTCCAACCAAGAACTGAATTGATACAGAAATGAAAAAAAACTGCAGGGTCATATGAGGCACAGCCATTCGGTTGAGGGAATCATGATATTTGTGGACATTAAGGCTATTTGTTCTGAATCCATACAACTCTGGACGGGAATCATGAGATTCAAATTGGTGTCATGGCCTCCATCAGTTGAGGGATCTCCTTATATTCAAGGTTGTTCTCTGGTGGGAAGTTAAAATGATATTCGTGGCCTAAGGTACGGTTCAGAATTATTTTATTATCTGTAAACAATTTTAGAAGAACACTAGGCAGAACAACCAATGCGCAAGAGAGAAAAGGCTGCTGCTAAAACCACTAAAATTGCAGATGAAAAGTCTCGTTTCAAAAGACTTTCCATTTTTGCTGCTAAATTTCACATTAACCCTATGAGATATGAGTATTTGTTTTCGAGATTTTTTATTTTCCTTTAATAGTAAAAGAACAATCTCCTAAGATATTATTTCACATCACCAAGGATCTCGTTCAACATCAAACAACGGTTACAGATAGATTCTAGATTCCTTAATTTTCAACAAAAAATTGAGACAATGAGAACAAGAAACTAGCACCAGATGCAATTTTTAAATCAACTTTTATACTTACACAAAAGATAAATAAGATATTCTTGTCTATTAATTCTTACTAGGGATATATGTGTTTGTGTCAGCACGCCTCTTATTTGAGGGATATCTTAATCAGTAGTCTTAGCCTAGAGTATACTTTGGCAAACTGATAGGTAGTGAAGTAATTAGGCAATTATAACAATGTTTAAACTTGGAAAATGTCTAGAAATAAATCTTTGCAAAAAATCAAATAAAAATGCCAAAATGTACCTGAAAGTAGCTTCAGGAAAATTGCTCCTGCCATCGACCTTGGTTTGGCTGCATTCACCAGGATATTATAGATGATGATGACTACAAATTAACTAGTTGAATAATACAAACTACAGATATGATTTCAGTAAGACAAATCACTTTGAACATTATAAACCATTTGGCCTGATTTTTCACTATTTGGAACAACAGAAGAAACTTCAAGATTAGGCCTTCATTTAACTTGTCACAATTAAGAGAGCACATACCAGCTTGAAGATCAAACATCTGTATGAGCATAAATGTAATATTTACACCAGCTACAGCAAATGGATATTCCCACACAGATCTGATGCCCTCTTTCTTGTGGAGAAGGTCCTGGAAAGATCTCTGTGAACAAACTTTTGTTAAACAACATCGACATGCAGGTTATGAAAGAGAGAAGGAAAGATGAAAAAGAATAATAAAGTGATAATCCTTCACGTAATGTAAAATTTGCAATTTCTGATAGAAACTAGAAGCTTTTTCTAGGGGACTTTAATTTCCTATCAATATTGTCTATAATATTGACTGAGTTACCATGTAGCATTTATGTACTTTTGTAAACAGGTATTGCCCATGCCTGGATGCCACAACCTTTTACAGCCAAGTGCTGTTGGACACATGAAATAAGTACAAAAGTGCTTCAGATCGCAATGTTCCATTTAGTAACTTCTCGTGCTAAGTTCGTCTGTTTTCATAGGTTTATGACATTCTCATTTAGGAATAAAGTCTAAAAGGGTAATCACCAGCTACTTAGTTGTATCTACGTGGACAAAAATTTATGGTTGTGTGCATATATCAACAATCCTATCTATCTGATGACATTAGGAGAAATTAGAGCTGACAACAGGCTGAAAAGTCAATTTTATGATGATTTCATGCAGTTGAGAAATAGAACTATAATTAGATAAAATGATCTATTAATTGAAATAAAAAGAATAAGTACTCACTCATTAATATTGAACTAAGTAATAATTAGATAACATGATCCGTTAATTGAAATAAAAAAAATAAGTACACACTCATTAATATTGAAGTAAGTAACTACACACTAATGCTAAACAGGTACAATGCATGATGGACAGTACGAGTAAAACTGCTGATAAACTAGTAGGCTTCAACACTTGCCCTCAAGCTGAAGCATCAATTGTAAAGTAATGTCATCTCAATTGCTTAACTACTGGTAGAAACAATGTAAAAGATGATGGCGTTGTTCTTTTTGGTTGACAAATGGAGAAGATATCAACAGCATGTATAAGAAATCACGTCTTCCTGTGCATGCAAGAGAGGTGTTCTGTGCAATAGCTACATCTGTGACATGGATGCAGTTAAATACCATTTGTTCATGCGCGCATGAAACTAAGAGATTTTGTGTCAATGTACATACAAGCAATAAGCGTACTACTTATTCATGCATGAGAGAAAAAGAGAAAGTGATAAATAAAAGAGGGGAGAGGCGTTGTCAGTCCAATTGACGGTAAGTCTGAATGCCAATGTCTGTGTAAGAAATCAATCACAAGGTCTAGAGTGTAAGAGTGCAAACATGCAAAGTCTGGATCAGATGTAAAGTATGCACCTGCTGCGCAACCAATTCAAGAGATGCTTTGTGTTTTTTTTCGTTTGTTTAATTCTTGTTTGTGTCCAAGAGGAGGATAACAAGCATGAGCATTCCGGCAATAGTCCTAGGTTCCTAGCTAAACAATGCCAAAGATGACCGTTGAGAAGCACAGACCTAACCAAACTTTGAGAATGCCAAAAAAGAGTCGGAAAAAGTTTGTGGAAAGTAGTCATTAGGTAAGATAGGAGATCAATAGATTGGACTTTATGCAGATCTTATTCAACACTAGATTAGAGTTCAAGGATGCCAGGGGAGCTTCAGGGGGTTGCAACTATAGGGATCCAATCAGATCTGCAACTGCAAGGTTTATATTGTCTGGAATTTTAAAGCAAACATTGAAGACTATATGCAAAGAGAAGAGAGCTTTAGCATGAAGGAAGAGTATACTGGAGTCAGTGGAAAACCAAAGAAAAACACCAAAAAGGATCAAGTGGTGGAGTTAAATTGAAGAGCACGGAGTTGCTGCAAAAACTAGTGAGGAGTTGCCTAATCATGCAAGGTCACAAGAGAATAAGAAAAGACAGTATTGAGATAAACCATGGGTTAATTTTAGGCTTTGATTAATTGCAAATAAGAGAGGAGAGAGAGAGAGAGAGAGAGAGAGAATCTTGTCTTCAAGAATGATTTGTTAGCTGCTACCGCAGATACAATCACGATATGGGATCAAAAGAGAAAGAGCCTTCTCAATTAAGAAATATAACAATTTAAAATAGATAGGGATAATTTATTACATGGTAAAGGTACTTGAGAAGAGGAAAAAGTAACCAATCACTAACACTAAACTAAGTAACCATACATTAGTATAAACAAGGTAACACATGCGTGTGTCCCCTAGCTTGGATTGTTAGTTGATTTAGTCTAGCTGTTTAGTCTCAGATTCAGTTCCCACTAACTAGTATTCAACAAATGCAGCTTGTATTACAGCTAGAGTATAAAAATTTCAAAAAGGCATGAGAATTAACCCAGAAAAAAAATTCTCATGTTACAGGTAGTTTCTTTCAGAAAGATCATTTAATATGAGCAATAACTTTGACCACAGGAGTTAATAATATAGGAATTAGCAAAATAAAAGGAAAGAAATTCATAATGAAAACCATCTGTTATTTAAATGATGCAAACTCTAGATTTTGTCATGAAGAGCTGGTAAAGTTGTAACCCACTTTATGTATTAGAAAACCTTAAATTTCAACAACAATCAGTAACGAAAAGTATGATGTTTTATTTCATTAGAGAAAAAAAAGCACATTAAACTATTTACAAGAATTTATGTGCCTGAATTGTTGTTGGCAAATAAAGAAAACAAATTTCCTTTTTTTCGCTATGCAAAATATAATTTTTATTTTCTACTATAGGAACGAAAATGGGCGACTTACAGGATAGTTCCTGGCGAAGAATAACAGATTTTCCAAAGATATGAAACCACCTCCCCTATGATATATATTACATAATCTATATCATTCATATTCATAATCATTAAGATAGAAATGTGAGAAACTAGGCAATGCCCCGCTATTGAAGGGGTAATTGTGATATAAGTACCTGAAATCAGTAGATGGATCTTTTCCTTGCCAACCCATATCCTTCCACTGGTTAGATATTAGATCATGGAGTTCAACTCCAGGAAAAGCAGTATACCATAATGCTGTTAACGCTTCCTACCGAACCTCAGGATTGAAAATATAAACAATAAGACAGTAAGTCAAAATATTAACATTAGAAGCAAATTTTTGTTTCTTACTTGGAGCAAGAAGCAGTTAATTGATTCATTTCATTAGCTATTTGAAATCATGAACAACATTAGTGCAAAAAAAAAAAAAGATTAAAAAGAAAAGAAAAAAAAAAAGAAATTTAATTATAGATTTCCGTGAATATCACAAGTTCCATATAATATAAACAGTTAGATTGTAATTTCCAAGCCTAATAAGAAACTACGGACAAGCCAAAGGCAATCCACAGTACCAAACAAGAGAATGTAGCAAGTGACCATGTGAGGTAAGAAATGAAGTAAAATTTGTAATAGCGTGACTAAATTTCAAAGCCATGCCTTGCAGTATTAGGATCCTGCAACTATGGTTAGAGTTAAATTTCTGAAATTTGGGAAAAACATTAAGAAATAAATTTTAAGTTGTGAATTACTTGTCCACATTTACAAGGGAAATCCAACAGCACATTCATTTGTAACTTGTGTGCACTATAAAGCATTTAAATGCTAAAATTACCTGGTGCTCCTTATTTGCGCCATCATAAGCAATACCAATACGTCTCTGTAACCTTTGCCAACATTCCTCCTACAACACATAAAAAATTTGAATACTTGCACAAAGTTCCTAATTGCTCTTAAATGGCGTTCATAAAAGAAGATGGTAGTAATCCCAAATAAGGTTTTGAATACTAATCCAGTATTCATATTAGATTGAACTGATATATTCTAGTATGTGTAGATACACTAGTACCAAGTATCAACCATACTGGTGTGTGAATATTATATATATATATAAAGACATGCTGCATAATTAAGGTTTGGTAGTGATAGCTAATCATAGTTTAAATTAACATAGGTAACAACAACTTGCATCCCTAGGGGATTCACACATAGCTTCATCGTACACCTACACATATTAGATTATAAAATGAGAAGAGAATAATAATAGTTATCTTATCATGCTTATTTATAGATAAGAAATCAAATTGGCATTAAGTTACTTATCTGAAGATGACAAATCAGACCATAATAGTCATGCTCCCAAGCAAGTCATAAACTTATTGTTCTTATATAACACATTGTGATTCATTAGGACCGTTTATTCCATAAAACAAATTTTATGTGCAGAAAAACAATGGTTAGGAGTAATGATTACCTGAGAAGGGGTTAGATTTAATAAAAGACAAGTATCGTTTTCTCTTGTTTGAGCACAAACACATGAAAGGCCTCTTCCAATCCAAGCAGTTGATCCTGTCACGACTTCAGCTACAGAAACCATTCGCAATGAATAATAAGTTATATTCTTTTAGAACAATAAAACAAAAGAGTTGCTTAAAAGATGGAAAAAAGAAAAAGGATTATTTTTTATGAAGCACAGATATGTAGTGTGCGGCAGTTATATCCAAATTCATGTAAAGAAAAAAAAATGGATTTTGAGATTTAAAAATGAAAAAAAAATACGAGTAGAACCTGGAGAAAAGGTTTCCAAGAAACATGAGACAGAAACTGAAAGCTGTTATTTTCAGAAACTGCAATTATGTTCCCAAAACTGACCTTGTCAAACAAAATAAATATAGAAAACATACAAAATCTAATAACTCTTCAAAGTTGCCAATTACTGAAACCAACCACATGTAGCTTAAATTCAGAGCATTTGAATTAGCAACTCAATCCACAATGATTAAATTAAACGTAGGAAGATCCAGTATCCACTCATCATCACAAATATGCACATTAGTTCGGTACAGGAGGTTCCATTGATCGAGTTCTAGTCGATGTTTGACTGGTAGAAGAATAATCAGAAGCAGTTGTGCAAACCCTAAGTGTCCACATCATAGGTAAACGCTACAGTGAATTTCGCTCGAAAAGAAAAATATAAACCACACACAGTGAAAGTACAGATAGGTTATATCATATTATAGAGTTGAATTCTGGGTGATTAATGCAAGTTCTCAGGCTGTCAACTGCTGTAGTTCCTCCATTACGATGTTCTGTTGCTGGATTCCGTATTCTTCCTAGTCTACTTGTTTTGGCCTCTGTTTTATTGGTTTTCTCTATTTTTCACTCGAAGCATGGGGCTTCCCCATCTTGCTAGTTATAGAGTTAAACGCACAAGATAGCAGCTCCCAAGTAACTCAGTTTGATTTTTTTTTACGTTCTTCAGCCAAGTGCCAACCCAAGGTCCCAAACGCGTACAACCCAACTTTCTAAACTTGTAATAAATGCACTTACGGAGTACGATCGTACGAAGTATTCTGGAACAACGTTCTGTGAAATGACAAAAAAACACCTGAATCATTGGGTAGATTTTTGCGGAAGGACCCCGTGCGGATTTTTGCAGCGCTGTGAGAGGGTTTATACGAAAATCTTCGTATAAATCAGTGAATAACTTTTCATACAAAGCTTTATACGATATGTTTCGTACACAAAATACATTTCTACGAAGGCTTTACAGTATAAAATTTCGTATAAAGCTTTATACGATATTATCGTATAAACTTTATACGATCTCTCTCATCAAAAATTGCAGAAGGGAAAATTTTCTCTCAATCGTTCGTCCAGAGCAACGTAAAACAAATAACTCACTAGCAAAAACCAACTTATAAGAACCTTACGATCGCCAGAAATTGCTGAGACGAGCAAAGAAAGCAGGGACGAAAAGAGAGGCAAACAAACATCATATTGCAGCACACGCAAACGAAACCACAAAGGCATTCTCCATCAGCATAAGCGCATCACTCAATCAACGGAGGCAAGGCCAAAGAATCTCATCACTTTACCATGCGCGTTGTGGCACCCGCTCCCTCGAGCCGGCCCCTGCACGAACCTCCTCACCGCCACAAAAGATCCAACCTCTCTCATCCCGACCGCCTCCAGTCTCACTCGCACACCCCTCCTCTCAAGTCCGCCCCCATCGATCCATGGCAAGCGAATCAGATCGAGAAGCACAGGAGAAGAGAAGGGATCGAGAAGCACAGTGAATCGATCCGCTCTGCAAGTTTAAAGCGGAGCGGAGGGGGGGAGGGCGTCGCCTCTTCCCCCTTCGAGATGGCGGAGATTTCAATTTGATTTGTTTCCCTGATATGGTCCGTTTATATTTGCCGTGGGTGAATACATTTCTGCATTTGGAATTTTACGGATTAATGAGGAGTAATTAGAAATTAAGAATACCACTCACCGACTCTCCACACACGTACCCGTTCCTCACCCAAACAGACTAATAATATCGCGCAAAATTACAGGCAACGGGTAATTTCTGGGGTTAATCCATCTTAAAGAATCAGTAAAATTTACCGACACGATTCTAGATCTAACTAACGCATTAATCACGCGCTGTCCTGCACTAATTAATTTACAACACAGACCAAGTGTACGTGCATGCTAGCAGCAAACAAATGCTAGGCGATATTCTTATGCAAGTGCTTTTGCTCGGCGTCTACTGAAAGCTGAATTTGGAAGAATGAAGAGAAGAGGCAGTACAAAAGAAATGTTATATGCAGAGGCCTGTATGGAATGATTGTGAAGAACAACACTATGAGCCGTCTATCTTATACGATATGTGAAATTCTAAGCGATATCGTCATTTACTTGCTTTAAGATTTGTACTTGAAAGCCAATTTCTGCAGGTATCTTGGGAGAAGAAGATAAGGTTTCCATCTGCAAGTGCTGCGCATGGTTTCAGGTCAAAAGAGCAGGAACAGTAGAGTGTGAGCAATCGCTGAAAGCAAAGCTGGACACTGAGCTCAATGATGGCGTTTACTGGTCGGGGGTTGCTGATCAATCGACCGCCTTTCTCGGCTGGCATGCGATTGTGGGGGCAGAGGCAGCTGCTGTTCCAGCACTTCAGATTGTTCCTGCCTGGGAAATCAGAGTTCCCAGAATTGTTGTTAGATTGGGAATTAGAAACTTTACCAAAGAAGCTATGCTGATTAATTGCAAGTTTCCATTGGAGAGCCTGACAAATTGAGAGATAGATGCCATGAATGTATGTTGAAAGAAAGAAGTAGCCAGTAGCCACGCCATTAAAGAAGCTTTGGACAGAAAGATGTGCTTGCTCGAAATGATGAGGCATGAGAGAGTGCATGAACTTTTGAGGAATTCAGAGAGCACCTGAGGATTGTTTTCGATGCAGATTTGTAAGCAATATAAACACTTTTTAGGCGCAAGCGGTGTTTCCTTAACAATTCTTTTAAGAGGTGAATTGTTGAAATAAATAAAAATAGGGTGACTAATTTAAAAAAGATTTTAGGGCATTTCATATTTGATATTTTGAAAGAAGAAAAATTAACAGCGCGCGCCGTGGCAGTAAGCTGAAGCGGCCGCTTCTCCGCCTCTCGATTCCCCCACTGGCAACGACCACAATTCCTTCTCTCCACCACACCGATGACGGCCCACCCACATCCTGACAGCGCCGCGCACCTCCCATGGCAGCGGCGACCTTCTCTTCCCTCCTGATTCCCCTTCCTCCCTCCTCTCGCAGCCTCCGCGCGATAACAACGTATCGGCGTCGAACGCTCGCCTCGTCTGTTGCCTCGATCGGAAACCCCCGCGAGGAGGAGATCGTCATCGTCGGCGCCGGAATCGCTGGCCTCGCAACAGCTTTGTCCCTCCACAGGTTCTCCCGTCACCCCCTTCTCGACGTTGCTGTGCCTTTGGGATTAGGGGTTCGTTTGTGAGATTGTTCGATCCTAGCGCAGGCTTGGGGTCCGGTCGGTGGTGTTGGAGCAAGGGCACTCGCTTCGGGCCGGAGGCACCTCGCTGACGCTCTTCAAGAACGGGTGGCGCGTCTTGGATTCCATCGGCGTCGCGGACGAACTCCGTGCCCAGTTCATGCAGATTCAAGGGTGCGTCTAAAATTATCCACTTTTGTTTGAGTTATTAGGGAAAATTCAAAAAATCCCCGTTGAGTTTCTTAATTGCACTTGGTAATTCTTTGCCATTTTTTAAGTTCTAACAGTTCAAAAACTATGGTTTTGTACTTTTGTTGTTTTATATTCTTTATGGCTTAATTATTTAGTCATTATTTGGGTAATTAGGTCATTTGCTAACAAGATGCCTTGGCCTATCTAACATATTAGAAGCTAACATGTTTGAGACGCCTACAAATCTTATTGACTATATAACATAGGTAATGCACGATAGAATCATTGGAAGGAGGATATTGCTTAAATCTACAACTAATCACTCCTTAGAAGAAGGGTGACTATATGACATTATTCTAATATTTACTTGTAAGTTAATTTTTTATTATGACTACTTCAGATTATTATTTTAATGAAATTTGTTGCGGCAAATTTGATGTCTCGTGTCTAACTTGTTGATGATGTCAGCTCCGTACAGACTGGTGATGAGAGCTGATGATGGAAGGGAGCTCCGGTCGTTTGTATTTGAAGACGAAGTCCCAGGGTACTAATGGCTCTAACGTTGTGATTAAAAATTTGCGAAATTCGTATCAGAAGGTGCTTAATTGTTGGTTGACACAGGCAGGAGGTTCGAGCGGTTGAGAGGAGGGTGCTTCTCGAGACCCTAGCTAGTCAACTGCCGCCAAACACAATAACTTTCTCATCAAGGTTGAAATCCATCAGAAATGAAGGAGATCATAGGTCATTATTGGAACTTGAGGATGGTTACTCCATATTTGCAAAGGTAAATAGCTGAACAACTTTGAATTAGAAGGTTTTGCATGGTACACTTGCTAAAACTAGATATTGTAGTGTGAAATTCAATATATGATGTATAATAGTTTACAAAAATTTAGAAGTCGCAATGCTTTGAAGTTGCTAAGTCATACACAACCTAGAATGTATGGATGAATTTACATCTCCTCCGATATATGCTACTGATTTACATACCTGATGAAGTAGGAAGGTCCACCTGTTGGAGAATGGTAATCAAATATCACAATGAAATTAAAATTTCATTCTCCACCAAGAATCCAAGCAAAAGAGGATACATTTGGGGAAATAAATTGTATCTTTTGTTTGGAAATTTTGCTTAGAATTACTCGAAAAACATTGTTTGCCTTCCCTGTATGATATCCACATGATCTGATGAAGCCTCTTCTGTTCCTCTTTCTCGCTAGTACTAGTGTTGAGAGAGCAGGATCTACTCTTCTATTCGTCTCACAAGTAGAAAAGAAGAAAATAAGGATTCCTCAACTCTTAGCACATGAATCATAAAGCATCACTCAGAAAAATGTTCAAGTAGCTGGTTTTAGTGGACGATATCCCATGCCTCTGTTTTCTTGACATGAGTCACTTCCTAATCCCATGACATTTCCCCTATTCAAAGTCCCACAAATACCCTTGTTGTTGTTCCCTTGACCCGTAGATTAGCACCTAATGGATTCATTGGCTAACCCCTCGGAGGCTCCGTACTTAGTTTGTGAAGGAGGAATGTCTGCTAATCCAAAATCACTAGTTACTTAGATGAGGTTGCCTTCCACCACCTCATATCCCCACTCTGATTAACGTGGGAGTATTGAACTTTGCCTATCTCCATCAAGGATGCTTCCAATGGTTGTATGTAATGTTATCAATAACACATTTTAGGCCTAGGACCCAAATTAGGCCAATCAATCCAAGTTCCACTTCAAAATTATAATACACATAGGATTGGTAGGATCTCTATTTAATTTCTTAAGATAAGTGGAACTGATAGGATTGCCCATATGATCATAGCAGACTTGTAAGTTGTAGCTTGGGGGATTATATTTTGAATTTTGTGGCATTCTGATGATGATTCATAGTAATTGTCAATGTTTGTTACCTTGACTTACTAGTTTTGCTTTTGATCTCTAATTTGATAATTTCTTTTCAAGCATGCTCTCAGTTGATGCTACATAATATACAAAATTCTATGTATATTTTATTTTTGGAACATAATGAGGACATAAGAACTGTTTTTGAACAGATCAGAGGAACTTGTACCTAAGAGTAAGATTATGAACTACTAATAAATGTGGTTGACAGTATAGCATTGTTTTGCTAATTATGTTTATCTGTTAAATAATTCCCATCCTCGGCAAGCTAATTTTATATGGTTGTAACATATAATTGTGGCACCACAACATTTAAGTTTTGGTTCCTTGTTAAGTATTTTGTATTTTTTACTTATTTATGCAATAAAATTACATCCAAGTACTTTATTAGAATCTTAAAAATTTTCATTTTTTTTTCTTGTCAACAGATTGTTATCGGTTGCGATGGAATACGTTCTCCAGTTGCAAAATGGATGGGGTTTCCTGAACCTAAGTATGTGGGACATTGTGCCTTTCGTGGCCTTGGAGTGTATCCTGAAGGTCATCCTCACAAAGCAAATGTGAACTACGTTTATGGACGGGGAATTCGTGCTGGTTTTGTTCCAATCTCTTCCACAAAAGTTTATTGGTTTATCTGCTTCAACAGCGTGACACCAGGTTTCTTTTAAAAACTTTATTTTTGATATTCCATTGGCCTTTCTGTTGCTCTAATTCTAATTTTAGTTGTCGTGACTGATAATTTTCTGTAACAATCTGTTGTGCATATTGTAGAAAAAACTTTACCAATATGTTGACTTAGCACTCTCATGCATCACCAAGTTAGTTTGGCTTAATTTTTAAGTTCGTTAATGCAGCTAACAAGCATTTACAAAATGTATCCAGAAGGATTGATATGAAAGAGCAGTATGTAACAAAGTTGAGAAAAAATATATCACCCTAGCACGCATGGAATTGTAATGGTTGAGCAGTCCTGATTTTATGCGAATCTTTGGTCAAGTTTTTATTTTTAGTAATTCTATGCAATTTCTTGGAACAATTATTCTTTTCTGCACTAGCAATGTTCAACAGCAATTTTTGCTTGATATCACTCTGTAGAAATCTCAGGCTTTTGAGCTTCTTGTTATCATTATTGTGCTGCATAATTTAAGAATCCTCTCTTGCATCAGCATTTCATAAGGTTTTAAATGTGTTGTTGTATTTTAAAATCCTCACTACACTCATCAAAAAAGTTTTATTTGCCTCCTTTGGATGACATACAGGCCAGTTTTTGCTAAATTAGCCCACTTTCATCACTACGACAGCATACCATCTGATATTATTTAAGTTCTGCAATGGTAAAAAATATGACACCTTTGAGCATTTCTGACCATCTATGTTTCGACTTTTTTTCTGTAAGCCTGTTTTGATCTGTTATTTTTAAGAATCAGATATTGAATATCCTGCTAGTTTGAGGAATACAACTCTTCTGCCCGTTTCCTTCTAGTTCTTTGTACTTTTACTTTCTTTAATCATTTAAATATTTCATGAGGGAAACACCCTCTTTTCCTCCAAAAAAAAAGTCAATTGACTGCAGAGTTGAATGAACAAAATATAAAAATATAGGCAAAAGGGTACATCTATGGTGGTTTTTTTTTTTTTTTTTTTTTTTTGCATCTATGGTGGTTTTAGAAACCCTAAAAAGCATAGAGATACTGGAGTCATAAAATAGGTGCAAAGAGGCGTTTGAAACTTTTAAGAATAATACAAGGTAAGTATTTTCAATCGTCGTCTTATGCATATTTTACAATGGATAACCTATTATCTCTACACAGGGCCGAAGATCAGCGATCCATCTGTCCTGAAGCAAGAAGCTCTCGGTCTGGTCAGAAGTTGGCCTGCAGAGCTACTGGATGTCATACAGAAGACCCCAGACGATGTGGTAATCAAAACTCCGCTGGTGGACCGATGGCTCTGGCCTGGTCTAACCCCATCAGCCTCAAAAAATGGAGTGGTGGTGGTCGGAGATGCATGGCACCCTATGACGCCCAATCTTGGCCAGGGAGCTTGCTGTGCATTAGAAGATTCTGTAGTTTTGGTGAAAAAGTTAGCCGGCGCTATCGGCGGCGGGCCGCGCATGGTGGATGCAGCACTGCAAGACTACAGCCGGGAGAGATGGACACGCATTTTTCCATTGACAGCGCGCTCTTACCTTGTCGGTTCTCTGTTGCAATGGGATAATCCTCTAGTTTGTGGGTTTAGGAACAATATCATGGTGCCGAAGCTGGTGAGCCTGGGTCCGTTTCTGGAGCACACAAATTTTGAGTGCGATTTGCTGAAACCAGTGGCATCAGGCTGATTTACCTCTCTGACCATAGTGACGGCAACGCCTCAATCTTTTACTTGGTCAACAGCTTCAGAGCTCAGACGCAATATAAAGATTTACAAATTAAATACCCTATATATTTGGTTGGCAACTTGGCATGAAGAGTTGTCTGAACTCTCAAGACATTGGAAATGATAATTGTAACTGAATGAACTGCCATTGTGTCAAAACTGGAAGCTTAATGTTGCTGTAGATAGATATATAATGTTTGGAGAATCCTCAACATTTTATCTATTTGGTAAAATTTCTCATGTCCTTTCAAGACTAGAATTTTTATCTGCCATTCAAAATTTAAGTATATCCAATAATGTTTTTAAATAATTCAAAAAATATTTTTAAAAGAAAAAAGATATTCAAAAGAAGTTAATTCTATAGTTTTTTAAAACCTAATCTTCCCAAGATTTCATGATTTATGTCACTTGCCACATTATATATTAAAAATACCAATACATCTATGGCTGCTGCCTAGGCTACTGTCATTGCCACAATATATATCATTGCCACAATATATATATATATATATATATATATATATATATATATATATATATATATATATATATATATATATATATCAGTATTATTGTTAATATAATTACAATATAAGAAATTTTAATATTACAATTATGATTATTTTTATATTATATATACATATATATACTTAAATCAATTTGATATATAAATATATAATTAAACTAAATATTATATATTAAAAATAAATATACATTATATATATATATATATATATATATATATATATATATATATATATATATATATATTGACCAAGCGCGGCGGCGGCTTCAACTTTAGAAGGCTCACACGAAGCCTGCGTTGCGGAGCTCGCCCTTTTGCGATGGCGGAGGAGGACGACGTCCGTCTGGAGGTGGAAGCTGTCCAGGCCTTCTACGGCTCCGATTGCCGCGTGATTCGGGATTTCCCGCCCCATCTCGCCGTTCACATTCGGCCCCGCACCGCCGACGATTCCTCGCAGCAGGTAAACACCCCCACCCAGCTTCGATCGTCCAAAACTAGGTTCTGGTTCCCTCCGATGAACTAAAATTCTTATATACGTATTCTTTCTGTGTCCGTGCCGTGCTCAGTTTTTGTTGGTGCGTATTTATCCTTATAAGGCGTTTGAGGCCGAAGACTCGGCAAAAGTTGTTGATTTTGAATTGTTCTCCCCTTACTTCATGTACTGAAAGGATAGGTTTTGATTGATTGAGGCTCTGTATAGTTTGAGAAAAGCTAAAAATTGTGAAGCGCGACTAAGAAGGATAAAAAGAGTGGCACCGTAGGACTCGCAAAGTGTCTGACTAGAAGATAGTCAAGTTCAAAATAGAAAAAAATAATTAAATCTTTCTTTCCTAAAGATGACACAAAATAAATCGTTAAATGCAATTAAATATATTCAAAATGGCCATTTTGCCATCTAGTAGCATTTAAAACAATATAATTATTAACATCTTATAGAAATTAGTGTTGAGTGGTGTTTTCTTTGAACCAAAATCTTTGACAACCTTTGGAAGTTCACTAAATAGATAATAATGATATAAAGAGTAGTTAAACAACAAGTTCATCATGATCAAAGCAAATATCGACGTTGTTATTAATTACATGTACATGTATCAATGCACAAAGAAACTATGTATGAGATATCGAAAGCCACATATAGAAGTATAAAATAGAGCTTAAACCATTAATTATTTGCTATCGGAGATAACAGGTCTATTTGGGGCTGTTGTGTTGTGAAAGAAAGGACTGTTTGACAAAGTGTTGTGCTTTTAAGAGGAAATTTACTTAGTAGCTTATTAACAAAAAACTAGTGCCAATACAGAAGTAGTCTTGTGAAAGACTCTACTGCATTGTGAATGTCTTTGACTGAGATATATTTGATTGTTAAAGCGTTTTATTGAGCATCTTAGAAGTTAGTCAGATCCGGACATTAGTACTGCAAATTGATTGCATGTCCTTTGGTTCGTAGTTGACAGAATGCTCAGAATGGAACTTGTAGGACTTAGTACAAAATCAGTTGTGAAGTGTGCCATAGTATATGCTAGGGTGAATTAGTTGCTTCTTGAATTCTTACTCATATACTATTGTATCACACTTCGGTTAATAGATACCAAATTCAAACTTATTAAGAAATGATTAATCATCTAATGAAATTTGCTATATCCTACATTGTACTTGGAATGCCCCAAAGACTGCCCTATATTAGTTTATTTTGTCTATATATTAGTTGTGTCTGTGAGAGAAAATTGTGTTGCCATGATTCTCGAACTATTGTTCTTTTCCATAATTTTAACTAGACTTATATTGCTTCAACGATAGATGCTCTTCCAGTGAGAGGAACAACACTGATTTGAGCTATCAAAAGCTGTTGTCTGAAAAAAAAAAGATCATTCTACGACTTTCTACCTTCCCTCAAGATTGCACAGCTTCATGCTTAATTGGGTTTTGCTTTTTCATAGGTAGCTTGATGTTGATGTATAAGTTGTTCGTATTGAGTAGTTCATAGATCCTGCTTATAATGTATATATGTGTTTTAGTCATCTTTGTTCAGTATCTTGAATCTGTTTAATCTCATTTCCGTCTTCTCTGAACATATGCGTTAGCATCAACTATATTAATTCCTAAATTAAACTCCATGCAGTTTGTGGAAGTCATCCTCGGAATAAATTCTTCCAATCAGGTATAGAAGCTCATGTGAGCAGCATATTCATGCTGTTGTTTAATTCTTCAGTATTTCTACTTGGTAGTTTTCTTTTGCATGGCATGATATGAGTTATCTCTGTTACATTTAGATGATCATTCATCCCAAAAAGTTAATCCATTAGGAAATAACCTAATTTATATATTTGTGCTCCCATAAGGTTTATGATCTAGTACTCCTTAAGTGATTAGACTTGACATGTGATCACGAGAAAAAGGGACAAAAAAATTATCAATGGGCTTATAACCCTTGACATAAGTGGATTTAGAAGGGCAAAGTTACTCAGAACATGTATGGGAACTCAATGAGTATAGGAATGATAATATCTTTAATTTTGGTTATATATCTCTAGGATCCATGATCCACTTCAATCCAACAAAGTAAATGACTAAGTGTTGCACATGATCCATTTCAATCCAACAAAATAGATGACTAATTTTGGTTATAGATCTCATTGAGTGTAGGAACTCAATGAGTAGAGGAATGATAATATCTCTAATTTTGTTTATAGATCTCTAGGATCCATGATCCATTTCAATCCAACAAAGTAGATGACTAAGTGTTGTACATGCCACCTTAATCACTAACATGAGCTACTATGTAGTTTGAATCATTTGAATAGCATGTTAATTTTCTTACATTTTGCTCATCCTGTTATCATAACCTACAAAGTTTGATAATGCTTTAGAGTTACTATCATCCTCCATTCTGGCTTCCTTAGGATTGTTTTTGCCATCTCTCTTTACCTCCATATCTGATCTGTTGCAAGCAAGGTTTATAAAACTAGTTTGTACACAATTTGCACTAATCCGATCACATACCAGGATCATGATCGGTACCAGTACATAGATGTATACTATATATATAAGAAAACTAATCAGTACTATTGGTACCGTGTGTCGTTATCAATTGGTATATACAGGTTCCAGATCGGCTTTTAAAACCTTGGTTGCAAGCACATTATTTTGCTACTTTGCTTTGTCTCTTAATTACTTAGGATGTTTTTAGTTTCTTAGTTATGGGAGACTAAAGCCAATAGCAGCTTTCTTAGATGTTGCAATTAATATGCTTTTACTCAGTGCTTGATTAATATGTAGTTTACCATTTAGAAAATAGCAAACAATTAAATAGAAAATACATGCATATTAGTAGGTTCAATATATATATATATATATATACATGATGGCAAGGTCTGATTCCAATACAATTTATTACAACTATGGTACTTCATTAGTATGTATATGTTAAGATTGATATTAATATATGAATATATTTATTAAAATTATTTTTTAACCATCTGCAGGATCTTTTGATCTTATGCTTTGATCCTACTATCTAGTCTCACATAATCTTCACTATTTATAGAAACTCAATCTTGATGATGTCGATTCTATAAGCTCGTTAGTTAATTTTGTTTCAAATATGCAATTTATTTCTTTTGTACGTGTCGACTATTGTGTGAATTATGAATTTCTATGGTAGAGTTTTGATGATCTTTACATGAATACTAGTAATACATATTTGTAGTCCAAGCAAATGAAGTAAGCCCAATTAATTTGGTATGGTATCCATCAGTATAGTGCATAGTTCTTGTTTTCTAGAGCATTATTTAAATTGTTGATGAACTTATATTTACAGATTGATAAATTCTAGTCTGACCATGTTTATGCCCCATCAATAACAATTCATACTGGAAAAATCAACATAGTACAACATTCAATTAAAAATTACAAAGTTCATAATATTTAAACGTCACATAGTCTGGTCTATCAAAGTGTTGCTATAATCATTTAACCAAAATGCAACAACATTGTTTTCCCTTTTGTTTTTCACTACATATGATAAAACTTCTTCTTGGGCGACTCCTCAAGCTCTCTCCATTGCCTCTGAAAAGTTTAATTATTGGTTCAGTACAATATTGAGAAAATTTTCCATGAGGTAAAGAAGGTAAAGTACAACAAACAAATACTATTGAGTCTAATAAAAGATTAGCAATGAGTATACACACATGGACATCATCTTTTATACACATCACATATCAGTATTTAAGTGTACCATTTATACATATATACAGAATGTAACAATGGTTACATTGTTCTTTCAAATATATCATATGCATGAATGCACCACACACTATGACACTATTAGGAGTGAAGCCCACAATCGTCAAGCACACATCCTTTTGGGCCAGTGACAATCATACTACTGCAATTGGTAGTTTAGCATGCCCAGACCTCCTTTAAGGTGAATCACAATAATATTACCACGTTTGGTAGTTTAGAATTTCTGGAGGACCACATATTGGTATCACTAGCAAGTAAGACATTCATGCAAGTTTTGTGTTTAGGGTGTTAGGATCACTCCTCTAGTAATCATATAGTTAAATAAAAATAATTCAAATCTATAAACATTGGTACAGCCACGAGGAACATATTCATACACGTCACTATGTGTGTTAAGGATCTAATAATCACATTGATAACTAAAAATAATTCAAATCTAGAATGCTCATTTAAATATAATATGATTGAGCAAAGGTACAAAAGATGGGAAAAGATAATGTAGATGCTGGGTTTGATATAGGGAATGATTTATGGATAAAAGCTATTCATCATTTTACTCTTAATTTTAACATTTAACTGATTTGTACTAAAAAATTTACAAGAAAGCTAAATTGGATTAAAAGAATCTAAACTAAACTAGAATAAACAGATAAAGAATCTAAACTAAACTAGAATAAACAGACTAATGAGTTGACTACAGTATCTATATGTTAAATGGATTATGAGGTAAGAATGTAAGATAAATAATGCTAGAATAATCAAATCTTTAAACCTGTTTTATATAAAACTTTAACTATTCATCATCAACTCTTTATTGATTTTAATTTTCTTCTTGAAGTATAATTTAAATATTTATTATTAAAAATATTTGTGATCATTCTCAGATTGTGGGAAAATAGTTAGTATTTTTTTATGAATTATTATCCTTAATTTTGCACTAATTTGTGTACACAGTTAATGGATCATTAAATGCAAGAATAAATTAATCTAACGAAACTAAATTGATAGCAAATATTTGTTCACTTATACGACGTAAACGTTAAACCTATTTTTACACTGCAACTTCTATTTTTACTCTGCAACTTTACATTAAATGTATTGATTTTGGTCTATTCCTACATGGCAAATATTTGTTCACTTATACGAGGTAAACGTTAAACCTATTTTTACACTGTAACTTTACATTAAATGTATTAATTTTGGTCTATTCCTACATGGAATATTTTTTCAAATATTTATTGTTAAACTTAAGTGGTCATTCTCAGTACGTATGAAAACAGCTAATGATTTTTTTAATGAATTAATATACTTAATTTTCCCTAATTTATTTACATAATTAATGAATCATTGAATGTAAGATTGAGTTAATCTTATGAAACTAAATTAACAACCAGCATTTGTTCACTTGTATGAGGTAAAAATTAAACCTGTAATTGGCTCTTTATTGATTTAGTTTTCTTCTTTATGGAATATAATTTTATTATTTATTATTAAAAACATTATTTGTCATTCTAAGGATATAAAAATAGTTAATATTTTTTGAATTAATATCCTTAATTTTGTACTAATTCATAATTACACATTTAATAAACTTAAATGTAAGATTAAAGGTTACAAGTGAGTCTTTCTATTGGATGCCTTCATCCTCGAGCTCAAGATCCAATAGTACACATTTATAAATTTAAATGTAAGATTAAAGTAACCTAACTAAACTAAATAAAAATAACTTTTCTTCACTGCATTAACTATTTAGAGTAAAACAATCCATCCACTGTTTATATTCACACTAAACAATCCGTTTATTCTTCACTGTTGCAATTACGGTTTTAGTGTAGCACAAAAAATAATATTGAATTTATAGCATTGAAGCCTTAATGAGACTATTACATTATGAATTTATAATCGTAGCAAGTTAACATGTGGTCATTTGTGTTATCAAAGTTAGGCTGGAAGAGAATGGTGATTAAAACATGCAACATGAAGAATGTAGGAAGGGAAAATAAACCTACTTGACTGGAGTTTCTTAGCTTCTATATTCCCCTCTTCTCCTTTTATGTCATTGAAAATTCTGTAGAATACGAAAGGAAGTACTTTTTCAATTTAAAGAAGTCTAATAAGGTGGGTCTAGTAGTAGCTAATCTTATTAATTACCTAGGGAAGTTAATGGGTCATCTAATTATGATTTACCCCTAGGGAACTTAAAAGGTATTTATAACCCAATGTTACTTGATGTTGCATGCTGGGCACATGCACATGTAACTGACCACATACTGATGGCAGGAAAATATAATTTTGTACTGCTTGAAATATTATATTTCTTATTTAAATCAATGGTAATAGAATGACAATAAGTAGAATGTATGGTATGCTACCAAGAAAATTTGGCCACTATACCATACTCACGCATCCAATCTCCTTTTTTTATTGTCTTGTCCATTTATAATACGTGCACTCAATCTCATTCTTTTATTGTGTGTACAGTATCCAAGCATGCCTCCTCAAACATACATTATAGAAGCAAAAGGCCTCGATGAAAGTCGACAAACTTATTTAATCACTGGGGTAAATAATAAAGCATCAGAGTTGTCTTCCTGCCCCATGCTTCTAGCCCTTTGTGAGGTAATTTTTGAGTATTTTTTACTTTTCATTAATTTTCTCTTTTTGTATAAGCTTTTGCTAATTACATTGGTTCGTATTTGTACCCCGTTTTTGTACCGGAAGGCATTAATCTTAAAGTTAAAGAAAATTTTAATTTATTAAATGTGCTTTGACAAGGAGTTTTTTTATTAATTGATCTCCACATAGAACTTCTACCTCCATGCAAAATGTCTAGATTTGTTATAATTTTTTGACAGGATTCCTTTCTTGTGCATCTCGTTTGCTTCTTTTCAGGTCACTTAATAAAACTTCTTGTCGTGTGGTTGCCTGGAATTAGCTCACTTGCTAAAAGTTGACTTGCTTCTAAGATATTAGTCCAAGTGAATCAGTGAAATATGATTTAACATATCATTTATTGCTGTAAAATGTGGAAAATGGAAACCTATATGCTTTATTTTACTTGGGGTTTAGTTAACCGATGTTAGCATGATATTATATTATTTTTATTATAGAATTAAATACTGATATTTTAGAAAGGAAAAAAGTAATCTTTAGTGCAAGGGTAACCTTAGCATGTAAATAGAAGGTGAAAGATGGTTGCAAAGTTGCAATTACGAGTAACAACTTCATCTATGGGCATCAACCTGCAATTTTGATTGCTACTAGCAGCGTTCTCGATTTCCTAATTCATGTGGATGTTTATGCACATCATTTTGTTCTTCTTTTATTTTTTTCCTTCTAAGTTGATATTAGGTTCGCTGTTAGAATTCCAAATATTTGGTATATCTTGCCTTTGCTACAGAAGACAGTTTAGTTTTGTTGTTGGACTGATTGATTTCTAAGTCTTAGGAAGCAGTGGAGCTTCTTTCCAGCATGAATCATCCTGAAGGAGATTGTCCATTGTGCTTGTATCCTTTGGTTGGTGACGATAAAACTGGTTCGACTTTGCCATTTATGAAGCTGATGTCCTGCTATCACTGTTTTCATAGGTAGGATGTCCGTTTCCTGCTATTTACTAAATGAAACTTGTATAACTAAATGATTGACAATATTCTCTTTTACATGATAGTGAATGCATTGTCAGGTGGTGGAAATGGTTACAGGAGCCGAAAGAGTTTAAAGCAACTGAGGAAACTTCATACGCCAATGATGAAAGTAAAAGAGGTAGCTCTTCTTGTTCTCTTTTCTAAAGCAATCACATAAAGGAGCAAATGTGAAATTATACTTGTTAACGGATTTTCACAGTTTCAACTGTTGTGACTTTCTACCAATAGGAAATTACTTGTGCTCACCAACACTTCAATATTGTAGACTGTTATAGCAGAATTATTCATTTCATATGTTCCTTGCTACTTTGATGTTTTTAGCTGAATGGAAAGGATTAGATTCTTATGGTTAATTAATACCATAAGGGAGTATTTATATATGTGGCCGCCCATATAGGGCTTAAAGAATTAAGAAATGTGAGATTAAGCTGTAATGATTCAATGTATACATATATGTAATAACTCTGATACTCATGTAAACTCAATAATGCAAGAGTTCAAAGTAAATTGTGGATGAGAGGTGCCCGCTGCATGTAGAAAGTTACATTTATCTATGCATGTGAAAGACTAGCATGCAAAAACTAAGTGTTATGACATGCATGCATGATTCGCATCAGTTTACATGTGTTAAGAGTATCACTTGTTTGTGCTACGAGAGAAGATAGTCATGTAAGTAGCTAAGTCTTGCATACAATTTTGTCAATTTGTATATATTGGTAAAAGCATTGCTGCTTTATGAGAGACACATTTAGTTAGTTGTTATCTGTCTATGCATGAGATAGTTTGCACAATCTACATGTGGCAACAAGAACACTCCTTGCATGCAAATATATCCGTGATCTCTCCATGCACACGAGGCTGTGAGCGACCACTGCACTTTGGCTTTTGCTATAAGAAGTTAGGAACTACCCAATTGAGGGGTGACAACATCTATTGGAGAACGCTTCAGAAGATCGGGTATGAAAGACAAATGACTGTAAAAAAGGAGGAATACAATAGGCTGGTGACAGGAAGTGGAGAAGAGGGCTGCAGCTGCAGCAACTTCAGGTAAGGGAGATGGTTGAGGGAACGGTGGTGCCAGGAGGTCAAATGCAGGAATTGCATGGGTGTTTGTAGTAGGATATTACTACAAGGAGAGATTTAGTTAGTGGCTTCAACGGATTGCAAGATTGCAGATGACAGTGATGGTGACGCCTCTTGCGAGGAGGGATACAACTAGGGCTTGCAAAGGGGTGGTGAATGGAGTGTTGGCTAGCGTTTCAAAAAGATCTTCTCTAATACCAAATTGGATGGAAAGGATTCACTAATACCTAGAGAGAAAACAATTATAGACTACCATATACACGAGACTAAGAGAACTAATCAATGTGAGATTAAATATTCGATGTATAATATCTCTAATATATGCATATATGATAACTGAACTTGGTGATATTAAATAGACAGTCAAATTGCTTTCTCCTGAAGCAAGCAATGCCGAGATTTAGGGTAACTTTTTAAAAATATACTTTCTGTCATCTATATGATTTTTACGTCTGTCAGATCCTCGTGACCATCTTAAACATTCTTATTTTAGTTGCTCGTTCCATTCTAAGATTTGAATTTGTAGTAAATAGATAAGCATGAAAAAATTTCACATAAGTACCATATAGTATAATGCGTTTGACAAATTCAGCAGCCATTATGTGAATTGTCAATGGAAGGAGATTCAAGCAAGATATAAGTATTTATATTTCATAACTCAATTGAACTGAACATATGAGTGGGATTTTGCCGTCTTTTGCTACATCTTTTTGGTATCTAACCTTTCTGATGTTGCCTTTTCTGTTCTCTTCTGACATATGTTGCATATTGCTGATGGCTTAGGCTTTCACTTCTGGATAGTTTTGTATCTTTTTATAAGGTTAGACAAATATCTTCATGTCGTTCAACTAAAAACTATAGAATCATCGCTATCTAATGTTGATTTTAACGTGTTATATTATTGGAGATTATTTGTTTGTTATTTCAATCACTAGACCATCCATGTTCGTCAATGTAAATCCAAGGGATTTTGACGTCATAGGTCTTGGACATTTCAGTCAAATACTTGCCTTCTTAATTCTAGATTTACTAATTTGTTTGCAATGCTGGAAAATGATTCTTCAGATACGAGGGATCTTAGTTTCTGTTTGAACTTGTGTATTTTATCTAGGTATGTAAGAGAATCTTTGATTGTGTATTTTATTCTCGAGTCTTCCCATTTTCATCTTTCATTTTCAAATAGAAAGTGATCTCTGCTGATGTTAAAGTTTTTTTTACCCTGCTTTTCATCTGTATCTTATAACTTACAGTGTTTTGTGGCTGCCAACTGGTGCAGACTTGCATGGTGGGAAAATAGGAACTTGCCCTGTTTGCCGCAAGGTGTTTGAAGAGAAAGATATTGTGCATCTCTGCAAATCTCTGGAATCAGTTTCATTATACTCGGTATCATTTTTCTCTTGAATGCTATGTTTTCACTTTTTTTCATCAGTTCTCAAGTTCATTGTCACCATGTATTTAGATTTCTTAAGTTTAGGCGATGTTAAAATTTGAAAGAAACATGTCAATATTCCATCATCTTTGTATTTGTCTTGACACATTCCTGAGATTGTTTCATTGTTTCCTTCATTTCTTGCTGTGTTTACCTTAGGGATGCAATAGAATCTAGGATAGTTGGGTACTCAACCCAATTTGTTTATAGTTGATTCAGATACCTGATTAGCTAAAAGAGGTGGTTTCATATTGATGATTGGACTTGGGTCTAATACCTGATTTGATTTTAAATTAAATAAAAAATATTTTAATACAAAATATTTATAAATTAATTATTAAAATTTAGTATTAAGTATAGAATATTATTTTAATTTATAAAATTACATTATAGACTTAAAATAATAAAATAAAAGTTAAAAGCTTTTTACTTAATCTGTAGGTATTTGTTTAAATACCTGAGCCAGTTTGTGTTATGCATACGGTTCCTGACTTAGGTTTGGGTAATTGGGTTGGGTTTAGATATCGGGTAAAAGATTGAGTACATAACTCGTTTTCATCCCTATACTTTAGCTAGCCACGTGTTTTTATTGGCTATGTGATATCCATGCCCCATCCTTTCATGAAGAAACAATAATGTTGCACTTTAGAAAGAAATACTTTGCTTAGATCAACTCAATATGGGTTGGGTTGGGTTGGGTTGGTGAAGAGGCGTTGTATTCTACTCATGCTTATCGTTTAAAACGTGAGTACATTCCGTGCTTGCTTTTTTAACAAAAGACTTATGAGAAATCCTGGATTAAAGCAAAATGGTCTCTTTTCGTACAGAGGTAATAATTATATTGAGTTAGTTATTGGTTTACATCTATGTTTCATGATATTGACAATTGTGAAAACTTATCGCACTGCATTTATTTACTTAAAATAACTTTGATGCTACTGCTACAGCGATTAGCATATGATTTTTCCTCAGATTGTTAAACGTATTGGAAATAAGTCTGTTGACATGTCTGACTTTTTTGGTTCTAGGAGTTTTCAGGAATAGAAGGAGATGCTGAATCATTGCTCCATTCGGAGCCAGAGAAAAATAGGAGGCAACGGTTTGATGCCCTCCTAAAGTTGCAGCATGACAACAATGGTTTAATTGAACCCAGGAAGAAGGAGCTTGCCATACTGCCCGGGATGTTTCTGCCCGAGTCTGCCATGGTGCCGGCACCACCTGCATCAAGCATAAGTCAGTCTGTGATACTGCCAACTTCATCTGTGGGAACCAGCTGCCAACCATGTGAAGGTAATGCAAACGCGAAGGACCATGCTCCCGAGGAAGAAGATTCAAGCAGCTCTGCCAACATGACTGCATTGAGCAAGAGGAAGACCAAAGTCATGAGAAGGGACAGAAAGTATAACCCAAGAGGACAACAGTCAAACAGAAAAGAGTGGATAATGAAGGAACTGAAATCCTCAGAGCAATGATATACAGTCCACTGCTCAGCATGGCAGTCGAATAGAAGCTAGGATTGATTACTACAAGGCAGAAAACTGTCTAGTGCTCTCAGTTACTTTTTCTTGTATGATTCTGGGCACCTATATTGTTTTTGGAAGTTAAAATATTATTTCATTTGTATAACCGTTGAAAATTACAGAATGAAGAGTCATGTGTCGACCATCATTGTATGAATAAACAAAAATCAAGAGGAAGAAGATTATTTCTTGTTCGTGTTTGGCAAGATGTGCTGGATTGTTGTCATTTGTATTTGCATGCACTCAATCAATGACATTAAACATTGACACTGATTATATTGTGGAGACAGCAATTGTTTTTTGAGATTGGTATCAATTGTTTGCAGTCAGGTATTTTCTGCAATTTAGGGCGAATAAGCTCCAAAATGGAGAACATGCTGCTGCTTCTGTTCTCTGCACTGGGCAGAGTTGCCCAAGTCATCATATGCAGGAGCATACTCCCTGTCATTTGATGCACTGTCTACCTTTGCCTGTCTGGATCACTAAGATCAAATGAAAAAAAAAAAAAAATTCCTGGAAGGTCTGCCATGGAAATATAAGCACGGTCATATCTAGGTTCTCCGTCTATTTGAAATTATGAATCTTAAAATTTGGGTTGTTTTAAAATTTAGATGATTACACATTCTAGAAGATGGATGATTTGTTTGGCTCACTGTTAATAATTTTATAACTGTGTTAAATAGCACTGCTGTACTGTTAAAATTTATAAGATGTTTGGTTAATAAATTTTTAATTAAAGTAATAAACAAATATATTATTTTAAATTATTTAAAATAATATAATATTTTATTTTCTTTTAATGTGAAAATTTTAAATTATTTAAAATAATAATATCTAAAATTTTAAATAAAATTATATAAATTACTTTTTTAAAGAAGCAGAAGCTGTAAAAGTATCAAATTGTAGTTTTCATAATTTCTGTTTTTTATTTTTTTTTCTACTTCTACTTTTCATTACCAAATAGTTTTTTTAACTGCTTTCTACTTAAAAATTGATTAAAATTAGCTTCAAAGCGGGACCAAACAAGCCTAAGATATGCCTGGCTCAGATTCGCTTGATGAGGATATTGCCTAGGAATTTTTCTCGATCAAATATTAGATATTCATCAGCATTATTTGACTTCCAGCTCAGTATTACAATATATTCTTTATATACAGGCCTCAATGTGCATGTTAATGTACGATTTATGGCTTTCTACAAAATAAATAAATAAGTAAATTTTTTATATATAGGCCTCAATGTGCATGTTAATGTACTATTTGTGATTTTTTACAAAATAAATAATCATGCTCATTCTAGTGATTATTACTGTAAGAAGAAATGAGTTCAATGAGTGATATACAAGGGCAAATTTTTAATTGTGGAAGCCTTTCATAATGAGAATTATTTAATTCGATCCGCATGCTCGAAACATTAAAATTATTTTTTATTCAAACTTTTATATATATATATATAATTGATTTTTCGCCTTGAAATCTTGTAGCATTTATTCTAGCCTCTAGGGAGGCCGCCCTTTTTGCATGGCTCAAAAAAAGTATTCCACGCCACGCATAGATATTCAGCATTTCTGCAGGCAAAATGATTTCATGGGAGACCATGATGTGGTCACTACTTTACTGAACTTTTACCAACCTCAACTTCCAAATCCTGGAGACATGAACCATGTTTAGGGCAATATATATATTCTTTTTTTTTTTGTAAAATAATTTATAGTGGCCACCTGAGCTTTTGAATTTTGGGTAGCACGATCCCAGGTAAAGACCTCTTCTGCATTAGACAATTGTTTCCTTTAAACTCGAGCAAGCATTCCTCGAACTGTTTTCCGGTTCGAGTTCCTCTCGCTAGAAAAGAAAAAAAAAACGAAGGATCTAAATGTAAGAACAAATATCACTAGTCAAACCCTTTTTTTTGGAGGAGGAGCTCTCGCATGTGTTACAATTAAGTAAAACTTCTGCACAAATGCCTATGCCCATGCTTTTGCTGAACCATGTCCACACCCTATTTGAAGATAGCATTTGATAAACAATAAGACAAATTTCACACGGTTTTGCATGGTTGTTTTTTTTAAAGGGAAAATGGATAAATTATCTCGTTATTGAAGGCTAAGGACAGGAAAAGGATATTTTAATCTCTTATATGATGGCACGAATGCCAAAACTCATTTGTCAATGCTTTGAAACACCCTTCGATTCTTTGGCAACCACAAACGGAAGCGAGGAATTTCTTGAGGCAAACCTGCATTTTGTCAATTCTGACACACCCTCTGCATCTTTGTTCAGCCAGGAAGCGGAGGAACGAGTTTCAGAACTGTAATCACAACATTGCAAGAAAGGTAAGTTGCTTTGCTTTTCCCCAGTAGGTACTCTATTAGCAGCCATGCCTTTGTTTTAGAATCATCAGAAGGTTATGAAACTTCAAATTCATGTTAGCAAGACAGATTACCGCATTGAAGCGCTCCGGTTCATTTCGTTTTTTCGTTACTTTTTTTTTCTTATTTAATTTGAGCGGGACATTCACAAACAAAGCTGCTACTTAAATTCTCTCTCTCTTTTTTTGAATGGTTACATGAATGATCAAATAACATAGGAGAAAAGATTAATACTCAAATTAGAGAAAAAGTGAGTTTACTAATAATGTTCGATACTTGAAAAAGCTTATGCATCTGAATGCTAAATCTCTTCTTCGTTATTCGTTTCTTTTAATTTATGAATTCAAATAATGTCTAAAGCTCTTTCCTTTGGTCCCATCTCTAGTAAGTTCTTCAAGCTCCTCTTTGTTAAGTTTGCCACGCAGAGTAGCAAGAAGTTTAAGGCAACAAACATTCATCTTATGTGATGCATCTTTAAATGTGACTCAGCTCTTTTCAATTTATTGATTATAGATCTTCGATTGCATCAGTTCTCATGGTTATCGAATCAAGTAGACAACTACTTATATAAAAGAAAACATACCTTTGCACATCAACGCCTGTTTTAAATTTCTGCTGAATCACAGGTTCTAGCTAACTGAGATAAGGCACTAAGCCTGATATGGATGGATCCTCTTCAGTCTTTGATGATAACACAGAGATGCATCTTTGCTCCTCTTCATCAGAACTGTCGAGATCAAACACAGACATCGGATGCTCCACCCCAGTATGTAGTACCATCAGTAACAGCCGCACATCTGATGTATCAGTTCATTCAGAGTTCAGTAGCGCATATGATTCCCTTCCTGTTGGAAAGCCGATCACCAAGATAGTCGGACCTGATTCACCTGCTTTTGCCAAACTCTCAAGAAGGAAGTATACTGGTGTAATGAATTCAAGATCAGTACCAGGTATCCTCCTCTGTGGATAATCACAGGTTGACAACTATAGCTTTAACTTTTGCTTATTCTAATTATAGTGGGACTTGCAGAGCTGGAAAATGTAAAAGAAAATTTTTCCAAGCTTTTGTTGGGAGAAGACATGTCTGGAGGAGGAAAAGGAGTTTGTGCAGCTGTCGCAATCTCAAACGCCATTACGAACCTTTATGGTATTTCAATAGATTGCTTGGATTTTCATTGTCCACTGTGACTAGCAAAGGAAGATCCTTCTCCACAATGAAACTAGCTACTTCTGTGTCATCATTTTGCAGCAACAGTTTTTGGACATCTCTACAAATTAGAGCCACTGCCAACAGACAAGAGGAGCATGTGGAGAAGAGAGATGGATTGTCTCCTGTCAGTCTGTGATCACATCGTCGAACTCCATCCTTCCTCCCAGGCATTGCCCGACGGGACTATTATCGATGTGAGAATCAGTAATACGAACCCAATACACTCCAAGATCCAGTATAGTTCACTGTATTTCTAAGACAATTTCCATATTCTTGTTCTTGTGTTTTGTTGTTCAGCTGATGGCGACCAGACCAAGATCAGATATCAGCATAAATCTTCCTGCACTTGAGAAGTTGGATGCCATGCTTCTTGTAAGGCATCAATATCAAATCCAAAAGGAATAATTAGAAAGATCTCGTATGAATAGATTGACCAAATTATGCAGGAAGAATTGGACTGCTTCCAGAAGACTGAGTTCTGGTATGCCGAAGAAGACCAACAAGCAAATGCCTCATCAAGGTCCTTCGTCAAGGTGGTTGAAGGAAACGATAACAAATGGTGGCTACCTGTCCCGTGTGTTCCAGCCACTGGCCTCTCCGAGAGAGCAAGGAAAGAGCTACAGCTAAAGCGTGAATGCACCAACCAGATTCACAAAGCAGCCATGGCAATCAACAGTAGCATCTTAGCTGAGATGGAAGTCCCAGAATCGTACATAGCAGCACTTCCAAAGGTGAGATAGAAGCCTACCAACTAGAAGTCCACATTGACATGAGATAACTTAAGATCAGCATAAATGTTACGTAGTCTTTTGAACCGGCACCTAACAAAAAACGTTCTTTGTATAGTCTCATTTTGTGAATGAACAATATGGTCCAGTATTTGTAATTGATTTACCGGAAGTGATTTGTATGACCATGGACATAAGTTTGTATCATTTCAGAGTGCCCGGGGAAGCGTTGGAGGTTTGATATACCGCTACATGTCCACAGCAGATCAGTTTTCACCACATTATCTTCTTGATCAAATTCATATCTCTTCAGAACATGAGGCACTCGAGATAGCTGACCACCTAGAGGCCTCCATGTACATATGGCGTCGAAAGACAAGCTTGCACGCATCAAAATCCTCCTGGGATATGGTCAAAGATCTTATAGGTGAAGAAAACAAGAATGAAATGCTTGCGAACAGAGCTGAGAGCCTCTTGTTCTGTTTGAAGCAAAGATATCGTGGCCTGTCACAGACAACTCTTGATACCAGCAAAATTCATTATAACAAGGTGAGCAGCAAGAACACATTATCCAACCATTACGTTACTCATGAACATAAACTTAGGAGCTCTTGTTAACACAAGTCTGATGATTGATCGATCTCTTCTTTTCCTTCTTCAGGATGTTGGGCAAGCAATTCTTGAGAGCTATTCAAGGGTGTTGGAGAGCCTGGCATTCAGAATTGTTGCATGGATTGACGATGTTCTTTTAGTCGATGCATCTGTTAGAAAACGTTTGGAAGCAATCCAATAAACTTAGTTAAAAATGGAGAGTTCAATCCGTGGCATTAAATATATATAGCCATGGAAACAATGCGACTAGGTGTTGATTATGTAGCAGCTTCATTGACATTAATCACCAGATTAGCTTCTATAATTTGAAAGCTTAGCTTGGATTTCATTTATGGAGTCTGAAAGAATGCTCCTTTTTTTATCAGAAACAGTTACTAAGAAATTGACCATCTTTTAGTCCTAGGTCAATCCGAGGAAGTCTCAAACCTCGGCAGATCCTCTCCTTGGCCTTGCATCCAGAAAAGAGAATTGAATAAAATTATCTGAAAGTCTTAATTTGGGCTTCATTTTTCCCATAGGTTTTAGCAAAAAATAATTTAACTGCGCAATCATCTCCTAACCTGAAGTGCCATTAAAGAAATCTCGTGCCTTGTATGTTCTTCAGTATGCTAGAGCATGAGAAGGAAAGAAATAAAATAAACGCTTAGACAATTGAAAGAGTAAGAGCAAGTAATGTTGTCCGGCTTACATCCATGAATAATTCAATTCCCTGACATGAAATTGCAGCTCAGAAGCAACATAATTGCTTTGAACAAGCCAACAAAATATTCCAAAAGGCACACAGAGAGAGGACCTCATATGGACTCGACTTAGGAACGATCCAAGAAACTAGGAAACCGAATGAAAGAAAGGAAGCTCCAAAGAAAGAAAAAAAGTTCAAAGAATCATCTTCATCAATCAGGCATCGATAAGCATTATCAGAAAAAAAATACACATTAAGGAAAATTTCATAATCAATGATTTAGCGACCGATGCTAAGCAAAAAAGCTTCCTGCAAATGCAGCATAGTTTCCCCCCAAAGTGACGCGGATGAAAACACAAATCAAGTACCAAAGTGGCAAAGTAGAACGAGAAAAAAAAAGAAAGAAAGTTCTACTACCACAACTGGAGATACTCGCCTTACACTTCCGCCGGCGCCGTCCACCGGTGTTCTCCTTCCCATCACCCACATCCTCGGCGGCGTCCAGGCCGCCTTCCAGCACGTGCTCCTCTCTGCCGCCCAGATCTGCGAGTGGATTCTCGCTGCCGATGCGCGTTTTCGTGCCCGCCTTCATCGACAACAATCGGCTCTTCACCGTCGCAAGAGGAGACACCGGAGGCAACTTATTTGGGCTTTTGGGTCGGGCCATTTTAACGGATACTATTTTGTTATTGTTAGAAACTTAAAATAAGGCCCGTTTACATGAAAATGTAAATTAAAAGAAATAAAATTTTATAACTTATTTTTAGAATAAAAATGTAATAAATATTTAGGTCCTAAATATATTATTTATTAGCTTAATCATAATTATATATTTTTAAAGAAATTTTTTCTTATTTTTCTTTCTTTATTTCCTTCTATTTGAATGGATCTGAATTTATAACAATTTTCACATTTCTTTTAAACCTACATCTACAATCTACATTATCTAATTTGCAAGAAATCCGGTATTTAAAAAACTATAAAAAAAAACCAAATTTCAAATTTGAAAAACTACAGGGCCAAAATAGCAATTAATACTTCTGGAAATAAGCAACGAACCCTCCGACCTTGAATCTGATTGCAACACATAATAAGTAATCGGATCGCCTGCCATTTTAAGTTACATTTTTAGTAATTCTTGTAATTCTTGTGGTTGGCAATCTGCAAGGCGAACTGTTTAGCCCCTGATCAAGGGGAGGCCGGCGGCGGTGACGACGAGCGTGGACGGCAGCCCAAACACAATGTGGCCCCAGAAGGAGAGCGTGTACTTGTGGAGCTCCGACCGCCGCGCCTGTTCGCAGACTATCAGATTCGCCGCCGATCCCAGCAGCGACAGGTTGCCGGCCACCGTGCTCACGAACGCCAGCACCAGCCACGCCTTCCCCTCGTACTTCGGCGACACCGCCGCCGCCGACTTTGCCACCTGGACGCCCAGCAACAGCACTACACAGAGCGGCCGCAAGTGAGGGTAAAGGTCAACCATCGTTCTCGGCTAATTAGTTCGTTGTTTAGTTTAACCTACCGGTGGGCACATTGGACGCCAAGTTTGACAGCAGCAGTATGACGACGGAGAGCATCGCCAGGCCGCTCACATGGTCGATTCGGGAATAGGGCTCCATGAAGTCCCAAAAGGCGCTTGGGATTCCCGTCCTGTTGAATCCATCGACGGTGATGAACATCCCGCAGAAGAACACCAACAGGGAATATGAAACCTGAGCCATCGCAGGTAGTTTGAATAAACAAAGTGGAATAGACATGTTTATCTTCAGAAATTGAGTGAACATAATTGCATTGGGCAGGTGATTTCTGGAAATTTGCACAAAGATCTCTAGCTACTGGTCTGTTTGATATACCCTTTATGAAATAGTCTGAAAGTAAATCCTTTTTTGTTTTCATCAATAAAATTATGCTCATCCTCGTTTTCTTTATCCTGAGCAGGAATAGGGAGTCCATGATTCAATTGTGGATGAAGAAAAGGCAGGTAATCTGTTTTTTTCTTACTAGATGCGTGGAGCTGATAACACCTTTTCATGTGGATCGAGAGAAATGCTTTAGAATTACTATTTTCTCTTGTATTATCTTTATTATTTTAACCTATTCAACTTTGTATTTTTCATCTACATTTTATTTTTGAGAAAATTTATATAGGACCTGCAAGAACATGTGCTCTTAGTAACTCAGTAAAGAATCAAAATGCTGAATTCTCCCTCTCTTTTGATCTTTTTTTTTCCAAAAAAACTAGAAATGTAAGTATTACTGATTATACCTTATCAAGACATGGACCAGCATCCTTGAAGTCGATCGCCACTAGAATTAGAGCAGCGCTAATTGCAGTCCATGACATGTTTAGCCCCATCAGCAGAGCAATAAGCATGCCAAAGCTTACAACATAGATAGATCCCTTTAAGAAAGCTTCCTTCTTAGTCAAAAGCCTCTTCACGTCAGATATATGGTAACATCCTTGCCTTGAGCCATTTGTGAATGGAGCATTTTTCTCAACATCATTCTCCTGGGAATTTAAAGAGGAGGGGTGTGACATCCTTGCAGGTGAGAAAGTATGGCAGTCCACTTCTTCTCCACCGACTTCATCCTCCATCCTCTGCTCTTCAGTCTGTTTTATCGACAGTTGCTTCCAAAACATAGCAAGAAGGATAATGATGTTGATAGCAACTCCAACAAGCATCGCTGGAACCACTCCAACCAAGAATTTGATGAACGATATTTTACTCTCAACAGCTATAACCAGGTTTTGTGGGTTGCCAATTGGAGTTGCACTTGAGCCTATGTTGGCGCTTGATGCTAGTGCTAGAAGAAATGGCTTAGCTGGAAGCTTGTGCTGCTTTGCAAGCTTGAGGACAAACTCGGTGAGCACAATGCAGGTGGTGTCATTGGTGAATAGTGCACTTGCCAAGGCTGAAACGAGACAGACTCGGCAGAGCAAGTCATGGCCGCCCTTGCTCTTCCATGAGAGCAACCTGCCCAAGTACTTGAACATCTGGGCTCGTTCAAGGTAGATGCTGACTACCATTGTGCCGAAGAGGAGGCCAAGAATAGGGAGGTCAATTGATGCATATGCCTGCTCAGGGCTGAGCACTTGAAAGATGACCATAAGCATTGCACCTAGGAGAGATCCAGCAGTTCTTCCTATGGGTAGGAAGGGGACTGCAGGGAAAACGGCCAGCATCCAGAATATCGTGAAGGCAATTGAGCCCATGATTACTTCAGGTACGGAAGCAAGCGCCATTTTCCTGATGTTGGAGCGCAAAATTTTACAATGAAATAAAATACTAGTATCAGTTGTTTTAGTCTGCTTCAATGATCTGAATTTATACTCTTCAAGGTATTTGTAAAATGCTTCCTTTCAAACTGCAAGAAATTAGTAGACAAACAATGCAGAGGAGCAACAATTGCAGTGGGAAAAAGCAAGATTAAACAAAATCCAAACCACGTTGCAAACAAGTAGATATGGACAGTAATATGCAGGCACTATGCAATATCTAATTAAGTTCTCCGGTATATGCTCTTTGTGGAAAATGTTTTCAGATCACTCATTAATTGCATATGATCAGGATCAATAGATATCTTCTCTCCCAAGCAAATCTTTGATTGCTAGAATAAGCTGAAAGCTCGAAGGCTTGAAGTTTTTTGTTTTAACTTGCCATGCAAGAAAACAAATCTATCTGGTTCTTCTGTTAATCATAATTCAAAAAATTGTATATGATTCGTCATCTGACTTCAATAAAACATCATGAAAAGGTGAAAACTTTCCTAGCAGATTCGGAAAGGAAAATATACAATACAAATAAGGAAATTGCAAATTGAATCATCATACGTTTCAGATAAGAAGCCTGTTTATACATTTGGCATCAATTTGAAAATTAGTTGATCACGAGTTAAGCAGAGAAAACAATCTAATATTGAGCAAGCAGTTGTACCTAGTAAGAGTGAAGCCCCTGAAAATTGATATGACCCAACGCAAGGAGTTGCCAATTTATAGAGCGACCCAAGCTTCCAGATTAAATTAACTGCATTAGTGGAAGGAATTCATGGTGCTACTACTACTCTAATGAAAAGATCAGATAGATAGTTAGTGTAAGGAAAAGGACAAAATAAGAAATATTAGATATGTAGCCTCTTGAAATTAGACTAGGATTATACTGTAATTAATTGGGTGGAAGAAAATAAAAATGACAGACGACTACGGAAATTATGCTTATAAGTTACAACTTTCTTATGATACATCCCACTCTATGGAAAGTGGGTTAGATGAACACCAGATAGATATTTTTTTTTTTTGCAATCACCAGAAAGATAGTAAGAGTGAGGTAATGCTAATGGAACACTCAGAGGAAATCGAATAAGAATGCAATGGTTATTCTATGCAGGGAGTGATTCAATGGTTGACCAAAATATCAGAAGCTGTCAAACTTGTCTTCTTTTTGTCCTGCAGTAGTTATGCAACATATGAAAAACTTTTGTCACTATGCTTAAATATCTCTTAATTGCTTAACAGAGGACCTTTTTTAGAGTCTAATTCAGTAATACAATTCCTTGATACTTTTTTTCTGCAGTATGTCTCGACAAACATAGCGTGTTTTTTTAGTTCTTTAACAGAATCTTACCATATTACGTGACACAGGTTTGGTCATAGTGATATCAGTTAGTTTATTATCTTTATATGTAATGATTTAGGAGATGAATGCCTGGTTGCTTTTTTTTTGTCAATTCCCCACATTAAATTCCTCCAATATTAGTACAAAAAATCTGAATCCTTTCAAATATTTGCATGAGATATCTAAACCTACAAGTAAGCTAAGGTGCATTTCACTGTGTTCTTACGCAACTTGCTAAGTGTTTCATACTTCTATTTGTCTATGTTGTAAGAGTTTGAGCGCCGAGGTTGGTGTACCTAAAAAGGAGAGTTAATTCCAGGTCAGTACTATCAAATCAGAGTATGTTCTGCTGGTTATTAATTTTTTTAACCATCTAAAAATAAGCATGTGACGGAAGTACAGAGAATAAAAAGCATTTCAAATAGTTCATTCAGATTTTCTCAACTCATGTTTACGCTAAAAGCAAATTGATATAGCGTTTTCTGTAGCATCTACTCTGTCTCTATTATTCACATTACGTGGAAGTCCACCCAAAGACGTTGTCTTGTAAGTTCTATCAAAATCTCTCCAGAGATTACCATCACAACATCTGCACATTTCCAATCTTTCGAGGCTATATTTCTGTTCAGCAATACACTGCACCCATAAGCGACATGAAAGAAGGGATTTGACAAAGATTCTTTCAGTAGTACTGCTATTAACTGAGGTAGTTTTAGATTCTTTACCTACCTAGAATATTTATGTGACTTCCTTTTCCTTACTTGAATATCGTTTCATTTTGTACATAGAGATTGAAGCTAAGTACCTTAAGTTCTGAAGTTATTCTACCGAGAAAGATTCATATGAAAAGCTCGGTGGTTTTTATAATGGTATAATTGCCTATCTTAGTGATTACTGGAGTTCAGATAACCTAGTGATTTGAGTATCTCTCCTCCATCCATTGGTGAACGAAATATTCGTCTTTCCGTCAGCCATATATAATTGCTTTTCTGCTGTATGCTATAGATAGTCTTTTAATATACTGGAGTGGAGGCATTAGATTAATTAGGTTCAATGCATGTTGCAATCAACCTATTGAGATAAGAATCCGATAGTGCCTTTTTTATACAATTACATATAGATTATTATAGAGCCAAATGATCTATTTCTGCCCACTAAAATTCTGTAATTTTCCAGAAATCTGAAAACAGAAGAAAATATTTTTGAGGAAACTGGAAAGAGAGAATAACTATGATAGATTTCTATATTTTACTTGGTTTCTGCAAATGTTTTATTCATGTGCGTTGAATTTAATCTTAACCTAAGGCCTTATTTATGGTTTCTGAAAAGGATTTAAACTGTAATTCACACTATAGGTCTATAGCTGTTCTAATTTCTTTCATTCATGGTTTCATACAATATAGAGGCATTATATTCAAGTTTGTGATTTGTATATTTTGTTTCCATATTGGTATTAAATGTAGGCCATCAATTTGCATGAGCACGTGTGAAGGAGTTTCAGAAACTTTTAAGAGAGAATCAAGAGCTGATCTAGTAAGTTTAAAAAATCAAGCTGCTGCTACTCTGATATCCTGGTGACAATTATAAGCCTAAATGAAAAATAAAAGAGCAACTGATCTGAGACATTGAAACAAGGCATAGAAGTTAAATTATATAGTTGAATCAAAATCTAACTAAACAGCCAGCATTCGACAACTCTGTGTATTATTATACAGCTCATGACCATATAAATTATAAATATTAATAATGTTTCCAGCAATCACCATCTGGTGGTGCTCTCATTCTTTATATGTCGGGCTAATGCAGTAAGAGTGCTTTTTTGAAGTGCATGGGTTGAATGGTCACGAGAAGTATTCTTGTTTCCTTGACTAAACTATGCCATTTGCATATATCTAGATACAACCCAAGATTCGAGAATCGATGCATACACGTATAATATTTTTGCCCTGATGCTAAATTCTCACTTGTGATTCCAGCTTGGCGTAACAAGATCAGAAAGTGCTTCTAGTCCTCGAAAAAAGATGACATGATCATTGACATTTTCTTTGTGGTGTTATTCGGTATTCCCACCACCAACACGTCAGAATGCTTTCTAATATTGTAGGAAAGCAGCAGGCCGGCAGTAAACCACTGAGAAGCCAAGAGCAGAGTCATTAGAGTAAGCATTACTTTGTGGCGCTATATATATAAATCATATAAGCCAATTTTTTTTCGATTAATTTCAGTAAAAACAATAATTTCTCCTCTGTACTTTAGAAAACTGATTCACTTCGCTCATGCATGTTATCCTAATTATCCTACAAGTATGGTGGAAGTTAGGGACTCAATTTTCTTTATATTTGGATATTAATGTTCTTATTTTCTAAAATTTCGCAATATGAAATCTAGCCTCTTCTGAATTTAGAAAATGTCCCTAACTTACAGCACTTTTTGCACTTTCATAAATACCTTCACTTTGTAAGTTCATCTTCCATCTTTTGAATGATATCTCGTTACCTTTTACAACAGAAAATTAAATTCACTTCATAACTTTTTAAGTGTAAAACTAAAATTTGAATTATGAAATGTGGTTTTAGAAGTGTGAATTGATGTTTTGCAGGATATTTCAGAAATTCAAAAGGCCAAGGTGCTAAATATCAAATTCTAGAGAATGCAAGTCCTATATATGAATACATGAAAGATTTATTTTTCTAACTTATCTGCTTCATTTAGCTTAGCTGACACAAGGAAATCACTACTATATTTTAAAAGGTGAAGTCAATGCTGCTTTTTCTGAGAACTGAAAAGACTTTGGATAAAAAAGGTAAAGATCTTCGTAAGCTGAGGTTTCTTACATAAAGAACGATATGAAGGTGCACTAATGACGGGCTGCATGCGTGGCTTCGAGACTTGTAAAGAGAAAAGAAATGGAAAATATTGACTAGTGCTGTGCTGCCTAGTGTCCACTTGAACCAAGTTTGAATTGAAGCTACTAAATAAATATTGTTTGCAGCCTCATCTTGCACTACTACTTCTGCATCAAAAGTTGCATACAAGGTTGGACTTTGATTTTACAACGTTGCTGGTCTGCTGCCCTTGCCACATTGGAGATGATTGGAGAAGTGCCTGTCAATCGAGTGCGTTCATGACCCTCTTACCTGCCTGCGTTTATCACAATCCTTGCTGCCATCTTTCCACCGCACTGCTGCATTCTCATAATGACCAAGTACTGAAACTTTAATTTGTTCTCCCTCAGCTATGCCTTTTGACTTCTCATGCATGTGTTACTAAATATTATAAAAAAGGAAATTCTAGATGTGAATTTTGAGCAGTCAAATGAAGTATTGTGACAAACGTTGCGCGTCCTTTCTCCGTAGGATTTCTGCTTAAGTTCTTATACAATCCCTGCTTTACTGCCTAGTTAATCGATCATCTTACAGAAGTAAGTCTGTCACTCAGCATCGAGCAGCCTAATTCAATGAGAGAAAAAGTTTGATGTGCCTTGATTAACCCTGTTGTGGCATGTTAATTTAGGCATGATAAAACGGTTCTAGTTTCTTGGTTTAGCATCGTCTTCCAGATTCTAAGTCCATCACTTATTCACTGGATGGGTCAGATTAAATCAAGTAAACAAACGGTTATAAATTTGCTATGTCTTGAAATATTATCTTATTTCTTAGATTGATTTAGTGCACGCATACAATTCATGCTTGTGTTACAACATTTTCTTCACCTTGTTAAGTATATGTCATAATATAAAAGTACAATAAATACTTGAGTTCTTATGCTATATATCAATATTTTATTTATACAACACAAGAAAACTAACATAGTTTCTAATGAAAGATATGGTGTATGATATTTGCACAAATATTCATCTCATTTCAAAGGTTCCTTCATCTTGACGCATAATTAAGCACTTACATTTTAAGCTCCATATCTCAAAATACATAAAACATATTATCTTTGTCTACATAGAACAACAATATACTGAAGGCTAAATTCAAATCTAATTTTTTTTACACATTTATAGATTTTTTTCACAAAAAATCTTTAAATTATTGCTAATAAGTTCTCCTTGATTTTTTTTACAATATTTTCTCTACAATAAAATGTCATTATGAATATTTGGCCTCATACTTAACATAGTATGTGTCAAACTATTTCATACACAATAGTGTATAGCTTTATCTTATTCATCTCTTTAGACATGTTTGGCCTATGTTTTAGGCCTCAAAATTTACTATTAGCTATAAGATATATGAGTGTTATATGTTGTGCTTGTTTTCTCTAAGGACATTTAAATTTTAAACTTTGAAAAAATGTACAATTTCATATATATATATATATATATATATATATATATATATATATATATATATATATATATATTGAACTGCACCTATCTTTATGTTATTTTATTTTTTACATTGTGTTGAAAACCAGATCAGATGGAGTAATTTTGTCATCGAATAGATCGGGAGAGCGCTTCAATCTCATCTCACGGTGTCAGGCCCGAGTTTAACTCAGTTCAGCCAAAGTCCACTGGGCCTGATTCAAAGCCCAAGCCAGCAAAAGCCCGGTCAACTGAGGATGTTAACTAACTATCGAGACACAGACGCAAGTCCGTGTCATATTCAGCACCGCTTTCATCGAACGTGGCTGGCGGCGAGCAAACTTCGGACGAGACGAGTTTGCGGCGCAGAGAGTTCACCCGCCAGAAGGCGAAGCTCCGGCGTCAGAGGGTTGAGCGCAGGCGGTGCGTTCCCCTTCCCGGCTAAGCGCGGCGGCGCTCCACAACTAGAGGTGGCCAACGGGCTGGGCCGGCCCGCGGCCCGCACGGCCCGGCACGACACGGGCCGGGCACGGCACGGCCCGTTGACCAAGTCAACGGGCCGCAGGCGGCCCGTGGCCCGGGTCGGGTCGGGCTAGGCTGAGGGTTCGCGGCCCGTGGGCCGGGCTGGGCCAGGCACGACACGGACCCGGGCCGGGCAGGCACGGACCCGGGCCGGGCAGGCACGGACCCGGGCCGGGCAGGCACGGACCCGGGCCGGGCAGGCACGGACCCGGGCCAGGCACGGCACGGACGCGGGGCCGGGCCAGGCATGACACGACACATGAATGAACATGCATTTTTACCTAAATGCCCTCATAATAGTTATAAAAATTTTAAAAGTTAGGGATATAATTGTCTTTATGGTATAAAATTACTATTTTAGCTCTTTTAATAATTAAAAATAGGGTATAAATATGTAATTATACACTCAATTCATCCCTATAAATTGACCCCCCAACACTCTCATTTCTTCACACAAGTTTTCAACTATCTTGGGAATAATTTCTCATTCTCTCTTAATACTCTCTTAATCTCTTTTCTAAGTCTTGATTTACAATTAGTTTCTTAATTGAATTCAAACTTAAGCTTCTTTTTAGCCATCAAGAATTCAATGCTCTCTCGGTCTAGACTAGTCATTTTTTTCTATGCCTCGTGCTCACCACGTGACTAGACGTGGAGAAGATCAAGTATTAAATTAATTTACTTTTATAATATAATTATCACGTGGTGAGCACGAGCACAAGGCATAGAGAAAAATGACAGATAATAGAAGAGTGAAGATAATTATCATTATGTCAAATTCTCAACGTTCAATCTTCCTTACATCTACCTTAAATTTCTTCAATGCTGATCAATGGAGAATCACTATTTTAAGTATTATCGAACGTGTTAGTCAAATTATACGAATTGATGTATTCAGGTTTGAAGAACACTTTATCCACTTATCTGATCATGCAAGACAAGAATTTTTGGCTTCTCCCTCTCCTTCTGGGGTTGAGATTGAGATAGAGGTTGAGGACTTTGAAATAAGTGATAGTGAGGAGGATAGTGATAATATCAACGATGAGCCGGAGCAATATATCGAAACAAACCAAGCACAAGAGTCACTTGAGTTTTTTATTATTGAAGAAGGAGGTAGAGCTGAAAACATGGAGTGCGCAATATGCATAGAGAAGATGGAGCACGGAGTGCAAGTATACTTAACACAATGCTCGCATATCTTCCATAGTAGCTGCTTGCGTAGTTGGCTACGGGTCAATTATGTATGCCCATTATGTCGGCAATTGATTTAAGCTTAAATGTATAATTTATGAATATGAAATTTAATCGAGTTGGTTTTAACTTTAGTCATGTGTTGTTAGTATTGTTAATAAATAAATTAATATTAATTTAATAAAATATATTAAAATTAAAATTATATATGTTTAAAATAAAATAATTAATTAAATATTTTTTAAAAAATTCTGCAAAATACATAATTCTCAATTTTTTATTTTATTAATATTTTATTTATTTTAATGAAGCGGGCCAAAGTCGGCCCATGGGCCAAATTCGGCCTGTGGGCCACATTCGGGCCGTGCCTGGCACGGCCCCGTTGGGCCGACCATAGCCCGCGGGCCAGTTTCAGCCCGTGTGCCGGATCTGGCCCGCGTGCCGATCCGGGCCCGGCCAGAAGTTGAACCGTGCCTGGGCCGGCATGCCTAAACGTGCCGTGGGCTGTGCCGGGCCCAAGTATTTTTCTGTCGTGCCGTGCTCGGCACGGCACGCCCCGCCAGGAGTCGGGCCGAGGTGGGCCCGGGCCCGAGCACGGCCCATGACCACCTCTATCCACAACCACAGCGACGTGGGCGGTGTCGTGCGAAGAGTGGAGATGAGAGGAAGACGAATTGACGGGCGTTGACGGCAAATTAGAATTTTGACTGGTCAAAATTGAATTGACTAGAAGAGGAATTTAGAATTTTTCGGACTTTTCTGATTTAGGTTCCGCCGGATAGTTCTAGACAGTGAATAAGCGCGGTTTTGGGGGGAGATGGAGTCGGTGAAGAATCTACTGCGACCGAAACCCAATCCCCAACAGCAGCTCCGCGAATGGCAGCGCCGCCTCCGCCAAGAGTGCCGCAACATCGAGAGACAGATTCGAGGTTCGTATCCTTCACGGCCTTTGCCCCATGCTCTTTCGTTTCTGGACTCGATGTTTTCTAAAAGAAAACGTTCTTTTTATTTGGTTGATGATCTTGCAGATGTGCAGAGGGAGGAAAGGAACGTGCAGAAGGCGATCAAGGAGGCAGCGAAACGGAACGACATGGGCTCGGCAAAGGTGGGCGAAACTCCGATCTATCCCTTTGCGCTGTGTCCTTTTGATACAGTTCTGTTGGATTCTTTTGAGGGCTTGTTTTCTGGATTGTAGTGATAAGATTGTGGACATTTTGTTACTAATAATTGATAAATCAATTGTTCAAGCTAATCAAGCCGATAATTTCTCTATTTTTCGATAAGCATGTTCTCCATGTTTCCATGTTCATCGACAATGTAGGAAGACTTGACATTTTTTTTTGTTTTTGAGAACACTTAGAAACGCAATGAGCATGGTTTTGAACTAGAGAATGGAATTAACTCAAAAGGAAACCAGTTTTTCCATCAGTTGCGCCTCTAAATTAGTAGATATGGTTAATCAAAATTAAATAGTTGATGACTTGATGGTCGGACCATCATGTACTCAATGCATCATACAAATGGAGGGCCACAGCAATCCAAGGAAGAGTCCAGGTTAACCAGTATTCTCTACTTGTCTTTTAGCCCTGTGATTTTGCCTCCCTCACCCATCTTTAGTTGGCAGGCCTATTTTATGGGTCTTGATTCGCCATATTCTCACTTGTCCGAAGGGTCTCCAGATTAGCTACTGTTTGTTTATATGTTTTATGTTACTGTTATCAAATTGACTATTGTGACAGGTGTATTGAATTTCGTCGCTGAAACAATGGATGTAGTTCCAGTCTCAATGTAATTTAAGAAATATGTAACTTATTTGTTTTGTTCTTAGTTGTTGGACATTGATTTAAAACTGCACAAAATAAATTCTGAGATCTGGTTAAATGCCAAATTTGAGACATAAAGCAGGCGTTCAAGTTCATATTGGCAGCACTATTTTTAAACTAAAATGTGCATAGTAGACAACATGCTTCAGAATTCAGCATGATTACCTAGGAATTCTGGCTTTATAAAAGGAGAAATAACATCAAAGGGTTTTTGGAGATAATAGGTCCTGTTTTGTTACAAAGTAAATTGGAATTACATGAATTAGGACATTGTGCGACATTACATGTGGAGAGGTAGTGAATCTTTGTATGTACCGGGAGGAAATAAGGGACTGTTGCTTCTGGCGAGGGGTTCAATCCCTGCCATAGCCTATAGGCAATATTTTATATTATATATATAGAGTATATAATTTTTAATATTAATATTTAATATTTTCTAATAAACATATTTGTATAATATTATATCTATTGTAAAATTTAACATATTAGTTAATATTAATTAATTAATATTTATATTATATTATATTTTCTAGATTTTAAGGGAAATAAAAATTTTTACTACTTAATTAAAATTTTTAAAACTCAAAATAACACTAATAACAATACATCAGTTGCGCAATACAATAGCTTTATCAAACACCTCTAGTTTTGACAATACATCACTTGTGTGATACAATAGCTCTATCAAACACCTCTGGTTTTGCAACAACAACAATAATTGCAACAACTCAAACACAGCTTAAATCCTTTTTTGAACTTTCATTTGAAATGAAGAGGCTGAAATTGGATGAGTGGGAAAACTAAAAAAAAGAAATAGTGGTGCCTGGTTGTATGCTGGCATCACATTATTTTCTATCTAATTAATAATTTAGCTCTGAATTCTAGCTACCCTTATTATGAATCTTCCACAAGCAACCCCCTTGAAGATGTCTTCTACTTTGTTAGCTGCAGGTTTATTTATCTATTTGTTTCCCTGAAGTCACGACAATCATGTTAAAACGTAAAATGTGATACTAAACCACTCCATTTATGCTTTAACTACCAAGATTGTTGGTGTGGATATGTTCCATATGGACTACATACTAGATAGAATTTATGCAATTGATTATTTGCAGAGATAAGATCCATGCGTTCTATAAGTTGCAAAACATTAAAAAAAAGATGCAGTTCTTATTTCTATGTAAATAAAAATTCTTTCTTTCAAAATATATTTAGTTACAACTTCACACTTTTGCCAACAAGTACTAAACTATAAGAATTGCAAACTGAATAAATAGAACTAAATTGGTTACCGCAAGTAAATGATTATATGAACTCTATTTCGCTATCTGCATTTTTTTCTGAAAACCAGATGGCACACTTTTTTCATGATGATGCTTTTGTTTCTATTTCTAACTATTCCCCTACTTGTAAAATGTTTAGTCGCCAATGTGGTTCCAGATAACATTTTAAAGTACTGAAGAAATTTCAACTAATAGTAGGAGAAAGTATTATAGATGTTTTTGCTATATTTCAGTTTTTTTAATCAATACTTTTGGCTTAATTGCTCAGTGCTCTTTGTGGAGTTTGTTCTATCCTTAAACCAAAAATATATACACATACAATTTGTTGGTGAGATCGAGTAAGTGGGTAAATGATGTGAACTCCGTAATATATCTAACTATGCATCACTAAGCATCATATGAACTACAATTTTCAAAGTTCTTGTCAAATAAGCTGAACATTGCAGATTTAGATTGTGTGTTCTTTTAACTTCCAAATTTAAGCTATAACTTAGATACATAAATGATTAGATTCCATATACTTTAATGATTGAAGCATTGTAACCAAAGAATAAATGAGTTTTAGTTCAACTAGATCAGGGCCATCAGAGCATACAGATTTTAAAATAAAAAACAATTTGAAAAATTGACATGACAATAATATAGCAAACTTTGATAGGCTCGGTTAATGTTGCATTTTGACGATTTCTTGTTGACTTGATGCTGTTTTAGTAGCAAGTTACTTGGAAACTGATAAATTAATGTTTTCATAATGCAGTCTCTTGCTAAAGAAATTGTAAGATCAAGGAGAGCAGTGAATCGTCTTTATGAAAACAAAGCTCAACTGAATTCTGTCTCTATGCATCTTGGCGAATTAGTTGGTATGAATTATTAAGAATAATAATGTACTGATGCACCTGTGAATTAATCATCTCACATGCAGAACATTTTATAGATATGATTCTACCTTGATTATAAATATGTCAATATAATTGAATAAAAAATATATGATATGGCATGGTTGTTATGATATCCTATTTTTGTCCGATAGGAAAAATAAGATGAGAATTTCCATGGTATATAATATCTATTGAGCTTATTATCATTAACATAGGTTTATACTTTTTTCAATTGAATTACATGTGTCAAGCTCACCAAGTTAATGAGTTATTTTTCTCATTAAACATATTGTAACAAATGGTATTACAGCAAACTTAGTCTTAGGTATGGTTTGCTTAGTCTTAGGTATGGTGATTGAGGGTTTAATAGGATAGGGCATCATGGATGGTAAAGCCACCATGGGACTAAACACATTGCCTAATATGGATGGTTCTCGGCTATGCATTAGGCTTTGGCTTAATGATGTGTCAAATCTAAGTGTGAGAGATTATGATACCCAGTTTAGTTATACATGAAAAGTGTAAGAAGAATTAGTATATTATATAATGCTAATGGATTTATTATTATTAACTTGGGCTTAGACATCTTTAAAATAGTTACATTGTTTTAAGAAGAGGGGAAGCAAGCTGCTTCCGAGCATGGCGGAGAGCGGAAAAAGGACATGCGAGAGCTTCCGCCGTGCACACTCACTTGTTCTGCCACCATGCATGGAAAAGAAGAAGAAGGATGCTTGAGAGCTAAGAGTTTCTACTTCCACCAAAGGAACGAGTTTTTAAACCTTGGCTATTAGTTTTAGTAGCATACTCAATCATTCATTAGGTATCATTTTAATGAGTTCGCAGAATTTAACATCATGCCATTTAGTTTAGACTTAAGAGCTTAAATGGATAAGGATAATGAATCATATTATTCCTTTTCTACAACATGGTTAACAAAATTATTTTACCCCTACAAGTTTTGCATGTGTTCAATTTCTGTTTAGGTTCTTACATGTAGTGTTTGAAGTGCTAGTGCAAACTGATTTGTGCTGGTTCAAGCTCGAACCAATATACAGTTCAGGTTGGTACCAGATTGGTATTGTTATATATTTCATTATTTATAATATATACTTAATATAAAACTGGCTGGTATAGAACTATACTGTGTATTGTTTTACACTGTCAGTTCATACCAGTTTTAAAAATCTTCCTTTCATGATATTTTTGTTGAATTATTTCATTTATTTTATATTACTATTATCAAACATTTCATGTCTTATTGAAGTATCTCATGATATTGTGTTAGCTGAAATCTTGTTCTTTAGCAAAAGAGTTTCAAAGCGTATGACTTAGATCTTATTTAGAAATTGATTTATTGTAAACTGAAATCTAATTGTAGAAGTTTAATTTATATTGCTTGGTTTTTCTTATTCACATAGCTTTAACATGTTTATTTTTAACTTAGTAAGTTTTGCTGCCCCCTAGATCCATCTCTTAAGTATATCAAATACTGTAATTAAGTCAGATTATATCAATGCTAAGAAATCTATGATGTATTTGTTGTTCTGCTGTTTATTTATGGAAGTTATATTAGGAATATTTTAATTAAAACCTTCGAGACAGTTTGTGCAGTACCATTATTGGGAAGAAGTTTCTTCATTTCTTTTTACTATTTTTCTCTACAGCTCATTGTGCCTTTTATTTTGAAAAATTAAACAATTTCATGCTAACTGCTGGTTTTTTTTTTCAGCAACGGCCAGGACTGTTGGACATTTATCCAAGAGCGCTGAGGTTATGAAACTTGTCAATAGTCTCATGAAAGCTCCTGCAGTTGCTGCTACAATGCAAGAATTTAGCAAAGAAATGACAAAGGTATTTCCTTTTGCTGATAACATGTATGTTTTTTTTCTCGAAGAAATATCTTTATCAAAATGAAATGATGTGCATGAAGTGAATACTATTAGGGTTTTTTTCTGATCATATTTACTGTCAGTATATTTTTCCAGTTGAGTTTAATACATCACTGGGTATTCTTGATTTGTTGTTTTTAACTTTATTGGTATGATACGGGTGCTGGTAACCAGAGAACTTTTACTGTGCATTATTATTCATTTCTGATAGTCTATGTTTGTGTAAAATATTTTTTATTACTTGGCGAAGTTAAACTGTTCTGGTGCTAATATTCGAGAAAGTAAATATTGCATTTATGCTCATTCCTTAGTTTGTACTTTTTACTTATCGATATTTGGTACGAATAAAAGTACATCATAGCAGTATGACAGACAAGCTACGTAGATGCACTATTTGTACTCCCATTATGAGGTTACACTGGAGCATTGATCACAGTTATATTGAAATTGGACCTAAATTTTCTGGTAACAAAGCATTTTTTGGTTTTGGAGAGTTGATGTTTGCCTTCGCTTATCCTTTCTAGAGTATGCCTCTTTTTTTTTTCTGCAATATATATTAATTAAACTATTGTTAATGCCTTGAATAATTCAACAAAAAAATAATAGAATAGGGGCTGGTGTATTCCTTTGATGTCGAAGCACTTTTTTTGACAGACGTGGTGGGAAATAATGATGTGTTTAGTATCTTAAAGATATCACCACACTAGATATGTAGAAGTAATTTGCTTCTGCATGCATGTTAGTTTTTGTTTTTGATTTTTTAACTCTCGCGTTGCTGATCTCCTTTTGTCCACTTCCGGATGAACATTCCTGGACTAGCCTTTAAATGTTCTTTCATCGATCTGATTCTACATTTTCTTTTTGTCGTTTAGGCTGGGGTGATTGAAGAAATGGTGAATGATGCTGTTGATACAGCTTTGGACTCCGAGGACATCGAGGAAGAAACAGAAGAGGAAGTAGACAAAGTTCTAGCTGCAATAGCAGGTGAAACCGTTTCACAGCTACCAGATACGGTTAGGAAGGAGAAAATAAAGCAACCTTCAACTGTTGTTGACGTGGAAGAGGTAAGTATCAATGTAGTAATTTATCAATGACGCATATATACTGAATTTTTATTTGTTTCCAGCGAGAAGCTGTCGCCGAAGGTGGAGAAGACGAAGACCTGGACGAGATAAGGGAACGACTCGCTCGTGTGAGGTCGTAAGTGGCTCAACTATCAAACTTCATTACGTGGATGAGGCTTTAAGATGTGATTGAAGGTAGCAATCTCGAATTCTAGGCTTGTATTTAATCTGTAGATGTTGGTTTGATGCCTATTGCCGTATCAATTACAATAAATTTGTGCCAGCCATGTATATTACACATACTCAGTATCTGATACACGGAACACGTTAATGTTTCGCTGCATTTTAGGATACTTTGTCAGGGCTCAAGAGCACGTTGGAGACCTTTTGAAACCTATATGCTATCGTCAACCTTGTAGATCGTTGTAATTTCTTCGCCGATTGTGATTATTGAAAAGGTTCAGTGTGATGGACATGGCATAAACCTTGAATGAACTACGGTCTTAGTGCAAGTCTCAAGTTGGTATATATGGCAAAAACCTTGTAGGACCTAAGTACGAAGTATCATGTACACAACGTAAAAGGGCCGTATGTGCGCCAGACATTTTAGCTAAAGAAAAATGTTTGTGTAGTTTCTTGAGATTTTAAGATGTATGTCTATTGTAACAATGATATGTATTATGCACCAATAGCTAATCTTACGTAAATTAGGACACATCACAAGTTCCCTTGCTTTGAGATTTAATCAGTATCAATGTACTCCTTAATTTTATTTTATATCAATTTGCCTCTACGAAGTGATGGTAGTATTGTTTTATCCTTAACTTTAATATATGCCAATTTGCTTCAAAGTTCTAAATTTATATCAAAATACCTCGCTGCGTACTGTTACCATGCTTCTCAAATATCATGCATAATCAGAGCACTCGAACGAAACTTAGTTAATATTAATTAGATTGTGATAATTTAACCCTTTCTTTTTTTCGTATCCGCTCACGTGCTTAGCAAATGCTTTTTTTTTGTGCAAATTATGTAAATGAAAACTTAGGAGGTTAACAACAAGGCCAAGCTGTAGGAAAATAAACTGCCATTTCCCCTGTAAATTGCTGTATCAATTTCAAGCTTCGCTTTATTATGAAAAGAATATATGATTTGCGTACTCAATCCACTGTAAAAAAATGAAGGCAAATATTTAGGTCATAAAAGTTTCAATCGAGTTTAAATTTTTAATTCTATATATATATTTGATAGCTCTAAAATTACATTTTATTTTTAACATAATTTTACAGCATAAATACACCTTTATTATTATTATTATTACATAGCAGTGAAATAATAATACAAAATAATTTAGTTTAAAAAGAATCTCTTACAATATAATTCATCTTTTAAGATATTTGATGTATCTATTTTTAGATTGAAATACAATGAAAAGTTGCAGACTAAAAGCTCAAGAGGTTTGAGTAATTGAGGGGCAGTTTTGTATAGACATGTAAAAGAAAAAAAATTCCTATAGTGGAATATGGAGAAGAGTATTATCATCACCCTTTATTTTACTGTATGATATGTGCCGCTCAATTTCAATTTTAAGATTTGCAAACAATATCACAAAGCAACAGGGTGATGATAGCACCCTTCTCCAGATTCATAATCCCCATATCAATCATACCATAAAATTGCCACCTACACCATACATACACATCCCATCACCCTTACCTATGTAAAAGTATGAACTATCCCTCCTTCCACATTTGCACACATTACAACCATGTTAATTATCTTCCTTTGATGCTACTTATTTTTCAATGATTCAAACACTTATCTTTGATACTACATAGGGTGTCAAAGGAAGGATAGTAGAACTGCAGGCTTTCCTCTTGAGTTTGGCTCATAAATAACTGCATATTCTCAGCCACATCAGCCTATCTCATTTGTTTCATAAATTTTGTCTTGATCTATTTTTTTATGCTTTGAAAGTATTTTACGTGTATTAAAGTGCCCTTGATGCAAAAACTTAACTATAGAATACAACCCATAGTGTGCGGTATATTGTAAATTAATTTCATACAAACTTCCATCTTCTAAACTGGAAAAATACTAATTCAAGATTCTAATCACGGGCAGCTGAGAAAAGTTTTGAAGGCAGGAGGATTGCATATAGATCTCCAAAATTATCCCATAACAGCTAAGTTAAACGATCCATATAAATATAAGGAAGAAACGTAACACTTGAGAATACAATATAATTGACCACTCAGCAACATTAGCTGCTAAGACATTTCTTGCAAATGCTATTTTACAAGAAAAATGGTGGTTAGATTAAAATCAGAGACGAAGACAAGAAGACAAAAAAAAGTTACTTAACCTCTCTAACAATCCTTGTTGTGTTTTCATTAGCATGCACAAAATCTCCAGTTGGTTTCCTGAGAAGGTGATGACGACCTGAATGTTCTTCATCACTTTCATCTGACGACGAACCATATGAATCTGACCCTTCATCTGAAACATAAATATTTGAACACAGAAACTGATAGTTAACTATAGGGCACCAATAGGAAAGCTACCAGCAAGTCGATCACAGTAAGCCACTAGTATCAATTTTCATAACTTCACTACACTTTGCTTCTCATAATATCATTTCATAATGATCAACCGCATGACACGATAAAAGCAACTATCAGCTCGAATGAAAATAGACAGTCGCATAATACACTGAAAAGAAATTCTAATTCGTTGGAATCTTTCTAGTTCTTGTCTTAAATCATCACTTTGTGGCTTCATTGGCTACACAACCAAATGATCCAGAGATGAAAGCAGGCTCAGTCTAGAGTGTCAGCACAAAAAATATTCATCTTTTGTATATATATAGTCTGTATGTGAGCACGTTACGTAGCCATTGGGTGGCAAGTGTATGGAAAAGAAAAAAGAAAGAAAACATGACGGAGGGAAAAAAATGGAATACCAAGCCTTTTGTCTTCTTAAAAATTCCAAAGCCAAAATGTTCAAAATGCAAAATGAAGATTAGCTCTGATAGGCCAGAATCTTGGGAGCCTTAAGATAAGATGCCCAGAATTTGAACACCCCTTTGAAGTAATGAGATGCAAATGCATGTTGCACTAAATAAAATTAAAATTAAAAGATTCGAGCCAATATCAGGGTGGCAATAGCTGACAACATAAAAGGAAATAGTGGTTAATCCCTGCAAACTTCTATAGCGGACAAGCAGAATGAACAAAGTCAAGATGTAAGAGATACAACGGAAAGAAAACAAAAGAGATGACAAAATAGACTTACGTAGAATGACTAATTGAGGATAGATTTAACTACTTTTGTTGGCATTCTTTTATTTTGATATTACCGCATTATTGAAAGGTCAAAAGATATTAATTACTCCTAGAAGTAGTTGAAACATCAGGAAAACCAAACTACAAGATATGAAAGTAAATCCAAACTCACGAGGATAAGCTCGACGCTGTTCAGCGGCTGTAAGTTGAATGTTTTCAGGGAGAATACAGTTGCAAAGTGATCCTGAAGCATCCAAATAATCACATGACAGCATGAATTAATGGTGCGTGTCATTTTTCTGAACCAGAAAATATCCTTTTTCAATTAAATACTAACCTAATCTGGCAAGTCTATTAACCCATCCTGGAATAGGCTTTCCCGTCAAACGCATGCACACTTCATCAGTGAAATGATTGCAGTTCTTAATGATCAAATGGTAGGTGTCGCCATGATATTTTCCGGCAAGATCTTCAATAAGTAAGCGGAACTCTGAACGAGACATATTAGTGGTACCCAGCCACACAGAACGCCTAAAGATAAAACCAGGACAGCATTTTGGTTCCACCTCAAATACTCCACTAGTTGAATGCTCATGTGCTCCAAAACCATACTCCATGCCGTGGACTATAAGAAAAAGATGTAACCTGAGTATTTATCACACCAGGTATAAAACAAAGATGTGAAAGTAGGAACGGAGTGAAACAAGTTAAGAATAAACCAGGTGATAAGGGAAAAGAAACTTGCTTTTGTGCAACTTTCACCAATCCCAAATCGTCTAACTGCAACCTTGATGGCTCACATTCAATATTCAATTATAAATTAAAATGTTGAGACTTGAGACTTTATTTTTCAAATGTAGTTGGAATTAACCGAGAATAAGACATAGGTACACTTGTTAACACTCCGACCAAGTCCAAGACATAGGTATATTATCATGGGCTGACAACATAACTATAATTCACGTCACTTTAGCACCAATATATTCAAATTTCTGACATGATCACTTAATAAGGAATGTGTGTCCTCAAGAAAAGCATATTGGTGCCGAAGGTGGGAGAAAGTAAATCCAATGTGCAGGAAGATCCCTTAGATAACACAACTAAAAGCAACTTTCAGTAGAAGATGATTTTCCTAAATACAAAGAAAAATATTTAGCAATAGGCATGATTTGCATGTAATTATTGCAAGTTATTTAGGCTTTTGAAACAATGAAAAACTAAACGCAAACCTAGAAGAGGTTGTGTGGTGGTACTGGAAGAGGCATTTCATAGTTACCAAACACGTATAACTAATTGGGATCCTTCAAGAAAATTGTTGATGAAAACTGATCCGTTCTTTTAAAAAAAATTCGGCATTTTTTATGTGCGAATTTTTTTTCTGCAATTGTGCAAACTTCATCACCAGAACATACTTCCGTATTACTTAATGAATTTACAAAGAATCATCAATCACAGTGCAGTAGGCAATACTATGCATGTTTGCCTCTAAAATTCCTAAACAAAGTTGATTTTTGCCTAAAAGAGATTTGTGATAAGAAAATTTAATCCTCAAACGTTCAACCCCAGTCAGAAATATAACAATCCTAATAGAAAAAGGAAAAAAGGGATAACAGGGATAACTTGTCTAGGTAGCGAATGAATAAAAAGATTATAACATAATCCTAAACAATGTCTCTCCATTTAATTCTTGGAGGCATGCTGCAAATAAATATGCCCTAATGTACCTTCTATCCCAGAGTGGAAGATACCGATCCCAAACCAGTACATGTAGTTATTCACCGTCGTCAAATCATAAACATTCAAGTAGAGGTGCGTCGTGTCGCTCTCGTCTCCATCCGCATTGCTAATTCCCTTCCCAGACGAAGATTGAGAAGGAACGGTGCGCATGTTAACTCGATAACGCAGCGCAAACAGATCCAAAAAGAAGAAAGGGACAATCCTAATCCCTCATCGAATCCACAACCCCCAATGCGTCAATTCCAAACTGGCCTCATCTCTCAGGACGACTCAATCACCGGAACAATCGGCACGAGATCGAATTGAGGCGAAGGAGCGACGGGATGAGATTTGCCCTCTCTCTTGCCGTGGGGAGGAAAGCGTTGCCCTCGTACAGAGATGGCAGAAGGGAGGGAGGCGCGCCGCTCCAGATTAAACAAATGACTAAATGCATATTTGTCAACAAACCCCTACACTTTTAATATTCTCGTATTATTTTTTTTTTTAAATTCAGACCTGACAACCTTCCCTTGGCTGATGCCTACCGAGCCTGATCATTTGGCTCAACCCAAGTTTGATTAAGTTGATTCTACAATTGGAGCTGGACTAGAACCGTAGAAGGTTTTAGATTTTGGACTTGGAATAGACTTGATAGATCAAAATGATTGATGATACAAGAAACTAAACATGAAGTCACACGGCCAATCTTCACCAAACTAAGAAAGGTGATTGTTGAATGAAGTGGAAAATCCAAAGGTAGCCCCTAAAGAGAGGTCTTATATCCATGAGTATATTGATCACGATATCATTGATATTAGGAATTTTTTCATGTCATTTTGATCTATTGATTAAGTTATCATTTGTCTTTTTTGTCATAGCTAATAAATAATGTGTTCAATTTTGATTGATAATAATGTGACTAGTTGAGATAGATTCAAGTCAATTTTGCCTACACTGTACACTTGTCAACTATTATAACAGGAGTAAAATTTGAACTTTGGCATCAACCTTCAATATTAATGTACACAGTTAGACAGATGTACAAAAGAAAAGCCATTAAACTACATATAAAACAAAAAAAAATATTTAAATTCTTAGTTCACAAGCAGCTGCGAGAGCCCTACCGGCCGATGCGGAGATAACGGCGACACCGGCGGAACGTTTAATAAATCATTCGCATCCACCTCCTCAAGCTCCAACACGCCGTTCCATCCCGACGGCGTCAGGGACCACGCCGTCGGCGCAACAAACCCTAACTCGACGGCGTCCACCTCGGGCGATCTCTCCCTCTTGATCTCCCTCGCCTCCGCCGTCGCTTCCCTCTTCCGCTTCCCCGAAGAAGCCGTTGGCGGAGGACGCGCGGAGCAACCGATCTCGTTGGGGAAGTTGAGAATGGCCTTGCGGCCGCGCATCTGGAACGCGGCGCGGTCGTACGCGCGGGCGGCCTCGACGGCGGCGTCGAATGTCCCGAGCCAGAGTCTGGAGCCGCGGCGGTTGGGGTCACGGATCTCCGCCGCGAACTTGCCCCAGGGCCGCTGCCGGACGCCCCGGTACCGCCGCCCGTCGTCCCGAGCCGCCGGAGCCGACCGTCGATCCGCGGCCGCCTCAGTCCAGTTGAACTGGGCAGCGAGTGGGATAGTACTGATGGAAGGGTCTGGCCGGCGGTCGGAGGCGGCGAGGCGGAAGCTGATCATCTGGACGGCTGGATCGGGGAAGGGCAAGGTCGGGGGGAGGACGGAGGAGGGGGGCGTGGGGGGGAGGTCGGCGAGGAGGTGGTGGCGGATGCGGTCGAGAGTGATGAGGTCTCCGTTAGCGTTAGTGGTAGATGACGGCGGCGCCATGAGTACAAGAACCCGGGTAAGAGAATCAGAAGAGAAAAAGAAGCGACAGAAGAAGCGTGGGAACGGGAGGTCTCCGCCTTCTTATTTATAGCCGAGAATTGTTCGATTATAAATTTGCAGCGGGCTCAGCCTGTGAGAGAGAAAGGCCAACCGGAAAAGCACGTTATTATTAATAATATTATTATATATAATAAATATTTAAATAGTAAAATTTAATTAGAGAGACAACGCTTTGGTCCAAAAGGAGAGCGATCGAACGGTTCAACTCAATCAATCAGATTTAATTAAAAAATATTGAGTCAAAGCTTGGTGTGGTGTCGATCCAACCGGCCTCAAGCTTGAAGCGATTAGTGGACGCCAATTGTTAAAATACATCAATCAGAGAGGTTTGCCTGGTCAGATTAGTTTACGATCGGCGCCGATGGATCGAGTTAACGTACTATATCGTTCGGCCGGCATCATGTCAGGTCAACCCGTTAACCACTGTTTGACCCGGAGAACTGGGAATGGGGGGTGCGTGCTCCTAATATAATGAACAGAATTTGCTCTAACTTGTGACAAATAGATTGACTTAAATGGTCTAGCCAACCATGTCTAACTGTATGTCAAATTAACTTAAACTTATTTATTGTAGGTTAATTAGGTAGGATCATAATCAACTTAGTCTGGCTTAAGCTAGGTTGGTTAGGCAAGCTAATCTTTGCTTTTCTAATAATCCTTAATCCTTGTTAATTAAATTACCTTTGATTATAATTGCATGATTTAGTCAAACTTACCTAAGGTGAGAATTGAATGGTTGACTTTTGTCTAGAATCATCCAAGATTCGCTCCGTCTTAGATAGAAGGCACTCATAGGGAGGTCCACTTACTCGGTTGAATCAAGCTACGGGAAGTTGAGTCAAAGCATAGTTCTGACTTCTGAAAATGTCAACCCTGCTCTAGGTCAGCCATTTCTAGATGTTTAGCTTGTGGCTTGGTCTAGACAACCTTTGCCATCGTCCGTCGACCTAGTTGCTATAATCATTGGTCCTGACTCTGCCCTAGAGGCTTTGCTTCTTTTATCTGATTGGATATTTTCTTTGGTTTTTTAATAAATTCAATCCCTTGTGACTGTTCTATAGCACCCCTAAAATTCAAACTTCAAAAATAGTTTCTCCATAACGAAAGACATTTGAACAGCTCTGATAAGTCCTCTTTAATGAGTCAATTTATTACAATTATATATTTCACATCATCTGGTATCAACTCATTGGTGGAAAATGGCATCGAACAGGTGCTGTGTTGCATAGTTCTAAGAAAACCAATGGCAAAACTGATGCAACGCAGGACCTTTTCAATTAGTGTACTAAAACTAATAATTCCAAGATAATCTAATAGTTAAAACCACATCAGGTGGCTCTGACTTCTTCAGGCATAGCATCAAGCATTGTATTAAAAGTCACGGCATTAGGGTAAATTCCTTGATCAGTCATCTGTACAAGTAAACTAATGGCTTCTTCCCAATCACCATGCTTGCATAAGGCCGAAATCAAAGAGGTGTAAGTGTAGACATTTGGATTTAATCCTCCGGCTATCATCTCATTGAAGAGACTGCGAGCCGCCTCCAGCTGCCCAATCTTACAATATCCATCCAAGATAGTGCTGTAAGTAACTACATCTGGAGTCACTTCTTTCTCCTGCATTTCAGCAAGCAGACCAATGGCCTCATTCATTCTCCCATTTTTACAATATGCATTGATGAGGATTCCATAACTGTGACAATTGAGCTTAAGCCCGTGTTGCATCATGGAATTAAGAACTTTTACCGCATCACTAAGGCGACCCGCTAGAACATATCCATGCATCAGTGTGTTATAGGAGGCAGTATCAGGATGACCACCTTTAACAATCATCAAATCCAGTAGCTTCTGTGCTTCATCAGGCTTCCCTTCTTTGCACAGGGAACTCATCAATGTGTTGAATGTAACTACATTTGGTGTAAGGCCTCGATCCACCATGTCCTTGAAGGTTGAAATGACTTCTTTCCACTGACCTAGAATACAATATCCAGTAATTAGAGAATTATAGGTAGTAATGTTTGGCTCAGTACCTGTAACTACCATTTGGTGAAATATTTCCGAGGCCTTGGCCATGGCACCGGCTTTGCAGTAGGCATCAATGAGCGTGTTATATGTGGAAACATTTGGTGCTATTCCTCTGGTAGCCATTTCTTGAATGGCATTCAAAGCCTCATCCAAAAGTCCCTCTTTGCAGAGGCCATCGATGATTGCGTTGTATGTTTCAGTAACTGGTGCAACACCTTCCTGAAGCATTTCTTCAAAGACTTTGAAGGCATTGTTCATTTCTCCTCTTCGACAAAACCCACTGATGAGAATGTTGTATGTGAGAAGATTAGCAGGAATTCCTAGAGTACGCATCTTCTGCTGCAACTCAATTGCCGACCCGGGGTTGTCACTTTTAAGAAAACCGTCGATGAGAGTACTGTAAGTGATCACATCAGGCGTGCATCCCATTTGAGGCATTACCTGAAACAGGTCAGCTGCGTCGCTGACCTTCTCCTCGGAACAGAGGCCGGCGATGAGAGCGGTGAATGTGGCGTTGGGAGGATGGAAGCCGCGCTTAATCATACCGCCGAAGACGCCAAAACCCAAACCCACTCGCTCCATGCGGCAGCAGCAAGCGATGATTATTCCGTAAGTGACGAAGTTGGCGGCGATTCCCCTGACCCGATTCATTTGGTTGAAGAAGGAAAGGAGGGTGGGGTAGAGCTGCTTGTTCTGAATGCGGGAGACGGCGGTGAGCAGGAGGTTGAAGGCAAAGATAGATGGTTTGGGGTCAGTGTTCAGCATTTGGGTGAAGAGATGAGTTGCCTCTTCGATTTGGAGGGAATTCCAACCGGATCGGTGGCGCTTCTTCACCAGCTTCTCCAATTGCGCAGCGGTGAGGCGTCCAGAACCGGAGGGAGGAGGCGGAGCACAGCAGCCCTCGCCTGTCATGGTATGGTTGGCCGGAAGCCGCAAAGCTTGGCGCACCGGAAAAAAAAACAAGGTTTTCTCCTCCTCGGATCACAAAAATAGTGTGAAAAAAAAACCCTAAACTCCCTCAAAATTCAAATGTCAATTGAAGAAAGTATATTGATTTTCTTTTAATGAATGATTGAGTTTTTACTGCAACAGTTTCTCATCTCAAATTCTCAATTTTAACTATAACAGTATTAATTTGTGTTATTAGTGGCATATACTCTGATCACTCAAGTATCCTTGTCTGATGGCGAAAAGGGGCGAACAGGTCCAAGACGGCGGCCCGCCGCCCAAATCGAAGCCACCAGACCCTCGCCCGGCTGCTATCCCCCGAAGCAAAGGAAAAGTGTCCGAAACTCGCCCTACTGAAGCCGGTACCTCATCGGGTCGTGGACCGACGCCGTTCTCCGCGCCTCCGCGAGCATGCCCGGACTGGGCGACTCTGTTTCGCACTACAGTTGGCAACCAAACTCGCCACCAGCAGCGCATGGATAACATTGTCCACTCCATTTCGGATAAATATCCAGATCGCGTCATTTTCGATGAACAACAGCCTGAGGACTGGAGGGCACCGTGGCGAAGCTGCCTTATCGGGAAGTTTTTGTCCCGCAACCCTCCTGCACCAATAGTTAAGGCGGCCGTCCTGCGTGTTTGGCAGCCAAAATCGTTAACCGGAGTCGTGGATCTTGTGAATGGCTTTTATCTCTTCCGGTTCTCCTCACCGGACGAGGCGATGCATATCCTAACCGGTGGTCCTTGGACGATATTGGGGGAAGCCCTCAATCTGATGCAATGGACGCCCGATTTCCAGCCAATGTTCTTCTCCATCAAAACGAACCCAATCTGGGTACAGATTCCAGGTCTTCCTTTCGAATACTGGTCTGTTCCCTCCCTGGCCGCCATTGCCTCCAAGATCGGCTGGCCTTTGAAGATTGATGAGCGACTAACGACCCAGGATAGAGGGCAGTTTGTGCGCATCTGTGTTGAGATCGATTTAACGAAACCCCTCCGGGAGGGGGTATGGATTGGGCCGGAGGAACGGGGCTTTTTCCAGATGATTCGATATGAGCACCTGCCAGCCTTCTGCTCCGGCTGCGGTTGCATTGGTCATACGGTGGCCGACTGCTTGAACACTGGCGAACATACCACCTCCTCGGCCCCGTCGACGCCGATCGGCCCACCCCCACAGGGGGCGGCCAATACTGGTTCCCGTGGGGCGGACGCTGCGCCGCTGCCGCACCCGTGGATTAAGGTGGAGACCCGCCGACGCTACCGCGGTCAGTTGAGAGCTCGGCGACCTGAGGTCGGGCTCCCGGGCAACGCGAAACGTCAGGAAGTTCCTGGGCCTCGTGGACCATCTGCTTCTACACCAACCCCTGTTCCGCTGCGAAGCGACGCCCCTCTGGTCGTGACTCTCCAGAGGCTGGACTCCCGCGCCAGCTCCGATCCTTCGTCCCGGCAGCTCCGGGATCAGGAGATGGACGATCAACAGACCCTGGCTGACTGGATGAAGGAGACACGTTCCAATCACTCGGGGCTAGGGGGGAAGCCCCCATACGGGGTGTGTTGCAGGCGCAATCGCTGGCGCATGAAGCGTCTGGCAAGGCCCTGGTTCTTCATAACCCAACCGGCGCTACAGCGGATGCCGGCACCATTTCTGGGAGTCAGGCGGAGTTGGTTCAGTTGGGGAAAGAAAAACGTGTCACAGACGCTATCTGAAGTTTTGGGACGATCTTTGGAGGGCGGGCCAATGACCTTCTGGACCACCAAACCTCCCCTTCTGAGGAAGTGCTACGCAAACAGACGGCGAAGAAAAGTAAAAGCGCCAGGGTTGGCTTTAGTCCACCCCCTGGCTGCTAGCCTTCTTCCTCCATTCTCACCATTCTTTCAATAATTATGCAAGGTCTTTCGTGGAACTGCCGGGGGGCGGGAAGACAACTTGTGACCGACATGCTCACAGTGTGGAAAAAACAACATCATCTCAGTTTCATCGCGTTGCAAGAGACCCACTTAGACGGTGATGGTGTTCTCAAGCTTCAACGGGTGTTGGGCGTTACTTGAAAATACGCCCACGCGTCGGCTGTTCATGCGTCGGGTGGCATATTCGTGGGCTGGAATACTACACAGATGGACATGGAGGTGCTACACTGTACTGATCAATTTATATGCTTGCTGGTGCGTAGCACTAATCAGGAACCTTGGCTTCTCACCATCTTCTATGCAAGTCACATTGCCAAGGTGCGCGGACGCATGTGGGAGGATTTCTCCCAGACGCAGATTCCTCCATTCCCCTGGCTCATCTGCGGCGATTTTAATTGTGTGCTGCACCCGAATGAGATGAAAGGTGGACGGCCATTCGGTTGGACTCCTGCTGCTCGCTCTTTCTCTGAGTTTATCAGTTTGTATGGTCTACATGATCTGGGGTATGAAGGAAGCCCTTACACCTGGTCGAACAACCAATCGGGCAAACGGCGCATCCTATGTCGTCTAGATCGGGCTCTTGCCAATCACGAATGGCTGCATCTCTTTGGACGCACCAAGGTCCTGCACAAGCCACGCGGTATTTCTGATCACTAGCCATTGTTCCTTTCTCTGGTGGTTCCTGGTCGTCGCCCTGCTTCACCATTCCGTTACAGGGAGGTTTGGAATCATTTCCACCCGACCACTGAAATTGTTCGCACCGTTTGGACTAAGCGACCGAATGATCCCACGTTTGAATTCTGTTTCCAGGATATGCGACGACAACTAATGTGTTGGAATAAACAACATCTTCCTAATCTTGATGCAATGATGCTCTGAACTCAAGAGGAGGTCCGGATACTGCAGCTTAAGGAGGACCAAATTGGTCTTGATCAGGCAGAAGGGCTCCAGCTGGCGATTCTACATCGTAAGCTAGCGGCTTTGACTCGGCATGTGAACTACAAATGGCACACCTTGGCGAAAGCAAACTGGATTCAGGCTGGTGATGCAAATACCAAGTTCTTCCATCACAGGGTGACCTGCAGGTATCGTCAAAACTATATAACTCATCTTACACTTCCCACTTCCCAGGTGGTCCGCGATACTCCCCAGATTCTGCAAGCCTTCCGCGATGCCTATGTCAAGCTCTGGGAACAGGAGGCCACCCAGCTAGGCCTGCCGGAGCAGGATTTACGACGGCTTCAACAGGGCATTGCTCTAGTGCCGATGGAAGCTCATGAGGCGCTTCACGCGTCTTTCACTCAAACTGAAGTGTACAACGTTATTCACAACTTAAAACGCTGGAAAAGCCCGGGCATGGATGGCTATATAGCTGAATTTTACCAATTTCATTGGGGACTTATCCGTGAGGACTACATGGCAGCGGTCCACCGGTTCCAGCTTTTAGCGCAGCTTCCCAGCTCTTGGACTACTACACAGCTCATCTTTATTCCTAAGATCCCTCACCCGTCTAGCGTGGCCGATTATCGTCCTTTGGCCTTGTGCAATGTTACTTACAAGATCATCGCCAAGCTTCTTGCCAACCGGTTGAAGCACGTTCTTCCCACTATCATTTGTGAGGAGCAATCGGCATACATTGCTAACCGCTCCATTCATGATAATATCCGGACAGTGCAATAATTGGTACATAGTATCCACCCTCTTCGCTCCAAAAACCCGGTTATTCTCATCAAAGTAGATCTTCGCAAGGCTTTTGACACAGTGCGCCGATCGGCAATCCTTCTGGCCATGCGTTTACACAATTTTCCGGAGCCTTCATCAAGTGGATTGAGGGATGTATCCACTCCCCAATGTTTAAGTGTCATCTCAATGGATGCTCCTCACCTAGTTTCCCTAGTTTCAAGGGTATCCCGCAGGGGGACCCTCTTTCGCCTTACCTTTACGTTCTGGTCGCCAATTTGTTAAGCTTGATGCTAAAAGAGGATATTAAGTGAAACCGGATCACTCCTTATAGTATCCGAGGCAAGATTCAGCTTTCTCACTTGCTGTATGCTGATGATGTGGTTCTTTGTGTGCGGGTCAATGCCAAGACTTGCCGGAATCTACAGACATTATTCCACCGATACAGCGTGCTCACAGGGCAAGAGGTTAATGTGGCCAAATCCCAAATCTACTTCCCCAGGCATTGCTCTGCGGTTCGGAAAAGACAAATTGTGCACGCACTTGGGATCAATGAAGGTAGATACCCTTTCAAATATTTGGGGGTTCAAATTCACCCGTTGGCCACCTCCAAACACAATTTTAACCAGTGTATGGAGGCCTTTCGTGACCGGGTTCAATTATGGCAACCTAGGCAGTTCTCATTGGCCGGCAAACTGACGTTAGCCAAAAGTGTTCTAGCCTCCATACCGATTCATACTATGATCACTAATGGCTTATCCACAAGTCACCTGAACAGACTCAACTCACAAATTCGCAACTTCCTATGGGCAAAGTCGGATGGGCGGAGAGGCCTTCACTACGTCAAATGGAGCACCATTATCCAGCCTCGGAAGTATGGAGGGTTGTATGTGAAGGATCTCACCATTGTTCGGCCGGCAATTAATAGTTCTAGGGTGCTTGATTACCTTAATAACCAACCCAAGCTTTGGGTTATAGTTTGGCATGCGAAGTATGGGGCCTTGGACCCCGACAGGCCTCCTTGCCCTCGCCGGGCTAGCCAAAGCTGGAGAGGCCTGATACAGGATTTGCATACTATCCGGCCACATCTTCCACAGGACAGCTTCGGCACTTGGTGTTGGCATCAGGGCTCTAATGGCTTACCTCTATCCAAGGCCATCTATCATACTCTGTTACAGGCCCAAACTGGTATTCAGGCGGCGAACCATTGTTGGTCTGCCCTTTGGAAGCTACCAACTATACCCCGGATCCAATTGTTTGGGTGGCGTTTGTTGCACCATAAACTCCCAACCGCCCAACGACTTTACCATTCGGGCCTAAGCAACCTGGCGAGCTGTAAAATCTGTGGCTATTCCCCGGAAAACCAGGCTCATCTCTTCCAGCGTACCTCCTCCAGGTGTGGGCTTCGACAGCTTCTTATCTTCCGGGTGGATACCGACTGACTGAAAGAAATTGGTGGAAGCAACGCTGGGATTCCACAATGCAAATGCAAACTTTTTACCTGATTACTTGCTGGTTCGTCTGGAAAGCCAAGAACGATCTTTGGTTTCAAGGCATTCCAACTTCGCCTCCTGCGGTTGCTAGAGCTGCTCTTGCCGCCTTCCATGATGGCTTAGTTACTCTGTCTCCGAGGCCTCCTGACCGCACCTCGAGGTGTAGCCGAGCTCAATGGCTAAAGCCGCCGCTTGCTTGCTTCAAGGTGAACACCGATGGGGCATGGAATCCATTGGATCACGTCGCAAGTATTGGCTACGCCATCCGGGATGAGCAAGGCACGGTTCTTTTTCTAGCGTCGGCATTCCTGACTTGTGGCACGGCTCTTACTTCTGAAATGCAGGCCATCCGCAGCGCTCTATATTACGTGCACTCCAACCCGGCTTTGGCTGCCTCCCAACTACTTCTGGAAACCGATAGTAGGGAGGCTATTGCCCTTGTTTTGGGACAGAATACGCACCCTCCGGCGGCCCTTAGAGGGCTCCTGGCAAAAATCCTTGCATTGCTTCACGGCAAACACATCAAGATCACCTACGTGCGGCGCGAAGCAAATGCTCTCGCTCACTAGCTAGCCCAACGAGCGAAGACGTTGCAGCACTCCACTGTCTGGACTTCCAATTGGCCACGCCAGCTGAGCCATATTTTGCGTAGAGATGCGTGGGGGTAGCTACCAGTTATAGAGATACTTACCACCACACAAAAAAAAAAAGTAATTTACAAAGTTTGTAATTTACATTGTTAAGAACAAAGTTGTTAAATGTAAATGGGTTTATGGTTATCAATCAAGAATTAGGTTTTCCTCTAGGTTATGGACAATTTATTAGGTTTGGCATTAACAAAATAGACATAAAGCTAGTTTCAGAGTTTTCAGGATCAAGCAACTATTAGGTTTGAAATACATGCTAGTTCTTCCAAAATCATGCATGTAGATCATAGTCAACTTTCCAGCACTTGACCAATCACAGATGATGACAATCTGTACAAGGCAATGCAAGGTTATTTTGGTCAGTTTCTTTGAGCTCATGTCCTATTTGATGGCGTTCAGCTCCCCCACAGAGGATGCCCCCAGCTTCATAGCCCTCCACCTGCGTATACTCTTCTCTCTCTCTCTCTCTGTCTGCACATGAGGCTGCAAAAATGTGTTCCTCCATGGCTGGTCGGCATTCTCTTACTACTGCTTGTTGCTGAGCAACTTACAAGTCCAAGTCAAGCAATTAGAGGGATGAAGAAGGAGGTGGAGATCAGATCAAAGCTTGAGCACGGCTCTACAGTACCATCAATGAGTTACTTCCCCAGGATTTCTCCTTCTTCTCAAGAGCACCAGGAGGAGGAGGACTGCCTCAGCTCAATCTATGGAGTTTCCAAGAGATTGGTGCCTCAGGGTCCAAATCCACTGCACAACTGACCATGCAGCAAACTCTGCTCTGCAAAGCTTCCACTGGAGTGTATAAAAGTGAAAATTATGTGGCAAACCAGTTGCATATGTAATTGAACTCATTTATGTGCTGCAAGTAATTCAGACATGCATGTACAGCTTTCTAACTGTGCAGTTCAGAAGCAACTTTCTATGCCCTAACACATCATGCAATAGTGTGCTGCAGTTTCACAGTAGATCGAGTGGAGAAGCTTTATTGGTTTCTGAATTTGTTTTCTTCTAGCTAGGATTGGATTGGAAGCATACAGAAGGAAAGACAAGCAGATGAATGAGACGATTCAGATGCAAGCAGTCGATAGTTTTAGTGATTTGTGAAGTTAGGCATGATTGATAAGAGAGGTGGTGGTCAGGATGACAAGTCTCAGGTACTGCGCGCTTTGCTCACTGGATCTTGTGCTCCTTCCACAGAGTGCTTCCAAGAAGGTGGGGAAGCCATGTCTGACTTTAATTAGGCAAGTGTATGTTTAACTGGTTAGCTTCTCATTAATTTTTGCATTGCCTCCATCTTCTACTCATCAATCAATCATAATGTTGAATTAATAGCAAAATTGTCAACTCATGCCACGCGGGTTGGATGTAAAGTAAATTGATAGTAAAGATGTACCTTCGATATATAACAATTGTCTAAATTATATGTAAAATTAACAAAAGTTTTAAATTAGTGCATAATGTTGTAGTTACATTTAGATTTGCAAGGTTTTAAATAATTCTATGTAAATCCATTTATTAATCTTTTATAGAATGTAAATGCTAATAGGGCCTAATCAATGAGAAGAAATAGACGACTCTATAAAGTTTATGCTAATAGCAAGGGACATAAATAACAATATACGTGATTTAATAAATATCCCTATAAAATTTCTATTGCAAGAGTATTACTGTTTGAGGTAGAAATATTATTGATAAATGGAAACTAATAAAACACTCTAGATGCGCCCCGTTTGGTCGAGCGGTGTGAGCGATAGTGCAAGTGCATGCCACAACAACCACAGCTTAGGGAGCATTTCGCGCTATGGAGTAAACAAAATCAAATTTGGTATGATTACTAACTCTCTGTATTCTTAGACGGAAGAAAAATTGTAAAGAATGAAAACTGCAATGAAAGAAAATTCTAGGGAAAGAAAAAAATTCATATCCTGTTTTCTTGGAAGGAAGGAAAAGTGGAAGGAAAATTAATTTCGAAGATCGTGCGAAGTAGCGTTGTGTTTTCTCCAACTTTTCCGTCCGATTCGAGCGGAAAAGTTATAAAATTTTCCATCCATTTTTCCACTCAAATTTTTCCTTCCGCCTAAGGATACAACGGAAAACTTTTTTTTTTTTTTCCCTCTAGTTTTCCTCCCAAGGAAACAGACCCTAAATATTATGCAAGCTACTTTTCTGTGATGCAAGCAGTGCTCATGTATCATATGCACTCACACATTCACCTCGAGCTTTGTTGTTACCCCCTCGCAACTCCGCTTTCCTTCACAACGAGCTCCACCCTTGTTGTTCCCTTGCTTCTCCCTTGTGAGCTCCTCCCTCGCTATCCCTCCCCTACTCCCTCTCACCACAAGTTCCACCTTTGTCGTCCCCCCACTTCCCCTGACAAGCTCTCCTACTTCCCCTCATGAGCTCCTCCCTCGCTGTCCCTTCCCTACTCCCTCTCACTGCGAGTTCCTCCTTTGTCCTCAGTTCCCTGGGTGAGCTCACCTACCTCTCTCATCACCCCCCCCCCCCCAACTCGCTTGCTTCCCCCTCATGTAGAGATGATAGTGGGTATGGTACTCGCTTGTTTTGCTCTACTCGTATCTACCCTACTATTCATACTCAATTATCTATCCGATTTTTTTTAAAACTCTTACCTGAACGTGACCCTAATAAAATTTCAACTACCTATTAACTACCCAAACCCTATAAATAGTAAATACACGACTTAAGTAATTAACCATATTAAATTATATATTATATACCTAATTACCCAAATAAAATCCGATAATATCCTACTCGAACCCAACTCAAATAATATTTATACTACTCATACCCAAACTGAATCCAATTAATAGATACTTGATTACTAGGATAACGCAAATACCCGCTTAAAACAAACTCAAGTGTCATCCCTACTCTCTTGAGCTCCCTCACTTGTCATACCTCCCTTGCTGTTCCTACCCCCATTTGCGACTCCTCCCTCGTTGTTCCCCCGCTTCCCCCTCCCCACGACGAGCTCGCCCACATCACACGAAATAATTGAGTTTCTACACTGAAGAAACTTGATTGTCCAACTAGTAGTAATGTTGGACTTGTGAAAGACATAACATCACTACAACTAGAAAATAAACTTATACTAGCAAAAAATAGATTATCAATTGTCGCAAGGGGAGTTGTTGGCATCATTAATCAGTTGAACATATTGCAGTGCACACAGTGAATATTCAGCTCCACATTGTAGATTCACGAAGATGATCCAATTTAAAGTCTCCTTAACCTCATAGCTTCAATGTATATAATAGATTTAATGAGAAAAATGCAGCACTGTCGCAACAAACAAATAAAGCAGTATAAACTCATCTACACCAAAATAAAGACTCCATCAGCATTAAGTTGAACCCAGCCTAGGCTTGGAGTAGAGAAAACAATGCCTATAAACCAATCACCTTGTGTACCCTCAAGCATATCAAGTAAAAATTAGTACCCATTGTGAATTTACAAAAGATGATGTGGCTATAAACCTTCTGTCCAATTTGTAGCATCCATTCGAATTGTCATGCTAGAGGCAAAAAAGAAACACGTTTAAGTTATTCCAGCCAAATGGGCAACAACACTTTCAATAACCTAAACCAAATGAGAATCCCAATCCAAAAGTAAAATATCGAGAAAATTTCATGGTATTACAGGGTCTTGCATCACATATCCAAGTAAAAGGTGATTTCAAAAACACAGGATATGATAGATAACAATCTGAATTGGCAAATTCTCCAAGCCTAAGCACTGACGACGCTAAAACATTTACTCAGAGAGCGTGGACCTGAGCTCACCGCTGCTGTGCAATTCCAACACAATATCACATCCACCTATCAGCTCCCCTTTGTAGTAAAGCTGAGGAAATGTTGGCCAGTTAGAGTAGGTTTTCAGTCCCTGTCTTACTTCTTCGTTGGTGAGGATATCGAAGGAGCTAAAACTAATTCCTTCTTCCCGAAGGGCATTAACAACTTTCGAGCTGAAACCACAGCGAGGAGCATCTGGTGTACCCTTCATGAAAAGCATTACTGGTGACGCGGTAATCAGATTTTTCAGCTTATCCTCAATAGTTTCCTTTGGAACAATCCCTTTTTCAGCGAGAATCTTCTTCAGCTCCCCACTCTTCTGCATCTCTATCACAATATCGGATCCTCCAATAAGCTCACCTCCTATATACAATTGTGGATAGCTAGACCAGTTAGAGAAAACTTTCAGAGCCTGCCTCACTTCATCGTCAGACAGAATATCAAAGGTTCCAAAAGCAATCTTTTCTTGCCGAAGGATTTCAATAACCTTGTGACTGAAGCCACACTTGGGTTCCTCAGGTCTGCCTTTCATGAACACCATCACAGGGCTTGAATTTATAAGCGATCGAAGGCGAGAAACAATTTCATCACTTAAGCCAGTGGAGTCAGAAACGCCTCCACCTTTTTCACAGGTAGAAACATTTGCATTCTCAGCACCATGGGTTTCTTTAGCAATGCATGGAATACCATGATCTTTGAACACATCTTTTAGCTCACCACTTTCATGCATAGCAACTACAATATCACAACCACCAAGGAGCTCACCCTTGCAAAAGAGTTGCGGGAAAGTAGGCCAATTAGAAAACTTCTTCATTCCCTCTCGGACCTCATTATCATTAAGAATATCAAAGCTTCCAAATTCAACCCCCACGTCCTTCAAAATCCCAACAACCTTCCGACTGAATCCACACTTGGGCTGCTCTGGACTTCCTTTCATGAACAAGAAAACAGGATGGGAATTAACAAGCTGCTGCAGACGATTTCTCAATCCATCACTCAGTTCAGTGTTCTCATTTTCTGTTTGGGAAGGCGCATTTTCCATTGCCATGTTCTTCACAGCTTCCAAAACTGTAGGGCCAGCAGCAATGCCGAGACTTGCAGGCGAAGCAGATTCTGCAAGGCTAGCAGGTCCTGCAAGTTTTGCAATCTTGTTGGACAAAATGGAGGGGTTTGCACCCTCAAGAGTATCAGTGGTTTTACCGCCCTGGCGAAAGAAAATCCAGTGCGTTAATATATCAACAAGATGGCAGCTAATAAACACGTACTGGTCACGCTTTATAATCAAAATGTCAGTCCAGACTGTTATAACACGATGAATCCATAAAAACAAATTAAAGCTAAAACAACAGATGAAGTAACTTTCTGCATTGTACAGAGCTTTACTTACACAGATTCATCATGTATGCTAGAACTCAAAACTATGGTTGAAAGCTCCTGACAGCATAATAAGCAAGGATTATATATCATCACTAAGAACTTAGTTACCACCCTAACCAATGCATATTTAATAAAGAGAATACTCAATTTTACGATTTTAATAAAAAAAAGATCAAAGGAATACGATAAGCAGAACTATGTAAATGAAGATACAGGTAGCAGAACCTTGTTTCAAGGAATATCAGTTCGGTTATTATTGGCAGATTAATAGCATGCAATTGAGATGACTTCATTGATCATATCTGACTAGAATAGCTGTCATGGTCTGTTCACCATTAGATAAATTCTGGTTTCCCTAAATCATTCCTACTCCTATACTGATTCAGTTCAACTAAATGTTGAGGTGCATCTCAAATGGTGAATAGAAAATAAAGAATTCTGACTAGCTTGAACAATTAAAACTGCAGTTGTGAAAAAACTAACCTTGCAGAAAAGAAAGTATGGGACAACTGAAACTGCATAAACCTCAGAAATTTCCGGCTGCTCTTCTGCTTCAACCTAAATGAAGTGCTTGCTTATAAATACCATAATGAAACAAAAATGAAATTCCAAAGCAATCACCAGATGAAATTAGAAATAACTGAAGACAAACCTGAACTAGAGAATAGAAAATCAAAAAATGATTCCTACTAGTAGAAAATAATGAGATACTTGAAGGTTTGACAAGAGAAACAGCACTTTCGTTATATTTTATGAGTAAAATAAGTCGAAATATTGATTTTTTTTATTAAATGTCATAGATATCATAGTGACACAGAAAAAAACAATTACAGCCCGCCCCAAATGCATTGAGACAAACTGCAAAGAATAATCAGGCCTTCTTTGGTGGTAGAACAAACTAATATCTAAGTTAAATTTGATCACTGATGAAAAAAATGCATATTGATCAACCAACCATACAATATTAGATTATCAACGACTTCTTTTTCCTAGTGCCAAAATCAAGAAACTTTGGGCAAGTCATCTCTAGCATATATGCCCATGGGTTTGCTTGAATTTCAGATCTTATATGTTCCATGGTGCCATCCTCATATGTGAACTTAATTTATCCTTTTAGTCAATATCCTTAATCACTTTAGCTCTAGTTTTTTTTAGATGGCCATTGGAAACATAAAAAGTTAAAACAGATTACCATGTTTGGACTCTAAGCATACAATGCATTGCCCACGGCAATGCATGAATAACATAAGGGCAGAACATTCATTATGTTTCCAAGATTCCAACTCTATCATCTGATTGAGACCAAGCTTTTTGCTGTCAAATCCACAGATAATGTACAAGCACCTCTTTTTCGCATTCACCTATTTTATAAACCAACCCCTGAGGTTAAAAGTAAACCTAACTATGTGCGGGTAGATTCAAAAATTACCAAGAATTTCATAAGGCCCAAAAAAATTCCCTTTTTGCTTCTTATAATCTCAGAATTAACTGTTCTTGCAGCAATCTGTTATTTCTTGAGCCTCATGTTGTCAAATTGTCAAAAATGTAAAAAATAATGTGTTCACAATCATTACGTTTAGAATTTTTGAAGGGCCTCACAATTTGTTTATTGTGGCAACAATCAATACATAGATGTATCAAGTTAAAGAAATTTTTAGCTTCAAAGAAATGATCATCAAATTAAGCCTAATTACTAACATCATTGAGACCAATCAAAAAAGTCAAATTTGACCAATAAACCTAAATTTGGAAGAATAAGAATGTCATTTATTGTGAAATATATCCAAAATGTTCTTGTCAAATGTCAGTCCAATCCTTTAAACAAAAAAATGTGTTCTTAGCTGAATTGTCTGCAGAAGGATCATATGGACTCCAATCTAGCAATCCAGTTGTGGAACTTCCAGGTGTGATAATTGGATTTAGCTTCCAGCTCCAATGCTCAAGGATTCAAGAAAGCAATTATATTCTTTCACCTTTTTTTCCATTTAACGCTAGTTAGATCCGAGCCTTCAACTAATGTGTTTATCTTGTGCAGTAATAATATGAGTATGTTTCTAGTACCTACCAACTACTATAAGAACCTAAATTCTTCATTGGTATTGAATTCATATCATTGGTGCAAAACATCTTAAGCGGGTACGTTTTCAATGAAGCATCTAACTTCGAAACAATGATAAGCTATGTGCAGCTATGAACAACGTAGGCATATAGTAAACATACTATGGAACCAGATAATGGCTTTGACCAAAAAGTAAAAAAGTCAATGAAGATTCTATTTATCACAAAATGTTTCAATGAGGTACTAAAATTATAAGCTGTTACAATATGGTACCTAAGACAAAAAAAAAGGCGCCATAAATTTTCACTATTACTACCAGCATCTAAATTGGGGAAAAGTCTAGCACATACCAGCCATTCAAACACGATAAATTAAACACAACTATATAGTTCCTCCTTTATTTGAAGGTGGCAAGAAAGAAACAACAAAATGTGAAACTTATACAATAGATTTCTAAGAACAGAAACGATACAACGCGCAGCAGAGTTAACGACAGTGCTCATCAGATGATCCATGCTTTACCGTTCAGAACCTTGCAAAATAATAGAAGCCGGCCATGTCAATTGAAGACCAAGTCCAGTGCTTCTAGATCATTTTATAAATTTCGAAAGTGGTGAAGAAAAGCTCAGGCACGACAGGCTATTGGTTCTAGTGCGACGGAGAGAAGAAATACTCACAGTAGATAATCTTAAGAGTATAGAAAGCACAGTGATGAAGCTAAGTCAAAGTTACCCCTTTGCTCAAAAGAAGAAGAAAAGTAACAACAATAAGAATAACGCCTAAGCTGATCGAGAACTGTTGAAGTGCTGAAAACATTGTCCACAAATGACTGCTATCAGAAGAGATCGAGCTTCAGCGATTTTCATAATAACAACTTCAATTACAACCACAAGACAATACTTTTACAATATTACTACATCAACTATAAGTTTAGAACCCTAACTCCGTTTAGGGAACCACGCCGAAAAACTCAACGGACTAAGAGAATCCTAAAATCTCCTCATCAAGGAAGCTATCGGTCCAAAACCCTAAGCCTATTCAATCGACGATCAGATATTTCCTGGAAAACTGCAAAGAAGGATAAAGATGCGGGACGCTTAGAGGAAAACATACCCTAAGGAAGAGAGCATGAGGGAAGTCGGTGGCTAGATGGGCGAAGACTTCATCCATCTGCTTCGAGGCCGCACACCAGGAAGCCCAGAAGTGGACGACCACCGGCGCCGCCCCGCGAAGCGCCTCATCGAGCTCCGCCTTCGATCCGACGTCCTTAACCACGCCGCCGCCCATCCTGCTCCCAATCTCTCTGTGGCGTCAAACCGTTCGTGACGAGCGAATAAAGTGCGAGTCTGTGGTTCGTGTCATCGTGTTAAAGCATCTTCCGCGTCGGAATGTGATCTGTAGCGGCCGTCATAACGAGTTTAAAAAATGCGAGCGTTGTTACCAGGCACGACGCGAAATCCTAGCCTCACATCTCTTAATATCCTAGAATTTATATATTTTTGTTTAAAAATATATATAAATAACATTATAAGCAAAGATTATTATGACCCAAGACCCATTTAAGTAAGCCCAAACCCGATCTTGATCTTTTTAGATGAAAAAACTACTTCATTTTGCATAATTGAATAAAATAACTCATATCATAAATACTAAAAAATAGATCTTCTTAAAAGGCATTATAAAAGGTCTTTGCAGTTTCCAATAGTTCAACCAATTGAAATTTTGGATGAAAAAAGTGACTCTTTTAGGAACAATTGTTTCCATTGGAACAATATTCAATAATCAATTATCTTTGTAGAAAATTTTGTATAATGTGCTCAATGCCTAAGAAATGCACTCATTAATTATACGTAAAGTTATCCCATCGTTAAAAAAAACAAAAGATTGACTTGAATCATATCAGTTTAAGAAACAGATTCACTGTCACCAGTCACTACATATACGGGTATTGACCAAACCAAAGCTCCAGGGCCTGCCCAATGGAATCAATCCGAATTGACCCAACCAAAATGCTTTAAAATCGGATCAGAATTCATAATTCTTTTTTCAGACAATTCAAACAGAATTTTTCATTAGTAGATCCGATACCAAACCAAGCATTGCTTCGTAACATGGACGAACAGCAACAGTTTCAAAATGTACTGACGAAACCGCGTCTCAAAAATACAATGCGGTAATTTAAGTTGCATGACAAATATAAAAGCGATCGAGCATAATTTCATAGCCTATGATGCTCGTGACTTCTGCTTAAGCTGAAAAGAAACATAGCTAAAGTTTTTTTACTACTTCCATGGTGGGCAGGACACGGCAATCTTAAAATTTTCTGCAGCAGAATTATAATTCTTCTCGGTTTCAAGCATTTCATCTTCCAGTTTTGATGTTTCAGCGTACTCGTTATCCTTCTGCACATGGACTTCATCTTTTCTCTTCCTGAAGGAAGCTAAATTTTGCTCTAGTTCTTCAATAGCTTTGTCAAATTCTGTAATTAAAGAGTCCGACCTCTCGCTGTCATTCTTTTTCTGTAAAATCTTCTCTTCCAGTGATGCTTTTCTAGTCTCACACTGCTTAAGATTGGCTTGTATCTCAAGCAAACCTTTGAGATGAGCTCGCAAGGAATCAACATTGAACCCATTTGCCTCCAAGGGACTCAGTGCTCCCATCCTTTCAATGAGACTTGCCGGTGCATCATCAACGCACAACACCTGCATACTGTTAACTAAGTTGGCAAATGATATCATGAGTCCTATAGCCATCCCTTCACGAAACTCCATTGAGTACTGCCCCAATGGAAGAAAATGTGGCCGTTGAGGCATTTTATGGAACACCTCCATTGACTCTATTGATTCCCATATCGGTGAAGTCTTAGAGAATGGTAAGATAATTTCTTTTGCTGGTGACTCTTTATGTGATAGATTAACTTGACCACTCTCATCATCAAAAGTATTCGTCCCCTTACCTGGTGCTTTATTTGTGTTACTCTCGACATAGTTTTCCCCGGTTATTGATGGTATAATTTGACCTATTGTGCAAACTCTTCCATTGTCGATAGTCAAATCAGAAGTAGGTGTATGAAAAGAGCTCAAGGTGACATCTTGGGAAGAATTCACCAGCAAACACTTGATTGTCGAGCTCCCTACAGTCAAGTGAATTTTTTTTGTTGCATTAAGCAATTCTATAGAATATAAATATCATTTTTGCAGCAAACTTTATTACACTAAGACTTACAGCAAATGCTACTTAAGCATCTCAGGGAATGTTCTTCGATTGGCCTTCTATCACCCTCATCCAGGGCCTGCTGTATCAAACTCTAGCAATATGGAAAAAGGGTTAAATAAATACTGCCAACGTTTCATTACTAGAACTATGAAAAGGACCTACTATCTATCATTACCAACCTTTTTCATATATTCTGGGCCCCGAACAACTCGCCTTGACCTTTTCTTTGTAAAACTCACTCTAGAGCCATGGCCATTTTCGTGCATCAAGTCTGAAACTCTGTGAAAACCATCAGCTTCAACAGTTACTGCTGATCCAGTTTCTTGAGCTCCCTTGGACTGACAATCCGATCCCTTGTCATAAATATCTTCAGGACCTTCATTCCTTTTTGCTAATTTAGTTGCATCATTTATGTCACAAACCTGATGGAGAAGCATATTTGGTAAGGTATTAGATGGTATTACTGTGCTAATAATAGGCAGATCAGCAATTCCCATATAGGATGAGCCTTCGAAATGATGTAGCTCCACTGAGGAACCATTTTCTAGCGTGAGCATCCCAGGGCAAAGGTTGGTCTCCATAATTGGAGTTGCAGGACTTCCCTGCAGTGAACTACATGTTTGCACTTGCCTCTTGCAACGTTCCAGTAACTTCATTCTCTTCATGGTTTTGCGAATTTTGGAAGGTTTGCAATGAACACCTGTTTTCTTGCGCAATGACCTCAACTTGACAGAGTCAGGTTCATCTCTTGGTGAGACTGAAGTAGGAAGCCTGTATCTTTTGCCCGTTTGTGAATTTAGTTTATCAGCAACTGATGACGTTGGTGATTTGTCAATCTTCTTCTGAATCCCACAAGAAACCATCAAGAATTGAGAAAGACAAAGTACCCAGACATGTTCAACAGAAAATACAGATCTAGCTTTCTCTTAGTTGTTTTACACAATATATTCTTTTTCCTATAATTATTACAATAAAAGCAAATTACTACAAAACATGACCCAGAATGAAATGATTCCCCTCCACCCAAAACACAAGCTTTTTAAAAGAGCATTGAGTGTGAGAATGTGAGACATGAAATGTCACAAAACTGTCATTTCTTTTTGAAATAAATTATCTTCAATTTGATAAAATTAAGATGTCACCATGCATAAGCATTATGTAAGAATATACTGTAATTATCTCCACTATTTTTGAAATAGTAAGAATTTTTTCTATCAATTTTTTTGTATTATTATTTCTAATAACCAAGAGTTTTATGCTGCATGTTTCTTGGACATAATTTGATTTTAATGACCAATACGCCCATAATATCTTGTGAAATAAATGACTGATGGACAACAATATCAAGAATTAAAAGAAAAGTTTGGATAGTCTAATTTGCAAAAATGTTAAAAATTATAGTAGTGTTGTTCAGCCACATTCTGTATCACATGCCGAATTTGGGAGAGCACAGAACATGGTTTGCCAGTGAAAAAATAATGAAAATGATACATATCACAATCTTAAGTAACAACATTTTAGATCAATAATATTGGAAACTGTCATGAAAAAGGTCAAAATACTATAAGTTACTGAATAAAAAGTTGTTATTAAAATTATAGAATTTCGCACATTAGCGAAACAACTGATCTTTTTCCTAGCTATTCTGCATATGTACACCAGATACCACAAAATGCAACCGTAGATATGGCATGATGGTTAAACTCTTGTGTTTCATATAAGCATCCCATTAAAAATATTAATGAGTCGACTTATTTGAAACCAATTTGGAATTCCATTTAGACACAATACCAAAAAAGTTTGTGCATCAATTTAAACCTCTAGCGAATCTTATGCATCATTTATGTAATTTATCCCTTTTTAATATAAGAAAAAACATTAACTTCGACATCCACTTAAAGGGAATTTGGGTTCATGAGAGGTAAGATTCCATCATGGAATCAAATTTACAAGCATGTGGTTTCCATTGATTGAATTGTTATATATAAGATAGAAGAACATTTGTTTATATCATTATATGGGAACCTCAATTGAATTTCTACACATTCAAGATGCTGATGTTTGGAACAATGAAATGCTTTGCATGAAATGTTAATATCATATTTTTACAGTTTACTATCCTATATTATATTATAATATGTATAACTTTAAAATTTTTTCATACAATAACACACAATTGTACATATTTTAAAACTTCAAAGAAAACAATTATGTTTAATCAATAAACTAAAGCATTCAATTAGTTTCATTTGATAAATTAACTAGTAGGTGAAATATTGAACTAACTCCACACAAAAAACTTAGCTCAACAAAATTATATTTTAAATTTATAATAATTATATGACTTCCAAATATAAAACTAATAGTATTATAATATTGAAAAAGGTCGTTACAAACTATAGCACTAAGACTCATAACTTGGTCATAGAAAAGGAAAGGATAAAAATGACCAAGGTAACACTGTCAACAATATCACAATCTACTGAGTAGCCCGTGAGTATAAATATGCACTCATAAGAGTCAAAATCAGAAACCAGTCTCTTCTTATTCTTCTGGGCCATAGGCAGATGGTTTTTTTGTAGCATCCACTATCGCTATGCCAATGTTTGCCTTCCCATTCACAAGACCGTATAACTTGAGGTGTTAAACAAAATTCACTGAGGTCTGAGGTACATTGTATAATTGAACACATTCTGTAATACAAGTTTTAGAGCAAGGTTGGGTAGGATCCTGATAGGGTGTAGCAACGGTTTAGGAAGGTGGGGTTTAGGAGTACCAAGGGGGCTTTAACAATCATTAGCAATTTACCTTTCATAGAAATGATTAAAAATGTTATAAAGGCAGGTATATAGTTTCATTCAACCACATTTTGCACCATATACAAAAAATATTGGTGCATAGCAAAGAACACATTATGGTGATGTGAGACTATATTAACATCTTTTAGAATCAGTAATCGTATTTCTAAAAGATTGAGACATATTGGACACTGTGTAAACGACAGTCAAATATTATTTTCTGCTGAATGAAATTCTTAAAATATATAATTTCATGGGTCAACCAAAAAACATTTACTTTTTAAGCTATTCTGCATATGTAAACTGTGAAGCAGTAATAGAGACATAAAAATAATAAATCAAACAGCCCATTCGTGTGCAGATTTAAGTACTTTCAGTACACACTTGTTTATGAAAAATATACCGCATGCCTATTTTGCACATTAAAACAATTATGTGATTATCTAAGGAATCTAGCAACCGGATGTAACTCTTCTTTATACTAATGTCATTCAGCTTACAACCGATTAATGTATGCAAATTTATTAAAGATACACACCTCCAGGCTCTAGAATCTGATGCTCCAGCTCCATAGAAAATAAAAAAATTAATGCAGATTTGTCTAATCAGTCTAAAAGGTCATTATATTGAAGTCATGGATAAGATATATAGGTTAAAAAGAAATCTTAGTCCTCGGAACCAATGTAAGCAAGGGCAAAAAGATTTTCATAAGCAAAAAATGAAACTTAGAAGACCATTTCAGGGGTAGCATCATTGCTAGCCAGTATTGGGTAAATATTGAGAAAACAACTCACCAAAATTTTAAGCACCCACTTGTTACCGTTCCAGATCTGCATGTGTCTCATCTCATCACGAGAGAACTGCATCTCCTCTTCATTGTACGCCATTTTGACAACATATTTTGCCCCGTCACAAATTTTTGAAATCTTTCCTACCGTCCATCCACCGTGGTGAAGTACCTCAACATCATCATCTATGACAAAATCCTTTATTTCAAGTCCACTCCAACGATAAGATCGTATATACTGGTCATCAACTATCTCCATCAGCAACTCCCGACCATTCTCAGCTTTGAGAATTTTGTATTCTACTAGAAAGGCACTGTTGCTTAACACTTTCACAACACTAGCAGCAAACCAAGCGGCGCCATAGCCCTCTCTATCTCGACTGACTTCAATAAGAGCACCAACAGGGAACAACAGCTCATCAGCTCCCTAGAAGTAAGCCAAAAGAGGGGGAAAATCTCTGATATACACATCATTTCAAGCAACTTCCTTAAAAAATTATTTGATTTGAGATAACATTACCGGCGCATATACGGGCAACCAGCGGCCGTCTCTCCACTGGAGTTGAGGCCGGATCTCGGATGCGTCGAACATTTCCTCTTCCCGGCTAGTAGGAAAGGATACGTGGTACCGGGAGTCGTCCAGACCATGGTGGACAGCGGAGATGACGCCGGCCCACCACCCGTCATTGTGGAAGGCCTCGATGAGATCGTGCAGGTAGAAGGCGGCAGGCTGCAGCAGTTGGTGCGGGGGTCGAGGTCGCACGTTCGACCGTCGGACGGACTCGCGGAGGGGCTGCGAGGGGTCGCGGTCGTCGACCAGGGAGACGTAGACGACCTCGAGGAAACGCTTATGAGGGGCGTGGTCGACTACGGTGGCCTCGTACCACGCCCCCCGGAACCCGTCGTCGTCGCTCTGGACCTCCACCTCCATACCCACCTGGTATGCTCCTCCCCGTCGGCGGCCGTCGCTGCTTCTCCTCTTCTCGCCGCTGCGCAGCAGCTCCATTTCGCCCATCCTGTGATATTTTTTCGGTACGATCGAGGTGACCGGAGGTGGAAAAAGTTGAGGGAACGATGAGGGCAGTGTGTCAGTCAGGTGAAGTTACCTACCGTTGCAACTGGCAGACGCAGAGCAATCGACAATCGGCAATACCTGCGGGGACAGGAATGCATTACAGGGTGGTGAGAGAAGAGGAGTTACAGAGTGGTGACTGGACCGTATTTCGTAAAGAGCACCGGGCGGTGCCGAGTTGCGCGAAGGACAGTGGGGAAGTGGTTCAGTATTACATTGACCGAAGACTCGAAAAAATTTCCTGATTCGTTATGACAAGCTCTATCTCACTCTTTATTTTGCTTTGAGATTTATACTTATGACTCGAAAAAATTTCCTGATTTGTTATGTAAAGCCCATCTCATCTTTCATGTTTCTTCGAGATTTATGCTTATCATATTCAATTTTAACAAAGCACAAATTTTAAACAAAATAAAGGATGAGATAAGGATTGTACACAATAATCCTAAGCAGCGCACAGGAAATTCCTCTTATAAATTTTTTAATAAAATCAAATAAATAAAAAAGTTTTACTCTCAAATTTACATTTATAATATTTTAATAATATGTTTAAATATATATATTTTTTTATCATCTATTTAATTCAATATAATATTTTGATAATTTTGTTTAGATTTATACCAAAATAAAATAGTTTAAATTATCAATCATAAAAAATATATAATTAAATTTATTATAGAATAGTATAATTTTTTATTAATAATTTGCTATATAATTTTAAATTTTTAATTTATAGAATCTTATGGAATTCAATGAGGTTAATAATTTTCAATGAGATGGAGTTGCTTTTTCACTAGTGAGGTGATGTAGCTAGTCCTATCAATTTATTATTATTTAGTTTTGTCGAGCTGTCATCCTAGCTCAATATGATTATTCGACTCAAAGTAACTATTCAACTTAAAGATATAACTTGTCTTAATTTGGATATCTTGCCTAGTAGATAATTCAACTATTCAATTTGTCACAAATCATACTTTATAGGATTTCTATCTCGTTGAACTATACATTCTTGGTAAGTGAACAAACTCATAACTTAATAACCTTAGCAAATCGAATGATTTGCAATAGAATTATATTGAGTGAAGCATATCACTACTAATTATTCTTGTGGTCTCGAAGCTCTTATTCTTGCTCCTCGCCCTGGCATATCAATAGTAGTATATGCACGTTAACGGAGAAATCTAAAATTGTGACTTCATTGATACACAGCTTCAAGAACAACAATGTGACCACATTGACATTAATAAAACAAGATACTAAGTAGTAGTTACAGCACTTGGAACGCAATTTCCACCGTACACACAAGGGAGCAGTGAATAATGTACGATTATGATTTCCGGCGGTCTGAAGCGAGAATCCCGTTAACGATGGAAACCCCGATTAGGACCCCAAGAACCTCCGCTCCGGCCACCACGACGGCCTGCACAAGATCGCTGGAGATGGCCGATGCCACGATGGCCGATTCCGCTGCCTGGATCCCCTTCTCGGCAGCCTCGATGCTCTTCTCCGCCGCCTGGATCTCCTCCTCCACCGCCTTCTCCCCCTCGGCCACGATCTTCACCGCTTCTTCCTCGATTGTTTTTATCCTCTTCCGGAACCCGAAGAGGGGGACATCCTCCGACCTGGCCGGGAATGTGAGAGCAGCGGGGGAGAGGAAGAGGAAGAGGAAGCACTGCCGCCTCCCGCCGAGGGTTTGAAGGGGCGCCGGGTTAGGGGCGGCGCAGCAGCGGGCGGCCGCGCGGTGAATGGCAGCGCCGCCGCTGGGGGGGAGGCAATGGGCGAGGAGAGCGGCGGAGGATGCCATTTGGAGCATCCCAGTATGTGGTTGGAATCCGGCTGCAGAAGCTCGAGTCGGTATAAAGATTAGAGGTCGAGGGCGAATTGTGGATGGATAGCCTGACCTCACTAAAAATCACTTAAATGGGCCAGTGTTTCGCAGGAAGGCGTAAACAACTAGTGTAAGCGTTCTAACGACATTTGCTTTTGAGGGTTAGATATGATATTCAATCTATTTAGATGAGAACGAGCCAAGCCAACAGAAGAATGTAGGGTTTATATAAAAAAAGTGCTCAACTTACATGCATTTTTAGAGCAAAAAACTCAAAAATTGTGTCTTACCGTCTAATTTGTATGGTATAATATCAGTCCGATGGCGAGCTGATCTCGGAACGCCCATCGGAGCATGATCACGGGCAAACGGCGAGCGCCCCAGGTCAGGCCAAAGAGCGCTGGGCTGGGTGGTGGCCCAAGCCCATGCCGCGAAGGGAAAGGCGAAGCCCGTAATCTCACCCAAATCCCTCGGTCAACTAGGATTATTTCTGATTTTGACCCAGCAGCCACGTCATCTTCTCCTTCGCCAAGCTCTTCGGATGCGGACGCAAACCACGGTACCGATGAGCAAAGCGGAAGGCGTGGAGATGTGGGCGACGTGAGGAGGGATTTGGGGGGACGAGGGAAGCCTGCGGCATGGTGGAAGATGTGGCTGAGTGCGAGTGTTCTTGTGCCATGAAAGGAAGAGCAGCGGCGTCGTCCCCTGCTATAAATGGATGATGGAGCTTTGCAGAGGTAGCATCGACACCATCACCAAGCTTAGGGAAGCTAGAGAGGGGTGCAAACTCCGATATGGGAAGATTTCTGACGTTGGGGAGACGAGAAGTTTCATGTGTGAGGGTGCGATTGTGTAGTCGACGGCGAGTGCGCCGTCGACGTGAGTGAGCGGGGTTGACGACCAGGGAGTCATCGACAGTAGAGGAGAGGGTTTTGTAGCCTTTTGACGATGAATAAAAGTGATTTTCCTTCTTACTGACTCTTCAAGCTTTTTCAGTGAGTTCCCCTGTTTTGCGTGGTTATCTTCCTCACCATCTCTGGCAGGGACGGCGACGACAAGGCTGAGGGCGAAGAGCGAAGGTCTTCTCCTACCGCATACCTTGAGGTCCAACTCCCATGCTCCGGCGACGTGCAAAGCCATCGAGAGAACGCAGGAGGCGTTCATGAAGGCGTCAAGCTTTGTGGCAGCAGAGACGCGTCTAAAATATGTGTCACGCACCTTGAGTCCATTTAGTCAAAATCGAGAGGAAAATTCATAAGCTCGGGCATGCAGTTGGAGGTTTGTCGGAGTTCGAATCGTTCGGGCGTGCGTGACACCTAACCTCACTAAATATCTTAAACGGGCCAGTGTTTTGCAGAAAGGCATAAACAACTAGTGTAAGCGTTCTAACGACATATTTGCTCTTGAGGGTTAAATATGATATTCAATCTATTTAGATGAGAACGTGCCAAGCCAATAGGAGAATGTAGCATTCATATCAAAAAAGTGCTCAACCTACATGCATTTTTAGAGCAAAGAACTAAACAAAAAAAGCAAAAACTTAACAATTGTTGGAATAAAATTAAAAAAAAAAGATTTTAATACATTTTTTAATTGAAATTTAGGTTAGCTATTAAATTAGCTAACGTTGCCTTTTTAAGTAGTGGACTATATTAATTAATTGAATTTAATTTAAAAAGTGAATTCAATAAATTAATTGACTTTTATTTTTTAACATTGGAATTTTATGTCGTTGAACTTTTGCCTATTAAAAAGACAGTGAGTCTCGACTATGATACAACAAGTCTAAGCCGAGAGCTTTTACAAGCTTTTCTTCATCTTTTTCTTATTTTCTTTCTTGGTTCTTTGGTTTTCTGCTGCTCTATTGTTGAAAGGGTGTCGGGTCATCTTCTCCACGGTCGTGTCCCGCAGGAGGAGTATCTCGGTCGTATCCTTGATGTTCAGTTCGGAATCAACTCGCACGAGAGCCCAAAACTTTCACCTAAGGACATCGTATTGCGCTTTCGGGTTTTTCTTTCTTAAACTCTTCCTTTTATTTATGCAAATTAATATTATATAAAAGCAGAAATTATTGTTTAAAATAAATTCTTAAAGTTCCCCACAACAAAAATCGCATCGTACCGTTTGATTTGTATGGTATAGTATCAGTTTGATAGTGAGCTAATCTCGTAACGCCCATCGGAGCACGATCGTAAGCGGACGACAGAAGAAGGTAATGTGCTGATATCATCTAATTTGTATGGTACATATTGATACTGTACCAATTCAGTGACTCACGGGACCGAGTTGCCGAATCGATTTTGCGAATCTTGTTTTAGAGTACGCTAAGTGCTTTATAATTTATATATATATACATTTGAGAAAAAGAAAACACGTACCTTCATCCTTCTTGCTCCATGATAGACGGGCATTGTAATTTCCTTTTCATTATTAATGATCAACTAAGATGTCTATCATAATTTAACAACATGGTCCAAATCTAATGGAAATTTCCAAAATTTTACAAAAGTTTCTCCATAAAAAAAACTTCTCTCCGTACCCGTATCCCGCGACCACAACTTGTGACAACGAACCGTTGCAAAGTCCACGGCGCGGTTGATCGAGTCACAACTTAGCGGCTAAGCATTAATTCCACAAATTTATTATTAAAATCAACGGCCTCGATCGCTCCTCAGGCGTTTACTATTATTAACATATGAAAAAAAAAAAAACTCGAAACTCGTCAGACACTTGCCACCCTCGAGCGCTTTCTTTTGCCCTCTCTGTTTCTTTTCTCGCTCGGCACTATAAAAATCTTCAGAGAAGAATTGCAACGGAAGCAGGAGACGTTTCTTTCGCCGTCCCTCCGTCCCATTCAGTGCTTTCCGTTGTAAGCTTCTTCTTGTCTCAATCATTATATTCAAATTTGTTCTCCATTTGGCACTTGTTTACTTCGATCTGACCTGATTTTGGCCGAGCTCTTGAGACTTCTATTGATCGGCTTAGGGGTTTCGATGCTGCTTTTAGACTTTTGATTCTTGCTGATGCTTCTTATCCTCCGGAATGATCGATTTCCGTTGATCCATTTTTGTGTAGGCTAGTGCGTGCTTCCTTTGTGGGACTGTTGATTCTTGATCAATAATTCCACCCTTTTCGAGCAGGAGTGAGGCTAGCGTGTTGTTTTAGATTAAAGGGATCGAGAAAAAGGCGAGGCTCCGATGGAAGATCGCAATCGTGCCTTCTGTGTTGAGGACCTGCCGTCGCATTTGATCCTGGAGATACTGAGCTCTGGTCGATTAGGTGCTGCAGATCTTGCGCGCTTGGAGGCAACTTGTCGGATGTTCAGCGGAGCTCACGGGTTTGTTCCTGGCAAGTTTCGGTCCATAGTTGAATTTGCAGCATTCCACGTCTGTGAGGCGCATCCTGTATTCAGTTCTCTATCTCCGAATGCACGAGAAAAGATGCTTGATCGATGTGGTGAAAATTGGAAGAAAATTTTGAGATTTGTGCAATCTGTGGAGCAGTCACTCGGCAGCGTCAATACATCAGCGGGGAAGGTATGACTTCTGTTCATTTATGATGTAACTTGCTCCTTTTACATTTATTTCCTCGACGGAGGTTTTATTCCATAGGATATGAAGTTTTCTATTCACGTTGGTATTCAGAACTTAACAGAAATACGATCAATTTCTTGGTTTTTGCTCTCGTTGGTACCTTGTTCTGCTTTTGAAGTTAGTAAAAATGCTTTATCAACTAGATAACTCCATACTGCTTTTCAAATTATACTTGTTTTTATCTCATTGATTCAAGATCATAATACTTGCAGAAATAAAGTAGCCTATTTGCAAGTATAGGTACATTCAACCTTTGAGTCAGTTTCTCATAGTGGGAATGTGCTGGTTTTGGTAGATGGTTATTTTGGCATATATTTGCCAAATTCCACTTAAATCAATTTCAATACTAACCATTAACGTTATCCTAGTGGTCTAAACAATTTAGTTTTTTTTCCAACTGGCTCCAGTTCATAGGGTTCATTTGCAATACTGCAACCTACTTCCAACTGTATCAAAGAAATTTCAGCCTATTCCAACCTCACTAGCTAGCTTCTTACATATCGTAATCATATATCCTGATTTTCAAACTATTGTTTGTCTGACAGATTTCTGGTGTTTAGGTAGAATGACATATTTACATTTAAATTGTTAGTTAAAGTGATGCCCTTGGTTGAATAATATGCTTCAATTAATCCATGATACTTGTAACTTTCATATTTAACCATCCAAATAATGTGCTAGTGTTGAGCGTAACTCTGTGCAATTTTAATATAGGTAGATGAGCCACGCCACTCTTTTCTTCCTCATTTATCTAGATATGCATAAGAGCTCCCAGCTTCAACTTCAATGCTACTTGAATATGTTCAAGCTGATAGAAGTAAGGACTACTTGACTTTGTATTTATTACTTTTTTTTAGTAACCCTATTTATAATGGATATCTATTCATCCCAAATGTTGAATAACGTATGCACATCTGCATCCTCCAAGGAGCATCTCTGTGTATCTGTTCTGGTTAAAAAAATGATGAACGGAAACAAAGCAAAAAAAAAAATTTAGTGTTGAAGATTGTGAGGAACTTATTAAGTTATTAATCTGAAGTTTATTCAAACGAAATGAGAAGCAACATTGGCTTGTTAAGATTCTTGTGACAAAAATCAAATTATATAGTTTTTTTAATGGCTCTAATCTTAAGCTTGATTCCGTGAACTGCAAGTTATGCATTTTATGATGTGTCCATAATAATTTGCAGCAATGTAACAGAAAGTGATTCCTGAAAAAATTCTACATCTGGAATAGGTCTAATATGTCTTTTCTTTCTGAATAAGAAAACACGTCAGATCTGAATCACTTTTGGTTCAAAATGCATTCTAAATATGCAGATGCAGGTTGCGGCAGGGAAATATCATACACTCTTGGTTCATGATTCATCAGTGTACTCTTGTGGATCCAGTTTATGCGGTGTACTTGGTCATGGCCAAGAGACAAAGCATTGTGCTGCACTCAGCCGCATTAACTTTCCATCTCTCTCTTGTGTGCTATATATCTCAGCTTCTCACAATCATGCTGCATTTGTCATGCAATCTGGAGAGGTTGATGTTTGAATTTGATATATCAACAGTACTAAAATTTATTAGTTGTATTGGCTAAATCCTATATTGCTTTTTAGGTGTTCACTTGTGGCGATAATTCATCATTTTGCTGTGGTCACGGAGAAATGGGCCGCACCATATTCAAGCCTACTCAAGTGGAGGCACTGAAGGGAATTCCTTGTAAGCAGGTAGATGAATATATATACCATCATATTTTTTTCACACTTCATACTTACACTTTACAGATATATTGGGTGATAATATGATGTTAAATCCTCTGAAATTTCCTATTAAAACAATACTCTTATTAAGACTCAACTAGTTATTCAGAAAGGAGGAAAATTTTAGCGAAGTAAACTCAAACGGTACATGTTTGTAGGCAGGTTTGTAATGCTGACTATTAAGGTTTTTTTTTAATATTCTAAATTCACGTTTGCAAGTATCTTTGTACTTGTTTGCCTCATTTCAAATTGATCCTAACTGTGAATAACAAAAAGATAAATGATTTGCTTCAAATAGTGTAATCCATTATTCACTATGCAGAAGAAAAGACTTCTGTAGGATGATCAACTTAGTTTTTGAACTATAGTATACTTGACAAGGTAATGTTTTGTTGGGATCATGAGCCTTGTGGCCCAATAGAGTCTCACAATTTAAGAATAATAAAGTTATACCAACTTTATGTAGAATGCAATTCCAAGTTCTATAAGAACCATGGATTGAGGAAACGGTCTGCTATCGGTTGGTTCCTTCAGTTTGTACCAGTCAGGCGAAAGATCAACACCGAAGCACAAGGTAGCTGCAGTCGAAGCGGCGGAACGAAGCTTCCACTAGCGCCAGAAGCTTCGCTAGCGGTTCTGCCAACGACGACATTCGGTATAGCCACCTAATAAGAACACTACAAACTAGATTAATCCATAGCAAGGTTTGAAATTTTAGTTTATACCGGTGTGAGATGGGTACAGTTTTACTATAGTAATGTGTTGATACATTCAGTTTCATTATTTCACCATAGCACAGTGTCTGTTTTACTGTAGTATACTGGTCCAAGATCAAACTAGTACACGAGTTTGGATCCGTTTTGCAAACCTTGATCCAGAGGACTGAAAATGACAGAATCAGGAACATGAAGCATGAGAAGAAGGTTTCTTTTTCTTAAGAGAAAGTTATCAACAAAAGAAATTGAATAAGGGAAAATGGGAGGAAGAAACAAATGGTACTGGATTCTAGCTGTATGTAGGCTTTTGATTTATCTTTAAAATATGACGATGCACAATCTAATAAATTCAAATGAAAAATAACAATATTGGTTTTTGGTTTTGCTTCAATTTGTACCTATTGATGTTAGAGGAGAGTGTGAAACTTATTATATTAATCTATTCATGAAAGCATTGCCACTTTGCCAAGCTAACCAAAATCGGTTGTTAGTCTCACCTAATTTCAGTCTTGATTGTAGTGTTTTCCTTTGGTTTATGCCCAATTCCAATCATAGACCAAGGAGTGCCAAGTCAGTTGGCGTTTTCCATGCTAAACTTGGTCGAATTATTTTTTCTATGGTTTATATTTGTCATGAAAGTAATGCATTGACAATCATAGCATGTTGTCCTGCTAGAAAGTTGTCGGCATGTGAATAGGTTGGAGTCAAGGAATTGATATTTTGATAGGTATAAAGAGAACTTGGGGAAACAAAACCAGTGTGATGATAATATAAAAAGCCTTGGAGTACAGTGATACCACATGGTTGGGAATATGAATTACTGCTCTTACAGTTTGTTTCGATTGTATTTTGGCTCATTTAGTTTGATTAACTTAAGTAATTCCAATTATTTTGATGATTATTTTTGGCGTTTGGATCAGATTAATAGCAGTTATAAACTATAAGAGCTAATTTAGAGTTGATTACAATAGCCAAATGCAAATTGACAAACTACAAGGCTAAGATGGAATTAACCCTATTTTTATCCATGATCTTAGAATGCTAGAGAAGCTAACAAGTTTTTTCTCCCAGCTATTGGTGCTATTTATGAATGATAACGTTATCATACTTGGTGGAACTCACTTATAAGTCTTAACATGTGCAGCATTTTAGTTAAGATTACAAGTCTGAATTTAGCAAACTTAGTACAGACTTATGGACTAAGGGCCTTGAATTTGAAAAGACCTCTGGTTTCAATTATGATTTTAAGTCCCATCTCGTTCAGTATGTGTCAGCACAACTAGTATCAATACATCTATGTGTCAGAACATTTGGTAAGTGCTGGATCAAGATTGAAAATCTTACTTTCAACAATACATTCAAGAAATTTGTTCTTGATTTTGTTATTTGGAAATCTAGAAGTTTGTTGAGAATAATTGGGATATGATGGCGAGGTGTTTTTGACTGATTTTCATGTCTTCTTATGTTCTTTTCTTCTCCATAACTTTAATGATGTCTTCTGCATAAACATGTGGCATACATTGAATTTCTGTCTTTCTTATGAAAGTTAAAATTATGGTACATTGAATTTCTATCTATTTACAAATAAATTCATATTTTGCGGTTTCATCTCTGATCTGTTTTTCAGGTCGCCACGGGTTTGAGTTTTACTGTATTTCTTACATTGCAAGGTCATGTTTTCACATGTGGGAACAATGCGCATGGTCAACTTGGTCTAGGTGACACTGTAGACAGGGCAACTCCTACGAATATTGAGTTATTTGAGGGACTGGGGAAAGTTGTTCAAATTGCTGCAGGTGCAAGTTATACGTTTGCTCTGACTGATGATGGAACTGTGTATTCTTTTGGTTCTTGCACCAATTTTTGTCTTGGGCATGGAGATCAACATGATCAACTTGTTCCACGGGCTATCCAGTCATTTAAGTCGAGGAATCTTCATTTATTACGAGTGTCCGCTGGTGATGAGCATGCAGTAGCACTTGATTCAAGTGGATATGTATGCCTTATTTCAGTTACTTGTAGTTTTGAACTTATCAGTTCGGATTGCAGCAAGGTTTTAAACATCGGTCAATACCAATGGACCACTGGGTCGGTATGGCTCCATACTTATATACAGTACCAACTTGTACCAAGCTGGTACAAGGTTGAACCAGTATAGATTATGGGCGGTACAAACTGGTTTTTAATACCTTGGATTGCTGGTTAAATTGCAAACTGGTACCAACTACATTGACCTCTGAGAACTAAGTTTGTAATTGGTTTTCCAGGTATATACATGGGGCAGAGGTTATTGTGGAGCATTAGGCCATGGGGATGAGAATGATAAAACTTCTCCAGAACTATTGACCAGTCTGAAGTGTCACCTTGCTGTTCAGGTTTGATATAGATGCTTTTTGGCAGTCATAGTTATGCTAAGGTAGGGAATTTTTCGTGTCAGTATTCTCTTATATGGCATAGTAGTAGTTAAAAACCGACTAGTGAAATGATACTTGAATGGTTCACTATATTTGTTCAAGAAGGAAGAGGTTATCGATCATCCAAAGCCTGATTCATGCAGAAACACCCAAGTAAAGAAAAAGAAAAGAGCAAAATGAAGTGTGCAATTAGATAAGTAGTCCTGCAATTTTACTTGCAACGTATTGATCTAGTAGTTTAACGCATTTGTAGTATTACACCTTTCGAAATAAATTTATAACTTTAGCTGTTAATACTTATAGTGGGAAGATATACAAGTTTTACATCTCTTGGTTTGGCTATCTGCTTATTAACTAAAATCAAATTATGAATTTTCAGATATATATTCACAATGTTACAATTTACAAAGTAATGTAAATTTAATAATCAGTCAATTTCTTTTCCTGTACAACTAGTCTGACTATTTGCCCGGCCACTAACATCTGCAGGTGTGTGCGAGTAAACGAAAAACTTTTGTGCTCACCGATGAGGGGTCTGTATTCGCATTTGGTTGGATGGGTTTCGGTAGTCTAGGCTTTACCGACAGAGGAAGCTCTGACAAAGTTATGAAGCCTCGTGTTCTCGATAACCTAAGATCCCATTATGTATCTCAAATCAGCACAGGACTGTACCACACCATGGCAGTTACCAACAGAGGACTTGTATTTGGCTTTGGGGACAATGAAAGAGCACAGCTTGGGCACGAAGAGATGCGAAGCTGCTTAAAGCCAACAGAAATAATGGTTCACAGTAAAATAGATGATATAGCAATTGCAGCACAAAGTGGTTAAAGACTTAAAGATGCTCTCTATCTCTCCCCCCCCCCTTCTCTCTCTGAGGTTCTTGTGCAATCAACTTCGTTTTACATCTCTGTGCTTTTTGTTCGGCTTCAAAATTGATGTACTTTATTGTATCTTCCACTGCAGAAAAATTCGTGGAAGTCAAAATATAGAGTTTTCATGAGGATCTTGACAGTGTACTTTGTGAGGAGGTACAGAATCTGATAGTGTTCTGCATGTACTTATACCCATAACTTTTGTAGTATTTTATCAATGTGAATACTTTATAAGTGAGAAAAAAACATGTTAGTGGAGTAAGAAATAATCTATTTAAATTTTAAAGTAATTTTACTTCAAAATACTTAACGCAAAACCTCGCTGCGGGCATTTATATTTGAAGTATATTTTCTAATTTGTTGCTTAATATTGGCCACTAGATTTATGTGCGTGTTTAGAAGCAAAAGCTGCATATCCAAATGTAATATTTAACTATAATACAACGAAAGTTATAGATTTGCTAGTTTTTTTTACTTCTGACATATCAACACTTAATTTGTCTATTTTTTAAGTTTATGCATTCTAAATTCCAATGGCTATGACTATAAATGGGAGCTACAATAAAACCATTTTCGCCATTATTTGCCTTCTTAACATGTTCAATACATTGCATCCTGGACTTGAGTGAGTTGACTGAATACAAACTATTAAAAAATTAAGGTACATAGTAAAAGTTGTAACCAATGAAGTGGAGAAGCATTGCATTCACTAACCAAGTAATATGGTGACACAAAGAAAACTCTTGTACGATGTTAGATTTTTTTATCTATCAAGTTCCGGTATAGAATATGCATCAATAATCTGGTGTAAAGGTACTTTAAGACTTTAACACTGAAATCTACATTTATATACGTAAATTTAATTCAATACAGTTGATTATTTCTAAGTTCTAACATCATCTTATACTAAATTTTCAAGCAAGAGTGAACAAAGTTGAAAGACAGTAAAGCTCCCATGGTATAGCTTTGTTAATTCTATCAGTGCTAAAATCTTTGGTGAAGACTTGGCTTAAGCGCTTGGTCCATCTAGGTTTGCTCCTATTTATTTTTTCCTAAGCTTTTACCATCAAGTGCACTCTCTAACTTACAAGTAATAAAAATGTTATTTCTACTAGTATTAGTTGGAACTAAGGTTTGAAAAAGTGGTTTGAACTAGTGTACTAGTCTACTATTGGATTGGTTTGCTACAGTGAAATTGACCTAATCGAAAATTTTGATTTGTTCGGACTCAAATTTTAAACTGTGGTTGGAACAAATGGTTCATTTTGCAAAACTTTGCAAAATTCTTTTGGTTGTCTTCTTTTGAATTAGCTCTTTAAGATTACCTAATATCTGCTATCAGTGGTAGTCGGTTTTAGAGGGCTCTTTGAGGGTACCACTCTGCATGTGATATGAGATTTGTTGATTAGTCCTTATTAACGCTTCAAGCTAGTTAAATTGCTTCTCATTTAAGCCATGTAATGAACTTGTATTGAACATTCTTGTGTAACACCCTATTTTAAAACTTAGAAGGTTCTTACTGTGGTTTGGTTGATGTCTTTTCAGTTAGGTCAGGAATCTGGAAAACATATATCCTAATTATTCTTATAAGAGTAGTGCTGAGAAAGATGAGATGTTCTATAAGTTGGCATGAGGGGTTTATTCGTTGTTTAACTTTCTACTAAATTAGATGAATTTGGTTCCATTGTCTAGGGATCCAGCCTTTTTTGTTCTATTGTCTTTCAAATGTCATATTTACCCCGTTTAGAAAATAGCAACCCTACTTCTTATGTATCATATAGCTCACATGATCAAAGGCTGTATGCATCAAAGTATTTAGACAAGTATATTTATATATTAATTCAATATTAAACTCTTATGTTTCATGTGGATCAGCAGTTATGGCTAATTCTAATTTATATGGTTTTTTAGTTTTGTTGGTGAATCAATTATCGGAAAACATCTATACACTCATTATTTGGAGTTATTTTTATGGTCACTATGATGTTTATGTGAGATTCCGCAAACAAAGTTTATGGTTTATCCGTTTGTATTGCTATTATGTAGAGATTAAGCACTGGTCTACATGTTCGACAAATATATATTAATCCTATATATATATATATATGATAAATATATTGGTATGTACAATGAATACTTGGTTATCACCAAGGTAACATATCTGCTTATCCAGAGAAGTGCAAGTAATATAGCAGTATTCTTCACACCAATGGTTGTTCCCCTGTTATCATGCTAGTCTTTTTCTTAAATTAAGTCTTGAATACATGAAAAAGCATACAGCTCTGTTCCTGTGATCGATGACGTCTCAACAACATGACATGAAGAAACGCAGAAATTGGCCCCACAGTGTGCTGATAATTACAACAACATCGAGCCCTAGTCAGGCCTGACATACCAAGGATTTTCAATGTTTTCTTTTTGTGTTTTAGTACTCGTCTTTTACCATAAGAATGTCTGACTTCAAATGCGATCTGTCCTTTGACAGATAGCTGCAAATATTACATATTATTCTTTCTTCTTTTTCAGATCTAACTAAAGGTTTTATGAAATGCAGGGTGCTGATTATGTATCACAAAAGTGCGCGCTTTGATGCTGTTATCTTTGAGGAGTTTCGGTCTATAACTACCAGGAATTGGCCATCACGCTTCCATGGGAATAACGATATCTGCCTCGTTCTTTCTTAAAGAAACAAGTTGCAACTACTGGCTGGTCATGTGTTATTGTCAGGAAGAAGACCGGGACATGCTGGAATTTAAAGATCTGTTAGTGCGTTCAATCAAGAGACAAACAAGTGGATCTTCTGTTGGAGATGTTTGATCACTTTCGGCCAGCCAATATATTGTGTTTGGCAGACAAACAAGTAGGGCAGTACTCTTCCATTCTTTGAGCCCTCAATTATTCACAATTATGTGATCTTCATAGAAAGAGTTATCCAAAACAAAACATGGTATTGTTTCTTGTTCGTGCAATAAATATATTCTAGCGGAATTACAGCTTGGTCAAGTACATCTTACTATATGATCTGTGGTGTGAAAAAAATTACTACATCAAGTGATCTCTGTGTGCCTTTTTTCCTCATTAGAATTTAGGATAGAGCAGAATGTTCTACTGCGGTGTCAGAACATACATCTTGGACGCATGAGAATGAACTTCAGCTGTGAGCTCCCCTTGAGCAGATCCAATGTCTGAATGCTGATATATAAATTGATGCAATCAATGTAAGAACATGGTTGTAGTAGAATTACCATGGAATGGTGAAAGAAGAATATTATATCAGATACTTACTGCCCAAAGATCGCGAACATTAACAGCAGTGGTTGGCCAAAGCCCAAGATCAGACCATTTGGCTGTGATCATCGCCTGTGAACTTCCCCGATTCCAGAGGACTACTGCCACCCTTCCACCACTAAGTGGACCTGCCCAAACCTACAAGAGTTGACAACAACAGTAAGCTTATTAACTGGATGAATGACTCGTCTTACTATTGTTTCGGCTAATAAAAACTTCAACTTTTATCTTCTAGATGATTGATATATTTCCTTGGTTCATGATTAGTTTTCCTCAGTAGTGCTCTTCCTAGCTTTTAATGCAGATAGACTTTTAGTGCTCTTCCAGATGAATTGTTGCTTGATGTTGATATTTCTCTCAATCGACTTTCATTTAATTTATATCTACTTTCTTCCATGACTTGGTCCCAGTCATTTCATATGTAAAGAACATACAGAAACGGTGCATTTTGTATTTAAGGTTAAGCAGAAAAGATGTTAAGATCAAAGATAAAACTAGACCTCTTCACCTCCTGCTGAGGCTACTTTCTTCCCTTGAATTCCTAGTGAGTCTGTTAACAAATATATCAAACAAGATAAGAACTCATCAGGATAGTTCATATTATATGAACCTTAGTTGAAAATGAAGTGTGGAATTGTAAGCACTTGAGTTGAGATCTCACCTTGATTGACATCAATGACCTCTGAGTTGCTCAGAATCTCAAGTGCGTCTCCACTAATTGATCTCACATCACATCCAATCAACAAAGGGGCCTAAAAAAGTCCCCCTGCTTAAGTATACACTTAATTGTAGTTGCTCCTCAAAACCATATCAGTTACTTTTGAATACCTTAACCAAAGCCCATATACTGAAGTGTGATCTGTACTCCTCTGTTGTCATTCCACCGTTCCCTACTTCAAGCATGTCCGGATCTACATGAATGATTATAAAATCATACATTACATGCCTGAATTCATCTTTATTTTTTTTTCTGTTTTGAAACTTTGCTTGGATAAACCAAAACAAGGTCAAATAGGAATTTATGTGAGAAAAATTTTACCATTCCAGCCACCAGGCCCAGCATAAGATGCCCATCTGTCATTCTCATCGGCACGCGATGTCATGCTAAATAAAAAAAAGTTGAAAACTCTATGATGTGAGATTAATTTGAAGTTTCAATGTAGCGTCTGATGCAATTCATTCAGCCAATGACTTCAACCTGTCCCAGTTATCAAAGATGTCCCCAGTTGTCCTCCAACTGTTGCCTACACTCTTTGCCCAAGTTGCTGGGTCTTCTATTCCCCTGTCATTGTATTTATTTTCCAGAAAAAGTAAGTATTTCTTTATTTTTTTTAGATATGCATGATTAGAAACTAATCGCTGAAGAGTTGCTAACCTACCATTCACAGAGAGAGAAGAAAATGTTCCTTCCACTGTTCAGCAGAGCATTGCTCATTGTAGCATACCTTTGTTGGCCACAACATTCAGGTGAGGCATGAATTACTTGGTTAATAAGCTAAGCACAGGAATCTGTTAAATTGACAATGAAACCACCAAGTTTTGGTGACATTGACTATGAAGCTACCTTTGTCTCGGACTAGTGCCAGGGTTGTTGCAGTTGTCATACTTCAAGTAATCGACCCCCTGAGAAAATCACACCAATAAGTTTGCTGTTAAATGTGCAGAAGAGCTGAGGCTCAACTGAGCAGCCTCTGAACGTTGCAAGAACCATTCATATTTCATACCCAGGAAGCAAAGGTTTTTGCATCATGCTCTTCATATCCGAGTGAACCTGGCATCATTCTGCTGCATGTTTGTGTCCTGAAATTTGCTATCTTAATCATAAATTTGTCTGAAAAACTAGTGATTTACAGCATTGAATGTTCTCTCATAGCTTGAGTAATCAAGTCATTGTAATTTTCTGTGGCAGTTATCTCAAATGCCTATACTAATTATGAGCTATGCAATTCAACTCATCAGTTTCAAGATAAATATGGGGGAAGACTTGTACCCTGCGTCACTGTAGATTCCAAGCTTAAGCCCCTTTCCATGCACATAATCTGCAAGAGACTTAATGCCAGAAGGGAAAGTCGATTTCTTCGCCACTAAATTGCCCTGATGATCACAGAAGACATTGATCAGCTTTTAGTTCACAGTCGAAAATGGAAAGCAATAACAGTTCTATATTTGCAACTTTTTGTACCGCTATAAAAAGTTGTGCAGGTTATTAAACTCTTTCTTCTTTCAATTAGTCCTCTGCAATATATACTAGAAGATTATAAAATTTGGCTTTAATTAATTTGTCACTATGCATGGATCATGGATGGGGTAGTTAAAAACTCAATAGAGTACACATTAAGTTTGTTCTTATGCCAAAAGCTGGCGATCGTAAAATGCCCTTTGATTTTAGCAGCAAGTACAGTGAGTAGTCCATAAAATAGCTGTAAGGTGGTTGAACTTTGGACTGTTTAGAATAATTAAGAAATTAACAAAAGAAATGACAACGGTGACCTGCAAGCATTTATGATTAATTTTACTTCTTGTGCTTACTAATAAAAATTCGAAAGCTAATTGTAAGATTAGTTTCTTATGCTTGATTAATTATAGGGTAATCCTCACCTGAGAGTCCCTGTTGAGTTCTCCCCAGCAGTCATCTGATTCCAGCAGACAACAAAAACACCACCAACCAAAGCCAAAACATTAGCTTGCATTGAACCATCAGTTGATTAATAGATCAATTTGAGATAGAGAGTCATATCACCGATGTTCACGTAATGGTAGCCCAGCTTGGCAAGGCCAGTAGCCACCAGAGCATCAGCTGCATAAGTTCATAACCCAACAAAAGATGTCAGCTCGGTCAACGAATCTTACGTGTAAAATCTCTTTCTTTTGACTTGTCGCGAGCGCTCTTAATTGACTAGGCAACTAATTGTAGATGCCCTGCACTACGAGTTGGTCATCCTATTTAGATCATTCTTTACTCCGGTAGGTAATCACGGGAAAGAAAAGGTGAAGACTGATGACTTTTGTCGACTTCGCAAATAAACAAATATAATTTAATTTATATGCGTTGAGACGTGGACTTCTGCGGAAAAAAGAGCGAACGACAACACGAGGCGTGGCCGTCGAGCGTTCACGCGTTGACTTGAGGAGAAATGGACCGCGTCATGCTTTTTGACCTTGTCGTAGATTAGGTCGAGCGGGTAGAACAGCACGAAGGAAACCTAAACCTCTATTTAGCAATCGCAGGCACACGCGCGGCCGCGAGATGAGTGAGGTGTTTGATCGACGTGAGTTACCTGTTTCCATGATAAGCTGTTCGTTGATGTCGCAGCTGAAATGGTTCCAGCTGTTCCACCTGATACACGCATTTCAGATAAAATTTTCATTAATCTCCTGCGCGCATGTTCGTAGTCGTCTGGAGCAACTTGGAAAGATTATGATCAAACTCATAGATCGCCGGTGCATTGATCGAAAACTTAAGAATATATGCGTGGAAATTGATTAATTATTAACGTATGCAGTTCATGTGAGAGCTGGCCAGAAAGCTAGCTTGCATGAGAGAAAAATTTTACCCCATGGGAGGAGTCCTGCCCAGGCCATTCTCTATCGCACTCCTCCTCGTCCTAACACGCGCATCTTTGGCGGCGGCTGCCCCGGCCACGTCGGCTCTGCCTCCGACCACCGCCGTCGGACGCAGGAAAAAGAAGAGCAGGAGAGACGTGCATGCAGTCAATATCTTCGTCTCTCCTGCTTCAGCTGCCATATTTCCCCCGCCCTACTCAATTCAACAATTGCACCGCCCGCCGAAACACTGATCAGCAACTGCTATATTTATAGGCGCGAGAGATGAGGAAGAGTAGATTTTAAGAAATCGAAGTGGGACCCGTTGCGTTTGTGCAGACGATCAACTCAAACTCCCCCGCAGTGTTTGCCCCGCCGCCAACGCCATCGCTCGCACGCGCCGCCGCTGCTCTCCGCGGCCCACCAACCCCCTCGGCGCGGCGGGCCCAATCCGCGAGTGGGGTACAGCACGGCACATGGAGAGATCGTCGACACGATCTCCTCCTTCTGGGCCCCACAATATATGGGCCCAGCCCATCAAGTCCTGTGTTTACACGACAGCGAGGCGAGGGTGCGCTGTCACCAACCGGTGGCATCTCGTGGCGGGTGGCCTAATTAAGCATTCCCGTTACATGTTTCACGTTGCTATTGCTGAAAAAAAAAGCGTACCTTCCTCTACGTTATGGAAATTCCGCAGATATATATCATTTCAAATATACGTATAGTCGTTATTCAACAAGATTGTACAAAAAATTTCATTGAAACATCGGTATCCGTACCGGTATAAGTATATATCATTGAAACATGAATAGACGTTTAGGACATTTGATACGTTATGATTAATGTAATTACTTAGAAAGGGTGACCCTTCGCTTTCGTAGGGTTTAATGTAACTAAACTTAATCTCCTGCATTCATGCAATTATGAAAATCAGTCCTCTAATTATATATTATTTATTGATTAATCAAAGTAATTATTTGATTGGTGCCGGTGGGGGCATTGAGATTGAGACAGATAACCGATGTAAGGTTTCGTGATATTGAAATTAAATCGAGCATCTGATCTGGCTTACGGTTTGATTTGTCGGGTTGGTGAAATATCACTTGCATTAAGTATTGGTGATAATTTTGAGTCTCTAATGAGACTTATATTTTTTTAAAAAATAATTAAGTAATTAGAATGACCTTGGACAGAGATTATAAGTTGAAACGAATTATAACATTTTCCGGGGGTTTAAATGGGAATTACGTTTTGTTCACGCGATAATTTTATTTTATTTTTTTAAATGCAAATAATGCATCTCCAATTAAAATGTGTCGGTTCAAAATTAAAGCCCAATTCTTTCTTATTGAGCCAAATTGCCTTGAGTTTGATTTGTGCGATCCGCTTTTTATCCCTCACTGTATGGATTGGGCTTCAATTTAGAATGTCATTTGGTTAGATTGTATATTGGGCTTGGGCCGCGATCAGTACGAACTTTTCTTCCCTGAACATAGCTCTGTTCCAACATTTCTTGCAAATTACAGTACGCAAACACAGACATGGCATACAAGAGTTCCCGACGCCTAAAAGTACACTATAAACACACTGTAACAAGGAAGATTGATTGATTAATGGAAGCTAGTAGTCCTCCGGGGCCAATGGCTGGTGCGTGCGAGCAGCGTCTTCCTCCGGCGGCACCACAAGGAACTCGTAGGTAAGGCCCGCCAGTGCAGCTCCCAGGAAAGGACCCACCCAGTACACCCAGTGGTTCTTCCACCTCCACCCAACCAGCGCCGGCCCGAACACCCGCGCTGGATTCATGGCTGCGCCGTCGAACGGCCCGCCCGCGAGCACGTTCGCGCCCACGATGAACCCGATCGCCAGCGGTGCAATGGTGGCCAAATGCCCCCGCTTCGGGTCGATCGCCGTCGCGTACACCGTGTACACCAGCCCGAACGTCATCACGATCTCCAGCAGTAGCGCGTGCCCCTCGCCCACGCCCGACGCCACCGCGAATCCCACCGGCCTCTATATGATCCAAAAAAAGGAAAGAGATTTGGGTTAATTTAGAACTAAGGCGAGATGCTTGTGGAAATGCCTCACCATGCCGCCGGTGGCGATGCGGAGGAGGAGGGCGGCGACGACGGCGCCGAGCAGCTGGGCCGCCCAGTAGAAGGCCGCCCGCACGAGGGAGATCCGGCCGCCGACGAGGGCGCCGAGCGTGACTGCGGGGTTGACGTGGCCGCCGGAGATATTGTAGGCGACAGCCACCGCGACAGAGAAAGCCAGCGCGTCGGCGATGGCCACCACCGTTAGCCCACCAGTTGTGGATGTGTCCCTATAGAGCTTTCCTGCGACAACCAATCAGCCTCGGCCATTAACAACCACTCTTAAACGTAATCAATCGATGAGTACTCACCGAGAGAGAGGACGGAGCCTTCGGCGGCGAAGACGAAGAGGGCGGTGGCGATGAACTCGGAGAGGGCGGCGCGCATGGTGTCGGGGTGAATGGCATCTTCCGTGCGGCCGAAGGCATACCTGCGAGGCGGCATAGCTACAACTCAAAACGCAAATGTCACTCTCTCACATTCTTTCTTGTTCTTTATTCAGCGATTGCACTGCATGGATCAGGAAGAAGAATGAGGGGACACGTGGTGGAAAGTTGCTGCGCAGAGTGGCACGTCGAGGAAAGAGACGTGGCAGAGAGATTTGGCGGCGACCTTCGAGTCAGCGTGTTCTTATCTTGACCTTCGAGTCAACTTACCAGTTCTGATCCCCTAATTAAGAGTTGTTTACTGAAGAAGAAGAATTATATGAAAGCTGACTGACTACTTCAGCTAGTAGATCTCTACTATCCTCATCTACAAACATTGAGTCAGCTGGTAAAACTACAATTATCAGCACAACTCAAAAGTTCAGAGTTGCTATATGTTCTTCAGATCAATCTCTGCCTCTGCTAAAAAAGGGCGTCTTTGGGTAGAAGAAACAAGTGGTTCTTGTTCATGTACTCTTATAAGAAAAACTGTAATGTTGGAATCATTTAATATTTTACCACCCATGAATGAATGAAGAGAATGGCCATGGTCGTTAGTCATACCTTTACAGCTAGAATGAGACGATGATAGCCGCGTGGTCAGAGTGGCACTACTACTCTGTCACTGCGCGTAGTCTCCAAAGGCTTTCCAGAACCTCATTCCATATGCTGTGAGCGAGAAGGGAAGAAATGGAACTGGCGGTGGCAGCCATGGAAGGAGGGAAGAGTAGGTTCAAAAGCCTCTACTGGAGGCTGAGAGCCGAGATCAGGAGGCAGCTGGAGCTAGTCCTTCACATCTACTACCCTTTCAGCTACGCCCTCAACTTCGACGACGACTGCTCTGCCGCCGCCTTCCTCCCTTGCTGCTTCTGCCTTTTGTTTTTCTTGTCAAATTGAAGCGTGTAAGAGTGTGAGTTGTCTTTTTCTTTCTTTTTAGCTGGATTTAGACATTTAGTGGAGCGGCGGAGCCTGTTGCTTCAAACTGAAAAATTCGTCTCATGCTAGCTCATTAATGGTGGTTGACTTCGTCTTATTTTCTTTATGCATGTATTGATGAATAGATTCTGTGCCATGCACAGCAGGTCAAATTGGTTCTTCTCCTGTTGCTGTATGGCATAGAATATATAGAATATAATCTTACAGAAACGAATGCATGAATACTAGATGGAGAGGACAGGCGGGATTGATTTTGATCAGGATGTTCATATTGCTGAAGCCTGGATGTCAACTTCCTGCATCCACAATGGCTTCCTTCGGCGTGTAATTGCTCGCACAAACAACGAAGAAAGAGAAATTCAGCGCGCACAATCCTGTCAGCAGCAAGAAGTAATAGTCCATATGGCCTTCGTTGAGGTCGTCCGGCAGCCACCCGCGGCGCCCTCCGGCCGTCGTCAATCGAGCAACGAGTGCAACGATCAGGGAACCCAAGTAACTGCCCATCGAGTTCGAGAGAAACGTGAATGACGTGCACAAGCACTTCATCGCCGCCGGCGCCTGGCTGTAGAACAGCTCCTGCAACGCGATCATGAAGAAGACCTCCGAGCCCGCCACCACGAAGTACTGCGGCAGCTGCCAGGCTATGCTCAGTGCTCCGCCACTGCCCAATCTCCTAAACTCTACAAGTGCAGCCGTCGCCATGGACAAGACCATCAGGAACTGGCCGATGGCAATCCTCTGCAGCTGAGTGAGTCCGGTTTCATTCTTGAAGGTGCTCCTTCCTAAGGGAACTATGATTCTGTTGTAGAACGGGACCCAGGCCATCGAACAGACCACCTGGAAACAAGTAAGGGAAGCAGGGGGGACTGTGAAGGATCTGATCTTTGTGTTCATTGCAGTCCCTTGTTGGATGAAAGTAGTGGCCATTTGACAATATGCAGCTGAGTAGACAACAGCAGAAATCCAAATTGGCAGCAAGCGCAGCAGTATCTTCAGTTCCTCCACTTGAGTGACTGTACAAAGACTCCATGAGCTGCAAGGACTTTGGTCCTTCGCATCTAAGTATGAGATTGTGGCAGCTTTGTCAAGAAACCTAAGGAGAGTTGACTAATGAGATGAAAAAGGAAGATTCAAGAGTGCGTATCATACTAATTCACAAAAGTGTTAGCCATTGCCAATCGACTAAAAAGGTGTATTGAATTCTTACTGATAACGACAAGCTACCTGAATTGATCAGTATGTGGAAGCTTTTGGCGTCCTATGTTTTGATCTATCCGATCATCCACCTCATACATGAGCGTACAATCAAGTGGAACTTCCAATCTCCTTTTGGAGAATGCAGCAACTAAAACTTGAAGAACATTCTTCAGCGGAGTGCCTTTCGGAGTCTGCAAATGATATGTGGGTGTTCCTAACAAAAATCCACCTAAAGCTACAGCTATGCACACAGTTGAGATACCGAAGCCAAGCGCCCAATCTACATGTTCTTGTAACCACACTATCAAAGTGGTTGAAATCAGAATCCCCGCGCTGATGCAAAGATAGAAGAAATTGAAGAAGGAACTTCTCCTTCCAATTTCTTCTGATCTCTTGTCGTTGAACTGGTTTGCACCAAATGGAAGCGCAGCTGACTTGACACCTCCACTCCCAACTGCAACCAGATATAATCCAGAGAAAAAAAATGCAACATTTTGATCTGATCCGCTTGCTGAGTTGTGGCATGAACCTCCATCACATGAAGGAAGCATTAAAGCAGACAAAGTAATCATCGTCGAGCCCTAGTAGCAGTCAGTCAAGTAAACAGAAACAAGTTAATTTAAGAGAAAGCAAGAGGCATCATGTGCAAATGAATTCAGTGCTGAACAGAGTCAGAGCTGGAGCTGAGCAGCAATTGACATACTAGCAGAGACAGCACAAGCGAGATCAGAATTGTCTTGTAGTTTCCCAGGAAAGTATCAGCGATTAGGGCTCCAATTAGTGGTGTGAAATAACATGTGCCGATCCAGATCGCAACATTTGCTGCACTTGAAGCATTACTTTCGTGCAGGACGCTGCTGAGATATACCACTAAGTTTGTTGAAATACCGAAGGAAGCAATGCTCTCAAAGAATGCAAATCCTACAAGAGTTTGAAGATCAATATATTAACTTCATCCGCAAAACATTCTCTTTTGGATTTCATACATGTAAGTAATTCAAGAAAACGTGTTTATCCTGATTATCTATTTCAGAATTTGCAGATTCATTTCATCATTGTGTCTGATAAGATCTTTCTGTTCTGATTATCTCAAGTATTTCCTACTTCATAGCACAGTGCAGGTAAACTGAAATGCCAATCTACCATACCCAGAATAATTGCTGGAGCTCTACGATCATAGTGTTTGTTCTGCAACTGAGATTCATCTCGTTCCTCTTTTAATATTTCATTGTCACCATGCCTTGAACAACTCTGAAAAAAGAGGCAAGTGTGAGCAGAATAGCTATATTTTTCTGAATTTTTCAGAACCGATGGTAATGCTGAAACAATACTGTACCGGAACTTGAAATAAATAAGAAAAAAACGAAGAAACAAACAAGAACATGTAAGAGATAGAGAAAGAGAGGAAATGCTGAAATTACTAAAAAAAACTCATCCATTTTGACCTCCTCCCAGAAAAGTGATTGCCTGATTGGTCTCGATAAAGTAAAAACTTGACCATTCTTCTTCTCATGTTTGGGTGGATAAGTCAATAGCAAGAAACACACAAAAAAAACAAAAGGATGAAAACAGAGATATCAGTCACCTTGTTCATCAACGGCACCAGCTCTCCTCTCTCCATTGGGTCATCATGCTCCATTGCTCCTCCAATATCCCCCCCACAGTTCTCTGAAGGGAAGACAATAGAAGAACAACGACGCCAATGTTCCAATACCAAATTTCATTTTTTAAAAAGGAAACCCTGGCAATCACATGTGATTCACAGAATACTTTTTCCTTAATGAATAAAACTTGAATACTTTTAGTTCACATCCCCCGTCATCATGGCGACAACTTGACAGAAAATTTCTTGGAGCCATTTGGTATTATGTGAATACATAAAGACCCAACTGCTGTAGCCTGTAATTTTTAAGCAAAGAACAAAAGATGATCTCATGTTTGGTTTTTTGAACTTTTTCTACCTAAAAGCCCGAGTAAATCGTCTCGCTTTCAGCACTTAAATCAAAAAATATAGCATATAATTGAAACTTTTGTTTGGATAGATATAATTGGGTGCAAACTATAGCTCAGCATCTATACAAAAATATGCCTTAATCAGCAAGAGAAGAATCTCATCATAGCTTATAAATTAAAAATCGACGACTTTATGATCAGTATATAAAAAAACGTCTAGATCCATCAACCTTATCTTTTCTCCTAAAATTTAACTTTGAGCTATTTATAATTATCTATGTGAAAATTAATTATCATTTTGATGTGAAAAATCATTAGAAACACGCAGCTATAATTCATAGGATTAGACATAAAGTACGAGATATAAACAGTGACAGTACATTGAAAGAGAAATATTATATACTCTAAGCTCTGACATTTTAGAGTTGACAGAGACTATATGCATGTGGTCAAAGGTTATCGATAGCAATGTGATTTGCGTGTGCACAAGGTGTGCCTATGGCATGTGAGAGTAGGAGTCTTGATCTACATATCACATGGAATCAGAGAATGGCACATGCTTACCTTCTTCCTCTTGAATTGATAGTGAAGCCTAGTTTAGATCTTTCCTTTAACCTCATTGACAAGAAACTCCTATCTAACGTCTAAACCAACTTATTGATTCTTCCTAATGTGTTTGACCTCAACAAGTTGCTTGAGTCATCCTTCTTTCTTAATGGGCAAACTTTCAATCACTTTTGTTTGTCCGCAAGGAACCAACACAACCACATGAATAACATATTACATGTAGGCTCTCATAACATAAAATTTTAAAATTTCTTCATTAGGGTTATCAAACCATATCCCCTCGTGAAAATGTTATAATGATGTTTATGTCACTGTAGATTAAAAAATAATTCTCTTTAAAACTTATCTATTATTAGTTAACAAGGACTGTAACTACATGAGATCTGTCGTATCATCAAAGTTGAAGTGGATCATTGTAATCCCAACCTAGATACAAACGATACACTTTAGAAGCTTCATATATGCATTCATATCTAATCTTAATACCGTGTCTATCTTAATACTAGTTGTCACGATATCCATCCCAAAAGAGATAGTAAATTACACGAGTTTACTAAGTATGTGTAGTTCAATATACTAGTACCTCATATCTTATGAAGATTTCTAACTTTGAGCATTAAAGAACTATGAGATCAACCTAAGTCACGAACGGGTCATATATAGTCACTACTTATTTTATGAAACTAGTTAATTTTATTATTTCCTAAGTTTATAGGATGTAAGAGGTGAGTTTAGTTCAAAAGTAAGGCCAGTAGGCCTTTTTAGCTTGGGTAAGATTATCAATTCAAGGAGGATATAAAACTTTAAACTTATGATATTTCTTATATATAATTCTAATGTCATTTAATTTTAGTTGTTATAATTCGCTTAGTAAGTAAATTATTTATTAATTTAGTGAGTTAATTTATAACGTAGGCCAATTTATTAAAATACTTAAGTCTAAGTTAATAATATCAAGTCCACTAAGCCCTATATACTACATTATAGTTTCTTCCACATCTAATGTGAGACTAAATCGGGATATTATAATCTCCTCCCCTTAAGACTTGACGTCCTCGTCAAGCCCACATCTCTTAGTCGGCAGCATGTGAGATCAGCCTAACGGTGACACCACCAACCTCGGCAGCCTTTTCCTATTGGCCTCTCACCTTGCTTGGGACTAAGTTTTTGCTCTGATACCATTTGTTACGACCCGCTTAGTAAGCAAACTACTTATTAACTTGGTGAGCCGATTTGCAACGTAGCCAAATTAATTAAAATACTTAAGCCCAAGTTAACAATAGCAAGCTCACTAACCCTTATATATTATATAATATTTTCTCTCACTTCCAATATGAGACTAAGTGATTGTGGGCTTGACAAGGACGTCAAGTCTTAAGTGTGGGAGATTGTAATATACTAGTTTAGTCTCATATTGGAAGTGAGAGAAAATATTATATAATATATAAGGATTAGTGAGCTTACTATTATTAACTTGGGCTTAAACATTATAATTAATTGAGTCACATTGCAAATTGGCTCATCAAGTTAATAAATAGTTTACTTACTAAGCGGGTCGTAACATTAGTAGTAGCACCGAAAAACTAATTAGTTTATTTTTTTTAAGTTTTCAAGAATCATGGTTATGGAATGGAGGGAGAAAATTATCATAAATCCTTGAGTTGAGATGGACTAAATTGGTCCAACCATACCAAGTGCTGGTATAATCCATAGATCTATACCGTATTAGTCCAATCAATGTCCAGTTCATTGTGATAGTCTAACACTCAAAATCATGTGCTACCTAGTGGTGGAGATAAAATGGTTGAAATGCTTATGTGGGACAGAGTATCATCAGTCATTGTTTTTATACAACAGATTGGTCATTGTTTTTATTTTTAAGGTAATATAACAGATCGGTCATTTTTGTAAGGTAATACAATAGATCGGTCATTGTTTTTATTTTGGAGGTAATAAAATAACCTCTTAAACTTGGGCCCATGGTGACTAGTGTCACGTTAACGTTTACGGTAATATTTTTTTAATTATTTTCACGTGAGTCAACACTTGACTCGAGTTCAACTGCGTCAACGCAGGTATCCTAACGGTCGAAATCGCCGGATTGAGCGCGACTGGCGGAGTCAATTCCTCGAGTCAACTCTCAGTCCAACTATGGACTCGACTAGGATCGCTGTCGTTCCAACACGACCTGATCAACACTAGTGATTTACCAAGAACCGATATCACTGAACCGGATCGGGTTCACCCAAACCCCAAACGGGACTCACCCGTAACCGACTGCGTCAGACGGTGTCCATAACAGAATCCGAACACACTCACTCTTTCACGGATCAAGCCGACGCCCGGCGATCGTAGACGGTCGTCTACATGGCATCGCATGCTAGTGATGGAGAACACCCGGTCGGTATCTCACTCACACGCCGGCGAGGAGAAGGATCCGACCGAAGAACCCATACTCGAAGTCTCACGTACTCGCACATCGATCACGGACGGACGAACCCGTCTCAGCAAGCTTCCGCTGCGTCAGCTGATAGGCCGGCTGTCCACCACCCACTCGAAGGTGAGTCCGGCAGCGGAGGAGGGGTCGCCCTCCGGTGACCAGCGGCTGAGAAGCCGTCCGGCAGCTGAAGAGAAGGAGACGGACGGTGGCTGGCAAAGAGCAGACTCCGACGATGAAGAAATGGAGATGGCGGCACCTGACCGTCCGACCCACTCTACTTCCGGGCTAGGAGTAAGCCGACACAGAGACGAGAGATGAGACTCCGCACGCAGGCGGAGGGCAGAACCGACCAGCAAGCTCGTACGCAGACGAACCAGGGTCCGAAATTTCTCGCACGCAGGCGAGCCGGAACCCTAGATAACGAGAGAAGGAGGGGCTCGCCGGAAGGAGCTCGAAGACGCGGCCAACGCACGCATGCAGCGTAGATCACCGGAAACAAAGGCGTCGCCGGGGAAGAGCGTACCCCGGGACGGAGACCAAGAGGGAGAGGGAGTACCTCGGCGATCAACATGGCCGCTGGCTCCTTCTTTTCGGTGAAGCTGCTGCGGTCGCCGCCTTCCAAGGCGCTCTGAAGCGTCGCCGCCGCCGGAGATGACGACGGAAACAAGAAAGAGAACTCGATGGGGACGGGGTTCTTCGAGGCGATCCATCCACCCGCCCACACCACCGGATGCCTGAGAACACGCCGCCGACGAAGTCGTCCGTAGAGGAGGGGTCCGACGAACTCAAGAAACAGAACGGAGAGAGAGCCGGTGAGCTACGTACGCAGCGAGCTCGTAAGGGAGACGACCCGTCGTCCCCTCACTTTTCTTTTTCCCTCCTCGATTTGCACGCTTACGTCAAGTCAGCCTCCAACGTCTCTGCTGACACGACTCTGTGTCAGCCGCCCATATCACCAAATTGACGAATGAATTCGTTCGTCCAAAAAATGAATTCGGGCCCCACCCGAATTTTCGCTCGCCGCCCCTTTTTGGGAAAAGCTGGCTAAGGTGTTTCTATGGGCTGGAATTGCGCCCAATTCTCGGCCCGTAGGCCTAATATTCTCTCACTTCGGAGTGAGTCGTTATTCTCGATGACTCAAAATAACGTCGGATCTCATTCTTGAACTGCCATAGTTCGAACGTCTTATACCATGTGACTCCTTCCATTGGAGAACCTTTCCAACGAACGAGGAGCTTTGTTCGTCGGTTCATCCCGCTATGTCCCAAAGCTCGGTGATCCAAGGTCCTTCCGATCCTTTGGTCGAACTCTGTTCGAACCGTCGGAGGCGCACGAAGCGTCTGTGACCGAGCTGGATCCCCTGGATCCTGATAAAACCTCTTTAGGAAGCACACATGGAATGTCGGATGCAGCTTCATCCTGATATCGACGATTTGCACATTGTTGCATTCGTCTCGTGGCTACCTAGAGGCTGTCTCTAGCCTCCTAGAGTGACTCCACTCGCTCACTAGCTATCCATAGGATAGCAGGACATCTCTCTTCGGAGGTCCTTATCACAATACCAACCGAAGTTTAGGGATTGTCTCCCTAACACAAGCTCAAACGGACTGTGCCCCGTAGATGGCGATCTGTGGAGATTATAGGCAAATTGTGCCAAATCAATCCACTTCACCCAATCCTTTGACTTGCAGTCACCAAAAATGACAAAGGCAGTCCTCTGTAAGGACATTAACCCATTCCATCTGCCCAAATACTATCATCGGGTCGTACCCGATTTGGTCTGCTCAACAGACTTTCGATATTCCTTATCGATCACAACTGCTGCTTTTATCCTCGTAAGGAGATCTCCTTCCACTCCGGAGATAGTAAAGCGAACTAAGGCGTTAAGCCTACTCAGTGCATTCGGCACTTCATTAGCCTTTTCAGGCTTGTGTTCCCACCGGAACTAGAATTATGCTAGGAATTCCTACTATATGGCTAGTTTGGCTGATCATCTCTTCCGAGTGGTGAGATATGTACTCACCACCTTATCAGTTTCCACCATGAAGGGGATACCCAGCAGGACTCTCCTTCCTCGAAAGTAGTGCAACACTGCAACTATCTCCTTTTCCATGCGCAGGATATATCTGCTCCACCCCCACTTAACTTTCGACTATCGAAAGCTACAAGATGTCCATCCTATATCAACACATCACCTATTGTTTGATCCGAAGTGTCGGATCTCGTTGGCGCAACCCTGCAGCTAAGGCGTTCGCCAACAAGAGCACTCCCTGGGAGTCCCTCCTTTTTCCCTTCCTTGGCTCCTTGCTCTCAATGCCCGGCTCGAGGCAAGGGAAATCCCCATCGTATATCTGTATCTGATACAGATAAGGCAACACAACCATCTCTGCCTTGACCGAAAGTTCGAGGTCAAAGATTGCTTCGTGGTCTAGAAGATTCGAAATCTTCATATGGCAGCAGCCCTACTAACTGCCGTTTTCAATATCCATATCGTACGATACCCCGAAGGTCTCGGGGTCTACTGCACCAACCGACCTCCCTCGGTTATGTGCTGGGGACTTCTCAAGTCCAGATCTTTTAACCGCGCATCATCCTAGACGAATCTTCTAGTGCGGCTTGACTCGCACTCAAAATTCCAACTGAATTGTAGAAAAGGGTTCTACAATACCCGCGATCGAATCGGATTGCATAAGTTCCCAGGAGACTCGTCCAACATCATAACTTGGCCACATCTAAGTCTCATCCTTTTCGAAGGCGTCCCATACCACCTCCGTCAAAGACTAACTTAGCTCACCCAAATTACCATTTTGTCCCTGGGTCTCCTCCACTCATACAGGCGTCCCTATATGCCGAGGAACCCTGGACTGTTTGCAAGGATTTTTCCTTGCTGTCCTCCCAAGCTTCCCTTACATAAGGCGTCCCTTTATGCGAAGTTGGCTCAGTTGGACCAAGGAGAGGGATCTCTTTTGTTTTAGTTGGACCTCGTCCACCCTCCTTGCCCCCCCTCCCCCCCCCCCCAAATAGCAGTTTTAGAGTCTGCTAACTCTTCCTCATTTTGTCTCCGGAGAGATTCACGATGCAAGCTCGGGCTTGCTCCCCCTCGGGGATCGGAATAGAGTGGGAATACGTTACCATATCCAAAAGGAAGTTCGCAACTTCCGTGGAGCAACACGCCCCCCCCCCCCAACCTGTGGGTTATGAGTCCACTCCCACGACGTACGCAAACCCCATTGGCTAACAGGGTCGGATCCAGATTCGGGTAGCGCCCAATCCCGTACCCCGACCCGAGCAATATGAGCGCTCAAGTGGGCCGTGGACCGAAATGTGCATCGTCACACAACGGTCTCTTGGCCGCAATCGGCCGATCGATGCTATCGAAGCCGCCGTACCACGCTTCAGAATCACATCCTATAAGAAGCTTTGGACGGGGGAGTGGATCCTGCCACAAGCTCTATCCTATGGTCGATCCCTCTCCTCCCTTTTCTTAGCTCCGTGCTTCCAATGCACGGCACGAGACAACAAGAGTTCCCGGTGAATCGAGTCACCTGAGCTATGAGACGCTCGATATCTAACAGAGACGCCATCTGCACAAGCACAGCAGGTCCGTCAGAATGCTCGTACGAGTTGGAATGTGCAGGAACCTCCCTCTGATACCAAGCTATCACGCTCACGTTTACAGTAATATTTTTTTAATTCTTTCCACGTGAGTCAACGCTTGACTCAATCCAACTGCGTCAAACGCAGGTATCCTAACGGTCAAAACCGCCGGATTGGGTGCGATTGGCGGAGTCAATTCCTCGAGCCGACTCTCAGCCCAACTATGGACTCGACTAGGATCGCTGCCGTTCCAACACGACCTAATCAACACTGGTGATTTACCAAGAATCAGTATGAAGCGGATCGGGTTCACCCGAACCCCAAACGGGACTCACCCGTAACCGACCGCGTCAGACGGTGTCCATAACAGAATCTGAACACACTCATTCGTCCACGGATCAAGCCGACGCCCGGCGATCGTAGATGGTCGTCTACACTGCGTCGCACGCCAGTGACGGAGAGCACCCGGTCGGTATCTCACTCACACGCCGGCGAGGAGAAGGATCCCACCGAAGAACCGCTACTCGAAGTCTCACGTACTCGCACATTGATCACGGACCGACGAACCCGTCCCAGCACGCTTCCGCTGCGTCAGCTGACAGGCCGAAAGGCCGGCTGTCCACCACCCACTCGAAGGTGAGTCCGGCAACGGAGGAGGAGTCACCCTCCGGTGACCAGCGGCTGAGATGCCGTCCGGCAGTTGAAGAGAAGGAGACGGACGGTGGCTGGCAAAGAGCAGACTCCGACGACGAAGAAACGGAGATGGCGGCACCTGACCGGACTCGACCCACTCTACTTCCGGGCTGGGAGGAAGCTGACACAGAGACGAGAGAGGAGACTCCGCACGAAGGTGGAGGGAAGAACCGACCAGCAAGCTCGTACGCAGACGAACCGGGGTCCGGAATTTCTCGCACGCAGGCGAGCCGGAACCCTAGATGACGAGAGAAGGAGGGGCTCGCCGGAAGGAGCTCGAAGACGCGGCCAACGCACGCATGTAGCGTAGATCACCGGAAACAAAAGGCGTCGCCGGGGAAGAGCGTACCCTGGGACGGAGACCAAGAGGGAGAGGGAGTACCTCGGCGATCAACATGGCCGCCGGCTCTTTCTTTTCGGTGAAGCTGCTACAGTCGTCGCCTTCCAAGGCGCTCTGAAGTGTCGCCGCCGCCGGAGACAACAACGGAAACAAGAAAGAGAACTCGAGGGGGACGGGGTTCTCCGAGGCGATCCATCCACTCGCCCACACCACCGGATGCCTGAGAACACGCCGCCGACGAAGTCGTCCGTAGAGGGGGGGTCCGACGAACTCAAGAAACAGAACGGAGAGAGAGCCGGTGAGCTACGTAAGCAGCGAGCTCGTAAGGGAGACGACCCGTCGTCCCCTCACTTTTGTTTTTTCCTTCTCGATTTGCACGCTGACGTCAAGTCAGGCTCCAACGTCTCTGCTGACATGACTCTGTGTCAGCCGCCTATATCACCAAATTTGGAAAAAAAATTTGACAGTGGGGGTGCTGCGCGTGTACTTGACACAGGATCCTAAAATTTCATAAAATATTTTATAAAATTTTACGAAATTAAAATTTTAGTATAATTTTTTATGCAATTTTACGAAATGTTTCGTCAAATTTCACGATCTTGTCTCAGGTACACGCACTTAGCCCAGCAGGATACCCGCTGCTAAATTTTTTTTCCAAATTTGAATTCGTCCAAAAAATGAATTCGGGCCCCACCCGAATTTTCGCTCGCCGCCCCTTTTTGGGAAAAAGGTGGCTGAGGTGTTTCTATGGGCTGGCGCTCAATTCTCGGCCCGTAGGCCTAACAACTAGAGACTTGGCTTTCTTTTTGTAAACATTTGATATAGATTAGTTTTTGCCATCCAAGAAGAATGTTCAAGTATATATCTTAACTTTGGCATGTTTAGTCAGGAAAGATTTAAGCTTTGAAAAGCATCTTCTTTCTCCTCTTTGATCTCCTACAAACAGGAGGAAAGTTTAGGGATGTCTGCGACATCCTCCTAAAAATAAGAATTTATACAAATAAATAAGTTATGAATCTTGGGTTGCGTAGTTTGCTTTTCTTTTCCTTGCTTATCCTGAGGCTCTCTGTTCTTGAAGGGAAAGAAAAATACGAATAAAAAAAATAAAAAGGAAAGAAAATAGAGAGGAGGTGGACATTGATGCTGCTCCAACTATGTGTGGGCGAAGCACGAATGAGAGTATGATACTACTCTAATGGGGAAACGGACATTGCTTTGGCGATGCACAGGAGAAGCTGGAGGACAGGATTGCTCTAGCGCAGACGCTGCTCCAACGGCACACGGGCTCATGTGGGTCTGGGTTTGCTTCGACGCGGGAATGAGAGGCAGAGGCAAGGGCACAATGCGAGGGAGCTCAAAGGGAGAGGGTGAGGTAAGGGACGGGGAGAGGTGCCAAGAGGGAAGCTTGGCGCCTGTAGTGGGCGACGGATGGGAGGGGCGATCAGATTTGGCACCGAGCGAAGAGGTTTAATGAAGGGGAGCTCAACGTGGGGGGCGATGCAAGCGAGAAACATACTGTGTTTGCTTTCCCTTCCACTTTTCCCTAATTTGGGCGGAATCAAAATTGAGGAAAAGGTGGCTTAGTTTTCCCTCCATTTTATTTCCATCGAAAGAAACCAAGAAAAAAAATATCTTAAGTGTTTTTATTAATACTTAACTGAGTGATTGAGTTGAACTCCTAGCTATGTTGCCAATGATCCTGTCATCGTATATCATTTCTCCTATCACCTATTTTTCTTCGTTTGTAGGGTTTATGATTTTGTAGTTGCCGAAATTGGTGGAACCATTCTAGCTATAATTTTCTTAGACAGCATCATATTTTATGAACACCTTTTGTACGTTAATCAGTTTACACTTAATCATACAAATTTAAGAATACTTGATAGTTCAGGCGGCTGACTCTAGGTGTTAGGCCCTGGGCTCCCCGGTTCAGCCCAAGGTTCGGCCCAGACCCAGACCCAGGCCCAAAAGAAGGTGAAAATCCGAATTTCGAATTCGGAAACGCAGTGCTGCTGACGACAACTTCGAAGCGGGTGCACGCGAAAGGTGAAAGCGGCAGAGCTTCGGGACGAGACGCTCGCGACAGAGACGCCGTCGTCTCCGCGAGCTTCGGCTTCAACGCGAAGGAAGCGGACTCGGCTCCGGGCGAGAAAGGCGCAGACGGGCAAAACCGGACGCGGAGGACACGAAGCTGGCGGCTGGGCGACGTCCTCGGACGCGGAAGGATCGGACGCTGCGGAAGAAGCGGACGGAGTCCGCAGTCGACGCGGTCGTCGCGGAGAAGAAGGGAGTCGGCGGCTTCCCTATAAAGCTCAACGAAGGAGATCGAGTTCGGGGGCTACGAACGAGAGAGTGCTCGAGCGAACAACGAGCGTGAGTTCCGGTGAGCAGAGAGAACGTGTAACGGCGGCGACGCTCGCCGCCGACGTGAGAAACAGAGACGTGAGGGCGAGAGAGAGAGAGGGTTTTTGTAGCTTTGATTTACGAAGAATAAAGTGAAGATTTTCCCTTTCCATCCGGCGAGCTTTCCCTGTTTTCCGACGTCCTTCCCCTGTTCTTCCATCCGGCGACGTCTTCAGGCAGCAGGCGGCTGTCGACGATCGGCGACGAGGCCGAGACGCAGGCGGCGTCTCCCCTTGTCGGCTTCTCTTCTCCGGCGTCGTGTGAAAGGCGACCGACGAACGCAGGCGGCGTTCGAAAGCTCGGCGTAACGAAGAAGACGAAGCTCGGGCACGAGCTTCGAGACGAGTCAACGGCCAACTGAAATTGGATTTCGATTTCGAAATCGAAAACCGAAATCGAACGGCGGCTGACGCAATCTTACGTCAGTGGAGGAAATTCGGCGCGCGGCGGAGCGATTTGGTGGCTGACGTCGGCACGACGTCAGCAACGCAATTCGATCGGCGAATTCCGGATTTGCACAGTAAACACGATTTTGACTTCGGTCAAAATAAGGAGAGGTATTTTGATTTCTGATTTGGGATTTTCGATTTTTCCTCGATTTCTCAAATTAGGGTTAGAGTTTCTTGAGTGACTTGTAATTTGGGAAGAAAAATTGAGCGGGAACTAGGGTTTCGAATTTGGGGACGAACTTCGGTCCGGAAACCCTAGCGCGATCACGTTCTGGTGTTCCGCCGGACGGCCCTGAGACAACGGATAAGCGTTGTTTTCAGACCGTTCCGACCGGGGCGTGACACTAGGTATGTTGGGTTATAAAAACATCATGTCTCTAGCTTACCTTACAACGCAGTGCTTGATTTATGAGTGCTTGGCTTGCTAGTGCACTCCAACCATTCCTTCCACGTGAGTCTACTAGACTGAAGTGCTTTATTAATTAACGCATCCTGAGTTCGTATCCTATATGACACTGTTCGATTGTTTTACTATCCTGCAAGCGGTTAGCTCGCATGACTCTTCCAAGTGTATGGCCCGATGTCTCTAATTTATTAAATCAGTTTCGATAATTTGACAAGTCTTTTTCTTAGGTTAGGATTGTATATCTCGATGATTCCAAGCTGGTGGTCATCAAAGTCGTGCACAATCTCCTAATCACATGGAAGTTTGAACCTCCATAAACTTCACTCATAATAAGTTGGTATTCCACTCTTGACAGAGGAATATGCTGTTGGGTCACACTAGAGCTGGAATCCGTAATTACTAATTACGAATCTTGAACCTTGAAACCAAACCATGCAATATCCTATCGTAAAGAATTTCACTCCGATACTATTGGAAAAGACTCCATAATGTGTCAAGGCAACTGCAAGAAAAAGATACATTACCAATTTATTTAACCAATTCAATGGTTCTCCTCCTATTTGTGTGCAGGAGAAAATTTTTTAGGCAACATCTGTACTTAAAAATCTTAGGCAAAATCACATCTAAGTTGTTTATCTTTTAGAAATTGTGAATCTTAAAGCAACATAAATATGATCTTTGCTTTAAGATTCATAATTTTACAAAAATAAATGATGCAAATATGATTTAGCTTACGATTCATAGATAAGAATCTCACCTAAGAATTTTTCTCTGTGCACAGTATCATCTAAAGCATTTATGGAGGAAGATCCTTCGGTCACATGGCTGACACAAATCCACACCAAGCTGTCGGCAACTTTTCCTATAAAATGTACAGACTGTAGATTTAAGCTTATTCCTCTACTATCCTTGATGATCCTGTAGGCCAGTGTCCTTTATTCTCCATCAGATACTCCTAGCTCGATCAGAAAGAATTAGTGAACAAGAAAATATAGAATAATTAGATAAGCCTAGTGAAAAATAAAAGTCACTTTTCTTTCATTTTGTTCCGACAGCAAAACAAGAGAAATCTGTATTTGTCTTAGTTTCTTTTGCTGCTTTTTTGTCGATGGATAAGCTTTCCAAAGCCAGAGTCCCACGTTCTCAAAGGCTGAAGGCATGTAATTACAGATCTTTGAGCTGGAAAAAAAGCTTCTTCTGTCGCCATCCAGATCGATCGGCTGACTCAGTGCTGTGTGATGATGTTAAGCCGACTCCAGCTGCCTGCAGAAATCAGCACCCACATGCAGTGACGATCATACCACTAAAAGTCAATCGGTAAACAGGCAGTTGCACACCCAGTGATGTGAAGTATGATAGTGTGCTGACTCAGTGCTGCGTATAATCCAGCACTGCTTTGCAACGTGGAGCTTTTATGAACAAGAAAAGAAGAACATGAAAAGGAAAGGGCGGAAAGACATTTGATGCTGTCTGAGATACGTGTAATTAGACTGCAAGTTTGGCCTAATCCTGGCATCTTAAGTTTTCCTCCACACTAACTAGAAATTGCTTTGAATATTCAATCTGATGAATTACAACGAAGAGTAGTTAAAGTCATACCTACTTTAATTTGGTAGTCGGTGGCTGGTGGTTATAAAAAGGGCTCCAAGGCAATTGAGAAAAATTCCCCCCCTCAGTCCCCGGACACGAAGATCCTTTGAAGCCGAGGGCAAGATCAGGATCAGCTACATCACACAGATGGAGGGCTCAGACCATGACCTTGTGGTTGGAATTCCTTTGGCTCCTGTCACGTTTGCTGCAGAGGAATTGCCTGCCGCTGCCACTTCCAAAGCAGGGCTTGCCAGCCAATTCTTCAGAACCAGTTCTTGCCGTCCTTCCCTCGGCAAACAAAGTAATTGTTCATGAACTCTTTCCTTTCCTGAACCTGTGGAGTAATAATGATCATGAACTCATGAGACGCTATTTCCCTCGTTGCAGAGAAGGAGGTGGTAGTTGAGTGGATTAGCAAACTGGAAGACATCCGAGAACATGGTAAATAATATCCAATTCCAATGAATCGTGCGCAGAGGAATTAAGACGCACGGCTTAGAAATTTGATGCTAAATATCCTTAGACTACTTGAATGCAGTGACCTTGGGCCCCAAGATCTCTGACACCATGAAGGGAAAGTTGAGCATGGGAGCGCGGATTCTTCAAGCTGGAGGTGTTGAGAGGGTCTTCAGAAAGGCCTTCTCTGTCCGAGAAGGGGAGAGGCTGTTGAAGGCCTTCCAATGCTACCTTTCAACCACAGCAGGCCCTATCTCCGGGATGCTCTTCATTTCTACCAACAAGATTGCATTCCGCAGCAATCGATCCCTCGAGCTAACTTCTGCCAAAGGATTCTTGGTTAGAGTGCCCTACAAGGTACAGTTTCCAATTTCAAAATTAAACATTCGCACAGCAGAAAGAAATAGAGAAACTGAATGAAGCTGATTGAATGTTTTGTTCTGTGTGCAGGTTTTGATTCCATTGAGAAGGGTAAAAGAAGTCACACAAAGCGAGAACAAGAGCAAGCCAAGGCAGAAATATGTTCAAATAGTGACAAAGGATGAGTTTGAGTTCTGGTTCATGGGTTTCGTGAACAGTGAGAGTTCCTTCAAGTACTTGCAGCAGGCAATCTCAGCATCTCAATAAGCTTTGAGTGGCCATTAGTACAATATCTTGCTGTGTCCACAAACAGAGTTTATGTACATCTTTCGTTTGTTTTTGTATTATACTGTTATGTATACTGTCATGAAAGAGCAACTATTCCTAGAAACATCAGGCTTGACTATGCGATAAGGTGAATTTGTGCAAGTATATAGTGTAGTGCTCTCAGGAAAGAAAAGGTTGCAGGCAGTTCAGACATCTATAATTTTTTTGTAATTGAATAGGTAGCGATATGTCTTCATAATCTTCAACGGTTTATCGGGCAGCAATTACAATCCATTCTCTTCGGTGATTTTTGCCAGAAAAGAAAAATTTAGGATAAGAGTTAGAATAATAATGAATTTAGAGATGATATATAATACACACTTGATTGTGCTATTCAATTACTCTGATTTTCCGAGATTAAAGCTACAACTTCTGTTTGATTTCTGTTTCAATGGAATAGGAGAAAAGTAATTTTGATGTGTTTTTAGATGCAAAATACTTAGATGATATTAAAGTTCATCACATATTAATGCTCATTTAAGCTATGATGAATTGTGTCAATCATCTATAATAGTTTGGAACTGAAATCACATTTATTCTATTGAATTGTTATCACTTCGGTGACATTAATGCTAATTTAATGTGTGATGGAAGTTGTCTTTGTCATCTAGAAAGTCTTAGCATAGATTGGAGGAGTTAGAGATTATCTAGGGTTGAGGAGACGCAACTATCTACTTTTTACACTATGAAAAAGCTAATCCAGCGATTGCCATTACCTGCATTGGCATTCACCAAAGTTGTCGGTTCCCTGCCTTCTCCATCATCGCCACAACTACTTGCAGCTCCATCCCGTACAACCGCGAGATCCACGTCCTCCTTGCTGCTGCCACTATCGGTCATTCCAGATCTGTGAAGGCTCGTCATCCGTATCTGCGACATCGCCCTTGTTGTTCTTCACCCCTTTCCCCTCTGGAGATGGACATTGAGCATAATCCAGGCGGCGGATCGAACCCAGCTTCCGGCCAAGTCTTCTCCATTCATCCCGGGGCTCCCATCCCAAGGGATCCGACCAACCAACCACCTTATGACTGATATAAATAAGTTTACCTATCAAACATTTTCTCCCTTCGATCCCGCTGTTCCTCTCCATCTTCTGCCCCCAAATTCGAGCAAGTAGTTCTACTCGATGAGCGCTCCTCTCATCCACGAGCCCAACGCTAAACGACCACCGGAGGATCATCGAGCACACTGGAAGCAGGATAATCACCTTGTGTCAGGCCCGGGTTCACCCGGTTCGGCCCAACCCAAGCCCAGGCCCACAAAAGGAAGCCCACCCCGATTTGACGAAAACGGATGGTCAAAAATGGGAGTTGACCAACCCAAACGAAGCTTCCACTTCGTCTCATCCGCGTCTTCACCGTGCAGCTCGGGCAAAGGGAGAGGCGGATGCGACTTCGCGGCGTCCTCTCCACCAGGCTCAGCGACATCAACGCAAACGTCGCCCAGCAGACGCGGACGCAGGAGCTCGCCATCGCGTGCGAAGGACCCGGACGTCGAGGAGACGCAGAGCGGCGAACTCCTCGGACGGGCAAGACGGATTCCTCGGCGGAGGAAGCGGACACTCGGACGGCGTCTTCCTCGCTCGCGCGAGCTTTGGCGGAAGACACAGGATTCGGAGACGGAAGACTCGGCAGCTGTGTGGAGCTGGCAGCAGCGGGAGATGAGTTCCACGCGAGGAACGGATCACGCGGAGACGTGATCGCGTGAAGCAGAGCAGCCCTTCTCCCCTTTAAAACAGAGGGAGATCGATGCAGCGGGGGTGCGCAGAGGGCGACACCAGAGTGAGCGCCGGGGAGCGACTCCACCGGCGGCGGCGAGGGCGCCGTCGTCTCTTCCAGAGCAGGGCTCTGATGCCGCCAGGGGCGAAGGTCGGCGCGGCGGTGCCGACGAGAGGAAGAGAAAAAAAACAGAGGGAGAAATAATGGCTTGTAACCGGCGATGACCGGCGAGGGAGGGATGGGGGCACCAGCAACGGTGGTCGTCGGTGTAGAGAGGAGTTTTGTAACGTTTTAGTAGGAATAAAACGAAGCTTTCCCTCTTCCACCTTCCTTCCCCTGTTTCGGCATTTCCGGCGATAGTTCCCAGCAGCAGGCGGCTGCTAGGTCGTCGGCGACGAGGCGGGACGCAGGCGGCGTCCTCCCCTTGTCGTCAGCCTTCTCCGGCGTCGGCTCGAACGCAGGCGGCGTTCGAGCGCCGCGAACGTTCGCGTGCGTCGCGAGGTTGAAGACGACGCGACACTCGAGGGGCGAGTCAACGGAACGGGCAGTCAACGGTCGATTTCGCTTCGAAATCGAATTGATTTGGCTGACGTCAGCGGACGTCAGCAACGGCAGTAATTCGGCGCGGCGGATGATTTCGAGGGCTGACGTCAGTAAACGAACGGCTGACGCAAGCAAAGGCATGATTTTGACTTCGGTCAAAATCAGAGGGAAGAGGTATTTCCTAAATTAGGGTTGGGATTTGAGCGACCTTGTATTTGGGAAAAAAAATTAATTGGGGAACTAGGGTTTCTAATTTCGGGTCGGAAACCCTAGGGAGAGTTAAGTTCTGGTATTCCGCCGGACGGCCCTGAGACAACGGATAAGCGCTGTTTTCAGGCCGATCCGACCGGGGCGTGACAACATATGCCAGTGTTAGACCCATGGGTAGAAATTTGGGCGCGGCCCAATCCCAGCCCAATTAAAGCCCACCCCAGTATTTCGTTTATGCGGATCGGGCGGCTCGGATCCGAATCCATTCGCCCGTTTACGCGCGCGATCACGTGCGATCGATGCGATGACACTGGTGCGTGGGCGGCGTGCATCTCGAACGGCGCGTTGACTCGGGTGCGAGCGAAAAAAAAAGGTGTGTCATCCTCGTTCGACAACACGAGCTTTCGAACGAAAGCTCCCCTCCGATTTCCGTTTCTTGTCGGACGTCGCCATTGGTGGAGTCCCTCGGCCGTTCTGGTGGTGTGGGCGGGTGGTGGAACACCAAGGAGAACTCCGTCCTCGGTTGCCCACGTCATCGTCTTCGCTGCCTCCGCCGTCTGCGTCGTCGTCATCGTCGCCGACCTCGCCGGACCTCACTGCCAGACCGCCTTGGAAAGCGCGGCCGACATCTACTTTACCGGAAAGGAGCCGGCGCCTAGCGCCGAGGTACTCCCTCTCCCTTCTAGATCTCCGTCCCTGGGTACGTTCTTCCCCGGCGACGCCGTTGTTTCCGGTCTACTACGTTGCATGCGTGTGGTGGCCATGTTTCCATGCTCCGTCCGGCGAGCCCCTCCTCCCTCTTCTTCTTCGGCTGCTGGCTCGCCTGTGTGCGATGCTCGTCGCCCTCTCTTAGCTGCCTGCGTGCGGCCGTGTCCTTCTCTCGTCCGGTAAGCGGTAGTTCAGTCGGCGTAGCCTTCTCCCTTCAGCAGTTGCCAGCGGGCACCTCTCCAGCTTGCGGACGTCATCCTACTGCCACCTTCCTATTCGTACGAGCGGACGGTCGCGTTCGCGTGTACTCCAGCCACCATTCATCTCCATCTATTCTGCCATCAGGCAGTTCCTTCGGCTCCGCCTGCTGCTGGGGGTGGCTCCATCCTCCGTCCTCCAGCTCTTCCCCTCGAGAAGGTGGGCGATCGGTTCTCCGGCCTACCAGCGTTTGCACATGAGGTGTGCTCAGACAATTCCGTCCATCGTCGACGTGTACGCGCGTGCGACTCCGGGTACTAACTCTTCGGTTGGACCCTCCTCCTCGCCGGCGTGTGAGTGAGGTACCGACCGTGTCTTCTCCATCACCAGCGTGCGACGCTGCGTGAACAGCCATCCGTGATTGCTGGGCGCTGGCTAGATCCGTGGACGTGAGGGTGAGTCTGACGCCCCGTCAGGGAACGTCCGGTTACTCCCCTCGGCTCTCTCTCTCCGGCACGTGTGCGTGCTCGGTAATTATTGTGGACCCCGTCCGACGCGGTCGGCTACGGGTGAGTCCCCTTTGGGTTCGGGTGAACCTGCTCTGACTAGACGACACCAGTCTTCGGTGAATCGTCTCCGTAGACCTGAGCCGTGTTGGAACGGCATCGATCCTTATTGAGTCCATAGTCAGGCTGGGAGTCGGTTCGAGGAATTGACTCCGCCAGTGGCGCCCAATCCTGCGGTTTCGACCGTTGTGATACATGCGTTGACGTATTTGGACTCGAGTCAAGCGTTGACTCACGTGGAAATCCACAAAAAAAAATTACCGTAATTCAAGGCGTGTCACCCAGTAATATGTTAACCGGGTATATATATATGTTGTAAATATGTATAGTAATAAATTAACCCGGTATGTATATTGTTCATATAAATAAATTTAATTTAAATATAAATTAAGTTATATAATTAATTATTTTAAAAATAAAAATTTATATTTAATTATAAGAAATATGTGTGCCAAATAAATAGAAGTAAATAAACTATTGAAAGATATTACAATAAATTCAATGAAAATAAGTGAGTTTCTAATTAAATTAATCTTATTTATTTAATGATAACATAAAGATTAGTTGAGAGTTTATATTATTAAATTTTTAATTAGGTTAATATATAAAAGATAAAAATTTTAAAATTTAATCATGCCTCATTGACCTACTGAGCAAATGCCTTACAATTGGACGCAAGGTCGGGGCCCTGGACATCCGCGTCTAGTAACGTGCCACGCGTACACATCAAGTCACTCGTGATAGTGGTAATTATCCACGTCCGGCACCGTTGTGTCTGGTAGGTGCGTTTCTTGCTCGCGTGTCTTCTCGTCGCATTCCTCGCACGGTCACACCCCCTCGCCTGTCCCTTTCGACCCTTTCTCCACAATGGGCACCGACGGCGACCGTTGGCCCCTTACTTGACGCGATATGACGTGGCCTGTCCCTGTTGACCCCCATCGAAGTCCGGGGTGGATTACGCGGAAAAAAGGCCTGCGAAGGGTCCCTTCTTTCCAATCAAAGGAAGGGGTCGGCTATCGGGTGCGCACGAATCGTAAAGCGCGTTAAATGCACGCGAATCTTGAAGAGGGCATTGTTGGGGTATGCCCTTAAGGCTAATGTTTGAGGCCTTGGGATGTTATCAGTATCATGTATAAACTGTATATGTTTATAAAGGCAATTGTTGTTATTCAGATTGTTGCATTATCTGCTGTTATATGTATACCTCTGAGTAATGTCTCAATGATGTTCAGCTTTGCTGACATTCAGTGTTGTCCTTAGTCGAGATATCTTGGTGAACATGAGATAGCCTTGATATGATTGAGACTAATATGTGTTCTAATCTTATAGGATGCTTCGAGTATGGAATAAGATTTAGACACATAGGTGCATGGGATGTACTGGACAGACCCTACTTAGGATATTCAATTGTTTATCACAATGTGAATAAATCCTTATAAGCAAGCAAGTGGTATATTCCCTCTGACTTGAGATCACTTGTATTTCTAAGTGATGATTGACATTATCTTGAGATAGTTCAATATCATTTGAAAGATAATGGTTATAGATTATCTTGGATAGTGGGCATGAATCATGTTAGGACACTAGTGATAGATATAGGATTGCCTCTCCTAGTTGGAGAGTGATGTTCTAAAGGGGCCCCCTGGATGAGATGGTTGAGAAAGTGTATGGCCATACCCAGATGACTATGTTCATCTGATCTAACCATTCTCATCATGTTGGAATTACAAGCTTGACAGGCTTGTCCAATGAGAACGTCCAGTGGCAAAGGGAACATGTATACTGAGTGAATTGGATTCACACTTGTGCTGTGGTTTGGGAGTAGTCTTGGAAGACTCTTTCCTTCATATCGGGAGACAGTGATGTGTTGCTAGATACCCCTCTCTGGTTATGATAATGTAAGTTATCGTTACCGACATTGAAGGAAACCCTTAGGGTCGCACAATTTGATGATATGGCTTACTTATGTCAGATCGTGTGGACTGAATTGTTCTGGTTCAGTTTGAAGCAATTTAATCTCTGATTGGAAGTGAGATCTAGTCTGATCATGTTTGATTGATTAGGGCATGTGGTCGGTAAGCTTCGATCGGGAGAATTGATGCTTGATCGTAGAGATCAAGAGGTTCATTGAGATGTGTGGTTAGATCTTGAACCATGAGGTTCAAAGAGATCTAGACCATGGCTGATTCGATTTGGTCCTTGAACCAAATGGAATTGAACCGGTTCACTTATGTGAACGTATGGTTCAAAAGGGAGAGGAGTTTCGGTTGAAGGCTTCAAGGGGAGTAAAATGAGGAGTTAATGCTTACTATTTTTAGAAGCCATTTTCCTTGTTGGAAACCCCCCCCCCCCCACGTTTTCGAACGTGAGAACGCCTCTACGTCTCTCTCGCCTCTTGCTCCTCAAGCTCTCGTCTTTGGTTGTCCTCACGTCAAGAGAGGGAGTTCGGCCAGAAAGAGGAAGAAAACATCTCTTCACACGATCAAGGACTCCGAGTGGCTTTGCTAGCACAAAGAGTACAAGGAAGTAGCCATCGTCTTCTTGTGTGCGACTTCTTTGGAGAAGAGCCGCTCGCCCTTTCATCTTCCAAGTCGCCTCTCATGGCCATGGTAACACCCTCACGCTTGTTTCATGCAAGTTTGTTTTATAAGGTTGATCATATCTTCTACATGTGATCCTCTTGGTAACCTTGTTTTTCCGCTGCGATAATGATCTGGTATGATGCTTATTCGCAAGGTTGACCTTCAATTGGTATCAGAGGATCAGGTTTATTTTGACTTGTTGCATATGATTGCCTTGATGTGATCCATGTTTGATTTATTGGATAGATCTTCTACATGTTCACATGCGCTTACTTGATGAAAAGATTACATATTGTGTTTGCGCATGTATCCATGTTGTTTAAAGTTTGCGCATGTTTCATAGATGTTTTTCAAACAAAAATTTGCTTCATGCGCGCCCCCTCATTTAGATCTATCTAAGCGCCTGCTTTAAACTCTTAGACGGGTTAATAGGGTTGAAGTCATTAGTCAAAGTCTGGACCCAACAGCCTAATCAGACCATCTGACAGCCTAGATGGGTCGGCCAGATAGCACCTGTGCGCAAGCAATACAGGTGGGTATAGGTCGACTGCAGAAGGGCGTGTAGCGATGTCTGATTGAGGCGCCTAGTGAACGATCATGATTTAGGCCTGGGGTCATACCCGCTTGCCAGAAATCATGTGGGACGTTCAGCCCTTAAGGCATGCATAGTTGACCATCAGGTCGACGCAAGTCAGTTATGACTGGGTGCATGCAAGGGCAGTGGGTCTGACTTGGTCTGATGAGTGGATGCCTGTTAATGGACCGTTGTAAGGTAGTAGGGCACATAAGGAAATAAAATTGATGCCATGGGTATTTCAAAATTTTATTTTCTGTTTGGATCACATGGATGCATGTTTAACATGTTCAATGAATGTTTATTTAATCTTATGTGGGCTGCCCTTAATTTTGGTGTGCTGTGCTGGGCCTGCGTGCCTGGAATTTAAATAAATTTTACTGTGATCTGCGAATCACACTTTAATTTATGAAAAATGTATATTGACCTGCGAGTCAAACCATGTCTAGATAGATTAAAATGTAATTTGATTAGACATGAGCACAGAGCACACATGGCAGAGGCGCTTGCAGTCAGTGGCTTCACTAGGTGGGAGGTCTAAAGTTCGACTCTAGTACAGGCGCACACTGCCTGGAGCGCATTTGGACTGCAGATGGCATTTGGGCCCGGGCTGGGCCAAATGAAGTATAAAAGACCCATAAAGAGCTCAAGTGAAGACTCATGTCAAACTAGGGTTTTACTTAGGCTTTTATGGGCGTTTACCACATAAGATAATTGTGCTTTCTACTTGTTGTTTTAGCACAAGCATGTTTATTCTTCTGCTATCACCATAGATCTTGCATGATAGTAAGAAGATAAAAGGACCGTTAAAATCCATCGAAATATCAAGCTCGAAAGCCTTCTGATGCGAAACCTCACTGTTCTGACTATCGTTGGGGCCGTGTTGTACCCACTCAGTGGGCACGCCCAGCTATCTTCAGACGGTGTGTGATTACACCTACATGCTACAGAGTAGGGATTTATCCCTTCTCGTTGCTCAGCATAGCACGTGGTGGTCCAGGGAGTAGGTCAGGTCAGCTTGACCATATGGGCTACATATTGAGCATATGATAGCTATATGGAGGCAGCCATCTTAGGAATCAGAAACTGTGTTGTACCAACTCAGTTGGCGCAGTCTTCTGGATTGCCTAGATGAAGGGGAATCGCACGGGTTGGCGATTGGCATGGATAGCCTACCAGTGATTAGTGCTTGAACTCTCTGTGCATCTTATCTCGCCTGAGCGGGACGCGGAGATCAAGTATGAAATCTGGATCCCATCTCACTAAAAGAGTTTCACTCTTTCGGGCTGTTTTATTGGATTTTTCAGTCAGATAAAATAGTGAGAAAAGAATCACTCTTAAGTCCTGGATTGATTCTAACATGGATACTGACCTTGTTGTTCTTGCAATGTTGTAGATTCCTGCAGCAACGAACACCACAGGGCTCAATTTGCGATCCATATTGGAAAAGGAGAAGTTTGCTGGGCCAAACTTCTCAGACTGGTACAGACAGCTTAAGATTGTGCTTAAGGCTGAGAGGAAGCTGTATGTCCTTGAGTCGGCAATACCGGCTCAACCTGCTGTGAACGCCGCAAGGGCGGTTCGGGATGCTTATGAGAAGCACGTCAGTGATAGTACTGATGTCGCTTGCCTTATGCTTGCGTCAATGACGCCAGAGCTCCAGCGTCAGCATGAGGATTTGTCTGCTATTGATATTATAGCAAATCTCAAGATGCTATATGCTGCACAGGCAAGGACAGAACGCTATAACTTGACGAAACTTTTCTTTCATAGCAAACTGACTGAAGGCAGTCCAGTGGGAGCTCACGTACTCAAGATGATTGGGTACAAGGAGGCTCTAGAGAAACTGGGACACACCATCAATCAGGAACTTGTTATAGACATTATCCTGCAGTCTCTCCCGGCCTCTTTCGATCCGTTCATCATTAATTTTAATATGAACAAAATCGACTGTACTCCGGCAGAGTTACTGAACATGCTCTGCACCACAGAGCAGACTCTTAAGAAGGGAAAGCCTTCATCCTCTGTCTTGATGGTTCCTTCAAGGAATAAGAAGAAGGGGAAGAAGGGCAAAACCCCTATCAAGAGCTACAACAAGGCTTTGAAACAAAAGGTGAAGCGGTCAAAGGACAACAGATGTTTCCACTGTGGCCAGCTGGGTCACTGGAAGAAGGACTGTAAAGCGCTCCAAGGAGAGAAGAAGGGAAGCAAGCCTTTCACTTCTGGCTCAGGTATTTACGTGACTGAAGTCATGGTAGCTTCTTCTATTTCATGGGTGTTGGACACTGCATGTGGAGTTCACATTTGTTCAAATGTGCAGGAACTCAAGAGAAGAAGACAGGTGGGACAGCATGAGGTGGACCTACGAGTTGGAAACGGGGCACGGGTTGCTGCTGTTGCTGTAGGAGAATATCACATCTCTTTACCATCTGGTTTTGTATTAGAACTTGACAATTGTTATTTCGTACCGAGCATAACTAAGAATATTATCTCTATTCCTGCTCTTGTCAGGAAAGGTTTTTCATTTGAATGCAAAACTTCACAGTGTTGTATTTCGTTTGATAATATTGTTTATGCTAGCGGGTCGATTAACAATGGGTTATTCATGTTGGACATGGAATGTTCTGTACAACAAATTGATAACAAGAAAGCCAAGTATGCTGATGACAGCACCTTGCTTTGGCATAGTCGTTTAGGCCATATTAACAAGAAGTGCATTAAGCGGTTGCATGATCATGGACTGCTGGGATCATTCTCCTGTGAGGAGCTTGATACATGCAAAGCTTGTTTAATGGGTAAAATGACGAAGACTCCTTTTTCTAATAAAGGTCAAAGGGCTTCAGGTTTACTTGACCTTATTCACAGTGATGTGTGTGGGCCTTCTAGTAAACATGCCAGAGGTGGCTATTTATACTTCATTACTTTTACTGATGATTTCAGTAGGTATGGTTATGTCTATTTAATGAGACATAATAGTGAATCTTTTGACAAGTTCAAAGAGTTCAAAAATGAAGTACAAAATCAGTTAGGCCAAAATATCAAGGCACTTCGTTCAGATCGAGGTGGGGAATACTTGAGTCGTGAGTTTACTGACTATCTGAAGGAGTGTGGGATTATCTCACAGCTCACTCTGCCAGGAACACCGCAATGGAATGGTGTGTCCGAGAGGAGAAATAGAACCCTATTGGATATGGTTCGTTCAATGATGAGTCAGGCTACTCTACCTTACTCCTTTTGGGGATTTGCACTGGAAACAGCTGCAAAGGTGCTAAACCGAGTGCCATCCAAGGCCGTTTCAAAGACACCATATGAGTTATGGTATGGGAAACAGCCGAGCTTGACATTTATCAAAATCTGGGGTTGCGAGGCTTATGTCAAAAAGCTCGCCTCTGGGAAACTGGAGAGCAGATCAGATAAATGTATCTTTGTCGGTTACCCTAAAGAAACTAAGGGTTATTATTTCTACTATCCCAAAGAGAACAAAGTATTTGTTGCTCGAACGGCTATTTTTCTTGAGAAGGAATTTCTTCTGCAAGAGGCCAGTGGGAGAGAAATAAAGCTGGATGAGGTTCCAGAAGTGGGACAAAGTAGTCAAGCACAGTTGGATGAGCCTAAGCCAATAGATCAGGTTGATGTTCAACCAGATGCTCAGATATCATGGGAACCGCGTAGATCGGGAAGGATCCGTCGTCAGCCTGAGCGCTATGACGGAGTCTACATCGTCAATGATGAACCCCTCACTTATGCAGATGCGGTCAGTGGACCGGAGTCAGCTAGATGGCTTGAAGCTATGCGAACCGAGATGGACTCCATGTCGGAAAACCAGGTCTGGGATTTGGTTGATCCGCCTTCGGGAGTAATCCCTATAGGCTGTAAGTGGATCTTCAAAAAGAAGAAAGACATGGATGGTAACGTAGTTACCTATAAGGGCAGGCTAGTTGCGAAAGGTTTCAAACAAATCTACGGGATAGATTATGATGAAACTTTCTCTCCTGTAGCCATGTTCAAGTCCATTCGGATTATTCTCGCGATAGCTGCATATTATTATTATGAGATCTGGCAAATGGATGTGAAGACCGCTTTCCTTAATGGAAAACTGGAATAGGATGTGTATATGACACAGCCTGAAGGTTTCATCAATCCATCAGAACGTCATAAAATATGCAAATTAAAGAAGTCCATTTATGGACTAAAACAAGCATCAAGGAGCTGGAATATTCGTTTTGATGAATCAGTTTGTGAATTTGGTTTCATCAAAAATGAAGATGACCTGTGTGTATATAAAAGGTTTAGTGGGAGCGTGATTACTTTCCTAGTCCTCTACGTCGATGATATCTTAATCATTGGAAACGATATTCCTAAACTGCATGCGGTCAAAGCATGGTTAAGAAAATGTTTCCAGATGAAAGATTTTGGAGAAGCAGCCTATGTATTAGGTGTGGAGATCTACAGAGATAGATCTAATAGGCTTCTCGGGCTATGCCAGAGTACTTACATCGATAAGGTCCTGGAGAGATTCCATTTAGAAAATTCTAAAAGAGGATATCTTCCAGTCAGACATGGTCTGAATCTTTCCAAGAGCCAGTGTCCTCAGACACAGTCTGAGAAAGATGAGATGGACAATACGCCTTATGCTTCGGCTATTGGGTCCATCATGTATGCGATGTTATGTACTCGCCCAGACGTCGCTTACGGGTTAAGCGTGACCAGTCGTTTCCAAAGTAATCCAGGGAAGACACACTGGATTGCAGTCAAGAACATTTTGAAATATCTTCGGAGAACCAAAGATATGTTCTTGATATATGGAGGTCAGGAAGAACTCAGTATTGAAGGATATACTGACGCTTCGTTCCAATCTGACCAAGATGATTTCCGATCGCAATCAGGCTATGTTTTTAGCTTGAATGGCGGAGCAGTGGTGTGGAAGAGTTTCAAACAATCAATTGTTGCTGATTCCACAACAGAAGCCGAGTATGTTGCAGCCTCAGAAGCATCTAAGGAGGCAGTATGGATTCGTAAGTTCGTTCAGGAACTTGGTGTTGTTCCTTCGAGTGCAGATCCATTGGTTATCTTCTGTGATAACACTGGAGCGATTGCACAAGCAAAGGAACCACGGTCACACCAGAAGTCCAAGCACATACAGAGAAGGTTTCATTTGATTCGTGAGATCATAGATGGAGGAGAGATCAAGATCTGCAAGGTACATATAGATGACAATCTAGCTGACCCGCTTACAAAGCCTCTGGCGCAGCAGAAGCATGAAAAGCACTGTAATAATATGGGTTTGAGATTTCTCAACCATTAGTTTAAGTGCAAGTGGGAGATTGTTGGGGTATGCCCTTAAGGCTAATGTTTGAGGCCTTGGGATGTTATCAGTATCATGTATAAACTGTATATGTTTATAAAGGAAATTGTTGTTATTCAGATTGTTGCATTATCTGCTGTTATATGTATACCTCTGAGTAATGTCTCAATGATGTTCAGCTTTGCTGACATTCAGTGTTGTCCTTAGTCGAGATATCTTGGTGAACATGAGACAGCCTTGATATGATTGAGACTAATATGTGTTCTAATCTTATAGGATGCTTCGAGTATGGAATAAGATTTAGACACATAGGTGCATGGGATGTACTGGACAGACCCTACTTAGGATATTCAATTGTTTGTCACAATGTGAATAAATCCTTATAAGCAAGCAAGTGGTATATTCCCTCTGACTTGAGATCACTTGTATTTCTAAGTGATGATTGACATTATCTTGAGATAGTTCAATATCATTTGAAAGATAATGGTTATAGATTATCTTGGATAGTGGGCATGAATCATGTTAGGACACTAGTGATAGATATAGGATTGCCTCTCCTAGTTGGAGAGTGATGTTCTAAAGGGGCCCCCTGGATGAGATGGTTGAGAAAGTGTATGGCCATACCCAGATGACTATGTTCATCTGATCTAACCATTCTCATCATGTTGGAATTACAAGCTTGACAGGCTTGTCCAATGAGAACGTCCAGTGGCAAAGGGAACATGTATACTGAGTGAATTGGATTCACACTTGTGCTGTGGTTTGGGAGTAGTCTTGGAAGACTCTTTCCTTCATATCGGGAGACAGTGATGTGTTGCTAGATACCCCTCTCTGGTTGTGATAATGTAAGTTATCGTTACCGACATTGAAGGAAACCCTTAGGGTCGCACAATTTGATGATATGGCTTACTTATGTCAGATCGTGTGGACTGAATTGTTCTGGTTCAGTTTGAAGCAATTTAATCTCTGATTGGAAGTGAGATCTAGTCTGATCATGTTTGATTGATTAGGGCATGTGGTCGGTAAGCTTCGATCGGGAGAATTGATGCTTGATCGTAGAGATTAAGAGGTTCATTGAGATGTGTGGTTAGATCTTGAACCATGAGGTTCAAAGAGATCTAGACCATGGCTGGTTTGATTTGGTCCTTGAACCAAATTGAATTGAACCGGTTCACTTATGTGAACGTATGGTTCAAAAGGGAGAGGAGTTTCGGTTGAAGGCTTCAAGGGGAGTAAAATGAGGAGTTAATGCTTACTATTTTTAGAAGCCGTTTTCCTTGTTGGAAAACCCCCCCACGTTTTCGAACGTGAGAACGCCTCTATGTCTCTCTCGCCTCTTGCTCCTCAAGCTCTCTTCTTTGGTTGTCCTCACGCCAAGAGAGGGAGTTCGGCCAGAAAAAGGAAGAAAACATCTCTTCACACGATCAAGGACTCCGAGTGGCTTTGCTAGCACAAAGAGTACAAGGAAGTAGCCATCGTCTTCTTGTGTGCGACTTCTTTGGAGAAGAGCCGCTCGCCCTTTCATCTTCCAAGTCGCCTCTCATGGCCATGGTAACACCCTCACGCTTGTTTCATGCAAGTTTGTTTTATAAGGTTGATCATATCTTCTACATGTGATCCTCTTGGTAACCTTGTTTTTCCGCTGCGATAATGATCTGGTATGATGCTTATTCGCAAGGTTGACCTTCAATAGGCATAACCAGGGTTACCGTATAGGTTAAAATTTTTCGCGTCTCCTCGTCTTCCCGCCGGAACGCGAAACCCTATACAAGCCCTCTTTCCCTTTTCTCATCTCCACCTCCCGCCAGCACAGACGAAATTGTCGTCGAATATGTACTAACCCATCGTTGATTTTTCATCCTGATCGGTAGAAAAGGGCGCTCTATCATCTTCTCCCGTCGGCGACTTTGCTTGCTCGTCTGGCGCCTTACCATACCAAGTGTTCTTCGTCCGACCACCCGGTCTAGCTTCGCGGACTCTTCCTCCTTATTGAGGTAACGGCCTCCCCGCCTTCTTTGTGCTGGCACTAATATTATGCGTTTAGATAAGCAACATATCTGTTTCCCATTGTAAACGCAATCTTCTTCAATGTTGTTATCTCTTATCTTCCAATTTTCCTCTGCATGCGAAAGTTTGTACTTATTCTTAATTTTATATTGTAGATGAGAATACTGAAACATGATTGCGTAGAATATGAAAGTTTATTAAACTTATGTGTGTTGTTCCTGATTATGTTAGTTATTTGCCCTAATTTGAATTTCTAGAAATTATAATTCTATTGTGGCTAAGAACACTCTTAGAGAATATAGAGAAGGGTATGTAGAAGGGTGAGGAGCCATTGACATGCAATGATCTACTTGGATGGGAGTCGTCAGAAGATTCAGAAGAAGAACAAGATATGGTATCTCAACCTAAAAATGACGTGAATGAAGTAAAATTGGTAAGAATAGATATGAACGAGCATATGAAATCTATATTCAATGATTCAATTTAGGTGAAATCTATATGATGAATATGCGATATGTTAATAGGAAGATGATGACACTGCAACACATGTATCAGTGAAAGTTGAGAACATCGAGGAAGATTATACAGTAAATGAGAATTCTAAAACATCATCTATTATCCCAACAGTCAGTATGACTTTTTATGGTGAAACTGAAGCTTATTATTTTTATAATGAATATGCGAAAAGATTGAGTTTTAGTATTAAGAAATATCATTTGGAACGTAGGAAAGATGGGAGTTTAAGATTCCGTAAATTTGTTTGTAGTAAACAAGGGTTGAGGGAAGTGCGTGATACCCAAAGAATGAAGAAACCTCATCCTGAGACAAGAACCAATTGTATGGCTCGGGTTGAATTCAAAATTGACTTGAATAAGGTTTGGACCTTATCAAAAGTAGAGATTAATCATAATCATCCGATGACATCACCAAATAAGGTTCACATGCTTAGATCGCACAGAAAGATTCTACCTTTTCAGCGTACTCTTATTGATCAAATGACAGATTATGGTATAAAAGGCCATCATGTTTACAATTATCTTCAGCCTGTGGCAAAGAACAATGAAGTCGGGTTTTTAAGAGACGATAGCACAAACTATATTAAAAAATGTAGAAAGAAAACATTGGATGGTAAAGAAATGCGTGATATACTTAAGTATTTGAAGGAACGACGATTAGCTGATCCTTTATTTTTTTTATGCTATTGAAGCTAACGAAACAGGAGAGATTGCAAACTTTTTCTGGGCAGATGGTAAATCTATTATAGATTATGCATATTTTGGCGATGTAATATGTTTTGATACCACATTTCAGACAAATGAGTATGATATGCCATTTGCTCCTATTGTTGGGTTGAATCACCACAAGCAAACAATTATTCTTGGTGCTGCTTTATTATATGATGAGTCAGCTGAATCTTTTATTTGGTTATTTGAGACCTTCTTACAATCAATGTCCGGGTGCCCACCTCTCACCATATTCACAGATCAATCAGCTGCTATTACCAAAGCTATACAAATTGTGATGCCAACTACAGCCCATCGACTTTGCTTATGGCACATATTTCAAAATGCTGCTACGCACCTATCTCAGGTGATTCACACGTTTCCTAGATTTGTCCAAGATTTCAGACACTGTATTTATGAGAATTGCACCGTTGAAACATTTGAAAAACTATGAGAGGATCTAATACGTAAGTATAATCTATCTGAAAATTCATGGATCATTAATTTTTATCAACTTCGTGAGAAATGAGCAGCATGCTATCGGGTGGAAACATTCTCAGCTGATATGACCACCACACAATGTAGTGAGAGCATGAATGCTCACTTTAAGAGATTTTTTCGGAAAAAAATATCTTTGTTTGAATTTTTGGATCAATATGATAAGGCTCTTACATTTTTTTCGTGAGAAGGAAACCAAATCTGACTTCAAGAGCAGGAATAGTACACCATTCGCAGTATTTGGGAATATTTTGAAAGAAGCTGCTGCAGTCAACACCAGAGTAATATATGAGGAGGTGGCTGAGCAATTCATGAATCATGTGGATTGGTGTGTAGATTCAATGAGTGTTGATTGTCATTCTAATGTAAAGACATATACATTAATATGTGCTAGCATGCGTAGATCTGAAACCGTGACTTACAACTCTGCTTCCATTAATGTGAATTGCACGTGCCAATTATTTGAGCGCAATGGAATTTTGTGTAGGCATGCGTTCAAGGTATTGACAGTTAACGATGTGTGTTCACTACCCCAACAGTATATATTGAAAAGGTGGACAAAGTATGCAAGAGATGGCAATGGTTCGAATAGTTGTCTACCTGCTTCCGATGGGAATGGAAAAGAGATATTAACTTCCTTGTATAAACGCATATGCCAGAAACAATACTATCTTGCAACACTAAGTCAACATTCCAAGCAAACCCTCGAGAAGATTGAAATAGCCGTTGATAAATTGAGGGCAGATGTGCAGAAGATACTGCATGTTGATGAGCAATGTGAGGTAGATAGTGACAGCAATGACATTGGTCCAGACAGAAATATCACCATAAAGACCCCGGCTGTGAAGAAATGTTCAAGAGAGAAAAGGAAGAAAAATGTCCTAGAAAAATGACCCAAAAAGACTAGTGCGTCCAAGGCAAACAGAAATAGTGGGAGATTTACACAGCCTCCTGTTCTCATGCCTCTTACACATCCATTTGCTGCTTCACAATATGTACTTACATTGTTCAGTTTATGTTAACCTTTATACAATTGTAACAATACTAATGTTGTACTTGTAACTTGTGTTCAGACTCATGCACCCATGCCTCCTGTACATCCATTTTCTACTAGACTTGTAAGGGGGGCATGTTCTTTATATTACATTTTTTTAGATTTGTACCAATACTAATGTTTTACTTGTAATGTGTTAACAGGCTACTGTGGCCATGCCTCCGCATCCATTTGCTACCTCTGGATATGTACTTACAATGTCAATAATATGTAAATTTATAGATTTTTAACAATATTAATATTGTATTTATAATTTGTGTTCAGGGTCATGTTCCCATGCCATCTACACATCCACATCCATTTGCAACTACCGGATATGTATGCTATTTTACATAATGTCAAATTTGAAAGATTTTGACGAATATTAATGTTCTATTGTACCACAGACTCCTGCACCATGTGCGAGTTCTTCTGCACTGGATATGTATACAACCATGATGATGATGGGATCAACTTCTTATTACGTAAATATGTTTACCTGATATATACAGTAATGATATGCCTTTTAAAGTTGGTACTAACGTTATTTTTCATCGTGTAGTGTTCCGATGCAGGCTCTCGCTATGCTCCGTCACAGTTTGTTCCCAATGTGCCAAACGAACAGAATTAATAGTAGAATCTGATTGTATTATTAGACAATGTGAACCATTCTTTTAACCTGTAACGGATGCCGTATATACATTGTGTATGTAGAAGTTGAGCGTAGAGGTTGAGTTTATGGCGATTAAACTTATTTGTATTTATATTGGTTGATGTTGTTTGAAAGGGGATTCTTTATATTGGATGAGTTTATGATATTTATACAATTTGTCTTTATCTTGGTTGATGGTTGGATATTTACACAATGTCTTTACACAGGTTTTGTCTATTTGTCAGTAGGCAAAGGCTCGAAAAACATCGTGGATTAAATCTGCAACAAAGTGGGTTAGGCATGTAACATCGTGGATTAAGCCTTAAACATCATGGATTAAGGCTGTGACATCATGGATTAGTCATGTAACATCGTGGATTAAGTCTTCATTATGTAGATTAAGGCTGTAACTTCGTGGACTAAGCCTTAAACATCATGGATTAAGGCCGTAACATTGTGATTATGGCTATAACATCGTGGATTAAGGCTTAACATCGTGGATTAAGTCTATAACATCTTGGATTAAGGCTGTGACATCGTGGATTAATCATGTAACATCGTGGATTAAGGCTTTAACATTGTGGATGAAGGCTATAACATCTGGATGAAGGCTTTAACATCGTAGATTAGTCATGTACCATCGTGGAGTAACTTTGTAACCTCGTGGATTAAGGTTGCAACATCGTGGATTAAGACAGCAACATCGTGGATTAAGGCTTCAACATCGTGGAATAAGGTTCTAACATCGTGGATTAAGTATGCAATATCGTGGAATAAGGTTGTAACATCGTGGATGAAGGCTATAACAACTGGATGAAGGCTTTAACATCGTGGATTAGTCATGTAACATCGTGGAGTAACTTTGTAACCTCGTGGATTAAGGCTGCAACATCGTGGAGTAAGACAGCAACATCGTGTATTAAGGCTTCAACATCGTGGAATAAGGTTCTAACATCGTGGATTAAGTATGCAATATCGTGGTATAAGGTTGTAACATCGTGGATCAGACATTAATTTATGTTGAGGGTTTAGGGGAAAATCCAACCAGCATATAATTTGTATAAAGAAGTTTCATATATATACCTCACTTATTCACATCGTAACATGCAATTATTAACCAGAGGGAGGTCTCGTGTTAGTTTTTTGAGAAAACGGACGTACTATGGCAAGCTTATAATCAAAATATTGTCATATCCCAGTGCGGCAGGCAATATTTAGATCATAAGCTTACCATAGTCTGTCCAATTCCTCCAAAAACTATACCATGAGACTGCAATCCGGGATGCCGGCATACACGCATCACAAGAGACTGTTGTATCCTGCCGTCCAACTTTCTCATCGGGCACGCTCTCGATGCTTATAAGCTTGCCATAGCACATCCGGAATCATCCACAGGACTGAGGAAGGTATAGCCCGTCCATTTTGTCAACCCGCCCGGCTTGCCCAAACTCTGAGTCCGATGAACAAATTGGGCCCAGAATTGTGGCCATCATACTCTGGCCACAATTATACTTCGGCAGAACTGGAAGAGATTTTCTGTCATGGTCAATTTATGAGCTTGCCATAGCACGTCCAAGTAGAACGCACGCATTTGCCTATAAGACCAACCATAATCCACGATAAGGGAGGATATTTCCATAGTATCAACACGAATGACAAGAGCATTGGAGTAACATCTCGGAACTCAATTCACTTCACTACGAATGAGAAGATTATGTATGTTGTTGGGATTTTATAGTGAAACTATAAAATGTCTAGTTGTACACACGTGAAACGCGTGAATTGTGATTTGTAGGCATGTCAGTCGCGTGGTATAGGAGGTCGTCTGTTTAGTTTATATCACCACCCGTGAATCTTGATAGATGGTAGTCTGGTCAAATTTAGTCCCAACCCGTGAGCGTACAGGAGACATAGCTATGCAATAGGATAAGATCGATCATATATACAAAGCCAGGAGGATAAGTTGGCAGTTGAATTTTGTAGGCATGTCAGGCGCGTGGTATAGGTGTCCCATCTGTCCACGATGTTATTTCAAAAGAAATGTTGTTTGTAAAAAGGATAGACATCTGTATTTATGATATTTTTAATTAGTGGCTGCATACTCATTGATGGCAATATGCCATGAATAAGAAAACTGTAACACGCTGGACTAGGCTGTAAGTTCGAGGATTAGCCTGTAACATCATGGAACATGTTGTAACATTGTGGATTAAGACTGCATCATCGTGGATCTGGCTGTAACAGGGCGGATTAAGGCCCTTGATTGTGGATCTGGAATTATTAATCCTCGATTAATTTGCAACATCGTGGATTAAGATGGATTCACCGTGCAACCTGGCTGTAACATCGTGGATCTGGATACATTATCGTGGATTAAGTCAGCAAGATCGAGGATCAGACATTATTTTATGTTGAATAAAGTTTACAATGCAACCAGCATAGACAGGGAACACTAATGCTGAACAGAAGAACAAACCGACGAGTTAGTAGAATCAACCCGACGAGTTAGTAGAATCACCATACAAGTTAGTAGAATCACCATACAAGTATTAAACATCCCCCCAACGAGTTAGTATAATCACCCCGACAAGTTAGTAGAATCACGAGACAAGTTAGTAGAAACACCCCGACAACTTAGTAGAAGAATCACTAGACAAGTTAGAATCACCCCGACAAGTTAGTAGAATCACCATACAAGTTAGTAGAATCACCCCGACAAGTTAGTAGAATCACCATACAAGTTAGTAGAATCACCCCGACAAGTTAGTAGAATCACTAGACAAGTTAGTAGAATCACCCCGACAAGTTAGTAGAATCACCATACATGTTAGTAGAATCACCCCCGACAAGTTAGTAGAATCACCATACAAATTAGTAGAATCACCCCGACAAGTTAGTAGAATCACTAGACAAGTTAGTAGAATCACCCCGACAAGTTAGTAGAATCACCCCACAAGTTAGTAGAATCACTATACAAGTTAGTAGAATCACCCCACAAGTTAGTAGAATCACCCCGACAAGTTAGTAGAATCACTAGACAAGTTAGTAGAATCACCCCGACAAGTTAGTAAAATCACTAGACAAGTTAGTAGAATCACCATACAAGTTAGTAGAATCACCCCACAAGTTAGTAGAATCACTAGACAAGTTAGTAGAATCACCCCGACAAGTTAGTAGAATCACTAGACAAGTTAGTAGAATCACCATACAAGTTAGTAGAATCACCCCACAAGTTAGTAGAATCACCATACAAGTTAGTAGAATCACCCCGACAAGTTAGTAGAATCACCCCGACAAGTTAGTAGAATCACTAGATAAGTTAGTAGAATCACCCCGACAAGTTAGTAGAATCACTAGACAAGTTAGTAGAATCACCCCGATAAGTTAGTAGAATCACTAGACAAGTTAGTAGAATCACCCGGATAAGTTAGTAGAATCACTAGACAAGTTAGTAGAATCACCATACAAGTTAGTAGAATTTTAGAAACTGAAATTGGGATCCTTCTCCACAAGCTGTGAAGTACAATTGCTCTAGAATCACCCCTGCAAGTTAGTGGAATCAAATTTCGTGATCACAACACCCTACGATTTGAGAAACGAATCTTAAAGCCCGTCTGAGCGCGTGAATCTCAAAGTCTAACATCGTGCGTTAGCGCTACAGTTAACCAGGGTAACTTTTTAGAATGTTAAACGGCGCGGCCGCGCTCTTTCGTGTGAGCCACTGTTGTCAGACGATGCCCTATTGTGGAAGCTGCGAAAAAAAAATTTCTTGCCGACCCCGACCACTCGCCCGACCGACGCTCTGAACCCTAGCGATAATTCCCTCGCCCTTGTCCCTAGATACCACGAGCTATACCACCCCTCGCGGCTCCCTACATTGCGGCCGTCGTAATCGTTCTTCTCTTCGGCAATCCTAACCTCATTCGATAATCTGTCTTCCAATCTCTCATTCCCCCCTGTTTCTCCCGTTTACCTAAAACCCGCATCCACAACTATACACATTGTTCAATTTTGTAACCTCAATGTTCAATGGTTTAGTGGTTTCATTGTACACTTTAATCCTGTTTTAATGTCTTCAATGTGTATAGTGACGTATTATTGTCGGATCCACGATATTACACAGTTTGTCCACAATGTTACAGGGCAGATCCACGATGATGGACATCCAAGTCCACGACTCGTCTACGACTCAAATTCCCTGATCCACGACGTGGAAGGCCAAGTCCATGATGCTAAGTGCCTGATTAACGATGTTACGAGCTTGATCCACGATGTGTCAGTCCGAGTCCACACTACTAAGTCCCAGATCCACGATGTTACATCCGAATCCACAATGTTACAGCTTAATCCACGATTGTACAAAATAATTTCAAGTTACTAGAATCAACCTTATAATGTAGTAGATTCACCCTTACAGATGTTGCATGCCATGTCCACGATGCAAAGTCCCTGATCCACGATGTTGCTGGCCATGTCCACGATGCTAAGTCCCTGATCCACGATGTTGTAGCCTTTGTCCACGAAGTTGCAAACATTTTCATTCAATTACACAATACTACTAAATGCTCTAAAGGGTGCTATAATCTCTAAACGGTACATAGCATTAAATTAAAAATTCATGAATATGTACACTGTACATTAGTCCAAGGTTATACAAAATCATTTACAATCCAATACAATAATGTACAAAATCAAACAAAACCCATTAGAAATATGTTCACACCATTCCCGAATACTCTATAAACCCTCTAAACATATCCAACGAAATAGTTGCCCGTAATTTGGGCATATCATCTTGAGAGAAGTCAAATTCTCTGTCACTTGTTATACATTCCACGTACTTCATTACAAAAAAAGCCGCAATCTACACTAGCATATTGCTTCGAGCAACTTTAATAAAAAATGACCGGCCACTTGCCAATATCAAATTTCCCACTACTTTGGCAGCGGATATGGCCTCGGAGAACAGCAAACTGCACATATAGAGGGTTTTTGCATTTTAAGTAGTGAACAGATAATGTGTACCAATCTTTTATTTCTACCAACAATACCAACAAATGAAATTCATGCTTACGTAATCTAGCAATGCTGACTTGTGAGTTGCACTTGAATTCAAAGAATTGTGCACAATCACCTTAGAGTCCTTCAAGTTGATGTAGAGTAAGAACCAGTGCTTGTTGCTGTATATCGGTGAAAATACTCTTTTTAAGCGAGGAACAGTTTTCTTGTTCAGGTGCTCTAGCTGTGTATAAGAGGATCCAATCCAACCAGCCTTGTAATCGATTTGGGACGTATGAGATATATATGCAAATGATTTAAATTTCTGCTTATTCTTCCTAGATCTCTCAAGTAACAATCCTACGTATGCATCAATAACCTATTCAAATACAAACAATAAGGTTGTGTTAGACAATAGACATACGCCTGACATCCAATAATGTAAAAAGTTACTACTAAGTTTGTGGATACTCACATCTCCAACAACCATTGTTCCGATCAAGACATTATATAAATGACATTTCTGAAACCTCATTGGCTTATGCTCATGCCAAACTTCCATGTCCCGTGACATGTATTCCTCTAATTTGCTTCGTTGTTCTTCTGAAAGAGTGTCTCTCCCAACATAATCCTGAATACCCTTTAACTGTATAGGAAACATAACCGTTAATTAGAAATCACATGAAGTTTAACAAATAATTCTCCCTTACCTTGTCCTCCACCGGAATGTCTTCGGCATCCTCATCTATAGTTAGCACCTGCCAACAATTTCAGCAAAAATGATCAGAATAGTCTATGTAACCTAGTAATATAACAACCTCAGAAGACATACATTTACATCTACAGATGACCTCACACGTTTCTTCTCCTGTGTGTATGGGCTTACTATTGCCCATGAAGATTTTCGGATGCGCTTCTTTCTTTTCTCCCCAGGTGAACATAAGACCAACGCTGTATCCGATATATCAGTAGAGCCTTCATCAATTGATCTACTATCTTCTGTCCCTTCCTTCCCTTTACCTTTGGAATCCTTGCTCACTGTATCAATCTCCTCTTTGAGCTTATTATTCTCTTCAATCAACTCTGCATTCATCTTATTAATGACCCAATTTACTTCAGTATTATCCCTAGCAGTTTCCAACAAATTCAATTGCAGCTGTTGATTCTCTACTACAAGCTCAACATTTCTCCTTTCAAGCTCCTCTGTGTGGCATGCAAATTCACATTATATCCTACTTACATTCGCCTGAAGGCTTGTGCAAGCAGTTCCAATATCATCTTTCTCCTTATTCACTTTCCCCAAATCCATCTGGAGCCTCTGGTTATCAGCAATAAGATTTTTATTCTCTGATATAATCTGACTGAGCTGAGCCTCAAGCTCCTCAATCGTTTTCTTGTAAACAGCCTCCTTGTCCTCCAAAATGGGACGCTGCACACTTGGTCCACTTTCAATCTCAACATGAGGAACATGATCAATCCGGTCATGTTCCATATCATCCAATACAATATTGAATATCAACTACAACAAATAATAGAATAATAATAAAATAGAATTAGAATAATAACTAAATTAACTAATATTTCTAATTGGAGGAATACAATATACCATACCGAAGTCCTTGATATGCTTTCAAGGTTTTTAAAATAGGTTGCCCGCCGCTGATTCTTCACATTTATCCACCGGAAAAGCCGTGGGTAAACACTGTCGATCCGACTAGATAGAAAAAGTTGGGTATGCTCATATAGCCAAAAATATCACAAAGTAAGCATATATTAACAAATTGTAACAATTCTGATAGAATAAACTAATGCCATTAAGGATAATACTCACAGAAAGTACAATCGCACATCCACCAACGCCACTCAATTTTTTCTTCTTGCTACTGCATGACAACTCTTGCCTTAGAAACCGGTGAACGACTTCAGACCAGTTATAGTTATTGATTTTTGATAAATCATCCACGTACGGAACCAAGGATATATCCACACTATAGTTCAGCCTGGAGAATAGAAAAGTACAGAATATATACAAAATAGCAAGCTGGAGCACTCGGTCACCGTCCACTCCATCTCCCTCAGCACTAACTTGACTTAGCTTTGACTCAATTAGGCCTCTTGTTATTGTTTGGCCACTAAATTCCGCATCGAAGAAGACTGAACTCGGTTTCTCTAGTTCAAAGTTCACCAACTCCCCCCGTTCGGGCAAACCAAGGATGATTGATACATCCTGAACAGTAAAACCAATAAAATTACCATTTATCAGGAATCCCTGCCTTTCTTCATCCCATCTCGGTATCAAGAATTCAACTGCTAACATATCCAATGCTACAGAAGATCCCGTGAATAAAATCCCAAACAGGGTATCCGACAACCGCTCTTTTATTACATTACCAATAACTAGGTTGTCTATAAAATTATGCAACCTCTTCAACGAACATCTACTAAGAATAGGATGGGTCCCTTATACAGACTTTGCTTTTCTTTGTAAACGGGGCATTTGGGCCGCTTCTTTTTCTACTTTATTGCTTGAACTAGATTTTGAATCTGAGCTTGATCGACTCATAGTCTACAGTAAAATTATTAGGTACTACAAAAAATAACTCAAATTCTATGGTACCATATGGTATACTCATATTCTATGGTAGAATCACCATACAACACAAAACCTACTCTATTGTACTAAAAACATATTAAATTCTACTTTACCAACTACAGCATTTAACATTATACTCATATTCAACACATAACCAATAAAAAGCAAATTAAATTCTACTAAACCAACAAAAATTGCATGGTATACACATATTCTAAGCAATAATAGGCGAATTCTACTAAAAGGAATTGAAATTGCACTAAAACAAATTAAAACCACGATGTTACATGACTAACCACCATGTTATATCCTTAATCCACGATGTTACTGCCTTAATCCACGATATTATACCCTTTATCCACGATGTTACAGCCTTAATCCACGATATTACATGCCTAACCCAAGTTGTTGCAGCCTTAATCCACCACAATGTTAAAGAATCACGACTGTGATAAATATCACAACCAGCTCGTGATTCTTTCTCTTTCTTTAAGTAAAAGAATCATTGTAAGTATGATTATTTATGTTCCCTTAAGTTAAAAGAATCACAGGTGTGAGCCCGTGTTTCTTTCTGTTCCCTTAAGTTAGTAGAATCTATATACATTATAGTAGAATCATACTTACATGTTAGTAGAATTACCCTTACAAGTTAGTAGAATCACCCTTACAAGTTAGTAGAATCTATATACATTATAGTAGAATCATACTTACAAGTTAGTAGAATCACTCTTACAAGTTAGTAGAATCGATATAGATTATAGTAGAATAATACTTACAAGTTAGTAGAATCACCCTTACAAGTTAGTAGAATCGATATAGATTATAGTAGAATCACCCTTACAAGTTAGTATAATCGATATAGATTATAGTAGAATCATACTTGCAAGTTAGTAGAATCACCCTTACAAGTTAGTAGAATCGATCTAGAATATAGTAGAATCACCCTTACAAGTTAGTAGAATCGATATAGATTATAGTAGAATCATACTTACAAGTTAGTAGAATCCTCTTACAAGTTAGTAAAATCTATATAGATTATAGTAGAATAATATTTACAAGTTACTAGAATCACCCTTACAAGTTAGTAGATTCACCCTTACAAGTTAGTAGAATCAACAAAAAATTGATGGTATACTCATATACGCAAAAGCAGACTATCCAAGCATACATACAAATAATATTTCTCACCAAGAGTTCGTTAAGGCAAGGTCGACGACGAGAACGCATTGGAAACCAAGAATCAGGTCGACGAGAGAACTCGGCAGATGATCCCTAAACACTTTTGGTAGTTGATCCTTCCTTATCTCCTACACATAAAGGAATGTCGACGGCAGGGTTCAATGGCTTCGCTCCCCGGAGTCGACAGCGGCAGAAAGGGTTGCAATCCGGCGGGAAGACGAAGAGACGAGGAAAAGGGTTTACGCGTTCCGGCGGGAATGCGAGAGGCGAAAACGCGACAAATCCTTATCTCCTACACTTCTGGTACCCGATCCTTCCTTATCTCCTACACATAAAGGAATGTCGACGGCAGGGTTCAATGGCTTCGCTCCCCGGAGTCGACGGCGGCAGAAAGGGTTGCAATCCGGCGGGAAGACGAAGAGACGAGGAAAAAGGCTTACGCGTTCCGGCGGGAATGCGAGCGGCGAAAACGCGACAAATCCTTAACTCTATATGGTAACCCTGGTTACGCCCTCTTCAAGATTTGCGTGCGTTTAATGCGCTTTACGATTCGTACACACCTAATAGCCGACCCTTTCCTTTGATTGGAAGGAAGGACCCTTTGCAGGCCCTGCGCCCGGATTACGCTGCGTCAAGAGCCAATGAGCCAATGAAAGTAAGCCAAGTAAGACCTAAAAATGTGATCAACGACGCTAGGACCACTTGTATTGCCTTGAAAGTCGCGGCTGACAGCTCACGGACAGAAGGACGCATCCCACGTGTACCGACGAAGAAGAGAACCGACTCCCATTGCCAGATAAATGTGGTGCTTATGGGAAAAGAAAAGATGCGGGTCCCTTGCTCAGCGTCTGCCAATTTTTTCGCCAAACAGGCCACATCATCATATAGGTATCCGACAGATTACAAGGTGGGTCCCGCTGCTGCATGTGCTATTGCTATTGTGCAACATCCCTCTGTCTCTCAGGTCTTGCCCTTCTCACGTAGAACATTTGTCCACAATTTTTGAATTCCAATTTTATCTGATTCATGAGCACCGCCGATCGAGCCACAGGCAGCGGGTCCAAGTCGCTTCGGTCTCAGCAGAGGCAAATGATGAGATCGACGGCGGCGGGGGGAGGAAGCGGAGGCAATGGCAGCGGCTCCGCTTTAGCCGTCAAGAAGCCACCGTCCAAGGACCGCCACAGCAAGGTCGATGGCCGAGGGCGGCGCATCCGCATGCCCATCATCTGCGCCGCCCGCGTCTTCCAGCTGACCCGAGAGCTCGGCCACAAATCCGACGGCCAGACCATCGAATGGCTCCTCCGCCAGGCTGAACCCTCCATCGTCGCCGCCACTGGCTCCGGCACCATGCCAGCCTCCTTCTCCAGCACCTCACCCTCCGTAGCTCCTGCCTCCTCCAAGCCATCCCGCGCCGCTCCTTTCATCCTCGGGAAGCGTCTCCAGACTGCAGACGACGATTTGGGGAAGCATGCCACAGCAGGAGCGCCGGGAATCGGGTCTGGTGCCGGTTTCTGGGCCTTGCCCGCGCGGATGGACTACGGGCACGTCTGGAGCTTCGCGGCACAACCACAAGCCGCCTTGACGGGTGGATTATCCTGGCAGCCTATAGGTGAGGCGTCCGCCGCAAGGGCTGGCAATTGCCTATCTCTCTCCGGCCATCTCAACCTGCTCACCTCGTTGTCGTCCATGCCCGGCGCGCCGGCAGCAAGGGCGGAGGACGAGCCCCGATCGCATGTGCTATATTAGCCATGAGCAGGGTAGTGTTCTTCAGAAAAGATTACGTTTTCGGAGTCTTTAATTTGCCATTAGTGTAGATTTCTAGTGCCCTCTTGTTTTTTGCTTTGATTCAGTGCCCGGTTAGGTTTCCATGCAATGATTGGTTTCCAATGCATGAGAAACAAAAGGTTGAAGTCAAAATCAATGGGCGTATTAATAAGTGATCTTGGGAAGTCAAGATTAGAAGCTCTGAAAGTTTGAATCCAGTAATGCCTTAGAGGATAAACTTGGTTTGTGAGCTTTAATATATAATATATGTGTTGACTTATGAGAGGGAGAACGCTTTGTAGTCAAGGTTGACTATTACATGCTATGTGAAATGAGAATCTGAATAATGTTCGTACTCAGTGTTAGATTGAAATATCACTAATGAGCTGAGGCTATATCTCATAGTTGTTATAAATGAAGAGCGATATCCTCCTGATTGAGAGAGTGATTGTTAGTCATGATTTATCGCCTAATATCTAAGTTACGACTTTTAGTAGTGATATGTGTCATAAACCTAATTGCATAATCAAATGTATTTTTATTAAATCTATAATTAATTATATAACTTAAATATTTTGCTACTTATGATTTATTTTAATACATAAGAAGTTGCCAAATTGCCCCTTAGTACTCGATTCATCGTAATCCCTAGAAATAATTTATTTTTATGCCGACCCTAAAAAAACATTGAGTTGCTGGAAATAACAAAATATTTAGGTGCCAAAAGCAAGTTTTTTTTAGGAAGAAACATAACAATAAAAGAATTATTTGGACTCCATAAGTCCAGTGGCTTGACCTTCAACCCTAAAAAGGAAGTGACCAGTTCCCGCATCGCAGCGCCTGATCGCCTCCCTCGCAGTGTGACGAGCTCTCTAGTCTTGATCGTAAGTCTATCTCTCTTCGTCTTTTAATTCGTAAGACTGGATTTACTGTCGGCCTTCTTTTTAATCTTCATCTAAGGATTGTGCTTTAGGATTTGGTGATCTCTTTTGCTGCTTGCGGCGATTCCCTAATTTAATTTGCCGAGGCTTCTTCTCTGTTACGCTGCAAACCCTAAGATTGCAATATATCGTTTTAACGTTCTTGATTTTCTTTCTTTTTGTTGGATATAAATCATTCGATTGCATTGTGAAATTTGGTGATAGAATGGTCGAAACCTGAGTGCAATTTTTTTGGATTAATCGGTTGTTCCTGTCAAAAACTGTCATTTCTCTGGGATGTATTTTGTTCTTTTAAACTTGGAGAAGTGGAATCTTTTCAGATGTTCTGAGATAATCCAGAAATAGGATTACACACAGTTACATGAAATTTTCTTGGATTCTCTGATCCTGTAGAAATATATCTTCGCTGGTTGGCCATTGGTTTCCGTAAGAAAGATTTGAGTGCGAATTCCAGTGCAATCAAGCTCTTTTTGTCATTTGTATATGGCTTGATGGTCTTGGGTTGCAACAAAACCATCAACTTCCCTTCGAGTTTCATTATCGGTCAAATAAGAACTACGGGATTGAAAATTCTATGAAATAGTACCAACTATTTGAGTGGATTTACTAGTTTTTTTTTGTCTTTTTAACCCAAGCATGAATATCCTGTTGATAATCTTTTATGAAGTTTTAGTCAATAGCTGAAAACTGCTTTTGGCATGTCATTCCGGATATGTGATGTGGATGGGAGGCATAGAGTAACAAGATAAAGCAACATGTGAATATTTGAATTTTGTCCTAATAACATTTATGAATCAAATGCTTACATTATGCAATTAACATGAAATTAATATCGCAATTAATATATACTGAACAATAAACATGAGGATATGGGGTATAGTGGGTAAATTGTTTACTTGATGAAAAGAGTCTGTAGTGTTGATAGATTGATAACTCAAATTTTGTTAATGCTGAAGCATTGCTTTTGTACACTTGAGAGAGGAAGAGGAAAGAGATAAGGAATAAGAAACGAAGAGAGGAAATTTCATTTCATCATCGTTGTTCATTGTTCATCTCCTCCAAAGTTTGTACTGACTTTCAAATAGACAAGTGTGCTTGGAAACATGCTTCCATTTTTTATTGGATAACGATTAACCAAGATTTAACTTAATTTGACCTGGCGTAATATATAAGCTTTAATAAAATATTTTTCTATCTACAAATCAGAACATAATAATCACAAATAAAATTAACATAAATATATATAGACATCTCTAATATGGTGGCTGGTAACATTGGCGTACTCATGATAATCAGGTAGTCTTCACACCTCTCTATTCTTGCATCAACATGAGGTGTTGTTTAAGTACCTTTTTGCTTGTTTCCAAACTTTGATAATTGTCTCAGCATGCTATTGTTTTATTACGTTCATTTGTTAAAAATTAAATTCAGACTGGTGTCTTCTCAATCAGCTGACATACATTCTTTTTACTTCATTTGGTCCCTTCATTATATTTGTATAATAATTATTGTAAAATTAAATGCTTATACACGCAAGGTTTTTGCAGGCTCTTTGAGTTAAAGTTTCAGCGGGAGAACTGTAAGGGTTGCATAATTGATGGGTTCACGAGGAGCCAACATTGTGCTTTCAAGAGCTCACAGAATTAGGCAAAAGCTGCAGTCTGCCCTGGAAGCAAGTGTTATGGAAATTGAAGATGTCTCGTACAAGCATGCTGGCCATACTGGTGTTAAGGAAGGCGAAAATGAGACTCATTTTGACATAAAGATTATCTCGCCAAAGTTTGACGGACAGAGTCTAGTGAAACGCCATAGGATGGTATATGAACTTTTAGGGGATGAACTCAAATCTGGGCTTCATGCGATCTCTATTGTTGCAAAAACTCCGAAAGAGTCGGGATCTGCAAATGTCTAGTTCATGGATGTCAGTTCAAGAGCATGCAGAAAAGTTCAACATTTTGTAATGAATTACATAAATATTTTACAGTGGCAGTTTGCTATGTAAAGTTTTTCGATTTATATTACTCTTTGAACTATGTGGTCCTTTATTTAGAATTAAACAAAGTTTCTCCTCTTAAGCACATACTGGATGGAAGAGTAGAGCACTTAGGCTCTTTGTGTTTTTCAAACTTCCGTTTTCTTCTATGAACTAGTATTCATATTTGTCACCAGAAAATATATGCATCAGCTGTGTACTATTTGCTTTATAAATTTTCTTTTTTGTTTTTTGTAAAATGTGCTGAACAGTAATTTTCTTTGGAGTTTGTAGATTTTCTCATTTTCTTACACTGTATTATTGCATTTCATTCTCGGCTCTGCATTCTTTTGTTCCCCAACTATTGCCAGGGATGACAATGGATAGAATACTTGGAAATTTTACTGTTATCAGTATTTGATCCGAACCGTTAACCTGAATCGGATATTCTATCATATAAGTTAAATTTAATTTGACTATTTAAATAGGTACCCAGTACTTATTAAATAAAAGTTTTAATTTTTTTTTATTTTAAAATACTCTATTATTATAATAAACATATTTATATAGTAATTATTTTTAGTAATAAATATTTATTTTTAAATTAAATATTGGATAAACTTGAATCCAATTAATACCCAATCTATAGATTCGAATATCTCCAATATAACTGATTGGGCAACTCATCGTAAACGGGTTTAGTCAAGTCAAATACCAAACCACACAAAATTAAATCTGCTCTATTCTTTTTACGCTAGCCGATCTTTTGGCTTTGTATTTTTTCTTTGCTAAATAATCTTTTAATAATAGCTGTTTTTATTAATAGTCCATTTTCATTAAGCAAATTTTTGCTTAAAAATAAAATATTTTTTTATGAAAAAAACTTTATTTCGCACTACCCCAAATGGCTTCTTGTGAAGAGGCACCCCAATTCGGACCTACATAGGATTCAGCCAGGATTTCTGCATCGAAAATTTCTTCTGCGTCGATCTTGACTTTGTTAGGGGCTCTAGCTAAATCAAACTAGATCTAAAACCCCCCCCAAACGTTTAGGAGCAATGCCCCTTAGCTTTAGCCCTATTTTTACCGTGACTGATAGCTAAGACAAGCATAACATGCAACTCTTATCCTTTGACAAATTGACACTACCAAATATGGCAAATTCCCAGCGGCTAGGAACGCGAGTCAACTCCTCTTTTCATGGCCAATCGAAGCACTGTCAACTCCTTTCCTTATTCGTCACTGTGGCTGTAGCCAAGAGAAAGTATAAATACTGTGCCTGCAAGGAAGAAGGCAGAGCAGTGGCAACATCCATATGTATGTCTCTCAACTAGCTACTACTTTCAGATACTAACTACAAAGAGGAGAAGCGAGAAAAATTTTCAAGTGCCTCAGTCGTTCGGCTTAATTTTATGCTATGGCCGGCGGAGGGCTACCGACGACAAGCGACGAAGTGAAGCATTACAATGGCCGCGTCACTGCTTTCGTTGTCGTGACCTGCATCATTGCTGCCACCGGCGGCCTCATATTCGGCTATGACATCGGCGTTTCCGGTGAGTAAATAATGCAATTTTACTTGTAGATGAGCTTGTCAAATTAACTAATTAATATGTAGGAGGAGATCCATCCTGAGCTTAAATCGTATGCTGCAGGGGGTGTGACCTCCATGGACGCGTTCCTGGAGAAGTTCTTCCCGTCGGTGTACGAGGAGCAGAAGAACGCCACCGGCTCGAACAAGTGGTGCCAATTCGACAGTCAGCTTCTGACTGCCTTCACGTCCTCGCTATACATCGCTGGACTCATCGCCACCTGTTTCGCCTCCTCCGTCACGCGAAATTATGGCCGTAAGATCTCCATGCTCTGCGGCGGCGCCTCCTTCCTCGTGGGCTCCGCCATCAATGCCGCCGCTGTTAATGTGGCCATGCTCATCATCGGTCGCGTCCTCCTCGGTGTCGGCATAGGCTTTGCTAACCAGGCTGTCCCGCTCTACCTATCCGAAATGGCCCCGCCGCAGCTCCGTGGGGCTCTCAACATGGGCTTCCAGATGGCCACCACCATCGGCATCCTCGTTGCCAACCTCGTCAACTATGGCACCGGGAAGATCAGGGCCGACCATGGCTGGCGCATCTCGGTCGGCCTCGCCGCCGTACCGGCCCTGATCATGACCCTCGGCGCTATCTTCCTCCCGGACACGCCCAACTCCCTCGTCGAGCGTGGCATGACCGAGAGAGCGCGCGCCATGCTCCAGAAGGTGCGCGGCGTCGACGACGTGGAGGACGAGCTGCAGGACATGCTGACGGCTAGCGAGGCGGCGAAGCAGGTGACCAACCCCTGGCAAAGCATCCTGAAGAGCGAGCACCGGCCACATCTCGTGATGGCGGTGGCCATCCCCATGTTCCAGCAGCTGACCGGGATCAACGTGATAATGTTCTACGCGCCGGTTCTATTCAAGACGATCGGGTTCGGCAGCAGCGCGTCGCTGATGTCGGCGGTGATCTCTGGCCTTGTGAACGTGTTCGCCACGACAGTGTCGATCGCGACGGTGGACCGGTGCGGGCGTCGGGTGCTGTTCATCGAGGGTGGGGTGCAGATGCTTGTGAGCCAGGTGGCAGTGGGGGCCATTCTTGGCGCCAAGTTCGGCGACGAGGGCATGGGGAAATTGTCGCCGGCGATGTCGGATCTAGTGCTGGCCCTGATCTGCATATACGTGGCGGCGTTCGCATGGTCGTGGGGCCCATTGGGCTGGCTGGTGCCCAGCGAGATCTTCCCACTGGAGGTGCGGTCGGCCGGGCAGGCCATCGTGGTCGGCGTCAACTTCTTCTTCACGTTCATCATTGCACAATTGTTCTTGCTTGGGCTGTGCCACCTCAAGTCCGGCCTGTTCTACCTCTTCGCTGTCTTTGTGGCAGCCATGACCGTGTTCGTGATCATGTTTGTGCCAGAGACAAAGGGTGTGCCTATCGAGGAGATGTCATTGGTGTGGAAAAAGCACTGGCTGTGGAAGCTCTACATCCCCGACGACCACGATCACGGTCACGGTCACGATCACGACCACGACCACGACCATGACCAGACCTCATCGGAGGACAACCGTTGCTCGACTTGATCGTCACATTATTTTAATCTTTTGAATAAAAATATGCAGAGGAGACCCTTAATTGAGAGGAAGGTCAATAAAAACATTACGTGCAGGTAGGATCGATGCGTCAGGATGAGGTCAAGTAGTGGAGGGTGATTAGTGTAAAACTTCCTATGTACTCTGCATCCTGATTTATGATCAGTCAATTAGAGTTCACAATGAAAGGATCAAATGGAGTATTTTTTTTAACTTTAAAGCTTATTTTGCAATATTTTCTCTTATTTTACTTGTGAAAATGTCCTCCTATTTTATGTTAATCTCTAACAACTTAGCACACGTCTAGATTCTACCTTCTAACTATTATCTCATTGGACACTTACATTCACAACCCTTTGGTAACATTAATAATTTAAGATTTTTTTTTTCTAAAAATTATACTTTCTTAAACATTAATCAAAAAAATTTCTAGCCACTAAGTATAGACATGACTTAGATCCTAACTTCTTAAGAGTTCTCATGGTAGTGGTGTTCATTCTACAATATGACCTTATATGTGGCTTCTCGCTTCTTCACATGATTCTCCTGATCTCATATCAACATAGGGTTGTGATGATGGAATGAATTTGAGATTAGAAATTATTTTTGAAGTATCCAATGCTTGTGCCATACTTTACTCATCTTGATCATAGTTGAGGAATAAACCTGAGGCAGAGAAGGAGCAAGGTTGAGTATGAATCAATAAGTAATACTCAAACGAGTATGAGTCTACCATATCATTGGAGAATTGATTAAATTAATTAATTAAGTTGAGATAATAGCCTAAATTAAGATAATTAATTAACTTCAACATCACAAAACCTAAATTGAGGTAATCAACTTAAAACTTAGTTGATAAAATTATCAAATAATAAAAAAAAATTAAACTCGCAAGTTATGGGAAAACTTGGATATATATGTCTTTGGAAGTGATGAGCACATCAGGGTCATCAAATTTGATCTCACGTTCATGCTACCGTGCTACTGGGCTATGATTTTTTCTAGACCATGGGGTCCGTGTTGTCCACTTAAACATAGAGTATGTGAATCAATGACATTATGCTTCATTTAGGCACACGATTTTTTACCCAAGTCTGTACTCGTTTATTGAAGTTTCTCTGGAAAGGGCGTTCCTCTGCCTTACGGAACTATGAATAACATTATCATTTGCATTGCATTTCCTCAAGATAAATCGTAAAACTACTTTGCAGTTACGTTAAAATCTCAAATGACTGGTTTGTTATGGTTGAGGGGCTAAAGAAGTCAACTCCGGGCCTTTACACAGATGCGCAGAAAATGGATACTGGGCTTTGCAAAAAGAACACAAATTCCTTCTTATATTCTATTCAAAGGAGATTGGAATAAAAGGTTAACCAATCACAGTAGAGAGTTGGTTTTCTACTGATTAAACAATTACATAATGATCGAATCACAGTCAACATTTATCCAGTTCTGTACGTATAGAATGTATAATCTACATATGTCTTGATCTTCCTCGACTGTGCATCTATATAAACAGGTTGTGGTATACACAAATGAGAAAAAACATGTCATCTATGGTTGAATTTACGCAGCCAAATCAAGCAGATGCTATCCACTTTATTGTCACACATCGATCAATTGGCTTGTATATCTCCAACTGTGCGCGGCAACAAACTACAGGAGATTTCTCAGTATTCAGAATCTCAGCGCCTCTTCTGATGTGTCAGTTTTGACATCGAGCAGTGGCCTACGGTTAGTCTGCTCAATGGATGGAACACCTTGTTCACTATCTTCATTGAAGCGGTCTACACTTTCAAGAAATATACCTGCGCATAATGCAATAAAAGCACCTGTTTTAAGTTTTCAAGGATATACTGAGAAATGAGACTATAGGCCACAGGGGTAGTTAGACCCAGTTATACAAAATGAATGCTTAAATTTATGGAAAAGCTTCAGTGGAGAATGAAGATAGCAAAGAATATATATAAAAAAATGAATTACATAGCAAGAACATTCACAAGTAGAAACACCCGAAAGGCATAAGAAAAACGATATACTTATAAAGTGGTGGATCACTTATCAAGCATATTGAACGGTGCTTTTCCAGATTTAGTCATATTAATCCCAGTGTAAGTATTAAAGGTTTTCAGGATGACAAATTCATGTGATCAAGCCAGCAGCTCACATACAATAACCCATATACAATCTATTTGCCCAAATCACAAGCAAGCTTTTATTTTATTTATCAATACTAGTCTGAGAACATACTGGTATGAATACTGTGCATATGTCTGTAAAAGTACTATGCAGATTCAAGACTGATGTATTCTCTGTTACGAGCGATATGGGCTGCCATTTATCATGTGTTAACAAAAAACTACATATGCAATTAGATAGAGAGGAATCATTTTGAATGTGCACCTCAAAACAATAAAATAATTGCAAACTGACTGGGGCCTACCTACAAACCATACTGCAGCCGCGATATACAAAACTGACGTAAGTATCAAAGCACTTAATCTCCAGTTGTTGACATAATCCTGCACCAAAAACCAAACCACACACCTTACAGTGACTTGAAAAAGTAAATATTTCAACATCCATGCGAAACAAAAACAGGATAGTCAAATTAAACAAAGCAGAAATTGTTACAGTAAGCACCAAGTAAACCAAAAGTTATAATTCTAGAAGACAGGAACTAGTGATGTTAACTTATTCCAAAATGGTACTACATTAGCTTTCTAAATTCTAAGTAAAGAATAAAATCCCAATTTCACTTCCCAAAACACCAAGACTGATAAGTGATCCTTTCTACATAGTTACATTGTCCAGACTCTAGATCATCAATTTAACTTTCTCATAATCTAACAATAGCTTCAAAATGGTGTCCAATTAGAATTATCATAACAATACATAAAAAGTGATTATTTGAATTTCAAGATCCAATAGGCAGATTGTTCTGATTCAAATTTCCATGTTAGCTTGTCAAAATGACCTATTAGTAAATATAATGACTTGGTTGTGGAAATGAAACATTTGAGCAAACTAAAAATATGAGAATATTGTACTCATTTGACAGAATAAAATTTGGAAGTAATTATATTGACTCTTATTTCAATATGAAATGGCTCTGATTTGAGTATAGTCCAATATGAAATGTTGGACTTACTCGCATTCTTTCTCTTCTAATAGCTGACCACTTCTCTCCTTCTCATTTTTTTGATGGAAGGAGAGAAGGTGCGAGATGGAGAGAACAAACAATGAGGACATTCCAGGAAGAACTCCAGAAAGCACAACGGGCAGAAGAGAATTGAGGACTTGAAAGATGCTTGTCTTCTCTGATAACTAAATTTAGGAGAAAATTCTTAATCTAAACTCTTGAGTGGTGGATAGGTACGTGACATCTTTTCTCGAATGTTTTTGCATCAATATTGATAATGCCATAGCCAAATTTGCATCTCTAGGGTCGATTCTGCTCTGATCGACTGAGCCTTGTTCTAAGGTTGACTGAGGGCTGTTTTGATGACATTGTGATTAGGTTTGAATCTAACTAATGATCACTGTTAGATTATGTTTTTTTTTAACTAAAACTTATCTATTGTGAGACAGTATTTTTACAAATAATAGATTTAAAGAACTAGGGACTAAAATGAAAATATATTGATGTGGTACTCAAGTAGAGAATAAGTTTATGAGAGTAGTAGTTGACCCTTATTTTGATTTATTCGGAGATGGATTAAGTTGAATTTTTAACAATGTGGAGTTAGTGGATATTTGGTAGTAACCCTTTCATTGTCTCTCTCCACCCCCTTCTTTATGGTTGATGCCAACATAATTTATTTTTGTTGTGTTTGGTAGAATTTTAATAGAGCATATATCCTAGTACAGTTGGTCACTTGATAGAATAGAGCATATATCCTAGCAAGCTGAAGCCCTAGGATAGCCCAAGCAATCAGGACACTTGGACTGAAGTCATTCAAGAGTTTTATAAGTGATCGAACTACAAAGGCATCAACTATCCAAGCAATCAATTCACTTGAGACAGATCTGGAGTCATCTTAGCATCTTGTAAATCGCTTGGGAGCAACCCAAAGCTACAACCCTGACATTCCAAACATGTAGATTACTTGAGAACAACCTCACACCACACACCACACACCTAATGTTCAGATACCATGAGAATAACTTGAGTCACTAGTATTTGTGCTGTATATGGTTAATGCCGCTCACATCGAGCACATCAGAACTAAATGCTACCCAATACTCATACATTATTTAGAGTAACCACTTCTCATACAAAAAGGACAACCTCCATTGTTGAATACAATTATAAGTTTCATAGCACAAAGACATTAAATGGTGTAACCATCATGTGCAAAATATTCTAGGCACTAAAACATTATAAATACCCTTTCAAACTGAGTGAAAAGTAATTTCTCAACTCTCATTTGGTTATTACTGCATATTCGCCCCATAACTTTTAGGCTAAGCAGAGCATCAAAGAGAAGGGCACTTGGATAAATTATGGGCCCATCTTTATACAGGATCATATAGCTCAACCAACAGGGAGACTAATCACTTGGCAGAAGGTGCAACAAACATAATAGAGCATTAGATCAATCTTAGTTAAGCGAATCATTCTGCTCCATGTCTAGGTTTTTGAACACTAGAAATGTAGTCCACATCAAGTTTGATACCTAGATGCTAGTAATTGTGTTCCTCTTTGTATTTGGATTGCACATGATGAAATGATGATACTTAATGTTGATTTTATTCTGGAGGACCAGCTTAGTCTCATTTTAGTCTGCCCATTGTTGAATTTTCGTAGCATTGTTTTGATGTCAATTTGATAGTTTTCATGAGCTTTTATACCTACATGAGTTCATAAATATTTATGCATGAACATATGATGGATTTTATAGCTTATACATTGGAGAGGAAAACCCTATTGTCCAGGTCATACAGCAAGTGTACTGTAATAGCCCAGTTCTGGACATCAAACTGTTATGGATCCGTAAAAAAGATCCGATCCGCCCTCCCATCTAGAGGACATACTCACGTCGAACCGGGTCCGGACCCGGTTCGGTTCAGGGGGCAGCGGCTGGTACGGTCCAAGGAGGAGGAGTTGCGTGAGAGGGGTATTAGGGCTGAGGAGGAGAGGAGTTAGGGTTAGGTGATGTTTTTCCTTCTAGGCGTATGTGACGTTGTATCTCGTCGGGGCGATCCGACTGAGGGAGCTTTCTTGATTCCTGTTCTTGTTTGCTACTTTTTTACTTTCTTGCTTGCTGAACTACTTCCCATAACATTTGGTCCGACCTGCCAGATCCGTGAAGGGAGTTCTTAGCAGAGGAGCAAATCGTAGGAGAGAGGTGCTCGGGTTTGTCTGATCGCGGAGTGATGGCGACGACGTGAAGTGAAGCATGTTTAGAACATGTGGAAAATTCCCTAGCAGATCTGCAAGCCACGATCTGCAAGCCACGATGGCAGCTATGCAGGCCGATCTGAATTCCGCCAGAGAAGATCGTCGACAGGAGGTGTTAGCCCTAGCCGAGGAGAGGCGGAAGGCTCTGGACGAGCACCACCAGCATAGAGAAGAAATCTCGGAGATGAACCGCCGCCATGCCGAGATAAAACGCCATCCGGATACCCTAGATGAGATGAGGAACCTACTGACAGATATGACAAAGGGAAAAGGGACGGAGCACACAACAATCCATTCGGTGGCTGGCGGATCCCGCGGAGCACGGGGTCCGGACGAGATGATGGAGGCTCCCGATGGAAGGCATGAGCCATATCGACCACTTCGTTTGCGGGAGGAGCGATGGTTGCCAGCAGAGCAGGGCTTGGGCCAACAGCCTCTGGGTTCCCACGGCGAGGCAAGGCATTTCGGTGGTGGCCGAGCAGGGGGCGATGTCGACCGCGAATCCTGGGGAAGTGACGATCGCCGCGTCCTCCACAGGCATGTTGATCTTCCCACTTTTGACGGCAATGACCCAGTCGGGTGGATAGCCAGAGCGGAACAGTATTTTGACATTCAAGGAACCACCGAAGATTACAAGGTATCTTTAGCCTTTGTCAGCATGGAAGGACCCGCTAATCATTGGCTTCGATGGCGGATCCCGAACATCACGTGGGAAGGACTGAAGTTAGAGATTATGCAGTCATATAGTGAGTATCCCGCCACCAATGCTTATGAGCGGTTAGCTGCAATCGAACAGGGTCAACAGACGGTGACCGAGTACATTACGGCGTATGAAAAAATTGTTTCGCAAATTCCGGATCTAACCGAGTAGCAATATTTGGGTTTCTTTTTGAAAGGCTTGAGGTCGGAAATTAGGGAACGTGTTCGGGCATTTTTTCCCAGCACTATCATGAGAGCTATGACCTTAGCCAAGGTCATCAAGAAGGAGCTTGGTGGGGGAGAAGGACCAAGGTCGCGAGCAGTAGCCCATCGGGTAGAGGGTCATCGAGTGTTGGAGGACTTACATCTACCAAAACCACATGGCTGTCCACCACTCCCCAGTTGCAATCTACTGCCAGAGCTGCGGGCAACAATCAGGTCGGGCCGTAAGGAGGAGCCAGAAAGGAGAGTAGCCAGCGTAACTACGCTAAGGAGGGTAGTCAGGTTCGTTCTTCTACGGGCGCGGCACCACAGGGTGATTGTGCGAGAGGAGGCAGGGCTATGTCATATCAAGATTATATCAGCAAAAGAGAAAAGGGTTTGTGTTTTCGGTGTGACCAATCGTACCATCCTATGCACCAATGTAACAATAAAAGTCTCCAAATTACACTTCTAGCTGAGGAAGATGAGGTCGATGGGGACGATCAAGAGGAAGGAGGTGAATTGACGAACCAAGGGGAGCCCGTCTGTAACCGGATGGAACTTTCCTTATTTTCGATAAGTGGTCTGTCAACTCCCCGTAAAGACACATCCTTACAAGGTCAGCTTGGGCGATGGGGCATGAGTCACGGCGCAAGGCAAATGCGAGCGGCTGACGGTGGTGTTGGGCGATTACAAAACGGTGTTACAAGCCTACTTATTTAGTCTTGGCAGCATTGATGTGGTTTTAGGGATGGCTTGGCTGGAAACACTAGGAGAAGTCAGGGTGGATTGGGAGCGAAAATACATGAAGATAGCGCAGGAAGGGCAAGAACGCATCCTCCAGGGAGATCATTCATTGACGCAGTCTTCGGTCTCACTCAAGGGTCTTGGCAAGAGTGACACTGACGTGGAGTTCTAGTTGGCGATGGGGTGCGATGAAAGTATAGACGAGAGGGCAGACGGTTGGGGGGCTCTGACGCGAACACAGACACACCAACTACAGAATCTGCTACAAGTCTTTGATGATGTTTTTTCAGAGGTGACGGTTTTCCCCAGAGAGAGAATTTGATCATGCAATTGACATTCAGCCTGGTGAAGGGCCAGTGAAAGTGCGCCCCTATCGTTACGCCCACCGTCAAAAGGATGAGATAGAACACCTGGTGCAACAAATGTTGATGGCGGGTGTCATTCAACCAAGTTCAAGCCCGTATTCTAGTCCGGTAATCCTAGTGCGCAAGAAGGATGACAGTTGACATTTTTGTGTGGATTATCGTGCTCTCAACGATATCACTGTGGCTGACAAGTATCCTATTCCGGTAATTGAAGAATTAATTGACAAGCTACAAGGAGCGGAGTATTTCTCCAAAATTGATTTGCGTTCAGGCTATCATCAGATTAGGGTCAAAAAGGGGGACGTCCACAAGACGGCGTTCCGCACCCACTCAGGCCATTATGAGTTTCGAGTTATGCCGTTCGGTCTGAAGAACGCTCCTGCAACTTTTCAAGCCGTCATGAACGAAGCATTCCGACTGTATCTTCGTAAGTTTATTCTGGTGTTTTTTGATGATATTTTAATTTACAGCAGCACCTGGGATCAGCATATGGGGCATCTGAACCAAGCATTGAAGGTGCTAAGAACGAACCAACTGGTGGCAAACAAATCCAAGTGCAGTTTTGGGAAGACGCAAGTTGAGTACTTGGGCCACATCATTTAACCTAGGGGAGTGGCCATGGATCCAAGGAAAATTAGTAGTGTTCGTGAGTGGCCGGTTCCTTCCACAGTGAAGTAACTGTGTGGATTCCTAGGACTCACATGGTATTACAGGAGGTTTGTAAAGGACTATGGAAAGATAGCTAAACCCCTTACCAACCTTCTCAAGAAAGAGGGGTTTCGTTGGGATGGAGAGACTCAGGAGGTAATGACCACAGCCCCGGTTTTAGCCCTACCAGATTTCACCCAAGAGTTTGTCATAGAATGTGACGCGTCTGGCAGGGGCATCGGCGCAGTACTCATGCAACAAGGGAAACCTATAGCCTACTTCAGGAAGGCTCTCTCTGATGGCAATTTAGCCAAATCCACGTACGAAAAGAAGCTTATGGCCCTAGTGTTATCAGTCCAGCACTGGCGACCATATCTGCTTGGGAGGAAGTTTAAGATCCTGACAGACCAAAAGGCTCTGAGGCACATACTGGAATAGCGCATCACCACTCCAGATCAACAAAATTGGTTGGCTAAATTACTGGGCTATGATATGGAAGTATCTTATAAACCAGGAAGTGACAATAGAGCGGCAGATGCATTATCTCGACTACCCGAGCAGGCAGTTTTAAATGCCCTATCTGGACCGCGGTGGTTGGACATCAATCAGCTTCAGGACGATGTGGATAAGGACCCTACTCTACGTAAGATCAAATCTGAGTTGCAGCAACAGCCGGCCAACGCTACACCTTTTGAACTACGCGCGGGGCGACTGTTTTATAGAGGGCGCATAGTGCTACCGGCGAATTCAAAGTGGACACACACCATATTTCAAGAATGTCATAACACACCGACGGGGGGACATTCCGGTGCTTTCCGCACCTATCGCAGAATAGAGGATAATGTGTATTGGGTCAGCATGAAGAAAGACATTTATCGTGCGGTGGCTGAGTGTGTAATTTGTCAACAACAGAAATACCAAACAACCTCGCCAGCTGGTCTACTACAACCCTTACCCATTCCAGACCGTGTATGGGATGATATAGCTATGGATTTTATCACGGGGCAGCCGCGATCCAAAGGGGTTGATGCAATACTTGTAGTGGTCGACAGACTATCCAAATATGGTCATTTTTGTGCCCTCAAACACCCGTGTTCAGCAAGTTCTGTGGCAGAATTATTTGTCAAAGAAGTGGTCAAACTTCATGGGGTTCCTAATTCGATTGTAAGTGATCGCGATCCGTTGTTCATTAGTCGATTTTGGTCGGATCTTTTTCGGTTACAAGGGACGAAGTTACGCATGAGCTCCGCATATCATCCGGAGACTGACGGACAATCAGAAGTGCTAAACAGATGCCTCAAGACATATTTGCACTGTTTTGCATCGGAACAACCAAAAGAGTGGGCGGCGTGGTTACATTGGGCGGAGTATTGGTACAACACGAGTTTCCAAACCGCAGCTGGAATGACTCCGTTTGAGGTGGTTTATGGCCGCCCACCTCCCAGCCTACAACATTATGTGTTCGGCGAGTCTGGCGTGGACGCTGTGGAGCGAGCCTTGTTGGACAGAGATGAAATACTCCGGCAACTTAAATGTAACATATATCGGGCCCAGCAACGGATGCTCAAATTTGCCAATGCACATCGAAAAGACACAAGTTTCTCTCCCGGGGATCTCGTCTTCATCAAGCTGCGTCCACATCGTCAACATTCTGTAGCCAGACGCGTCAATCAAAAGTTGGCTGCGCGTTTTTATGGTCCTTTCCACATCAATCAACGCATCGGCACGGTAGCTTATCATCTGGACCTACCTCCTCACTCTCGAATTCATCCTGTTTTTCATGCCTCACAGATAAAAAAGGCTATCGGAGACGCTGCAGCTGAAACGGATCTTCCTGGCGATCTCGACGCGGAACTCTCCCATCAATACACGCCTGACACCATCCTAGCAACTCGAGTCATTATGAGAGAAGGAGAATCAGTTAATCAGTGGCTTATACGCTGGAATACAAAGACGGATGAGGACGCCACGTGGGAAGACGCAGCAATCATCAGCGAGCAATTTCCGGAACAGCTCCACAGCCTTGGGGACAAGGCTGTTCTTCAAGAGGGCGGTATTGTTACGGATACTGTTACGGATCCGATCCGCCCTCCCATATGGAGGATGTACTCACATCGAACCGGGTCCGGCTCCGGTTCAGTTCAGGGGGCAATGGCTGGTTCGGTCCAAGGAGGAGGAGTTGCGTGAGAGGGGTATTAGGGCTGAGGAGGAGAGGAGTTAGGGTTAGGTGATGTTTTTCCTTCTAGGCGTCTGTGACGTTGTATCTCGTCGGGGCGATCCGACTGAGGGAGCTTGTTTGATTCCTGTTCTTGTTTGCTACTTTCTTACTTTCTTGCTTGCTGAACTACTTCCCATAACACAAACAAAGTATTTGTTGCCTACTAATGGAAAGCAATGAAACTAGTGATGCCATCCTGTGTTGGACAACAAGAAGGTTCAGATTGTTGCGTAGTTGATAACATGGAAGCTGCAAGTGCCGTACAAAAATAAGATGAGTTTTTTGCCCAAACTAGCATGAAAATAGGGTTGGAAGTGGACCGCACATGCAATCCAGAAATGGACAGTGGTCAGCTAGGGTTCTGTTCAGAATTGGACAACATAAGGGGCTAAACAACATTACGTATGAAATTCCGTCCAGAAAGGAACCAGCGATGTGAGAATATATACCCAGTTTTGATCAATATTAGACAGCATTTTACACCTGATTATGGATAGTTTGTGTATAGTTAAGTTGAGAAAAATTTGGATAGCCATAGAATTCTAAATGAATATATCCTAGATATCAATATTGTTGTTGTATGCAGAGATTAAATTGCAGACTACTTTAATATTTATAGCTTGTGTTAGTATTGATAATCTATATGTGTCATTAAGTAAAAGATGTGTAAAAGATGGCGATCCCTTTTAAAAACTAAGTAGGATGTTTAGTAGATTCAAGAAGAGATAGTGTAGTCTTCTTAAGCTGTATATGCTGTTAGAACAAAAGATGTCTAAAAGAGCGATCCCTTGTACACACCAAATAGGGTGTTTAGTAGGTACTCAGAGGTGATAGTATAATCTATCTATGAGGAACTTGAGAAAACTTGTCCATAGAATCATATTAGAGTACCGTAGATATATCCTAGAGAGCATGACCTAATGATATGATCATGGAATGAAAAATTAGTTCATATTGCTTAGTGGGGGTGGTATATACCTGCATCATAGGTTAGTAAGACACATAAAATTTTAGCAATACTAACCAACAACATTGATATTATATGTCGATATGAATGGTGCATATTAGTATGATAGTGTATTGATGTATGCAAACTGATATTAAAACCTTAGATATGATATTGTTGAAATAACCTTAGATATGATATCATTGCAGCACTAGGTAGATCCAAGCAAAGAATTAAAAACCGGTTCGGTACCAACCAGTTTGTACTAGTCCGGTGAGGCAGCGGTCTCGGAACTATAGTAAACCGACGATATTATAGGGAAATTAATATTTTATTTCGGTACTGGTACAGTACCAGTGTGATAAAAACCAATCAATTTGTACCGAAGAAAATCTGATTTTGAATTGGTACCGGTATGCACCGGGCGATTCTGATAAAATATTTAATTATTATATTAAAAAAAATTAAATTAAAATTGGATTTTTCTAGTTTACTCCTGTACGTACCAGTCCGGCGACCCACCAGTCCGGTACACTAGTCTAGTTTTCCGATCCTTGGATCCAAGCACCTTGAAACAAATCATCAAACTTATATTACCTGACAAGAGAAGTCTCTTAAAGCCAAAGAGTTGGATTGGAAAGGAAAATTCACATATTTATTTATATGATTATTTTGAAAACAATTCATATTGTTACTTGTTTGAAAGTAGTTAGCATTGTTTCCTCTTTTCAAATTTTTCATTTCATTGAATGGAATATGGAATTGGTAGACCCCTTATATAGAAATATGCTCAACTCTGTGTCATCACCATGTCAATTTTTACCACGTTATCAATTTTTATTGTTTTAGTCAACTTTACTCATATCATATTATGAGTAAGATTATCATACATATGCGTAAATGTTAAATTGCCATGTAGTCATAACTTAGTATCATACTATTTTGGTTGGTTTCATGAAGATTTGTTATAAATTGTGAATTAGTGATCCATGTGGTAGTGACATGACTAATATAATTGTTAATCTTAAGGAGTGCTATGACAAGTGGGAAAACTATTCTTCTCGAGGTGTAATATATATTCTATTAGTTTCCATGTTTTGGCATGATAAATTGTTTTGGTGGGCATGAGAATATGTGTGAGTACCACATTTTGGAGGCTTTCAACTTATTTGGTTGTGGTTGAAGCTAGTGCTAGTACTCTTTCTTGATTATTTGTATTTGTTGATCATCCTTAAAATTTCATTGTTAGGCTTGAGTCCTTGAAAAACAGTTTTAAATGGTGGGTGAAATCTGAATAGAGATGCAGCTTGGATTTTTAAGTGATTGTAAGACTTGCTTCAATGATTCAGGGTTTTGACCTTGTAATAAATCAAATAATTGAATGAATAGTGAAAACTGAAAACACCTTGTTTGATTTGGATCTAGGGCTCAGTATCATGATGTCCTAGGATGCAGATTCAGTTGGTGGGTAATGATAGGGCATTGTAGGATTTATAACTTAACTACATAAAAGACAGTGACTCATATGGTGTTTAGGACCTTGAATAGACCGTACACTAGATGATATGGGTTTTTTCAGAGAGTGAGTTAGATAATGATTTGGTTTTAACTTGAGAAGTTTGATGTCTTCGAGATAGAATACTTGGTTAATTATTTTATAATTTGGCTGCAATCATAGGATATATCTAGCCAAGGAGCCCATGGTTTGACAAGGCATTGTATTAAATTTTGGTTTGAGATTATTTCATGGAATGATATGAAATTAAACCTCAATACGGATGAGATTAATGATCGAGTATGACAACTCAGCTTATGGTTGATCGTGATGTACAGTTGTGATTAGTGTAGGATACAAACCCTCATCTTTTTGGTAATCATAGTAATTGAGTTCTAATCATTTCAAATCAGAGTACAAAAATAAATACCCTTACATTAGTTTAATGTTTCAGGGGTGGATCTATAGAATTTGAAAAAACAAATAGAATATTTCTTGGAATTTTAGACTACTAGTTGGTATTACTGAGATCAATAGGTACACAAATTGATCTTAAGTTAAAGAAAACTTACAACATGCTTTATGATTTTATGGTTTGCCAAGAGTTAGTTTCTAACTCAAATTGAAATTTTGGTTAAATTGAAAGCCAAATTACAAGTGTGATCCTTATTCTAGGATCAAGTCTCGCTGCCTTGCTACAAATTTGGTTGGATAATGGAATATGCAATGGGCCAAGGGATGATTATATTGATCATTCAAAACTCTAGTTGATGACTGTAGGAAGTAGAAACGAGATTGGAATTAAGGCAAACTATCTCGGTGTTGGCATATGACTTTCATACAATAAATGTAGTTAAAGCTTTGGTTGTCTAAGCTAAACTTAAATTTTTGGAGGTTAGTGGTTAGGTTTAATTCCTTAGTAAATAGTTATTTTTATTGATGAATCAATCATGGATTGTAAAGAGGATTGCGCGATGGATTGGCTTAAGTGCTTGGACCTGACTCCTAGGGTGTGGGGTGATCTAGTGTCATGTTTAGGACTGTGGGTAGAGGTACAAACTGTGAATCTAGAGATCAGCTAAATCCATCTGGTCTACTATCAGAATTGAATTGAAATCTTTCCGTTGAATTCAGAGACTCAGCATAGGTTTTAATTATAGGTATTAGATGGATGAGTTGGTAAGATGTTTAGTATGAAACTCTGATCCTGATTTTACTATGAACATCCTCTTGTTATTTGCAATGATACTATATTGATTCAAGTGAAACATATAGGGATAATACCAAAATGCCATCTAAACAGAGGTACATAAGTACATTTTCAAACAACCCACCTGAACTGCTTTTTGTATAACTACACAGCTAATTTTTTCCTCTTTTTCAACCTCTATTTCTCTAACTTTTCAACAGATGAATCTAGATTAAAGGTCCCAATCATAGGAATCTTGGAAAGATCTTAATCTTGAATCGAGGTCATCATAGTATCATGAATTTGGCTGTAGGCAAGTTCAGACAGGTAATAGAAGTGGTAAACGTGTAATGGGCAAAAAGTTCATGGTACTTTGATACAAGAAATAATTTGGGTAGGGTAGTTGGAAAATGCCATTAGTTCAGAATGGTATCCCGAAATTACCCATATTATATATGGAAAACCTTTAATGTTTCAAAGTTACAGTTTGATATCAACAATTTATTTCAAAACTTCCAATATTATTGCATAGTTTTCAATCCTCACGACATATAACCACAAAAAGTAAAAATGAGTATTTTTATATAAACCTTACTAGGAATTAGAAAACATTGTTAGATGCTATGTGTTAGGCCTAGCCCTAATTTTAGGGCCCCGCCCAATTGGGCCGTTGACCAAGTGTCAAAATCGGCCCACTGAGATTACATCGAAGCTTCGATTTGGGGAAACAAATGAGCGGCGAATTCTTCGCCCGCCCCCTGCGACGCCGACGACAGCGACTGCTCCGGCGGCCGGAGGCCTCGGCCAACCCAACAGGAGGGATCGCCAGTCGTAGGCGCTCCACCGGGTGGTGGTCTCCCGGTTGGCAAAGGCGGCGGCGGCTTGCATTGCCGACGAGGCGGACGTGGCTGGGCGCTGGTGGATCGATGGAAAAAGACGATGCCAAGTCTTCTCGTCCTCATCCGGTGTCAGGCAGCAGTCTTCTACCCGGCGGACCGAGCGGTGGATCTCGATGGCTGCAAGGATGGCTAACGTGAGCGGCATGGGCAAAGCATCCGGACGGTATGGGTGCCGCCTGCCACAACATTGACCTCGCGCGAAGCTTTCACCCGTGCTGGTGGAGCGAGGGAATCCTATGCCGAGCTGCCTATAAGTGCAGCAGCCCGATGAGCTCGAGAGGAAAAGGGTGGCGCCGGTAAGGGACCGGCAGGACGACGGAAACAGAGGAGCGGTCGGCGGAAACACATGCGATAGGAACTCGCTGAACTAACGGTTCCGCCTCTCTCATCCTCTCCTCTCTATCTTCGAATCAAGGCGTTGAACTCGCCGGCGGGCAAGTGGTTGCCCTCTCCGGCGTGCTCCGGTGGTGAGGGTGGGTGGTTCAGAGCAATAGCGACGCCAAGTTTCCCCCTCGAAACCCCCCCCCCCCCTTCTGCCTTGTCCGACCCAGACGAACACGAGGCAGCGTCTTTGACAGGACGGGGAAGCTCAGGCGGGGGTGACGACTTCCGGTGCCCCTTTTGGGCGCCGATGAGGCTGAGGGCGAGGGGCGTGGTGCCTCTCCCCTGCTTCGGCGACGCTCGGTGTGGCGGGCGAGTCGCAGGTCCAACGAACACGAGAGAGAGGTTCTGTTCGTGGCGTCTGGTCAAAATCAACAAGTAGAAAATCGGAATCGGATGCAGGGTAAGCTGACGTGGACAGCTTAATCGAGTTAAAACTCAAATGGGGTCTGACATTGGTATCAGAGCGAGGTTCCGATCGAGGTGTTTTCGGCGCTCTCGCCGGCGCGATGGAAGAAGACTATGGTGTCTTCTCCTTCCAGGCGACGAGGAGTAGACGTCAGACGAGAGAGCACCTTCGTCCGGGACGACGCGTCGTCCGCCCTTTCCAGCGTGCGAAGCCAACGACGGCGAGCATCCTCCCCGAAGGGAGTGACGGGCGCTGGCACGTGAGGCCGACTTCTCCACCACGGGCAGCGACGGTGCTCCTGAGCGAATAGACGTCGGCCGCACGAGGCGGGGATGGCGATGAATGCGGATGGGAGGCGAGGCAGCACCTCCCCTTTACTCCAGGAGCAGGGAGTAGCGAGCGGAGGCTCGCGCTTCTCTCTGACGGCGAGTTGCGGCAACAGGAGCCGCGTGCTCCCCTGCTCCAGGGCTGCGATGGCAGCACTATCCCCACCAGCGGGTGGACATAGAGGAGATAAGGAGCGACGGCTCGGGCGAATGCTACCACGCGAGCCGCTCCTTCCGCAAGGGACGGGAGCACCTCTCCAGGTAGCGAGAGGTTGGCCCCACGCGGTGGCGTTGTCTCGCCGGTTAGTGGCGACGACACAGGCGGACGAGACCTACCGCCTTCTCCGAGCTGCGAGCGACGAGAGCGTCGCCTGCTCCACGAACGGCGGCAAGAGTAGCAGCCGCCTCCTCCTTCCTCCAAGCGGAGACCAGCAGCGGCGTTCCGGCGATCCTTCCGAAGACGCAGGGTCAGGCAAAGGAAAGGGAGAACACCTACTGGGACGAAAATACCTAGCCGCGTATGCCGACGAGCTTAAGCTCGAATACGGGTTTCGACGAGCTATGGTCGCCTGCGAACGGTGGCAAACGGGGTCAACCGACCAGGTAACGAACTCGAGCGGCTACTCATCTCGGAGAAGAACGCGATGTTTTTTTTTCCTCTGCTTCGGTGTGAGCTCTGCGGTGAGTTCAAACAAGGCCACGGTATCAACTTCCGCCTTGAGCAAACGGGCGAGGTGAGACGCCGCTCGCTGGATAAGAACGAGAGGAGGTCTCTCGTCGAGGAACAATGCCCGGTGGTCCACGTCGAACTTTCTCCGACGACCTCTCTGCTTTCCGGAGCGAACGGGCGCTCGAGTTTTGGACGCAGTCGGGCGTTGACCGGTGTCGAGAGGGGACCCAAAATCAGCTCTCCGATTCAGACATGAGTCATGGACGAACCCGCACCATGACCTTTGCCTTCGTTCACATGTGAATGTTAATCACAACCGGAACAGCGGGTCCCAACGAAGGATCCGTGATTGGATCCAACAAGAATAAATGGGTAAACATGCAGATGTAAATCAACGCTCGGGTTGGATGCGACCGAGCATTGACTCAAGTGAGATACTTAATTTTGGGTGCAGCCATTGTGTGCCGGTGCATCACCAAATATATGTAAATTCTCTTATCATATTTTAGTTCGACAATCAAATTTTGAGGAAAAATTTAGGAAAAGTTAATATACCTTAAAAGAAACCGCTAATTGAGGAAAAGTTAGCAGACTTCAAAACTGCTATTCGAGGAAAAAGTTGGCAGACTTCAAAACTGCCATTTAAAGCGATCAAGTTAGCAGACTTTAAAACTGCTATTCGTGGTCTAAAAGAGTTAGCGGACTCTAAGGCTATTATTTAGGGAGAAATGAGGAAGAGTTAGCAAACTCTAAAACTACTATGCGTACAAGAAGAGTGGACGATGTCCAACTAAAATAAAAGAGATCCCTCTTCTTGGTTCCACTAAGCCAACTTCGCATAAAGGGATGCCTTTATGTGAGGGAAACTTGGGTGGACAACAGGAAGAAAACCCTTAAAAACACTAGTCTGAGCTGAGTTTCTCGTCATAAGGGGACGCCTTTATGAGGGGTAGACTCAGGGACAAAATGAAATTGGGCGCGCTAAGTTACTCTTCGACGGAGGTGCTATGGGACACCTTCGAAAGGGAGGAGACTTAGGTGTAACCAAGTTGGACGATTCTCCCTAGCGATCCAATTCGATCGCAAACCTTATGGAACCCTCTCCTATAATTCAATGAAAAATTCGAGTGCGAGTCGAACGGCACTAAAGATTCGTCGAGGGCGACGAATAGCTTAGGAGGGGGAGAATGTTAGGCCCAGCCCTAATTTTAGGGCCCAACCCAATTGGGCCGTTGACCAAGTGTCAAAATCGGCCCACAGAGATTAAATCGAAGCTTCGATTTGGGGAAACAAATGAGCGGCGAATTCTTCGCCCGCCCCCTGCGACGCCGACGACAGCGACTGCTCCGGCGGCCGGAGGCCTCGGCCGACCCAACAGGAGGGATCGCCAGTCGTAGGCGCTCCACCGGGTGGTGGTCTCCCGGTTGGCAAAGGCGGCGGCGGCTTGCATTGCCGACGAGGCGGACGTGGCTGGGCGCTGGTGGATCAATGGGAAAAGACGATGCCAAGTCTTCTCATCCTCGTCCGATGTCAGGCAGCAGTCTTCTACCAGGCGGACCGAGCGGTGGATCTCGATGGCTGCAAGGATGGCTAACGTGAGCGGCATGGGCAGGGCATCCGGACGGTATGGGTGCCGCCTGCCACAACATTGACCTCGCGCGAAGCTTTCACCCATCAGCGGCTGGGTGGAGCGAGGGAATCCTATGTCGAGCTGCCTATAAGTGCAGTAGCCCGATGAGCTCGAGAGGAAAAGGGTGGCGCCGGTAAGGGACCGGCAGGACGACGGGAACAGAGGAGCGGTCGGCAGAAACACATGCAATAGAAACTCGCTGAACTAACGGTTCTACCTCTCTCGTCCTCTCCTCTCTATCTTCGAATCAAGGCGTTGAACTCGCCGGCAGGCAAGTGGTTGCCCTCTCCAGCGTGCTCCGGTGGTGAGGGTGGGTGGTTCGGAGCAATAGCGACGCCAAGTTTCCCCCTCGAAACCCCCCCCCCCTTCTGCCTCGTCCGACCCAGACGAACATGAGGCAGTGTCTTTGACACGGGACGGAGAAGCTCAGGCAGGGTGACGACTTCCGGTGCCCCTTTTGGGCGCCGATGAGGCTGAGGGCGAGGGGCGTGGTGCCTCTCCCCTACCGCAAGCCCTTCCCCTGCTTCGGCGACTCACCGTGGTGGGCGAGTCGCAGGTCCAACGAACACGAGAGAGAGGTTCTGTTCGTGGCGTCTGGTCAAAATCAACAAGTAGAAAATCGGAATCAGATGCAGGGTAAGCTGACGTGGACAGCTTAATCGAGTTAAAACTCATATGGGGTCTGACACTATGCTACCCTATTTCACTTATGCTTGGCATTGCAATAGACTTGTATGCTTGTGCAACTCCAACTAAGATTTTAAATACCAGTCTGTATTAGTGTACTCAAACTGTTATGTACCAAAGGGTACCAGTCTATACTTACAATACTAATGGTACTAATATATATATATACTAACCTTGTATCCTAGTTTTAGTATGGTGACATGGTTGTTCCTTAAACATTATCAATTTAGATACAAAGTTGGACCACTACAAACTACTTGCACCGCGCGGTGTAGATCGGTTTTTATTGTATTAGCTCCACCACTAGGAGGTAATTTTAAGTTCAAATATTTCAATAATTATCAACTTAGAGAAAAGGACACCAGATATGCATATTGAATATACTCATCCAGCAAAACACAACTAGCATTGCTACAGTAGCGATCTTTAAAATAAAATATCACTGTGGATAAAACAAACTCAAAAGTCAAAACCACCTGCAAAACCCCAACCAGGGGTGAAGATGGAACGTCACCAAATATGTGGATAGAAACAGTGGACATAGCCATTGAGAGTGGCCTCAAGCTAGGTTTGACAGTGTGAAGGCAAATATAATTTACTGGACCCTGCACAGCCATGTGAGTTAGAGGTGAATTTGCTTGTTAAAATGGAACAAATTGCATCAAAACCTTCAGTGTACTCAATAGCAAGCATTTAGCAGAAAAACGAGCACGCATGCAAAAATAATTACAGTACAATGGATGAAAAAGTACTACCTAAAATGAAACTTATGGCTCTCACATTACTTACCAAGATAATTAGTATATGTTAATAGAAGTCCAGAAACAACAACGGGAGAAAAAAAATTGAATTACCAAAAGAAATACCTCATTGCTTTACTGTCTCCAATTGTGTTCTCCTTATTTCATGACTCACATACAAGTAGTAGATCAATATTTCCAACAATTACACTAAAGGCATACTTCAAGCAGCCTTCCTAGTTTGATTTATCACATGAACCCAAGGGCTCCATCGCTCCAACTTTGAGGCTCCAAGCTCTTTTGTTAACGCTTAATTTTCTTTTCCAGAAGGCAAACTGGAAATCATTCTCGGGAATGACCTAACATCCAACTTCAGTGCAAAAGGATTATGAAGGAAGCTAAATTTATTAACAAGCCTTTGATCTAGCTTCATTCTGTATAGCTTAGCAATTGAATCTCTCAAAGAAGAAAGATCTTTTAGGTTACAGTCCATAATGACCAAGACTTTGTATCGAGACTTTATTAACATTATGTAGCAAGATCAAAGTCAACTCAAGTCCTCATTCTTTAATGAAATCACGTGTGACGAGATATGACTACCTTTCTTCCTCTCAACAAGATGACAAATTTGAAAAGAAAATAAAGTTGAAATCAAGGATTTAAAGACTAGTCTATACTATATGGGACTATGGGAGGTTAGTTGGTATTATGTATAGATCATAGTTTAAGACATGGTTTAATGAACCAATCCAACCGGCGGTCCGACCGGTACATACCAGTTGAACCGAGCGGCGTCTATAATCGAGCAAAGCCTTTGTTCTCTCGCCCCCGCTGGCGAAAGCTTCTTCCTCAAGCGGCGGAAGCTTCGAACAAAGCTTTTGTGACTGTTCCTCCAATTCCGCCATGCCGTCCTAGGCTCCGGTGCCGGTCCTTCGTCAGACCGATACAAATCGGAGGAACCAGTTTGGTACCAGCCAGTTTATCCGGTTTGTACCGGTTCGGTGGATGACTAATCTCGGACCAAGCTGAAACCGATTTAGACTTTAAAAACCGGTTAGTACCGGTATGAACCGGTTAGTACTGTATATGTTTTGGATCCAAAAATACAATTTCTATTATGTATAGTATGCCAAATTCAAATAGAAATGAGGGGCTCATACATGCTGATCTACTAGAGGAAGAATAATGTGCTGTTAAATGAAGAATTCTGGAAAAAAAAGATCCATTAGATGAACAATACCTGTGTGGCAAAGACAAGTAATTCTCCAACCGCAAAGAACGGTATAAAACCATATAGGCTTCTGAAGCAAAAAGCACTGAAACAAAAAACCGCACCAAGAAAGGTTGCTCCAGAAAGAAGCTGCAAGTCGTATTATTACTAGCTTTCAGCGAGTATTACAAAGGCTTGTCTCTAGATTTTCAAAATGTATTAAAGAGATTACAAACACTTATGACATAGATAACAGACTTAACAGACAAGTTAGAATAATATATGGTCACCTGATGTAAACTAGTGGTCTCCTTGACATCAAGTGTACTTCCTGTATTTCTTTTATATTGAATATGTTCTTGATAGCTTTGGCAAACAATCATTGATAAATGCTTGAAAATTAATATCGTTATAATTCAATCCCTAGATGTTGCACTATCGCCATGTATGAAGGTTCAGGCAGCTTCATATTTCTCTCAAAATTGAAGGTTCATGATAAAGTTTACATAATGTGTATTGGGACTTAAGCGTATTTAGAGGTTTTATCACCAAAGCTTAGTTCCACATCAAGAATAAGTCTTACTCAACATCAAAGTAAGGTTACACTAATCACTAATTATTTATCGAACATTTTTCTTCAGTTCTTGATACAGAAAAGCGATAGATGTTGAGATAGATGGACTAAAATAAGTTTCTCGAGAGCTTGAGCGTTCTCCCAAAGGGATAAGACTTGTTGCTTGCAGGTGGGTTTTTATTATGAAATATAATTCTAACAGAAGTGTAGAATATTACAAAGCCATGAATTGCTGAGATTCTTACCCAGACAACAAGATTGACCACGATGAAACGTTCTCTCCATTTGCAAAGTTAAATTATGTCATAGTATTATTCTCTATTTATACTAATCAAAATTTAAAAATGCTTTAGATGGATAATAAAAACGCTTTCTTATATGGTGTTCTTGCTGAGGAGGTCTATCCATATGTTGGTAGGGGGGGGGGGGGGGGGGGGGGGATATATAACGCAAATTCAGGAAGACATTTTCTGGACTAAAAGCCTGAGAGCTGAGAAATTTGCTCAAGTGATAAGGAATGTTGGTCTTCAATGCAAAAAGACAAATAATTCTATCTTCTTTCAACAGAATCTACTTGTTATTGTCATCTTATTATGTATGTTGATGATATTCCACATTCTACTTACTAAGAGTGATTCAGAAGGCATTCTTAATCTTAAAAAACACTTGGAAGACAAATTCATGCTTAAGGACCTTGGCAAGCCATGTTATTTTGAGAATTGAGATTGCTTATAGATATAATAATCTCTCTCTCTCTCTCTCTAGATTAAAAAGAAAATATACATTTGATCTCCTAAAGGAGATACTGGTCTTCTTGGATGCAAACCTTCTGCCACACATATTTTTCTTGGTTATAAATTGTGTAACATTGATTATACTAAACATGTTGATCCTATATAATACTGCAAACTCATTGGAAATGTATTTATCTTATTGTTACTATGTCTAATCTTCCTTATGTTATTTGTATTGTGAGTTAGTACATGGAAAGTCCAAACGAAGTCCTAGGGAAGCAGTTCTTATAATTCTTCACTATTTTAAACGTTCTCAAGGGAAAAGGAGAATTTTGTAAAAGATATGGATATTATAGATTGGATACTATATCGATGCTCATGATGCTGGAAATATTAAAGATAGTATATTCACCTCTGCCTATTATATCAATGTTGGGGGAAGTATTGTTACTTGGCAAATAAAAAATATATATATATATCAGATTAGATCTTGCATAAGGCTAATTGTTAGAGCAACGATGCATATTGCTTGTGAGATATGTGGCTATATTACATCATGAAAGATTTTGGTTTTGCTTATGAGGAGCCTATAAATATGAGGTGTGACAATCAAACAATTATCTACATTGCAAGCAACTCTACATTTCCTGATGAACTAACGTATTGAGGTGGAATAACATTTTGTGTTAGATATTACATTCAACAACATATGCACTCCCACACCACTTCAAAAAATCAGTTGCAAGCAAACCTCTTGCTACTAATAGGATTTTCAATTCTTTATGATAAGCTAGTATACTCGAACTTGAGGTGGAGTTTTATGACTTAAGTTTATTTAGAGGTTATAATTAGAGGCTTAGTCCCACATTTTAAATTGACTTAATATAATTTTCCATTCAATTATGTGCTATGACTAATCCAAACATATGTACCTACCAAATATATTACATTACTATCAAAGACATTAGATGCTAAAAGGACAAGATTATTCATCTTAAATGTACAAGTACTCTGGGGTTGTATGGTTTGCAGTTTTACAAGACAATATAATCAAAGCTTCTGAGTAATAATTGAGCCTCGCTAATTCATTCTTATGTCTCTGTACCACTTAGTTATTAGCAAAATTAATAGTCACATGCTCATCTTTACTACTACAGACCTATACATCATTACCCAATACTTTTAGTTTCATTACATACATTCTAGCACTCAAATTCTTGAATAAGAGATTCAAATAATATATCACGCTCCAGCGTAGCCAACTATTCACAGCTTAATTTTTAGTAGAAAATCAGGATTTAGTGGATTTGTTAAAATTTATACAATTTATACAATAGGATTTAGTAGAAAATCATGGCATGATATCATGGAAGTGGAGATGCAAGTAGCAAGTTAACTAATATAACAATGAAAAGAAGCAGTATAACAAACTTTGAATTCTAATCTGAGAAAAAGCTTCAGTTACATCTATTCAGTAATAGTTGGAAGGCAAGAATTGCTAACAGTGGTAAGTGCACAAATCTGAGATTAACTCTAAACAGCAACGGTTATACCTTAAAAGCATTGGAGATTGTAGACTCCATGCGATCAAGAACCAACCCTCCAGCTAGAGTTCCAAAGATGCCGCAAACTATTGTTATCCCTCCAAACAACAAATCAGCATTGCTCTGAAAGTTCGAACGGAAGAATAAGGGCAAGAAAAATTATCTCTGCTCTTTAACAACACAAAATATCATTACCAAAACATGCTACCCCAGTTCATCATATAAGAAAAAACAAAATTACATGTCTGGCAAGATCTGTAAGCAAGTTCATAATCAATTTGGTGCATATTGGCAGATATGCGACTGCCATGCTAGTGAAAGGCAGCGCAGAACTTCCAGTACCGAGATACATAACAGCATAAAGAGGAGATCATATTACACAGAATCCGTGAAATTCAGTAGTACGCTAAGAATTCCATTCGCATGCACCAGTTCTAGAAGTGAGTATGCATTATACAGAATGGGTAATCCGTATTCTGTACCAATATGACAAGGGACTTGAATGAAAGAAAACATATCGGCTTTTTGTAAGTGAAGGAAACTTAGCATGGCATAGAATGCCAACAAGTTTAATGAGGAAAATCAAGATGTTAAACCATTAAACTTCCATTGAGTGTTATAGTCCAGAAAACTTGAGATTATAAATGTTTTTTATTGCATAATGTGTTATCTTTGTGTGGAGGATTTAGCTGTGACGTTAAGAGACTTAAAAATCCAGACTAGAGTGTCACTATGAAATGGTGGGACTTAAATGAAGGGAAAAAATTAGGAGGATAGGATGAGACTTTTGATGTGATTTCATATGGGTTGGTTCTGGTAGAAGAAAATCGTGGGAGAAGTGAGTAGCCACACACACTTCTCTCTAAAACAAGAGAGGAGTTTATGAGGGAAGGAAAAAGGGTACAAACTGTAATTAAATACCATTTTATTATTTCTTATTTACTTATTAAAGAACTAGCACTTTAGACTTTAGAGTAATTTGTATACAGTAATTATTTACCCCCTCCCCCCCTCCTCCGCTGCTCCTACCACGAGCAGCTCAGTTCCATTCGGACCGATATGCTAGGGAAAAAAATAAACTATTCATCAAGTAAGGTTAATACATAGAATAATCACTAATGAAAGTAATAAAGTATTGAAACTCATTATGAGAAGAAATAGGACTCCACCCCATATATTAGAATGAAATTAACTAGGTGAGAGATTGTTTCAAACAAGACGTGGAGGAAAATATAATCAATGATGCTTGACAAGTTGTCAAACATCCCAGACAAAAGATGAACAAGATCTTAAAGATGAAACTTTTGATCTTTTATGAGCAAATCAACAGTATTACTAAAACAAAGAAACAGTCAATGTAGAAAGAGCATGATGAGATGGAGTCAAACCATTAACAAGAACCAAACGTCTTTAGACTAGCCCTCACCGATCACTGCCTTCATCGTTAAGTCATGAGAAGTACAGTGAGAGGAAAAGAAGATTATTAAACAATTCAAAAAACATGCAAGAGAACTAATGGATAAAAGGTCAAAAGGAAAGGGGGAAAATACACTAAAAATGACAAATGTCTTATATTATAACAGAAACTATGCCCTTAATAGGGCATATGAACCATTAACAGTAGTCATAAGTCATAACTAACTGAGTAGTGCTTAATGTAAGATCATAAAACAAAATGTGTTGCTTATTATGAGATGAATCTCTTATGATTATGAGCTCCTTTAATGTAAGATTTGTCCCTCTAATATGACAGGAGCATTGGTATTGTGAGCCCATTATCTAACAACATATACATCTCCTACATCAACAGTAGAGATCAACTTTCCGTGTAAATCTGTAGTCAAAGAAGGACAAAGAAGTTATATATTAAAGAATGAAGGTGAAGCGAAACATCAGTATTCTTGTAGAACTCAAGAAACAACATCAAAATGGCGAACAAATTCTGCAACAAGAGGAAAGCCAAAACTAAAATAAGCAGAAAATATGTAAAGTTTTGCAGTTGATGTCATTTCATAAGATGTAGAAAAAGAGAGCAGGTCAACTACTTAGTTTGGAAAAAAAATAGATCTGTAGGTATTATTTGACTGATTTCTTAGTACCAAATCTATAATGCAATAGGCAATTCACTAAACACAATGCTGCAGATTACCATATGGTAGATGTCGTAACCAGCCTTAGGGCCCCAATATGAATAAGCGCCAATAACAAAATTGTATGCAATATAACCTGCAGATAAGAAATTCGATGATAAATATCAGAAACTCACGATCCAAAGAGTAATATCAGGTAAGGACATAAAAGTTGGATTAAAAGAATAACATTATAAATGAAACTAAAATGAAATTTGTAATTTCATTTTCTTACTTTCTAGTCCATAGCAAGATGGAAGAATCATTTACCCAGGGAAAGTACTCGTTGGAATCCTAGTTGATTTCCTTCAAACTCTTTATTTCATTATACAAATTGGCTTCCTTATGGCCAATACTACTTGAGCAATCACTCTCTAGTTTTTTGTCATCCTAATCTGTAATCAGATTAATTTAGTTATGATTACGTTAATGAAGAGGCACGAGTGTTAGATCTAATCATTTATTGTACTCAATCATGACAGTCATACAATGTTATTAAGTGTAAATTGTGCATTATCTCTTCACTTCTACCCAATTACAGCAAAAATTTCAGCCAGAATTACTGTTTACCTTTGCCCTCACTCTCCTATAATGGTGGTTCCTACTTCCTAGTTCCTACCATCAAGTCATATAATTTGCAAAAACAACAGCCACGATTTGGTCATGTTAAGCTTAAAAACTATACTGTCTTTACCAAGTTATTATACCATAATAACCACCATCACCTTGGCAAATTTGGCTAATATTTTTTTTATGTTTAGTTCTGTTTTAGTAGAATTACAACTATTGGTTTATTAGATCAATAGCATTGATTACACTAACAATACATATGAATTTGTACTCTGTAGTCAATATATGTAGAATCACTGATACTCTGGATTCTTTATACATTGTTGGTTATTTTTCCTCCTAGTATAGTATGTTTGTAATTGGTTTATCTGATAGGATTTCTACAGAAATCTAATCACAGCCAGCTTGAAGATAAACAAGAAAAAAGAAAAGAAAAGCACCAATTATCAAATAAGAAAGAAATAACAAAGAAGATAAGAGTTAAGAGAAATTTTATTAGGGTCTTCCCTCTCCAGCTAAATAGGCTTCATATGTTGAAAATTGGTCTTACTTAAGTGTGAATAAGACGTGTAAGCCTTTTCATTATTGAGCAAACCTTGCACCATAAACGGACTAGCATTATGGGCTCTGGGAGTGGCATACCAACAGAAAGTTCCAAAAGTAGTAAAGCGTTGAGATAATTTTAGGCTATAGGTTAAGCTTTGAGAGTTGACAAATAAGTCAACACTTAAACAGAAGCAATTACAACATTTTAATTTAGTCCCATATGAGAGGTAAGAGAAAAATATTTAACTTTGACAAACATTTTTAATTAGATCATGTAGCTTCAAGTCTATTAAGTTAATGAGTCAGTTTATCAATAGGTGGATTATAACATCTAAGATGCACACACCATAGTGAAAAGCATTTTATGTGAACTAGATCAATTTGCAACATTTAAATAACTTGTTGCCAAAGAACATTTAAATAACTTGAGTTCCCCAACAATACAAAATAGAATCCTATTCACTGATGACGACAATTAATGGTTGTTATTAATTGATCAATTTGTTATGTGAGGAAAATCTACTACAGTTAATTGGATCAATGAAGAAAATGGAAAAAAGAGATTTAATACAAGATTGCGCTTTCTGTCAATTTGATTTTATCTGTGAAATCAATGCATCAGGAGCTAAGTCATACCCATAAACAAAGCAACAAAAAAAAGCAATTTCCCAGATTGCCCTGACAGCTAAGAGAATGCCAAACTTCAGGAAACATAGAAAGTTAGAAACAACATATACCAGTAAAAGCGCATAAAAGATGGGGAGTATCTAACATTTGGTTACAAGCCTTAATGACTAAATTAAGACTACATTCAAGGATACCACATTATATCTCGAGTTAAAACTTGAAGCATTACCTAGAACATTTACTACATAAACCTTATCTGACAGAAGTATTTTCATATCTTTCCAAAACCTTGAAACTTGATTCATAGCCCTCTCAGCAACATTGGCTCTGCAAAAAATTGAGAAAGAAGCAGAATATAAATTTCAAGGACTTGAAGTTGAGAAAAAATTTAAAAGCATCTAAGATTTTGACAATCCATGTCAGCACCAAAACCAGCACTGGACTGAAATTTTGATCTTTGAATTAAACATCATGAGAACAACATCAAAATTATGAGGTATAGCAGGTAATACAGCAAATATTTTGATTGTTTATAAAGATATATTTGAATCATCCAACGAGTTCCACATCGTCCTGCCAACAAACAATAATTATAATTTACTTTTAATTGGTAACTTAAATTCTTACTTGTTATCATTAGTAAAATACTACAGTTTCATAATTCACATAAGTCAGGTCTATTAGCAACATATCAACTCCATGGCTCCAGATATGGGCTGTTTTGAAAAATTCCAACAATATTCAATTGAAGATATTTAAATAACATGACTTTGAAATTCTAAAGGAGAAATTAATCCCTTTTTCTTTTTTTTTTTATTTTTTTCATAAATTATCACAAGTCAGCTCGGTTAGCTTTTTCCAAAAAATTGCTGTTAAAATTGTTGATCTGCAGTTCTGCACATTTGAAGAAAGAAAGAAGAGGCAAAGAGGCTAGGCATCATACGAGAATAAACTTTTTGGTACTTTTGCTGATGAATTCTGATCACTAGCATTTGTATCGCCCATGGCATTCTGATCATCTGAAATAAAAAATGTTATATATGAGTTTTAAAAAGATAAGAACTACTTACGAAGTTGAAGTCAAATATAGTTAAATTTCCAAAGTGGTGAAAATTATGTGCATTTCTCGAATGTCTAATCAATACATGGAGTTTCTTTGTCAGTGGTTAGTATACCATTGTGGCATAGTTGACCACTGCCAATGCAAAAGCTCACCAAAAATCTACTCTTTTTTTTTAAGTCTAATTTTAGTAAAGAACTAATATTTAAGAAAATTAGCAGTACATAAAGCTATCAAACAAAAAGAAACAAATACTACCAGATAAATTAAGCCTGCACACCAGATAAATTAAGCCTGCATCTAGCTCAATTTCCCAAGTATTGATAGATATTAGCAGTTTAGCACCTCTCATGCCATAATTAACATATGGGTTTTATTAAATTTAATGTATATTTGTTTTCAACAAATCCAGAGAACACTTGACTATTGTATTTCTGCAATCATAATTCAGGAAAGACCTCAAGGTTGGAATAACTTGTCATCTATACAAGAAGAACTCACGATTGACTAGGAAGTTTTTCTTGCTCATCCAAGCTAGCAAGAATTCTCCCCATTGGGACTTCATACTTTGAATGATTGAATCTACCAATGATATTCCTTCACTTACTCAGCAAGGGACCAACAATTTCATGAGTAGATGGTTGGATCTTAGGTCCATTTTTGGGATAGTGGACACTACGATTTGGTAGTAGACGTCATTGATCACATGTGGAGGAATGTAGTTTTTAGTGGAACAATTAGAGAATCTCAAATAATTTCCTACTTTGACTTAAGATGTGCATCATAAATGTGAGCTTGTTAACATGAGAGGGAAAAACCTTTAGGTCGATATCAATGACATATGGAGCCAACTTCGATCAAGTAAAAAAAAAGATGTCCTGGATGCCACCTTAAAACTAAGGATAGTTTGAATTGCATAGCCTCCTCAAATACTACAACCTACTCAAAACATGTGAAGCCACAGGAATTGCAACTGCATTTCTATTGCATCAACCTACCTTAAAGTTGGCGTTAAGGTGATTTAAAACTTTTCCTCAAAGGTTTCTTGCATGTCAATGTTCTCTAAGGCATCTCCTCATCCATCATGATCATTGTAAACAAGACATTCGTTTGCTTCTTTATTGAACTCATCAAGATCCTTTGCTTGAAGCTATTTATTGATTTTGTATGATTCAAGATGCTCATTTGTAGAAATTGGCAACATATGGTGGCGATTGGTGAGATATTACTTAGAATGCACAATGCCACGACCTTTGGCAACAATACCACAATGAATGCATCAGTGATGATTTTGTAACTAGTAAGCATGTTATCATGTCAAACCAACAATTTTATAATTTAGAAGTAATAGAATGTTATTAATAGATTTTAAGAAGTTAAAGATCGAAAGAGTTATAGGGTTTATAGAGACTTTTAAGAATAGAGAAAAAATATGGTATGTGAAACCAACAGTTAGCCAACGGGAAAAGTAAACATATGAAGCATAAAACAAAGTCTTATCAAGCACACTAGAATGCCTAATCATTATTGGTTAATGATAAGCAATAAATAGCATATATATCCAGTATACATGAGTGAAACATGGAACATAACTAGAATGTCAAGTGCAGAAACATACCATTGACAATCACTTCATCAGGATCTTCTTCCTTATTTAGCTTAGATGATGCAAATCCTGTAGCGCAAAATATTAGAACTCTAGCACTTGCAATCTTACACTGCAGATCATGGATCGCTGATTTTAATATAAAATGCACAAATCAACCTTATCCAAGGAAGATAGCCTTTTGGCTGATTTTTTGGCCTTTTAAGTCAATAAGAATCAATTTAAATCAACAGAAGTTAAAACAAAGTTGATGGTTCTTATCAGATTTATCCAATTTGATAACAACAGCTGAGGAACACTATAGACGAACAGGAGATGGAGAACAAGAGCATAGCAGCAGCAGTTATTATTATTATTATCTCAGAAAAAGAAAGTTATTAATGCACTAGCTAATTAATGATTGCCAGCATTTTCCAAACTGCAAGTGAACACAACCATTTCATTAGTGATCTAGCTCCATCGTTACAGCATGCATCACTTCATTGTACACTGACGTACAAAATGAATAAAAAGGAATGGAAGAAGGGAGAAGAGAATAGAAGAGTTGTTCATGGACCTATAATGGAGGAGGAGAAGAAGGTACCTATAGAGGTACAGTACAACCGCTCGTGCCCCACCACTACCTGTGGTAGCACAGGTGCAGTACTCATACGAACTGGTCGGACCAAGACCAGTACTATGTCTTAGACTAAGTTTTCAAACCTTGGTTCATAGACCAGCTCACGACAGTATGCTTTCAGCTTAGTCATGCCTAACTCTACTTAAGATCAATGTCAATGCTTCCCTTCCTTCTCAGATTCAAGTGGCATTGAATGGTAATAATATCTACACCATTTAATTTGAGCATGATTGAAATTTGGTTAAGTGTGACTATCATCTCATCTTTGTCCATGCAACGAGAAGTTGCTTCCCCCAAACCCCAACAGAAAAGAAGAAAAAGTGAGATAATGGTTCATAATCTCCCTACCCCGGTCAGTAAAGGAAAAAAGCTTGAAGACAAATTCTCAAAGTAGGAAGTGTGCCACACCAATCAAGGTGGTTCATGCCCATGGTTCAAACATTAAACCCCAAGAGAGAAAAGTGAATGTCCTACTAGCCCATGGTATAACTCAGCTAGGGGAACCATTCCTTTCTAGTTTAGGCTTCTTTCAACATGAAGTTTAAGCCATTAAGGAAGCTCATTTGACTTGGTCTAGCTCAGCTAGGGGAACCAACGTATTGAGTGCAAGCTTGACAACGTATGGATGACCTCTTTCCCAAATGTGGAGGCTTTTTCCCCCTCCAACAGTTTTATATCCCACTCCTGAATGTGGTGGTATTCCTAAGGGACTCTAGGAACAGGTTACTTAGTTTTGTTTTTTCCACTACTAGACAAGCTATCTCAACTCCACCATCTTGCTTAGTCCTCCTAGCAAAGGACAAGCCTCATTGGGTCCCCTATGTTCATCCTCGCATAGAGGCTCCGAATTCACATGGCCAATATCAAGCTATGGACTAAGTATCTTATGTAGGAAACTTGCTAGACATATGGAGGCTCAATAAGGATTCAAGAGGATACAAAGCTTGCAATCATCATGAAACACTAATTTGCATGAAGCTAAGGCCATTCTCATTCAACTGCTAGAGGTGGAGGCAAAATCATGCAAAAATCTAGAGATTCCAAGATCTCCCGTGGAGATGGCAACACTTAGTATTTCTACCATAAAATCCGTGTAAGGAGAAACAAAAATTTCTTCTACATGGAACTTCTTGCTTCAATTATTTAAAGCTTACTCCTTTCAACCAAGGTTTTAAAAAACTGATCCATAGTAGGAGGAGGAGGTGGAGAAGAAAGACTGTTGCTCACGTTGTAGAATAAGAAAAACCAATCCATAGAAGAAAAAGAAAAAGAAGCTGTGCCACAACTCCTCTTTTTCTTCTTTTTTTTTTCTTCCTTTTCTTCTCCATTGTGTTGTGTCCGGTTTCGTCCAATTTCATCCAATATGAACTAATCCAAGCATGATTGGTATCATGTCTTGGACCGAATTTTAAAACCTTGCTTTCAACACATGAGGATTGAGGCAAGGCTGCCTAAAGTACAACAAACTGATATGTATTGCGCGCGCGTGTATATATATATATATATATATATATATATATATATATATATATATGCATGCATATATTTATGTATATTAATATTATTGATATGTACCATGTCGGTATAGACCTAGACATACTAGAACATCAATATGAGCCAATATTTAAAACCTTGAGGCTACCCCATGACACCTTACTTTTTCATATTAGTGATGAAGTAGCTCTTTAGCCTCTTAATATTGGAGGTGGACGTTGGTAGAATCACCTCTCACAAGTTCTATAAGGTCCCACCAGATACACACATAGCTTTTGTAGATAACCTCTTCATTTTTACCAAGTTGGATTTAACTTTTGTAATGGCTATCAAAAGGACTTTGTCTTATTTCTCTGAAGTAACTTGGCGTCATGGTAAGGGTAAGTCCTGATTATACATCTCAGCTTGCTCAAACTAATCCAAATATTATCTCGATAGATTTTGGGATTCAAGTTGGATCCCTACCTATTAGGTAAATTGGCATTCCTTTGTTCTTCACCCATCTTTGTCATTGAGACCGCATGTCCCTTGTGTCTATGGTAATCTGAATTTCATGTTTGTATGAGAAAGTTCCTCCAAGTTACTTGTAGAGTTGAACTTACTTGCTCTATTTTCCATTGCAGTTCCCTCTTTTGGTTTTCCATATTTGCTCTATAAAAACTCACTATTTGTGAGATCAAGCAACTATTTTCCCACCTTCTTTATTCAGCTAAGACAAGAGATGTCTCCATAAAGTGGCTTGGTGCTTAGTTTGTCTTCCCTGCAACAAAAGTGAGTTGGGATTGAGATAGATTGATCAATTAAACAATGCTTGCCCAATTTCCTTGAGACATCGATTCTAAGAAATTCCATTTGGCTAAAATGAATTTCAACTTAATATGTGGAGGGGCACTCAATTTGGACACTCCCATAAGAATCTCATGGTGCTTCAAAAGGATACTATCAGTTTAGGAACTAATCTAGGCTCTCCATTAGTGATGGAAAGGGCACTTGTATTTGACTTCACAACTAGCACACCTAGGCATGGGTAGATAGCTTTAAATGAGAACCCTATGGACATTTTTGCAAACTAATGAATTCGAGATGGACAGTGGTGCATCCCTCTCCTCGATCCTCCTCACTTCATTCAATCTACAACACCATCCAAAACATCTAGATCCAACACTCTTTAAAATCCAACCACATTGATTAGTTACCTAAAACCTCAAGCATCTTTAAAATCCACTTAGCATATGAGACCATCCAATCTAAAGAAACATTGGTGGATTAGAATGAGATAGTTGGTTTAGAGGAAGAGTTCTTAAGAGATCAGGAATTACCGAGGATAACACATACCATACTTGCATCTTGCAAAAATATATGCTTCAGTATATATCTTTGCATTTAGTTTAAATGAACTATTATTTGTTATTTCATTGTTATCCTCCAGATTTTCTATATAATTGATTCTCACTGTCAGATAAAGCTATTTATTGATTGATAAAAGGGCCTAGCAAAACATAAAAGAATCATTTGCCATGTAACTTTTCTTACAATAGCTTTTTTACAAATTTTTAACTTATGCTTTGTAATTTATCACATTCTTTTTCAAATCGTATTTCAAGCTGTCTCAACTCTCAATAATATTGATTAGCGTGAACATACTGTCCTAAGCAGAATTCCCAACCAACTATTGTCATGCAAACTAAGCTTGCAGCAAATATACACATGAATGGTTCTTAAGTAAGCAACCACAGCTTGCAAACTACGCTTTTGCCTGGACATGAATGTGCACAAAACATCAGAGGAAATACCTTTTAGCTGCAAAGGCTTTATGATGAAGCCTAAAATAACAAATGGAAGCATCAAAATTGACTCCATCCAGAATGCAGCACGCCAGTTTAGATAGTTACCAACCTGATAAAATTGGAGAAAGATGTTGAGATTCGTTCTCTTAGTAAATTAATTGATACAATTTATATATTGAAAAAAATTTTCTTTTATCCAACATTTACTTATTTCATCAAAATATAAATGGAATTTTACTGAAATTGGTACAATCTACTGATCAAAACGCATTTGACATACTGAAATTTGTACATGAGTATGAACCAAATTGGTATTGCTATACCCAGAAAATGAACTATGGCTGTCAATTTAGGCAATATTTCTGATGAATGCATATCGTGTAACCTAAACAAGAAACTAACCTTCATAAGCATCTCCAAAATCTAAGTAATCTCTAAGGTTATGCAAGATACCTCTATAATTATAATCTCAGGTACAAGTGTGCAACATAACAATTTGCAAGTTGAAGCTATACAGAAAAAATGGAAGGCATGAAGAAGGAAAAAAAAAGCTTCTTGTCATCAAATTATAGAAAGCCCAAATTATGAACAGAACAATTACAAAATCACAACAAAAAATAATTCAAAGAATTTGAGAAAATAACCTTCTTCCTTTTTCAGTATAATGACAGTATGTTGGCTTCCTTTTTCATTACAATACCACTCAACTCTCTCAAAAAAGAAGAGGCCTATATAAGGACAAAATACAGTTTGAACAAGGTTTTAAATACCGATCCATACTAGAGTAGCGGTTCACTATCATACCCGTTAATACTAACTCATATTGATATCTAGTACTAATGTTACCAATCGGAACTAGCACAAGGCCAGACCAATGCAAAGTTTCAAGAACCGGTTGGGCGGCTTGGTCCGGTGGCCGGCCGGACCGGTATGTACCAGAGGTACCGTACCGGTACCGGACGAAATCGACAAGGCGGCAGCGGAAGCTGTGGCTGAAGCTTCAATCGAAACTTCTGCCAGTCGCTGAAGCTTCCTTGCGCCCGCCGAAGCCGCTGCTGCCTCTCTCCGCATCTCCGCCCGGAGCCGCGTTCCGCTCGCGGTTCCGGTGCCAACATATGGTCGGACCGGTACCGTACCGGACATACCATCCGGTACAAAACGGTACTTGAAACACTGGACCAATGTAGACTACCTGTATCGAGTAATCTGGACAGGTTGTTAATACCATGATTTTGAATATGCAAAACTTTATTAGACATCTCAATCACAAAAGTGTAATGTTTTGTTTTGCACTTTGAAAGATTCATTAGACATCAAAGCTTGCTCCACTAGATTGGTGAGATGCAACAATTAATTTTCCTTCAATATTGTCACAATATGTCCTGTTACCCAAATCATATATGATCTTCCTGTCATAGGCACTAGTGTTTTGTTGGTTTTATCTTAACATCTCTACAGTACGCTCTAGTCTTCTGTAAATTATAACCGATCATGGTATACAGCATACATATCTCGTACTTGAATTGTTCACTCAACTTGGTATAGAACCATTGAAGTATTGAACCATATCAGAAACCCTCACTACAAAGCTACGCACCTGACTTGTACTGAGGTCTGAGAATGCAACATAATGTCATTGAAACATAACTAAAAATAACCAAAATTTCAAAGTAAAAACATCACAAGAGTAACTCACCAGCCCACCGTATACATAACCAACAGCAATTCCAGTGGGTATGCACATGTAGAAGACTGCCAGCCATGCGGTTTTCTGACACAATGACATCAAATAATATCGATCCATTGAAGAGGAATATAGCAAAAATAACACAATTTCTGTGCGTGTGATTTTTTTTTATTAAACTATTCAAAACAACATCAATATCACCAGATATGCCTCGAGTAGAACGGAATAACTCAAATCACTTGCAATGGTGAAACATCTATAAGCACCATGTCCATAAAGAGAACCACTTTTTATTGTTTGTATTCAGTTAGAAGTTGCCGGAGGTTTAAAGGCATAGAGGCACCAGGGTCCTCTGGAGCCTAGGTTTTAAGGTGCAAGGACAAGAAAACACCTACTATGATCTAGAAAATTTCATGATTTAAAAGTAATTTCTATGCATTAAAATATTATTATTTATGTTGAGGATCCAGCTGTAAAATGTAGGAACCAAGCTGCAAAATAAAAAAAATCAGGACTGGAGTGCAAATATGCAGATATGATACTTGAATACAATTCTGAACTAAAAAGATTAAGTTTTGACCCTCAGTTTGACTTAATTGGGGCTCAGATAAATCAAATTCTTCAAGTAAAGAACTTGAATAGTCATTTACAGGCTGTAAGGATGTAGTACCCATGCACTCCCTCTCTTTTTTTTTTCTCTCTTAGTTCCCTTGCACAGTAGACATCCCTGACAATTTTCTGAATTGTGTTCGGTTGCTATAAAAGGAGAGGAAATCCTAGGTGCAAAACGAATAGAGGAAAGATGGTGCAACTGTGACAAATTTTTCAGATGAGGGAGAAGAGGAATAGGAGATTTTTTTTCATAAAGGTATGGGATTCTAGTATAAGTCCTATTTTCTTATGATGAAACCTAAAGATGTAGCCTTTGATTTATGTGCTAAGAAGATGGAAGTGTGCAGAGGTTTATTGATTCTAAATTTCCGCTGTTGAATTTGGAATTAGATCCTCATAGCATAAAAGAAGGGGCATCATAGACAACAACCCTGCTGATTTTCTAGATTGTGCTCGACTAAAAGAAGAGGAGAAGAGTAGTCCTTGATGCAACAAGGGGGGCTGTTGGTGTATCTCTAGTAAGGGTGAAGATAAAAAGAAATATAATTTATTTATTCACAAAAGGAGTTGCAGGCCTAATTTTCTAGATTTTTATGATAAAAACAAAGGGTGTACCTGAATGTTTATATGCTAAGAAGATGGAAGGGTTTAGAGGTTTGTTTATTTGAACATTTTCCAAGTTGAATTTGAAATTTTACCATAATATTTTAAGCTTAACACTATGATTTAGTATTATTTAGAGCACTAGAGTCATTATATATATATATATATATATGGTATTTTATCTCGATTTGTACCAATGTAACCTGTCATGCAGTGGCGCCACATAGAGCTTACTGTGGGCTAATGCCCCACTCAATTTTCTTCAGAGTAATTAAACATGTGTGCATATTTATTATGTTATATGTATAAATACTATGATTTGCCCACTAAAAAAAAATTGATCTTTATAATATTGCCCCCATATAGCTTCGTGTCATAGGACCACTGGCGTCATAGTCCAAGCTTATCACCCAATTAAGGACTATGATTCAAAACCATGACATGCATATAGACTCTCTCTCTCTCTCTCTCTATATATATATATATATATATATATATGCATATATGGTTATGTATACAAAAATTTACAATTATCACATATACAAACTCTAAATAAAACTAAAATTTACTTTAAAGAATACCACAACATCATCCTAAAATGAAACCTACTTGAAACAAATACCATAATCTCAAAAATAATGTGAAATCATATTCCATTTAAAAAATGGTTAGCAAATTGTACAGTAATGTGTAAACACAATATTATAATATCACCTATCAAAATCTCAAAACCAAAAAAACACATCTTGAGATCATCATTATCATCCATACACTCATCATTACTTTTACAATCTTATTTCTCTTATTTGAAGTAATCAAATTCATAAATGTGACCAAGTGCATGTTAAAAGTGTCTAGCACCTTGTCTAGGTGTGAACCTATTAAGATGATTTGTATAAGAGCACCTAAAATTTTTGTAACAATAAACCTATGACGGTGAACTTTCTAGGAATAGTGGAATACTAGTACTATATATCCATATCGTTTGTGTGTTTATACATAATTAAAACATATCGATATTATTGGCACCATATGTCGGCATGAACAGGTATATACAGGAATAGATCAATACCTAAAACTATGGGTCTAGTAGGTTCTAATCCCATTAGAAGTTATTGATCGCCCATGGTAAAATTCTAGGAATTGGTATATAATGGATCAAGACTAAATATTCGTACATAAATTGGCCTGCTCCTCGTATAGTATCTCAATCTGAGGTAAATTTTAAAAAACTATGAGTGCAAATATTAAAAAAATAGCTAGATAGGGCTTCTACTACTTCTCTGGACTTCAACTTATACACAAAACACCATTAGTAGGTAGCATGCACAATGCAAATTTTAGTTAGTGCTTGATTGACAATTCCAAGATAATCTCAAAGTTTAAGAAATTGTTCCATACTATCCACTACGAGCAATACACTAGTCTACGGCTACATAGATCAAAGCCGATACTGATTCAATATGTGTGAATTAGGGATGGCAAAAAAACCCATCCCCGCCCCGACCCGACCCGACGTCAACGCGGAAAACCCGAGTTGACTGGGTCTTGGGTCGGGTTCGGGGAAAACCCGACGGGATAAAGTCAGGTCGAGGTCGGGTATGGGAATTTAGGTACCCGCCCCGACCCCGACCTCGACCCCGACTCGATCATTAAAATAACAAGTTTACCCCTCCTAAGCTATAAATTAGGTACTAAATTTATAGTAGTTTGATGTAAAAATAATTGTATAGTTTATGTAAAATATTTTTTATTTATATATTATGAATATGGAATGAAAAATAATTTTAAAATATTATTTATAATATATACATATGTTTTTAGCCGGTCGGATTCGGGTTTCCCCACGGGGCCAGGTGTGGGATTAGGTTTTCTAAACCCGTCGGGTTCGGAGTCAGGGTCGGGGATGGGTTTGGGGAAGTCGGGGTCGGGTCGGGATGGCAAAACCCGACCCCGACCCACCCCGTTGTCATCCCTAATGTGAATGTATGTATGATACCAACAGATACCATGTGCCATTATGTACTATACCAAGGTCCAACCGATTATACCAATCAGCGGTCAGACTGGTATGTACCGATACCATACCGATATATGATACTAATGGTACCGGTCGGTACTAATAGTTTTTATACATATTATATATATACCAATATAACTGGTATTGACCATGCATGGTTTTAAGTCTCGGTCCGAACCTATACCATAATAGTATCGTACCGGCAAACCAGGCGGCAGTGGGCAGAAGGCCTGCCCGAGCGGCGCGGGAAGCTTCCGCGGCCTCCCTTCGCCGTCTACCCGCGAGCCGTGCTTCGACAACCGTTCCAGGACCGGACGGCCACCAAACTGGTACCGTACCGAACTTTTCATCTAGTACGGAATGGTTGTGACCATGTATCAAAATTGGCTCATGGTCAAGTCGGTATGTACCACCTATACCGCCCGGTATAGAACGATACTTTAACCCCTGTACTATACTAACAAGTACATGTGCAAACCAAGATTTTAATCCTCGAATAATACTAGAATATTCATATTTCTAACTCTGGATTGAAGTGCATTAAATTTGTCAATTGTTGAATTAGAAAACATAACAAAATCAATTTCAGAAGTTGAACTAAAACACTTCAAAATTAAATGCTTTTCACATTTCCCAAGCTAAAAGACAATGGAAAGAAGAAATTTTGCCTTAAAAACATGTCAAGCAAAGCAAATCTGACAAGACAAGAAAAACAACAGATATCACTAATTTCAGATGATAATGACCAAATTTAAAAAAGTAACAAGTGACAGGGTTCATCTATAAACCTGAGCAGCAGGGGCGTTATCATCTATAAATGGAGCAGCAAGACTTATAAAGGAAGCCTCACCAACTCCAACTAACCTAAGAGCATAGATAAGATAAAATCAGTGTGCATTGATAATTCATAATTGAACATAACATAACCCATGTCCAACTAATCAAATTCTCACATGCGACAAATTGTAATTGACCAAAAATCAAATGCACAGCCACAACCAGCCGTAGCAATTGTCCAAACTAACAGTCCAACTCCAATTAACCTGAAAGGATTGTGACTGCAAAAAAAAAAAAAAAACAATATTATATATTGAGCCTTAGAATACAAGTTGACATATACAAAAGAAAGTAAAAAAAAAAAGAATGGTGACAATGAACCGGTAGCAAAATGCACAACCTGATTTCACAACATAATAAAAACCATACAAATTCTAAAACCAATAGTTTCAGAAAGAAACATTATGTACAATAGTGGGGCAGAAAAAGAAAATTATAAAATATTAGAATAACACGAAAACAAAATAACAAACAGACAAAAGCCAATAGTTTCAGCAACAAACTAACCTCTTTGCTAGGGATGCAAATATGGGGGAAGCCACTAGAAGCCCGACCATGAATGCTGATGATAGCATGCCATCTTCAAAATAATTCAGGTCAAAATCTCCTCTGCGCAGATATTCTATAGTAAGCACATAATCATAAATAATTATACGAAGTCCACATCATAACACAGAAGCCAAACATCATGTTTGTTTCCTTCCAAATAGTGTGCTTACTCCAATACATTCATAAGCTAACACATCATGTTTATTTCCTACCAGTGTGTTTTCTCCAATATATGCATATCACCTGTTTATATAGATCTGTTAATGGAAATACAACAATGATAAAAATAGTGGACACAATGGCCAAAGGAAAAAAAAGTAATTGTCATCCTGATAGTATAGGTTGAATCAAGTCCATTAGAGTATTGTTTTGTTCTCAGCTATTTATGATGCTTCCCAATTCAGTTCTAAATTTTCATACATAAATCAAATCCAAAAATTGCAAGACAGTTAAACATATCAAACTTTCCTACTGCATTATATAGGTGTGTTAATGGAAATGCAACTATGAAAACATAATGGACTCAATGGCCAAAGGAAAAGAAAGTAGTTGTCATCCAATAGAGTATTGTTTTACACTCCGCTACTTATGATGCTTTCCATTTCAATTCCAATATTTCATACATAAATCATACCCAAAAATTTCAAGACGGATAAACATATTAAACTTTCCTACTGCATTATCTGAAAGATACACAAACAAAGTTCACTTTAAAAAGGTGATTGAAATAAGTTCCTAAATGTTTGGAATTCTAATACAAAACAGTAAGCAACCAATCTTTCATCTCATAACCAAACCACTTATTGCCGTGATATGTATGTGATGTTCCCCCAATTTCTGAGCCAAACTTCTACTACCAATCTATTCAAAAAAGGACTATGGTATAATAAAATTTACACTGTAGCAATCTTCATGATGGCTAATAAAAGCATTGAAAACATAGGACAGTTAAATAAAGCTTTTGCCTTTGCAAGGTTTGGTTGCTTAGATGTAAGCAACCTTTCCAATATGCTGTTTGAAATCTCAGGCCAGACTAATATATGCCGCCTGTACCAACACGCCTGTACCAACACTAGAGTGTCAGACATACCAACATTATAGGCACCGGTACTAGTACCATCTCAGACCAGACCAAATTTTTTCCATGATTCAAAATCATGCCCAAAGTGTTAAGAATTATTACCATACTACAAGTCATCCTATTGACAAAAAATGCATCACCACAATTTCAATAAAAGAACATTTACATGTAATAACTGCAAAAGAAACAAAGACTTCAAATTCCGACTCTTTTGGGGCCACACATGAATTGATACCAGGCAAGGAGCATCTGATCAACAAGAAACCATCAACCACTATAAACTGAGTAGGTGACTGCAATGAACATAACTGTCACTCACCAGCCTAAACAATAAGAAAACACTCAGAATTAAATATGCCCTTGTACTATGAACAAATAGTTTTAGGAAAGAGGAAGTGGATGGCTACAAGGTTTTCAATTTTGGTCTATACTTATGTGCTAGTCAATATGGATTGAATGGATTACGGACTGAGCCCTTAACACTGGAACAGCTGGTGCAGATCTCCAGACTTTAATTGCCATCCTAAGAAGATTCGTGACATATCACGCTGCTGGTGTCAAGAAGATAAGGATCGGTTATGGAAGGAAGCATAAATTGTTATATTTATTTTTTCACCCAGAATATCCAGAAAAATATGGATCATGAATAGTCAATCAAGGAAATTCCTCTCAATATAAGTTGATAGTTAGCAAAACTTGTAAGGATCTTAATTATTGATATTGAAGTACTAGGATCAAATCCCATCTTCACCACCACCACTTGCATTTTGGAAAAAAATCCTTTCAATACTCTTTCCACACCAATTAAGCATATTATCCAGGATTATGTTTATCATTGTAGGATTCATATACATGATCAGTTCAGTTTCTCGAGTAGCTACAGGATAGGTGGCCATCTAGTAAGATAGGATGGATGATACTGTTTGTTTGTGGCTGAACCTCCTAAGTGCCCACCTGAGAAATTAGGTGACACAAGACTACATGACCGTAGGTGAGAAAACAAAGTTGGGCTGCAAAATTCATTTATAAGAGATGTCATGTATTTTTGGCATACCCACTGAAAGTAACAGCAAAATCACTTTATGATGTCAAGTTCCAACCATCCAAACTAAGGTCTAAGACAGGTCAATCTTGGGCCTTGATGGAACTAAGCACACAGGAGAAAAAATGTTGTGCTACATTTAGAAGGTCCTCACCATCTAAAAAAAATGAAGGTCTAAAGGTTTATCCTAGATCCTTCTTCTAATGCTCAAGTTACGTTGAGATCACTAGACAATGATTAGAAAGCTAATGTAATTAAAATGGAGTAACAAAATGTTGTATATCAATCATAGTTATAAAAATTAATCTATACTGAGTGGTACAACCATTGTTATTGTATATTAGTCTGATCAATACCGAATATAAAGTATATTGTATATATAATTGAACCAACCAATACCATTGTTATTGTATGTTAGTAAAGACCAATAAAATACCTATATGTATTGGTCTAATAGCCTACATACATTGGTCCAAATCAATACTTAAAATCATGGTGTCAATAATGGAGAGGGATCAAGACGCCTTAGCACCTTGGCATCGGCTAACCTTAAGGAACCTCTACACTAGGGCACTAGAAAACATCGAGATGCCTTAACACTTGAGCATTAGGCTTCGATGTGTTGATTGATGTTTGAGCATGTTAGGCTGCTGTTGGGCATCTATTTATCAGGCTTCATCATGTCAGGCTCACAGAGTTTATGTGTTGGGAGCAAATCATATCAACCACCAATCACAAAATATTCTTAAATTAATGCCTAAAATTTTATCTATCAACCTTCACAACTAATGACTAACCTGTTGGATCAAGCTCTCTTTTCGTAATGTTGTTGGATGTTGAAGATAACATAAGAAAATTTCATGGTTCATATATGAATGAAAATGGAGAATAAAATGACAAATTGAACACTAACTCAGTTACATCCTCCAATTGGTAGTCTTGTTGGCTGAAGATAACTCACTATATTTTAGCAAAAAAATAACAGCTAGCCTAGCCCTACTTTAGATAGAAATGAGAAAGAAAATACTGCACATGTTCATTATCTCTGAGTAGTGAAGACTAAATCTCCCTGCAACTATGGGGTCTGGAGAGGGTCAGATATACAACCACTTGCAGTAGTTGTTATGGTGATTTAGATCAGAGATTTCACAATTTGTGGTTCCGGAACACTACATATTTGTACAAGCATCAAAGTTGTTTCTATTGAGGTTTTAATAGAACTCCACATTTTACACATCCACTGATTTACTTACTATATCACAATCTTTAAAAATTATAAAACCCTTGGAATAAAGCTCTGCTTCTAAAAAGCTCAGCATCACAATTTTGTACTGAGGATACAAGTTCAGACAACTTATGAACTCTGAACTTGTGACCTGCTATCTACAAAGCATTTAGTGGCCTTCATCATGTCTTATCTCAGACAAAAGGGGGTGAAATCTGTTGAAATCAGGACTATAAACAACATAATTTAAGCTTATATTTTGAAATCACAAGATAGACAAGTCTCTTAACTATAGAGCACATACCTTCTGTGAAGGGAAAACATTTCAAATGCTAGGTACATTTGAAATTTCTTTATTGTTGTTAATAAATTATGCATTTTTTGTTGAATACAATAGTCCAATGGCATGGAACAAGGCAAAACATACTATATCTAACTAAGTATATCAAAACATACCAACGAATGTGAATTGAATTTCTTAAGATGCATCTTACTGAATTCCGTAACCTGAGGTACATGTGCCACTCTCGGTGCAGGTTCTACGACTTCCATTTACACCATTGCTTGCTATTGCACCTCGATCAAGATAATTTAGCAAGTTGATGATGCAAAATATCACAAGCAATCTGCATATACAAACAAATCATAAAAACAATAAGAAACCTATAACAGATTGTAGAGTTTAATTAGCCAAAGTTATATACAAACTCATTAAGCTTTAGCTCACGAAGAAAAAAAAAAGAAACTCCTAAACAAAAATCGTCATCCTACATGCCAGAGATACCTACTCAAGGATCTCTTCCTTTTCCTTGAAGTTCCATATATTTTCGGGATTATAATACGCAAAACTATAACCAACTCCAAATTATCAACAGAGAAATTCCTCACCATATCGGACAGGGGAAAGAAGAAAGATACTGAAAGCAATCCGACATTCAACCGCCTCCATTCCAATTAAAACTTAAAAACCCAAATAATAGAAACCCTAGAACCAGCAAAACAGAGGCAATGAAGAGGAGCAATTTCCATACTTCTTGGGGCTGAACCATGATGGTTTGGGTTCAGATTGGGGATCCAGATCGCCTTCGGCATGTTGAGGAAGCGGGATCGCCATCTCCACCTTCGAAGTCGTCGTCAGTAGGAGGAGGATGGGTTGGCGGACCAGTCGGATACTTATACGATCGCCGCAACGACCGGCTCCTTCACGGACAAATATCTGTATTCTAACCGATGGTAAACGGAGATTATTTTAGCTTTAATTCCTTCCTCTCGCCTCTAATTCTCAACTCTAATAAGTCGGGAGTCTCGAGGAGCGAGAGAGGGACATGGATTGCTTGTAGATCGTAATGGTTCATTACGCAAAGGTTTACCCACTGCAAGCTGGATTTGTTTCGGGATTCTTATCCATTTGTCGACGCTTACGGCACCGGGCACCCACAGCCGAAACAAAGTAGGTTTTTAGTTGAGTCGAGGAGTTGGGTACGAGTAGAAATGCTCTTTTTCTGGGGCGGTAAGTGGTCGGGGTTAAAATGGTTGGAGCGCTGTGGCGGCAGTTGGACTAGTAGTTGGATGATCAGTTGGGGTCCTGGGGACAAGGGGAAGTACGAGAGAGTATAGAACATATTTAGGGCCAATATAATTCTTTTTAGTTTTGTTTTCTATATTTATTTTTATTAAAATTTTAAATAAACAATTCATTTCTTTTTTTTAATTGGATGATTGTTCAAAAAAAAGTTAGGCGGGCGATTCAAAATTGACAGATGTGATGGAAAAAATTTTAGCAGAAGGGCACGAATCTACAGTTGGCTGTCCTTATCTGCAATACACAAATCAAAAAGCACGTACATTAATTTTAAAGTTGAGTCAACTTTCACAATTCCTAGTCAATGTGTACGGAATTTTAACTCTTGTATAACTCTTTAACTCTGGTTTAAAAGTCAAACTTCTTTGCGAAATTTGGTCAACTGACACATCTCGATGGATTTCACCTCCGGCTTCTTCACTTCTTCCTTGGGTACGGTCACAGTGAGCATGCCGTTTTCCATGGCGGCCTTTACCTGATCCACCTTGGCATTTTTCGGTAGCTGGAACCTCTACAGGAACTTGCCGGTGCTTCGCTCTACGCGGTGCCATTTATCGTTCTTCTCTTCCTTCTCTTTGGTGCGTTCGCTGCTGATCCGGAGGACCCACCCTTCCTCCACCTCCACCTTCACCTTCTCCTTCTTCACCCTGGGGAGGTAAGCCTTGAAGACGTACGCCTCCGGCGTCTCCTTCCAGTCGATGCGGGTGTTAGTGAAGGCGAAGGTGTCGGCTACGAAGCCGGCGGGGCGTGTCTCGGCGAGGGAGTGAAAGGCGTCGAAGGGGAAGCCCCGGAACAAATCCCATAGATCCAAACAGAAGGGATCGAAAGCATTGCTATGGCTCACGATCGACATAGCTAAACAACATTTTGCAGACGAAGATTAAAGATCAGACTGTGGATTTCTTCTTCTTCGTTTTTGATGATGATTGAGGGATGTGGTTGAAAATATATAGGTCCATTTGGAAACAACTTCAATTCTCTAAACGGTCTACGTATCCATGAGAAGCTACTGCCGGGGTCAATCGCGGTGGCGCAGTCGAGTACCACGAAGACGGATGCTACTGCCTCCGCGCCCTTGGCAAGGTCAGTGGTCATGTTGCCGACATCGGCAATGACGCGGCTGGTGTTGACAAGGATCATGAAGGTCTCGAAGAGGGGAAAAATTTTGGGCAAAGCTCAATTTCGTGTAAGTCAAAGCAAATTTCGTGAATGTTGATTTTAACTAGGGTTAAACGCTAGTTAATTTTTCGTGAACGTTGACTAAAGATTGTGTACGTTGACCGAGTTTTGAGATTAGTGTCTATGCTTTAAGATTCGTATCTCACATATAAGGGCACCCAACTGTAGATTCGGCAGCCTTCTGCCAAAATTTTTTCGATGTGATGATACTTGCATTCAGTAAGTTGCATTCAACCACAGAACAGAAGATTAAAGACAAGGACAAATATTACTTGCATTTTATTTTGTTTCACAGATTAATGTCTTAATTTATTCCTTTCTTCCTCCTTTTCTTCTTCCTTTCTAAAACAACCGACATGGAGGACAAACAGTCGAAGAATCTGAGTGCATGATCTATCCTTTCTCTGACTTTTTGTTTACATGTAAAGCTTTAAACTAAGTCCTGCTCGCCTGCGCTAGAACGGGGAAGAAGGCAACTGCTGGTTTGCCAAGAAGTGGCGAATCAGCTGCAGCGCTTGTCTCGGAGCAAACGTCGGCACTTGGTGCCCGGCGCCGCGCACAGTCACGAAAGTCAGCCCATCGAAGATGATCGTCCAGCCGCCGACCTGCAGAACGTCAACTCTCAGCAACTTCTCAACTGCATGGATGGAATTGGAGACGATGAAACAACATACCTGCTTATGGTTGTACCATGGCTTCCACTCTTGAACGGTCTTTAGGCCGAGTTTGTTCAGCGTGTATCTCGTTGAGGTCACTGGAATTCTTCCATCGGTGTCGCCACTGACAAGAACAGAGAAAGCGATTCATAATCCACAGTCGCAAGGTCAGCGCTGCAGCATATTACTACTGGTTCACAAATCTTACCTGAAAACCCACACTCTGATGCCGCCATTGATGAGCTTGCGAATGATTGGCAGCACACTGGCAGGTGCGTCATGCCATTTGTCGATCACATCACTGGCACAAGGTCAACTAGTTTTAGCTACTTGTTCCTTTACAGAACAGCATATATAAACAAAAGTCAACTAGTTTTAGTACCTGCAGTGAGTCCAGTTGTATCCAATCTTGGTGACATTGGCATGGAGAGCTTCTTGCACATCTGGGCGGTTCAAGTAAGCCTCAGTGTAGAGCGAAGCACAAGGATCATAGCCGGCCGGCTTTTGATGCCATCCACGCTAGCAAAGTCAACGAGTTGGATTAGATTGACTTCATCAGTACAACTTTCGCCGACTGATATATATATAGCTTACATATTTAGAGAACAGCTTCGGCGAGGTGCCCTGGACGTAAAGAGACCTTCTGCTTGAACTCGTGGTGGCGTTTGATTCCTCACAAACAGGAGCATACAAGCTGTACATATCGATGATATCGTACACTGCGAAGTACTCCTCCAGTGCATCGTCGCATGCCTGGGTGACGTTCTCCACGCTGAAGTTGCAGCTCTTCTTCACGTCATGGTACACGCGGTCAGAGATGACTGCGTGATCCCATGCATAGTCAACCATCCCCGTCTGATCTGTCTCATCGTCCATTAATGCATTTCCAATCTGACCATGCATTGTGGGGACCTTGATCATGAGTTTCCATCTTAATCTACAACATGCCTGAAAAAGTAAATTTGAGTGCCTTTGGAAACTTACAATGAATCCTTTGAAGTTTATGAACTTCTCCTTGGAAACTTTCTTATTCTCCTCGAATATTTTCTCAGAAAGTTGTGGAACGTAGTGCCCTGTAATATACACAACAGGAGAAGTATAGTTAAATTCCAGAAATGGATGACTTTTACCAAGTGTAATCTGAGTTTTACCTGCATAACTTTCACCGGCAATATAGAAGTCATGAGATTTGAATTGGGGGAACCTCTTGAACCAATTTAGAAGAAAGATGTAGGAATCTTCAGCTGTAATTTGCAGCAAAAACAACATTAAACTGACTGCAGTGAAAGTTTGATTCAATTTCTGCCATACCTGTGATCTTATCTCCGAGCAATTTTATGTCAGAGCTGGTGTTTGTGTAAGAAAACCCCACTCCGACTGGGGATTCAACAAATAGCAGATTGGCAGCTGTAACAAAAGAGAATATGAAATTCTTCTTAGAGGAAGTCAACAAAAGTTAAGTGGAGGAGCGGTGTTTGCCTTTGTTCCAGGAATACTTGTTGTGTTTGAGTTGTGGCACACCCTTTTGAATCAAGAAAGGCCCCAACTCTTCTGCCTCTCCGAACCCAATGGAAGAACAGCCCGGCCCTGAAAAACAATACCATCTTTCATATCACTGAATTCTGACTGTACCTGTAAGAATGGTTACTTAAATAGATTGATAAAGAGAGAGATCTTTGGATTCTTTCAATTAGATTCAGTTCTACTGGCTCTTCATAACTGTAAGAATCACGAGTCCTAAACACTTTTTTAACCTTGAAACATCCACTTCCTGCTAAAAGGAGGTCAAACTTTGCATGTTCTATCCAAAAGCAGCAGTGAATTGGGATTGCTTTTGGTTCGTGTCCTCATTAGAGAATGGATTGCGCTGCCATTAGTATGTTTGACCAGAATTTGGTCCCCCAACTTTGCAGTTGACCATCATTGTTTCCTCAGTCAATCATGATCCATGCATAGTTCTGCGTGCAGGACTTCAGGTCCATAAAGCAGTGCAGCACAGTCTTTACAGTGAAGTAAGAAGAACTCTACGCTTTAGTGTCATTAACTCAACGTAGTTGAAATAAAAAAAACAGAGTCAAAAGAGGAGAATTGGTAGTCAAATGAGAGACTTTGCGTAGGATGAAGTCAACAGAGGCAGATCCAAGAAGAATATAGATTGTTTACAGTGGAAATTACTTGGCCATGGAGCAAATGAAGTTGAAATTCGCATAATAAATACAAACAAAGGATAAGAGAGCCTATCTCATTCGCATTAATTTAGTGTACTGGAATCAATATGTGCCAACGAACTCCATGATTGAGATACTGGTCAATCGGCTCAAATTCAGCATCATCAAGCTGTCAAACGCATAATTTGTCACAAAATTGTGATATTTCTATACTGTACACGTTTCTGTTTTTTAATCACATAATTAACAGAAGCAGACCTACAGAAAAGCAGGCTTTAAAATGCCCTTAAATGCATGGACAAGAATGATGGGATGGCTCAAATATACTTTTGGAACCTGCCATTGGCCTGTACTTGCCAAATCATTGCCCTTCGAATAATTTAACAGATATGCAATATTATAAAAATGAAGCTCCAATCAATAATGGAGGTTGAGCCTGAACGAAACAGAAACAGAGGCAGAAATCTCAAGTTGTTCAAGCTGAGACAGGGGAGGGCCAAGCCAATTGAGCATGAGCTGTACAGAGAGAAGAAGGAAGAAGAATTATGCACCTCCATTAAGCCAAAGGACAAGAGGCTTCTTGTCGACGTCGTGAGTGGCCTCGAAGAACCAGTAGAAGAGGGCCCGGCCGTGGCTCTCGTTGACGGTCACGTACCCGGCGTACTGCCGGAAGCTGACCGGCGGCTGGCCGGGTAGCCGGAGCACGCGGTCGGCCTGCTGCTGCTTGGAGGTCTCGGCGTCCAGTTCCAGTTCAATTGCGCTGCTGCCAGCGGAGGAATTGGATAAGGAGAGAGAGAAGTGGAGGAAGAGAAAAAGGAGTGGTAGAAGAAAGGAAGAAGATGAGGGATTCATCATGTGGCTAAGAGACGAAAACAACGCAAGGAAACAAAGAGCACAGAGGAGAAATTGACGGGCCATATTTATAGTGTATTGAGATTGGGCGCATGTGAGGGAGGACATGTATCTTGCTCTATGAACAAGGTGACCAATGGGAGGCATCGTTCCGGCGGAGGGTGGCTCCACCCAGACACACGCCATGCAAGCTGCTGCGCTGAAGCCTAATTGAAGTAGACCCTGCTGCTTTTGAAAAATCCAGGCAGCTCACTGGAGACAACTTAGCAATCTAAATTAATGACTGTTTTTTTAAATATAAAAGATTTTGTATTATTAAAGCGTGACAATTTGGCCATTAGGATTAGAGCTAAATGTGTTTCAGTCATAACCATATTAAGACAAAAGCTTTTCGTTTTACATTTTACATCTTTATTCCAATACTTTGAAATCAGCAATTTGTCGGCGGATGAATCAGTCAAAGGACTTAGCGTGGAATTGTTGAATTGTTAACACCACAGCAATGAAGCAATTTAGTTAGCGTGAGGCTAGAAAATAGTAGCAGGTTGATTAATAGGAGCGCTGGAGGACCGATAAAGCAATCTCTAGAATGACTGGAATGCTTCACGGCCGCTTGTGCGGGCGGCTGCCGCCGCCACCACCGCATTTGCCGGCGTATCCTGGCCCAGCGCCATGGCGTCGGCGCCTTCCGTTGACTTCGAGCTCCGCTTTTGTTTCCTCCCGCCTATCCTCGCCGCCGCTTTCTAGTTTTGATTTTTCTTAAAAGACAGAACGTAACGTTGGAGTTTATGGCGATTGAGGCTATAGATCCAAAAAATCTTAATTTCTGAGCTCCCACATTGATGGAGGCGCAGTTGGTCAAACTATAGACACAAAGATTTCCAAAGACGTGGGGCCAAATTTAGGCGCGAGTTCGTGGGGGTATTTCGACCTCCTACTGGAAATGGGAAACAAGCGGAAAAAAGTGGACTGGCATGCAAATTATGAATACATATAGAGTCAACATATTCACACAATTCTAAGCCAATAAATAGATTTTAATTTATATATAACTAAAAAAGAGAGGTGTTAAAGAGGAACTTTGGGCTCAAAACTCATTAATGAGTCAATTAATATTTGTGAATGCTAAGATTTTAAATCAGTTCCACTTATTTTATGTTGAAATGAGCCTTTAAGTAAATTTGTCTTTTTTTTTCAAATAATTCATAATCAGTCAAGCATTGAATATTTTAATATTATTTTTTTCAACACATTAATGAAAAAAAATGATATTTTATAGTCAAAGACGAGTTTCTTTCAAGTAGTGGTCAAAAACTAGCTAATGAGCTTGAGAAAATATATTTCACTATAATTTTCAAACTCTTTATGGTCAATCACACAATCAATCCAACTGCTAAAAGTCATCGATCGGTGCCTAATAATATTATTCTTAAATTAATTATGTATCGTATTTGATAAAAAAAAATTAATAGCTTGGTGTAACCCACAATCGAGTTACAATGAATTACACCGGGAAATACAGTGGCGGCTAATCCCGCGCAGCTTTGTTCAACCTCACGCCATTAATGAATATGGAGAACCCATTAAACCACGGCCGTCTCTGGAGGACGTCGGGTTTCGAACTCCACTTCCTCCTCGGCCACTTGGAATTAGGGTTAATATGATTCCCATCGGAATCCAGCAGCAAACAGGAGGCGCTTGATGACTTCCTCACCGCCGCAAGGGACGACTGATCGGCAACGATCATGCCCTTCCCCGTCCTCCCTGAGGAGCCGCCGTCGCTGTACTCCTTCAGCGACGGATCCGGACTGTGGAAAAACGGCCTTCCTCCGTCACTTCTCTGACGCCTCCTGACAGATCTCTCGCCCTCGCCATTCTCGGCGTCGGCGGCGGCGGCGTCTGGGGTTTCGCAGTCCTCGCCGTTCTCAAGGGTGAGTCCACTCGCAAGACTCCGCGACTTCCTATGCCTGCTTCGAGGCGGGTCGTAAGTCGGCGAATCGACGTCGACGATGTCCGCGCTATGCCTTCCTGCTTGGCAGGCCGCTGCCATGTCTTCACCTTCAAGAGCAAGCCGCTGTTTTGTGGGAGAGAGACCGTAGCATCCCTCCGAAAAAATTTTTGCGTAAACGATGTGGCGAGCGCGAATCTTGAAACGCAGTTTATACTATAATTTTGTGATTTACACTATCGCAGGTTATATAATAATGTATTGATATTATACGATAATATATATATATATATATTATATGATATTTTAATTATACAGATTATACTATAATATAAGTGTGTTATACCATATTTATCGTATAAACTGTATATATTATATCATATACGATAAATATGGTATAACACACTTATATTATAATATAATCTGTATAATTAAAAAATCGTATAACATATATGTATTATCGTATAACATATATGTATTATCGTATAATACTATTATTGTATAACATCAATACATTATTGTATAACATCATATCGTATAAATCTTAAACTATGGTATAATAAACACGCTTTGAGATTCGTGTAAGGTAGATCGTGATTGTCCTTTCGCAAAAATTTTTTCCTACAATCTGCTCATGGCCGAAGAAACCTTATGTGGTGTGCTGTCCTAGTTGAATGACACAATCAAATCGAACACCTCGCTTCGAGGATGACGGGAATAAAATTTGTAAGCGCCCCCGGGCACTTAAAACCCCAAAAACGAGGTGATTAATTTTTCACCTTAAAATATTTTTTTTATTTTATTTTTTTAAAAATGATGTACATATTGTAAGCTATCCAATGGTACCAATATTGTGGTATTTTAGATTACATATACGTAGAAAATACCCTAACCAATATCACATATAAGACAAAAAATACTATTCATATTATAAAGAAATCTAACATTGGTTAGCGTCTTTTATATATATATACGTAATCTAAAATACCACAATATTGATACCATTAGATAACTTACAAAATATAGATCATTTCTACAAATAAAAAATAAAAAAAATATATTTTTTAAGAAAAAACAGAGCAACCCCGTTTTTCCCACTTAAGCGCCCCGGGCACTTAAGAATTTTTTTCGGACGACGGGGTGGAGAAGAATCGCTGCATTAGTCAACCCAAATCACGGCAATTCAAAATTGATCAATACTCCTGATTGATTTTTTATTAATTTATTTTTATATTTAAAATAAAATTATCTTAAAATGAGAAATACCCATTGTTTGTTGAGCCATTAGTGAGAGGAGAGGGTGAATGTCGTCCCGGTAGTGGAATTTGTAATGATTTGTGAGCAAACATTTGAAGATCTGTCACTAATCCATTTAGTCGTTTCATGTCTGAAATCTAAGCAATTAGATAAGGAAAAATTTTAAAAAGTATATTTTTAGAAAATATGAGTAAGTAATTGAAGAATAAACGACTCGGTCCTAGATTAATTCTAAAAAAACAACAGAAATTCAATGGTCAATAAATTTACCTCGACGCCATATTTGATTGCTAGACCTGCTAGCGTATCCATTTTGGAGACATGATGATAGAAGACACTTATAGGCGAAGAATTACAAGGCGACGATGACGCTGATGATGATAATGGAGGGAAAGACGAAGATACTGAGATCATTGCAATGTCATCAATCTTACTCCGACAATTTTTAAGGTGATTTAAGGAACCTTCAAAGAAAATTTGAGTGTCTCTTATGCTTCTCTCCGTCAGCATCTCTGTGGACATAAGAAAAAACCTCTCCCACAAGTCTCGAAAATAGAATTCCACAACAATGTGAACTTTCTCACTTTATAAATTCAAACTTTTTTTTTTCAAATCTCACAAAGATCCATAATTTGACAGACTAACAAAAATGAGTAGAAAAAAAAAAGTAAACTTACATAATGGATTTCTTTGTAAATGATGGATTAAACTTGATAAATCCCAAAAATGTAGTGAGAAAAGTGTTAAGGATAGAGAAAAGTGAAGATCTTTATTCCAAGAAATCATGCATTCATTACTTGTGGATTTTAAAGTAGAAATGGTACAATTTTAACATTTGTAAGTATTTGGTTCTGGTTTGCTATACTATTATTATCAGTATACCAATGGTCATTGTCATAGTATTGCTATAGTTATTGTCCTTGATGTTATTGGCGTTATTCCATTTAGTTGTTAACATAAACCACATGGAATTATCTTGAATTAGCAAAGACAAAAGCTCTGTTCTATTCATAGATTTTTAAATTAGATTAAAATTAGCAGTGATCTAGCTTATTTATATGAATAAATGACATGGTCAACTTGCTAACTTGGCATACTAAATTTACAAAATTAAGAGTATGAGTTTCAAATAAAAAAGCATCAAGTCAACTAGGGGCTGTTTAGCGCTATTTGATGCTTTTTTTTAAGAGGTTTTTAAGTAGAAAACTATCATAAATGTATTTGGTAATAAAAAAATAGAAGCAGAAAAAAAAGTAAAAAAAAAAATTTAGGAAAGCTACAATTTGATGCTTTTACTGTTTCTGTTCTTCCAAAAAAGTAATTTGCATGATTTTAATTAATTTTTTAAACTATTATTATTATAAATAATATAAAATTTTAATAATAAAAAAATATAATTATTTTAAATAATTTATTTATTTATTATTTTAAAATTCAATGATAGTTGAAAAATTATTTATCAAACCTCTTATAAATTTTGATACAGTATAATACAATATAGTACAGTTTAATACAATTATAAAACTATTAACAGTGGGGCTAAACAGTCGAAATACTTATAATGAATAAATTCACATGTTTGACTTCTATATGACACATAGCTAGAGGTGGCCAACGGGCCGGGCCGGCCCAGCACGACGTGGACCAGGCACGGCACGACCCGTTGACCAAGTCAACAGGCCGCGGGCGGCCCGTGGCCCGGCTCGGGTCGGGCTGGGCTGAGAGTTCACGGCCCGTGGCACGGCCCGCGGGCCGGGCTAGGCACGGCACGCGGGCAAGGCCAAGCACGGCACACGGGCAGGGCCAAGCACAGCACACGAGCCAGGCACGGCACGGCACGGGTAATAAATATTTTTTTATTATTTTGGCGCCAAAATTTAAATTATTACCTATGTTATTTTACATTTATACCCCCATAAAGTATCTAAAAAATTTAAATTTATAGGTATAATTGTCTTTTAACTATAAAATTATTATTTTATTCTCTTTTAATAATATAAAATAGAGGATAAATTTGTAAATTTACACACATTTCATCTCTATAAATTCTAGATAGTTCCTTACATTTTCACACACAAAATTTTAGTTTGAATTATTTTTTTATTACATTCCTCTTAATCACATGAGTTTCAAGTACTTTGTTAATTGTGTTTGCAGTTGCAGGTGAGCACGAGACATAGAGAAAAATGGCAGATAATAGAAGAGTGAAGATAATTATCATTCTGCCAAATTCTCAACGTTCAATCTTCCTTACGTCTACCTCAAATTTCTTCAATGCTGATCAATGGAGAATCACTATTTTAAGTATTATCGAACGTGTTAGTCAAATCATACGAATTGATGTATTCAGGTTCGAAGAACACTTTATCCACTTATCTGATCATGCAAGACAAGAATTTTTAGCTTCTCCCTCCCCTTCTGGGGTTGAGATTGAGATAGAGATTGAGGACTTTGAAATAAATGATAGTGATAGTGAGGATGACAGTGATAATATCTGTAACGCCCTCGATTTTTCTGAATTATGATTTAAGGTTAGAAATTCTGTTTCTGTATTTTTATCTGTTAAAATTTTGGGATTTTTGCCTAAGTGTAGGAATTTTTCCTACAGGGCAAAAATAATTATTTTGGTTGGGGATTGAACCCTCAACCTTGACTCTTCGCTCCTGGAATTCTTTCCACCATGGTGGCGCATATTTCTGATATTATTGGAGTGGCGCAGGGTGGTTAAGCCCAGGTAAGCCCATAAAATCGATTTTTCACTTAAGTTAACTGGGTTATTGGATCTTGGATCCGTTTGGGGTGGGAGAAAAAGAGGAATTGCGTGAGGGCTCCTCTCCCTCACGACTTTTGTGTTTTCTTGCCCTAGCCGCCTTTGGTTGTCGCCCCTTACTGTGCTTGGCGCCTCCTGAGATTTCTGACGCTGGTGGTGGCAGACTGGTGGTGGACGAACTTCCTGGTGATCCTCTGTCTTGGCGTTTTTCTCTGTGGACGATTTTTCTGGTGAGTAATTCGATCCTAAGGAGTCTAATCCGCTAAATTGTAGATTATTTCAATTAAAATTCGTTATTTGCAATGATTATCCGTATGGGGTCGAATTCAAATATTTATAGGGTTTTAAAATCCTGTTCTGCTGAAATCGGCATTCTCTAATCTGACCTTTGTGTACTATAACCCCAATATCTCATGGCCTATAGATTCAAATCGCACGAAATAAATTTTGTATGAAACTAGATACATTCGGCTTTAATTTGAATATGATATCGACTATATCCGAACTGTATTCGTATTTCAATCTGTATTGCAATCTAGCTGTACAAAATCAGTTTTCTGGAAATCTGGGTTTCGACCTTTATGTGTTCGAACCATCATATCTCCCTAGGTATAGCTCGAAATCTTGTCAAATCAGTTTTATTAGAAAGTAGACTCGAAGGGGTTCAATTTGACTACCATGTCGCCTATTTTCTGTTAGTTATTGGATCTGAAATTTGTGTCGCAATACTGATATACGAATCTGTTTTCTGGAATTCTGAAATTCCGACCTTTCTATGTTCGAACACCCATATCTCCCCAGTTATAACTCCAAATCCGATGGATTCAGTTCTATTGGAAAGTAGATTCAAATAGCTTTATTGTGAATATCATATTGCCTATTTTAGATTACTTACTCGGTCTGAAACATCTGTTGCAAGTATGATATATTAATCTGTTTTTTCTGAAACATCTGTTTAATTGTTTGTTACGTGAAAAATTTCTATTCTGTATATATATGTTGTGAATTTTCTGAAACTTTGAATGTGTTATAACCTTTGTGAGAACATAGAATGGTTTGACATGAATTAAGGATAGTTGCATGAAATCTAAGGAATTCAAAGAATTCACTCATATATTACTTCTGGTTGATGGTAAAAATTATGAAGTGTGTTCAGCTTTGATTTTCTGCAAAATTGTAATTTTGTTAAGGACTGGATATTAGGGTGTGTCATTTTTTGGTTTGTGAGACACTTTGGGCATGATGTGAGAATTGAGTGGTGGTTAGTCCTACTCCTCCGTTTCAGCATGATCTGTTCTGTAAAAATTATGCCCTAGTGTAGCACTCTTCCGTGTCCTTACCCTCCTTTTGTGGCGCTGTAATGGTGCTGATAGTCTACTACGACCCATGAGACACTAGTGAAGGGTAGATGTGAGCTGGTCTCACCTTCCGTTCTCCCTCCACTATTTCTGTTCTGTTCTGGGTATTGGAGGCCAGAGTGCCACGTCCTGACAAGACGGGGGCCACCCACTGATACCTCCTCTACCAGTATTGGAGGCCAGAGTGCCACGTCTTGACGAGACGGGGGCCACCCACTGATACCTCCTCTACCATTCTGTTTCTGATATGCATGCATGTCTCGTCCTCGGCAGAGGTGGGGTCAGACCTTCTGTGGTCATCAGACCTTCTGTGGTCTTCAGGCCTTCTGTGGCCTTTCTGTTTCCGATGTAGACTATCCATTTGGATTCTGAAAATTCTGATTTTCTGTCTGTCAGTTCTGATTTCTGTAGTTCTGTTCCGATCTGTTCTGTCTGTCAGCTCTGATTTTCTGTAGTTCTGTTTCGATCTGTATTATAGATGTGTTGGGCAGTGTGCTTAGTTGGAATGGGTTGGTAGACTTATATCCTACTTCATGCTTGATGCCTATTGTTATAAGTGTCTGTATTTGATTATGTTTTGTTTCTGATATGAGTGTTCATGTTAATTATCTTATCTGTTAAGCATGATATTTTGATGTGTACTATGGATGGCTTTTAGTGTCTTTTACTCACTGAGCTTTTTAGCTCACCCCCGTTGTTTAAATATTTTCAGGTGAGACATCAGGACAGTGATTGCTACAGCTACTAAATTTGTTATAATGCTTGCTAATGTGTTATATAGTTTCTAAGAGTTGTCTTCTAAAGATTTATCAGGCCTGCGTGCCTAACTTACTTATATGACACGTTTTATCTCCTGAGGGCTTATGCCTGTTTTCAGGATATTATATTATAGTTGTCTCGTTTTATTGTTGGATACGAGTTTTGGAGTTATGAAAACACAATTGTTCTTATTCTGAAATGTGTAACCGAGTCATTGTTGTATTTGGTATCTGAATAATCAGTTTCTGCAATATTTCTGAAATTTGTGTTCTCCACATATGTGTAGTGTAGACATCTGTTTTGTTCCAGAATATGTGGGTCTGTGCAGCAGTAATTTAGTATACTTGCTGCCGGATTTTCTTCTAGATTTCCGGATTTCTATTTCCTAGTAATCGATCCTACTCAGTTCTGTGCGGTTTTCAGTTCCGTAGTAATGTCCTTCGATGCCGCTTTCTTCTTGTGTTTTAATGGAAGAGTAAAAATTTTTGAAACCCCGTATTTTACTTGTATGCGTGTGGGGTGTGATTCTGAGGGATGTTACAGATGGTATCAGAGCAATTTTACTAGCAATTAGAAACTCCGGGGAAGGAAAACTCTGTTTGTGTATTGCTAGAAACCAAAATAGGATCTGATCCGTGATTGAATATTGGTTGTTATTCTACCGTGTTATGTGATGCAGGTATAAAAAGATGGTGCGACCAAGATCTAGCAGTAGCAACGGTGATCAACAGTCTGATCTGAGGCAGGCCATGGAGGCTATGACTGCTATGATGCAACAACAGAACGCATTCATCCAGCAGCAAACTCAGATGATGCAGCAGCAGCAGGCGCAGCACATGGAGGTTCAGCAACAGTTATTGCAGCGGCTGTCGCAGACACAGCCCCAGTCACAATCACAACCGGCTGGACACGGTGTGGGTGGCGCTGGTTCTCCTCTGGGTGATGGCGAACATCAACGATATGCTCGGTTGGTTCGAGAGTTTCAGCACCTGAACCCGACTACATTTTATGGTAGTCCGGGGCCCAGAGCGGCTGAGGATTGGCTTTTGGCACTGGAAAAGATTTTCCAGGTTTTGCGCTGTGATGATGCAGACAAGCTATGTTTATCTGTCTTCATGTTGCGTGGAGATGCCGAAGACTGGTGTAAGGGAGTCGTCAGACTGGCGGCAACTGAATCCAGAGTTGTTGATTGGCAGTACTTCATGATGAAGTTCAATGCCAAGTTTTTCCCCTCTAGCTTATCTGAGGAGCGCGAGGTGGAGTTTATTCATCTTGAGCAGGGCGACCTGACGGTGGATCAGTATGAGGCCACATTCGCTCGGTTGTCGGGGTATGCTCCTCACTTAGTCAACACCGAGGAAAGAAGAGCCAAGAAGTTTCAGCGGGGTTTGAGGAAAGACATCAGGACAAGGGTAGCTTTGCTACACTTGGAGTCTTATGCTGAAGTGGTAGACAGGGCTCGCACTGCTGAGAGGTGCATTGCTGAGATGGCTGTTGATACTATTTCAGTCACTGCATCCGCCCCTACTTCTGTGACTTACGCACCCACTCTGGGTGGTAAGGATAAGAAGAATTTCAAGAATAAGAAGAAAGATGATAAGGGCAGATACAAACCTTATCAGAAGCCAGCCAGCACAGTTTCTCAGAATGGCAAGAAGTGTCTCCACTGTGGGAGCACTAAACATCAGGATAATGAGTGCTACAGGAAGACTGGCGATTGCTTCAGATGTGGTAAGGTGGGGCATATGATTAGAGACTGTCCTATGCCGGATGCTAGAGGACAGGGTGAGAAGCCTACTGTGCAGACTCGCGTGTATGCCATCGCGGAGAGGGATGCTTCGGCTTCGAATTCTGTGATGGAAGGTACACTTTATGTGTTTAGTTCTTTGGCACGCATTCTTTTTTATCCTGGTGCCAATTTATCCTTTGTGTCTGCATGTTTTGCACTATGTCTGCCTGTGTTGCCTAGGATACTTGATTTCTGTATTTCTGTTCATACACCTATGGGTGAGGCCGTATCTACAGATATAGCATATCCTGACTGTTTGATTAAGGTTGAAGGATATGATTTACCTATTGATTTGATTAGTCTTCCTATGAAAGACTATGACATCATTCTGGGCATGGATTGGCTGTCTGCCTATCATGCTACTTTAGATTGTTTTGAAAAGTTAATTACTCTGCATCTAAGTGATGGACAGCAACTGGTTATCCAAGGCCGGATTTCAGAACAGGAGCCTTTGGTGATATCTCATCTGCAGGCCAGGAAGCTTTTAGCCCAGGGCTGCAAGGGGTATCTGGCGCATGTCAAGGTGCAGACTGAGCCTGATTTGGATCTGGCTAAAATTCCTGTGGTAAGAGAGTTTACTGACGTCTTCTCTGATGATTTATCTGGGTTACCACCCAGCAGAGAAGTTGAGTTTGGTATCGAGTTGTTGCCAGGCACGGCACCGATATCTAAAGCTCCTTACAGGATGGCAACTTCAGAACTGACAGAGCTGAAGAAGCAACTGGAAGAACTATTAGAGAAGGGGTATATTCGACCCAGTGTTTCTCCATGGGGAGCACCTGTGTTATTTGTGAAAAAGAAGGATGGTACGTTGCGCATGTGCATCGATTACCGTCAACTCAACCAAGTGACTGTTAGGAATAAGTACCCATTACCCCGTATTGATGATCTCTTTGATCAGTTGCAGGGTGCTACTGTATTCTCTAAAATTGACCTGAGGTCTGGCTATCATCAGCTGAGAGTTCAGGAGGAGGATGTACCTAAAACTGCATTCAGGACCAGGTATGGGCACTATGAGTTCTTGTTATGCCCTTTGGACTGACAAATGCCCCTACGGTGTTTATGGATCTGATGAACAGGATATTTCATGAGCTTCTGGACAAATGTGTGGTCGTCTTCATTGATGATATTCTGATCTACTCTAAGAATGCGCAAGATCACTCTCAGGATTTGCGCAAGGTGCTGGAGATTCTGCGGCTGAAGCAGCTGTATGCTAAGGCCAGCAAATGTGAGTTCTGGCTATATCAGATTGGCTTTCTGGGGCACATTATTTCTGGCCAGGGTGGGTCTGTGGATCCAGTGAAGGTGGAGGCCATTCTTCACTGGGGAAGACCAACTACAGCGACTGAGGTCAGAAGTTTTCTGGGCTTAGCTGGATACTACCGCCGCTTTGTGGAGGGTTTTTCCAAGCTAGCTGGTCCTCTGACTAAGCTAACTAGAAAGAATTTGAAGTTTGAGTGGTCTGATGATTGTGAGTTTAGTTTTCAAGAACTGAAAAGGAGACTGACCAGTGCTCCTATCCTCATCATTCCCTGTGATGGAGAGAAGTTCACTGTGTACACTGATGCCTCTAGTAAGGGTCTGGGTGCTGTACTGATGCAGCAAGGAAAGGTAGTTGCTTATGCTTCAAGGCAACTCAAAGACTATGAGGTAAACTACCCCACTCATGATCTGGAGTTGGCAGCTGTAGTTTTTGCCTTGAAGATCTGGAGGCACTATCTGTTTGGACAGACATTTGAATTGTTTACAGATCACCAGAGCTTGAAGTATATCTTCACTCAGAAAGAGCTGAATATGAGACAGAGGCGATGGCTTGAATTGATAAAGGATTATGACTTCACCATCCAATATCAGTCTGGTAAAGCCAATGTGGTGGCTGATGCTCTTAGTCGGTATCCTGTGACTCAGATAGCTGCACTGCGAGTCCAGGAGTGGCGACTATTGCAGGAGTTCAGTGACATGCATCTGAGTGTGACTTCGGGTGAGAGAGGCGGTCTTCTAGCTTCTCTCAGGGTTCAGTCAGACTTACTGCAGAGACTGAGATCAGGGCAGCAGTCAGATCCGGATATTTTACGGTGGAAAGAGAGGTCTGAGCAAGGCTGGGTTGAGAATTTCAGTATGTCGGATGATGGTCTCCTCAGATTCCGTGGAAGGGTCTGTGTCCCTGAGGACCCTGAGTTGAGAAATGAAATTCTTAAGGAAAGCCATTGCACTAAGTATACCGTTCATCCTGGTAGTACCAAGATGTATCAGGATCTGAAAAAGACTTTCTGGTGGCATGGTATGAAGAAGGATGTGCATTTGTTTGTGTCCAGATGTTTGACTTGCCAAACCGTGAAGGCTGAGCATCAGAGGCCGGGCGGTTTGATGCAGTCTCTCCCTATTCCTCAGTGGAAGTGGGAGCATATCAGTATGGACTTTGTGTGTGGACTGCCCAATACCAGAAGGAATCATGATGCCGTATGGGTGATTGTGGACAGACTCACGAAGTCAGCTCACTTCTTACCGATCAAAATGACTTACAGTTTGGATCGGTTAGCAAAACTGTACATCGATGAGATTGTCAGATTGCATGGAGTTCCCTTGGACATTGTCTCTGACCGTGATCCTCGATTTCTGTCCAGGTTTTGGAAGAAATTACAGGAAGATTTGGAAACTAATCTGAGTTTCAGCACTGCATATCATCCTCAATCTGATGGTCAGACAGAGAGAACTATTCAGACACTTGAGGATCTTCTGAGATCTTATGTGGTTGACTGGTCTGTTGAGTGGGATCTGGACTTATCACTGATAGAGTTCACCTACAACAATAGCTTTCACTCTAGCATACAGATGGCTCCGTATGAGGCCCTATATGGGAGGAAATGCAGAACACCTATATGCTGGGAGGAAACTGGGGACAGAACAGTGGTAAGGTCTGATGCTGTTCAGGAAGCCACTGAGAAGATCAGAGAAATTCAGAGAAAGATGAAGATTGCTCAGGATAGACAGAAGAGTTATGCTGATGTGAGGCAGCGTCCTCTTGAGTTTTTGGTGGGAGAGCATGTTTTCCTAAAGGTCTCACCTATGAAAGGGGTGATGAGATTTGGAAAGAGGGGAAAATTGAGTCCCAGGTACATTGGTCCCTTTGATATCATTGAGAGGATTGGACCTGTGGCATACCGACTTGCTCTGCCCCCATCACTGGAACACCTCCATAATGTGTTCCATGTTTCTGCACTCAGAAAATATTGTTCTGATCCTTCTCATGTTCTAGAGTTGGAACCTCTTCAGCTTGAAGAGAATATGACTTTTGTGGTGAAACCTCTCAGAATTGAAGATAGAAAAGAGAAAGTGATGAGAAATAAGGTTATTCCACTTGTGAAAATCATCTGGGGAAATCAGTCTGTTGAAGAAGCCTCTTGGGAGGTTGAAGCAGATATGAGAAAGGAGCATCCTCACCTGTTCAGTGACGGGCTTGGTCAGCTTTAGAGGACTAAAGCTCTATAAGGGGGGGAGGATGTAACGCCCTCGATTTTTCTGAATTATGATTTAAGGTTAGAAATTCTGTTTCTGTATTTTTATCTGTTAAAATTTTGGGATTTTTACCTAAGTGTAGGAATTTTTCCTACAGGGCAAAAATAATTATTTTGGTTGGGGATTGAACCCTCAACCTTGACTCTTCGCTCCTGGAATTCTTTCCACCATGGTGGCGCATATTTCTGATATTATTGGAGTGGCGCAGGGTGGTTAAGCCCAGGTAAGCCCATAAAACCGATTTTTCACTTAAGTTAACTGGGTTATTGGATCTTGGATCCGTTTGGGGTGGGAGAAAAAGAGGAATTGCGTGAGGGCTCCTCTCCCTCACGACTTTTGTGTTTTCTTGCCCTAGCCGCCTTTGGTTGTCGCCCCTTACTGTGCTTGGCGCCTCCTGAGATTTCTGACGCTGGTGGTGGCAGACTGGTGGTGGACGAACTTCCTGGTGATCCTCTGTCTTGGCGTTTTTCTCTATGGACGATTTTTCTGGTGAGTAATTCGATCCTAAGGAGTCTAATCCGCTAAATTGTAGATTATTTCAATTAAAATTCGTTATTTGCAATGATTATCCGTATGGGGTCGAATTCAAATATTTATAGGGTTTTAAAATCCTGTTCTGCTGAAATCGGCATTCTCTAATCTGACCTTTGTGTACTATAACCCCAATATCTCATGGCCTATAGATTCAAATCGCACGAAATAAATTTTGTATGAAACTAGATACATTCGGCTTTAATTTGAATATGATATCGACTATATCCGAACTGTATTCGTATTTCAATCTGTATTGCAATCTAGCTGTACAAAATCAGTTTTCTGGAAATCTGGGTTTCGACCTTTATGTGTTCGAACCATCATATCTCCCTAGGTATAGCTCGAAATCTTGTCAAATCAGTTTTATTAGAAAGTAGACTCGAAGGGGTTCAATTTGACTACCATGTCGCCTATTTTCTGTTAGTTATTGGATCTGAAATTTGTGTCGCAATACTGATATACGAATCTGTTTTCTGGAATTCTGAAATTCCGACCTTTCTATGTTCGAACACCCATATCTCCCCGGTTATAACTCCAAATCCGACGGATTCAGTTCTATTGGAAAGTAGATTCAAATAGCTTTATTGTGAATATCATATTGCCTATTTTAGGTTACTTACTCGGTCTGAAACATCTGTTGCAAGTATGATATATTAATCTGTTTTTTCTGAAACATCTGTTTAATTGTTTGTTACGTGAAAAATTTCTATTCTGTATATATATGTTGTGAATTTTCTGAAACTTTGAATGTGTTATAACCTTTGTGAGAACATAGAATGGTTTGACATGAATTAAGGATAGTTGCATGAAATCTAAGGAATTCAAAGAATTCACTCATATATTACTTCTGGTTGATGGTAAAAATTATGAAGTGTGTTCAGCTTTGATTTTCTGCAAAATTGTAATTTTGTTAAGGACTGGATATTAGGGTGTGTCATTTTCAGGTTTGTGAGACACTTTGGGCATGATGTGAGAATTGAGTGGTGGTTAGTCCTACTCCTCCGTTTCAGCATGATCTGTTCTGTAAAAATTATGCCCTAGTGTAGCACTCTTCCGTGTCCTTACCCTCCTTTTGTGGCGCTGTAATGGTGCTGATAGTCTACTACGACCCATGAGACACTAGTGAAGGGTAGATGTGAGCTGGTCTCACCTTCCGTTCTCCCTCCACTATTTCTGTTCTGTTCTGGGTATTGGAGGCCAGAGTGCCACGTCCTGACAAGACGGGGGCCACCCACTGATACCTCCTCTACCAGTATTGGAGGCCAGAGTGCCACGTCTTGGCGAGACGGGGGCCACCCACTGATACCTCCTCTACCATTCTGTTTCTGATATGCATGCATGTCTCGTCCTCGGCAGAGGTGGGGTCAGACCTTCTGTGGTCATCAGACCTTCTGTGGTCTTCAGGCCTTCTGTGGCCTTTCTGTTTCCGATGTAGACTATCCATTTGGATTCTGAAAATTCTGATTTTCTGTCTGTCAGTTCTGATTTCTGTAGTTCTGTTCCGATCTGTTCTGTCTGTCAGCTCTGATTTTCTGTAGTTCTGTTTCGATCTGTATTATAGATGTGTTGGGCAGTGTGCTTAGTTGGAATGGGTTGGTAGACTTATATCCTACTTCATGCTTGATGCCTATTGTTATAAGTGTCTGTATTTGATTATGTTTTGTTTCTGATATGAGTGTTCATGTTAATTATCTTATCTGTTAAGCATGATATTTTGATGTGTACTATGGATGGCTTTTAGTGTCTTTTACTCACTGAGCTTTTTAGCTCACCCCCGTTGTTTAAATATTTTCAGGTGAGACATCAGGACAGTGATTGCTACAGCTACTAAATTTGTTATAATGCTTGCTAATGTGTTATATAGTTTCTAAGAGTTGTCTTCTAAAGATTTATCAGGCCTGCGTGCCTAACTTACTTATATGACACGTTTTATCTCCTGAGGGCTTATGCCTGTTTTCAGGATATTATATTATAGTTGTCTCGTTTTATTGTTGGATACGAGTTTTGGAGTTATGAAAACACAATTGTTCTTATTCTGAAATGTGTAACCGAGTCATTGTTGTATTTGGTATCTGAATAATCAGTTTCTGCAATATTTCTGAAATTTGTGTTCTCCACATATGTGTAGTGTAGACATCTGTTTTGTTCCAGAATATGTGGGTCTGTGCAGCAGTAATTTAGTATACTTGTTGCCGGATTTTCTTCTGGATTTCCGGATTTCTATTTCCTAGTAATCGATCCTACTCAGTTCTGTGCGGTTTTCAGTTCCGTAGTAATGTCCTTCGATGCCGCTTTCTTCTTGTGTTTTAATGGAAGAGTAAAAATTTTTGAAACCCCGTATTTTACTTGTATGCGTGTGGGGTGTGATTCTGAGGGATGTTACAATATCAACGATGAGCTGGAGCAATATATCGAAATAAACCAAGCACAAGAGTCACTTGAGTTTTTTATTGTTGAAGAAGGAGGTAGAGCTGAAAACATGGAGTGCGCAATATGCATAGAGAAGATGGAGCACGGAGAGCAAGTATTAAAATAGGCAGGAATATTCAAACACACAATGTCGTATAATATGTAATTCAGAAAAAAAAAGAAGTAACCACTGAAACAGCATGCAAGCCACAGTGAGCATACTTAATTACCATCTAAAACCACGGATGTCTAAGCAGTCATGATATAAGAGGTTCAATCCCTTAACTCAAGAAACAATCTATCCTTATAAGTCTCATCATCATTCAGACTAGCATATAAAGTGAGGATCATGCAAGAGGTATCATCACAGACTTAGTGTCTTGAATACACAAGCAAAATGAATTATATGCACGTTGGACTGTAAAAGCATGCAAACACTTATATAGCAAAGCAAACACACTAAGATAGAGGAACAAAGCATAAGGACACTTTAGGACACACTAAACACGAAGAGGGAAAACCCTCTACCCACGGCAAAAGAACTGCATAGTCTCTGATGCAGTTGAAAGGACATAATAGTAAGAAAGAAAGATAAGCAACTTACTAAAGAAGAAATACAACGGAAAAATAACAGGAGCAAAGCAGAAGACAATAGGTGATCACCACCCCTTCGAATTCATGCGCCGCAGCATCTCCTGAAGAGCTGCGTGGTCCTCGGTCTGTAGCTGATATTGGCGAGTTTGCGTCTCCTCCATAGTGGTCAGACGCCGAAGAACATCCTGCATCTCCAAGCGCGTCTCATGCTGATCATCACGAATCGAGCGGAGCTGACTCTCGATGCGGGCATAAGCATTCTCGGTGGAGGCAGAGGAAGACGCTCCGGCATGCTGGAAGGGACGGAAGGATGGATGTGGTGGGGCCGTGTCCATCGGAACTTCACCCTCCGCGTCGGGCTCCGGAAGCAGGTGCCAGTTCCGCCGCTCGCGGATAGACGTGCGCCCAGGATGCGGAAGCAGCATAGTGGAGTCACTCCCTCGAAATAGGAGACTGAAGGCGTTACCCTCGCGGATGATCATCTTCATCGCCTGGCATGATTCCAGGTCGATGTGGGAGCTACCACGTGCCTGCTCAATGCCGTAGGGCTCAACGCCAAAAGCAACTGTGATAGGGGTAATGAGGCCGCCAGAGGCAATAACTCCCTTCTGGGCGGTGGCCTTTTTCTGCAATTGCTTCATCAGAAAAAATGCGGTGTTAAGCTTAAAAGAGTGTACCATCGACCAGAGGAAGAGAAGCTTGGCGAAGCGCACTAAACCATCACTCTCGCCACGCGCAAAGATGGTGTGCGCTAATACGCGGTGCACGTAGCGAAAGCAAGGGTTGCTGACATGGCTGGCTCGGGCCGTCCATGCGATATAAGGTCGTTGTCCCGTAATAGCAACCCAAAAGTCTTGATCACGAAACTCGTGCGGGGGTTCGCGAGTACCATCCACCGGAAAACCAAAAATTTGATTTATCTTTGATAATGTCGTTGTGTGCTCTGTGTTCCCGAGCCGGAAGGAGATAACACCGTCGTCGTCGTCATCATGGTTGTCCAGGTCGATCTCGAGGGACGACATGAACTCCAATGTAGGGGCTACATAAGTCGGCGGGGGCGGGGCCATCCGGAAGAATTGCTCCCATCCGATCTGCTGGAACATGAATAGCACGTCGTCATGCAACCCCAAGGTATTGAGGGTCACCCGATCAAGATAGCGAGTGTTGATGACGCGCTGAGACACCAAGAGATCGTATCGGGCCTTCTGCGCGGCATTCCGGAATAGAATTCCGTGCTCATTTGGCTCTGCTGGCTCGGCCGAACGCTTGGTAGATTTCCAGGCCATCGACTTGGAGCGTCCAGACATGGTGGAAAGCAAAGAAAAGATAGCCGGCTGACTGGCTGAAGTTGGCGGCTGGAGGAGAGAAACAGAGCTCCGGCGGCGGAATCCGGCGAGGTGGCAGCGCTGCAAATGAAGACCGGCGGCAACGCACTGAGAAGAAATTACAGATCTGGGCGGCAATACTCCTAGATCTGGAAATCTGGGGATGCCGAAAGATGAAGGGAAACAGTGCCCAACAATGTAGATGCCTTGAGACCAGTCGATGGTGAGATCGGACGAAAATCGGTGGAGATTGGCTTCAGGCGGCGGAAAGCTGCGGACAGCCGAAAGCCCGGTGAAAACTCTAGATCCGGGTGTCGGCGAGAAGCAGAGAAAGGTGGCGATGCTCTGGACGGCGGCGGACGACGGATCTGGAGGGTTGAAAGGCCGGAGGTGGAAGAGAAAGGGGGGGGGGGCGCGGAAGCATTGGTGTGAACCCTAAAATCCGCCGCCGCACCCTTTTAATAACCCGTGACCCGTGATAGGCGCACGGGTGTGAAGGAAGACACGGTTGTGCCGTGCTTTATTCTGTGAAAAATCAACTTAGCAGACATGGGTGTGATGGATGGCACGGCAGTGCCATGCTGTATTCTGCAACTCCGTTTAGCGAGCACGACCGTGACCATGGGCACGGCCAGGCCGTGTTCGATTCTGCCAACTCCGATTTAGCGAGCACGGCCGCGACCATGGTCACGGCCAGGCCGTGTTCGGCTCGTCAAAGGCAAAAATTTCCTAAAAAATCACAGAAAATTTCCACTATCAGTAAGATGCTTAGAAATGTGTAAAATCATAAAAATCTTGCCATGGGTTATAATAAAATTATCAAAACAGAAATAACAAAACGAATATAACAAAACAACGAAACAAAACATCACACCAATCAACATCAAGTCTGTCAAAACAACACAAGATAAGATAGACCCATGGGGTGCCTCCCATGAAGCGCTGGTTTATGGTCAGCAGCTAGACCAATGTTTACTTATCAGTCAGGTAATAAAGGGTCAGAGAATTTAATAGCAACTCCCTTCTCAATATGTTCCTGCGCATAGTAGGGCTTGAGGCGCTGCCCATTCACTTTGAAACCACCTGTGCATTTGCTCCAGATCTCTATCGCTCCATGAGGGAAAGCCTTTTTAATTTGGAATGGTCCTGACCATCGGGTCCTGAGCTTACCTGGAAATAATTTAAGTCTGGAATTATACAAAAGAACCTGGTCTCCTTCCTGAAAATGCTTCCTGACAATATGCTTGTCATGCCATTGTTTTGTCCTTTCCTTGTATATCATAGCATTCTCATAAGCAGAAGTACGGAGTTCATCCAGTTCATTCAACTGTAGCTTCCTTTTGTCCCCTGCACTCTGTAAGTCAAAATTCAGAAATTTAATTGCCCAAAAGGCTCGATGTTCCATCTCAACTGGTAAATGACATGATTTTCCATATACCAATTGAAATGGAGACATCCTTATGGGTGTCTTGAAAGTTGTGCGGTAAGCCCATAAGGCATCATCCAATTTTAGAGCTCAGTCAGTCCGTGAGGTAGAAACAGTCTTCTGCAATATACCTTTAATCTCCCTGTTGGATACCTCAACCTGACCACTGGTTTGGGGATGGTATGGAGTAGCTACTCTGTGTCTGATGCCATACTTTCTGAGCAAGGATTCAAGTTTCTGATTCAAGAAATGGGATCTGCCGTCACTGATAAGTACTCTGGGGACTCCAAAGCGTGGAAATATTGTCTTACGCAGCATCTTTGTCACTGCTTTAGCATCATTAGCGGGCTCAGTCGAAGCTTCTACCCACTTAGATACATAATCAATGACAACCAATATATATCTATTTCCACAAGACGACGGGAATGGACCCATGTAGTTTATCCCCCACACATCGAAGATTTCCACTTCTAAGATCATCTGCATTGGTAATTCATCCCTCTTTGATATGCCACCAGATCTTTGGCACTGATCACAACTGAAGATAAAGCGTCGAGCATCTTTGAAGATAGTCGGCCAATAGAACCCGGATTTGCAGAATTTTGAATGCGGTCTTACTCGCACTCGTGTGGCCACCATAGGGAGAGGAATGACAGTGGAATATAATGTCTTTGACTTCTTCCTCCGGGATGCACCGTCGATAGAGCCCATCGGCACATCGCCGAAATAACAGTGGCTCATCCCAAAAGTAGTGCTTCACATCAGATAGAAACTTTTTCCTTCTCTGAAAAGTCAAGTCAGGGGGAAAAACATCGGAAACAATGAAATTGACATAGTTAGCGTACCAAGGTGCAGCCATATTAGTAACACCAAAGAGATGATCGTCTGGAAAGTCGTCATTAATCTTCAGCTGTCTCTCCGTGTCACTCTGTTCATTTACCAATCTTGACAAATGGTCTGCAACCGAATTCTCCGAACCCTTCTTATCGCGAATCTCAATATCAAATTCTTGAAGAAGGAGGATCCAGCGAATCAACCTCGGTTTCGCATCCTTCTTACTCATAAGGTAGCGTATAGCTGCATGGTCAATATAAATGATAACCTTTGAATCAATTAAGTAAGAGCGGAACTTATCGAAGGCAAACACGACGGCGAGTAGTTCCTTCTCGGTCGTAGCGTAATTGACCTGGGCTTCGTCTAAGGTCCGACTGGCATAACATACCACATGGAGCTTCTTATCCCTGCGTTGTCCTAGAACTGCGCCAACGGCATAGTCGCTGGCGTCGCACATCAACTCAAACGGCAAGGACCAGTCGGGAGCCTGCATAATAGGTGCAGTTATCAATGCGCGCTTCAAAGTCTGAAAAGCATTTAAACAACTTTCATCAAATTCAAATATAGCATCCTTGACCAAAAGATTGGTTAATGGCCTAGCTATCTTAGAAAAATCCCTGACAAATCTTCTGTAGAACCCAGCATGCCCGAGGAAGCTCCGAATTCCTTTGACTGAGGTCGGCGGGGGCAATCTTTCTATCACCACAATTTTCGCTCGATCCACTTCGATTCCCTACTCGGAGATAAAGTGCCCAAGTACTATGCCTTCACGTACCATAAAATGACACTTTTCCCAGTTGAGCACCAAATTGACCTCCTCGCACCGCTGCAAAATTTTAGACAGATTAGTCAAACATTTATCAAAAGACGATCCATATACAGAAAAATCGTCCATGAAGACATCCATGATGTCCTCAATGAACTCAGAAAATATCACGATCATGCATCGCTGGAACGTCGCAGGCGCATTGCACAATCAAAACGGCATCCTTCGGTAAGCAAACGTGCCATAGGGACACGTGAAGGTCGTCTTCTCTTGATCTTCCGGATGGATGGGGATCTGCAAGAAGCCTGAAAAACCGTCAAGGAAACAAAAGTATGAATTAGATGAAAGCCGTTCCAACATCTGATCAATGAACGGCAGCGGGAAATGGTCCTTTCTGGTGGCCTTATTGAGCTTTCTGTAATCTATGCACATTCGCCACCCGGTAACAGTACGGGTGGGGATAAGCTCATTCTTCGCATTCTGCACCACCGTTATCCCGTTCTTCTTTGGAACGACATGCACAGGACTAACCCACTCGCTGTCTGATATGGGGTAGATGACCCCTGCATCCAAAGCTTCGGAATTTCCTTTTTAACGACTTCCTTCAAATTGGGATTCAATCTGTGCTGATATTCTACATAAGCCTTGCTGTCTTTTTCAAGGAAAATTCGATGCATGCATATTGAAGGGTTAATACCGGTAAGATCTTCCAAAGAATAACCTATTGCTTTCCTGTGGGATCTAAGTTCATCAAGCAGTCGTCTCGTCTCTGTCTCGGTCAAGTCTGAACTAACAATAACTGGACAAGACGAGCCCTCATCTAGAAACTCGTATCTCAAATTACTAGGCAGGGATTTTAGCTCTATGTCTGCCCGAACTGACTCTCGTGATGTCTTTCCTTCCTTTAACACTTCCTGGACTTTCTGTGGGTCTTCACAAGGGTTTGCATCCAAAAGCTGTGCATAAGCTAGTACCTCCTTCTCTATGTCTTGATCGAAGTGCTCTAGGTTGTTCAGGAGGCACGCTTCAAGTGGATCTACAACTTCTCTGAGAACCTCAAAATTCTCATCTACCAGTTCAACACTAAAACATGACCCAGAAATATTAGGTCTCTTCATACTTGCAGATAGATTGAACTCTAAGCTGTTCTCTCAAATGTTCAGGGACAACTTCCCATTTTTTACATCAATTACGGCCCCTGCTGTAGCAAGGAAGGGCCTACCCAAGATGAGAGGTAGTCGGGAATCCTCTGACATGTCGAGAACTACGAAATCGGCTGGCACAAAAAATTCCCCAACCTTTAGGGGAACATCTTCCACTATCCCTATCGGATGTCTAACAGATCGGTTGGCTAGCTGAAGGGCAATGGAGGTAGCCTTGAGGTCGCCCATGTCCAATTTCTTGAAGACTGAAAGCGGCATGAGGCTTACGCTAGCCCCCAAGTCACAGAAGGATTGCTCAAACGGCACATTCCCAATTCTGCATAGAATGGAGAAACTGCCAAGATCTTTAAGCTTGGGCGGTAGCTTATTCTGTATAATCGCACTGCATTCTTCTGTCAGTGCTACCGTCCCCTGCTCCTCTATCTTCCTTTTGTTAGACAATATGTCCTTGAGGAACTTAGCATACGTAGGCATCTGGGAAAGCGCTTCTGTAAATGGTATATTGATGTACAGCTTCTTAAGCACTTCCAGAAATCTACCGAACTATTTGTCCAACTTAGCCTTAGCCAACCTCTGCGGGAATGGTACCGGTGGCTTGTAGGGAGGTGGAGGTACATATTCTGGCTCTAGCGCAGCCTCCTTATCTGCTAGTTGTTCTGGGTTAGGGTCACTCTCATTGCCTTGGTCGTATGGTGCACAAACAACACTCTCTCTAACTTCCATCGGGGGATCTGTCAACTGCTTACCACTACATGTCGTGATGGCGTTGCAGTGCTCCCTTGGATTGACTTCCGGTTGAGAGGGGAGCTTTCCAGTGGGTCTAGAGGAAGTTGTTGCTTGCTGAGCAATCTGGTTTTCTAGCATCCTTGAATGAGTGATCAGTGAATCCACCTTCGAGTTTAACTGCCTGATCGACTCGTCCACATCTTCATTTTCTCTTTGACTGTGTGGTGACGAAATTCTCTAGCAGTATTTCTAAATTGAACTTCTGTGGTTAGTTAAACTGGCGTGGTGGAAGTCCAGGTGGTGGCCTGAAGGATGCCTGAGTAAACTGATTGCCATAATTTCCGTGTGGCGCCTGAGTAGTGAAGTTCTGGGGAATCTGGTTCTGGTTATTCCGGTAGGAGAAATTGGGATGATTTCTTCAACCCGGATTATAGGTGCTGGAAAACGGGTTATTCTACTGCCTCTGGTTAGTATTGCCTAAAGCATTAACTTGATCAAGAGAAACATCATAAAAGGAGGGCGCCATTATCTGGCAGTCAGTAGCACCGTGTCCAGTATTACCACATATTTCACATACAATCGTATTAACTGAAGATGCATTAAAGTTCATCGACGTGAGCTGATGCGACAAAGAGTCAACCTTTGCCGCTAATGAGCTCAACATGTCGAGATCATGCTTACCACCTCCTCTTCCGGGACGCTTTGCTCGTTCATCCATTGGCAGTGATTCAGAGCCATGCTCTCAATCAAATTGATGGCATCTTCAGTATTTTTGTCCATTAGCGCACCGCCCGCAGCTGCATCTACAGACAACCGAGTGTTTTCCAAAAGACCATGATAAAAAGAATGCACTATTACCCATTTTTCTAGCCCGTGATGCGGGCACATTCTGAGCAATTCCTTATACCGGTCCCAGGCCTCGTAGAGTGACTCGCTCTCCTTTTGGCGAAAATTTGTTATTTGGTTCCACATTTGAGCAATCTTGCTCGGTGGAAAGTACTTTGAGAGGAACGCGTGGGAAAGCTGATCCCAAGTTGTAATGGAGCCTTGAGGAAGGGACTGTAACCATGCCCGCGCGCGGTCTCTGAGGGAAAAGGAAAAGAGACGTAAACGAATAGCGTTAGGAGTTACCCCATTTATCTTGAGGGTATCACAATACTCAAGAAAAATTGATAAATGTAAGTTTGGGTCATCCTGCGGTGAACCGCTGAATTGGTTCTGCTGAACCATATACACTAGAGCTGGCTTTATCTCGAAGTTATTCGCCTCGACCGGTGGTCGGGTGATGCTAGAGTGTAAGCCCTGAGCATTATGTACAGCAAAATCGCGTAGCGAGCGGTTCTGGTTCATCGTGGATTGGTTCTGATCCATTGTAGAGTGATTTGGATGAAGTTCCTCAAGCTGTTGATCCTGGATCTTCCTGTGTGCTCGAAAAGTTCTTTCGATTTCAGGATCTTCTGGCACTAATCCTCCTATTCTAATTGTTCTTGGCATACACAGGGTTAGTAGACCAGATAATATTATAAGCTTGAAGGAAGAAAGAAAACAACTAGTATTAACAAATAAAGCTTCTAAAATAAAAACACTGAAAATAAACTAAAAACAACAAATATCTAGGCTATCAACTTAACTAATTAGTCGATATTGACAATACCGTGCTCCCCGGCAACGGCGCCAAAACTTGATAGGATCCGCAAGCGCACGGTCTATCGAAGTAGTAAAAGATCATTCCCACAGGGAGCAGGAGTCAAGTACCAACGTTACACATCATTGAAAGCTAGATAATTCAGACGTTAATTGAGCAAATGAACTATCTAATCTAAGCCCTAAATATCAATTCAGGAAATCAGCAACTAGTAGGGAAAAAGTTCTAGTTTCACAAAGGTTCGGGACTATAGGTTTCACCACATCGGTTAAATAATAATGTAAAACAAGTACTAAAATTCAGAGAATAGAAAGCTAGATTACCTTCTCTCGAAGCATAATCTGACAGTAAAATGCCTAAGGCGATTAATCCTTCGGTACGGATTACCTTCTCTCGAAGCGTAATCTGGTGCCTACTTAAGCTAATTTTCTACTCTCGTAGCAAAATTAACTTAAGAAAGACCCAATGAGCTCTATGATAATCGTGGATCCTCGAGCAACTTTAAACAACTCTCGTAATTCGAAATCACAAGTTAAAATTAGGCAATCGAGTGTTATGATTCACCTCTCGGTACTTCTCGTAATACTTAATACATACAAATATTTGGCCAAAATATTAATACGCAATAAACACACCCAATAATAATAAACAATTCACTTAAATAGTACTGTGAAATTCATACAAAGTGTTTTACATATCAAGAATTTTCCAACGGGCTACATCCAAGCCCCGAACAAGAGTTTTACTCAACAAAATACATCGTAAGCTCAAGAAAACCCTAGAGAATGAATTTGAAAGTTAGGGGAATTACTAACTGAGGTTAGGAGACGATGGATCTTGGATTTCCTCTCGAAAGCCCCAAGAAAATCTGTCGAATCGAGCCCTCGAAGTCGCAAAATCGCCCTTTTCGCCCTAGTCACGTTCTTCACCGAAAATTGACTTTCTAACCAGCCAAAATCCTCTCTTTTCTCCCTTAATCGAGAGTTTGGACGGTCAGGAATGATTATTGGATATTTTCCCCAATTTTTGGGCCCTTGGATCGTTGGATTTGATGAAGAAACGGTTGAGAATCGCGACCTGTGAACGCGAACATGGGCGTGCCGATGAGCACGGCATGGCCATATCGGTCTCGGGCAGAAAGCAGGTAAGCGAACACGGCCGTGCCTCTGGACACAGGCAGGCCGTGTTCTTCTCTGGAAATTCCGGAACGCACAAACACGGGCGCGGCACGGCGGTGACAGCTTCGGCGAATTCTGATGTTGTCAAGCACGGCCGTGACGATATACACGACCAAGCCGTGCTTGTCACGGAAAGCTCTAAAAATTCTGAAATTTTTCCTTTGTGATGCTTGTCATATGCTGAACCTTTTCCTAACTTTAAATCTCGAGTAATCTTCACAAAAATAAGAGATAATTACCTGTATTTCATAAACAAATGAAAAATAGTGAAGCTTCCATACTTAATAAGAAAAAGTATCAAAGTATGACATAAAGTAGACGTTAAGCCTGAAATAATGGTATAAACAAGACTCTAAATCCTATAAAAATAACACCTATCAAAGAACACTTTATCCACTTATCTGATCATGCAAGACAAGAATTTTTAGCTTCTCCCTCCCCTTCTGGGGTTGAGATTGAGATAGAGGTTGAGGACTTTGAAATAAATGATAGTCATAGTGAAGATGACAGTGATAATATCAACGATGAGCCGGAGTAATATATCGAAACAAACCAAGCACAAGGGTCACTTGAGTTTTTTATTGTTGAAGAAGGAGGTAGAGCTGAAAACATTGAGTGCACAATATGCATAGAGAAGATGGAGCACGGAGAGCAAGTATGCTTAACACAATGCTTGCACATCTTCCATAGTAGCTGCTTGCGTCGCTGGCTACGGGTCAATTGTTTATGCCCATTATGTCGGCAATTGAATTAAGCTTAAATGTATAATGTATGAATATGAAATTTAATCGAGTTGGTTTTAACTTTAGTCATGTGTTGTTAGTGTTGTTAGTAAATAAATTAATATTAATTTAATAAAATATATTAAAGTTAAAATTATATATTAATTAAATAATAATTTAATATTTTAAAAAAAAATTGTGCAAAATACATCATTCTCAATTTTTCAATTTTTTATTTTTTTCTTATTTTATATAATTTAATTAATTAATATTTTACTTATTTTTTAAATTTATTTTAATTAAGCGGGCCAAAGTCGGCCCGTGGGCTAAACTCGGCCAGTGGGCCACATTCGGGCTGGGTCAGGCATAGCCCGTCGGGCCAAATCCGGCCCGCTTCAGCCCGCGGGCCTATTTTAGCATGCGGGCCGGATCTGTGCTACGCAATGGCCGAAGCCGTGCCTGGGCCGGCACGGCTAAACGTGCTGCGGGCCATGCCGGGCCCAAGATTTTCTCAGCCGTGCCGTGCCCGGCATGGCCCGACTGGAAACGGCCCGCTAGGAACCGGGCGGGCCTGGCCCCGGGCCGGCCCGAGCACGGCCTATGGCCACCTCTACACATAGCTATGTTAAATGAAAGGTATGAAAAATGTTATTATTTTTATTTTATTATTTTTTTAAGACAATTATTTTCACTATAAGGAAAAAGATTGAAACCATGGCATAAGTTCTGTATTCCGAAGCGGATTTCAACTTGGACTCGCACGATTGTTTCTTCATATAATGTAGTTGGACATTGTATGATTTGTTAATCTAATAATTTTTATTCCATTTATTGCACAAAGTAATGTACTTTTTTTTGGCAGTATAAATGATTACAAAATGGTTTCACAGGGGTTTTCGGTTGACCTAAAAAAGCCTTTCGTTTGTCAGGTGCGATTAAGATGACTTGTTTTTTTCTATATCCTTTTTCATTTTCCTTGTAGAACTTACATCTTCATTTTCGACTTCCCTGTCTGCCCCAATAATTAACTTGTGAAGAGAATGAAGTAATTGTACTGCGTTATTGGAACAATTTTATTTACTTCAGCATGACAACATTGATGAAGTGAGCATCCTCGTTGCTGTGATTCTTGTGAGTTGTCTATGTGAATTCTGTTCATTATGATATGTCTCCAGATGGAACTAATAATGTAATTCAAAGTTGCTTGGAGTTTTTAGTTAACTTGGTAAAAAGCACTGTCACTGCTTTTGTGCTACAATAGATTTAACCTTTGGCATCACAATGTTTTGCTTGAACGTATGTTGCAACAGTTGATTGATGAATCATCACTCATGAACTCGTATTTCGTAGATATGGTGGAACTTTTGAACTAAAGTTTACACACTATTCTATGCAAGCATTTGTTCTTTCATCCATTTTTATATGGTCTCCAATTCACTTCCTACAACATTTATCATTTAACCTATTTGCCTTATTGCAATCTTAAATCATACATTCACCTTGAGAATTCTGCACATTTTTTATACCTCTCATCTAACATAGCTTCGATAGAATCATTGATTTTTTGCTCTTGAAAATTTTTTCTAGGTCGGCCATCTTGGGGAAGATTACCAGGAGTGGGTTCACCGTCCTATTATTTGTAAAGAAGGTTCACGATTTTTTAAAATTGTTTTATAGAGGTAGTTCTCCTCAAAAGAACTTTTTTGGAGGTATTATGTTAATGTGATTTGTACAGCATACATATAATTAATCTTTGCACTTTCAGATGTTAACAAGAACTGTGTGGTGGGCTGTTCCGTTGGTATGGCTGCCAGTTGTTTGCTGGTGCCTGACCATGTCTTTTCGAATGGGCACTACACTCCTTCAATTAGCTCCAATGGTATTGATAGGAATAGTCCTCTGGTCCTTGATCGAGTATACTTAACATCGCTTCCTTTTCCATATGCAAACAAGAGGCTAATTGGTATAATGTCTAACATCTTTGAGTTGTGTTCCTAAGTTAATCTTTTTAACTTCAAACCAAGGGTTTTTGATGTATTGGTGTCATCTTGCGATGATTATTATGATGAATGATAGGAATAAGATGTTTTATCACCATGCAACAGATATCAAAACATGAGCGATAGAGATGAGAGGTTGCCTTGTGTAGATGTGGGGGCTTGACATAACTAGATTATAGGTTGCATATTAGATGTAAAGCAATGTCATTGGAGATGGCAAGGCTAACGATGAGATCATGAATGGTGATATATGTTGTCCATGAAAAAAAAAAAGGAGGTTGATCTTAGTTGAAGTAAGAGAGATAAGAGTGAGGTGAAGATAGTATCGAAGATAAACTTAGCTAGGGTTCTTGGCTATTGTATTATAATATACCCTAAAGACTAATAATTCAATGATAATTTTAGTATATGTTTTATTATGTTCATATTTATATTTTAATAAACATAATGTGACATGTGTGTGACATAAGTAATTATAATAATATTTTTAGAAAAATATGATTATTCTTAAATATCCTTGGTAAAATATTTTTATAGATTATAATACTAATAATATATTAAGACTAGTATATATAGTGACAAATGATAAAGAGTTATCATTATAAATCTAAGTAATCACACTAAATCTTTTCTATAATATATATAGAACACACTCTTCATAAGATTATATATATAATGAGAGAAATAAATAAAATAAAATAAAAACAATATTCATGCAATAGTTTGATCGTGACCAGGACTGATAGTTAAATATGAATTTGTTGTATATTGGACTAGGCCAACTCAATCTATTTGTGATAATATAGGACTAATTTAGAAGTGGCAATTCGGGTCAGCGAGTCATAAAACGGGTTGTATCAGCTGTGACCCGTGACCCGATTAAGTCAACTTGAACACAATCCGTTTAATTAATTAGGTCAAACTTTCTAACATGAATACGATCCGAATATAATTGGGTCAACCCGACACGACCCGAATAACCCGTTTATCATTCATATTTTAAACATAAATAATAAATTGATAAAAAATCTATTAAAATTAATAAAATTTTGGGCTTATGTATGGACTAAAATATGTGTCACAAGATATTTGAGCTTATGGGTTAGCAACGGGAGTTAGATGAGCTTATATTTAATTTTTTTTATATAAATATATAATGTAGTCGGGTTAAGCGGGTCAACCCGTTTATAACCCGACACGACCCGATTATTTTTGAATCATAAACAGGTTGACCTGGTACCTGTTTATGACCCGAACATGATTATGATTGACCCGAACCCGCCTAACTTCGTGTCGAGTATGGTCGGATCAAATTTTGCCAAGTACTAATTCGGGCACAGATTAGTTAAATATGATGGATTTAAATTTCAAATATTAGGTTGAAATTTGTAGGCACTCGTACCAATTCCAAAATAATTTAAAATATTTTTTATTATTTTAAAATAATATAATTATGATATACTTATATTAAAAATTAGCAGTGATTGGCAAAATATTAATTAACTCGTGTGTATATATATATATATACTCCACTCCGCCAACTACCCTTAAAACTCACCCATTCCCCAGCTTCCTTTTCCGTTCTCCATGGCTGCCGCCGCCCTCCGCCGCTGCTCTGCCAGCCTCTTCTCTAATGTCCGATCCCCTTTCTCCGCTCTCGCCGCCCATTCCGAGCCCCCAGCTTCTCCCGGTCCCAACACCATCTCTGCCATCAAATCTGCGATCCAATCGGAATCCGACCCTGATCGCGTCGCCGAGCTCTTCCTATCCGCCGCCCACCTGCCCCGCTTTCACACCCAGCGTCCTCTTTTCTCCCTTGCCGTCCACAAGCTCGCCCGCGCTCGCCGCCCGGACCTCATCGAACGCCTGCTTTCCCCTTTCCTATCGGACCCCAAGTCCTCCAAGTCCGAGGGTTTCATCATCCGCCTCATCTCTCTCTACTCCGCTGCCGGTATGCCCGACCATGCCGCTGCCGTATTCGACCGCATCCCCGATCTCCTTGGCCGGCCATGTACCGGTAAATCCCTGTCCGCCCTAATGTCCGCCTACCACCAGAACTGCCGATTTGATCTCGTCATCGAGACCTTTAACCATGCACTAACGGAGTTTGGCATTTCTCCCGACGTTGTCTCTCATAATATCCTCCTGCAATCCCTATGCAAGAAAGGTGATCTAGAAACCGCCCGCAACTTTGTCGATGGAATGGACAAGAAAGGAGCCAAGCCGGATATCGTATCTTTCAATACTCTCTTGAATGGGTACTTGACAGAAGGGGAGGATGATCGCTTTGACGAAGTTCTTAAAGAAATTTCGAATCAGGGACTCGAGCCAAATGTTATTACCTATAATTGTAGAATTTCTAAGTTCTGTCGAGACTCAGAGACCTTTAAAGCTGAAGAGTTGCTGGATGTGATGGTTTCAAAGGCGATACAACCAAACTTGGCAACTTTTGCTACAATAATTGACGGGTTCTGTAGAGAAGGTGATGTTAAGGCTGCCGCTAAGGTGTTCAAGAGGATGAAGGTCATGAAGAGGATGAATGGGAGAGGCGGTGTCTCGCCCAATGCGTACATATATGTTGTTCTTATTCGGGGTTTGGTTGAGAAAGGACAGTTCATTGAGGCATTGGCGATCTGTAGGGAGTGCTTGACTAAGAGATTGACTCCGCCATTTGAGATTGTGAAAGGACTAATTGATGGTCTGTTGAAGGACTCAAGAGTTGACGAGGCAAAGGATGTTGTGGCCAAGATGCGGATGGCCATTAGAGGTGATGCTGTGGATGCCTGGAACAAGATTGAAGTTGCACTCTCTTTGTAGGCAAGTGAGTTAGATTATTTAGAGATTTCAACTAAGTTACTATCCATCAAATTGCAACTAGATCTTTTTGGTTGTGTCCTCGGTTGATGTATGAAAACTCTACTTTTTCATCAATTCTTCATTTACTCAATTGTGTAAGTGCCAATTTTCTGTCTAAATGAGTAACTGAATTACATCACTCAGCTTGATTTGTAGCATGATGTGTTTCTTCTGATCTATATTACTGCCTGAATAAATTAATATTCATTTTACTAGATGATAGTGATAATTTATTTGTCTTAGTTTTAGTAGATAATAACAACAGAAACCATCTATTTGAACATTTGATGTCTTTCACATGAATATTTCCCTGTTTTGCTTTGTATGTATTTCTTTGGCTCAAACGCACATCTGTGATTACCTCCTCTTTTTTTTTTTTTCTTTTTTTTTGGCCAGGGGCAAATAAAGTTTATTAATAGTGGAATAGAATTACAACATTTAGTTACATACACATAACTCTAACGATCACATGTGACCGTTTGAATACAAAAGTTTTCATAAATTTTTGACACAGTTTTCTCTACATTTCATGCGTATGGCCCCTGCAATATATCATATATCATCAAATCTACTACAATACAAGACATTCAACGACATGCATCATTTTACATACAAACTGAAATCCTTATGCATATATATTCGACTACTGTAGAGATGCATCTGGTGATGGAACAGGATATCTTATCCTTGATGTTGGAATGCATTCACTAAATCAGATCCCAGAAAGCTAAGAAAAAGATTGCGGCCGGGTCCAGGTTAGAAGTGGAGGTCAGAAATTTGACTTTAGAACTAACATCAGCAAATATAAGTCAAAGCAGCTCATTTTGATCCCTACATGTGTTCTTAAAAATATGATTGTTTCGCTCCCTCCATACATGGTAAATAAGGCAAGTTATTAAGAGCTTCTGCACCACAGCGATACCTCTTGAATTGTGTCAGTCAAAGCTTACTAGGTCCAGGAATGAATGCCATGACTCGATAGCATGTGGAATGTTGCACACTAGCTTAATGAAAGACTAGGCGTTCGCCACAGCAGGGCAAGCAAAGAAAAGATGAGCCATTGATTCTTCCTGCAGAAGACACAAAGGGCATACGTGATCATTGATGATACCCCACTTTTCTAATCTATCACGAATAGTAATACGTTGTATACATAGGAGCCGTGCAATAAAGGAGAACCTAGAGATCCTTCCCCGAAACCAAACCACATTATGCCATGGTACATGGGTCGTATGGGTTAAACCTGCATACACCAAAGAGATAGAGAATATTCTAGACTGAGAGAGGCTCCAATAAAGTTTATCTTCATTGTGAGATCAATCAATAGGGATATCATAGATTGATCTAAAAAGTTGGTTCAGAGCTGATGCACGGGGTGCAGGGATCCTCCATTCTCCATTGATAATCAAGGAGCTAAGCCATGCATTCCTACCAAAAGGGATCTCAAAATGGAACTCCTGGAGTAAGTTACACAATATTTGGGAGTGAAGCCATGGGTCCAACCATAGTTTGATAGACTGGTCATTAGCGATTCGGAATGAGATCATTGCCTTACAAGATTCCCTAAGGCTGAGTATGTCCTTTAAGCACCAAGATGCTCGATGAGGGGACGGGAGTGTCCATAGTGAGTTCGTCCTTAGGAGGTTTTTGTGCATCCATCTAACCCAAAGGGAGGCTTTCTCAGTAGCAAGGTTCCAGATATATCGCATGAGAAAAGCAGAATTTAAAACCTTGATATCCCTTAGTCTTGTCCCCCAGTGGTAAGGGGTCTCGTAACTTTTTGCTATGAGACCTTCGCTATCCCTTTGTTTTGTCCTGTCGACCATAGAAATTTGGATAGTATAGAATTTAATTCGGATACCACTCCTATTGGAATTTTAAGTACACTAAACCAAAAACATGATGTTGACATAGCAAACCGAGCTAATACGCTCCAAAAAGATAGCATTCTACTTTTCCATAGCGCTAGACATCTTGAGATTTTTTCTAATAGTGGCATGTAGTCTTTAAGCAATAGTCTAGCACTACTAACTGGGATGCTTAAGTACCGAAATGGAATATTCCCCTTGCTAATACCAAGAATTCTCATAATTCTATCCTTGATGGTTGTGCTATAAGTTGCGAAAAAGCACTGTGATTTATCCTTGTTGATAAGTAAACCTGTATCACGAGCGAATTGTTCGAGCACATTCTTAACTGATTGGGCAAATTTTTCTATAGCTTTACAAAAAATCATGACATCATCCGCAAATTGCAAGCTTGATATTATGGGGTTGCTGCATTTTCGGTGGGCCTGTATATTTCCCAATAAAAATTCCTTGTTTAGTAGATTTGTGAGATGCTGGATAACTAGGATAAAAATGTATGGTGCCATTGGGCATCCTTATCGTAATCCCCTGGTTCCTTTAAAAAAACCAGTGTCCTGGCCATTGATATTGATTGTGAATGTAGGAGATTGTATACATAACATAATTCTATCGGTAATCCAAGAAGGAAAGTTATAAGACTTAACAGTACTCTTAATAAAATCCCATCTAACTGAATCATAGGCCTTTTGTAGATCAATCTTTATTGCCATATCCGGATTCTTTGATCGCAGGTTATATTGGTTGACCAGTTCATGACACAACAAGATATTTTCCTGGATAGACCGCCCTTGGATGAAAGCATGTTGGTTCACGTCAATTATTGCAGGTAGCACGGATTTAATGCGATTGGCTAATACCTTAGCGATGAACCGATAGATAAGCCGACAAACCGAAATTGGCCTATATTCGGCAAAAGAAGATGGATTAGACACTTTTGGGATCAACGAAATGGACATTAAGTTCACTTGCTTTAGGAGTTTTCCATGAGTAAAGAAATCTGAGATTACCGCCACGACATCTGTCTTCACAATATGCCAGCAGGCTTTGAAGAAGCTTGCGTTGAAGCCATCGACTCTGGGGGCTTTAGATATGTTAGCAGACATCACTACCTTCTCAATCTCCTGTAGTGATATAGGAGAATTTAGGATTTTTTAAGCCACATGGGACAAAAGCCGCTGGACATCAATAGGCGGTAGAATACGGTCTTCCAAGCAAGGGGCGAGGAGGTTTGCATAGAAGGTGCCCTGCTCATCTTTGATGGAATGGATAGAATTCCAAATGCTTTGTGTTTTTGCTAGGCTGTAGAAATATGAGGTATTTGAGTCACCGAGGGAAATGCGCTGATCTCTAGATTTTTGCTTGAGAATAGATTCCTCTTCCTCCCAATATTTAGTTAGGTTCAATTTGCATTCCTTTCTCCTTGAGATGAAATTCCTCATTCCTTGGATCAGCCTGAATTGCATTTTGAATCTTGTTTAGCTCATCCCTAAGAGAGGAGAACTTGTTATTCCTCCTCCGTTTCAGCATAGTAACCCATTGTTTAAGAGCATCTTTAACCATTTTGAGCTTTTGGATTAAGATAAACATGGGTGTACCGCATATATTCTGCTTCCATACCTCAGTCACCAATGTATACATTTACTCATAATTAGACCAGTAATTAAAATAACAAAATCTCACCCCTTTGATCCGCCTCTTCTGCCTAAAGAGAATCGGTGCCGGGGAATGATCTGAACCATTCGGTTATGCAAAGATAGCCTCTGCATTAGAGAAAGTATCTATCCATGCTTTGTTAGCAATGACCCTATCAAGCTTGCTCCAAATCCTTTCATTACCTTGCAGAGAATTTGACCATGTATAATACGCTCCTCTCCACTTAATGTCACACATGTCAAGGTTATATAATGTCTCTTGGTTATACAACATCTTCGGAATTCTAGGTTCAAGACCGCTATCTTTTCATTTTGATTAAACACCATATTGAAATCTCCCATCACAAGAGAAGGTTATGCACAAGCATGGAGTTTCAAAAAATCCCAGATAGATCTTCTTGTAGCCTCTGAATATAAACCATACACTATGAAAAGTGAGAAGAGAAATTCCCCTTGCGGAGACTGCACAGAGCCAAAGACAACTTGGTTTGAACAATCCTGGATGACAATACGGTAGACACTAGGGTCCCAAATCCACCACATCCTATCCCCTGGACCAACAGCATAGTTATAGTAGAAATCCCATCCGGGTAGCAAGTTTTGAATAATAGATTTGCTATTAGATTCTTTAACTCGAGTTTCAAGAAGGCACACCAATTTTATAGAGTGAGAATGCACATGATCTAATAGAGCACGGTGCTTTCCATGGGAGTTGAAACCACGGAGGTTCCAACAAAAAATTGGGCTAAGGTTTGTAATCATTTTGCACACGGGAGGGGCGGACCTATGCTCATAGAGTCTGAAAGTGGATTTTTTGCTATAACATCTATGCATTCATCCTCCAGGGTTTGAATGGGTTTGAATGGACTTTCCTTTTCCTTTCCTCGGCTTCCTTTGCTTGGGCTTGGTTTCAGGAATATGTATAGCACCATTGGGAACCCCCTCATCCAGGTCCTGACTATTTGGGGTAGCGCGGACCAAGGGCTGTTCAGGTATCCCACATGGATTTGCAATGAGGGTAGCCTCAGAGGCTTCATGAAATTCCTATATATGAGGGGTTGGGAATGTGGCATTCCGCTTGTCAAGACTTTGAGATTCTAGGTTGTGACCATCATTATAATCTAGCACACTAACATTTGAATTGGGGGCAGTAGGAACATCTGCAAGGACCGCATCTATCTTGTTCGTTTCAGATTTTTCAATATCTTTCTCCACCACCAGCAGGACGGTCGGAGGTTTAGGAATCCATTCCTGTTTAGATGAGGCATCAGCCTTACAATTTTTGTTATTGTGTCGGAAGAGTTTACAATGTGCATAGGATGGAGGACATCTTTCGTACTCAAACTTTACTCTGACACTAGCCTCCCCATTAATTGACACTAGCAATTGCTTCGGCATGGAGGTTCCTGCAGCCATCTCAACACAAATTCTTGCAAATCCAAGCTTGGATCTTATTGCTGTAGCTTGATCCATATATAATGGAGAACCCAGAGCACTAGAGATTTGGCCGATTATACCCGGTGACCACCAATGTAAGGGCAAGTTATATACCCTGATCCAAAGTGGTAGACATGAGAAATCCACCCTTTTAAGAGAATCGTTAGGAGACGATGCCTTTAGTATGAGGATACGATGAAAGACAAACCATGGTTCATCAAACCATGGCCCACGTTCTAGGACTGATTGCTTATATCTTCCCCACGTTCTAGGACTGATTGCTTATATCTTCATTCTCAAATTTGAAAAGCACAAACCCAGAAGGAAGCGAGTAGATATCGTGAGCCCCTTTGATATTCCAAAGTTGGAGGATTTTTTGCCTTAAAGGAAGAAATGCAGGCCTAGTACCAACAAAATAACCCACAAGAGAGTTTTTCCAATAGGACAAGTTATCCTCCAGCTCCTCCTTTGGGGTGGAGATTGAGATTGCGCCGGCCACCACATCTACTGGAGAGAACCCAAGACTACAACACGAGTTGTTGTTATTAGGCGTAGAAGAGAACAGGGAACTCTATGATCATGGGCTGGAGCACCTGGATCCAGACGAGGGCACAGATAGTCTAAAAGCAGGAGGGACCGCCCGGCCCCATCGCGGGCAGGTTTTAGGGATTGGGGAGGCATAAGAGGGAGCTTGTCACTGAAGGATTAAGCCTTAGGTTGGGATGAGGAAGAGGAAGGTAGCAACAAGAACCTGGATTGAAGGAAGCGAGCGAGCGCCATCAGAAAGCCCACCACGAGATGATCATAATGCCTTTTTGTGAGTGCTATGTTTGGTTTTTTTTTCCTTGGGCTAGCTGTAATAGCTGATCATAATGGCAAACAGCAACACAAATGTGGAACATTTATTGAATGTGAAACCTCTAGATTCGTGGTGGGATGAGTTAGCAACAATGCAAACACCTTGATGTGTGGAGTGTATAACATAGATTTTCCAAGTGGAGGCAAGAAATTCTGGGAAAAAGACAAGTTGTCTTGGGACGTAATAGATCCAACTAAGTGTCAGAGAGAAGGATGTTTTACTCGTACTTTTCCTGAGTGTTTCGAGTTAAGTGATATGGAGCATTGTGTTACTGAGTGTTTCGAGTTAAGTGATATGGAGCATTGTGTTACTCATTGTTGAGTGATCCAAGGTGAACGATATGGAGAAGCATGCCACTGATGCCTGAATTATCCAAGCCAAGGGATCAAGTCGATTTTTGTGTTGATGGAAGCTCAGATTGGCATTCAGAGGGAGCTTGAGCGCACTGATGACTTGAAAATATTGAGAAGTTTTGTGAGCATGCCCAAGCAAACTATTCAAGTGGTTGATTGAGGGTGGCGTTGATACTTATAGGTGAGTGAACATATAGTAAGCCAAATTATACTCTATGTTATTTTTCACCTTGGCTTTGCAAGTTCTCTGAATAGGTTAAAAATTATTGAGCCACTGGTTAGTGTTTTTTTGTTGTCTTTTTTTTTTTTGGCATATTATATTCTGGACTGTAATAGTGAGTGTTTGAGAGTGCATGCCCGCCATTTGTTGTCTTCCATTGTGCTTGGAAATTGCTGTAAATTGGCCTATGATGAAATGACAAGTCATTTTTGTGGTACCACTTGATTTTACCTTTGGCAAAAATAATGTGTGCTAGTAAGCCACAAAAACGTTTATGCCACACCTGAGTAAAGATGCATCTCCTTGGTCCAGTTAAATATTTTTTTGGTTAATATTGCCTTGATACTAAATTTGGGCCCTAATATTTGTAACATTTGTCAATTTTATCCTTAAATTTTTTTTAGTTAGTTTCATTTTCCAAAATTTTTTTGGTGCTGAAATCTTTCCTTAACTGTTTTTAAGGTTTGATGTTTAATCTTTAGTCCCTACAATTTTTAGCTTTTTTCTTTATCATAGTCTCTGAAGCTTATGATTCTTCAGTTTGGTCCCTAGGCTTAGTAACTTTTCTAGGTTAGTTTATAAAATTTTATTTTTTTTGATTTGGCCCTATAGTTTTTTTTTCTTATTTTGGTCCATCAAAATTTACCTTTAACAACATGCCATATTTTATGAATTTTTAGTTTGAGCCCTAGATTTTTTCCTACTTTATTCAGCTTGGTATCCAGACAATATTCATTCCCAGTTTTACCTTTGAAAGTCTTTCCCCATTTAATTTGTAAACCTTAATATGTCTTCTCAATATGATTTGTAAAATTTTAATTTTTTTCAATTTGGTCTATAGAATTACTATTAGCTAAAGTGAAAAGATTTGTAAACTTCAAAGACCAAATTAAGAACAATGAAACTTTAAAGACCAAACTAATGATAAATTTGAAATTACATTGACCAACTTTAGGAAAATAAATACTTCAGGCCTAAATTGAAAAAAGTTATAAATGATCAATCCGAACAAATCCTATGCTACTAGGGGTTAGCATTCAGTATTTACCGATACTAAATTTATCAAAATTTTTTATACCGAAATTATAGAAATCAAAATCGAATTCCTAAAAAATTGATTTCTTACTGAACTATATTTATCAAAAAAATTATAATATAGCATTTATAAAATTACAATTCAATATTTTCCTAAACCATAATCATAATAGTTTTTCAAAAATTATTTATAAATTACAAATTCAATCCACAGCCCCTCACAAGTTAAAGCATATAAAATTTTTAATCTATTTGACTACCCAGGATTCCAGGGGACAAATGGCCTAAGCTCGTACCTAGCTCAGAATTTTTAAGCTAGGTACCATAATCACAAATCTTAAAACGACAAGGTGAAAACACGAATCTCAAAATTTTTATATGTAAAATTATTGACAGACCTTCTATCAACTATAATTATCGTTGATAGACCCCTTTCATCAACTATAATTATCGTTGATAGACATTCTATCAACTATAATTATCGCTGACAGACATTCCATCAACTATAATTATCGTTGACAGACCTTAATTTATTATTGGCATACCTAAATTTTTTATAAATTAAGGTTTGTCAAAAATAATTATGGTTGATAAACCTTAATTTAACATTGACTGATCTTAATTTACTGTTGATAGATATTAAATTAAGGTCCGACAATAATAACTATGGTTGACGTAAGATCTATCAACGATAATTATAGTTGATGGAAGATCTATCAATAATTTAACTTAAAAAAATCTCGAGATTTATGTTTTACCACGTGACTTTAAAATTTGTGAAACGCATATTATAATACCCAGGTTACCCAGCTTAGGCCATTTCTCCCCAAATAGATTAATAAGTGGTCAATGAATTAATTGCCCAGACTACACAGTTAGTCACATGCACTCACATTTGGTTCAGCCATTCAGATTTCAAAATAAATTATACTATTAGTAATTCCAGAATAAGCTAGACTGTAAAAGATTTATGATTTTATTAGTAAATTCAATTTTTTATCGAACCGAAATATATAAACTGAAACTAAAATCGAAAACCGAATTATAAAAATATTAATACAGATACTGAAACTAATTTTTTCTTTACCGAACCAAATTTACTGAATTTTTTAATAATTAGTAAAATCTGAAATTACATATCCGAATGCTCACCCCTAATGCTACATGGTCTAGGCACAGTACCAATCTAGTACCACGTGTGGTTTTGTGTATGTGCTTTGTTTATTATAGGTTTTGGGTGGACCAGTCCAGTCCGAAATTGAGAACTTTGGTTCAAAAAATCAAATTACTATTTTTTTTGTATTGAACTCTCTGGTTTATAAGAGGAACATTTGAAGTGGAAAATGCAAAACTTTAGGCCATGTTTGATTGATGGTTTTTTGAGTTTTCATCTTATCTGGTGATTAAAACTATGTTGAAATTTTGTCTGATAGACAGTTTCCAAACAAAATGATAACTGAAAGTCAGAAACGTGGAAAATATGATTGTGAACTACACAAACTAAAAAAACAATGATCTTGAGTGAAAAAAATGTGATGACAAAAATGTAAATGAAAATATAATTTGGAAAAAGTGGTAGCATGTCTATGAATAATAAATATTTTACATGTGAATCTCCTCTATCAGGGGGTATGACTAATTCATAATTAATTATTTATTAGCACAATTCACGTTTTCCAAATTATTTCATAAAGCCGTATTAATAAACAACTAATAAAATTATTAAATATTTGTTTAAATTTTAAAAACAAATGTAGTAGAAGATATAGAATAAGCGGAAACATGGAGTCAATTTTGGGGACTTTTGATTGATAGGGTTATATATGTAATATTGTAATTTTGGACTTTTGCAATTTTGTTATACGAGGCTATTGCTTTTGTCTCTTTATCTTTCCTAAGAGAAGTTTTGACTAAATTATATCAATTGTTCAACCACCATAGTACATTCATTTTATGAAAGGAAAAAAAAAATTACGGTCATATGTGAAATTTCAAAACCCTAGATAAACCTCTTCCTTTATCACATTGCCGTCATTGCTTCTTTATATCTTATTCTTTGTTGCCAACAATTGCACGGTGGATTCGTAGGCCAATCATTGTTCCTTCTCTTTTGTCCTCCTTGCTATCCCCTTTCCCTCACAATATATTTTTGCAAATTTGAAACTTTGATTCTGAACTCTTTCCACATTACGCAATTTCCAGACATTGTTTTCATTTTTGTTCGAAACAAAAGGTATATGAATACAAAATGTAATAGTTAGTACAGTTTATGATATTCAAATCTTTTTGTATTAATTGTTGAATTGAATATTGCCTTTAGCCCTTTACTGATGTTCGAAATTGTAGTAGAATATTTTTTCATTGAAGTGTATATGATACTCGGTATGTCAAGTTCTGAAATTGAACAGGGGTTGTATTTCTGTAACAGTTGATCTCAGACAATATGTTTCAGACTAAATTTCATGTGGATTGGATAAATACTTTTCCATAAGCACGATTTAATTTTATTTTATGTGGGTTAAATGAAACATTTTCTGTTAATACAATTTACTTTGCTTTTGTTGTATCCTATACTCTTACTATTTTTACTATGTTTGTGTGAATACAAATCACTTGTGTTTTCTATTATTTTGTATTCATAATGCGCATATCCTGTGCGAGTAACAGTGCTTTTTTTCCCTTTTGTGTTTTATCCAATTACTCTCATTAACTGTTTCGAAGTTAATATGTGGTATGTGAGTCTTAATATATATAACTGTATTCATTTTACAATTATAATATATATATTTGTAAGCTTTCTCTTGACTTCTCGAGCTGTTGTACATGTGTTTTTATGCTTTTCTTGGCTTATATACTATAAATATGATTTTATGCATTCTCTTTTCTTGTACTACTTTTCTTCTATAATTGCGTTTGAATTTTTATAAATTCCATTTCATAAATCCTATTTCAAAGAACAATTACAGCATGGTCGAGCAAGATTATTAGCAAGTAGATAATAAGTACTAAAACAAAGTACAAATTAATAAGAAATAAACTCATCGTGGGTAATAATGTGACCACATGAGTTCCTTCTCTAAACTATAACTCCTAGTTGCACCCTGACTTGTCTGGTCTACAGATACACGAGGATAACATGAAGCAGTAGGAAAATATTGATCTCCTGCATTGCCTTCCCCAGTACAATATCCTCTTTTTTTCATTCTGATGCATCGTAGTTCTTGCAACTTGCATTCTACTTCTTTCATTGTAGGCCTCTCTACTCCTTTCAATCTTAGGCACATCTCTATGAGATGAATGATTTCTCCAAGCTCTTCCTCTCCTCCTTCCATAATGCCATCTTCCACAAGATCAAAACATCGGTTCTGTCTCACTGCCTGCAGGAATTGCATTGATAGATTCACTGTTGCATCACCTTCGGCGACATAAATTGGTTTTTTTCCTGTTAAAAGCTCCAGAAGAATAACTCCAAAGCTATAAACATCACTCTTCTCTGTCAACTGACTCGTTTGATAGTACTCTGGATCCAAGTACCCAAATGTGCCTTGTATTGCAGTGACCACATGAGTTTGATCCAGTGGAATAAATCTTGATGCTCCAAAGTCGGATACTTTTGCAACAAAATGATCGTCTAACAGGATGTTGGATGACTTGACATCCCTGTGGAAAATAGATATTGAAGCGGCGGAATGTAGATAGGCAAGTGATCCGGCAGCCTCCGCAGCAATCCTTAAACGATCATCCCATGACAGCGTAGATTTGCCGTTTGGAACATGGAGATGGTCAGAAAGGGTTCCGTTGGAAATAAATTCGTAGATCAGCAAGGGCACTTGTGTTTCTAAGCAGCATCCAAAGAGCTTAACCACGTTCCTGTGATTAATTTGAGAAAGAATGGCAACCTCATTTATGAATTGATCTATTTCGCTCTGCTTCATATGCTTGGATCTCTTAATGGCAACGACTCGTTGGTCGGACAGAATCCCCTTGTAAACAATACCATGCCCTCCGCGACCAACCACTCGGGTTTCGTCGAAATTATTTGTGGCCTTTTCTATTTCTTCCAGGGAAAATATTCGTGTTCTCTCTGCAGTGCTTTCGCTTGAAGAGATCAATTGTTGAAGAAGTAAACCGTGATTCTGGCGGAAGTGCATTTCTTTTGCCTTGATCTGTTTTCTTTTCTTCCACGTCCTGATTGAGATGACCACCACTATGCTCCATAGCAATATGCCTATTCCAGTGCTTGCACCGATGATGATACCTGCATTAAGTAAATTTTTTTTTGGGGTATTGTAATCACAATATGTTATCGTGTATATAATATCAATTTTTTCTGATAGTTTTACCTACCTAACACGAGATTTTTCTTCTTGTTTGGAATGCACGGTCCAAGTAATGGATCGCCAACTGTACCTGGTTGGCAGGTGCAAGTGAAGTTGCCATTTGTATTAATACAGTGCCCATAGCACTTGCCCAATTTGCATTCGTCGATATCTGAAAAGCTAAAGTTAATTCTTAGCTTTTAGATTTCAGGGTCGAATTGCTGGTAAATCGTATGGCGTACCTTCACATCCACCCTCAAGGTAAGGATTTCCTCGGTACCCGTCTTTGCATTTGCAACAGTATCCGGTGGCAGCACCTTCGCTGCTATTTGTGTTGTCGAGGCATACGCTATTGGCAGCCATGCACGCGAAGGAGGACATGTTCTTCTTTGCAGCCGCACATGTCTGCTCATCAATTACCCAGCTGGCAAGCTGGTTTGCAAAGAAGGTGAACGGATAGGTACTGGAAACGAATGGTTTCGGTATCCGTAACTTCCCTTCCTCCAGCAGTATTTCGCTGATGTTGAAACTATCCCCGAAAGAAAGATCGGGCGGATTATGTGTTGTATTGCATACTAAAGCAAACCTTTCTCCTCTGTAACAGCCGGGGTCGAGTCCGAATGGAAAGGGTATGTCCACAGTGCCACATTTTCTTGAACAATTTGCAGTTGGAGAAAGGGTGACAATATCTGTTGCTGTTAAACCTACGCGAAAGCAACATTTGAGTCTATCCAAGTTGAAATTTGATACAAGCAAAAAAAAAAAAAAAAAAAAAAGGAAATCTATGTATGCACTAGTATGGATGCCTACTTGGAGAACAGCCATTGCGCTGGTAGGGATTGCCGTCATAGCTGTCATTGCAAGCGCACCAATAACCGGCGCTCCAGCCATTATATTTATAGGTGTCAAGTTGATTGCAATAGCTGAATTCGCTCAGGCAAGCATACGTCTTGTTGGGGTCTTTGCTTGCCACATCGCAACTAGCGTAGTCGCCCATGTACCATGAAAACCAAACCTCCACATGTGTGATATTCGACGTAACTACTTGTAAGATGAGGTCATCACTGGGCTCAAAATCTCCCGAAACGAAGGCCTTAATGCTGGTGGAGTTTCGGAGGGGAAGCTTGTCCGTCCCTTTCATTCGAGTTAACTGAACCACAGACGATGGCGACGGTAGTAGTATGTTGCTGTATGTACTAATCTCGCAATATGGCACACTTTGACTGGAATCAAACTCCAGGCAGAAAGTATAGCAAGAGTCGATGATGGCGCTGTTGTTAGAGAGATCCACGATGCTGGCAATGACGCTGCAGCCGTGAACAAACACCGACCTGCTAGTGTAAATAGCGTAAGGCCAGCTGCTGGGTAACGCGTCGGACAGTGGGAAGGACATGGAATCTACGGCAAGGTCCATGGTATAAACTGGAAGCTTGGCGCGCACCCGCGAGAATCGCAAGTCTATTTCAGTGACCTCGAATTCGCCATCGCCCAGGTAGAGCTGAGCAGGGGCGGCGCGGCGGTACTGGTACACGCAGGTGAGGTTAAAGCCTGGGTGTGAGCAGCCGCGGTCGATGCCGAAAGGGTATGGAACTCTGATGTTGCCGCACCTGCGTCGGCAGTGGGATGGGAGACTAACATTTTGGTAATTTTTGGAAGTGGAAACCATGGAAGGTGATGATGCCAATATTGCCGGAAGCAGCAGCAACAATTGTGGCGTCAAACACATATGGAAGGACGAAATGTGCACCTGCATCTTGCTATGATGGCGCGACACAATACATGTTCTTTCTTGATATATCTTTTGTACGTTATATAATATTCACAATCAAGTTGGATTCCAGAGTGGTAGCATAACAATTAACAATCATGGTAACAGTTACCGCGTGTTATGCGTTTTCGCCTTTCCGCCAGCCACGTTTGGTCGAAATTTAGAATCGGCCGAGTGCTTGTGTCCCACAAATTCATTCATGCTCTTGTGAACGAATATGAACTCTGCCTGTGCTAGCAGCACCAAGTCAAGTCTTCCATTCAAAATGATAGCAGTCCTCTATTTATATGGTAGGCGAGCCATAAAGCAAAATAAGGTGGACGCACCACCGAAGACGAACCTCAGTTGCTCCACTACTCTTGGCATCTGGGGCCAAATCAAAGCAGGTGACGACTTGGACGCGCCTATATCCTTGTATTAAAATATCCAATGTCATTAACCATGAATGCCAATTTAAAATACTTAAAAAGACTAGTAGTTCTATTTAAAATATCGTTGCTTTAGTTCCTCATTTACGATTGAAGTTCATAAAAACTCCCGTTTCTGTTCGCTTAGCTATCGAGACTTAGATTTTCTGGTACTTAACCTTGTTTCTTGTAGGATTCAATAATATTTTATATTATTTTGATATAACCGTGCACTTGCGGGACGTGTCAGTTATGCACGCGCTTTAAAGCTTAAACAAAAGGAAGGGGAGAAAAAAGAAAAAGGAGAACTCAGAGGGGGGCACAGTGAGCACTACTAGTAGCAGGGCCATTGCCTCAAACAATTTTAAGTGCCTTCATGTATGAGAGGCCATGATCATCATTGGAATTTAGTATACCCAATCTGTTCAGTAATAAAGATAATCGATTAACTACAGAATTGTAGACCTTAATTCACTGAGTTTTCAGTCAACATGGAGTTCAGCCGCCGAAGCACTGATTCGTCTAGTCGAAATTTAATGATCGAGTTCTGACCAACATAAATAGAACAAATCTTTTATTTTGTTAGAACGGGCAAAATCAATTAGATCTGATCGAATTGTCTAGATCTAAATCACAAATTAAATCAGCGATTGATAATGATATGCACATATCTAGATTAATCGGATGATTTTTGAGATGGTCCAAGTGTTGATCACTATTAAATTGAGTCTGATCTTTCTAAATATGATATCAGATTTTTGATTCGAGATCTCAACAAAAGAAGATATGTGAATTTAAATGAACAATCACAAGAAAAATCAGATATTCGACGGTGAAGGATAATTTTCATCAATTTGAGATAATTGGACATCTATTGATATGATCTAGGCGTCTATCCCTACCAAATTGAGCATAATCTTTCTAAATATGGCATTAGATTTTAAATCATAGATCAAAAATAAAATGTATATATAAATAAGTGATATTAGTAATAAGATACAATTCATTCGGTTAAACATGGGTCAGACTCACTAACTCAACCTATTTGATCAAATCTAGTACATCATGGTATAATATTGTTTAGGAAATACGTACGTTGATGTTTATCATTGAGGTGTAACTCCTCAATATGACATATGCATGTGGTGCTCCAAAATGAAAAATAATAATAGTTTCCAAAAAATAATATTTATTCCTCATTCTATGAAGAAACGAGTATACAATTATAGGATAATTACATGTTTAGGCTAAATAATTATTTCTAATATTATCAAGAAAATTAAATTCAAATACTCACAAGCCACCAACTGAGTACAAATTAAATCTAAATGCTCATAAACCATCAAGACCGAGTATATATCAAATCCAAATGCTCAGAAACAATCAAGGCCGAGCATATGTAAAATTCAAATACTGATAAAGCTACCAAGGCCAAGTACATTCAAAATCCAAATGCTCATGAGTCACTAAAGTAGAGTACTTTCTAAATTAAAATATCCAACAAGCCACCGGGTAGGATATTCTTTAATTACCCAATAAGATGTTAAGGCTGGATATTTTCAAAATTAAATATCCAACAAAACGTAGAGATTAGATATTTTCCAAATTAAATATCTAATAAACCGTCAAAGCCAGATTTTCTCCGAATATAAATATCTAATACTCGATTAAAGCTAGATACTTTCTAAAGTCATCCGAATATTCCTCTAATTTAAATATTTAACAAGCCATCAAGGCCAGATAATTTTAAAGTTCAAAGATATTAAACCAAGAATTAGAATAACGTTTATGAATAATATTGTCCTCCAACTATAATTCGTATTTTTCATTTATAGATCTCTTAATCAAAAGTTTTCTGATTTCAAAAGTAATTAATAATGAGTGTTTACGCTTGAAAACTAAAATCTACTAAACAAAAAGTCTTATTATTATAAACTAAATTTGATAATATCATAGTACATTAAGTTGTAACACTCTGCATATATGTTAATAATATATGCATATTTTATATAGAGTAATAAAGAGGGATTTTTCACGTTCTCAAAAATAGAAATACAAAATGAAAAGATGAAAGTACAAAAATGCTATTAAGTGCTATATAACAAAATAGATCTTCTTATAAAAGAAATAATAAACAAGAAAGAAAAAGAAATGTCAAGCAATATCGAAAGATAGCTAGTTTTGAAGGAGAAATAAAAATTTTAAAAGAACATGGTTGAGTCGAAATAAATTGTATCCTTCACTCTTACAATTTTTACTATATTTGTGTGACTACAAATCACTTGTGTTTTCGATTATTTTGTATTCATATAATGTGCATAGCCTGTGGGTATAACAATTCATTTTCCTTTTCTTTTTGTGTTTTTATCTAATTACAGCCATTAAATGCTTCCAAGTTAATATGTGGAATGTGAGCCTTAATATGCATAACTCTTTGCATTTTACAATTATAATACAGAATTTTTTATGCTTTCTCTTGGCTTAGTACTGTTGTACATGTGCTTTTATGCTTTCTCTTTTCTTGTATTCCTTTTTCTCCTTTTTAATTGTGTCTGAGTTTTTATAATCACCTCATTTCTAAGAAGCAATATATGAGGAGAATTCACTTCTCTGTTGCCTAAAAAAATTTATAAATATATTAGTCAAAAGTGGGAAATATCTTCGTTATCTGATACATATTATCAAGGAATTGCAACTTTATACTCTAAGATGGAGTCTGGGAAACAATGGTCTATCAATTCCATTCCATAAATTCTAGCTCAAAGAACAATTACTGCATGGTCGGGCAAGATAATTAGAAAGTAGATAATAAGTATTAAAACACCGTACAAATTAATAAGAAATAAACTCATCGTGGAGAATACTGTGACCACATGAGTTCCTTCTCTAAACTATAGTTCCTAGTTGCCTGCATTGTCTGGTCTATAGATTCACGAGGATAACATGAAGTAGTAGGAAAATATTGATCTCCTGCATTGCCTTCCCCAATGCAGTATCCTCTTTTTTTCATTCTGATCCGTCTTAGATCCTGCAACTTGCATTCTACTTCTTTCATTGAAGGCCTCTCTGCTCCTTTCAATCTTAGGCACGTCTCTATGAGATGAATGATTTCTCCAAGCTCTTCCACTGCTCCTTCCATAATGCCATCTTCCACAAGATCAAAACATCGGTTCTGTCTCACTGCCTGCAGGAATTGCATTGATAGATTCACTGTTGCATCACCTTCGGCGGGATAAATTGGTTTTTTTCCTGTTAAAAGCTCCAGAAGAATAACTCCAAAGCTATAAACATCGCTCTTCTCTGTCAACTGACTTGTTTGATAGTACTCTGGATCCAAGTACCCAAATGTGCCTTGTATTGCAGTAACCACATGAGTTTGATCTAGTGGAATGAATCTTGATGCTCCAAAGTCGGATACTTTTGCAACAAAATGATCGTCTAACAGGATATTAGATGACTTGACATCCCTGTGGAAAATAGATATTGAAGCGGCGGAGTGTAGATAGGCAAGTGATCCGGCAGCCTCCGCAGCAATCCTTAAACGATCATCCCATGACAGCGTAGATTTGCCGTTTGGAACATGGAGATGGTCAGAAAGGGTTCCGTTGGAAATAAATTCATAGATCAGTAGGGGCACATGTGTTTCTAAGCAGCAGCCAAAGAGCTTAACCACGTTCCTGTGATTAATTTGAGAAAGAATGGCGACCTCATTTATGAATTGATCTATTTCGCTCTGCTTCTTATGCTTGGATCTCTTAATGGCAACGACTCGTTGGTCGGACAGAATCCCCTTGTAAACAATACCATGCCCTCCGCGACCAACCACTCGGGTTTCGTCAAAATTATTTGTGGCCTTTTCTATTTCTTCCAGGGAAAATATTCGTGTTCTCTCTGCAGTGCTTTCGCTTGAAGAGATCAATTGTTGAAGAAGTAAACCGTGATTCTGGCGGAAGTGCTTTTCTTTTCTCTTGTTCTGTTTTTTTATCTTCCACGTCCTGACTGAGATGGCCACCACGATACTCAACAGCAATATGCCTATTCCAGTGCTTGCACCGATGATGATACCTGCATCAAGCATTTTTTTTGGCGGGGTATTGTAATCACAATTGTTATCGTGTATATAATATCGATCTTTGCTGATAGCTTTACCTACCTATCACGAGATTTTTCTTCTTGTCTGGGATGCACTGTCCATGTAATGGATCGCCAATTGTACCTGGTTGGCAGGTGCAAATGAAGCTGCCATTTGTGTTAGTACAGAGCCCATTGCACTTGCCAGGCAATTTGCATTCGTCGATATCTGAAAAGCTAAAGTTAATTCTTAGCTTTCACATCTCAAGAGTCGAATTGCCGGTAAATCGTATGGCATACCTTTACATCCACCCTCAAGGTAAGGATTTCCTAGGTACCCGCCTTTGCATTTGCAACGGTATCCGGCGGCAGCACCTTCGCTGCCATTTGTTTCGACGCATTTGCTATTGGCATGCACGCACGCGAAGGTGGGCCTGTTCTTAGCAGCCTCACATGTCAAATTCTCGATTACCCAGCTCAACGAGTACTGGCCTTCAAGGAAGGTGAACGGATAGGAAGGGGAACGTGTTGAAGTCGTCGTGACCTCTAGCTTCCCTTCCTCCACCATTATTTTGTTGATCTGATAATCACTATAGATGGAGGAAAGATTGGGCGGATTATGTGTTGTATTGCATACTAAAGCAAAATATTCTCCTCTGTAACAGCCGGGGTCGAGTCCGAATGGAAAGGGTATGTCCACAGTGCCACATTTTCTTGAACAATTTGCAAGTGGAGAGAGGATGGGAACTGTTAGACATTTTTAGTCAGTCCAAGTTGAAATTTGATAAAAGCAAAGGACGAGGAAGGAAGCCTACCTTCACAGCCATTGCGTTGGTAGGGATTGCCGACATATCTGTCACAAGAGCACCAATAACCGGCGTTCCTGCCATTATAGGTGTCAAGTTCAATGCAATGGCTGAATTCGCTCAGGCAAGCATACGTCTTGTTGGGGTCTTTGCTTGCCACATCGCAACTAGCGTAGTCGCCCATGTACCATGAAAACCAAACCTCCACATGTGCGATATTCAACGTAACTAGTCGTAGGATGAGGTCGTCAGTGGGCTCAGAATCTCCGGAAACGAAGGCCTTAATGCTGGTGGAGTTTCGGAGGGGAAGCTTGTCTGTCCGTTTGAATCGAGTTAACTGAACCACAAACGATGGCAACGGTATTATGTTGGGGAATATACTAATCTCGCAGGATCCCACACTTTGACTGGAATCAAACTCCTGGCAAAAAGTAAAGCAATAGTCGATGACGTCGCTGTTGTTAGCGAGATCCACGATGCTAGCAACAACGTTGCAGCCGTGAACGAACACCGAGCTGCTGGTGTAAATAGCGTCAGGCCATCTGCTGGGTAACGCGTCGGACAGTGGGAAGGTCATGGAATCTACTCCAAGGTTCATGGTATAAACTGGAAGCTTGGCGCGCACCCGCGAGAACCCCACGTCGATTTCAGTGACCTCGAATACGCCATCGCCCAGGTAGAGCTGAGCAGGGACGTCGTGGAGGTTCTGGAACACGCAGGTGAGGTTGAAACCTGGGCGTGAGCAGCCGCGGTCGATGCCGAAAGGGTATGGAACGCTGATGTTGCCGCACCTGCGTCGGCAGTGGGATGGGAGACTAAAATTTTGGTAATTTTCGGAAGTGGAAACCATGGAAGATGATGATGCCAATATTGCCGGAAGCAGCACAAGCGGCAGCAACAATTCTGGCGTCAAACGCATATGAAAGGATGAAATGTGTATCTGCATCTTGCTATGATAGCGGGACACAATGTATGTTCTTTCTTGATATTTCTATTGTACGTTATATAATATTCCCAATCAAGTTAGATTCCAGAGGGAAAAATTGAGCGGGGTACCCTACAATAAATTTTTCAATGGGTACCCACTTCGTTTAACAAGATTATATTATCAATATGAATTTTTTTTATATTTTATAAAAAAATATTTTATATATAATATTAATATATTTTCATATATCTTTATATAAAATCTAATTATATTATAAAAAAAATTAGTGTTATACGAAGCCTAAGCCTTTATAACATAAAAAATTTTTATATAATATAAAAATATTTTATATAACATTATATGATCATATAATATTATCATACGAAATAGATACTCTGTATGCAAAATTTGCAATTTTTTGATTCCGGAGAGTGCATAACAATCACAGTAACAGTTACCGCGTGTTACGCCCTTTCGGCTTTCCGTCAGCGGTCAGCCACATTTGGTGAAATTTAGAATCGACTGAGTGCATGTGTCCCACGGATTCATTCATGATCTTGTGAATGAATTTGAACTCTGCCTGTGCTAGCAGCCTAGCGGCACAGGTCAAAGTCTTTCATTGATAATAATAGATGGCCTGTCCTCCGTTAATTAGGAGTGTAAAAAAATCCGTCAATCTATCTTTCATTGATAATGATATAATGATAAAGCTAAAAAAGTGGGAGTTCGAAATAATACCAAAATAATAAAGCTAAAAAAGTGAGAGTTCGAAATAATAAATAGGGCACGTCACATCAAAATCAAAAAAATTATCAAAAAAAAGATTTATGACAACGTGAGCGAGCCGGAAAGGAAAGCACAAAAAAATATGTATTTAATAAATAAAGAAAATCATTTAAAACTTATCTGATTGTGGAATAAAGCTAAGTTAAAATCTTACTTTATAAAGAGGGCTTTCAAAAAAGAAAGGCAGCTTAAAAAAACGAAAGAAAGCTCAGCAGAAGAAGAAAGAAAAGAATTGACCCAAGAGACTTTGGCCTAATAGAGAAGTGAAGCAGCCGAATACAGCGAACTCTGACAAAAAAATCAAAAGGAGAGGAGAAGAAAAACGAGAGAACTCTGACAGAAAAAATTGGTTTTTGGAGACGAATGCAGCGAAGTGAAGCAGCCGAGAGCAATAAAAAAAACATTCAGTAAGACTGTTTAGCCTCGTTTTTAAGTTAATTTTAAATAATTTTTAAATAAAAAATAATTAGAAAACTGTTTAGCATATAAAAAGTAAAAACAGAAACAAATAGTAAAAATATAGAAGTTGAGACAACTTCAACTTTTGCTTCTAAAAAAAAGTAATTCATATTATTTCGTTTAAAATATTAAGTATTATTATTTTAAATAATTAAAATTTTAATACTAAAGAAAAATAAAATATATTTATTATTTTAAATAATTTAAAATAAATATCTATTTATTATTTTAAATTTTGTTATTAATTAAAAAGCTATTATCTAAATATCTTATAAATTTTGGCAATATAACACAGCATAATTTAGCATAGTTATAAAGTTATTAACAGCGGGACTAAACAAACCCTAAGAAGATTGGATAAAACTCTCGACAAGGTGAGGAAGGACAAACGTAATTTCTTTTCTCTCCTCCTATAATTTTCTATTGTAAATAAAAATAGAGCAAAAATATTTTTCATGATTCAAGGATTCTTATATCCTTATAATTTTTAGGATTTTATATTCTAATAATTTTTAAAATTTTATATCCTTACAATTTTTATAATTTTTATATCCCGGTAGTTCAAAAATTTTATACCATTATAATTTTTAATAATAATGGAAATCAACGGGTCAACATTGGACCTGAAAAAAAAGCTTCCTCTTGTAAGCCACCAAACGTCTCTATTTCCCTCCGTCTCTCACGAGTGTGACCTGTACTTTATAAGTGTAAAGCTAAACCTGTATAAACACTCCACCTTTATTCGTATGGTTCATCAGAACAAGTTATGCGTATGTATAACTCAGAACCTTCTCATTAGTTCAACATAGATTTTTTTAAAAATGTTGAACTTTGTCATATATGGTTGGACTTTTTATGAAACTTATAATTTTATTGTCGAGCTTTATCATATATCATCGAACTTTTTCTGAAACTTAAATTTTATCATTGAACTTTATCATATATCATCAAACTTTTTCTAAAACTTATGATTTTATCGTTGAACTTTGTCATATATCGTCGAATTTGTTTTAAACTTATGATTTTATTATCGAATTTTATTATATATCGTCAAATTTTCTAGTAAATTTATTAATTTTTTTTATTTTTTTATTAATTTTTATATTTATATTTATTGTGGAACTTTAACATCTATTGTTGAATTTTTTTAAAACTTAACATAAATTTGTAGGCAACAAACTCCGTGAGCAGCATTGAAATGTCCGTTTATTAAACTATGAATTAGCTATCTGCTTAAGACATTTTAGGTACGGCTCATGGCTAGAACATTTTTCTGAAATTTAGAATCCACTGAGTGCATGTGTCCCACGGATTCATTCTTGATATTGTGAATGAATTTGAACTCTGCCTGTGCTAGCAGCACCAAGTCAAAAGTCTTTCATTGATAATGATAGGCTAGTCCTCCATTAATCTAGTAGACAAGTCATAAAGCTAAATAAGGTGGACGCAGCAACGAAGATGAACCTTCACTACTCTTGCATCTGAGACCAAATCAAAGCAGGTGACAATAATTATCGTCGAACTTTGTCATATATTTAAACTTTGTCATATATCTGAGACCAAATCAAAGCAGACAATTACTTGTATTAATAAAAAAATTGTAGGGACAATAATTATTTGAACTTTGTCATATATCGTCGAATTTGTCTTAAACTTATGATTTTATCATCAAATTTTATTATATATCGTCAAATTTTCTAGTAAATTTATTAAAAAATTTTATTTTTTTTATTAATTTTTATATTTATATTTATTGTGGAACTTTAACATCTATTGTTGAATTTTTTAAAATTTAACAGAAATTTATAGGCAACAAACTCCGTGTGAGCGGCATTGAAATGTCCGTTTATTAAACGATGAATCAACTATCTGCTTAAGACATTTTAGGTACGGCTCATGGCTAGAACATTTTTCTAAAATTTAGAATCCACTGAGTGTGCATGTGTCCCACGGATTCATTCATGATATTGTGAATGAATTTGAACTCTGCCTGTGCTAGCAGCACAAGTCAAAAAGTCTTTCATTGATAATGATAGGCTAGTCCTCCATTAATCTAGTAGACAAGTCATAAAGCTAAATAAGGTGGACGCAGCAACGAAGATGAACCTTCACTACTCTTGGCATCTGAGACCAAATCAAAGCAGGTGACGACTTGGCCCCGCCAATATCCTTATATTAAAATATCCAACGTTATTACCCATGAAATACATGCCAATTTAAAATACTTAAAAAGACAATTACTTGTATTCACTAGGTCTTTCTCTATTTTTAACGTAAGACTAGAATATTACAATAATTATTTGAACTCCATCGATAAACTAAAAAGGAATGCACAAATATGTATAATTAATATTTCCAATGGCTAACAGAGAAAAAAAATTATTTAAAACTTATGTGATTGTGGAATAAAACAAGTTAAAATCTTACTTTATAAAGAGCGCTTAAAAAAAGAAAGAAAGCTCAGCCGAAGAAGAAAGAAAAGAATTGACCAAAAGAGACTTCGGCCTAACAGAAATAAAGTGGCGTAGGGACAATTCAAAAAAAAGGCGAGAAGGGCAAGCAGCTGTAGAGATATTGGCGCAACAAAAAAAATCATAAGGAGAGGCTGAAGAAATTCAGAAAAAGAGAGAACTCTGACAGAAAAAATTGGTTTTTGGAGGCGCATGCCAAGTGAAGCAGCCAGCAACGAAAAAAAATTGAGAGCAAGTAAGGAGATTGGATAAAACTCTCGACAAGGTGAGGAAGGACACGTAATTTCTTTCTTCTCTCCTTCTATAATTTTCTATTGTAAGTAGAAATAGAGTAAAAATATATTTCATGATTCAAGAATTCGTATATCCTTATAATTTTTAGGATTTTATATTCTAATAATTTTTAGAATTTTATATCCTTACAATTTTTATGATTTTTATATCCCGATAGTTCAAAAATTTTATATCAATCATAAATTTCAATAATAATGGAAATCAACGGTTCAACATTGGACCCGAAAAAAAAAAAAAGCTTCCTCTTGTAAAGCACCAAACGTCTCTATTTCTCTCCCTCTTTCTCTCGGGTGTGACCTGTAAGTGTAAAGCTGAACCTATATAAACATTCCGCCTTTATTGGGATGGTTCTCATGATCTGCAATGCCTTCATCGCCGTTAATCAGAACAAGCTATGCGTATGTATAACTCAGAACCTTCTCATTAGCTCTTCTCATTAGCTCTGAAATTAGTGGCAAGCAAGACAGTTTGCTTTGACGATGATGATCTTTGAGTGCTTGAAACTTGCATAATGAGCAGCTAATAAAATAAGAAAACTCAAAAAACAATGCATCATTGCCTCCTTGGTACTTGCTGATCATGTTATGTCTGTACTTAATTCCTAATGGCACCATGAGAACTCCATATCTAAATTTCTGTATTCTGGTGAGATGTCAAAGTAAACTAAAGGAAATTGAATTATTCAGTGGCAATTGGGATGATTAGTGGCTCTCTTGCTTGCTTGTGCCGCCCTTTGAATTATGTATGTGCCTCTGCAACGATAGCAACACAAGCCTTTAATTACCAGCTGTGTCATGCACGCGCTTTAAAGCTTAAACAAAAGGAGGGGGAGAAAAAGAAAAGGGAGAACTCAGAGGGGGGCACAGTGAGCACTACTTAGTAGTAGGGCCATTGTCTCAAACAATTTTAAGTGCCACGAGAGGCCATGATCATTGGAATTTAGTATGCCCAATCTGTTCAGTAATAAAGATACTCGATTTAAACGTAGAATTGTATACCTTAATTCACTTGAGTTTTCTGTCAAGATGGAGTTCACCAAGCCGAAACACTGATTCGTTTAGCCTAAATCTAATAGTCGAGATTTAACCCAACGTAAATGGATAAGATCTTTTACTTTGATCGAATGGCCAGGATCAATTAGATCCAATTGAATGGTCCAAATCTATATCACGAATTAAATAAGTGGCTGAGAATAATCTGCACATATCTAAATCAATCAGATAACTTTTAAAATAATCCAGGTCGATTTCTATTAAATTGAGTCTGATGTTTCTAAATATGTTATCAGATTCTTTAATCCGAGATTCGAACTAAAGCAAATATATGGATTTAAATGAATGATTATGAGAAAAATCAAACATTCTACAACTAAGATAATTTTTTTCAATATGAGCCAATTGGACAAGTATTGATATGATCTGAGCATCTATCCCTATCAAATTGAGCCTGATCTTTCCAAATATTGTATTGGATTTTAGATCAAAGATCAAAAATAAAATGTATAACTAAATAACTGAACTTAGGAATAAGATATAATTCATCCGGTTAAACATGGGTTGACTGACTCACTAACTCGACCTATTTGATCAAATCTAGCACATCACGAAAAAATATTATATACGTACGTCAATGCTTGTCATCGAAGCGTAGCTCCTTAACACGGTACTATACATGTGGTGCTCCAAAGTGAATAATAATAATAATTTACAAAAATAATATTTATTCCTCATCATTTGAAGAAATAAGTATATAATTATGGGATAATTACATGTTTAGGCTAAGTAATTATTCCTAATGTTATCAAGAAAATTAAATTTAAATGCTTACAAGCCATCAAAGTCGAGCACATACAAAATCCAATTACTCATATATATATATATATCAAATCTACATGCTAATAAACCATCAGGGTTGAGCGTATATTAAATTTTAATACTGACATGTCATTAAGGCTGAGCACATGTCGAATTCATATACTCACAAGCCACTAAGACCAAATACTTTTCAAATCCAAATCCTCACAAGTCAAATTTAATTTTGACCATGATTAAGAAAATTTAGAAAGACATCAAAATAATAAAGCTAGAAAAGTGGGAATTCGAAATAATAAAAAGGGCACATCTGACGTCACATCGAAACTAGAAAAATTATCCAAAAAGAGATTATAACATCGTGAGCGAGCTGACGAGAAAAGAAAAAAAATGTATATAATAAACAACAAAAAATTATTAAAAATTTATGTGATTGTGGAATAAAGTAAGTTAAAATCTTACTTTATAAAAAGGGCTTTAAAAAAAAGACTCAAGAAATAAAAATGGCGGAAAGGTTGGAGAGGTATGCCAAGAAAGTGAAGCAGCCGAGAGGGAAAAAAATTGGTTTATTTTTTTGTTCCACATTATTTATTCGACAGAAAAAATTGGTTTTTGGGGAGGTATGCTTGGTTTTGGAGAGGTTTGCCAAGGAAGTGAAGCAGCCGAGAGGAAAGAAAAAAAAAATGAGAGCAAGTAAGGAGATTGGAGAGCTATCTGACAGAAATAAAAATGGCAGAAAGGTTGGCGACAGGAGAAAGAGGTCTTGTGAAAAATGCCCCAAGAAAAAAAAAATAGAGGTCTTGTGAGAATTGCTTTAGGCAGGGGGCAAACTCTTTGTCACGCCCCAGCGGAAGCCGGCTATTCCTAGCTCAGGGTTCTCCAGGGAGATGACAATATTGATAGGAACAAAGGAACATGATTACTATAAAATTAAATAAATCAAATAATCTTAAATTCAACATCAGCACTGTGTAACATAATCAACTAACTCCATTACAAAAATCCATTAACTAAAGTTTATAAAGAAACTCTAACAAAGATGCAACTAGTTTAACTGTAATACTAGAATAATTCAGAAAAGTCTTTATCAAAGAACATTTGATGATACTCTGCCTCCGGTAGGTAACTAACTATCTACTCTATCCCTCCCATACGCAACTCGGTACCTGGAGGAGAAACAAAGGGAATTATCGAAAATGCTAAGTAGGAACCAAGAGATATGATGCATGTTCAATTTATGTGAAATTTGCAATAATAGAACTACACTACATGTCAGGAACTGATAATACAACAAAATAAGTGAACAGAAGGTTGTCGTGTAAATCATCAAGCTTGGCCACAAATCTCACTCAGGAGCCGCACTCATTTTCAGAGTGTTTCTATTGTCAGCTCACACGATAGAACGACTGTATCTAGACAGTCCGGTGAATGTTGCGTCCAACATCTGACATCCGTAGTATTGTCCGAGGACAACTGGCGGTGCCCTAACCGGCAAACACATAGTCTGATATAATCAGAACTACAACTCAGATAAACAGGCCACTGGTGATAAATCACCAGGTCAGAGGTCATATGCATGCACGACATGATAACAGTATAACATCTCAGTTCTTTTGCATGGTTCACAAATATTCATAACTTTCCAACAGAAATATCAAAAAAAACATATTCTCAATGCAATCATAATAATCATATGATACTGGAGCCAATTATGCACAAATAATAAGGTAATCGAGGTCAACCGAATTTAGAAGCAAATCGACCAGAATATATTCAAAGATAAGGTGTCAATACCTATCTACACATGAATTTGACACCGTAACAAAGGTAGGGGAAAGATTCCTACCTGAAGTGCTGATTTCCTGAATACTCTCTGAAGACTCGATTATCTCCTTTTATCAACTGAATCATTTAAATAAACCCTTGTTACAAACTATCAAGCATCCATCCATAATATTACCATTACCCCAAATTTTCTATTAAATCAGAATTTTATCCCAAAGTAATTATCTTCTAAATAACTTTTTTTCCCATCATAAGTAACAATCTAGATATCCTATTATTCACCTTTCCTCTAAAACCAAATTTAAAATAAAATAAAAACGAAACTCACCTTTGACCGAAACTTCGACGCGGAACGAACGACGCTTCGTTCGTCTTCGTTCGCGTCGCTGAAACGGAAGGCGAGCGAAGCTGTCGACGCCGCCGGCAGGGGAAAGGGTTACCAACGCCGGTAGAGGAAGCAACCGCTGGCACCGGAGGAGGAGGGAGAGTCGTCGCCGACTAGGGAAAGAATCGCCGCCGCTGGGTAAAGGAAAGAAAACCGCTGTGAATAAAGGAAGAAGAAGCCGCCGAATGGAGAAAGGATCGTCGGCGTCGGAAGGAGGCGGAGACGACGTCGACTCAGAGAAAAACTCACCGCTGGGAGAAGATGGAAGCTCAGTCGCCGCAGGAGGAAACGCAGCCGCCTGGCAACTCGTCTCTCGCCGTTCCAGTCGTCGTTCGCCGTTCGAGCCTCGGCCCAGAAATTCATCGCCGACCAGAGGGGAAGACAGCCGCCGACGGGAAGAGGACGAGGCCTGCTCAACTGGGATGCTCGCCGGTTGGAGGGGAAGGAGCCGCCGGAGAAGCAAAAAGTGGCGACGCAACGCAGCACACGTCCGAAGGAGAAAACGGAGCAGGGAGAAGAATTTGTGCGGAGCAGGGAAAAAAACTCGTGTGCGGCGTAGGAAGAATTAATTAAGGATTAGGGTAAGAGGGATTAGAATAAATATTAATTAATTTGGTCCCTAAAAAAATTAATAATAATATTTAAGGTATAACATTATCTACCCCTTAAAAGAATTTGGTCCCTCAAATTCACTTACCGAGCTAGAATAATTGGGGTACTAAGCCCTTACATCTTCTTCGCGCTCCCACGTAGCCTCGCTATCTGAATGATGCTGCCAGCCGACTTTAACCATCTTGATGATCTTGTTTCTTAATTGATGTTCTTTTCTTTCCAATATTCGCACAGGATGTTCAACAAAGGAAGTATCGGACTGAATTGGCACTGACAATTTCTCTAACACATGAGATGGATCAGATATATATTTCCGTAGCATAGAGACATGAAAAACATTGTGTACTCGAGAGAGAGAGGGTGGTAAAGCCAACCGGTAGGCTACTGCACCTACCCTTTCCAGAATTTCAAAAGGTCCAATGTATCTCGGAGCTAGTTTTCCTTTCTTTCCAAATCTCATCACACCTTTCAACGGAGATACTTTCAAAAACACATGGTCGCCAACCATAAATTCCAAATCTCTTCTTCTCCTGTCAGCATAACTCTTTTGTCTGCTCTGAGCTGTTAACAACCTTTGCTTGATTCCTTGCACTATCTCTACATCCTGTTGTAGCATCTGAGGTGCTGACAATAGCCTTTCACCCACCTCATTCCAAAGTACAGGGGACTTGCATCTCCGTCCATATAGGGCTTCAAACGGTGCCATCTTTATTGATGAATGATAACTGTTATTATATGAGAATTCTGCCCAATGTAAATAACTTTCCCAGTTGCCACCAAAATCAAGTACACATGCTCTCAACAAATCTTCCAAAGTTTGTATAGTCCTTTCCGATTGGCCATCTGTCTGGGGATGAAATGTTGTACTAAAATGCAATCGTGTACCTAAAGCTTTTTGCAAACTACCCCAAAATCTAGAAGTAAACCTTGGATCTCTGTCTAAAATAATACTAGTAGGTACACGATGCAGTTTGACAATCTCATTGCAATATAGAGTGGCTAACTTATCCAAAGTGTCAGTTTTCTTAACAGGTAGAAAATGTGCTGACTTAGTCAATCTATCAACAATTACCTAGATTGAGTCATATCCCCTTTGAGATCTAGGAACCCTGAAACAAAATCTATTGTAATATGCTCCCACTTCCATTCAGGTATAGGAATATTTTGCAACTTCCCTGCTGGTCTCATATGCTCAGCTTTCACCTGCTGACATGTTAGACAACATGATACAAACTTTGCTATGTCCCTTTTCATATTGTTCCACCAATAATATTCCTTAAGGTCTTTGTACATCTTTGTACTCCCTGGATGAATGGTAAGCTTAGATCGGTGTGCTTTGTTCAATAATTTTTCTTTCACAGGATGATTTTCTGGTACACACAGTCTTCCTCTGAATCTCAGCACTCCTTCTGAATCTCTTGTGAAATCGGGTAGGAGCCCTTGTTCTACTTTCTTACCCAAAGATAATAGATTTTCATCACCCAATTGAGTCTCCTTAATTTCCTGCACAAGCTGAGACTGAGCCCTCATCACAGCCAAGTAACTCCTTTCTGACTCATTGATTACTTCAACACCCAATTCCACAAGTTGTTTAATTAAGTCGGTTGGTGTAGTCCTCAGACGAGCAAGTGTTCCTTCTGATTTCCGACTCAGAGCATCGGCTACTACATTTGCCTTACCAGGGTGATACTTAATTTGGCAATCATAATCTTTCAGATACTCCATCCATCTGCGTTGCCTCATGTTCAGCTCCTTCTGACTAAACAGATATTTTAAACTTTTATGGTCAGTGAATATTTCAAAAGTGGTGCCATATAAATAATGTCTCCACAACTTCAGAACGAAAATGATGGCTGCTAGCTCCAGGTCATGCACTGGATAGTTCTTCTTGTGATTCTTGAGTTGCCGAGATGTATAGGCAACTACTCTCTCATTTTGCATCAGAACTCCACCCAGACCTTGACCAGAAGCATCAGTGTACACGATATAACCATCTTCTCCGGAAGGGATCACCAACACTGGAGCAGTAATTAATCTCTTTTTCAATTCTAAGAAGCTATTTTCACATGTATCTTTCCAATCAAATTTCACACCCTTTCTAGTCAGATAGGTTAAAGGAGCAGCCAGCTTAGAAAATCCTTTCACAAATCGTCTATAATACCCTGCTAAACCAAGAAAGCTTCGAATTTCTTGCACTGATTTTGGCCTCCCCCACTCAGAGATAGCAGAAATCTTCTGGGGATCCACGGCTATCCCATCACCAGAAATAACATGGCCTAGAAATGCCACCTCTTTAAGCCAGAAGTCACACTTACTGAACTTAGCATATAGCTTTTCCTGCCTCAACCTTTCCAAAACTAGTCTGAGGTGTTTTTCATGTTCAGTCATACTGCAGGAATATATTAAAATATCATCTATGAAGACAACCACAAATTTATCCAGATAATCAATAAAAATTCTGTTCATCATGTCCATAAAAACTGCAGGTGCATTAGTAAGTCCAAAGGGCATCACTAAAAATTCATAGTGTCCATATCTTGTTCTGAATGCAGTCTTGGGCACATCTTCATCTCTAACTCTTATTTGATGATACCCTGGTCAAATAAATCATCAATGCGGGGAAGTGGATATTTATTTTTAATTGTAATGGCATTCAGCTGTCTGTAATCAATGCATAGTCTCATAGATCCATCCTTCTTCTTTACAAAGAGGACTGGAGCACCCCAAGGGGATACACTAGGTCGTATAAATCCCCTATCCAGAAGTTCTTGCAACTGGCTCTTAAGTTCTTCTAATTCTTTAGGAGCCATTCTGAATGGTGCTTTAGAAATTGGAGCAGACCCAGGTTGAAGTTCAATTGCAAATTCAACTTGTCTTTTTGGAGGAAGTCCAGCTAACTCCTCAGGGAACACATCTGTGAATTCCCTTATCACTGCAACTTGCTCCATAGGCTCTCTTGTTTTCTCTTCTATCTTTGAAATGGATAATAAAAATCCATGACACCCATCTCTCATTAACTTCTTGGCTTTCATAGCAGAAATTATGGGAGCAACTTGTCCAGAGACTCCTATAAATCTCCAGGAAGGTAAACTAGGAGGGCTAAAGGTCACAACATAATTATGACAATCAACATTAGCATAATGGATAAAAAGCCAATCCATGCCCAGGATAATGTCAAAGTCTGAGAAGTCTAAAACTCTCAGATCAGTTTCAACAACTATATCACCAAAGATGAGAGGACATTGTTTCAGTTCTAAGTGAGATTGCATCACAGTTCTAAGCAAGGGCACTTGTGTTTCTAAGCAACATCCAAAGAGCTTAACAACATTCCTATCATTAATTTGAGAAAGAATGGCAACCTCATTTATGAATTGATCTATTTCGCTCTGCTTCATATGCTTGGATCTCTTAATGGCAACAACTCGTTGGTCGGACAGAATCCCCTTGTAAACAGTACCATGCCCTCCGCGACCAACCACTCGGGTTTCGTCGAAATTATTTATGGCCTTTTCTATTTCTTCCAAGGAAAATATTCGTGTTCTCTCTGCAGTGCTTTTGCTTGAAGATATCAATTGTTGAAGAAGTAGTGATTCTGGCGGAAGTGTGTTTCTTTTGCCTTGACCTGTTTTCTTCTTCCACGTCCTGATTGAGATGACTACCACTATGCTCAACAGCAATATGGCTATTCCAGTGCTTGCACCAATGATGATAACTGCATCAAGTAATTTTTTTTTTTTTTTGTATTGTAATCAACATGTTATCGTGCATATAATATCGATTTTTTCTCATAGTTTTACCTACCTAACACGAGATTTTTCTTCTTGTTTGGAATGCACGGTCCATGTAATGGATAGCCAATTGTACCTGGTTGACAGGTGCAAATGAAGCTGCCATTTGTGTTAGTACAGAGCCCATAGCACTTACCAGGCAATTTGCATTCATCGATATCTGAAAAGGCTAAAGTTAATTCTTAGTTTTCACATTTCAAGAGTCAAATTGCCGGTAAATCGTATGATGTACCTTCACATCCACCCTCAAGGTAAGGATTTCCTTGGTACCCGTCTTTGCATTTGCAATGGTATCCGGCGGCTGCGAAGGCAGCACCTTCGCTGCCATTTGTTTCGAGGCATTCGCTGTTCGCATGCACGCACGCGAAGGTGGGTCTGTTCTTAGCATCCTCACATGTCAACTGCTCGATTACCCAGCTTATAAAGAACTGGCCTTCAAGGAAGGTGAACGGATAGTCATCCAAAACTCGTGAAGTCGTGGCCACTAGCTTCCCTTCCTCCACCAGTATTTTGCTGATCTGATATTTATACCTGAAAGAAAGATCGGGCGGAAAAAGTTGTGTGTGCGAGTATGGGGAATAACAGGATTGCCCAAAAGCCTAGGGCACAAAAGGAAGTGGGAAGTTCCTCTCATCATCCTCCCTGCCCTGATTACGAGCCTGCTGGTTCTAGTAACCCTGCGACTTCAAAGGCTGGGCTGCGCTCGGAAGGGATACTAGAGGTCAGTCCTGTTACTCCCGACCCTGGCAGCTCTTGTAGCGAAGGCAACCTGATTTCCGATACCCATATTATCCCAGGTCCGGATGAATTAGACAGTGACATTGAGACCCTGGGTACGGAGAACTTGGCGTGTGCTCAGCTATCCAGGCAGGAGGCAAATTGCCTCCTAGACCTACAAGATTTCGTAGTCTCGGCGCAGGAGAAAAACAGTAAAAAAAAGAAGAACAACAAGAACAAAAATAAGAACCAATCTGCTCCTTCAAATCATAGGGACCCTAAGAGCCTCAGTCCCTCTACCCCGGTTGCCCCATGACTGCTCCTCTCGATACCATTATGAGTTGGAACGTGAGAGGTTTCAACGCTCTCGCTAAGAGGAAAGAAATGGCAACTATGATAAATAAACACCGGGTTATAATGTGTGCTATCCTGGAAACTCATGTGTGTGTTTCAAAGAGTGCAGATATCATGGCTTCAGTTTGCCCGGGGTGGAACATGGCCTCCAACTATTCAAATATTCCCGGTGGTAGGATCTGGCTAATCTGGGATCCTTCAGTTTTTATGGTGGATATTCTAGAGACAACAAATCAAACTATTATAGGGAAAGTGCATAGCACCCATGGGGAGACCATAAACACTTGGTACCAATTGGGCCCCATGGTTATCCTTGGAAACTTCAACATGCTCTTTTCGTTGGATGACAAGAGAGGGGGATCTACCAATAACGAGCAGGAAATCCTAAACAACATCGAGATGAGAGCTACTCTTGACATTGATGACAAAAAATCCCGCGGTGTGCTATTCACCTGGTCCAACTCTCAAGCTGGCGCAAATCGAATATGCTGTAAGCTGGATAGAATAATGGCCACCGAGGCATGGATCGAAAAATACCCGAGTGCTGAGGCCCTCTTTCTTAATCCGGGGTTATCTGACCATTCGCCTGCTCTTCTCGTATTCGGCAAAAATACAAAGTTCAAGGGAGCCAGATTTCATTTTTATAATCACTAGATTCACCACTCCAGTATGCGCCAGCTGGTCCAATCAGTTTGGGCTTCCAGTAGCGCCCACGGTACCCCGATGTATACCATGTATCATAAGCTTACCAGGGTAAAGCAAAGCCTTAAGAAGTGGGCAAGGAATATGCGCTTGGACAGAGAAGCGGCCTTCAAAGACAATACATGCAAGCTGGACATAGTCCAATCCCAGCTGCAAGCAGACTTATGTGACAAAAACCTCTCCGCCTTAGAGAGGCATTACCAAGAGGAAATCAAAAAGTTCTGGGCCGATGAAGAATCTGCCCTAAAGAAACGCTCGAGAGACCAACTTATCTCCCTTGGGGACTCCAATACAGCATATTTCTATGGCTTAATGAAGACCAGACGCATTCGGAATACGATATCTACCATAAAAGACGGCCAAGGAGTTTTTGTTTCCAGTGATGATCTGTCTCTCGAGGTGATCAGGTTTTTTAAGTCACTCCTGGCCCCTCTGGTTGTTCCCATGCAGGACTTCATACCTGTTAAGAGATTGCTCTCGGCCTCGGCCATTGGCCTCCTCGAATCCAAATACACTATGGAGGATATTGAGCATATAGTCATGCACGCTAACATCTCAAAGGCTCCGGGTGTCGATGGGTTCAACGCGGCTTTCTTCAAATCATGCTGGAACGTTGTCAAAGATGATGTGCTGAAGGCGATAATTGATTTTATGGATAATGGAAAGCTTCTCAAACGGGTTAATATCACCTCCCTTGCCCTTATTCCTAAAGTTCCTAACTCTTCCTCTTTTGCAGAATTTAGGCCAATCTCCGTCTGCCAAATGATTTATAGATTCATCTCGAAAGCTTTGGCCACACGGATCAAAAAGGTGCTGCCCGAACTCATAGACCTAAATCAGCATGCCTTCGTCCAAGGCCGGTCTATCCATGAAAATGTCATGTTGTATCAAGAAATCATGTGCAACTTCCATCGCAAAACTTGCAAGCCCCAAATGGCGATCAAATTGGACTTACACAAAGCTTTTGATTCAGTTCGATGGGATTTCCTCCAGCAAATTCTAACTGCCTACAACTTTCCGCCCTGGTTTGCTGAGAGGGTTATGACCTGCGTAACTTCCCCGTCTTTCACCATCTCCCTTAACGGTCAAGACGTGGGTCTTTTTTGTGGCACCCGTGGGTTGAGGCAGGGGTGCCCCATGTCGCCATACCTGTTTATTCTCGTGATGCAGTATCTTACGGATCTCCTATCCGAGCAACTCTTGTTGGGTAACCTTACTCCTCTAACGCAATGCAAGAAGTTAGGGATCACAAATCTACAATTTGCCGATGACGCTATCATCTTTTGCGATCCCTCTGAATCCTCTGCGCGGGCTATTATCAATATCCTTAACACCTTCCATCGACACACGGGCCTCCAAATTAATAGAGAAAAATCACAGATTTTTTTCTCCAACTCCATAGACCCTAGGCGGCAAGCCCAGATTACATCTCTTCTTGGAATCCAGAGGGGTACTATGCCCTTCCGATACCTTGGTATTCCTATCACAAGTAAAAAAATCAAGGCCAGTGACTGCATGCCCCTCTTGGAAAAAATCACCAAATATCTTTCAGCATGGCGGGCTAAGTGCTTATCTTATGCGGGGAGAGTGGAACTCATTAAATCAATGTGCTATGGTAATATAAACTTCTGGTGTAGCGCTATTATCCTTCCTGCTGGCATAATCTCCAAGCTTAATTCGCAACTTGCAAAATTCCTTTGGTCTCATGGTAACAAGCAGGGACTGCCCAAGGTTGCCTGGATTACTGTAACGAAACCCACAAAATTAGGGGGGCAGGGGCTTTGGGATATTGGAAAATTGAACCGGGCTTTCTTCTGTCGTCACATATGGAACATACTTCAAGACAAGCAATCGCTTTGGGTTAAGTGGATCCACGTAAAATACCTGGGCTCTGATTCCATTTGGTCCATTCAGCCCTCTCGGCACGCTCCCTGGCCGACGCGCAGTTTGCTATCAATCCGGGATACATGTACGAGTATGGTCGGTTACAAAGTGGCTGATGGCAATTTGATTCAGTTTTGGTTGGACCCATGGTTTGATTCACGTATCTTACTTCCACTGGTCGAGGACATACGTTTTGAGAATCCACGCGGAAAAGATGCCCGCCTCAAATCTATCATTAGCAATCATAGTTGGAGGATCCCCATACCGAGATCCTTTAAGCTCCAGGAGATTTATACTATTATCCCCCATATCAAGATCCACTCTCATCTCGATTCGGATCAAATTTTCTGGACTAAAACGCACACCGGACTTTTTACTATCAAATCATCTTACGAAGGCCAGTTCCGGGATGCCGAGGTTCCTTGGAAAAGGTTAGTTTGGTTCAAAGGGAGGATACCTCGATTCTCCTTCTTTATGTGGCTGCTTTGCCATGACCGGCTAAGCACCAAGGCAAAACTATATAATTGGGGCATCGTGGGTGATCCTACTTGTGAGCTATGCAAGTCTCATCTGGAAACCCTCGACCATTTATTCCTCCATTGTCGAGTTTTCAAAGACTACTGGTGGTTAATTAAGCGCACTTGCAATATTTCTTATATTGGGTTTTCTTGGCGTGACCTTATGGCTTATCTTCTAGTTACCTGGGGGCAAGATGATTCTAACAAATCCTATATACAGAAACTTCTTTTTACCGGGGCAGTATATTATATTTGGAGGATACGCAATTATCTTATCTTCAAGACCCAAGGCGTTTTCAACCCCAGGATTGTCATGATCTCGCTTAAGACCCTAGTTTCTGATATCATGTCAAAAGTTGGGTCTCTGCACAAACGTGAGGAGTTCGATCTTATCCCACTCCACCGACTAAATGATTGGGCAGCCCAAAGTTCCTGCGGGATTGATTGTTAACTTTCTTTCGAAGTTTTGCTGATCTAAAGTTTCTCTATACTGTATTCTGGGATTCTCCCGTAGCTATCTTCCTAGCCCATGGCGCTGCTGCAACTTGCCATCTTGCTAATGTCCTCTTTTTCAGGGTACTGGATTCCGGCTCATCAGAGGCTCCAGGCTTACCACCAGCCTCGTCTATTCCAGGGTATCAAGCCTCGGCTCCCTCTGTCCAAGTGCTCAGCTGGAAATTCTCCTCCTTCCATCCAACGCTGGATTGGGTTGTTGTTTGCACCCTCGGTGAAACTCAGCCAGACTCTTCGGTGCGGGCTTCTCGCTGCCTTCTGGAGCTGATGCAAGCGGGCTTAAAATGCCCAATGAACACTCGACCCCCAAGTGCTGCCACCACTCTTTTATCACCTCCATCGAGTGTTTCGCGCTACTCTCTCCACAAAATCATAAGCTGCGTCGTAATGGTCACCAGTACTGTAGAGGAGGAAGTTTGTGTTTGTAATAGCTGTTGTGTGTTGTAGTACAGATCTTTCTTCTCGCTCCTCGTGTTTTTTCTTTTGTGTTTTTTAAGATAATCGACATATGTAGCACAGGCTGCCCGCGAGATATTATAGGGGAGGCTTTGTCAAAATTTTCTCTTTTTTGAAGTAAGTGAGTGGGAGTATGAGAGTTGGAACACACATTGTACATATTTCTTTTTTGGATATAATACACATCTATTCTTGCTTTTGGCAAAAAGAAAAAGAAAGATCGGCCGGATTATGTGTTGTATTGCATACTAAAGCAAAATATTCTCCTCTGTAACAGCCGGGGTCGAGTCCGAATGGTAATGGTATGTCCACAGTGCCACATTTTCTTGAACAATTTGCAAGTGGAGAGAGGATGGGAACTGTTAGACATTTTTAGTTAGTCCAAGTTGAAATTTGATAAAAGCAAAGCACGAGGATGGAAGCCTACCTTGACAGCCGTCGAGTTGGTAGGGATTGCCGTAGCTGTCATCGCAAGAGCACCAATAACCGGCGTTCCTGCCATTATAGGTGTCAAGTTCAATGCAATGGCTGAATTCGCTCAGGCAAGCATACGTCTTGTTGGGGTTTTTCCTTGCCACATCGCAACTAGCGTAGTCGCCCATGTACCATGAAAGCCAAACCTCTACATGGGCGATATTCGACGTAACTACTTGTAGGATGAGGTAATTAGTGGGCTGAAAATCTCCGGAAACGAAGGCCTTAATGCTGGTGGAGTTTCGGAGGGGAAGTTTGTCCGTCTGTTTGATTCGAGTTAACTGAACCACAAACGATGGCAACGGTATTATGTTGCTGTATATACGAATCACGCAGTATGTCATACTTTGAATGGAATCAAACTCCAGGCAGAAAGTATGGCAATAGTCGATGACAGTACTGTTGTCAACGAGATCCACGATGCAAGCAATGACGCTGCAGCCGTGAACGAACACCAAGCTGCCGGTGTAAATAGCGTAAGGCCAGCTGCTGGGTAACGCGTCGGACAGTGGGAAGGTCATGGAATCTACGCCAAGGTCCATGGTATAAACTGGAAGCTTGGCGCGCACCCGCGATTGCTGCACATCTATTTCAGTGACCTCGAATGCGCCGTCGTCCAGGTAGAGCTGAGCAGGGGCGGCGCGGCGGTACTGGTACACGCAGGTGAGGTTTAAGCCTGGGCGGGAGCAGCCGGGGTCGATGCCGAAAGGGTATGGAACGCTGATGTTGCCGCATCTGCGTCGGCAGTGGGATGGGAGACTAAAATTTTGGTAATTTTCAAAAGTGGAAACCACGGAAGATGATGATGCTAATATTGCCAGAAGCAGAACGAGCGGCAGCAACAATTCTGGCGTCAAACGCATATGAAAGGACGAAATGTGTATCTGCATCACGCTATGATGACCCGACACAGTATCGGTTCTTATTCGATATATCTATTATAGATTATGTTATATTATAAGAGATCAAAAGAGAAGTTCGAATCCCTCGTGAAATAGTGATCAAAGAAAAATTTGCTTAAACTACAAAATAAGATAAAGTCTTGGGATCAAACCCAGTTTTGCTTGATTTGAGTTAAAAACGAACCTAGTGAGTCGGCAACTAAGCCTCATGTGTTAGATCGATACTAATGTCCTACATAAATTGAATAAAAAATATTGTAATAAAATATACCAGATTTCATAATGCAATGAATTTAACCGGAGTGATCTTCTGACTGATTATGTTGTTCGTCAAGAGAGACGGAGCAGCCGATGAGAACCAAACTGAAAACCTCTCGACAAGAACTGTACATCTCAATCAAGGACCACACCTATATATAGGAAAAACCTAATAGGCATAATTACTTATCAGCTCATCAGAGATAAGACAATTATGCCCCCAGGGATTCTACATAATTAAAAGTCCCTTTCCATACTATAATTAATAGATGACAATTAAATAATTAGAGATAAAATTATATACGATTAAATACTGCAATGCATGTACGTCTACATGCCCAAATGCAATATATAATGCATGTACATGATGCATAGTCCACATAGATCCTAACAATCTCCCACTTGGACAAGACAACCATGTAATTAAATAATAAAACCTTAAATTGTATATAAATCTCTATCACAATCTTTATGCGCATAAAACTTAAGATGTCATCTAAAACAATCTCGTCCATTAGTCTATTAACACAAGGACTAAAGGGGCGGTCATTGACATATTTTCGCAATTAGACCCACAGTAATCACATGTATTAACTCAACTAAATGACATAGATTAGTATGGATGTGTAGCATGGAAATAACATAATGTGATACATCACCTTTTTATTTTCAACTGGTCCAACTTTAACCAAATGAGATCAAAGAGCAGAGCAAATAATGAAAACATAAAATTTCATTAATGTCATGACAATAAATACAGTAATAACCAAATGGAACAAAAATACACTCTCACTAAATCAAATGGCATCAAAAACTGTAATGCCCATGTTTTCAAGATGTTCATGAAAAACTTTAGGGGCCAATGCCTTAGTGAGTGGATCTGCAATCATAAAATTTGTTCCTATAAGCTCAATTGAAATCAAGCCACTCTGAACTCTTTCTTTTACAACAAGGAAATTGATGTCTATATGCTTGGATTTAGAAGAGCTCCTATTGTTATTTGAATACAAGATTGCTGCTCTATTGTCACAGAATAACTTGAGTGGTCTTTCAACACCATTGACAATCTGCAGTTTTGAAATGAAATTTTGCAGCCATACTGCATGATTGGATGCCTCATAACATGCAACAAATTCTGCTTCCATAGTAGAAGATGCAACAAGTGTCTGCTTAACACTTTTCCAAGATATTGCACCTCCAGCTAATAGAAACACATATCCAGATGTCGATTTATGACTGTCTTGGCATCCAGCAAAGTCAGAATCAGAATACCCAATGATCTCAAGACTGTCTGACTTTCTGTAGGTGAGCATATAATCTTTTGTGTTTTGCAAATATCTGAAAACTCTTTTGGCTGCAACCCAATGTTCTCTTCCTGGATTACTTTGATATCTGCCAAGCATTCCAACAATGTATGCAAGGTCAGGATAAGTGAAGACCTATGCATACATCAAACTCCCTACTGCCTAAGCATAAGGGATGTTTTCCATAAATTTAGAATCAAATTCACCTTTTGGACACTGTTTTAAACTGAATTTTTCTCCTTTAGCCACAGGGGTTTCAAGTGGTCTACTATTTTGCATGTCAAACTGTTGCAATACTTTTTCAATATAACTCTTTTGTGATAATCATAATATTCCTCGTGAGCGTTCACGATGAATCTGGATCCCTAATACAAAAGAGGCTTCACCAAGATCTTTCATTTCAAATTGCTTTGAAAGAAATTTCGTAGTATCCTGAAGTAAATGCAAATCACTACTGGCAAGTAAAATGTCATCCACATAAAGAACCAGAAAAATAAATTTACTCTAACTGAACTTATGGTACACACAATCTTCAACAGTATTCACCTCAAAACCAAATGAGATAATTAACTGATGAAATTTCTGATACCATTGACGAGAAGCTTGCTTGAGCCCATAAATGGATTTCTTTAATTTACAAACCAATTGATTAGATCTGTCTGAATCTAATCTTTCTGGTTGTAACATATAAATTGTTTCCTCAATGTCACCATTGAGAAAAGCTGTCTTAACATCCATTTGATGAAGCTCAAGGTCAAAGTATGCTACTAGTGCCATGATTATTCTAAAAGAGTCTTTTGATGAAACCGGAGAGAAAGGCTCTTTATAATCAATGTCTTCCCTTTGGGTGAATCCCTTAGCGACAAGACGTGCTTTAAATCTTTCCACATTGCCTTGTGAATCCCTTTTGGTTTTAAAAATCCATTTGCAACCAATAGGTCTCACTCCTTCTGGCAATGGTACAAGATCCCAAACGTAATTATCTTTCATAGACTGAATTTTTTCACCCATGGCATCGATCCACTTTTGAGCATTATAACAACTAATTGCTTCATGGAAGGTAAGTGGATCATCTCCCACTGAATCAATAGTATCTTGATGTTCTTGGAGAAATACAACATAATCACTAGAAATTGCACTTCTCTTATCTCTCGTGGATCTCCTTAAAGGCTCTGGTTCATTTTGAGGTTGAGTTTGTTGAGTTTGATCCTCATGCTCCACATTAACACTAGATTGAGGAACTATTGGATATTCTTGATGGATAGGAAGCTCAACATTGTCTTCTACATGCTGTTGTTGAATGACATTAGGAATGAAAACTTGATCAGGGTCAACAACAGCTATAGGAGGAATATCAACTGAATCCTCCTCTAAGACAAAGTCATTAACCTTATCTTCCCCCCCAAACTCAATATCCTCAAAAAATCTAGCATTTCCCGTCTCAAAAAAAGTTTTAGTTTTGGGATTATAGAATTTGTAACCCCTGGACTTCTCAGGGTATCCTACAAAATAGCTACTAACAGTTCTTGCATCCAGTTTCTTTTCATGTGGCCTAAAAGGCCTAGCCTCAGCTGGACATCCCCAAACACGAAAATACATTATGACAGGTTTCTTACCCATCCATAATTCGTAAAGGGTTTTGTTTATAGCCTTTGTATGAACTCTGTTGAGAATATACACAGCAGTTCTTAATGCATCTCCCCATAATGAATGTGGCAAAGTGGTACGGCAAATCATACTCCGTACCATATCCTTAAGAGTTCTGTTCCTCCTTTCTGAAACATCATTCATGTTCGGAGAACCAGGCATGGTGTACTGAGGAACAATCTCACACTCACTAAGAAATCTTGCAAATGGACCCGGACGTTGTTCACCTGATCCATCATACCTGTCGTAGTATTCACCACCACGATCGGATCGAATGGCCTTAATTGATTTTCCAAACTGATTTTCAACTTCGGCCTTAAACAACTTAAACATGTCCAATGCCTCTGATTTCTCATGCATTAAGTACAGATAGCCATAACGAGAATAATCGTCTATGAATGTGATAAAATATTGTTAACCATTCCAAGAAGCCGTAGGGAAAGGTCCACAAATATCTGTATGTATCAATTTTAAGGCATCCTTAGTTCTCTCGGCTATAAATTTTCTCTTGTTAGTGGTTTTTCCCTTAATGCACTCAACACAAATATCATTACTTGAATCCTCAAGTTTATCAATAATTCCTTCTGACATAAGCCTATCAATTCTTCTTTTAGAGATATGACCCAAACGCCTATGCCATAAAGAGAAAGAATTTTCTATTGATAATTTGTGTTTAGTGCCTCTAGTTCAATATTATATGACTCATCACCTAAATTTACCTTTTCAAGTAAATAAAGATTATCAATGTTAGATAAATAACTGGTTCCAACAAGTTTAGAATTGAAATGAATACTACATTTTCTGTTACCAAATGAACAAACAAAACCTTTTTTGTCCAGTACAGAAACTGAAACCAAATTTCGTCTAAAAGACGGTACAATAAATATGTTTTTCAATTCTATAAAGGAACCAGTATTTAACAACAACCTAAAAGTCCCTATGCCTAAAACTTCCACTGGATTTCCAACCCCCATATAGATGAATATTTGTTCATCACTAGGCTTTCTGAAGTTTAGGCAACCTTGCATAGAAACACTTATGTGGGTTGTAGCACCAGAATCCAACCACCAAGTGTTTTTAGGAACTGAAACTAAATTACCTTCTGAACTAACAAGACCAAAAGGTGAATTATTTAGAAATGGAATGTTAATTAAGTTGGCAGTGACAGTGGAAGCATTAATCATATTAACTGCAAAGAGAACCAATTACAAAACACAATAAGCTTAAAGAAGCATGTGATAATAACAAGTAGTGAATAATCATAACTTTAATAAAATCCCATCTCAAGATAACCAGAGTAACATCAAGTCTAGTCTTTGGACAGAGAGTTGATTTACCATTTGGTTATCTTGCGTAGTAATCGAGCATTGATGATAAGATCCTCCTGTCGAGTATTTAGCCTTCCTTTGGGCCGACTAAGCACCCACAATGGACACCTAATAATCATCACACACTCATTACCACATGTGTATGTAATCCTTCGGCCAAACAACACTCGTCCTTTGGGTCGATATGTTGCCTGCATAAAGAAAAACACACACCCTGCCTTAATAATGCATAGTAAAATTTAATAATGCATACAAAAATTTATAACAAATTAGGTATAATTGAACCAGATGAATAAACATAACGTCAAATTTATTCTTTATAAATTATGCCTCTTAATTTTGAAAACAAAATTTATCAAATAACCCACCTAAACCAAATGGTGAGCTAGCATATTAGGTTCATTAGAAGACCAAATATCCAATTGGGTCAAGTCTGCTTAAACCAAATAGTAGGTTCCAGGATTTTATTGGGTCCAACCAAACTTAACTGAGTTGATCCACTTAAACCAAATAGTAGAGCCACTCAAATAAGCCCAATTAAGTTCAGACCCGTTAGCAAACAGCCACCCGAGGCAACTCTAAATTGGATCCAAAACTTAATTTCCAAAATCAGAAAACCGAAACTTGGAATAGGACTAAATTGGATCCGAAATTGGAAATGCAAATCGGATTACCCAAATACCCTATCGTGTGCAGCACGCCGCACGCGAATGAAACCCAAAACAAGCCCTAATTAGATTTCGTGTGTTGCACGATGCACACGTCGTCACCCAAAAATCGCCGCACGCGTCTTCGCCTGGAGCCGCTCGCGAAAATCGTTCGGCTCGTCGCTGTGATCACGCCTCACGCGATGCGCCGCCTGGACGTCGCCTGCCATCCACGGACTCGCCGCCCGCGAACGCCAGGCTCATCGCCGGTCGGAGCCACCTGATGCAGAGACGGGGCAGCCGATGGGAAATACTGTAATAAAACATACCAGATTTTATGATGCTGTAAATTCAACCAGAGTGATGTTCTGACTGATTGTGTTATTCGTCAAGAGAGGCGGGGCAGCCGATAGGAACAAAACTGAAAACTTCTCGACAAGAACTGTACACCTCAATCAGGGACCACACCTATATATAGGAAAAACCTAATGGGCATAATTACTTATCAGCCTGATAAGTGATTTTTACACCATGTTTTTGCCTATATTTTATATCATATTTTGGGCTTATTTGCATGATTTTATGCAATTTTTAGTGTTTTTACTTTACTTTGCACAGAATCTTCACTTTTCTTGGTTTTATTAAAAATATAGGTAAAAAGGCACAAAAATGATAGATTTTGCAAATTTTGAAGCCATAACACGATTCCTGAGGAAATCACCAGCCTACACGTCAAATTTGGGGCAAAAACGGTGAAAGACGAGAGAATTACGGTCTTGGCCGTAATTATGGACGCAGTCGTAAAAGCGACGACGAGCGGAAGAGAAAATCGGCTAAGTGTCGGAAGTGGCCAGAGATTTTCACGGGTGAAGCCGTAATTCCATCACGGACCGTGAAAACCTCTGTGACCGAAGGCATAATACACAGAGACATTTACGGCTTCAGCTGTGATTCCATCACGGGCCGTAAAAATATCCGCCCATTCGGTTTTTCACTCGTTTCTCACTCGATTCAAACCAGAATTGAACCAAACTTTCCAGAAACCTTCCTACATGGGTTCTATACTGATTAGACTATAAAAGGAAGGATTTTGGAAGGATTTCGGGGGCTTCTGGGCACAAAAACGGAATGCTGTAGCGGCGGCGGCGGAAATCAATTTTAGGGCAAAACTCCGGCGAGAGATCACACAAAGGAGGGATTTGATTACTTCATCTTCATCACCAGATCAAGGGGAAGAGTTCTAAATACTTTCCTAGTGTCTCTTTGCACGATTTTTGAGAGATTACATGTTGAATTCATCGATGAACATGTTGTTTGCTTTGAACATGAACGTGTAAACTTTATTTTTGGGATTTGGGGAATAGCCCGTTGACGATTTATGAATTAAATACATTGTTCTAAATCTTTTACATGAAATTTTTAGATTTTATTTGATTAGAATTGTATTTATTCCGTAAATTACCCTGATCAAGTAATTTCACGTCTTATACGTTGCGAGAAGGACCGGGAGGTGAATCGCAACATCGGAACTATTCTAGTCAAACCTACGAATCCGATCACGGGAGTAGTTCCGATTCGTTTGAAGGATTTACATGATTTTTCATAGAACTTAAAGGGTCTAACTATGCTAACTATCACGAGAGTAGGGAGTTAGCATAGTTAGATACCGGATTACGCTTTGGGAGAAGGTAATCTGTACCTTAGGAAAAATCCCTTTGAAAACTATATTTTTTTCTGTTCAAGGATCTATTTTCATTAAATTCATATTTGTCAACGTGGTGAAATCCTGAATCCTGAATTTATCCAAATTGATTTTTGCGAAAACACTATATCTATTTCTTTTTATCGTACTTAGAAGTTTTCAAAACAAAAATCACATATTTGATTCGTCTAGATATGAATCGACCGTGTAACCGGTACTTGACCGCCTGATCCTCGTGGGATCGATAATCTTTTATTACTTCGATAAAAATCCGTGCACTTGCGGATCGCTATCACAGCCCATCAGAGATAAGACAATTATGCCCCCTAGGGATCCTACACAATTAAAAGCCTCTTTCCATACTATAATTAATAGATGACAATTAAATAAATTAGAGATAAAATTATATACGATTAAATACTGCAATGCATGTACGTCTACATGCTCAAATGCAATATATTATGCATGTACATGGTGCATAGTCCACATAGATCCTAACAATCTCCCACTTGGAAAGGCAACCATGTAATTACATAATAAAACCTTAAATCGTATATAAATCTATATCACAATCTTTATGCGCATATAACTTAAGATGTCATCTAAAACAATCTCGTCCATTAGTCTTATTAACACAAGGACTAAAGGGGCGGTCATTGACATATTTTCGCAATTAGACCCACAGTAATCACATGTATTAACTCAACTAAATGACATAGATCTAGTATGGATGTGTAGCATGGAAATAACATAATGTGATACATCACATTTTTATTTCCAACTAATCCAACTTTAACCAAATGAGATCAAAGAGCAGAGCAAATAATGAAAACTGAAAAATTTCATTAATGTCATGACAATAAATATAGTAATAAACCAAATGGAACAAAAATACACTCTCACTAAATCAAATGGCATCAAAAACTATAATGCCCATGTTTTCAAGATGTTCATGAAAAACTTTAGAGGCCAATGCCTTAGTGAGTGGATCTGCAATCATAAAATTTGTTCCTATAAGCTCAATTGAAATCAAGCCACTCTGAACTCTTTCTTTTACAATAAGGAACTTGATGTCTATATGCTTGGATTTAAAAGAGCTCCTATTGTTATTTGAAAACAAGACTGCTGCTCTATTGTCATAGAATAACTTGAGTGGTCTTTCAACACCATTGACAATCTGCAGTCATGAAATGAAATTTCGCAGCCATACTGCATGATTGGATGCCTCATAACATGCAACAAATTCTGCTTCCATGGTAGAAGATGCAACAAGTGTCTGCTTAGCACTTTTCCAAGATATTGCACCTCCTGCTAATAGAAACACGTATCCAGATGTCGATTTACGACTGTCTAGGCATCCAGCAAAGTCAGAATCAGAATACCGAATGATCTCAAGTCTGTCTGACTTTCTGTAGGTGAGCATATAATCTTTTATGTTTTGCAAATATCTGAAAACTCTTTTGGCTGCAACTCAATGTTCTCTGCCTGGATTACTTTGATATCTGCCAAGCATTCCAACAATGTATGCAAGGTCAGGACGAGTGCAGACCTGTGCATACATCAAACTCCCTACTGCCGAAGCATAAGGGATGTTTTCCATAAATTTAGTATCAAATTCACCTTTTGGACACTGTTTTAAACTGAATCTTTCTCCTTTAGCCACAAGGGTTTCAAGTGGTCTACTATTTTGCATGCCAAACCGTTGCAATACTTTTTCAATATAACTCTTTTGTGATAATCTTAATATTCCTCGTGAGCGATCACGATAAATCTGGATCCCTAATACAAAAGAGGCTTCACCAAGATCTTTCATTTCAAATTGCTTTGAATGAAATTTCTTAGTATCCTGAAGTAATTGCAAATCACTACTGGCAAGTAAAATGTCATCCACATAAAAAATCAAAAAAATAAATTTACTCGCACTGAACTTATGGTACACACAATCTTCAACAGTATTCACCTCAAAACCAAATGAGATAATTACCTGATGAAATTTCTGGTACCATTGACGAGAAGCTTGCTTGAGCCCATAAATGGATTTCTTTAATTTACAAACCAATTGATTAGATCTGTCTGAATCTAATCTTTCAGGTTGTAACATATAAATTATTTCCTCAATGTCACCATTGAGAAAAGCTGTCTTAACATCCATTTGATGAAGCTCAAGGTCAAAATATGCTACTAGTGCCATGATTATTCTAAAAGAGTCTTTCGATGAAACCGAAGAGAAAGTCTCTTTATAATCAATGTCTTCCCTTTGGGTGAATCCCTTAGCGACAAGACGTGCTTTAAATCTTTCCACATTGCCTTGTGAATCCTTTTTAGTTTTAAAAATCCATTTGCAACCAATAGGTCTCACTCCTTCTGGCAATGGTACAAGATCCCAAACGTCATTGTCTTTCATAGACTGAATTTCTTCACCCATGGCATCGATCCACTTATGAGCATTAGAACAGCTAATTGCTTCATGGAAGGTGAGTGGATCATCTCCCACTGAATCAATAGTATCCTGATGTTCTTGAAGAAATACAACATAATCACTAGAAATTGCACTTCTCCTATCTCTCATGGATCTCCTTAAAGGCACTGGTTCATTTTGAGTTTGTTGAGTTTGATTCTCATGCTCCTCATTAACACTGGATTGAGGAACAGTTGGATATTCTTGATGGATAGGAAGCTCAACATTCTCTTCTAAATGTTGTTGTTGAATGACATTAGGAATGAAAACTTGATCAGGGTCAACAACAGCTATAGGAGGAATATCAACTAAATCCTCCTCTAAGACAAAGTCATTAGCCTTATCTTCCCCCTCAAACTCAACATCCTAAAAAAATCTAGCATTTCCCGTCTCAAAAAAAATTCTAGTTTTGGGATTATAGAATTTGTAACCCCTGGACTTCTCAGGGTATCCTACAAAATAACTACTAATTATTCTTGCATCTAGTTTCTTTTCATGTAGCCTAAAAGGCCTAGCCTTAGCTGAACATCCCAAAACACGAAAATGTCTTATGACAGGTTTCTTACCCGTCCATAATTCATAAAAGGTTTTGTTTGTAGCTTTTGTAGGAACTCTGTTGAGAATATACATTGCAGTTCTTAATGCATCTCCCCATAGTGAATGTGGCAAAGTGGTACAGCAAATCATACTTCGTACCATATCCTTAAGAGTTCTGTTCCTCCTTTCTGAAACACCATTCATGTTCGGAGAACCACGCATGGTGTACTGAGGAACAATCCCACACTCACTAAGAAATTTGGCAAATGGACCCGGACGTTGTTCACCTGATCCGTCATACCTGCCGTAGTATTCACCACCACGATCGGATCGAATGGCCTTAATTGATTTTCCAAACTGATTTTCAACTTCGGCCTTAAACAACTTAAACATGTCCAATGCCTTTGATTTCTCATGCATTAAGTACAAATAGCCATAACGAGAATAATCATCTATGAATGTGATAAAATATTGTTGACCATTCCAAGAAGCCGTAGGGAAAGGTCCACAAATATCTGTATGTATCAATTTTAAGACATCCTTAGTTCTCTCGGCTATAAATTTTCTCTTGTTAGTGGTTTTTCCCTTAATGCACTCAACACAAATATCATTACTTGAATCCTCAAGTTTATCAATAATTCCTTCTGACATAAGCCTATCAATTCTTCTTTTTAGAGATATGACCCAAACGCCTATGCCATAAAGAGAAAGAATTTTCTGTTGATAATTTGCGTTTAGTGCCTCTAGTTTCAGTATTATGGGACTCATCACCTAAATTTACCTTTTCAAGTAAATAAAGATTATCAATGTTAGATAAATAACTGGTTCCAACAAGTTTAGAATTAAAATAAATACTACATTTTCTGTTACCAAATGAACAAACAAAACCTTCTTTGTCCAGTACAGAAACTGAAACCAAATTCCGTCTAAAAAGACGGTACAATAAATGTGTTTTTCAATTCGATAAAAGAACCAGTATTTAACAACAACCTAAAAGTCCCTATGCCTAAAACTTCCACTGGATTTCCAGCCCCCATATAGATGAATTTTTGTTCATCACTAGGCTTTCTGAAGTTTAGGCGACCTTGCATAGAAACACTTATGTGAGTTGTAGCACCAGAATCCAACCACCAAGTGTTTCTAGGAACTGAAACTAAATTAACTTCTGAACTAACAAGACCAAAAGGTGAATTATTAATAAATAGAATGATAATTAAGTTGGTAGTGATGGCGGAAACATTAATCATATTAACTGTGAAGAGAACCAATTACAAAACACAATAAGCTCAAAGAAGCATGTGATAATAACAAGTAGTGAATAATTATAACTTTAATAAAATCTCATCTCAAGATAACCAGAGTAACATCAAGTCTAGTCTTTGGACAGAGAGTTGATTTACCATTTGGTTCTCTTGCGTAGTAATCGAGCATTGATGATAAGATCCTCCTGTCGAATACTTAGCCTTCCTTTGGGCCAACTAAGTACTCACAATGGACACCTAATAATCATCACACACTCATTACCACATGTGTATGTAATCTTTCAGCCAAACAACACTCATCCTTTGGGTCGATATGTTGCCCGCATAAAGAAAAACACACACCCTGCCTTAATAATTCACAGTTCAAAAGATTTTACAGCAGAGGTCACTTTGGTGACTATACTGAGAAATCAATTAAAATGAAAAATTAAGTATACCTTAACTTAATATTTTATTATCAAAGAGTTTTAACAGCAGAGGCCACTTTGGTGACTATACTATTAAAACAATTTGAAATAAAAATTAAGTTGAGTTATAATTAATCACTACCCATAAGTAGATAAAATCCTAAGTGTGTATGAATTGAGCATAATTGATCCAAATAAATAAAAACATAGTAAACAAGATTGTGCATTTATTTCTAACTGAATATGCTCAAAAAATATAAAAATGTTCTAATAACATTTTTTTTTTGCCAAAGGCAAGAAGATAGTATTATTAGTCCAAAAGTATGAATACAGAGTATATACAAACGCTCTCTTCCTTCCTCCATCGTAGGATCCAAGGAAAATTTGGCAGCATTTCCGTTGTATTTCCTAGACCATGGATCCTACGTACATCCTCAAAATTTATAACATTCCACCAGACACAACTGACACTAATCAAACCATACAACCATGCATACATCGCTATAGACAAATACATTCAACCAGGATAAGACCAGCACCTCTAAAAACCATCTTTTGAGTTTATTTGCACATCCTGCAGCCGCCCAAAGAAACCCAAAATATGGGGAGAGCTGCCGCCTAATACCTGCCTCCGTAAGAAGCTCCAAATCCAGCATCACCAGCAGCTGGGGTTCAAACAAGGTGTAATTTCGCAACCTCCTACTTGAAGTCCACATGCATCAGCAGTCATGACATAAAGTTGCCCAGGAATTTAAGCGATTTAGGAGAGGAAGTTCTTTATCTGCAAGATTGATGAGGCGCAAAGCTTTGGATCTAATATCTGATACTAAAAGCCGGAGGGAGTGCATGATCCCCCTGTTATGATTGCCGAAAATTTGGTTGTTACGAAGTCTCCAGATATGATAGACTGCCCCGGAGAGCAAAAGCTTCTTGATATAATTCTGATTTGCCCCGCCATGCCTCCAAAGGTGCGAAAGATAGATCATTAACTCTTCCCAAGAGTTTCCAACAAAAGAGAAATTACAAGCCCTTTTGATTAATCGCCAGAATTCTGTAAGGGCATTACATTTGAGGAAAAGGTGGTCTATTGTTTCTGGGTAAGTTTTGCAAAGAACACAAGTAGGATCTTGCACTATACCCCAATCGTATAATCTTGACTTGGTGCATAACCGGCCCTGACAGAGCAACAACAAAATTACTAGCATAAATGAATCATGAGAATTTTACTAACATGGATAAACAACAACACAAAATTTATCAATGTATAGCAAAATTTAATAATGTTGCACAGTAGAATTTATAACCAATTAGGCATGAGAAATCAGAGGCATTGGACATGTTTAAGTTGTTTAAGGTTGTTAGATCCTAATGTCTTGCATAAATTGAATGAAAAATACTGTAATAAAACATACCATATTTCATGATGCTGTGAATTCAACCGGAGTAATCTTCTGACTGATTGTGTTGTTCATCAAGAGAGACGGGGCAGCCGATGGGAACCAAACTGAAAACCTCTCGACAAGAACCGTATACCTCAATCAGGGACCACACCGATATATAGGAAAAACCTAATTGGCATAATTACTTATCAGCCCATCAGAGATAAGACAATTATGCCCCCTAGGGATTCTACACAATTAAAAGCTCCTTACCATACTATAATTAATAGATGACAATTAAATAAATTAGAGATAAAATTATATATGATTAAATACTGCCATGCATGTACGTCTACATGCCCAAATATAATATATTATGCATGTATATGATGCATAGTCCATATAGATCCTAACATCATGGTACTCCTGATGTGGCAAAGTAGGAGAAAAAAAGAGTTAATGTTTGATGCGAGCTAATCACAAGTGAAAAATTAGGCTTTGTCGTCCAGCGATTAGGGTTGGAAAGAGAAACAAATTATTAAGATGAGAGTTTTTGGGCTAGAAAAGAGACAAGAATAGGAGGTCTTTTGGAGAGATAGAAATATAAACCCTGCTTATGTGACGCAAATGGGAACCGGCCAACCGGGAGTAGAGTTTTTTTAACATTTTTGTGCCTCGTGCCTTCTTTTTAATTCATGAAAGGCAGATGCATGGTCCCTGCCAACGATTGAGGTCCGTGCCCAAGAAATTTTTTATTCTAGAGCACATAGAAAAATAATTTATAGGCAGGAGAATGCCAACAAATTTGAGAAAAGTAATCTATTATCATTTATTTTGCTTTAAGATTAACGCTTTCTGGTCTTCACTCCAAAATTCATAAATCTTACTTATTTTAAAGCAAAATAAATAGTGATAATGTTACTGTCTCAAATTTCTAGGGAATCTCCTGCCTAAAAATTATTTTCAGCATAGCATACACGCATGCTATGCGTCTTCGCCTTTCCGCTAGCAACGTTTGGTCGAAATTTAATATCGACTGAGTGCATGTGTCCCACAGACGATTCATTCATGATCTTGTGAATGAATATGCTCTCAGCCTGTGCTACCAGCACCAAGTATTTCATTGATAATGATAGATGAACAGTCCTCCATTTATATAGTAGGCGAGTCATAAAGCAAAATAAGGTGGACGCACCACGGAAGATGAACCTCGCTTCCTCCACTACTCTTGGCATCTGGGGCCAAATCAAAGCAGGTGACGACTTGGACGCGCCAATATATTGTATTAAAACATCAAATGTCATTAACCATGAATGCCAATTAAAGTACTTAAATAGACAAGTACTTCTATTCTTCACTAAGTATTTCTCTATTTTTAAGGTAAAAATAAACTAGAGTAAACAATAATTATTTGAACTCCAAGAGCAAAAACTAAAAAAGAATGCACAAATTTGTATAATTAATGTTCTCTAAATAATAAAGTTTATACCATACCCATTGCGAAACTGTGGCTAATATAGTAAAAAAAAATCCTAAGCTGTGACCCTATCTAAGCATCTTAGGTAAAAGTAGTCTTACAATTTTGTTGTACGCATCTCAAAGTAATATACTTGCACGAACCTCAAAGTAGTTATAATTAATTTGTATAAATTTTAGTAGAACATTGAGTAGATTTCCCATAATGTATAAGTCATGGTTACAGTTACCGCGTGCTATGCGTTTTCGCCTTTACGCCAGCCATGTTTGGTCGAAATTTAGAATCGGCTTAGTGCATGTGCCCCACAGATTCACTCATGCTCTTGTGAACGAATATGCTCTCTGCCTGTGCTAGCAGCACCAAGTCAACTCTTTCACTGATAACGATAGCAGTCCTCCATTTATATAGTAGGCGAGCCATAAAGCAAAATAAGGTGGACGCACCACCGAAGATGAACCTCACTTCCTCCGCTCTTGGCATCTGGGGGCAAGAAAAGCAGGTGACAACTTCGGACGCGCCACTATCTTTCTATTAAAATATGCAATGTCATTAACCAAGAAACACTTGCTTCTATATCAAAACTGTTAGCACAAGAGCCAAAAACACATATCCGCCGTTCAAAATTGCAATTAAAAGCTGTAACATGGACCTCACTGAACCTAACTGTAGCAAAGTGGGGAGAGGGTGCAAGATACTAGTTGTTAGTTATGAGGGTGATGATCATATTAAGAAACTATTTTCCATGACTTAGATGCAGCTGGAATCTCTTCCATGTATAAATCTCCTTATCCAATCAGATACCACAAGAAACCGCGTGCGCCAGCTGACTTGTTTGCTGAATTTAAAAAAGAGAAGAAGCATATGTAAGCAAATATGCCGATTCCAATGTAGAAATCATTTGAGACAAATGTATGCAACTCCAGCGAGGAGAAATTATAAAAAGAATACACAAATGTGTATAATTAATGTTCCTGAAAACAGTGAAGCCAGTACCTTGCATACACAGAGTACCACAGCCATTGCGAGCTGTGACCAATAGAGACCCAATCTCCAGGCAGCTGTGCAGCAGTCTGCTCTCCACCTAGCGGTGCAAATTGCCCAAAATGCCTATACCTGTGCAATGCAAACAAGAAAGAAATAACAGATAATACACACGGAAATGAATATATTGATTTACTTTGCTCTTATGTCTCTCTTGGGACAGCATCGAGGACTTAAGCTACAAAGACAAGTGGGCTGATATATTCAAATTTTATTGCATAACAATTTATGTTCAAGTGTGAAAAAAATTTCATTGGAAACGGAGAAATATGGATCGGGACTGGAAGTAGTGCACAACGCATTAACTCACAACAAACGGATCTGAAAAGAGTAGAGGAATTTCAGTGGCCGTGATTTGGTCTAGTGGAAAGATTGATTTGATAGGAAGGAAAACAGTATGGGGAAGAAATACAGTGAATATCAGTCCTATAAAACTATCGTTATTCTAATCCAGAAGATACAAATTGAAACATGTTCATGAAAATACACACTTATGTTGCCTGTTAATAAACAGAAAAAAAGAACAGACAACTCTAACAATATAGAATACGGACCTGAAGGGGTGAAACCGATGACGACCTGTTTCTCTGATACGGAGAGGACCTTCCGGGTGTTCCTCACATATCTTCATCTTGTTAAAACATTTGGCAAGATAATTGCCTTGCTGCGCAGCAACCTGTAATATCATACAGACAAGAGAAATAAGATGATGTCTTATTTCCCGAGAAAATATAAATTATTTTTCCTTTCCCTCAGATATAAACCCTAATTACCTGGGCAGTTGCAGGAAGCATCTTAACTCGTGAATCCACATCGGCAAGTGCTTTCTTTAACTCTTCTATATCTATTTCTTTAGACTGTTTGACACCATTGCCATTTGCATCCTTGAATAGATCTACGAAATTCTTCATTTTTTTGCTCTTGAGGTAAAGTTCCACCTGGGGGTACCTCTCGCAGATGTCATTTAGTACATCTTTGATCTCTTTTACCGTTAAAGTTCCAGAATTATCTTTGTCTGCGACCCTAAAAATTGCAGAGATGTCCTCCTGAAAAGCATATTGCATGATATTGGTTACAAAAATTGACAGCAATATTTGCATTCCATAAAAATTGCATTAAATCCAAAAAAAATTGCTTTTCAACTGAAGCCTGAAAAATGACAAGCGAGGATGTATGTCTTCCAAATTAATTTAGGTTTTCAAATAAATAAGTACTTAAACATCAAACAGCAGAAAGAAGAACATGGTTTGTTCAATATTAAAACTTCAAGAAGCCAATAAACAATTAATGGTTTCTAACAAAAAAAAATAGCATTTGAACATATTTGGATCATAAATTCATGCATTACCATGACTTTTCTCTGACTTATTGTTGCACAGTCACCAAGCGCATATACATTATCAGTATTTGGGACTCTTAGCCACTCATCAGTTCCTAACACGCGCCTATCAGCCTTTGCAACAGTGAGAAACAAAGAAATAGAAAGTTAGCATACACTAGAGAAACAATTTTTAAACTAATTCCGGAGCATAATAATAAAATGATTAACCTGTCCAACTTGTTTCATGAAATCTAGTATAACTGGACGGGTCCCAATGCCAGTAGACCAAACAACCATTCCATAGGGAACTGAAATCTCTCCCGTTGATGCATTAGTCATAGTGATTGCCTTATCAGATACCTTGACAACCCGAAAATTTGTTTTAACATCAATTCCAACTCTCTGGAACTTCTCCTCAGCAAATTCAGTTATCCTTTTGTCAAACCTACAGATAAAAACCCATGCAATTAAACAGTGGTATCGATTCATGATCAGTCAGAAAGCATCAGAAAACATTCAAATATACAAAAATTGCATGGAACACAACAATTTCTTCAATTTTGTTCAAAAGAATAACTCTAACTACAAAGATACTATATATCACTTTTGTATTTGATAAAACGATCTCATAAAAATCAAGCAAAAAAGAAAGAATGAAAGAAAAAAAAAGATACATCTAAGCAAAGGCAAATTATTTATTCCACTGCGGTTAGCAAAAGACGATTCATCAAAAAAGAGAAATATCAAAGGCCTTAAGTGAGGAAAACAAGTTGGCCAAATCTTACATTGTCAAAATATGCTCTCCAGCCTCAATTACTGAAATCTGCACGATGTCCTTGACTGAGGGATACAAGTTGGCCAAATCTTCACTCACAAAATCATGCAGTTCCGCTGCAAATTCAACACCAGTTGGGCCACCACCAACAATGACAAAATGGAGGTTCTTCCTTCTCTCTTCGTCCGTAAGGCCTGGAAGGCTGGCCTTTTCAAAACAATTCATTACGCTCCTCCTGATTTTTTGGGTATCCTCTACTTCCTGAAAAAGATTGGTAAACCTTCCGTGTTTATTCCAAGAGAGAAAAATTAGAAGAAATCAAGGAGTTGTCTTGCAAAAGTAAACAGGATCAAAAATATTTTGGTTACTACATGCTGTTCCTATAAATTAATCAAGCATGTTTAGAAGAGAAATATTGGAAAACAGTTACTACGAAATGAACCTTTTGTTGGACATTTCAGTTAAAACAATATCAGATATGTTAGAATACTGTAAGTTATACTTAACAGTGAATTGCTCTTCAGTTCATTACAGTGAGTATAAATGCACCTTAAGAAAATGACAATTCTCCATCACACCAGGAGTGTTGAATGTATTTGGCTTCGCTCCAAGTGCAATGACCAAGTAATCATACTCCACAGCAAATTCACCATTTCCATCCAAATTTGTCCAGATATTAGAGCGGCAGAGGACTTCTCTTTTAACTGGATCAATCTTATAACATTCAGCTTCCCAAAATTTGATTTCTCCACCTTTCTGGCAAATCAGTAGTAGATAGTAGATTAGACAAGCAACTGTAAGTGAGAAAACCTTCAGCTGATTCTAAAATTTCCATAAATACAAAAAACTTACCTTTTTTTTAGACTGCCTATTAAAGTAAGCAGCGTGTCAATATTCTTACAATAATCAGTTAACCAAATTTTATTTTTAGACACTTATACGTGGAGCAAATAGAAGTGATTAGTCAAGATAAAACAGAGTTTCTTAAAAGAGATGCAATAATATAGCAACTCGTTAGAATAGCTTCAACTGTCACAAAAACTCAAAATTCTGCATAATCACTCTGCTCTTCAAACTGAAATAATACCTTTTGCATGATCTTGCGAATTGGTTCAACAATACTACTTGGTTCCACCGTTCCACATGTGACACTTGGTAGCAAAGGAGTGAACACAAAGTAGTTACGAGGTGATATCACTTGTACATCATATTGGGAAGAATCCAAATTTCTCAAGAAGCTAGTTCCAGCCCAACCAGTTCCAAGTACAACCAATTTCTTCTTTTTTGTGTGAAGTGTTTCAACATTTTGATCTGACTTTGCGTCAGCGTAAGCTACAATACCTCCACTACTGCAAAAACAGAGAAAATATTAGATTGACTTTGGTTAGAGTTATACATAGGCATATTTGACTTTGTTCTGGCTAGATGTTGATCCATTAAATGGTATTTATCTTTTCATGAAATGGCTAATATTTCTTTTTTTTTCATCCTAAAGTTCGGCATCTATCTTCCGATTATTATAACTACGTCCTTTGTGAATTGATCACATTGTATTCCATACAATGGGCGCCAGGAACCTTTACTCATAGAATGAATTGCCCCACCCCAAGTACTTTTAAGTCCATATTGTAAGGCCTAAATACAATATGATTCTTCTCAAACTCTATGTCAAAAAATAATCAGTTAATTTAACCAATTAATTAAAAAAAATCTTACGTCAAAATTCTACCATTCCCGTATCAAAAAGACATCATTCAATGAGAAAAACTAACTATGACAGGATCTCTTCTCCAGTACATCATCTATATCAATCGCCAGCACTAAATTCCTGCGCGCGGTTCAAATCCAAACAGAAAACCAAACCAAAGAGATTTAGATTGTTATATGTAAGTCTGATTAAGAGAATGTAAGCTTCTAGGATAGACTACATAACCGTCCGTATCAAGAACCATATTGAACTACAAACTAGTTAAAAGAAGAGGGAAGAGACAATCGTAAGAGACCAAACCCAAATACATTTGTCTACATCAATTCTTGCGGGAAAAAAAGTTAAATAAAGGATCATGAAGTCTTGAATCACAACATATGCAATGGAAACAGAGAAGTTGACCTTAGAGCGCATATAACAACGAGTTTGGAGAAGTTTGGGCGGCGCTGCCGGATTGCTTGCGACGCGAAATCGAAGAAGGTCGCTGCGAACCGCATTGCTGCTTCTTCGTTCGTTTTCTTCGGGGATCAAAAACTCCCGAACGAGAGAATCAAGAGAGCGAACGCCTCTCCGAGGACTAGAGGATCGGTTTTCTTTCCGCAACGAAGCCAAGCGCTCCACGTTTATAGGAGTAAATTTGCTCCGAGACCCAGAAGCGTTCGTAACTTACGTCGCGAAGTCTTGCAGCGTGCGCCCTGGTCCGCGCTTCCATCTCACGCTGGGGATCGAGATTCACAGCTCGCCACGAATACGATTCATGGAATATTAAAAGCCCATGTTTTTTCTTGTTTTTCAAAAAACCTCTTATTTGACTTTTTTTTTTCCTCAAATTTCTCATCATTCAAATATTATGTTGTCAAATAATAATAATAAATATATTTTTAAAATAAAAAAATTACCTCTACAAAATATAATAAATTTTTTTATAATATTAATTCTGATATAATTAAATGAGAAAAATATTAAATGCGATACCAACATACATACGGTGGCACCATCCACCATCCACCGCTCACATGTGTTGGGATTTGTGATGCACAAATCTTAACCTAAGTATTTTTACTTAATAAACAGTAAATGATGGAGCATGATGGCACCATATATAATATTTATTTCATTAAATGGGAAATACGTTTTTTACATAAAAATAAAAATAAGAATATAACAAAGTCAGCCATGTAGAGATAGCTTATGGAAATAGAAAAAAGATTTTGACTTGCGGGACAAGAAAAGAGAGGGCAAATGTGATTTGAATAGATGCGTTGACTTCCTCCCATTTTTGTTTGAAGGACACAAGATACACGCACCACAATTACGAGTCCATGAGATGTGGGCCACCAGTGGGTCCGCCAAAACCTTGCAAGTAAATCGCATCGCGCCTTCGGTTCCGGTCCTGCGAGGGAAGGACATGTGGTGGATTTGGACAAGCGGGTCTGGTTCACCGGTGATTGGTAGCCGCAAGAAAATCAAGAATTGACTTGGCGTTTTGACCGAGAACAAATTTCCCCCGTCCTCTGGAGGGAGCTGGGGGCGGATCCCACGGTGCGCACGCGCGGGTCTTACTGCAGAAGCGATTACTTAATATGTCACATGGCTATATATCATTTTATGACCCTAAAATTGACATAAGTAGTAGATATCATTAACTTAAATTAAATTTGGTGATGAAATAAAAAAAAAATTTGTTTAATAATTTGTATGAATGACTAGTCATTTCTTTTTTATTATGAAATACACCCAACACCTTCAAGTTAGGTTCTTTAATAGATTAGGGGTTGATGAAAAGATTCTTGATGACTTGATATTTATTTATTATTATCTCTTTAATCTTTCAATATTTTTAAGATAGAAACTAAGAGAATCATTCTCCACTACTTCTTTGTTATTTGGGACCTTTGCGAAAAATAAAATGTTAAGTTACACCATTATAATTTTTTTCTTCAATTTCCTAGGTATTTTGAATGATGCTTAAGGTTTTTTTTTCTCTCTAACTATTTATTTTTTTTATTATATTAGAAAACCCTTCTGTTTTTCTTGTGCTGTGTATATATTTTATTTCCATTATAAGGCAAAAATATGTAAGTTATCCACATCGCTAAATGTATGTTTACTCTTGAAAATGTGATTTAGTAATACATAAGGTGTTTTTTTTTTTATTTATGTATGTACTCTTTTACAAAACATTTTAAAAGTTAATTTAAACGAAAGGTGGATTATAATATTTAAATTTGTTTTAAATAATTTGTGCCTATTTTCAGTGTATTTTACGGGCTGGGCCGCGTGTTTACTTCAGGGCGAGCGGAAGGCTCTGCCCTAATTGTGTATGAGATCGTTGTCCATTTCTCGTCCGTCGAATGACGAGCAAAGTGGCGGCGGCCGCAGTGAAGGTGGTGGCCGCTTCAGGAGCAACGGCAACGGCCATTGGTAACCAGTATCCATGGAGGGAGAAGCTGGCCAGGTACTCGGGCGAACTCGCGAAGGGGGTGTGGGGTTACTGGGAGCTTGGCGCCTGGAAGCCGTTGGCCCTTAGCGCCCGCAAGCGAGCGCGGTTGCGTAAGGAGGTTCTCCTTGCTGGAGAGTTCGTTCCTCTCACCATACGCTGTCCTTCCCTTTCTTTTTTACTTTTAAGCCAGAGTTAGTTTTGTGCTCCTTCGGTTCCACTGCGCTCTGAATTTGGGATGTGGGCAGGGACTGGCCTTATGATCCGCCTAAGAAGGAGATGCGAAATAAGAGGAAAGGGCACAAATGCGATCGTGTGACCGCTGAGAAGTGAGATTACCATTCTCAATAATCTTCGTTTGGGTTTTTTTTTTCTTTTTCTTTTTCATGCTAAGTTTTTTAAGCCTTTGAATAGGAGGGCCAATACTGCTGAGTTGATGAAGAAGATGCCTGATATGCTGCTGGATTATAAGGTTAGAGTCATTTACAAAATTTATCCTCCGAACCCTTTTGCTTGTTTAATCATACTACTATCTTTCATACTTGCATTCTGTGGGAACATTTAAATTTGTGGTCCAAACAATAAAAAGCATAATATTTTGTCAATTGATAAATTAGATACTGAACGTCCTCTCTAGAAACAAAACATTACATAGAGTGTGTGGTGTAATTTTTTTTGCAACGATTTTATCAACAAAGGTAAGGCCGCAAATGAGCCAAGCTGCACATGAGCTGAGCTTGGATTCATAAAAGGTTGTTTGAGCTTGAGCTATAATTTTAAGCTCCACTTCCCGACAAGCAATGATAATCTCAATCACGTTTGACCTCATCAACAAGTTTGTTTTTTGCTCTTGAACAAACTTGTTAACGGCTTACAAATTCACTTATATCTTGTGAAGACTGATAGAATCCCCTCAGCCATCACCGACAAGTAATGCACGCCCTAACGAAACAATAACAAAATTCTTGACACCCGAACTCTTACCCTAGGCCCTTATTTATAGAATTTCATTATTTAGCGAACCGGGTATGACATACCAACCCAGATCTGCTTTATTAATAATCTACTAACAATATTGGGCCCGTAACAATTGTCCTCCACTCTAACTAGTCTTGTCCTCAAGGCTGTAAACTTTATCTTGAGCTTTCTCCAGGATTCCAAATTGTTTGATAAGTTGTTGAATCAGAAACAACAAACATTGCAGCCTCAAGCATGACACTTCATCGTGCTCTTTAGAAGATATCCCACCCCACTCATTTGTCTAAAAAACAGTACTATTAAGCTGAGGTTGTCTGTTTATATCATGTTGTGAAGAACTTGAGGCATTAAAGCTTAAGTATCCAGGATCTGCTAGTTCTGCATTTAAAGGTTGCTCCTCCTCCATATCTTCTGGTTCTTCTAAGACAACTGCTGTCTCCAGAAATAATGAAACTACTTGTGCAAGATCAGCATCATTTGGTACAGGCGACTTTAGATGACCATGCAAGCCCTTTTCCTCATCTTCTCTCTTGGAAGCTTCAATAGCAACTCCGATCATTTCCTCTTCTATATCGTTGCTATAATCAGTCTCAATTGCTGGATAAATGTTTGGTTCAGAACGGTGATCAAAAGAGGTACCGATAGATGCTCTAGAACCTTGATCAACATGATTCATATCGTCATCTTCATAATAGCTTTGATAAGGAATTTTACTAAATCTTTGTATCATCTCTAACTTCAACCTTTCCCAAGAAAGATTAGAAATTTGTCATTTCAACCCTCGAATCCAATCGCCTGCTTGCACCTCCATACGAACAAACGCCATAGAAAATTTATAGTCATTTGGCGTGCCTTTAATATTGAAATAATGTTCAGCTTGTGCAATCTATCCTATTGGATTAGTTCTATCAAATCCCTGTAATTCCACGCAAATACAAGTATGCCATCTATTTGCCATGGTACTTTGGCTCTGTAACGTAGTCTTCAAGACTTCGTTCGAGGTTAGATAAGTCTGCCCATCAATAGTCACATCCGTACCCTCTCGCACTTTCTTCTCTGTAACCAACTCTCCCAGCATTGCTTTCATTTCATCTAAAACGTCAAGACGACGATTCATCTCCACATAACGTTGAGCAACCTTACTTCCCTCACTTCTCGTCGTTATCCTTCGGTTTTTTTTTAATAATTTTTTGCTACAGTAACCACGCTTTTTTTTAACTCTCTGGTTTCTTTTTTCTTTTTTTTTTAAAAAAACAAACCTAGCTACAATACCTGCGTTCGCACGATGCGGGCGTTGCTTCTCCGGTCTGCGGTCGCCATTGCCGGCTAGGGTTTCGGCCACTCGCGTTGAGGAAGAAGATGCTTGCGTCGATGAAAACAACGTCGCCTTCCGAAGATGTCTGCTTGAACGAACCACCTCGAATTGATAGACTCCTCCTTAGGGTTTCTATTGACTCCTCCCTATGGTTTCTTTATCGGCTTGATGAACGATAATAGATAGATCTAATACCGACAACGGAATCTCTTCCGCCTTTATCCGTCGCCGGACCACCGGTTTCCCGACGATCGATCCGACAGGTCGGACCAATTGATAGAATCCCCTCAGCCGTCACCGGCGAGCAATCGTGCAAAGCACGCCCTAACGAAACAATAACAAAATGCTTGACACCTTAACTCTAACTCTAGGCCTTTTATTTATAGAACTTCACTACTTAGCGAACCGGGTATGACATACCAACCCGAATCTGCTTTATTAATAACCTACTAACAATATTGGGCCCCGTAACAAAGACTAATGCAATTTCTTTTATCAAATCACTTACAAGTTCTGCATACATGTAAAATGTATAATCATATTGATATTTTATACATACATTTGGTCCAATGAGCATGTACACACTTATGAACATCATTTGGATTGTTGGTTGTTGTATAGAGTCAAGGCATTCCACCCTCTTCCACTCCTAGAGAAAAAGGAATCACCTTTTGGGATAATAATCGGATACCTCATCTTGTTGAGTTGCCTCTGAAGGTTATGGATTTGTATATGGTTAAATATTTTAGTGATCAAGTTTGTCTTGATTGATATAAGGATAATTGACCTTTTTCTTAGGTTTTGGGTAGTGAATACTAATAACACTAATCATTTTGGTGAAATCCATATAATTCATTCTAATCTATTAAGTGTTTTTTTTTGTATGAATAAATTTTATTAGGTTGTGGCAGTGTTTGTACTACAAAAAAGATATGAATAAGTTACAAAAATATTAAATTTCTTGTCATTTAATATTCTAACTGGTTTATATTTCAAAGTGGTATTTTCATTATACTAATGCTTTATATTCTCTTCTTTTTAAGGCCGCCCTTCTGCCCCTTGCTTATGCTCTCATTGTGTACTAGGAGGATAGAGCTAGCATTACCTTTTCTTTTTTTCTTTGGCATCTTGCATGACTGTTTGCTTGCAAAGAGGGGCATTATGCTACAGTCCACCTACTGAGCAAAATTGAATTAACTTGATATGTTGAAACAATGTCCCGAATGAAGAATGCTTAAGAGTAATTTAATGGTAGTAATCTTATTAGGCGTTGCATACTCTTACTTCTCTTATGGATATAAATCTTTCCCGCATAAGACTTATGCTCTTGTCAAGCCTAAGGCCTAACTCATAGCTTATAATCATCCCTAATCGATAATGAGATTAGTCTAATGGCCTAACTCATAACTTAAATTTATCTGTATTTTGGCAATAAAAATGACAAAAATTCATCTCTAACTGGTAGTGAGGTTACTCCAACAACACCTCTACCATCCATGACAATACTTTTCTATTGATCCTCAAGATCTGTGTTTTTATACTATTAATTAACACCCATCAAATGAAATAACTAACTCGTTAATTTGATGAGCTTGAAATATTATGACCCAATTAAAAATGCTTATACTCAAACTAGTAGTACTAAGCTTATTAGGCCTTATGTATTATAATAATAATTCTAATTCCACTATTGATATGGGACTACATTGAGGTATAACAATCACCTCATCCCTCAATTAGGACTTGACACCATGAAGTTTAGGGCCTAACTCATAGTTCATAACTATCCCTAGTTAGCACAGCATGTGGTCTGTCTAACAGCGGTTTTACCATCATAATTAAATCCTGACTATGCTTAGGATCAAGTTAGTTCTAATACCATTGACTAGTTTTTCATTAATTTGATGAGTATAAACAACATGGCTTAATTGAAAATTGCCTAAGCTTAAGCTAAAGACTGGAAACTCATTAGGTTTTATATTTTTCACTTCCCACATGGGACTAAAGTAGGGTATATCATATTAATGTTGCCCTAACCTTTTCTCTCTCAATCTATAGCCACCTCCTATGACCATTGTGAGATTAACTATGGGAGTTGAGTTGAGGGCAACAGACACATGCAGAACATCTAGAGAGAGGAGGAAGGTGGCATCGACACTAGCAATTTCTCTTGTGCATAGAGGGACGAGAGATAGAAGAGAAAGGGAGGGCTCATCATTGTCTCTCGCATACATAGCTGTGGGCAAGCTCAGCCCTAGAAGAGATAGTCGATATTAAAATAATATTTCTGGTAGTTGAAGTAGCGGAATAGTAATAGAAGGACCATTTTGAAACTAAAATAAATAGTTTGGTTACAAAATTATAAAAACAGAAGCTTTAATAACCATGTAAAATTACATCAATAGTTGGGTACTGTTAGGATTCAAGGATGAATCCTCCCTCAAGCCATCAGATGATGACGAGTTATCTCTCGAAAGAGCCAAAACACACAAAGCAAAACCCTAGTTACCCCTCTTCTTCCCTCACTCCCCTTACAAGTACCTCTCAGCCTCTCCCCTAGGTTTGGGCTAAGGCCCATACATTATTCCACTCCTATTAAAGTTAACTAAGCTGGTTGGGTTGAGGTTGTTGCCGCCCAGTCCGTAACAGGTGCCCCCTCCTTCAAAGAAGTCTTGTCCTCAAGACTTGTGTCAAAGACTATCAGTCACCCTGTATCATCTCTAGGAGGGGCCTTTATGCGTTTGTCCTCCGCCATCAGATTGGTGTCCCCCATCGCTCTTCTCTCCTCAGCAAGGTCTCAGTCCTCGTCTTCTGCCAATATCATGAGTCTCAAATTCTTGTTGGCGCATCGATGCATCGGATGGTAGGGTTGATCACACCTAAAACATAAGCCCTTTTCTTGTTTAGTCTTGAAAGGTTTTTATTGGGTGCATGACTTCCTTCTGAAGCTTTCTGACTGATCTCCTCGCTAATCGGTGGTTGAGGTTGGCTGCCCACGACAACACTGGCCTTGGGCGAAGCAGTGCTCCCAAACTTGTCTTCCACCTTAGTCTTAGCTCCCCCTGAATAAATCCACTCTGTCCTTGTGGGCGTCGGTTGGGGACGAATATCTGGTGTGTGCACTGAAATCTGCGTCCTCCTTTCTGTTGTTCCTTGGGTGGGCCTACTAATACTTTCTTTGCCAATTAGAACACCTTCAAAGTTTCTCGCTAATTGTATCGCCTTCCTAACCGTGGGAGGGTCAAAAGCACGCACCCACCTCCTAATCTCCTCTTGCAGTCCACTAAGAAAGTAGCCCAAATACTGTGATGGGGGCAGTCTAGGGAGTCTAGCCACCAATCCTTCGAAAGTTTCCACAAATTCATCTACCGACTTATTGCCTTGTTCCAATGATGCCAACATTTCATAAGGATTCGCTGCACTACTCTCGCTAAATCGCTTCATCAATTCGTCCTTCAAGACTTCCCACGTAATATTTAGTTCCATTCTCCTTATCCAACTGAACCAATGCACTGCCGCTCCTTCCATACTGACGAAGGCTAAGGGGATTCGGTGATGGATAGGGGTCCCCTGAATGTTGAAATATTGCTCCGCCCTAAGTATCCAACCCAAGGAGTCTGATCCATCAAAACCGGGCAACTCGACACGCCGGCACCAAGACCTTTGCTCACCCCCCGTGAGTCCCCAGTCACACATAGCCTCCACCTCCTCTTCGATCCCACCTACGCGTGCAGTCTCTCCAGGGTAGCCAAACAGTGGGTGAGCTTGGTGGTGAAATCCGCCCCCCTCAATCCACTGTGAACGGCCGCCATCCTTCGAAACCCAGCCGCCGCCCTCTGGTCCTGATTCGGTAGCCATCCGTCACCCACAGGACTGCGAGCGGCTTCATCGCGCCAGCCGCCTTCGTGTCCATCCTCTTCCCCCTGTTTTGCTGCACGGCCAGGTCTCCGTGAGCTCGGTGAGGGATCGGTGTCATCCCCAGCTTGTTTCCCTTTCAGCAAAGAAGCGAGCATCTCCTTCAGCTCGTCAACACCCTCCTTGATGTGCCGCTGCTCTTCTTCCATCAGTCGCATGCGCTCCGCGTCGGACTCATCCTTTGCCCGACGCCGCTCCTCACTCGAGAGGAGCTCACCCACTGCCTTCTCGAGGGCTTCAAATCGTGTGTCAGAGCGTATCGATGCCATGGCGTCGATTCCGGCAGCTTGTGGAGGTCCGGCAGCAAAGAGAAATCCGGCAGCCGAGAGAGATCCGACAGCTGCACAGCGTCGGCGAAGAAAAACAGCCCGGCGGCCAAGGGAGACCGCACACAAAACGCGCCGCTAACGGCACCGCACAACCACCAGTCCACGCCAACCCTGATCCGCCGCGTCTCCTAGCAACTCCAGCCGCCTTCCGCTGAGGATGTCGCCTCAAGGTGTTGTGCGAGTCCTTCCGCCGTTTCCAGCTCCCCCTTGTCGCGCGAGACTCGTCCGCCAAAGGTGTCGCCTGGCGTACGTCGTCGGTTCCACTGTCGCTTACGCACCTCGCACCCGCTGTCGCGCCTAACTTAGCCTCCGGAGGGGTCGCCTGACGCCTTCCGCCGTCAACCCTCTATACTCGCCTCAAGTCTCCGCCCGCATGAAGCCCTTCGCCGCGTTCGCCACGCGTGAAGGATTCGTTGCCGCGTTGACTTCGGACTCCCGACGACGTTCGCTGAGGGCGTCGTCCGCTGCGCCTCATGCACGAGAAGACTGCACGCTGGTCGTTGAAGGCGTCGTCGATGTGTCTCACGAACGAAGCGGCTCGTTCGAAGCTGCTCTCCGCCCCGCGATCCGAAGAACGTGCCCGCCTCGTCTCCGGGCCTTCTTTTTTTTTTTTTTGCGATCTGCGATCGGTTGAAGCCTCTTCTTGCCCAAAGAAAGCTCCAGCTGTCGCCCCAGTGGAATCCGGCAGGTCGGACCACTGTTAGGATTCAAGGATGAATCCTCTCTCAAGCCACCAGATGATGACGAGTTATCTCTCGAAAGAGCCAAAACACACAAAGCAAAGCCCTAGCTACCCCTCTTCTTCCCTCACTCCCCTTACAAATACCTCTCAGCCTCTCCCCTAGGTTTGGGCTAAGTCCACTCCTACTAAAGTTAACTAAGCTGGTTGGGTTGAGGTTGTTGCGGCCCAGTCCGTAACAGGTACCATTTATGTAATTTTCCAAAATTTGTAAACTTAAAGATATTTATTGATCACTTATAATGAGCAGGTGAACTGTTTATCTATTTTTATCTGTTAAATTTAAGTCACAAGATTAGCTGATGATCGATTGCCACATGTTAGAGTTGCTGTATTTAACATTCTTCTTTCTAATTTATAATCTAGATTATCAATATCTGAAATACAAATCTGAAATCCTGTATGCAATTTATACATTAAGCTTGCAAAGTAATTATATCTTTGTTACTATATGGCTTTCTTATGGTAATTAAGAGAGAAACAACATATTATCACATTGGAATACTTGCTTCACTTCTAGTACGTACTTGTGCTTTACTTCTAGGAAAGCTTTCAAACCAGGATATCGTTCTTTGGCTTGTTGTAGTTCTAATGAGAGATTCCAATCATTTTGTTTATTTCATTCTGCAGAAGCGGAGGTGGGAAAAGAAGATGAAAGCGGAAGAAGGAAAAAAGTGAAAGGATATGGGAGAAGATTTCTCATTGCTGTCTTTTCTTTTCGTAAGGAAAAAAATTATGAAAGTTTTAGTTTCTGCATTAATCTTTTTGAAGCTTCATTGTTTTAGGACTAAATGATATTTTGCCCTCATGATATAAATGTTTGTTGCTAAAGTAAAACGATAGTTTTTTGCTTGTGTGCGGCAATATACAACTTGAGGATGTTGACACATATTTGTCATCGTGTAGTTATTTCTTTTTTTTCAAGGAATAACGTTAATATTGTTTGGATTGGTTACTAGTCTAGCTCCACTTTTTGGTCTTCAATTAATTATGGTCATTGACATTTCCAGTGAGTCAATTAATCTAGCTCCACTTTTTGCTTGATATTCTCAAATATTAACTCACGATTTACTTTTAACGATAACACTTTTATCGATGGCTTACTACAGCTCAAATTTCATTGAGAAGTCTAAAGCATTGTTATGTATGCCATGATAGACTCTTTTTTACTACTTTAGTTTGCTACGTTCTCTAAGATCTTTATGATTCCTATTCCTTTTGCTTGTAAAAGACTAAAAGTAGGTGTATATGTGCTTTCTCATTCTTGAGGTTGTTATCTAGTTTCCACTATCACGACATTAACGCTGCGTTTCGGAGGAGGGAAAGAAATCAGAAAAGAAAGAAAACAACAAGGGAAAGAAAATAAGGTAGAAAGGAAATAATTCCTTTCTCTTTTAGGCCTCGTGTTTCGATAGAAGGAAAGAAATATTTTGACTAGTCAGCTAGACTGTTGATTGAGTCAAAATCAACTCAAATTCTACCTAAATGATATATTGACCAGTTGACTGAGCTGTTGATTAGTCAACTCAAATTTATCTTCCTTCATCTTCCCAAGATCGACGCTGCCCCGTCATCTCAAGGTTGTCGCTGGCGTCCCTGCGGCTTCGTCGGTGTCTTCCCCGACGCCGTGCTCCACCTCCCTTCTCCCCCTGCGGCAGCTTGGACGAGAGGGGCAGAGAAGGCAGCCCGAGCGGCGAGAGGGTAGTGAAGGCGGGACGGCAGCAAAGGCGGGGAGGCGGCTACTCGGCGAAGGCAGCGTCTTCCTCGACGCCGTGCTCCACCTCCCGTCTCCCCCTGCGGCAGCTTGGACGAGAGGGACAGAGAATGCGGCTAGAGCGGCGAGAGGGTAGCGGCGAGCTCGAAGGCGAGAGGGCGAGCATGCGTGGAGCTCGACGGAGGCGGCATCCGGGTCGCCCGTGCGGTCGCGGCGGGTCTTGAGGAGGACGGAGGTGTCGCCGCGAGAAGCCGAACGGCGACCGCAGTGACCGTGGATGGAAGCCCTCTCCTCGAGGAAAGGGGCGCTGGCGTCGGGCGAGAGGGGAGGAAGGACGCGGCGAAAGTCGGGCGTGGGAGTCGGGCGAGAGAACGAGAGAACGGAAATGAGTTTCCGTCTCTTTTTGAGGGAACGTTTTTGGAGAGAAAGGAAAGAAATAATTACTTTCTTTTCTACCCATTCCTTCCTCTTAAACAAGTAAAATGGAAGGAAAGAATCCTATTTCTTTCCTTTCTCTCCTTGTTTCTCTCCGGAAGGATTGGTTTCTCAAGGTAGTCTTTTACTTCGTGCATTCCTTTGCATGAAATTCAAGCCTGTTATTGGTATGTGATTTTTAATATTTATACTTGTTGCTCAACACAAATCTCTCTTCGCAAGAAGATTTAGAGAATTGATTGTTATAAGAAGATTTGCTCTTCTTTTTTCACTTGAGCGGCATGAAGTTAGTGAGTTACCTTGCTGTTGCTTGCGTTACATTCCTCTTATGAAACAATTTTTGCAACCATTAAGAAAATAGACGAACTTCCCCCTCTTGGTCATATTCTAGATGTTTGACATTATGTAAAGAAGTATTTCACATATCTCTAGATGGAGGATTTGTGTTGAACCTTAGCTTCTTTTGAACAAAGTAATTGAATTCTCTAGCAGAAATTGAGCATTCAACTCTTTTTTTTTCAGTGCTTTTGCCACCAAAGCTTTATATCTCGGCATTTTATACTTATTGATTTAAGCAAGATAACTTGGAAGTATCTTTTTGGTGAAAAAAGAAATTCTTCAACTACCTTTGTTGTGACTCCACTCATGGCAATGCAGTTCTAGAATCATCAATTTCGGATAATTGTAAATGTCATCCCCACTAATTTGAGTAGCCTTTAGGAGCGCTAATACTCGTATTGTTTGCTCGTCAATTTGTTTATGCAATTGATGCACAAGCATGTTAAGTGTTCTCACTAAAGTAGCTGACATGGTAGCAAAGCATGATATTGCTCATAACACTTTCATTCTCTATATATTAGTTGATATCGATGGTTCATCTTTTGGTGCTTCTCATCTCGTTTATTAGTGTATCTAACAACATTTTTTTTATGTGTAACTTACATTTCACCTTTCTTGTTAGGTTTTAGATCACCTCACCCTAATGTAATACGTATGCTCAACACCATTTTTTTAGTAGGGTGATATGAGTAGTTTTAATGCCAATTACCATAGACTTTGATTTTTTTTTTAAAAAAAGGAAAATAATAATGTGCATTATTGCTCTGCCGCTCAATGACAATAATTAACCTTCCTCGTATGTAGTGTTGGATAAACACTATGACGATGTACCTTAAAACTTGGTGAATAGTGCAAAGAAAAATGATATGCAATGGATGGTTGTACAATAATGAATCTTTCTTTTCATTCTCTCCTTTCTTTCTATGATTCTCATTACAGCCATATTTAATTGTTTATGCTAAGATTTTCATCGCTACATATTCAGTGGCTTCATCGTCGCAAACACCTGAATCATGTTAGCAATTAACTCACGATCGTAAAATAAATGTTCAGTGAAATTAGCATGATTATCACACAACACATTATCGTTCCATCGTTTTTAAACAAACAGACCTTGGTTGTTAAATAGCTCCAATGCAGTAAAATTGATATTTTATTAGAATATTCAGAGTAGTGCGAGGCTTTTTTTTACTTAGAAATGAATTGTGGCGAATCTGATATCTTCACAATACTGAATATGGCTTCACAATGGTCAATACCTTCTAAGAACCTATGACGTGCTAGCAAGATAATCTTCAACCTTCTTGGTTTACTATATTAGGGACTCGGCACAGTAGTTTCATGGGCAGACAGACTGGCCCTATTCGGCTGAGTGGTCCGAACCATGCGCGCTGCAGGAACAATTTGTAAAGTGCTTGTTTTGAATTTAATTAGGCAATAACACAAGAAAGACATTCATACTACGTCAATGTATAAATTCACTTCTCTAGAGGCACCGTTTATTGTTTCCAAGATATATTTTATATTATACTATACGAGGGAATGAACTCAGTGTCATTTAACTCATACCTTCATTGGAGTTGATCAGCAAACACGGCTCAAATCGTTGGCAAAAATACAATGTGAGCAAGATCAGGCAGCCGTCGTTCATAATTTTGTAGTAAAGATACTCCCAATTCTTACTCTTTACAGCCAAAACTCTAATAACTAAAGATATTTCATAAAGCAACTAAAGAAGCAGCCTAGAATTACAAGAAGCAGCCTTTGGTTACCTTGCCTTCCTTCACGTGCGGCGCACAAGGAGACGGGCCCCACTCTAACGACCGCAAACGGTCCCACCAGCTCCATCGCCGCTTGTTTCGCGCCGCCTCCGCCTCCTCCCTTAGCCGGCGGTTCTCCTCCATGAGGCGGCCCACCTCCGCCCTCGCTTCTCCCTTCTCCTTCTCCCTCAGCGCCATCGCCTCGAAGCACTCCCGATTCCGCCTTTCCAGACCGTAGATCTGCGCCTGCAGAACCTCGATCTTCCGCCCCAGCAGGCACACCCGATGATCCTCCCGCAGCTTCACCACAACCCTCGCCATCTCTGCCGCTCGCCGCCGCATGTACCCCAGCTCCGCCGCCACAGCCCGAGCCTCCTCCTCCGCAGCCGCCGCCCGGAACCCTAGCCGCGCATTCTCCCCAAGAAGAACCATCCGCTCCGCCTCCAGCACGTCCACCAGACTCCCCTGCAGCTCGATCTTGCGCGCTGATTCCGCAAGCCGCCGATCAACCTCCGCGCCGTCCGCTTCCAGTAGGTCACGCTCCACGGAGGCCAGCACTAGCTCCGCCACGATCATGTCGAGATCAGCGGCGGCGGAAGGACGCGGATCTTGCAATTGCGCCCGGGGCTCACCGTGTGCGGGTTGAAAGGAGAGGGAGCTCTCGGCGTCGGAAGAAGCGGAGTCCGGGAGGTCGGAGTCTTCATCGACGTCGAGGTCGGAGGGAACAGAGGATGCGCGACGGTGGTGACGGTGGAGAAGGGATTGCGCGTAGCGATCGGCGAGGTAGAGGTAGCGATGGTGGAGGTCATGAAGGAGAGCGACGAGTTGGGGCCGCTTCTGGTAGTAGTTTTCCGCCCGTTTCGCGAACGAGTCCGAGTCCGAGTCGTAAGGTATGTTCACCGCCAGTGATTGCACCCTTTGCTCTATATCTGCAGCAATATTATTCTTAAAAAAATTAGCATAAAGGATTACTAATTTTCAAAAGTAAGTCCCATTTCAAGTACTAATTTCATATTAGATTAACACTGGATTGTTCTTAATAGAATATTCCAACGTTTTTAAAATTTTAAAAGAATGATAAGAAATTGTGCACTTGCATTTAGAATGAAAAGGTCACATTCAATCAAAACAAGAGTGTGAGTGGCATTCCAGCTGCTATCGAGCGTGTATTAACTTTATGTAACTTTTGCTGTAAATGAGGCAGAAATTAAGGGCAGCACCTTCACGGCTTCACTGACTTGCAATAATGCGTAAACATGTAGTCGAAATCTTTGACGCTAATGGGCAAAACAGAGTAGCTATTTAGACCCGCTTAGCTTAGTAGTCTATGGTTCCGCTTTTGACTTCTCCTTTTTGACCTACACTGTCCTACTAAATTTGAAGACATTTATTTTAAAATTTCAAATTCAAACACAAAAGATATGAGTGCAATAGTTGCCATTATATGATAAAAAGAGAAGGAAAAAAGAGACGTCCTTCGCTTCCTCTATCAGATTCATGTGTTCTGTTCTGTTCCCATCAGGATCCATCCCAGAGATAAACGCCAGATTCAAGGCGCAGGAAAAGAAGGCATGCTCACCTGCAAGAGCCGCTTGAAGCCACGGAGGGCACGTGGAGGGCCGACACGAGGCGTGACAAGTCGCTGCTGCCACCGGCGTCGCCATTGCAGGGAGATGCCTGGCCTGGCCAAAGCGATATGTGATGAGCCCGTAAAGATTTTGCTCACTGCCATGAAACAAAACAAAACACAAGAACTGGTGATTGAGCGTGACGAGAGATCAGCCAAATGTTACAGTCTAGTAAACAGTAAAAAACACTCTTCACGCAGCCCGAGGTTTACGTCTTGTTAGACTTTTTCATCTTCGGGGGGAGGAATAATACAAGGCAGGGAAACTTATGATACTGTTGACTGAACCAGTAAAAAAAAATGTCAAGCAGTGTGACAGGATTCCAGGAAGAAGCAGCAGCCCCACCTCCGTATGGAGTCTGAGCACGATTCACAGATGTCAAAGATATTCGGCGATCTTGTGGTTTTGAGGATGGTGTGAGATTGGCGGAAAAATAAAATAAAATCAGAAAAGAAGGGAAAAGCTGAGGTTTTTCGCATTAGACTGCGCAGATTTTGGAATACATGGAACAAAAATCATATGTTGGAAGAGTACCAGTTTACAATGAGAAAAGTCCAGTTTTACTGAACTGCATTAATTAGCTCGTCCAGGTAACCATTACTCTACCATTTGTCATTTTCTTCTCGCTTTGATTGCCAAGAACAAGCAATTTATACATGATCGTGATATCCGCTGCCATTCTAATTAAGAACTACAATGGCGTGGTTTCTCTTTCTAGTTCTTTGGCAAAACTACAGCACTCGGATGGCACATCAGCAATGACACTCATTCCTTGTATGTTGAAACTAGTGGAGAAAATTTTCCTTGATCACAATGAACAAGTGGTGCAGAATGTTCGCTGTCATTGCTGTTATTCACTTATTCTAAGAAAAAAAGAACTAGACATTTCATGCACAATCTACTCTTTCGAAAATGGAAGAGAAGAAAGGAAAGCAGAAATGGGGGAAGCGTTTGAATGAAAAGAGAAAGGTTACCTCTTTTGCAGGAAGAGTCTGCTGCTCGCCGGAGGATCTCTTCTCTACTGCCCGGGGAGTAACATCAGAACAATAGCAGGAACATGAGCCAGAAGCAGGGCGGAAGGGATGGTAGCAAATTGGTATAGTTTTATTTTGAGAGTATACAACCCACACTCTTGTAGCTTTGCTGACCCGTTTGAGACACGGGACTCGGCGTGTACGTTCATCAATGCCGTCCAATTTTTTAGGAGCTAATGATGGGCGGCTCTAGTGGCCAGTTGACAATCTGATCCCCTGGGCCAATATCGTCTTGACACGTTGCTCGCAATGCCCTAGAGAATCATATATGTTTGACGCCCGAGCTGAGAATCTGAGATCGAGAAATTGCCACCGACATTGAAAAATGGCACCGGACCGGAAAATCAGCAATAGGTAGTATACATTCTTAAACAAACTTAGGGCCGTTTGGATAGCCAGCTTTCCAGCTTTTACTGGGGCGGCCAGTAATTTATGGTCAAACTAGCCATTTTGGAACATAGCTTCTCTTTCAACCAGAGAAGCTGTACTGTTTAGAAGAAACTGCTCTTAACTTAAGGCCGTTTGGATAGCCAGTTTTCCAGCTTCTGCTAGGGCGGCCAGTAGGTTATGGTCAAATCAACCATTTTGGAACATAGCTTCTCTATTTCAACCAGAGAAACTATAATGTTTAGAAGAAGATGCTAAGAGCAGCTTTCCCTATCTCACGTGCCCCACTCTCAACGCCAGAGAGAAGCTCCACTCGTCTTCCATCCACGGCTGCGACTCTTGCTCGTCTTTGGCGACCGGCAGACGATGAGCTTGGTGATCTTCTCTTCGGCGACTAGCAGGTGATCCCCTAATCTTCTTCCCCACTCTTTGGCGACCAACAGGTGATCCTCTTCATCCGCAGCCCGCGTGGACAGAGGCGACGACGACCGGCCTTCCGCCACTCGCGGCTTATCCAGAGGGGGTGAAAAGCAGGGGTGGCAGTCGATTCGAAGCCCGCGTGGACGGAGGCGACGACGACCGGCCTTCTGCGACTCTTGCTTGTCCAGAGGGTGTGAAGTGCAAGGGTGGCGCCCGATCCGAAGCTTGAGTGGACAGAGGCGACGACGACTGAGGAGGAAATACTGCCGGTAGTTCCATGACTGTGAGAGGCTCGTCTCCTCCTGGCCATCTTCCTCCAGATATGCGAATCTCCTCCCAGCGTCGTCTTCCGTTTTCCTCCCGGCGTTGATTCTCTGCCCAAGCTTGGCGAGCCCTTGGAGCACGTCGGCGCTTCGAGCCAAAACGCGTCCGGCGCCAGCCCTAACGCTGCCCACCTCCCTTCTTTGTTAAAATTGATTTTGACCTAATTTGATCAGCTAAAATGTCAGACCCGGAGGAGCTTGGGCCAAGCTGGACCGTCGTTGGGTCTGGGCGCGGGCCCAAGGCCCGAGCTTCCTCCCGTTGAGCAGCCACTGGCGGAGGCGGATCCGGGCAGCGACGCATGGAGGCGCGCCCAACCCGGCTCCGGACGAGCGCGCGGAGGCGCGAGGCGACGGAGGCAGCGGCGTCCCATCCGCGCTGCGTTCCCAGGCGGCGGAAGCAGAGGGAAAAAGGAGAGATCGGGCCACGCGAGAGGGGGAGCCGCATGCCTTCTCCTCCACGGGAACGAACGAGAGAGGACGCGAGCGAGAGCTTTTCCTCTTGGACGAGCGAAGCTTCTGACGAGCCTTCCTCTTCTCCTCAGACGAAGACCTGTGTGCGAACCGGCGAGTGTCCCGGCGGCGAGGTCAGGCGAGAGGCTGAGGAGAGTTGAGCGAGGAGAACGGTGTACAGAGAGGTGTACAGGAGAGGAAGGGAGAGGGGTTTTAACGCAGCTGTAGTGGAGATAAATAAAGCATGCTTTCCCCTCAAGATCCCTGAGTTCTCTGGTGTGTTTCCGGCGTCTTCTCCGGCGAGTTTCGCCTCCTTCTTCTCCACCTCCGATCGAGCGGTTCCGGCGCATAGGGGTGGCGCCGACGAGCGGCTGAGGGCGGAAGGTGCGCGTGGCCCTCCTCCCTGCCGGCAGGCCCCCTTTCCCGGCGACTCTCCCGGCGGCATCGAGCGCCGCGTCGCGCGTTCGCGTCGACGCGAGGAAGACGAACGCGTCGTGCGTTCGGTTGAGGCGTTCGGTCAAAGTCAACGCGGGCGTTCGAATTCGCAGCAGAAATTTGGAATTCGGCGTGTTTTGGCTGATGTGGCGCTGCATTGGAGTAATTAACCTTGCTTTGGTTAATTAGGGTCTGACATAAAAGCTGGTTTATCTAAATAACTAAAAATTTATTCAACCAGTCTGATCCAGCTGCCCTAAATTGGCCTTTTACTCTTATAATTACTAGGGTGACCTATTAAACCCTCAAGATTTAACATCTCATAAAGTATTGATCTAACCATATTCTTGACACTTAGCAAAAACTTTTCCAGGTCACAGAAGCCAAGCCATGAGCTATTAACTATTGGAGATAATATTAAATACAAATTTAGATCAACCAAATTAACTACAAAACTTGTGTAGACAAATAAAGCTTATGTAAGGGCCACGACCTAAATTCGAACAACCACAAAACTGATTCACTTTTCCAATAAAAACATATTCAAGTTGAGAGAGAGATTTTGTACCTAATTATAATATAATTAATATTATATATGTTTTATCTCGAGAGATAGTAATGAATTAGCTAATATGTTTGTGCTAGAACCAATCGCTCGTGGCTTGTGCCACTGGATTTGGCTTTGCCAAGTTGCTTTTAAGCATTTTTAAATAAAAACTTGAAAAAAATGTTCGCTATTAAAAAATAGATAAAAAAAAGTAAATAAAACAAAAGTTAAAAAAAACTAAGGTTTCTTGGTATTATGATTCCATAAAAAAATTGGTCTAAATAAAAAACTTTTTAAGAACCTTTTATAGTTTATAATTTTTATGTTTTTTTACAATTATAGAAATAAAAACTATTATTAATGTAAATAATTTATAATTTTAATATAAATAAATAAATATATTATTTAAAATATTCTAAATAAAGTTGGGTCATTTTAATATTTTATGGTGTTAAAAATAAAAAGTTTATTAAATAATTTTAAATTATTTACAAACAACAATGCGAAAGGCCTTTAATCAAAGTTGCTATTGGAAGAAAAAAAGAATGTGATTAAACACTTGAGCGCCCCCTTTAATCAAAGTTGCTAATGGGAAGGGCCACCTCCCTTTGGAAGACGCTTGGGAAGACTCCCCAGGACCTGAGGAAGACACCCACCAATTTTCCGCTCAAAAGTGCCTCTACCGCCCTGAACACGGCCACGCCGTGACGGCCGACACGGCCGTGACACGAACGAGCAGAAACGCGAGCGTCAGCACGGCTCGCGACACGCCCATGCCGCCGACCGTGCCCGCCTCTGTGGGTTTTGGACTTGATGAACACGGCCGTGATGAAGAACACGGCCAGGTCGTGATCGCCTCTGTAGGTTTTGGACATCAAATCACGGCCCGTGATCCTGTTCACGGCATTGCCGTGAAACCTGCTCGACCCCATCACGGCGAGGCCGTGAGAGAAGACATGGCAATGACAAGCTCGCAGGTAACCAGCACGCCCGTGCCGCCAGCCGTGCCCGCCACTATGCCGACTACAGATATTGAACACGGTCGTGACGACAAACACGACCAGGCTGTGTTCAGTCCCAGGAAGACACAAGCAGTGGTTTTCCACCCCGTTCGACGTTCGCAGCGCTCCTCGCACCCCCCGGACCGTTTTGCGGGAGTAATGAGCCCCTCGACAGCAACGACATGCCCCATCCGCTCCGTCAACGTGGCGTCCCCTACATCCATGACATCTCTTCACCCGTTGCAATTCACTCGGGGGCTGCCTCGAGACCTGACCGCTAACCGCGACCAGCCCACCGACCGCTACAACAACCGAGTTCTCTACTCGGCACAAGACACCGCCAACAACATCCAGAACCAGCCCACCATCAGCAAATTCTGCTGCTTCGTGGTAGCTTATTCGGAGATGGTGTAGAGCCACGCCACTCGGGTCTAGACAGCGGCCACGTGGACGACTCTTCCGCTCGACGCCTCGCGCCCCACCAGGAATCTGTCATAGAATAGTTAGTAGCTGCTGCTTTAAGGTAGTTAGAGTGCATCTTGACCCTCCTTTAGTTAGTTTTGGGGTGGTTGGCTTCTCTAACCGCCTCACATGCTTCTCATGTGACCCTCCTCCCCTCTTGATCTATAAAAGAGGGGCTGAGGGCTGTGCTTTAGTAGCTTTTGTTGTAGTTTGCGCCTACCCCTTGGAAGGCCTTAGGTCCAGCAAAACTCCGAGGAGCTCGCCTAGAGTTCCCTCGCCTCCCCTTTGTACGTCGATTTTCTGCTTTCAATCAAAACACCCGGCGAACCCCGCTAGGGCGCCGGGTCCTTTGCAACTTGCACCCCGCTGCGTTTGTGTCTTGGCGAGCTAGAGCGACCGGTTACCGTAGCATCGTGAAGATCTCGTGTGCGTGTGCTTGCAACTAAAAATTTGGCTATGCGATCGAGGTGAGTATTTTCCATTAGAAGTCCGATCCGTGGTTTCGTTTTGCTCCGAGTGTTGCTCAAGTCATATCTTACGTTGTTTCCATCGGGTTTCTCTGCCCACAGTTTTTCATCAGGGGGTTCAGCACCATCACGTCCCCCATGACGGCCTGCACCAAGAATGAGCCCTTCTGTTGGACACCCGCGGCAAGCCGCGCATTCCTCACTCTTAAGGACATAGTGACCTCTGCCCCGGTCCTTCGTCTCCCTGACTTTTCTAAGGTCTTTGAGGTTGCGTGTGACGCCTCCGGCACTGGCATCGGAGGAACCCTTAGCCAAGAGGGTCACCCGGTCGCCTTCTTCAGCGAAAAGCTGAACGATGGGCGACAATGATACTCTACCTACGACAAGGAGTTTTACGCCATTATGCAGTCTCTTCGCCAAATGGCGTCATTACCTCCTTCACAAAGAGTTCGTCCTTTTCAGTGATCACCAGGCCCTCTCTTTCCTAAACTCTCAGAAGAAGCTCGTCCCTCGCCACGCTAAGTGGGTCGAGTTTCTCCAGCAGTACACTTTCGTGATCACCCACAAGGCTGGAAGGAGAACGTCGTGGCCAATGCCCTTAGCCGTGTCCGTTCGCTTCTGTGCGTCTTGTTCACGTCCATTCCCGCTATTCCCCACATCCGCGACGAGTATGCGGACTGCCCTGATTTTGGCTCGACCTTCTCCCGGCTCCTTGCCGATGATCCTCCGGACCTGCCTTACCGCGTCCATGATGGTTACCTCGTGTACGGTAACCACTTGTGTGTTCCCCGCTCCTCTCTCCGCGAGCACCTCTTGCTCGAGCTGCACGCCGGCGTAGCCACCGGGCACCACGGTCGCGACAAGACCATTGCTTTGGCAGAAGAATGCTTCTTCTAGCCCACTCTTCGTAAGGATGTCGATAGGGTCATTCGCCACTGTGGCACGTGCCAAGCCCCGTCCTGCTAACACCGGCCTCTACACCCCTTCCCCGTTCCTAGGCGTCCTTGGCTGGACATTAGCATGGACTTCGTCCTTAGCCTGCCCCGCATGGCCTCGCGCCACGATTCCATCTTTGTTGTCATCGATCGCTTCTCTAAGATGACACATTTTGTGCCTTGTTCTCGGACGGCCGATGCTTCTCACGTCGCGCACCTCTTCGTTCGTGACATTGTGCGCCTCCATGGTCTTCCCCTCACCATCGTATCCGACCGCGACACCCGGTTTGTCGGTCACTTCTGGAAGTCATTGTGGGCTCTCCTTGGGACCACTCTCCAGTTCTCCTCGGCGTACCATCCGCAGACGGACGGTCAAACCGAGGTGGTGAATAGGAGCTTGGGTAACCTCCTGCGGTGCTTAGTTGGTGACTTCCCGCGCCATTGGGCGGATCACCTTCCGATCGCAGAGTTCGCGTATAGCAGCGCGTCTCACCGCTCGACTGGGTTAAGTCCTTTCCAAGTCGTCCTCGGGCACCAACCTAGGAAACCTATTGACATGCATACCGTCCCTCCTCCGCCCTCTATTCATGAGCATGCATACACATTTGCGTCGCATCTTGCAGGCTTACACGATGAAATTCGCCGTCGGATTTTCTTGAGCAACACCCGGTATGCGGCTGAGGCCAACGAGCATCGTAGGCCATGACATTTTGAGATTGGTGAGCTTGTTTTGGTGCGTCTCCACCCTGAGCATTTGAAGTCGCGAGCTAATTGGAAGTTGCACGCATGCTGTGCCGGCCCCTACACGATCCTACGGCGACTTGACGCTAATGGGAAGGGCCACCTCCCTCTGGAAGACGCTTGGGAAGACTCCCCAGGACCTGAGAAAGACACCCACCAATTTTCCGCTCAAAAGCCCCTCTATCGCCCTGAACACGGCCAGGCCGTGACATGAACGAGCAGAAACGTGAGCGCCAGCATGGCTCGCGACACGCCCATGCCGCTGACCGTGCCCGCCTCTGTGGGTTTTGGACTTATGAACATGGGGGTGATGAAGAACACAGCCAGGCCGTGACCGCCTCTGTAGGTTTTGGACCTCAAATCACGGCCCGTGATCCTGTTCACGGCACTGCCGTGAAACCTGCTCGACCCCATCACGGCGAGGCCGTGAGAGAAGAGATGGTCGTGACGAGCTTGCAGGTAACTAGCACGCCCGTGCCCGCCACTGTGCCGACTACAGATACTGAACACGGCCGTGACGACAAACACGGCCAGGCCATGTTCAGTCCCAGGAAGACACAAGCAATGGTTTTCCACCCCGTTCGACGTTCGCAGCGGTCCTCGCATCCCCCGGACCGTTTTGTGGGAGTAATGAGCCCCTCGACAGCAACGACATGCCCCATCCGCTCCGTCAACGTGGCGTCTCCTGCATCCACGACATCTCTTCACCCGTTGCAATTCACTCGAGGGCCGCCTCAAGACTTGACCGCCAACCGCGACCAGCCCACCGACCGCTACAACAACCGAGTTCTCAACTCGGCACAAGACACCGCCAACAACATCCAGAACCAGCCCACCATCAGCAAATTCTGCTGGTTCGTGGCAGCTTGTTCGGAGATGGTGTAGCGCTACGCCACTCGAGTCCGGACAACGGGCACGTGGACGACTCTTCCGCTCGACGCCTCGCGCCCCACCAGGAATCTGTCATAGAATAGTTAGTAGCTGCTTTAAGGTAGTTAGAGGGCATCTTGACCCTCCTTTAGTTAGTTTTGGGGTGGTTGGCTTCTCTAACCGCCTCACATGCTTCTCATGTGACCCTCCTCCCCTCTTGATCTATAAAAGAGGGGCTGAGGGCCGTGCTTTAGTAGCTTTTGTTGTAGTTTGTGCCTACCCCTTGGACGGCCTTAGGTCCAACAAAACTCCGAGGAGCTCGCCTAGAGTTCCCTTGCCTCCCCTTTGTACGCCGATTTTCTACTTTCAATCAAAACAACCGGTGAACCCCGCTAGGGCGCCGTGTCCTTTGCAACTTGCACGCCACTGCGTTTGTGTCTTGGCGAGCTAGAGCGACCAGTTACCGTAGCATCATGAAGATCCCGTGCGCGTGTGCTTGCAACTAAAAATTTGGCTATGCGATCGAGATGAGTATTTTCCATTAGAAGTCCGATCCGTGGTTTCGTTTCGCTCCGAGTGTTGCTCAAGTGATATCTTGCGTTGTTTCCATCGGGTTTCTCCGCGGTTTTTTTATTGATCGCACGCGTTTCTTCCTCCCTCGTCTCAAGACCCTCTCTCGGATTTATGCATCATGGTTTCCCCACCGTAGAGTACTGATTTAAGAAACCCTCCTACACATCCGCTGCATCACCGATCCGCTCCATGACCCGCTTGGATAATGTAAACAAGTGGGCTGGTTGGGCTGGAAATTGGGCCGCGCCCAATTTCTCGGCCCACGGGCCTAACACCTAGCAGGGCGCTTAATCTAACCCTTTAATTTCATCGGGATTCGTTTCATTCGTGTACGAAATCCCGATGCTAAATAAATGGTAGATGAGTACCCCGCTGCTTAATAGTTTTTTCCCTGCTTTGGGTCCGATGAACACCTAGAAAAAAGTTTTGGTTTTGTGAAATTTGCAGGCTCGTTTGGGGATAAAACTTGTAAGCGCCCGGGAGCGCTTAAAATGTTAAAAACGGGATCTCTTATTTTTTATTTAAAAATATATTTTTATTTTTTAATTTTAAAAGTAATATATATTTTGTAAATTATTTAAAGGTATTAATATTGAGATATTTTAGATTATATATATATATATATAAAATACTTTAACTAATATCACATATAAGACAAAGTATTATTTATTTTATAAAAAAATTTAATATTGGTTAGAATATTTTATACGTAGATGTAATTTAAAATATTCCAATATTAATATCATTATATAATTTACAACGTCCACATCATTTTATAAAATAATAAAAAAATATTTTTAAACAAAAAAAAAAGAGGGACTCTTTTGGGGGCGCTTAGGTCTATACTGCCTCTCGACTTTTTTTTCCCGCCTGAACCCTAGACATTCTCATGCCATCCTCCCCATGGATTCAATCGTCTACGCGGCGATTGAAGAAGTCTGCGTTCGAGCGGCGGCCGGCATTCCCGTCACCGAGCTATGGCCGAGTCTCCGTGGCGTTCTCTCGGCAGCCGGCCTCCCCCCGGGCGATGCCGTCCACAAGGCTATTTGGGTTCGATTTCTAAGCCTGCAAGGGATCCGGTTCGAAGCCCAGGGTTCGCGTCTCTGTGCGCAGGACCCGTCCATCCAATCGTTGGGGGAGGCCGAGCGAATTGGGGTGAGGATAGTTGCAGAGGACCACCTTAGAGATAGTTTCCTAGGGATTTACGATCTCAAGGCTTCAACTTCTGAGATTTCTCAGATACAGAGGGCTGTTCTCGAGCGGTTGGCTGCTGCTAGGTTCACATCGATTATCTCCTACAAGCTTATTTTAACCCTTGGCTACGTTGTTATTCCCTTGGATCCTTGAATTGCAAAAGTTTTTCTTTCAGTAGGTTTGCCTTCAATTGAATTATGCTATTTAGTTCATTCTCTAATGTGCCTACCAGACAAATTTTTGCAAGCCTGTGTTATTTGCTTAATTAATGACATCAATGTTAATGCTTAATTCTGCTGGGCCTCGAGCCTAACCAATCAACAAGAAGATTCGAGATGTTTGACTGTGGTTCTGGGAGTGGTTTGTTGTTAAATACATGATAATGTCTTCTAAAGTGTTGCCAGAAATATAGTGGTGAGTAATTATTGATGTCTGGAAAATTAAAGTGGATAATTAAAAGCCAAACTTTGTATTGGATAGTGATTTATTATTATGTCAAACAGACAAAGTCTCTGCACAAATAAGTGATGGAACTTACTCTTAGTTATTTTGGCAGATGATGAAAGTTTTTGATTTGGCATTCCCAACTAAAATTTCCCCTTTATCATTATACCCAATCAGATTAAACATTCTTAGATGATTTTAAATTCTAATTTGTGGTGGAAGAAATAGGGTTTTTCAATGTTATGATCCAGAAAGATAGTAATTTGGTCACTAGTTCAGTGGCACTAAGGTTTTCTTATGTTTCCAGCACAATATAACTAGCTAGAGTTGGCCATGGGCCGTGCCCGCCTCGGCCCGGTTCCAGTCGGGCCGTGCCTGGCACGGCACGGCCCGGTTCAAATCGTGCCGTGCCGGGCACGGCACGGCCGGAAAATCGTTGGGCCCGGCACGGCCCGCGGCCCGATTAACCGTGCCGGCCCAGGCACGGTTCGGTTGAACCGTGAGCACGGATCCGGCATGCGGGCCAGATCCGGCCCGCGGGCCAGGCACGGCCCGCGGGCTGCTTTCGGCACGTGGGCCGAATACGGCCCAACGGGCCAAATGAAGGGGTGCGGGCCGTGTTTGGCCCGGCCCGATTGTGGCCCATGGGCCAAAGTTGGCCCGCGCGGGCCGACTTTGGCCCGCGTGCCAAATTTAAAAAAAATAATTTAATAAGTAAATTATTACTTAATTAAAATATATAAAATATGAAAAAATAAAAAAAATTGAGAAATTGAGAATGTATATTGCACAAATTTTTGAACAAATGTTAAAATTTTATATATTTTAGACCGGACCCATTACAGGCTGCCTACGTACCTCACTCAAAGGAGGAATCAGGTCTACATAGTTCTTTTTTTACAACTCTTTTTACAACTCTTTCTACAACTCTTTTACAACTTTTTTTATAATTATTTATTACAACGTTTATCCATTGTTGCTTCCGCTTGCACTTCCAAGACTTTGTTCATCATCATCCGATGAAGTTGAATGACCACCTTTATCTTGAAGACGATCTTCAGCATCTAGCCAATCTTTAAGGCAAATACACATTTCCACGCTTTCTTCGTTCATTCGGCTTCGCTTCTCGTCCAGCACCCTGCCGCCTGCACTAAAACAAGACTCCGATGCTACAGTAGACACCGGAGGAGTTAGTAGATCACGTGCCATGGCAGAAACCACAGGATATGATTTTCCTTGTAATCTCCACCATGATAAAATATCAAAATTATCTATTTGTTCTTCTGTGAGTAAAGATGTATGATTATTTTCTAAAAAAAATGTTAATTCATTAAAATTACTAGATCGACTTGTTGATGTTCCTTTTCTATTTAAAATTGAGCGTATTCTTCCTGTAATATTTTTACTACTAGTAGATACATTAGTTTGAGAGGATGTTGGATTCATTGTATTTCCAAATTTTTAAATTATAAACATTATACATTTCATCTAATAAGGTAGAAACTTCATTTTTTTTCTCATCTACTCCTTCAAGTTCCATATTTTTATAATATTCATCTAATAAAATATGAACACCTTCTAATTTTAATCTAGGATCCATAATTGAAGCTAAACAATATAAAGGAGATATATTTTTCCAATATTTTTTAAATTTTATTTCCATTTTTAAAATTACTTGAAAAACATTTTCATCATGTCTATATTGAGAAAACATTTCACTAATTAAAACTAAATGTTCTAAAATTAAACATGATGTAGGATAATAAACACCAGATAAATGAGTGCTAGCATTATAAAAAATTTCTAAAATATTATGTAATAATTTTGTTTTATCCCAATCATTTTCTTCGATATTTCCATCAGGCATTCTTTCATTATAAAATAATGTAAGAGGATCCTTAAATGGAAAACATGTTGTTAGCATATCATAAGTAGAATTCCATCGTGTTTTAATATTAAGTTTAAATTTTTTATATGACAAACCATAAGATTTACATATTTGTCTAAAATCTTGATTTCGAGAAGTAGAAGAAGTAACAAATCTAACAGCATTTCTTAATTTAGTTACATGTTCATCTACTTCTCTTATTCCATCTTGAACACATAAGTTTAGAATATGGCATGCACATCGTATATGAAAAAAAGCACCATTAAATATTGGATTTAACAATCTTTTTAATTTATCAATTGCACTATCATTATTACTTGCATTATCAAAACTAATTGAAAAAATTTTATTAATTATATTATATGAATGTAAAATGCTATGAAATTGTCTAACTATAGCATTTGCAGTATGAGGATATTCAAAAATTTTAAATGCAATAATTCTTTTTTGTATAAAAAATTCACTATCTATCCAATGTGCCGTAATACACATGTATGACTGATCAGAATGATTACTGGTCCAAATATCAGATGTTAAAGAAATACAAGAAGTTAATGTAATTAAAGCTTGTAAAAGATTAGTTTTATATTCAGAAAAATTTTTTATAGCATCCCTACGCATGGTTTGTCTACTTACTTTTTTATATTTAGGTTGTAGTGATTTATGTATAAATTTTTCAAATTTATAATTTTCTGCTAAAGAAAATGGTTGTTCATCCCAAACAATAAATTTAGCTAATTCTTTTCTAAGAACTTCAGTAGAATAATTAAAAATTTCAAAAGAACTAGAGGAAAGATTTAGAGTAGCCTGTGCACGATCGATTTGAGTTTGATGGCTTCTGATGTGGCGAGTCAAATGACCAGTTCCACCCGATGATTTGCAAGTCAAGACTTTTTTGCACTTTTTGCAGCTGGCTCTTTCTTCGCCGTTAATCATCACCACATCGAAGCTCTTCCAAACGTCGCTCGTGCGTTTTCTTGAGCCTGACACAGTAGACTCGTGAGGGTTTGCACTGCATCCCTCCTCTCCCTGCATAGTGTTAGTAGGCTCAAATTCAACATGATCTTGCTGTTGTTGATTTGGGTCGTAAGGCGGAGGGTTGGCATCTTGATCTTGATCGGGTGGCATAACGGGGTTAGTACTTGTCCCTATTAGCTCTTGCTCGAATGCCTCAATCTCCCATGGCAAAAGATCCCATGTATTGTTCAATCCCGCTATTAATTCTACATATAATATTAAAAGTTAGCCAAAAAAATTTAAAAAATAAGATTAAATACTTACTAATAATAAATTATACATTAAAAAATTACCTTATCACGTGTTTGAAGATCGCTTAGTAAGTAAGAACTAAGAAGTTGAGGTTTCACTTTCAGCCTTCAACAACCTTAATTTAATCATAATTATGAAAAAAAATTATATTAGAATAATTTAAATTTAAGTACAATTACATTATAAAAGACTAAAAGTAAATTAATTTACTACTTACTTGATCTTCTCCACGTGACTAGACCGAGGGACTGAGGGAGCTTTGAAATCTTGATGGCTAATTGAAACTCAAGACTTAGAAAAGAGATTAAGAAAGTATTAAGAGAGAATGAGAAAGTAATCCAAAGTTAATTGGAAATTTGTGTGAAGAAATGAGAGGGTTGGGGGGTCAATTTATAGGGATGAATTGGGTGTAAATTTACATATTTATCCCCTATTTTTAATTATTAAAAGGGGCTAAAATGGTAATTTTATAACATAAAGACAATTATATCCCTAACTTTTAAATTTTTTCAAACCGTTATAGGGCTATTTTGGTAAAAACGCATGCCCAATTCAAATTTTCGAACGTTGCCGCCCATTCCAGCCGTGCCGTGCCCGTGCCGGCCCGCTTGCCGTGCCGAGCATGGGTCCGTGCCGAGCACGGGTCCGTGCCGTGCCTGGCCCGGCCCGCGGGCCGCGGACCTTCGGCCCAGCACGACCCGAGCCCTGCTGCGGGCCGCCCGCGGCCCGTTGACTTGGTCAATGGGCCGTGCCCGGGCCGGCCCGTGTCGTGCCGGGCCGTGCGGGCCGCGGGCCGGCCCGGCCCGTTGGCCACCTCTATAACTAGCTACATGTGCCTGTAAGTTGCAAGAACCATGCCAGATTTTTCTAAAATTAGTTCCATTTCACTTTTTGGCACGATATTCTAAAGTAACTGATTTACAATCAAAATATGAAAAATTTTATATCTTACCATCATATACCTTTCTAATTATCATTCAACTGCACTCGAAGTTGTTCAGTAATTGCTAGCTATTGGTGTCAGCTTCTGCTAGATCAGATGATTGACAAAAGTTATAGCTCTGGTCCATGGGATCATGCCATGTTATATTTGCCTTTAACGTTCATTTATGCTATTATAGCTTTTGTTATGTCAGCGGGTTGTTTGGTTGTGTGCACTTCTACTGCAGCAAGTACATGTGGGCAAGTAGAAATGCTGGAAGGAAAAAATTAGCTGTTTGTATGTTTACAAATAAATATGCGACTTGAAGTCATAGATGTTTGGATGTCTGGAAGGAAAAAATTAGCTGTTTGTATGTTTACAAATAAATATGCGACTTGAAGTCATAGATGTTTGGATGTATGCGTGTGAAAGATTGTTTACTGAACTACAATATTAAGTAAGTGCACTGCATGATAAATTAATTACAGCAGCTCAAACTAAAAACGGTTTATAAAAATTTAAATAGCATATATTGATAACTAATTGTGTTGATGCTAGCAACTCAAGATTAGTTATCAATGTAAGGGAAAATTTCAATTTGGTCGAATGTAGTTTACAACTCTTCATAATTTGGTTTCTAAACATTTGTTTTTCTCAATTTAGTCATTGAAGTTTACAAAGTTTCATTTTAACCTTTTCTTTCTTAATTTGGTTCCTTTATTTAGTAAAGTTTTAGTTTTCTCCATTTGGTCCCTTAATTTTTATGACTAAATGGAAATATATTTCATAATCCAAATTGAGGCAACAATTGAGACTAATTGAAAATATTAATTTTATAACTAAATTGTGAAAAAAGAAAACTTTAGCTTGAACTAACAATAGTCCATCAAAATTAAAATAGTGTATATATTGATAACATAATGTGTTGATTCTAGAAACACAAGATTATATAACAATGTAAGGGAAAGTTTCAATTTGGTCAAACATTCCTTACAACTTTGTATACTTTGGTTTCTAAACATTTAGTTTTCTCAATTTAGTCATTGAAGTTATAAAATTTCATTTTAACCTTTTCTTTCTTAATTTGGCCCCTAAATTTACAATTTCCTTATTTTGTAAAGTTATAGATTTCTTCATCTGGTCCTTAAATTTGGTCCCTGAATTTGTACGACTAAATAGAAATATGCTTCATAAACCAAATTGAGGAAACAATTGAGTCTAAATGAAAAATATTCATTTTATAACCAAATAGTGAAAAAGAAAACTTTAGATGTAAAAGAGTTAATGGCCAAATTCCTCCATAATGAAACGCCATATGCAATATAACAACTTAATGTGTTGTTTTTTTTACTTTAAGTTTTATTACAAACACTGAAATTTCATACAATTAACTTTTTATATAATGCAATAATATAGCCGAGAATTATATATAAATAAATAAATAAATATGAAAAGAAAATTTATTTTTTGGGGAAGAGGGATTATTTCTATATCATTTGCAGGCTGCAAGTACGACTTGGGGGACAACTTCTGTTGTGTTTTGATGCTGCACACTGGGCTTTACTTGCAAGCACATATGTTGTGATTAATATAGTTGTAGACAACCAAACACTTGCAATTGACTAGTTATTCTAAACAGGATTTAGTGACAGTGTACTTCAAATGCAGATAAGCAAATGCACTGAAGGTCCAAAGTGATTGTTTACTGATCTGTTATCAGTAATTTACTCTCACCAAGTATTCTATAGTTGGAAACTACTTCCGCTTCTAACTGCCTGAAAACTTTTGTTTTTGCTTCCTTTTTCAGCAATTTTTCAACTGTTTACTTGAAGCAATTTTTACTCATTAATTCTTTCACCACAAATGGCATCGTCCATGCTTGTAGTGCCTATTGGATTATATTTCTTTCTCTTTTGGGGAAGGTAAGAGTTTTTGTTGTCAGAGCCAGCTCCAAGTCGTTCTTATCCTTCTGAATCTTTGCCTTGAATACAATGGCTTCATGTCACCTTGAAGAACATATTGAATCTCTAATTTCAAAATTCTATAACTGAAACCTAACAGAATGTCTTGTTTTTTTCCGAATAAATTAGTTTCTCTTTATGCTTATTTCTTTGATTTTTGAACAAAATATGCTTTTTTTTCCCAACAAGAACTTAAATATTGTACTTCTTTTTGTCTTCGATATTGTAATTTTTTATGTACTCTATCTTTTGTGCATCAGAGAAATGGAATGTGCCAACTATGAGTTTGGATACAACATCCTCTTTGAAATATATCTCATACATATGCAGGACCAAAGGAGTAACACAGAGTGAACTTGCCAAAGAGTTTGGCATTAAGGCCAATAGTTTTTTTTACATAGTGAGAAATCTTGAATGCCAGCAGTTGATTGTGAGACAATCAACCATCGTAAGGGCAAAAGAAACTGCAGCGGAAAGAGATAACGCTCCAAAAAATATTTCTGCTGTTTCTACCAATTTGCTGCTTTTGCGCCGTTATGCAAAAAACTTAAGTCTAAATTCTCAACAGAAATTTGAGATTACAAAGGGCGATAGTTTGGAAGGCATGGGGCATAATGGTGGGAGTTCTTCAAGTGTTGGTGAATCTTCTGCTGATTTTGCCAAGGGCGATCTGTCTGTGAAGGATTATCTGCCTGCAATAAAAGCTATTTGTGATAAACTGGAAGAGTCATGTGGGAAGGTCCATTATGCTTGCACATGTATATATTGGTATTACAAACAAGGATGGTGGATTAGTTTCCATTGATTTCTGTTGTTTTTTCTTTGAAGGTTCTTGTTGTATCAGACATTAAGTCATCTCTTGGTTATAGAAAGAGTACTGGGCACAGGGCGTGGAGAAGTGTAAGCTATCATTTAAGATTAACTAGTCATTTGGCTCACCTTTTGTGTAATTATCTTTTTTTGTTCAGCAAACATGTGATGGCGTAATAATATGCATTTACAGGTATTGAATAGGCTTAAGGATGCTCATCTTGTTGAAGAATTTCAAGGAGAGGTGAATAAAAAAGTGAGTATGAAATACATAATATTAATTATTTAAAAAAAATTTCACCTTTATGTGTTTTATTTGAAGTTGTTGATTTTTTTCACTTTTTCCCTCTTATTTCACATAGGCAAATCATTTTTTTTATTAATCTTAATATCTTACTATATGACATATCTTGTCTCTTATTGTACTTATCACATCATTATTGTCATTAATAATCTGTCTATTGTACTTTTCCTTTACTTAATCTGGTTCCTTCTAAACGAGATTGAGGTAATGGGATTATGAAACTTTGTTTTTTACATACTTGTGAGGTTTATAATTCCCAATACATTTGAGATGTGATTCTGGATCTTTGGTTCAATCCCACAATGCATGTTCTGCACGCTAAAACAATAAATAAATTGATTTTATAGTCATATTTAGTCAAGTATGACTAATTGATTCTTCATTTAAAATCTTGAATTGAAGTAATAAAGAATAACATTATAATATCTTGAATTGCAAGTAGCGGTTTTCTTTGAAGAGCCTAACAAGCTAATACATTTGTTCATTGCTTTAGAGAAGCCCCTACCACTAGTGTTAGTTACATAGATAGGGCATCAAATGTATGTCAATTGAATTCATGGCAATCCTCAACTTATTGTTGCTTATTGATTTGTATGAATCAAGCAATCTTTGAATGTCCGACAATTTCTCGTGGAATTGTAGGATATATGGCAACATCAAAATTGTCGTTGAGATGTTGCAACATGACCCTCGACAATTGTACCCTAATATGCATTACCAATAGAGAGTTCTACAACCTGAAATAATGTTGCAATGTAGGACGGCCGTAAAGGTTTTTACGGCCGTAATCTGCGACGAACAGCGGCGGCGCACGGTGTTTTGTTGATTTCTCTTCCGATTGAACTCCTTTTGCTCTGGAACTTCTGGTGTGTCCTCCTCTCCTCCAGACAAAGCTTCTGCATGAAAATCATGGCCTGAGGTGCCCTCTACGCCTCTCGGGACGAGGCCAAGCCCTAGACGCCTCTCTGTTGATTGCTCCCTCGATAGTGGATAAAAATTCATTCCTCCACTTCGTGCGTCTTCTACTCTTTAAGATGCGTCCGCAGCAACTTTCGGATTTAAATCTATTATTTATTAGTTATAGAATGACGATTAAGAGACTTCAACAGAGATTATAGAGAGTTTAAGAGAGACTAAAATGATTGATATAATTTGAGAGTTTAGTGATTGAGTATCGAAGAGGGGATGAATAGATAGTTTGTAGGTGGAAATAATAAAAAACAAAGCTAAATAATCACAAAAAACAATTAGTGACACTGCGGGCTTGATATACACTAGGGTATTAAGCTGTTAACCACAAGTGTAACAAAGTTGGGTACTAACTAAGCCTTTGCATCGTGTACTGGTTGATATGCACGGTACATTTGAATGGTTAGTTTCAAAAGTGATCCATCCCTTAGAAGCTCGTTGAACTGGTATATGTGATATGGATTAATTGCATTTATTCAACTTTTGTTGGTATGCTATAGAGTTTAAGCAACGAAACAACTATAGTCTTCAGCCATCAAAATTACCATATCCAGAATTAGGAAAATTATTTCCTTGATACTAAGAAGCTTAAGACATCTAGATACAATATAGGGAGCATACACGTATAGACTAAAGTCTCCAGCATTAACAGGTATATAGGAACAATGTGTGAAACCTCTAAACTCGTAAGTCAGTATCACACGATAAAGACTAAAGTCCCCAATACATGGCCTCTAAGATTTGACAAAGTGGACAGGGCAAAGTTAAATATGAGCTAGATGACACTAATGAAGACGAAAGTCTAGGCAAATGACAAGTTGGGTTTGTGACGTAGTGAATTTAGCCAAGTGACATAGGGTATAATCCCTATACTTTCTGAGTGATTAGAGCAAGTGATGTTATAAAGTATGTCACGGATGCTTGAGTGATGGAGAAGTATCACTTATACTTAAGAGATGTATTAGGAGTTTGAGTTTCAAAGTGATTGAGCGACCTGAACACCAAGCAAAGCATAGGTAGCATTTGAAGGGAGCTGAGCATAATAATAGTATATGAATATTGAGCAATGTGGTAAGTGTGTTTGAGTGAACTATTTAATTGATTAAGCAAGGACAGACATGGAAATACATGTGGAGAAGACGTACCTCAAATGTGTGCCCTGACTAGATAGTTTCAACCCGATTAGGCCAAACACTTGCAAATGTGGGTAATTGAAAGAAGTCTCATCCAACATCTTTAAACACAATCTTCGCTCATATAGTTGTCACTTTGTTGAATCTTTGTACACCAGAGGATTGATAATCACGCAAGTGACAAAGATTACCAAACTTTGCAGGATAGTTTGAGACACTGGTCTGGAAGAGGCATGATCTATTATAATAATTATGGGTGAGAAGTTTTGGCGATGTTAAATTTTCTTTGTTATGGTTTGGTAAATTCTTATTCATAGTATCGATCAAGAATTTTCTAGTCTCTCCGTTGTGTTCTCTACTTCATGTGATTTTTTGGAGTACTATAGTAGATATTTGAATTGGTGCAGAGTTTGAGTATGCATGTTCCTACTGCCATCTTCCATTGGGCTTAGAAGCATGGTGAATTGGAGGCAAATGGATTGACAAGTCAATCTAGCCGAACCAGCTTGTTTTTCCTTTAGTGAAAAATTAAGGTGCAGGACACCATGCTTGTATATATGTTGATGTTAAATTCTTTATAGGTCAATTCAATAGGAACTGTTATTGTTCAAATCTACATATTTATGTTTCAATATGCATATTATTCCTTGTTTATGTTTAATTGTATTCTCCTTGGTATATATAGATCAATGGATGCTCTAGTTTAATGTCATTTATCACTTTGTCCTGCTGCCTATGAGCCCAATACAACTGTTTCTATTTATGGCTATCACTCGATTTTTATAATCAATCATTATCTTTGGTATTTTTTTTGTAAAGATAAGACACCCAATTTTAAAAACATCATCTCCTGATTCCTCTCATCATTTTTCCCTTCCTCCACTTCGCTTTAATTCTCCAGACAACTTTAGTTTCTATTTGTTGGTTCAGTTTATTCTGATCATTGCAAAATGATGCATACAGAAGTGTTAAACTATATAAGACTTGGATGATATTGATAAGGATCTGGAGATATGGATTGGAGTTGGACAATTCCACAAATTATCCCTTCATTCTGCACGAGTTTACGTTTACTACAATTAGAGGTTGTCAATATTCCAGGCGGTTGCCTAATTATCTACTTGAGCACACTATAACTTTTTCCTACTTTTTTCTTTTCCTTCACATTCTTGAATCCTGGAATGTGTTGCTGGACCGCTGGTTTCTTTTTTGTTGATGAATTTGTCATACAAGGCTACACCAGATTGACATCACAGGCATGCCCTACATCACACAGTATGTCTCATTCTTAAAGACATATCTCAACTGTCTCTGGATGGATAGAATATTCATATTTGTTAAATTTAACCTGCTTCACCGAATCAATATCACTTCCTGAAGTTAAAAACTTAAGTCATGCTTCACATGAACTTGGATTCTATTGACCTGCCCATCACTTCAACTTTAAGATAACAGCAACTAAAGAAGAAAGAGCTAGATAGTTGTCCCATATTTCCACATATATTAGGGAAGTTCGTTCCTGCAATTGCAGAAGAGTTAGGAAGAAGTATGAGTTCAGCAAAATATTTAGTAAACAGTAAAACTTAATCTCTCCTTAATTATCTTAAAACTTCAAAAATCCAAAAAGATATTACGAGACTCTTATAAACACGAATTCGTATGTTTTTTGTAGTATGATATGATATTTTCTTGTTGCATTCATGCATTCCATTATAAAAATTTAATGCAGCATGCTTCCTTTGAATGTAATATGTTTTTCTTTTTTTAATATTGAGTGGACCATGCTTTACTTATATTCTTATATGTTTTCCTTTGTTAAAAAGTACTAAGGTCCTGTATCAAGGTATCTTATGATCCCTTTAGTTTCTTGAATGCTTCAGTTTGTATGATATCAATCTCTTTTGTATTCTTTATTTTTTTCAGGTTGTCAGTTGTTTAAGGTTGCTGAAGAAATTTGATTCTTCTGATTTCCTGCATAAAAAAAGCATGAATTCACATGATAGCTTTGGCAATGAAAATTTGACTAAAATTGGGAAAAGGGGTGATATAACTGATGAATTTGTTGAACTTCCTACGGATAGTTGTATATATGATATGGTTGATGCTGAAGGAGAAAGAGGATTAACTATTCCTGAGGTACATATTGAGAAAATGCATCACGTTATTCCTTGGTTGTGTTATTTCTTTCATTGAAGTTGAAATGAGTAGTCCGTTTCCATCCAGCATCTTTGTTTGACCTGCATTCCTCTCTTTGTAATGCTGCATTTTTAATAGTTTTACATTGCTGGAGTATCAAGTTATGCTTATACCTGTTGTTTACCTGATTTACATCTCTAAAGTGTGTAGCACCAATTTATGCTAATAAACTGTTGTTTACTTGATTTACAATGGTAAAATATGTAATACGATGGGCTCGTTCAAAAAATGCATGCTTAATTCACTTAAAGCAAAATAATGGAACACAATTAAAACCTGGTTCCGTCCATATATATATATATATATATATATATATATAAAAGGCAATTTTTTTAGAAAAAAAGTGATATAACGCAAAAGAAGTTGGTGAAACAAAGAGTATAGAATCAATTTATAGTGCTTCAAACGCCATTAGAAACTGGAAGACTATATGTATCCTCTGCTCGAGTTTCACGTAATTTATGTTCTGGAAGATCAAACTGTTTATACTGTCTTCTTCACAGTTAAGACCAAGATGTGCATGCTGCACACAACACCTATATTAGTTTTTTAAACATAGATAAGGCTTGTTATTCAGCATGCTATAGCATTCAAAATTTTGAATTAGAGTTTAGCCTAGAACTGTAGAGCGTGAAATGGAATTTTTGAAAATGTAAATGAAGTATTGGAGATATAATATCGAGGGTATACAATCAATGCTTACCTGGCATGGACACAATTTAAACCTGGGTTCCTTTCTATATATACAAGACATCCTTATTGGAAAATCAAATTTGTAGTGCTTCAAGTACAATCAGAACCTATGTGACTATATATATGTCCTTTTTTCATTGGGGTTCACCTGTTACGCTGCTTTTTACTTGGCAGGGAAGAGTACACTGTTTATACTATCGGTTAAAGTCCTCTACGTGCACATACTCTTGTGTTAATGCTTTTCTTTTAAGGTGAGGGGGAATCTATGCAACTTGAACAGTACTCAAAGTTTGAAGTAGAGTTTAGCCCAACATAATAGTCTAACCTAATGTTCATATGTAGAATGAGGGTGTTATTAATTTTGTGTATATTGGTATAATATAATTATATGTAGTATAGATACAGGCATATAGCACAGGCTGTAGCTTACTAGTCCAGGTGGGGTGGTGTTGTATGTGAGTACATGTTTTGACTATACCAATTTGAGCCATTTTTGGTAGACCAATAGATAAGTGGTTTAAACGTTGGTTCAACCTAAAATTTAAGAGTGAAATGGAACACCTAAAAATTTGAAGTATAGGTATCAATTTTTATACAGGTATAACAAGGTTTTAAGTTTTCGAGTGGTACCAACCTAGTAATGACACAGAAGGCAGACGATGGGCATGAGATGGAAGGAGCAGAAGTGGACAGGCTTAGGGCGTGTGACAAAAGAAGCGGACGACGGACCTCTCCTCCTATTCTCCTCCTTTTCTCCTCTCGCACCCACTTAGTTCCACCTCCTGCTGCCGGTTCCATGGCTTACGCCTCCTTCATCTGCCATTGCCGCCTCCTGGTACGCCCTCTCCTCCACTTCTCCTCCTCTACCTCCTCCTATTCCTTCTCCTTCTTCCTCTCCTTCCTCTCCTTCTTTTCCTTCTCCATCCCGTGGCTCCCACTTGGATCTTGCAACCTGCTGCTTTGCTCTGCTTAGTTCGGTCTAGACCTCTGTTGGACCTACGAACTACGAACTGAAAAAATCAGCCAGGTGGAACCGATTTTTAGAACATTGAGGCATAATATAAATAAATAATTATATATAATATAGATATAGGCCAAATATGTAGGTTACTCATCCAAGTGGTATTGTAAGTTTGAGCCATTATTGGTACATCAAAACCTTGGTTTAGCCTAGAATTTAGGAGTGTGGAATTACCTGAAAATATAAAGTATAGGAGATATAATATCAAGAGTATGCAATCAAGCATACCTAGAAGCTTGATCGGATGCCCGAATATTCCTTCAAAATTTCTGACAAAACAGCTTGCCAAGTGTCAACCAACAAGTAAAACAATGATCATTTTGAACACAAACACCATGCAGGAGCCTTTGCTAGAGTGAACTTTTTCCATTTAAAGATTCCATGGAGCACTTTCATCGCATCTAGATATAGATTTTGTTTTAATACACTTCAGTGGAAATTCTGTTAGAGGAAAATGATGCTTTCATTTCCTGCAGAATCTGAATTCAATGACTTGGTCTACTTGAAAATATTTACTCGTCCAATGGATCATTGGCCAAGATATCCACATCAAAGCCAAATATTTTTAGCTCAATTTTTCAGCATTTTAAATCATTTAATGTGGTGTGTTGAGATAATCACCTTACTAGTTTAGCAATTAGCCTAGTGATGTAATCCGCGGAGTAGGATTCATATGACTACAGCTTGCCCAATTTGAGAAATAAAGCTTGCAAATGTATATAGTGTAACAATTAGACGTGCTCAATGTTGAAAGATCCATGCAACTGACTTTCCTTCTATTGTTCTTACTGTTTTCCATATACTAAAATCCTAAAAGCATGCTAATGTGAATCTATTAAACTCTTAATTACTTTGCCATTGTTTAACTGATAAGATACTGTAAATCTGTACTTAGCAAGGCACTGTTTACTCTATGTGGGTGACTTCCTGGGTGGACTGTGTTGGGAAACCCCGGGCAATATGAAAATTTTAATTATCAACGGAATCATTGCCCGGAAATGATTTCTCATGCTAAGCAGGATCATTCTTACGAGTGATCCACCAAATGTGTCAGAGTATATACCTTTTACGCAATCCCTAGGGGCTGCCAACGATGAAGTTTGAGACACGCAAGGGAGCGCCCTCTACAATCATGCACACACGCGATCTCTTTCATCCACGCCTGGTGCTAGCTTTCGGGAGGAAGATCCATACGTCTATGCTGCCCCTTTGCTTGCACCACCTCCAAGATGCGCCAAAGGGAGTCTTTCTTTTGTTTGCGCCATCACCAAGATGCTCCAAGAGAAGGGAGTCTTCTTCTTCTCAAACTTGCATCAATCTCAAGAAGATTTTGCCAAAGGAGAGGAAGATCAAGTTTTGGCCGTAAGGAGTGTGAAGCACTCTCACTTGCGCCAATGATGAAAAGCCAAGCCATACTTCCTGTGAGTACTCGCTGTAATGCCCGTGATGAATGCAGACAAAACAAGAACAATAAATAGATTAAAATAATAAAAGTAACGAAATTTGATGGGACTCGGCACTATGCACTATGCACGCGTGGCCGAGCCCATCTCGTTCTGTCGCGTGCCCTTCCTCCCTTATTTCTCCCCACTTCGCGTCCTTCTCCCCATCACCGAACAACGAAAGCAGCTCCTCACCTTCGGTTTCGGCTCCCCTCCTCCTGCACTTTCACCTGCGTCCGGTGACGACGAAGCCCTAAACCCCACGATTGATCCCGGTGTTGATTTTTCCCTTCGCTCGTGATTTTCGGTTCGGCGGCGGACGCGTGCGCACGATCTCCTCCCTGCGCCGGCAGTTGCCCTCTCCCTTACCTTTGGCGAGCCTCCCTCGCCTCCTGCGGACATTTCCGCCACCGCCCGAAGCTTTTCTGGCGTCTTCGTCTCCGGCGCCGGCGAGTTGCGCGAGCAGCGCCGCTAACTTCGAACGCAGATCTCCGGCGACCCTGACCCCCTTTCGCGAAACGAGCTGTACGACCGAACTCTTCTCGGCGTCGGCTTCATTCTGTCTACCGGAAAGCTCCGATCTGACCACCGGAGTTACTGTTCCGGCGATCACTGTAGCGGCGTGCGCTACTGTTCCGGCAAACTTTCCGGCGAATCTAGAAGTTCGTGTCGACGCGTATATTGGGTTGGTTCTTGCGTCTTCCGTCGTCACGAGGTGTTATTCGTTCGCACAAGGCTGCGAACTCGGTTAGTGCTCGAACCCGACCTTATACGTATATGAATGCATGCGGTTAACTCGAACACATGTATTAGATGATTAACGGTAAAATAACCTGGATCTGATCGGATTATATAACGAACCTGGATTGACATGATTAACGATAAATATGATTTAAAATGGATTAAAATATAATACGTGGACTTATACGTGATTTACCCTGCTAGGAACTGTTGGTTGACACGTGACTACCTGGTTGGTTCTATTACTGTACATCTGCATCTAAGGTAGGGATTCTACCTCCGTTCTTTGTTATGGTGCCAACCGCATGTGTAGTTAGCGGCACCTCCCTTATTGCTGATTATCACTGTTGATTACTGTTCTAACTCCTGTTCTGCTCTGAGTACATTCCTGTTGACATAACCTGTTGCATAAAACACGGTATGAGTATTTTGTTCTTGTATGTTTATTGGTAGTTGGTAGGTGGTATGAGTTCTGTATATGTACATTGATGATTGAATGTCTAGCGATAGACATGTCAGTATACCTCAGATACTGCATGTGAGATTTCTGTTGAGACGCTGTGTGATCGTCTCTGACCTAGAGAGTCCGATGTTATGGGCTTGAGGTCTGTTATCAGCCCAATAAAGGGTTGTACTGAGTGTAGGACGCTACACTAGCGGGCTGTCGACAGACAGTCGTCTCTACTGTTCGGGGAGCCATCAGTAGGGACCACTCTATTTATAGAGTTGCGGGTCGTGGACCACTGTTGTACCAGCTCCCAGTTTTTATCTGTGTGTGAGGACATATATATTGATACGTATTTGAGATTTGATTATACTCTATATAGTCATATAGAGTCTTAGTTGTCTTCTGGTAATTCCTTATATCTGATCATGCACCATATACTCTGTGATATCTCTACTTAGCCTCCGGCTAACCCCCCTTTGGTTTGCCTCCAGGTTCAGGTGCGGCTCCACCTAGAGCAGAGTAGATAGTTAGTAGTTTGACCACCAGTCTGGGTGGGTGTAATGCATATTAGTCTGTTGTTATATTATGTTATGTTGTTGGACTTTTGACCGCTGTGTCGGTCTTGTTATCTGTTGGTTCGGTTGACCGCTGCGCCGGTCTTGTTGTTTCTTTTTGACCGCTGCGCCGGTCTATATATTTTTATCTGTCGGTGTTGTATTATGGATATTCGGGGCCGGGCTGGTCCTTGTTATGTTATTTTATTCAGTCTGTACCTTTCAGTTGTCAGGATTGATTTGACAGGTACAGTGTTGTGCGTCCCGAGGTCCGGGATTCCCGGCGTGGGATCCGGGTGGATTTTTGGGGCGTAACACTCGCCTACTCGAAGAAGTCCTCCTTCCTTTCCTTCATGACATGCGCTAACTTCATGGAGGTTACGCCCATGGAGGAAGATAATCTTCCTGAAGCACCAATCCTTGTATGGAAGCGCCAAGGAAGAAGGAAGAACATCCCAATCCATCTCATGCACCAAGGAGAGAAGAACAATGTCACCCATTGATGTGGGCGACAATTTCTTCCATGGAGGCACCACGGAGAAGAGGTTCGGAGAGAAGAGCATGTTGGCGGCTAGGTTTTTCTCAAAAAAGAAAAATCGCATGATCATCATATCATATGCGCCTAGCCCCTTTATCTATAGAGTTTACTTGTGGGTTCCACTGCTTAAGTCACAGATAATTAGATTTATTCCTATATAATGAATATAAATATTCATTATTATACTCAAGCTGTGGGCCCCACTACTTATGTTTAGATCAGTCGACAATCCTCCGAATAAATCCGACGCTAAAATACAACCTCACCCATCAACTAGACACAATCTACCGAGGTCAAATATGGTCACTCGAAGGTCAACCGAGATCAACTGATATCAAAACATAACATGACTCCATATGATCATCTCCAACTCATTAGATGCATCCGAGATGCATCCGCGATGCATCCGCGATGCATCCGAGATGCATCCGCGATGCATCCGAGATGCATCCGCGATGCATCCGAGATGCATCCGCGATGCATCAGGCTCCCAATCTGATCCGAATTAACCAAATGACTTGACCATAGGCTACTCGATCAATACAAGATCTCGAATGTCTAAGTATGTGACCCTGTAGGTTCCTCAAACATTTTGTATATCTACCTTGATATACCCATATGTCTGCGTTAGCAACCCGTGCTTGACCAGCGCATATACCAATCTCAGATGTATCTTAGCTGTCCCTTATCTACTATGATACCTAACTAGGGATAATTCTTTGAGACTAGATAAAATCTATCTCTAGGGACATTGTTTATGCAAATGTACATGTGACGCAGGTATACCAAATGCACAACAACAAGATAATGCCAGGATATCACAAGTAAATGTGACACACATTGGACCAGCTATAGGGTCATAGGGCATATACACCAACAGACTCTAGTTAGGATTATGATTTGTTTGGAAGGAGTAAATGAGTCAAAAATGTTGTTCTTGGTGGATTTTGTTCATCAATCCTTATGCTGCTATGCTGGATGAGAAAAGGCCATTGTACCTGAATTGGTCAATGGGATGGATCAGTTTGGTTGGTATATTAAGATAGTTTTGGTTGGTCACATAGGAATGGAGGTGCTGAAACAAACATCTTTTAGTGACCACAGGTTAAATTTCACTGGGAGGTTTCTGTTGTATAATAGATTTGCTTGTTTCATTGTTTTATAACTCTTCAAATCGAAGGTGGCAAAATAAGTGACCAAGGGTTTAGATACTTTTATGATATGGGTTTTATGGCTCAAATTATTAAACAAAGTAGTGAAAACTCAATTTATACAAGTTAATTCTAAGTTGTATTTTATGTTATAGTGGGTGTAATCATATAACCAACCTCACACAGCTGTCTCATGTTTTCTTTAGTTTTGATGTTAGTTGCTGCCTGATAGGCATATTGCTACAACTAACATGTGTTGTCCATATCATATATTTACATGTTATTTAGTCATACTTCTATGGTATTTTGCTATTTACATACTACAATTTATTAGGATATCGTATGTTGCTTGCAAGGAGCGACATGCTTTGTCATGTTTCAGGAATTAAATTCTAGCATTAGATTTTGTTAGTTATCATTGTAAACCACATAATTTTGATGTTTATCAACTATCTCTTAGGGTCTTTTTTTGGGGAGAAAAGTAAGGAGAAAGGAAAGAAATGATACTTTTCTCCTGATTTATTGGTTAGATTGGTTAGATTGATTTGGAGGGAAAGAAAAATGGACTAATTTTCTTCCCTTTTGAATTCTCTCCAAATCAGGGAGACTTTTCTCCCCCTCTCATTGTTCCTCGCAGCCCGCTCATTCTTCTTCCTCCCAGCCGCCATCGTTCTTCTTCCTCCTGGCGCCTTGCTGCCCCTCTCCTCCTCCCGGCGCCTCCCATACCGGCTCTCGCCACCCCGAGCTCTCGTCGTCGCTGCCCTCCTTCTCTCGTCGCCTTCACCCCGCTCCGCCTCGCTGCTGTGAGCGCGAGCGCCAACCGCGGCCAGGGACGCTCCTCTTTTCTCTCAAGGTCACGTGAGAAAATTTTTTTTTTCCACCTATTTTTTTTCCTTCCCTCTTTAATCTTCTCTCTTTTCTTCTTCACCCCTAAAAAAACACAGCATTAATGATCCTGAGCCACCACCCTTTGCTATTGTGCTAGTAGTGGGAACCAACAGACATCTTTCCATTTCTTCCTCTTTAATCCGGATGTTTTCAGTTGAAACTTTGACTGGTTTACCATTGTCTTTATCAATGCCATTAAAACTGATGCTCATTGCATCTTCAGCCCCACATTGCCTCTCCATTTTATATCTTCCACGTAGTGCAATCGCTCAAATATTATGTAGGGCTAAAGAATAAGCAATATGAATTAGGGTGCTAAAAACTTTGCTCTTAGCCGATGATCGATAGTTCCTAAGAAGTATGCTTTGTCTTATTGCAAACTTTTGTCAATGAACTCCATTTTTAACCTTCAGATTATAGTATTATTACATGTCACCTTAACAATACTCTCTAACTCTTCTTAGAAACCATGCTTGCCAATTACCTTGGATGAGAATGATATTATTCTTTTGCAAACAAAAATATTGGGAACTACCCAATCTGATTCCTGTTCCTTTCATATTTTTTGTTCTTAAACATACTATATTGTATTAATCTCAATCAGGATTTTAGAAACTGGTCTTGTTGCCTGATATTGGTCTAAGGCATTACAGGTATCAATATACTATGTATTAGTATGAACGTTACCAGTACATTATCGTGTTTGTATGTATCGACATGGACTGAGATTTAAAATCATGATTTGGACACTGAATTTCTAAATTCTTGCTAAATTAGTTTTTATCTTTGGACATGGTTGCCAACATTAAGATAGTTGATTGAACAAATAATACTTACACGTGAATTTCTTGCATCCTGTCCATTTTATGATTTTAGTCAAATTTTTTGTATATAATTTGTTAATTGTTTTCAGATTTCTATACGACTTGGCTTCACTAGTAAAAAGCTACACAAGCGGCTCTCTTCAATGCGAGAGAGGTTTGGGATGTGTTGGCAGGCCGAGATTCATGAAAGAACGCCAGTTTATCGAATTTGGACATTTGAAAATTACCCTTATCATCCACCTGGTACTTCACTTGCCAAAAATGAAGCAAAGAGAGATAAAAATGTTTTCTTTTTTCATTCAAATAACTCAACATCGCCTTTGTGCCAGTCAATAGTTCCATGCTCCACCAATGACGCTTTGTCCTTGGTGGAAAAAAATTGTGTTTCAATGCAATTAGTGCATTGTAACATTTCTCCTGGACCTGATGGCGCTGCAGAAGGGATCAAATGCTCTACAGACCAGCAAAGGAATACTATTGAACTTCCCATTCTGTCTTGTGTTCCGAAATCTGAAAGTACAGTGGCAACAGCAGTTAACAATGCCCATCAAATTGAGAAATACCATATTGATTCATCTACTTCCCTTGATGTTAAAGCTGTACAAAGGAATCGCCTTTTATTGACTTTGGTTAATACCAGGAGAGAAGAAAGGATAATTAAAAAGCTGCAGGTTATAAAATATTCTTCATCGCATCTTATATGCTTCTACTTTATTGCTATTTGTTGCCTTTCAGAGTTTTATCTTTTAGCATATTGAATTACCTGTCATCCTAGATTCATCCGACGTAAGGGCTTTTCCCCTTTCTGTCGTGTTTTCTCAAAAATCTTCTTTCTCCATAGTGTACTCCCCTGCCCATTTGTTATCGGTAACATTGTTATCTGATTTTGTAGTTTTCATTTTAGATATCCTCTTCTATGGTATGTCTGGTTGTTGTTGTTGTGCTATATTAATTATCAGGATATAACTGAGAGATGTTATAATTGATGATTACATGCATGAGAAATTATATAGTTTACTGATAAAGCAAAATAAAAGCCTTGACATTGTTGGATATTGTGCTTTATCATTCAAAATACATGAAAAACAGAAAGTAAATAGGTATCACAAGTATAAGGGTTGAGTACAAAAAATGTGCGTTTGCAGATCATGTTTGTGCATTGGCTGCTCTATTCGTTGATATACTTCCTGCAATGATTAAAATGATCTTGTATTATGTTATCATGCTTGCTTAGTTTGTTGGAGCTTAAGTTCCTTACAGGATTTTTGTACAAAGGTGAAGCTCTTGGGATTGAAATTCAAAAGAAATTTTGTTTGTTTATGTGGTACACATCGTTGAAGGTAATGCAAGTAATTTAGTGGAATCGCTGTAGACTCTATTAGTTTGAAGTTAAATATAAATTTTCAGCAAAATTTGACATGGTAAGCCAATCTATCTTAGGTTTGCGTTGAAGATTTCTGTGTAGCTTGAGGAAAATGTGAGATTTACTTAGCTAGTATGAATGTGACACAGGAATTTACTTAAAGGTTTAGGTTAGTGTAGCAAATTCAAGTCAGTGCATGCTTCTAATTATTGCCCGATTTCTTGGTAGTGCAAATCTATAGTACAGCATAAGAATTTGACTCTGTTATCCATGGTGTTGTTTCATGGACAGCAGTTCAACATTCTTGCAGATGACCCGTTCTTCAATATCTATATTTCGTGCTATAGTATAGCATATTTGCTGCAAATGGAAGTCAAGTTCAGGGATTTCATGTTTGGAACATTGTGTGAATTATATGATCTATTAAAATTCCCATAATTTTTCCTCTAACTCGCTTACTCTATATTTCTGCAGAAAGAGAAATTTGTTTTGATGGCTGAGTTATACAGGTGGCTGGAGGAACTTGACAAGGGTAAGAAAACAAAGATGTGTAGGAAAACTTTGACTAAAACCTTGAATAGACTGCAAAAGAAGGGTTTGTGTAAATGCATCCAGGTCAGCATCCCTGTTGTAACAAACTTCAATCGCCACCGTGCATCAGAAGTGATTTTGCATCCTTCAGTTGAGAACTTGTCGCCAGAAATTTTAGAGAAAATCTACAGAAAACAGAGAGATTTTGATATTCGAATCCGTGTACAAGCGTCAGCTAAATGTAGAAATGGCCAATCTGTGCAAAATTTGTCGAGTTTGAGCATGGCCTCACTGAATGTGGATGATAAACCTGTTTGCCTTGAAGCTATGCGTGCTAATGGATTTGTGTCTTCTAGGATGGTCCGAGCAAGGCTTTTGCATAAGTTTCTTTGGAGTTATGTCAACAATTCACCTAATTGGCATGATTCTGTAAATGCTAACCACTGTAGGGATGATCTTAAGAGCCTTCAGAACACATGCCACTTATTTTCACTTGATGAAGCTGTAAAGATGATGCCACTTGAACTTTTCTTGCAAGTTGTAGGTTCTCCAAAGGAGATTGATAGCATGGTTGAGCGATGTAGACTTGGCTTAAGGCTCTCAGACATACCTTCTTCTGAATATAAGAGTTTGTTTGACATTGGTGCGACATCTCGACTATCAAATATAATCAATGTATTGGTTCGAATGAAGGTAATTAATTTGCTCATAGTAATACATGAGATAATTTAATTAAATCTTTTAGTTTGTTATGAGTTACATTTAAGTTTTATGTAAGATTCTAAGAATTTACTTGTTGAATTGTTTTCAGAGCCTGCTACCTTTATGCAAGTTTGTGTTGTTAAAGGAAGTTGGGTTTGAAAAAGTAGATCATTGTATAGTATTATTAAATGTTTTCTTTATGCCTTTTATATGGACGCTAACTTACGTCATTGAAGAAATAGACAAACCATAATAATGATTATGGTAGAACAAGGGGATATACTAATATTATTATTGGCCATATTTGACATAGTTACACCTTTCATATTGGTGTCGGGATAGTAATTTGCCTTCTATATGTCATATCACATTCAGCCTTCCGTTTACCTTTAATTATTTTTTTTAATCTTCTAACGCAAGATTGTAAAACGTTTCAGCCTTGAGTTTAAGATATAAGAAGTGTATACTGCATGTAGAATTGCCTGTAATAGAGTGAAAGACAACTCATGATAGTTAAGTGTTTATGGTCTATGCACACGTAAGAGATATAAGTCAGCATCAATCTACATATAGTTGGAAAGAGAGTTGATTTTTCATATATATGAAAACAAGGAGAAACACATGCAAACATGAGGAATTTTTGCTTGATATACTGCTGAGAGAACCAAGGACATGAAGCTTGTTAGTTTGATTGAAGAGAAGGCTTTGGCAAGAGGTGAAGTTTTTGGATTTGAAGAGGAAAACTATGGTCGGTGGCAACGTTTAAAACACTATGTACCATATTGGTGGTACCGGCGCATGGTACTGGTTGTTGCATATTATATATATATATATATATATATATATAATTATTGATATTGATACTGACCATGTACCAATACCGATCTATAGTTGGACTTGTCTCTATGGTTGGTGGTCCCATCATATTTCCTATACGTAGATAGCAGATGAAGATGAAGAGGCAAAGATGAGTGAAAATGATGGTGAAGAAACAAGACACTAGGAGATATGAGGTACTCATAGAGCTACACTAATTAGAGAGGCCTTGACTGCTAATGACATTATAAGGTTTTAAATGTTGATCAATTGTTAGATCGATATGCATTGGTTTATTATATACTATATATATTATATATTATTGGTACAGACCGGTACCATTAGTACATGTGTTAGTACAAATCAGTACTAGTTGGTACATAGTATTATGACAATAGATTGGTACACCAATTCATATTGATATTAAAACCTTGGAAAAAGGTTGAATGTTATATTACATTATAAAATGATTATATGCTGCCCTTCATACAGAGACCGATTTACATCAATGATGGAAATATCGGTGTTGCCATGATGGTGTTGCAATAGTATTGGTGCCATAATGGTGTTTGTCATAGTTGTCATATAGATGTCTTGCCATATTCAACTTTCTATTTGCTCTAACATCCATATCTTCTAACTTTGAGAAATATTGTTATCCTACTACACCATATGCAAGTTGGATAGGAAGTAGTGTTTTTGGTGGTAGACGGGTGAGTAGTGTGTAAGAACCCCTCTCGAGAGGGAAATTGGGGAATAACAATATGAAACGATTGGTAATACCCCATAGGCTAAGGAGAAAATGGATGAATCTGCGTGATGTGGGGCTTGCGACTGACTAACTAGTTGGTGAGGCAATAGCTTACTAAGGCGATGATCAATAGTTGGTTTGAGAGGATGATTAGCCACACTGGGATGGTTGAGGCTGTTGTGGGGAATTTTCCTTTTGTACTAGAAAATTAGAAGTTTTAAATGTATCACCTTCATTTGACTTTTTTCATCTCGGTTTACACCCCGGTACAAAAAATTAATATATAATATATATTTGAATAATATCAATTTGTACGATATGTCATACATATCTGATAGTGAATCAATACAGTAGTACAAATTGGTATTTAAAATCTGGTATTGGTTTAATGTTAGCCTATTATAGACTAAATGAACTAACACTATCAGGTGCTGCATATAAAAATCTTGTAGCAGACAAGTGACACTTAAATCCCTATTTGGGGTTAATGTTGGACTTTTAGGTTGGGATTGAGCCTCATTTAACTTTTAGTTTTAGTAATTGCCAATTTGTGATTGATATAATTAGGTACTATGCTGTCACGCCCTGAATTAGGGTAATATTTTTTTTGAATATTTTATCCGTGAGTCAACGCTTGACTCGAGTCCGAATATGTCAACGTAGATATCGCAACGATCGAGACCGCTGGATTGGGCGCGACTGGCAGGGATGATTCCTCGAACCGACCCCCAGCTCGACTGTGGACTCGTGCGGAAGATCACTGCTGTTCCAACACGACTCGGATCAACGCTCGTGATCCACCGAAGATCGGTGTCGCTGAGTCGAACCAGGTTCACCCAAACCCGAATGGGGACTCACCCATAGCCGACCGCGTCGGACGGGGTCCACACATAGTTATCGAGCACGCGTGGAGAGAGAGCCAAGGGGAGTTAGCCAGACGTCCCACGTCGGGGAGCCGGACTCACCCACACGTCCATGGATCTAGCCGGCGCCCGGCGATCACGGACGGTCGTCCACTCGGCATCGCACGCCGGTGACAGAAAGAATTCAGCCGGCTCCTCTCTCGCCCGCCGGCGAAGAGTCCGGATGACGCTCTGCGAGCTACGTCACTCGTAGGTGACGAAGAAGCTTGCGGCCTCGTCCTTCTCATGCGCAGATGAGAACAGCTGGAAGGTACAAGCTACCCGAAGGCAACCGACCACGTGCACAAAGGCGTCGACAGCAGACGGTGGAGGTGCCATAGCACTCGTCGACGTGAAGAAACTCGTCCGCTGGCGGTTTGGAACCCGGACGCGCTGCAGGCGACGCGCGTTGGAGGAAATGGGGAGGAGACCACTGTCAACCACCGGCGGCTGCGGCTGGGGGCGCCAGGATAGAGGTTCGACGGCTGGTCGGAAGGGCAAGCTACTTCGCGTCGCAGAAGGGGCATCGACCTCTTTGCTTGAAACTCCGAGCCACGACGATCGGAGGCGGAAGGAGGGAGAGAGGCTCGGGCAATAGAAATGAAAACGCAGTTTCAGTCGCACGCAGGCGACGGCTGGAGCGGAGAGGGAGATGTTCGCACGCAGGCGAACAGGAGAGGAAGGAGAGGACTCCGCACGCAGGCGGAGAGGGCTTGTCCGGCAAGCTAACGCGTAGCCGCACGCAGGCGGGTTCGGACCGGGATTTCACGCACACAGGCGGCCGGCGCCGGACAGAGAAGAGACGAGGATGCCGACCGGAACGCTGGGAGAGCTCGCCGACGTTAGCGTCCGACGAGGATGCCGACCGGCCGGAGGAGAGGGGAGCGAAGGTCGTTGGAGACGGAGCGAAAGAGAGCCGGTAAGTTTCTTTTTTTCTTTCGAAAAACCCGTCACCACGAACGAAGGCAACGCCTTCGTTTTTTTCTTCGTCGCGCCCGAGACCACGTCCCATCAGCCCACTCGTCTTCACAGCGACACATCATGTCGCGTCCACGTCACGCCAACAAATGGGACGAATTCGCCGCGATTCGTCTGTTGGGTGAATTACAATCGGATCTGGATTCGGGCGGTGCCCGATCCGATCCGTTAAAATGGGTAGAAGCGAGATTGGGCCGGGCTGTTATTTGGGCCGCGCCCAAATTCGGCCTGCATGCAGGCCTAACACTAGGCTACTAGTATAACATGATTATGTGTTATGATCACTTTGCTCAATACTTGTTGATTAATATTAACAAAAACATTGGCCTAGTTATAAAGTTTTACCTTTGGTTTAGGTTGTACTCTAACATTGTAATATTCCAGCTTAGTCTCATATTAGAAGGAAAAGAAAAGATAGTATATATAGGACTTAGTGGGCTTATTATCATCAACTTGGCCTTTAGTATTTTAAATTGGGCCACATAGCCATTCCAACTCATTAAGGAAATGAGTCAGTTTGCTTATTAAGTAGATATTGTTATGCAAATAGAAAAGGGCTACAAGAATAATGGAGTCGTCATTGGGCTAACCTCACATACTGCCGACTAAGGGATAGTTCTATGAGACTAGGATATGTGTTGGGGCTTGGGCTTGATGATAACATTAAGATAGTATAGTATATCTTAACAATATAGTATATAGGACTTAGTGGACTTCCTACTATCAACTTGAGCTTAAATATTTTAAATTGAGTCACATTGTCATTTTGGCTCACTAAGACTGTGTTTTGTTGGAGGTGAAGAAAAATAGGAGGGGAGAAAAAGAAGGGAGGGAAGAAAAATAAGAGGGCAGAACTGGAAACACGTGATTGTCACGTGAAATAGGGATCGTGAGCTTTGAAGGAAATGGGGGCGGCGGCAGGGAAGCAATAGGCGGGGAGGTGACATGGCTAGTGGCAGCAGCGACGGTGGGAGCTCGCGGCGCTCACGGCGGCAACATCGGTTGGGCTCCCGGCTTTTACATGCGGCAGGGAAGCAGGCAAGCGGCGAGCTCACCTGAGCTCACCTGGGCAGTAGGAAGTAGGTGAGAGGGAGATCGGGTGGCAGGGGAGTTTCGAATGGGCGGCAAGGAAGCTTTGAACGGCGACACCAAGGCGAGGAGGGTGACCGGAGGAGTGATGGGAAGGTGAGGAGGGCGACTGGAAGAGCGATGACGAGGTGAGGAGGGCGAGCTTGCGGCGGTGGCGTTAGTGGGGTGAGCTTGCAGAAGAGGGTGGGCGATGAGGAGGAGAGGTGCGCCAGGGGAAGAAGTACAAGAGGCGGTGGCAGCTGGGAGGACGAGGGGAAGGGGTGGGGGGACAGGGAAGGGAGAGGGAGAATCGGCGCCCGGGCGCGCACGCCGTCTCTCCACTTTATTCGGGCACACGATTTGGAGAGAAAACTGGGTAGTTTTTTTCCCCATGTTTTCTTTCCTCCCAATAAACAAAAGAAATCTTTCTTTTCTTTCCTTTCTCTCCTCTTTTCTCCCAAAAAAAACACACCCTAAGTAGTTCATTGGTCAATTTGCTCATTAAGCGGGTCATAACATACATCTTGGTTGCCTTGTAAATTTTGGTCAATTCCACCTACCAGAAAATTCTTGATTAGGAACTGTGTGGAGGGTTCTCAAGGTAATTTAATTTATCATGATTTTCTTGATTTTGCATTATCATGAATTTTCTCAACTGGACAGTCGTTTATTAATGTTCAAATTTATCTAATCAAGATTGATCTAAGGGGTAAATGACCCTCTTGCAGACCTTAATTTGTTGAATTTGATGGATGAAATGTCTCTTTTAGATCGGTCAGCTATACTACTTTGTGTTAAGGCTTTAAGCCTTTCTTTAATTAGTCGTCTCCCCGTAATTCCATTGATGCGGATCTATGTATTCCAGGTCCCAGGGTATGAATGCTTTTTGTCTCTAGTTAGCTTCATTCTTCTCGGCACTTATTATTCTATGAAATCTGCTTATCACTTATTTTGCTGATCCTCAGATCAATGGTTCTTGCAATTTCTTCTTTCCAATGATTAAAAAAACAATTTTATTTTCTAGCTTTTGGAAAAGAAGTGTTTCTTGGTTAAGCTTAATCACGTTTCTTGAAGTCAAGCTTATAAATACTTCATTCTTACTCACAGTTGCACGTAGTTCCATATTTTATCTGAATTATATTATGTTTAAAAACTTAGTCCATGAGAACTAGTCCTATCTTAGACCGGTAAATACAGAATATATCAACAATACATGCATCTATACTAGACTCGGACTGATATATACCTCCTATACTGGGAATGGTTTTTTAAACCTTGAAATTCTGAAGGATACTAAACAGCTAGTTTCTGATGTAATAATCAATTTAATATAATTATTCTCAGCTATAGGTGAATGCTAACATGCTTTCTTCACATATTACTAGTTGATTCAACTAGTGAGAGAGGGACTTGCTGAAGATGGCAATGATCTACATGCTATTCTTACGTATGCTATGGAACTGAGACCATATATTGAAGAACCAGTTGCACGGACAATAACGCCTTCATATATTAAACCTGACCTTCGTCCTAGAATACGGCATGATTTTCTCCTTTTAATGCTAGAGGCTGTTGACGTATACTGGGAAACCTTAGAGTATTGCTTTGTAGCAGCTGATAAAGAAGCAGCATCACATGCATTTCCTGGTTCTTGTGCTCACGAGGTTAGCTATTTCATCTAATTTTTTCTGTTTTCGTTTTTTGCCTTTTTGGTGAAATTGTTGATTATATTTTGGGAGAATACGATGAGTAATGAACAAAAGGATGGTTTCTAAATTGCTATTCAATTATTTAAATCTATCAACTTGCTATAGTACAGATACTTCAATATATACATCGTGAAAGTATTTCAAGTGAATATTTTTTCACATGAAATTGGTATCTTTGTTAAATTTCATCTAATTAATTTGGTATCTTTGTTACATTTCAACTAATTAAATTGGTATATTTCAATCTAATTTGAAGTTCATGAACTTTGGTTTGGTGCCTATCCAAATAATCACTTACCACCCTCGAGAAATGAGAATTTCACATAGTATTACAACATCTTAAAAAAATTAGCATTTCATTGCCTATATATGAATTCCCATTTTTATAAATGATTAACAATTTGATTTACTTATGTTAATCAAGGCATGTAGTATTGTTTTGTATTAGTGTATCATTCTTGGACCAGATTAGTACATATGGTATATAGATTATACTAACACACTTTACAGCCAAACTTAGATCATCTTGGACTACATTTTTTTATTTCCTTGCTCCTTCGATTTGATTCCACATATTTTGTAAATATGCAAACAAATGTAAAAAATTAGTTTGAGGTATTTAGAATTGAAATTATATTGAATTTGGATTTACATGCAAGGAATTTGATGAAAATTTTGAATTGTGATATCTAAGAAGTGCATATTAGTTTTGCTTTTGAAGCAGAAACCACCCCTCGTATACAATCCCATATGTCTTGAGAACCTGCAAAATTGAAAATTAGTAAGTTTTTCAAATTTTATAAACTGTATTTGAATGGAAGTACTTGCACTTTATATCTTACATTGCTAGAAGCACCTATTGGGCTTGATTTTGAATTGCTTTGACTTCAATTCGATTCCACGTCTATTTGGAGCTTTAAAACAAAGATTGATTGTTTTATGATGTTTATAAATTGTATTTGAACGGAAGTACACATAATTGAATAATAATATCTTATCTTGTAGTAGGAGCTATTATAATATCTTCTCTATTAAAGTCCCTTAGAACAAGCTATGACTATAGCTAAAATTATGCCAACTATCAAAATTGATGACAAGTTGCATGCGACTTAGGCCAATTTTGTAATTTCGCTATGCCCACAGTTTAGAATCTTCTCATGATATGTGATACTAGTACTTTGAAGAGTGCGCACTTATTAAATTGGTGTGCTTTTAAATACTAGTTCTGTAGCAACACATGGCGCCATTAAAATACATTTGTATCACATATGTAATCATATATATGATACTGTCCTTGTATTACCTATATAAGGTCAAACTGGTATGTTAGGCCACACCAAATGGTATGGATTGATTTTTAAATCTAAGTAGGATGAACACTGCAACTATTGACCCTAGTACAAGGACTAGGTATACATGTGAGAAGTTTTTGCATTGTACTTTTGTTGTTGGTTGGGGCTATGATGATTCTAATGGTTTAGTGGAGTTTATCTCTTTGTATTTATTAAATCTTTGCTTTGATAGAGTTGAACGCATCTCTCTCTGATAATGTTAAATAATTCTCCTTTTTGATCGTGCTCGATTGACTATTATGGTTTTTATCTTGTGTAACATGTCTATTCCTTGACTTTATAAGTCGATATTGCTGTGTTGATAGAACAGCCGTCCATCTTCTTGGCTTTATTGTTTGTGCTTGCACAATTATCTATGTTGAATCGTTTCATACCTTACAGCATAGGCATGTATCAAAGATAGAAGAGGTTTCTTCGAAGCCTTGGTATTCTTGCTCTTTAATTGTGGATAATGAGTTAGTTTGAGCATTCATCTTTCTTGTGCATTCATCAGATGGTATTAATAATATATGTAATATATATATATATATATTTGTGTTACAGTAGTAATTTGGAATAGAGCTCTAAAAATTATGAAAAATGCATGTGTGCATTCCTGCACAGACAACATTAAGTGGTTGTAAGCAACTAAGCATAACTTTGCTCACCTTTAATTGATTCACACAAAAGTCTACAATAGGCTCTTCTACTAATGCTTCGAATTTGAAAATATAGTTTATACCTGCTACAGCATACGCTTAAAGTTACAAGTTTTGCTATATGGACAAAATAAAGTATTGAAAAGAGTTATTGATTTATTTGACTCATCATGCATCCAAGATGAGGAACATTTGATATAATGGCGATCTATATAATCAAAGAAGATCCAATTACGGACAAGTCAAGAGATCTAGAACATTCATATTAATACATTTCTTTGCTAATAAAATATATTAATGCGAGTCTGTCCAACCAATCACACAACAAATGCATGCTAAAGAAGATGAAGATATTAGGATATAGCAAAAAAAAATGTTAAGCCACTCGACAAATATCCAGTTATAGTAGCATTAATCGTCTTGACCTTAACAACTTGTTCAGCCACCAAGACTATTTACTCAGCTATAGTAGAATGTGGCAAAAAACAAGCAGATGGAAATCTATAATGGAGAAGTTGTTTCTCTTGGTTGAGACATAAGAAAGTAGAAAACACTTCTATAAAAGAGGAGGAAGCTACAAATGTAGAGACCTCATCCCCTTTGATTCACGTTTTTTTTTTAAAGTCCGCAATGATTCAAGTGACAGGGACATCGATAGTAGCACAAGCACAAATAATAATGTTAGAATAGTTAGAGGAGCAATAAGAGAGTCATGTTCCCTTGATTTAATAAAACATCAAGATGTGGACATGCAAAGTCCGATCTACACATGCTACTTTGATGAAAATCACAATGGTCACTTAAGTAGGATGGCCATAAGTAGGATAAAAGGTATCTTTTAAAATTTATCAAATGAGAGTTTTTGTAAGAGGCAATAGTCATGAAGGATAGTACAATACAATGAAAATCAAAGCCTACGGTGAGATATGATCAAACCTACCTAGTGTTTTAAGTATGCTAGATTCTTATCATGGTCACAACCTATCTTCACGGGCTACAAATATTATGTATTCTGCATCTTTCGCATGCCTTTTCATATACACCTTCCATGCCGATTTTCTTTCTTATTATAATCCCTGCCATTCTAGTCCAAATCATTGATCACAAGGATTTGTTGAACATTGGCAATCAATGTACCAATGCCAATGTCGTGGGGGGATTTTCAGTGCAACATCATTCACTTGAGCTATTTGTTCTCTTTGTAATACTTCGTGGATGAAGTTTACTTATCTGGTTGAGGTTTCTACTAAACTAATCTTGGTAAAGAAGATTCTAATAATGAGTCAAGATATCACAATTCAATTTATTTCGTTGTTTTCTTTGAGTGAAGTATAATTTTGGTTCTATTTTATCCTAAATGACTGTGTAACTAATAAATTTAATAACATTGTGTTGATTGGTTTGTTCTTATCATTTCTAGTGTTGGTATGGTCTGACAGGAGGTTAACATTGTTGCTTAGATTATTATTTTAAGCCCTACTGCTTATCATCAGCTAATTATCTTTAGCATGGCTTAGTGACTCAATCTAACCAGCTCTGATTAGTTTAGTATAAACTCAACCTTGCAGTAAGCCAGATCAAGAGAAACGAAAATCATCTTAATTTAGAACCATGTTTATATACTTACCAACTAATCCTTTTAGGTTGCACATCCACAAGCAAGTCCATACACTTCATAAATAGCTCCTTATCATTAGTTAAAGTCATAAAGTGTTAAACAAGAATATCTCAAGTCATGATATCTTTTCTTGTCTGACTTACTATGCCAATGTATAAATTCTTTTAACCTTTTTAGTTAACTCTTACATGGCATGTTAGGTTTTTCGAAGTCGTTCATGGACTTCGCTACGAGTGATGACTGCTGAGCAAAGAATGGAGCTTCTGAAGCTTTTGGACACACTTGATGCAAAGAAGAAAGTGTCATTTAAAGATTGTATTAAGATTGCTAGGGAGGTAAAGCTTACAGTAGAACAGGTAGTCTTTTGTCCTGCTTCACTTAATTCCCTTTGGTTTTATTTTGTTGAGCAAAATGTGTTTCTTTTCTGTTCACCATTTAATATATGAGGATTTTTCCAGTTTGGTTTTCCCTGAGGATTTTAGCGCTGATGTTTGATTTGTTAATATAGTAACATGTGATCATTTAGGAATGTTAAAGTTGTTTGGATAAGTGTTTGAGTTGTTTATGAAATACAATTAGTTGTTTGATTATGTATTAGAGTGAACCGGTATAACTTGGTGCTTATACCTTAGAGGTTCCTATAAATCGTAGTTGCATCTTTCCTTGTATATCAACCCTCCTCCCTTCTCTCCTACATAACCCCTCTTTTGACCACCTGTAGCAACACTCCACCCGTAGATCCTCTTCCTCTCTCTTTTGCCTCACACATGCAGCATCTCTCCCCTTCCAAGAAGTCTTCTTCTTTGCAAATAAGGTTACAACACCTCCCATTGCTTTCTCACTGTGCTGCTTCAAACTCTCGTTTGTAGTGTATAGGTTCCACATTGACCTCTAGTCATTTGCTCAACTCCTTGTTTTTGCCTCTTCATGATGGTTGTGAAATCACTTAAGGCGTCCCTTAGATAGTTGGTCGGTTGCTTCAGGATGTTGCACTGATTGTGTTGTATTTGCATGTCAATTGCACTAGTTGGTTGATGCTCCAATTGGCATTCCAGTTGTCGCCAAGTCCAATCTTGTTTCGATACTAGAAAAAGGTCGGTACCGATTAGAGTGGGTAGAGCGGAAGAAAGGAGTTGAGAAGATAAGGCCGAGGAGGAGACAAAGAAAAGACAGATGAAGATGAAGATGCTACTGTGTCTTGGGGAGAAGAAGGAGAAGACAAAGAAAAGACAGATGAAGACGAAGATGCTACTGTGTCTTGGGGAGAAGAAGGAGAAGCTATAGAGGCAAAAAATTACATACAAATTGATGAAGTTTCTACGAATAGTAGGAATGACGAACTCGGTACATATTTGTGCTGTTGAGCATCACAAATAGCTGACTTAAACTAGACCACAGAGTCTTCAATGTTTTGTTGGAGGGCTTCAAGCAGAAGTTATAGACGAAACTTCTGCCAAGAAACAACAGACTTAGTATCCCTTGGTTTCATTTCGTACTAGCCTATACGTACCGATCCAAAACGATTTTTAAAACTTTGATTGTTGCCATTTATAGAGTTGCTGTTGTCTAAGGGGTTGATTGACAATTTCTATCGATGGTTTGATGGTGGTTGTTGTTGGTGGTTGGGAGTTTTCAGAGGTTGCTGATGGGCGTTAGTTGTTTGTCTAACACTTATAACTTCTATCGCTTCCATGTGCTTATGTGCTCATCTCTCTATTGCATACTCCAAGCCACAAGGTAGTTACACCTAAGTCCCAACTACCACGCACCTTGCAATATGCTCCACATCCATATAAAGCCATGTTATACTTGGCAATGCAGACCCTCGATTGTGTAATTGCGTGTATCTTGCTCTTGGCCACACCCAAGTGTCTAAACTTGTCTTCGTAATCTATATACACTTGTGCTAGTCTATACGCTCGCACTTGCCTGTGTACCATGCTCATTTGGTTATGCACACCCACGAACGCAATGTACCTGAGTCATTGTCGTGCTTTAAGAATAGACAAGTGCTTCGGTAGATGTCTTGAGTCGAAAGCCTATGAGAAAACAAAATATACAAACCTCAGCCTTTACACGAGCTATGCATCAATAACCCTCATTGTTTAGGGTCCATAGCCTATGGACCAATCTGCCCTTGAGTGGTCACTCCTCTGCGTTCTTCGACAAGGAGTGCAACGTCACTACATCCATTGGACGTAATTGTAAATATGGTAGAATTTCTTATTCTAGTTATAAGATACAGTGATCTACGATTTATTTAATCTTATAAAAGAGTTGACTAAATATTGAATCCACGAACCTTCCACTTGCTAATTTGTTAATTGCTAACTCTAATTTGTTAATAGCTAACCTAGGCCCCTAAGCTATTCAAATATTTAGGGCAGTACAAGATTTTTTTTTTTTTTTTTTTTCATTTGATCCTCTTCTCACACAACATTATTGATCAATAATTTTCTAGGATTATCATCAACCTATCTTTAACTTGCTAGAACCCAATCTATGGACTTTGTTGCAAGCATGTTTTCTACCTGCTTTGGTGAGGCACTAGTACATAGACCTAATGTAAACAAAATGTCGAAACTGGTTTATTAAGTAGTATTGTTATATTTTCATTAAGGATTGAGAAAATGCTCTGTATTGGGTGATATAGCTGATATGTACAATTCTGATCATGGACTAGGTGTAAACCGACATTGATTATTGCCACTCCCCTTCACATGCTCGTAGATAGGCAAACTTCCTCATAGCAATCTCAGCCCAGGTTTAAAGTGTTATTTCATACTGAGCAGTACAAATCAGTCTGACCATAGACTACTATAGACTACTATATTGTCGGTATTGGCTATATATATAGAATTTTAGTACCAATCGATATCATTGGTGTCGTATGTCAACTGTACAACAGTACAAGAAAGTAGACGAGCATGGCGGTTCCTATATCTCTGAGGGGTGTACGGTATCAATACATACTGGTCCAGTGAAAAATCGGTTTATCATTAGTATTGAAAACCTTGATCTCGGTGAGCTCCAAGCTCTCCTTACGACAACAACAACACTCATTCGGTAATGAGCTAACGAGTGACTCCTCTTGAAGGTTGGCTCGACAATCGACTCGCCTCAGTTTCGAGTTGTTGCTCTAACTTACTACTCCCCACCCTCACCCCTCATCTGTGAGCGACTCACTCGTTCTCCTATAGCTAGCTCCCTGGTGTCACACATGACTTCCTTAAAGGGGAGGCCTAGTAGTTAGTTTTGCACCTCAGTTATGAGCCACTGCCCCAACCTGTGGCTCTCTTCGTCAAACAGTGAGCTCACTTGCCCCCTTGCCCCCTAGCAAGCTCCCCGGAACTGTACGCAACTTTTGCTAAATGGTAGACTTGGCAGTCGCCTCCCCTTCTTGTTCAGATCTGCTACCCCAGTACGGATCTCTTCTCCCCCAGGTAGTTAGCTCCTTAGCACTGTGCATGAATTCCCTCAAAAGGCAGGCCTAATAGTCCTCTCCTCTCTTGTTCTGTGCCGCTACCCCAACCTGCCACTCCCTTCCTCTCCTAGAGTAGCACTCAAGTATACCAACTGTATTGTGTGTCGATACGGTCTATATACTAGTGTGTAGTGTTCTGGTCAATGGTGAGTTTACTAGTATGGACCACTATTACCTTAATTTTTAGATTCCAAACTAAAACCAAAACACGACTGTTCCAATCGGTAGGTATTTAGCTTTAAAATTGGTGCCGATGGTTATATTCTCATATCAGCCTATCCATTTCTAAACATGCTTACATGAAGTTATTAATAATGGAACTATTTGCTTGCAGTGTTACTCATGCATATCATAAAATCTACCAATTTCTGTATATATTCACATGAAATTTACTAACAAAAGGGAACACTTGAATGCATTTCTACTTGTGGCATCATTATGAACAACATAAAGACATAGAAAAGAAAAGGTATTTAATGGTACCGATTGAAGAGAAAAGAACTATATGCACATTGTGTATGATATAATCGAAAGCTCTAGATTCACACAGTTTGGTTCCTTGGCTATCCTTATGTTTGTTTGACCTTAGTTAATTTACTTGGCTGAATCAATTATCATCCGATGGTTGAACCTAGTCAACAAATCTAGTTTGATAGCTTAACAAAGACTAAGTTTGTGTCCACCTAAAGTTGGGTAAATCCCATCACTTACTAAAAAATGAAAATATGACATGACAACACTGGGTAGATAGAAGCCCCACATCTTGTCATGAGTGACATCATATACAACCCAACCAAACTAAGTTTCAAACTCAAATATGTAATTGCAAAATAAACTCTACAAACTTACTAATCTTAAGAAATCACGCTACTGAATACTACAGCCCAGAGCGGGATATTGTGCCGCCGATATTTGTTGACTTAGTCAATGGGTCATGCTATGTTTGGCCCATGTCAAGCTGTTGCGCAGCCTGTTGGCCACTTCTACCTAATATATTACCTTATAAGCTAATTCAAATAAAAAGGAGATCACCATGTATCGGAGAAGAAAAAAAAGATAGAATTCAACCTCTAAAACCTCTAAAAGCATTAATCTAGTTTACCTCTTCCCTGAATACCAAAAAATATTGTTAACTCAAACCACCACTTTAGCTCTTGTTATTGTTTCTTGCGTAGACTTGAAGGAAAAAGTAGACTTGAAGGAAAAAGTTAACGGAAAAGGGGGACTCTAAGGCATAAGGGAGAAAGAGACATACAAATCAAGTGAAAAAAAATACGGTAGTGGGTTATCATTATGCGCTAAACTTACTGGGATCCCAAGGTCTTTAATCTCTCAAGGCATGACGTGCTCGCTGAGCAATGTGAGATACAAAAATCCAATAAATTACATTTGTGTATATGTTCACACGTGTGCACACATGACATTTTAGATGAAACTACTTACTCAAATAAGTAGTGCAATATTCTAAGCTAAACAATAATCGCAACATTCCAAGTCAAAACTTGAAAAAAAACCACATGATCACAACATTTGTGTATATTGAACTTGAACACATTTTGTAATCTAACCAACAATCACCATATCATAGTGTCACGCATCATAATCTCATAAATCAAAACATGGTAAACAATCAAACACTTCATTCATTATCATCAAAATCCTTTGGATTATAACCACTTTCATCCATATCCTCGAGATAACAAGTTTCCTCGATGAATTTATACTAAATTCGTATGAATTACAAACTAAGTCGCTAGATGTTTTCCCTAGGTCTCGTGGATTTACTATCACGTTCCTGAACCCCCAAGAATATATGCTAACCAATTCAAGAAAAAAGCATAAATATATTTGAAAATAAATTACGCAATTTATTAATATGACATATTGGGTTTTGATCAGTTATGGGATCATTGCATGCTTGTTTCTATTATAGAATAGAATTGGCAAAGATGGATAGGATTGATTGCACTTGTGGAAAGTAGATTAGATTAATTAAGCATGCAATTGGCTACCAACTGTTTGACATTGCATTTATTGACTGGAAATTAGCTTGAAGTGTCAACAGTAAAGAGAAGCTGGAAATGGTTTGTATTTGATTTGAAAGTCATGTAATGTCCCTTGAGAATAAAGTCGTAAACTGGCGTTTTTTGCAATGGACATGACCACTGCTAATCTCCAGATTACAATTGGGGCTGAGGCCGTTGGACTCTATGAGAAAGAAAACTAGATAACCAAGGTTTGTTAAGTATATCATTTGTGAAGCTTTGGCAGCATTTTCTTTTCCAGATGACTGGGATTTTAGTCATGGAGTGCACATAGAGTTTTTACCTTCCCTATTCTCTGCTTTGGATGTGGCTCTTGTAATAGCATGCCTTTCTTTGAGCATCCTAGATTGATTATAGTTGGTATTGTGATCGTCCAATTTGCCTTGATGGTAATTGATTTTGGTATTACAATTGTGGTACAAAATTACATGTTATCCACGAATCAAATTGTCCCATACTCTCTGCAAACACCTTGTCATTCAACATTGTTGTTGTTTTCTTAAAGTTAATAAATGGTCTTCTCTATAGGAATACTCATAACTTGGTTTTCAGTTTGTCGCTCCAGTTGCTTTCACAAGGTATATTAAAATCTATTGTTTATTAGATTTTTGTATCATAACACATTTACATAAATAATATTTGGTCCTTAAACCATGGGGAAGCTTTTAGATATGAATTGACTAAGGTAATATTCGTTCAACCTAGATTTGATTTGCATATAACTTTGTTTATGCAGGTAATTCGTGTCTCATATGATAGGCGGAAATCCCGTCCCTACACTTATTCCAGCAGGTTAAACTCTAAAAGATCTGAAAATCATATTGATAGGGATAAGGGTGAATCGTTTAACATCAAGAGGAAGAGATCTTTGGGGTCTGAGGAGAATTCCCTTGAAGAAATTGAAAAAGGTTTTAATAAACTAAAAAAATCAAATGCATCTGGTGTTAATGCCCAAAACACAGAAAGAGTCATATCTTCTCCGGCAAATGAAATCCAACTATCAGCTTCTAAAGATCTTAACAATGTCGATCATGCAGTAGATACTAAAATGCTAGTGGAACATGTTAGACGTCATGGTCTCTTAAGTCGTGCAAAGCAAATACCTAAACGTGCTAAAAGATTCTTCTGGAATGATAGATTGGACAGGTATGTCAATTTGCGATAGGCACAGTTATTATATATTTCTGTTACTGGCTGCTTGATTAGTGTAGCTTTAAATCTAATATTTTGCATGTTTTCTTTTGCTGGAGCATTATGGTGCTACAGGCAACTAGTGATGCAATATTCAAGGCATCGTGCAATTTCTGGGGCAAGATTTTATCGAGTTGATTGGACCTCTCTTGCTGATCTTCCAGCATTACCTGCCACCTGCTGTCGTAGAATGGCTTTGCTGAATAGTAATTGTAATATCAGAAGAGCAGTGATGCGATTATGTAATCTACTCGGAGAACGGTATGCTATGTACCTAGAGAGAGTGCGCATGATAGAGGAGAAAGAACCTGTTTCTCAAAATTCATCTCTTACTTATGAAAGTTATTCTGAGTCAAATTTATCGCAATACTTTTGGGATAACTTTGAAGATCCTGATGTAAAGATCGCTGTTGATGAGGTCCTTCGCTACAAAAGATTAACCAAGTTTGGGAGTGTTAAGAGACTAGGACTCAAACATGGAAAAAGGTGGCCAGTTATTCCTCCAGTTGATGGCACGAATGCTAATGTACATGAATCTGTATGTTGCTGTTTTCTTCTCTATTTGCATGTGATTGTTTTTCTTGCAGTTTTAACTTTTAACGTGACGCTTGTTTTATTTAGTCTCAGATTGCATCTGACGAACAGAATAAGATTTCAAAATCTGGTAGTACGGAATCTCAGCAGCACATTGCTCAACGCAAAAAACTGACTGCGTCAAACATGTCCAGATCTCATCATTCTCAGGGAAACCTTGTGAAAGTTTTAAATAAAAGGTGCAACATCATGAAAAGGGAAGTGTGTGAATCATTAGCAATAGCCAATGCTATTGAGCTTCTCAAAGTTGTCTTACTTGGTACATCTGCATCACCTGAAGTACAATGCTCTTTAGTAGCAACTCTACAACTGTATTCAGAGAATGACATAGTTGCAGCATTTACTTACCTCAAAGAAAAGAACTTTATCGTAAGTATTATCTCCTTTTTTTAAAAGGATATAAGCCAACACGTAATATTTGACCCAATTTTACCATAAAAGATATCAGGCATATCTTTGTGCCTGAACCTATCTTTCTAACACTATGCATCTCATTCAACTATTCAACCTATGGCCTGTTTTATATATTTTTTGCAAAATAAGAGAATATATCTGCCTTTATGTGCTTGAACTTATGAACAATTTTAAGATGAGAACACAGGGTTTCTAGTTCTTAATTCTCATGTCCGACTAATCTGGCTTAGAATCAAATTATACTGAATCTCATTGATGCAAGGTTTATAGGGGAACCATTTTTTGGCATCCAGGGAAACCCCTTTGAAGTTCAAGAATGTTACTGACCCTTCGTTCAAATGTCCACGACAAAATTTCAGCACAAACATTTCAATTTCTCATTAGCACAACTGACACTAATCTAGCATCATAATATATATTTTTGGAGTTTCAAATCATACATCAAGGAAAAACTAGGTTAATATCCCCCTTCCTGAAAGAACCAAAACACATATGACCCATTGTGAAATTGGCCCATTAATTTGATGACTACGTTAACAGTAGGAAGTTCATTAGGCCTTCCCTTGATGTCATGTTAATTTTTCTCTCAATTCATGTCAGACTAAATTGGGGCATCGTAATTATCCTCAATATTTGATGCCTTCCTCAAGATCAAGAGTTAGCTCATAGATAATAATTCTCCATAGTAGGCATTATGTGAGGTTAGTCTAGTGACAACTCCACCATCCATGATAATCCCTGATCTATTGGATTCTCACCATGCAGTTTATGATGCTTTATACAGCATGATTATTCTTTTCTTCTCATTTGGAGAGTAAACTAGAATTTCACAAAGCCTTTTCTTTTCTTTACCTCTCATTAGGAAATTCTCCATAGCATCACTCATAGAGAGAGTAAGTGGGGGAACTACCCTTTAACTACCTCCTCTTGTCAAACGTAGCCATCTGCATTTAAAAGTCAAAATCAGTCAAAAAAATCAAATCAAGGATGTAAACTTTTTCTCCTAATTTCATTCTTTTATATAAGATCCATATTGCTGTATCTTTAGTTTATTCTTTCACATTTTAGCAATCATAATGTAGCCCCTGTACTTTACAACCAGGTCTTTATCACTAAAATAATACTTATAGGCCATTCGGTTTTGAACCATTACAGTTGGTGCAGAATATTCTGCTGCAATTTGTTGAATAGTGTATGCTTGCTTTTGGTTAAAGTTTATTGAAGTCCTTAATGTGTGTTAACGCATTACGAATGAAATGTCACATGTCACATAAGTTGGTAATTCTAGTTGTAAGTACTTATCTAATTGATTCCTATCTTATAATTCTAAATACTGATCTGTTCATTGTTATTACTTGATTGTCCCATCGAGCAGGTAGTTGGGCATGGAAGTCGACGCTTTGTGCTTTCAAAAAAGTTCTGGCATCATGCTTCTTCTTCTCCCTTTCCAATTGATTCAGGAAAGAGGGCTGATGATTTTTCCAGTTGGCTTAGCAAGCAAGAGGGAAGTCTAATGGTGGATGGAATTAATCTGACTCAAGATTTACAATGTGGGGAAATTTGCCACCTATTTGCCCTTGTTTCATCAGGCGAGCTCTCTATTTCACCATGTTTGCCAAATGAAGGGATTGGAGAGGCTGATGAACCACCGGAAGATGATAATACCACTTATTCAAATAACCTAAAACGAAAAAGTTCTGAAGTTGAATTGAGGGACCATAAAAAGGTTAAGAAACTCAGGTTGGGAATGATAATTGACAATGATTATTGTTCTCGCAGAGAAAAAGGATTTCCAGGCATTAGAGTTGTTATAGATCGTCAAACTATTTCAGAAGCTGACACATATATGACTCTTAGAGTGCAGGAAAACCTCAAATCTTCTCTTTCATATGACAGTAACTGTAAAGAACTCTCATGTGAAGCAAATTGTACCCCCTTGCTAAGTAACTATCAGAATTCTGGAGGCAGCATAGTTCTGGACAAATTACCATGGGCTGTTATAATCAGCTATGCTGAATATTTATCTTCTGTACATCTTGGGACTAACAAAGCAACTAATTTTTCACCTGAGCTTTTCATAAACGTACATTCTGCTGTTTGCCAAGCTGGTGAACGAGGCATGGATATGCAAGAAATTTCTGAAGCTGTGGATAAGCAAGGTATCATGCATCTCCCTGCATTTTTTCCTCGTGCTCGGTCAGATAATATCTTCTTGTTTAGTCATTGATTGTTGAGTTTCTCTTAGTAGATTATTCAGTTTTCACTCATTGTATGTCTTTACAGTTTTCACTCATTGAATGATGGGGTACTTGAATCAGAAGAATCTACATAAGCATTTATGGCATATATGCACCTAATCCTACGCCTTTCACCTCAATTCTTATTTTATTTTAGTGGCACTATTGGTTAGGTCATCTTGTATTGTTGAAAGGTCAACTTTTTTTTATTTGTTTGTTAAGAGTATTTTTTTTATTTATGATGCTTGTTAATTTTTTAAGCATAATAAGAGTTTATCTCCTTTCTAAGTTAGTTCATTCTTATACATGAAGCCGAACTCCTAGTCCAACTAGTTATGATTTTTTATTTTTGTTTTTTCATTTATGATTATTATTTCATCCATGTTTATATGCTTAGAGGGGATCTATTATTCTTGATGTATTAATGCTTTGGATTTTGTTCACAATACATTTCAAAAATTATGAACAAGTTTTGAGAAATCAGTCCAAACCGGCAGAAATTTTTGGTTTGTACTAGTCTGAGATAGGTCCGATTTCATTGCAGCACTATATCATTATAGTTGGTTTTACTTTAGCACAGACCTGATTGATACATCGATTTGGACTGGTTTTTCACAGTTTGCTTATGAATATCAATTTTCCAAAGGACCACATATGGAGGTTCGTTGTAGCATACATGTCAAAAATATTTTCCTAGAATCATATATTGAGAATGATATACTCTATTTTCTTGCTCTTATATGAAATTGAATATGAAGGGCTACACCATTCTCCACAAATGAACATTGTCACTTAACTTCAAATAATAAAGTTTGAAGCAAGGTTTTGAAAATTGGTCCGCACCAGCTAGTTTTTCAGTATGGCCAGGTACCGGTACATACCAATTGGTTTTATATTAATTTCGATAAAGCTGATAGAAATTGATCGGTTTTGTTTTTATTATTTATTTTACTATACACCCTTTACAATGTTATTTTTAAATTTTTTTTATATATTTTTTTAACGTACACCCTTATGGGTGATTGTTTCTACTATATAAGAACAACTTTGACAATAGTCTACTAAACATGTGGAATTAAACATACCAATTGGTTTTATATTAATTTCGATAAAGCTGATAGAAATTGATGGGTTTGTTTTTTTTTTATTTTACTATACACTCTTTATAATGTTATTTTTTAATTTTTTATAAATTTTTTAATGTACACCCTTATGGGTGATTGTTTCTACTATATCAGAACAACTTGACGATTTGAGTCTACTTAACATGTGGAACTCAACATATTAATACCACATGTTTTGGAAAGAATTTCAAATGTGAGCACTACAAGGTGGATCTAAGTTGTGTGAAATTAATTGCCTATATAGATCCACATGAGCCACGTCACTCATTTTGATATTAGCGATATGTTTAGGTAATTATGTATTATTCCTTGTACAATTATATGTTAATTCCTTGATAATACGTTTCCACAAGATTCATTATTAGGTTTATGTAATGAATAGTGAAGGGAGACCAAATGATGTGAGGGTAATCATTTTTAACCACCTCGCCTGACCGGTGAAGTTGCTCCTATTATTCATCACAAGTTAGGTTATTAATTATGCTATAAATTATCAAATTTGAAGCTAACCAAACCAAATCATGATTGATTTGGTTTATTTTTGATTAATCCGACTGGTACCAGTGGTCCACATTGTTGGTACCGTCAGGACTACAACTTATATGTACTAGTCTGACAGGAGACCAATACAATTGGTTGGATAAGTTTTTCAAACCTTGGTTTGAAGTAAACCTCATAGGCCTAGTGTTAGGCCATTGGGCCAAGATGGGGGCGTGGCCCAATTCTGGCCCAACCCAACTAACCAAACCCAGCTGGAAATAGGCAAATCGGGTGGACCATTGCTCTAGGCGGATCGGGGAACACTACCCGAAGCCAAATTTCGCCAACGTTCGAATCATGGGCGGGTTTCGTGTGCCTCGAACCGCTGACGCGAGGCGTCACTTCAGCGTGGGCGGCTGCCACAAGGTGGCAGAGTCGGTGGCCGACTCGGGAGAGAGACGCGGGCTACGAGGGAAGAAAAAGGTGGTGGAACCTTTTCGTGAGGATAGCGCTCCCTCTCACTCGCGCTCCATCTTCTCGATCCGACTCCCTTTTCCGACGATAATGATCTCGTCGGTCGGTTCTGTTGAGCTCTCAACGCGTGACCGGTGGTGTGGGTGGGAGGTTCGGTTCACGTCGAGCTCCTCGGTCCGTTGGCTGTGACCGCTGTTTCCATCTTCTCCGCGCTCCATCATCGCCGCCGCCGGTGATAGGACCAGACAGCCTCGAAAGGCTCTACCGCTACCACTTCGTCGAGTAGGAGGAGCCGGCAGCTGTTGCCGAGTACCCTCTCAATCCTCTCATCCTTCGTCCTGGATGATCGGTTCTTTCCGGCGACGCCGTTTTCTTCATGCTCTCTGCAAATGCATGCTTGTTTGGCCGAGTATCGTGCTCCTTCGGCGAGCCCCTCCGTCTTCGTCCTTTATGGGTGCCGGCCCGTCTGCGTACGGGAAGTTCCGGACCCTTCGCCTGCGTGCAGGTTTTGTGAGGTTGGCGACAGCTTTTGCCTGCGTGCACCCTCCGCTATCCGTCCGACCTCTTCCGCGTATGTGCGGATCTCTTCTATCCCTTCTGGTGGACATTCTGGTGGCCCCTCTCCGACGCTTCTGGATTCGGCCGCGAAGATGTTGAGGCCGAGGAGTCGCCGTCCCTGTTCCACCCATCTCCCCTCACCCGGTTGCTCGAAGACGTACGCGATGACAGCTAGAATAAGTTGGTAATGATTTCCTTCTCTGCCGACGGTGGGCGTGCGCTCGCGTCGTGAATGCTCGGACGTCTCCGTCCGCCTCGGTGGTGCGTCCGGAGCAGGCTCCGCCCCTCTCTGCTTTCGACTGTGGGTGTGTTGGGGTGGACTACACTGGTACTTCCCTTGTTCCGGCATGCGACGCCATTGGCCGGACGATCCAACGATAGTAGTCGCCGGTTGTCCCTCCGTCATGAGGACGTACTGGATCCCCCGATTCGTGGGGTCCGATTGTACGCTCTCGTTAACTTGGTGCACGAACATGTTATTCGTAACGTACGCGTCGGTGGGACGCCTACGATGTCCTCGACGCCGACGCTGTGGTTGACGGGTTCGCGCCCGTGATGGACCCGGTCCGACGCGATCGGCCCTAGGTGGGTCTATCGGGCTCAGGAAGGCAGGTCCGCTCAACGATGCCGGTCTTCGGTCGTTGGCAAGCGCTGATCTGGGTTCGGTTGGGACGGCAGAGATCCACACCGAGTCCTTAGTCCGGCTGGGGTTCGATTCGGGGGAATCGTTCCCGCCGGTTGTGCCCAATCTCGTGGTATTTGACCGTGGTACCCCTGCATGGGTGTGTATGGACTCGAGTCAAGCATTGACTCACATGTATTTGGTTTAAAATTTTATTACGTTAAATATGAGCGTGACAGCTGGTATCAGAGTCAGGTTTCTGCACATTCCAACTTGTACAAGTGTTGTACAATTATTTTGGCTTATCCTTGGAGGACATTGTTGGGGATGGCTCCCTAGCCCCCAAGACGTTGGTGGATCTGGTTTCCACCTTGCTCGCCTCACACGAGAGTCTCGCAGCTCAGGTGACTCGACTCACTGGGGAGCTAGAGACGGCTCAGGTGGAGATAGCGCTTCTTAAGCGCCTTACAGCGGCTGTACCGATGCAGATTGCGACTGAGTCCGGCCAAGGGGCCGTCGTGCGACGACGTGTCCCGGAGCCTAGCCCCTTCAAGGGGGTGCGCTACTCCAAGGAAGTTGAGAACTTTCTATGGGATATGGAGATGTTCTTCCAGAACGCCCAGATCCCCGAGGGAGAGCAGGCCCAGACCGGTATCGCCTATCTCGCCGGAGATGCAAAATTGTGGTGGCGGACTGAGGCCGCACCCAATCTGCTCGGATCCGATCCCACCTATAAGCTCACTTGGAAGTGCTTAAAGCTGAAATCAGGGAGCAATTCCTTCCGGGAAAATCGACTTGGGCGGCAAGGGACGCACTGAAGAAGGTTCGACACACCGGGTGTATCTGAGATTATGTACAGCAGTTCTCCCAGCTTATGCTGAAGATTGACGATATGTCAGAGGAGGGTTGGCTTTATACTTTTATGGACCACCTCCAGAGCTGGGCCCGTGATGAGCTATGCCACCAGGAGGCCGCCATGCAGGCCGCCGACGCTCTGGCAGACCGTAGGGACCCGAGGGGACAGGCCCCTCCTACTACTGTTGAGATTGCTGGGGCTTCTACCTCACGGGCGAGAGGCCCGTATGCCACAAGGGGTGGGAGGCCATTTGTGAGAAAGAATCGCCCCGCTGTGTCGAGATCATCGAGGTCTATCAGGGACCGCTCACTCACTCCAGCACCGAAAAAGACTTTTGCTCCTATAAGGTGTTACATCTGCAGGAGCCCTCATCTGATGAGGGATTGCCCCAAGAGAGAGCGGATTGCTGCCCTAGTAGCAGCGGAGCAGAGCATGGGAAAAGAGGAGGCGATCCTCAATCCAGCTGGACTTGGTGTTGCTTCTACTTCCACGGACAGACCTACATTGCTCTAGGAGGCGCTCCTTGTTATTTTGTATTTTGTACTTGGTACGGTTGTCAGGGTTACTGACAGACTTATTCTGGACATGACTGTTGATGGACTTGTTTTGGACATGGATTAACCGACATGTTTTGGATGTGTATATTTGTATACATATTGCGTGTCTTTTAGACTCTGTGCATGTTAATGATGTGCTTGGTACGGGTACATTGTACCCCTTTCTTTTGTGGGGGCAGGCCATTGCCAGATATTGGTTCTAGGACCTCCAGGCAAGGGACCGGTGCGGTCGGTGCTAGGAATCCCTGAGCTCGTAGTGCCGGCCTCCGACGTGCATGTTGGGATTACTTACTGGTGTGGTTGTTGCCCCGAAAAGATCCATAACCTCGTGGACTACGAGATTAGCTTGGCCTGGAGCCATTGGTCCAAAATAAGATGACGGTGATACCGTACCTGTGTGGGATTGTTACCCGGATCCGTTGGCCACGGTGCTCCTTCGATAGGGTGAGAAAAGCTTGGATATTCTCCAAGCCTGATTGGGGAAACAGGATTCGGGTAGATTGATATCGCTGCGAGCGAAAAAAAGGAAAATTCCAAAAAGGGTGATATACCTTAAAAAGGAGATCGCTATTTAGGGAGATATAAAATAAGGAAGAGTTAGCAGACTCTAAAACTGCACCTGGGAAGGAGAGCGGACGATGTCCAACTAAAACAAAAGAGATCTCTCTCCTTGGTTCAACCAGGCCAACTTTGCATGAGGGGACGCCTTTGTGTAAGGAAAGCTTGGGAGAACAAACAAAGAAAATCCTTGAAATCTGTCCGAGCTGGGTTTTCCGTCATAAGGGGACGCCTTTATGAAGGGAAGACCTAGGGATAAAATAGTGATTGGAGCGAGCTAAGTTACTTCTGGACGGAGGTGGTATGGGACACCTTCGAAAAGGAGAAAACTTAGGCGCAACCCAGTTGGACGAATCTCCCTGGAAACAGGCGGTCCGAGTCGATCGCGGGCATCGTTGAACCCTTTTTTGGTAATTCTGTTAAAAATTTCGAGTGCGAAATGAGCCGCACTCAAGGATTCGTCGGGGACGACGAACGACTTAGGAGGGGGAGAATGTTAGGCCATTGGGCCAAGATGGGGGCGCGGCCCAATTCTGGCCCAACCCAACTAACCAAACCCAACTGGAAATAGGCAAATCGGGTGGACCATTGCTCTAGGCAGATCGGGGAACACTACCCGAAGCCGAATTTCGCCAATGTTCGAATCATCGGCGGGTTTCGTGTGCTTCGAACCGCTGACGCGATGCGTCACTTCAGCGTGGGCGGCTGCCACAAGGTGGCAGAGTCGGTGGTCGACTCGGGAGAGAGACGCGGGCTTCGAGGGAAGAAAAAGGTGGTGGAACCTTTTCGTGAGGATAGCTCCCTCTCACTCGTGCTTCGTCTTCTCGATCCAACTCCCTTTTCCGGCGATAACGATCTCGTCGGTCGATTCTGCTGAGCTCTCAACACGTGACCGGTGGTGTGGGTGGGAGGTTCGGTTCACGTCGAGCTCCTGGGTCCGTTGGCTGCGACCGCCGTTTCCATCTTCTTCTCCGCGCTCCATCATCTCCGCCGCCGGCGATAGGACCAGACAGCCTCGGAAGGCTCTACCGCTACCACTTCGTCGAGTAGGAAGAGCCGGCAACTGTTGCCGAGGTACCCTCTCAATCCTCTCATCCTTCGTCTCGGACGATCGGTTCTTTCCGGCGACGCCGTTTTCTTCATGCTCTCTGCGAATGCATGCTTGTTTGGCCGAGTATCATGCTCCTCCGGCGAGCCCCTCCGTCTTCGTCCTCTATGGGTGCTGGCCCGTCTGCATACGGGAAGTTCCGGACCCTTCGCCTGCGTGCGGGTTTTGTGAGGTCAGCGATAGCTTTTGCCTGCGTGCACCCTCCGCTGTCCGTCCGACCTCTTCCGCGTATGTGCGGATCTCTTCTATTCCTTCTGGTGGACATTCCGGTGGCCCCTCTCCGACGCTTCTGGATTCGGCCACGAAGATGTTGAGGCCGAGGAGTCGTCGTCCCTGTTCCACCCATCTCCCCTCACCCGGTTGCTCGAAGACGTACGCGATGACAGCCAGAATAAGTTGGTAACGATTTCCTTCTCTGGCCGGCGGTGGGCGTGTGCTCGCGTCGTGAATGCTCGGACGTCTCCGTCCGCCTCGGTGGTGCGTCCGGAGCAGGCTCCGCCCCTCTCTGCTTTTGACTGTGGGTGTGTTGGGGTGGACTACACTGGTACTTCCCTTGTTCCGGCGTGCAACGCCATTGGCCGGACGATCCGACGATAGTAGTCGCCGGTCGTCCCTCCGTCGTGAGGATGTACTGGATCCCCCGATTCGTGGGGTCCGATCTTACGCTCTCGTTAACTTGGTGCACAAACGTGTTATCCGTAACGTACGCGTCGGTGGGACGCCTACGACGTCCTCGACGCCGACGCTGTGGTTGACGGGTTCGCGCCCGTGATGGACCCGGTTCGACGCGGTCAGCCCTGGGTGGGTCTACCGGGCTCAGGAAGGTAGGTCCGCTCAACGATGCCGGTCTCCGGTCGTTGGCAAGCTGATCTGTGTTCGGTTGGGACGGCAGAGATCCACACCGAGTCCTTAGTCTGGCTAGGGTTCGATTCGGAGGAATCGTTCCCGCCGGTCGCACCCAATCTTGCGGTATTTGACCGTGGTACCCCTGCGTGGGTGTGTATGGACTCGAGTCAAACGTTGTCTCACATGTATTTGGTTTAAAATTTTATTACGTTAAATATGGGCGTGACACCTAGGTTGTAGTATTATTTTATATAAAATATTACAAGTGAGCATACATGGTTGTAGATGAACCTGATAACATTTTACATAACCTTTATTGGAACTTTAATGTAATTAGTAGTGAAGGGAGAAGACCAAATGATATGAGGGTAATCATTTTTAACCATTTCGTTAGATCCGGTGAAGTTGCTTCTGTTATTCATCACAGTTAGGTAATGTACTTTAGTCTAATCTCATTGATGACCATGAACTAATTTTAACCAAAACTCTTAGACTTGCCCTGTATGTGAGGAATTGTACCTCTGAGGGAAAAAAAGTTGATTTTGGATAGACAGTTATGCCATTGGATTAAACCACCCAACAGGCACCTCAAGGTCAATGTGAATGGCTCCTAGATCCATGACTCTTTGACTAGCGGAGTGGATTATCTAATTCAATACCGGAGTATTTGTGTGTTCCGTGTACTGGTCCATGCTTAGACTTATATGTATCATCCGGTATAGACCGGTATTTGCAACTTTGAGAAATAACTTTAAAATGTGGTAGTAATATATTATTCTATTGCAACTTATAGATGAGAGGTCTTTGTTGCACGTGAAGGAAGTCTTGTTTCTCTCTGCATGTTCGAAAATAACATGCAAATAGCTAAGAGAGGTTTGACCATGCATATGTAGTCTATATATCAGTTTGCATCTGATGATGAAAGCATTCTTTCTTGTGAAAGAAGCACATAGCTGTGCTTTCCCTAGCCATGTACTTGTCTGTGTTAGTCTACATATGGCATAAGGGTGCTATTTGTTCATAAGGGAGACACAACTAGCTAAGTGTTGCTTGTTCATGAGATAATTTATGTTGATTTATGTATAGCACTAAGAGTGCTATTATTTGAGCATATGAGCGAAATGCAGACCAAGAAAAGTGCACGTGGTACACTAAAGAACTGTGAGAGGTTACTAGGAGAGGTGGAAGTTCTAATGATGAAGTGGAAACCTGTCTGTTTCCATTAAGTCATTTGCTCCAACACCATTGTGCTATTGCAGCTCAAGAAACAATCATTTGAACATGTATCCTGTGAGATCTACCGTTGATCCATCACATAGTCCTGTTACAATTGCATCACATGCACGGTGTCTTATGGAGGAGCACTGTCACTACTAGTCATGGCAAAATAACCCATCCCCGGCCCGACCCGAAGTCAACGGGGGAAAACCCGAGTTGACCGGGGGTCGGGTCAGGGTCGGGGTCGGGTATAGTATTTTTATTACCCGCTTCGCCCCCAACCCCGAACCCACTCCGACTATTAAATTTATTATATTACCCCTAATTCAAAAATTACTCTTATCTTATAATTTTTACTATTCTAGATTTTTACCCTCGTAACTTTGCCCTAATCCGATTTTTACTCTTCTCTTATAATCAAATTATAATATTTGATTTGAGACAGGTTGAGTTTTTTACGGGGTTTTTTTCCTCGCGGAGTTGGGTTTTTTTTCAGGTACCCGATGCCCCGACGGGTCGGGTTTCCCCGTGGGTACCCGAGGGGTCGGGGGTAGGATTAGTTTTTTCAAACCCGGCGGGGTCGAGGTCGGGGTCGAGTTTGGTACTACCCGACCCCGCCGGGCCCCGATGCCATCACTAGTCACTACAACAAAAGTTACATCTAGTATTCCAAATTTTCCCATAACACAAACCCTGAGGACGAAATTGTTCCCCTATAGAAGGTGAATCAGGTATGCTAGGTTTTGCCGCCACCCCAACCCAACCCAGCCTACTAAATGAATCATACGAAAATGGCCATGAACCCTAAACAATGAAATCATCTCTAATGGTGTTAATTCTACCAGCATTATCCAACTGTTCAACATGATTGAGAATCAGTTGATGGAGGTTACTGCAAGGATGTTTTTTGTTGCAAGCCAACTGGATTTTGCTGTTTCTGCAAGTTTGCTAACTGGTCGAACAACGTGTCTGACTTCAAGGAGACCGAGTGCATGGAAGGCAGGTTTCAAGAAGGATCATTGTTGCAAGGTGATTGCGCTGTAAGTACCTAGCAGTTGAATGCTGCCAATAATGACCACAATGATGTTGCTCCGGGAAATTTGCTCTACTCTCAAATTAGGTGAAAAAAATAGTTCACTTCATACACATTATATATATATATGCACATAATGCTTGGAGAAATAAAGAAATAAATAATATGAGACTAAATTGTTGTAATTGCACTAAAATATAACAACTTTAACAATTTTCACTAAGTCACTTGTCTGTCAAGGATGGAATGTCTGATTTGTATGCCCCTTCTTGAGAGTAAATTGCTAAACAGCATCTTATTGGTTGGTTATTTGTTCTTCAATTTTCTCTTATTGTGTTGTTGGGTTTTCACTTGTTGTGTATCTTTGCTTTGACTATACTGTTAATATGATTCTGAGTATTCTACTAACTTACTGTGTAGGGAGGCAACTGGCAACAGTAGCTGTGGACACACTTGAAGTTTTTCAAGTAGTCATTAAGGTATATTCATTTTACTTATCAGCATTAGCTTTCCACTAACTAAAAGAGTTCAGTATTCATTAATGCGTTGATACTCAACATTGTATTTTTTAATACTCGACTTAGACTGAGTGGTACCGACTTGACAATCACATCATGCTATGAACTCCATGCCAAAGCTAGTTTGGCTTCAATAGAAGTGTAAATTCCATTTCCTGACTTGAAGGATATTATAAATGATCCCCTTCTAGAAAGTAGAGAATCCTATTATAGAGCTTTTCCATGTTGCATTATGACAGGCATTGAGCTCCACTCATGGATTGTTTCTTTCTACTTGAATGATACTATTATATGACTTTGATATGTTTATGTATATTAATTCTGTACTGGTCGGTGTTGATCAGTTTGTTGGGTTATTATCTGCTGATTTGTTTACCATAAAGATAATTTCCCTCATTGTTGACAAATATTTTGTTCCCTTCTTATATTACTTTGGTGTCTTACGCAGTATTTTGATGTGTTTTTGCAACTTATCTTGGCTATTTAAGAACTTTTAGTATCATGTAATTTTTTTTGCAGTTTTTATACATTAAGTTTTAGTTCGAAGCATGTATGTTTTCCTTGGTGTGTGCATAGGGAACAATCTGTAAGTGTAATGGGTAATTTAAATGATCCTAGTCGTACAGCTCTGTATTGCCTTGTAGCAGAAATAATTTATTTTAAAAATTCCTTGTCAAAGTAAAAAATTGGCCTCTGAAACTTCAGAAATAAACAAACAATGAAAGGTTAAAATAGTTTGAGCAAACTCATGCTACTTACCATAAATAGAACAAGTTAAGAGGAAATATGAAGTAAGTAGATTTATTGTTTTTTCAAATAGTAAGGAAACGCATTAGGTCATCTTTTCTTATTTTAACACATTAAATGGATTTTATTGTGGAGGACTATTTAGTGTCCTAGTTCTCAATATAAATGCCCCGTTTTCTTTTCACATTCTTCATGGACCCCACTAAACTTTGCTCAAGTTGTCAGTGGAAGTTTGCTCTTAATGTAAATTGGAGCATTTATGTGATCTTTTGTTAAACTGGTATAGAAACAAGAAACATGATCATGCATGTTTATGGCTTTGTGTACGGGTTACATGCAGCAAGTCAAGAACTCGTTACCTTATGAGACTCTGCTATGCTGGCCATATGGTTGTATATTTAAATGTGTAATTATTGAATGCTCATTCCATGCAGGTCAATTCATATGAGAACATACGAGTTCTTGATTCTTCATACAAATCTAAGTATTTTATACAATCTGCTGGAAGTCCACATGAGAAAATGTCTTTATTCACTCGATCAGGCGGGACAAAGTTTGGTGCATGTCATCAAAATTTTGGGAGAAAAACTGGTGACGCTCATAATTGTGAGGAGCCTAGCAAGAACTTGTGTGATGGGCACAAAGTGACGATTCTTGATTTGCCTAGTGACAGCGTTGTCGTGGACCTGGAAGGCAGCCAAGACAACAAATCATGTGCCACTCTTTCTGACGAAACCATGCAGGTGGCAGATTCTAGTCAAGGGAAACCTGTTGAAGAAACCATGCAGGTGGCAGATGCTGATCAAGGGAAGCATGTTGATGATAAGAACAATACTATTGTTAGCAGTACCCCGATATGCTGCCCTATCTTACCATGGATAAATGGTGATGGAAGTACAAACACCATTTTGTACAAAGGTCTTACTCGACGACTTTTTGGGACGATCATGCAGAATCCTAGCATTTTGGAGGTATCACTTTCTCAGTTACGATTTTGGATATATGATGAATGACTTCTTCCAAGTTGCTCACAAAAATGGAAATATATGTTTTGTGTCTCTTTTCTAAAATAGCATAATGAGCTTCATATAAAAAAAGATAATTGTTATTTTAATGCTTAGGGACCCCATATACTTCATGCCTTGGTGCTGCTTGCTTGTTTGTTGTACATTTTTTTGAACTACGCTGTTCATTGGAATACAATCTGAGTTTGCGATGAATTCACAACCATAATGAATCTTCTGAGTCTAAATATGCTGACTAATCTTTCCATTTGCTTTCATGGCAGGAAGATATCATTCGGCAAATGGACGTATTGAACCCTCAGGTATTACTGCAATCTCTTAGTCATAGTAATCAACACAACTTTCTCAGTGTATTAGAATTGGGTAAAAACATGGAAGCATAAGTAGCTTGTTCGATTTGATTGTGCTTTAGTCGTATTCAGATTTATGATTGGTCTATTGGATCTAGTGGGTATCTCATTTGGGTGATTAGTTGACTAGTTGCATTGCATATCTAGTTCAATATTAATTGACCCTGGAACCCATTCATTTGATTCATATCCTAAATGCGTTTATTTTGACTTTAAAAGTTTTTAATGAGTTTCAAGTTTGTTGTATAAAGGAAAAATAATTAGTCATATTGCCCTTTATATAGTCACTTGCCATCAATCTATATCTTCAATACGATCATATATTCCCTGCTTTCTATCATGGCGATAATCTTCCCCTGGAATGTGCTGACATGCAATAGAAATGAGGGTCATCTCTTGTTTGACTTTTATTTCTTGCAAGCATTGTTTCTTTTTGTGTCTTCTCTCATCATGTAGATTATTCGTGACGACGTGTTATCTTTGAGTGTTATCTTTGACTGCTTCTGCTGCTTTTTCTTTTCATAATTATGTGAATTTACTATATGTGGTGGAAGTTGGGTTCATAATAATATAAGGGGAGTTGAGTGTGGGCAAATGTCCCAATTCAATTTTTCAAATTACATAAGTTTATATACATATTTATAATATTAGATATATATAAATTTTGATTTGTCCCGGTTAAAATTTTTTTAATCTTACTAATATTATCTCCATATGCCTATTGAATCCATATACCTTTGGGTCTTGGATCCACCACCGATAATAATGTAGTTGAATTGTGATTTATTAATGGTTATTTAAACTTCTTTGCCGTGAAAATTCCACAGATAACCTAAATCATGTTTTTTTTAAATATTATGCAGAGCTGCAGAAGACTTTTAGAATTGATGATTCTTGATAGTCACCTTACTGTGAGGAAGTTGCCTCAAACTCCTTCCTCCGCTCCTGCCATACTGCAAAGTATTTTTCGGCCCCATCTGAGCAACGCACAACCAGTATTCAGGAAGCATTTCTTTGCTAATCCACTGAGTACTACCCTGCTTTAGTTTTGTTTTAACAAGCATTCCTGTCGAGGTTGTACATAAATTCGTCGTTTCTGGCTGTTTTTCCACAATGAAGCTTATTTGCGTTATCCTGCAAATGTGGGGCTGGATTCTGAGATATCAATTAAAGATATTCTTGTCGCCCAAGTATGGTTTTTGTTTAGTGTACCATTCAATTTTATTATTGTAAATATAAAAAATATCTCTACTTAAGTTCCCCATAGACGCCCCTCTTTTCACGTCTCAAACCCTCCACAGTAAATCAAACAAAGCAGCTGCCGGTGCCGTTTACTAGCCTCGGCATCGTGTTCGGATGGCATTAAATTCGTAGTACTTCTAAAGCTTGAAGTATTCGGACGGTGAATTTGTTCACCAATTAGATATGTTTAGAAAGTAGATTAGCAGTTTGGGTTATCGGGCTTAATCATGTTCGTTTTTGAGTCAATGTAAATACCGGAAAGATTGTAAATTTAAATGTATATTTTTTTTATTCTTTATTGTCATTTAAGTGATAAATTTTGTAAGCTTTTTTTTGTTCATGATTTCATTTTATATGCCTTGTTTCCTTGTATAAAGTTTATTTCGAGTTTGTTTTTGTGTGTAATGTGTGCTTTTATCTGAGTTTGAGTTTGGGCACTCGATTGTCTGCATGCTTCATGCAAAGCTTAATTTAATCATAATCGACTCAACCAAGTTGGAATGAAATTAATATTTGTGTAAATTCATCAGCCCAGGCAAATATTCTTATTTAATTTAGGCGATGAAAAAGAGTAAAGGAAAAAAGTGTAGAATAAAAAAAAGAATGTTTTAAAAAAAAACATGACCTAGGGGGACGTAAGTGGTGTTAGATCCAAACCTAGCAACCCCTTGTCGTAGAATTCATCCAATCAAGAATGGCCAATTGATGTAATCAAAAGTCTTCTCCATATTCACTTTATGCATAATTTCTTGTTTCCTATATGATTTATTCAATTTATTAGCTATTATGAAATTTGTAATCCTGATTTGTCTTCCAGGAATGAACTTTTACCTACAAGCAGGTGAATTCTATTTTTCAAACAGGACACTTGAATAACCATTCGTAGGGCATGTGAGTATGAACACACTCCTTTCAGGTTTTCGAAATAGAATAATGGCTTTATTCTCACATAATTTTTTTTTTTGTTAATGTCACCCTAAGTGTCACGCCCCGGTCGGAACGGTCTAAAAACGGCACTTATCCGCTTCCTAGAGCCGTCCGGCCGAACACCAGAACGTGATCGCGCTAGGATTTCCGGACCGAATTCCGTCCCCAAATTCGAAACCCTAGTTCCCCGTTCAGATTTTTACCCTCAAATTACAATTCGCACGGGAAGGATTGGAAAACCCTAACCCTAATTCTGAAATCCGGGAAGAATCAGAAAACCTAATCAAAAGTCAAACCTGCACATTGACCAGACCTTCGCCCAAATCAATTTGGATGCTGACGTCTGACTGACGTCAGCCCCAACTTTGCCGCTCTGCGCCGCGCCGATTAATTCCGCTCGGCTGACGTTACCACGACGTCAGCTGTTCAACTTTTGTTCAGCGTCACACCGATCGCCTCTTCAGTCAAAATCGGAAGGCATTGTCGTCTTCGTCGTTACGCACGTCCGCTGCCGCGCTCGTCCGCCGTCCACATTACCGGAGAAGAGAATGTCTTCGCCGGGGAAGGAAGCCGTTCGCCCGGTCCTCGGCCTCGTCGCCGACCACCCGGCAGCCTTCCGCCGTCAAAGTCACAGAGGACGGCACCGCAGAGTTGGAAGCAGTGGAATAACAGGGGAACACCGATGATGGAGAGGAAAGCTTTTATTGATCTTACTGAAGCTACAAAACCTCTCCTCACAACCTCTCACGTCCCTTCCTCACGCCGGCGACGATCTCACTCTCGTCGCTGTTCACAGAGCTCGCTCGCCGGTTCTCGCCCCTAGATTCCAACTTCGTGATCTCCCTCTTCTCGGAACTCTCTCGCCGAAGGTCGAACGTTGCCGTCGGTGCCGATCGATGCGCGTTCCTCACCTCCTCTTCTTATAGAGCAGTCCCGCCCGATGGAGCCGCTCGCGACCGCGTCTCCTGGATGAAGCTCTGTCCGCTTCGTCCCCGAATCCTCGGTCTTCTTTTCCCAGGACGACGTCGTCGTCCGTATTTCCAGGCACATGGCTCGCCCCCGAACTCCGTGAAGACACCGCGTTTGACAGCATCGCCGCGTCCGCCTCTTTCCCTTCATCCCGCGAGTCCGATTCCTTCGCTTCCTTCGGTTTGATTTCTCAGAATCGGGCGTTGACCCGATTTTGACCCTGAATTGGGTCTCTTGTGTGGGCTTGGGCTTGGGTTGGGCCGAACCGGATCGAACCGGGCCTGACAATTCTCCCCGGCCCAATTTGGACATCGCCCTCGATGTCCGGCGCAGGCGGCCCGCTCAACGCCGGCTGGCGAGCCACCGCTCTTCCTCGGCGCAGTTAGCCTCGTAGCACTCTTTCCAGTTCTATTCCCTCTTGCGTTGGAGCTTCTCATAGTTCGCACGTTGCCTTGCGTTGTCTTCCGCTTCTATCTCCTCCCAAGACTTCGGTGAAGTCTTTTCCTCCACTACCTGCTTATACGTCTTTTTCTCCTGTGGAGGGTTCGCATCTCCGGAGCTCGTCTTCTGCTCGACGTTGCCCTTGTCGACTACGTCTTTCGGCTCTGCTTCTGCAGGGGTCGGTGATGATCTTCCTGCGACCACTGAGGCAATGCGCACAACTCCTAGGCGGGCCTCAACTGGTTCCTCGTCATGCACCACCGTCGGTTTCTCAGCTAGCTCCCGATGCACAATCGTTGCAATTGCATTCACCCTCTGTCGGTCCGGACAGTCGCGTATCCGGTGCGGTCCCTTGCACAAGAAGCAGGCAATTGGTCTCAGTTGACCCTGCCCTCGCTCTGCAAGTCGAGTATTCTCCTACCATGCCGGTTGTCCTCCGTTTCGTCGGGGAGAGAGCCTCTCTCTCTCTGGCGCTCTAGGTCTGGGTGGAGATGGTCGTTTCGGAGGCGACCTCTGTGCTCTCTGAAAGGTCGTCCCTGAAGTCCTCTGGTCCACAAGAGACTCGGCTATAGCTGCAGCCGTCCTCCAGTCCTGCGGCGCATGTCGTCGGACCTCCGTTGACGCCCAGGGTTGGAGATTCCGGAGGAAGAAGTACTTCCTATCTCCCTCCGCCATCTCGGGTAACTCCAACATCAGCGCGGAGAACGCCCTGACATACTCCTGGATCGTCCCTGTGTGCTTTAGCCGATCCACCGCCTCTCGCGCTTGGTCCACCGAGTTTCCGGGAAGGAACTGCTGCCGTAGTTCCTCTCGGAACACCTCCCAAGTTCAAGTAGCCGCCTCTGATGTCGAATCAACTTTGGTTCTCCACCAGAGTTTTGCATCATCTGAGAGATATGCTGTGTACACCCTCACCTTCTCCTGATCTGAAACATGGTTAGCCTCAAAATATTGCTGCATATCCAAAGGAAGTTACCCAATACTTTTGCAGATCTGGCCCCTTTGAACATTGCAGGATCTAGGGTGCGAACCTTCCCGTTGCTGTTGGGAGCCCCATGCTCCGCCCTGGTTGCTGTAGAGGCACCTCCTTGTGCCTGCGCCAATGCCATGCGTGTCACCGCAAGATCTGCCAATATCTGCTGCTGTGCCGCCATAGAGTTGGTTAACTGTGTCGTCAAGGTTGCTACCTGACCTTGCAAAGTTATCATTTGCTGGGTTTGTGCTGTCAAGGTGGTCACCTGTTCTTGCAAGGTCACAACTTGTTGTTGGAGCGCTGCCGTCCTTTCATCATTCTGCTGGGCTTCTCCAACCAAACTTTGCTGAATAGCAAGAATCTGCAACCTTTGCTCTTCAATCGTGCGATGGAGGTCCTCCACCTGAGGAACCACCGCATCTCTGCTGTTCCCAGTCAAACTGAGCACCTGTTCGATCCGGGCAATGCGATCTCCTTGATTCACCATGCTGCTGGATCACTTTAGGCTCTGATACCTATTGTCACGCCCCGGTCGGAACGGTCTAAAAACGGCGCTTATCCGCTTCCTAGAGCCGTCCGACGGAACACCAGAACGTGATCGCGCTTGGGTTTCCGGACTGAATCCCGTCCCCAAATTCGAAACCCTAGTTCCCCGCTCAGATTTTTACCCCCAAATTACAATTCGCACGGGAAGGATTGGAAAACCCTAACCCTAATTCTGAAATCCGGGAAGAATCAGAAAACCTAATCAAAAGTCAAACATGCACATTGACCAGACCTTCACCCAAATCAATTTGGATGCTGACGTCTGACTGACGTCAGCCCCAACTTTGCCGCTCTGCGCCGCGCCGATTAATTCCGCTCGGCTGACGTTACCACGACGTCAGCCGTTCAACTTTTGTTCAGCGTCGCACCGATTGCCTCTTCGCTTCCGATTTTGACTAGAGTCAAAATCGGAAGGCGTTGTCGTCTTCGTCGTTACGCACGTCCACTGCCGCGCTCGTCCGCCGTCCACGTTACCGGAGAAGAGAATGTCTTCGCCGGGGAAGGAAGCCGTTCGCCCGGTCCTCGGCCTCGTCGCCGACCACCCGGCAGCCTTCCGCCGTCAAAGTCACAGAGGACGGCACCGCAGAGTTGGAAGCAGCGGAATAACAGGGGAACACCGATGATGGAGAGGAAAGCTTTTATTGATCTTACTGAAGCTACAAAACCTCTCCTCACAACCTCTCACGTCCCTTCCTCACGCCGGCGATGAGAGTGAGATCGTCGCCGTTCACAGAGCTCGCTCGCCGGTTCTCGCTCCCAGATTCCAACTTCGTGATCTCCCTCTTCCCGGAACTCTCTCGCCGAAGGTCGAACGTCGCTGTCGGTGCCGATCGATGCGCGTTCCTCACCTCCTCTTCTTATAGAGCAGTCCCGCCCGATGGAGCCGCTCGCGACCGCGTCTCCCGGTTGAAGCTCTGTCCGCTTCGTCCCCGAATCCTCGGTCTTCTTTTCCCGGGACGACGTCGTCGTCCGTATTTCCAGGCGCATGGCTCGCGCCCCGAACTCCGTGAAGACACCGCGTTTGACAGCATCGCCACGTCCGCCTCTTTCCCTTCATCCCGCGCGTCCGATTCCTTCGCTTCCTTCGGTTTGATTTCTCAGAATCGGGCGTTGACCCAATTTTGACCCTGAATTGGGTCTCTTGTGTGGGCTTGGGCTTGGGTTGGGCCGAACCGGATCGAACCGGGCCTGACACTAAGTGTTAGGCCCCGGTTCAACCGGTCCGGCCCGAAACCCATTGGGCTAGGCAACAGTCCAAATAGGAGAGAGGCCCGGTCAACATCCATAGTTGACCCTAAATTGGCGAGCTCACGCGGAGAAGGCAAACGCATAGCAACCTCGCGAGCTCTTCGGACGATGGCGTCTTTGCCGAGAAATTCGGACGGTGCGAGGGCTGCCGATGCTGCGGGGAACTCGGAGAAGCGACAAGGTCTTCGGCGGAAGACTTGGGCACGGACGCGACTAGGGCTTCAAGTTGCAGCGGACGCGCGTGAAGGAGAGGAAGGCAGCGGCTCTTCCTCTATAAAGGAGCAGCAATCGATCGAGCTTGGGGAGGATTCCTGCCATCAGCCACCAGTGGAGAGTACACATCTTCGAGAGAGATTGGGAGAAACTCCGGCGCCAGGGGGCGGCGGATTGAGCGTCTGTAACTTTCGTTGAGTTGAAATAAAGCTTCTTCGCCGTTCTCCTCTTCCCTTGTTTTCCCTGTTCGACGACGTGATCCCAGCATTCTCGGCGACCCTTCTCGGCGGCGGAACGGCTGCTAGATGATGCGATGCATTTATGCTTAATATTTCCATATACTTTGAAGCATTTTTTCTATTAATTTATCGCATTTGCATCATCATTTTTACTTAAATTCTTCCATATGCGCGGAATCTACACAAGATCTGGTGTTATCTAACTTTTCAGGAAATTCTGAAGGAACAGAGGTTTTCACAGTCGGGTTGGGAAGATTTTCCCAACCGGGAAAAGTTCCGCCTGTCACGAAAATCTGCTCGACTCTAACTCGGTGGGCTCCAAATCTTAAGGGTACTTTGGTAAATTTTATTCTCGACTATAGGGGGATAAAAGGGAAGCTTTGTAACCTTAATTGGGAGGAAACCCTAACCAAAGAAAGGAGAAAACGGCTGTGGACATGACTTTGGCGGCTGGAAAAAGACAAAGACGATTTGAAGGGAAAGAGGAGTCCCTTGAAGCCCCTAGCAAAGATTTCTCCATCTACTCAGAAAGGGGAGTCGAGATTTCTATTATTCCTTCATTTTCATTGTTGTTTCTAGCCTCCAAATGGATTTCTTGAGTGTGAACTTGTTGTCAAACATTCATGATGTTTCTATGGGGATTGTAGCTTAAAGCACTATCGGGGTTAGGGCTTAGCCCCATGCCTAAAACGCATTTATTAAGTAGTCTATTATTTTGATATGTTGGTTTGATTTAGTTGACCTAGCATATGTGTTTGTCATTTTCTTACAACTCTTATTGCATATTATTGATCTCCGATATCGAGAGAAAAAGCGACAGCCCAATCTCGATATCGGTGTTTGTATGTCTTGGACGTTGGGAGAAAAAGCGACAGCCCAATCCCGACGTCGGATCTCGTATGCTTGGGCGCGTGAAGAAGAGCACGAAAGTAGCTCTTCTCCCACGTGAGAGAACAACTATTCATCCCTCACCCAATGGGCCTATGTAAATTTACGAGCCACGAAAGTAGGAGGTAAATTTGCATACGCACCGAACCGTGCTGCTGAAAGGGGGCGGTTTGTACCATTTGATGGATCTCTTCAACTTACCGAACCTTGCATATCGCGTAGTTACTACTTTCATTTGCGGATTGGCATAGCGGTGAAGCCCGACGCCCCGATATTCTTCCATAATAGAAATCCGATCGTTTATCTGTCCGCTTGTTACTTTCCTTGCTTAGCATTTACATATTAATTGTTAGTTGCTTCAATCGCTTTAAACCGACCCTTGATTTGTCTAGACTGCGACTTAAGGATTTACCGGTACTTGACGAATTGGTCTCTGTGGACGATATAATTTACTACTTCGGTTAGACCGTACACTTGCGGGCTCATTAAGTTTTTGGCGCCGTTGCCGGGGACCAATTTCACCATTATCAATTAAATCTGATAAATTCGCGGGATTAGACGTTTCATTTTTATTATTTTCTTTCTTTCTTTCTTTTTAATTTTCCTTTCTTCTCTTATCATTGCTCTCTATTTTGATCCATCTTACTGTTGAAATTTGATAATCTACCTTGAAGCTTGTGCATGCGCAGGACTTTGCGGAGTGAACATTTGATCGACGAGGATCCGGAAATCGAAAAAACATTCCGACTTCGACGCAAGCAAGCTCGGGCTAAAGCAAAAGAGAAGCAGAATTCAACAGAAATGGACCAAAATCGCTCACTTCGAGATTTTGCATCTCCCTCCGTGCAGGGACTTCATTCAAGCATTGCCCGTCCGACCATCGAAGCTAACAACTTCGAAATAAAACCGGCATTCCTTGCCATGCTACAGAGGGAACAATTCGGGGGAATGCCAAATGAGGATCCTGCACTCCACCTCTCAATGTTCCTAGAATACTGTGATACGTTCAAAATGGGAGGGATATCCATCGATGCTCTGAGGTTGAGGCTCTTCCCCTTTACCCTAAAGGATCGAGCACGTGCATGGCTTCAGTCACTGCCGAATGGAGCGATCACCACCTGGGAAGGGCTATCACACTCATTCCTCGCCAAGTACTTCCCACCGAGCAAGACAGCTCAATTGAGAGGGCAGATCACTGGATTTAAGCAAAGGGACGACGAATCATTATACGAAGCGTGGGATCGCTTCAAGGAGCTTCAACGGATTTGTCCACACCACGGCCTCGAAAAATGGTTATTAGTTTCTTCTTTTTACAATGCTTTAAATTTTAACACTCGAATGACTGTGGATGCAGCATCAGGTGGAGCCTTCATGAACAAACGTGTTGATGATGCTCTAGAACTACTGGAGGATATGGCACTTAACCATCATCAATGGACAAGTGAAAGAAGCATCCACACAAGGGTCACTGGTAAGACTGATACCGATACCATGGATTTTTTGGCAAAGAAGGTAGACTCTTTATCTCAAGAGTTAAATGCACTACGTTTAAATGCTTTTTCATCATCTTCTCAACCTTCTCAATTGTATCAAGTTAATGCACTTGCCTGTGAGATATGTGGTGGTGCAGGTCATAAATCATATGAGTGTCAATTTGTGTGTCTCACCCAAAATCAACCGGAGGAGACCATCAATGCAGTGAATCAATTCAACCAAATGTCTCAAAATAACCCGTTTTCAAGCACGTACAACCCGGGATGGAGAAACCATCCCAACTTCTCCTACCGGACGATCAACCACAGATTTCCCAGCCCGGTTTTCAACCACAAGTTTCTCAACCGATGCCTCAAGCAAATTACCAGCAACCACCAGGTTTTCAGCAAAAACCATACCTCCAACCCCAGAAATCGAATTTGGAGGCTATGCTAGAGAATTTGGCTATTGCGCAATCGAAACAAAATGAGATCATCGGTCAAATGAATTCCAAGATAGATGCCTTAGCAGCTCACAACAAAATGCTAGAAACCCAGATTGCCCAGCAAGCTACCGCATCATCCCGACCTCAAGGACAACTGCCCGGTCAACCAGAAGAGAACCCACGTGAGCACTGTAACGCTGTGTCCACGCGCAGTGGCAAACAGTTGGTTGAGCCGGAAATGGACAACAATCATGGAGATGGACAGCAAGGTGGAAATCAAAGGGACCCATCACCGTTGGAAGAGTCTGATCGCACACATGATGAGCAGCCCGTTTACATTCCTCCACCGCCATATGTTCCGCCTGTACCGTTTCCTCAACGCTTGGCAAAAGCCAAGTTGGACAAACAATTTGGAAAATTCCTTGAGGTACTAAAAAAATTATACATCAATGTTCCTTTTACTGACGCATTATCGCAGATGCCAACCTACGCAAAATTCCTCAAGGACATCCTCTCCAATAAGAGAAAGATTGATGAACAAGGAACGGTGGCGCTAACCGAGGAGTGTAGCGCAATCATTCAAAATAAGCTTCCCCCGAAGCTTAAGGACCCCGGGAGCTTCTCCATACCGTGCTCCGTTGGTGCCATGACTTTCGACCGTGCCTTGTGCGACTTGGGCGCAAGCGTCAGCCTAATGCCCTACTCCATATTTAAGAAGTTAGAACTTGGAGAACTCAAACCAACTACAATCTCACTTCAACTCGCCGATCGCTCGGTAAGATATCCGGTGGGCATATTGGAAGATGTGCCCATTCGAGTGGGTAAATTTTTTGTCCCTGCTGATTTTGTGGTTTTGGAAATGGAGGAGGATCGCCGTCTCCCAATAATTTTAGGGAGACCGTTTTTAGCCACTGCAGGCGCGATCATTGATGTGAAAAATGGACGACTTACTTTGAAGATAGGTGAGGAAACCATCGAGTTTGATCTTTCAGAAAGTCTAAAGAAACCTTGCCTTGCAGGTTCGTGCTGCAGCATCGATGTGTTGGAAACCGTACCGGACGGCTCCGATGTGGTACGAAGTCGAGAGGACCCGCTCGAGAGATGCTTGCTCAATGAAGAAAACGCTGGCGCCGGAGATGAGAAAGAAGCATACACAAGACTACTCGACTCCACTCCAAATATTGAAAGCAAAAGAGAGAAGTTGGAGTTTCCAAGTGTAGCGAAACCGGAGGTAACCACCGCACAAAAGATTGAACTTAAAGTCCTACCAAGTAACCTAAGGTATGAATTCCTTGGTGATGACTCCACCCTTCCGGTTATCGTCGATGCGAACTTAAGTAAGTATCAAACTCAACTTCTTCTTGAAGAGCTTAAACAACGAAAGAAGGTAATTGGATATTCTATTGATGATATCAAGGGTATTAATCCATCTCTTTGTATGCATAGGATCTTCCTAGAAGAGGGGAGTAAGCCCACCGTGGAATGCCAAAGACGCTTGAACCCTAATATGAAGGATGTTGTCAAAAAGGAGATACTTAAACTTTTGGACGCCGGGGTGATCTTCCCGATCTCGGACAGCAAGTGGGTTAGCCCCGTTCATGTGGTCCCAAAGAAGGGGGGAGTGACGGTGGTCGAGAATGAAAACAATGAACTGATTCCTACGCGAACGGTAACCGGGTGGCGCATGTGTATAGATTACCGAAAATTGAACACAGCCACCCGAAAAGATCATTTCCCTCTTCCGTTCATTGATCAAATGTTAGAACGCTTAGCATGTAACTCACATTTCTGTTTCTTGGATGGTTTTTCAGGATTCTTTCAAATCCCGATACATCCGGACGATCAAGAAAAGACAACGTTCACATGCCCGTACGGGACATTTGCATACCGGCGCATGCCATTCGGGTTATGCAATGCACCCGCCACGTTTCAACGGTGCATGATGGCAATTTTTTCCGATCACCTTGAAAAGATTATGGATGTGTTTATGGACGATTTTTCAGTTTATGGATCCTCTTTCGATGCTTGTTTAACGAACTTATCAAAGATTTTGCAGAGATGCGAGGAGGTAGACTTAGTCCTTAATTGGGAAAAATGCCATTTTATGGTTAAAGAAGGTATTGTCCTAGGACACTTGATATCTGAGCGCGGTATCGAGGTGGATAAAGCTAAAGTAGATGTTATTGAAAGGATGCCACCTCCCTCTACGGTGAAGGGAATCCGTAGCTTCCTTGGACATGCTGGATTTTACCGTCGGTTCATCAAAGACTTTTCCATCATTTCTAAGCCCCTTACTAGTCTCCTTGCTAAAGATGCTCCATTTATGTTCGATCAAGATTGTTTGACTGCTTTTCGCAAATTGAAGACATCATTAACTTCTGCCCCTATCATGCAGCCCCCGGATTGGTCGCGCCCATTCGAGTTGATGTGCGACGCGAGTGATTTTGCAGTTGGCGCAGTCCTAGGGCAGCGCAAGGATGGGAAGTTGCATGCTATCTATTACGCGAGTAAAACCTTGGATGGAGCGCAAGCCAACTATGCCACCACTGAAAAAGAACTATTGGCAATCGTGTTTGCGTTCGATAAGTTTCGCTCCTACCTAGTCAATTCTAAGGTTATTGTCTTCACTGACCATGCAGCAATCCGATACCTCATCACCAAGAAGGACGCTAAACCGAGACTCATCCGATGGATACTTCTACTTCAAGAATTCGATCTAGAAATCAAAGATAAAAAGGGAACTGAAAATGTAGTCGCGGATCACCTTTCGCGCCTTAGAGTAGAACAATGCACTGAAGATGTTGTGAATATGCCGATAAATGATATGTTCCCCGACGAACACCTTTTAGCTGTAACTCATGACGGCACACCCTGGTATGCCGATTTTGTGAACTATTTGGTATCTAACATCCTACCCCCAGATCTAACCTTCCAGAAGAAGAAGAAGTTTCTTTCGGATGTGCGGCATTATTATTGGGACGACCCACTTTTGTATCGAAGATGTGCATATGGTATTTACAGAAGATGTATACCGGAGTGGGAAGTTCGGGATGTTCTGTATCAATGCCACGCATCACCATATGGAGGACATGCAAGCACTTCCAAAACCACCTTTAAAGTGTTGCAATCCGGCTTCTATTGGCCAACCTTGTTTAAAGACACCTGGAGTTACGTTCGCTCTTGCGATCAATGCCAACGCACTGGGAACATATCAAAACGTGACGAAATGCCCATGCACACTATTTTGGAAGTCGAAGTATTTGACGTGTGGGGTATTGACTTCATGGGGCCCTTTCCCTCCTCCCGCAACAATAGATTCATTCTTGTAGCGGTTGACTATGTGTCAAAGTGGGTGGAGGCAATGGCTTCACCAACTAATGATTCCCGTGTAGTCATGAGAATGTTCAGCAAGATCATTTTCCCGAGATTTGGAACACCAAGGGTGGTTATTAGTGACGGGGGATCTCATTTCATGGAGCGCAAATTCAAAACCCTTATGAAGAAGTATGGAATTCTGCACAAAGTCGCCACACCATATCATCCCCAAACGAGTGGCCAAGTGGAAGTATCAAATAGAGAAATTAAGCGGATTTTGGAGAAAACAGTTTCTCGCTCAAGAACGGATTGGTCACTAAGATTGGATGATGCCTTGTGGGCTTACCGTACTGCATTCAAAACACCCATCGGTATGTCCCCCTTCCAGCTAGTGTATGGTAAATCGTGCCACTTGCCCGTGGAAATTCAGCACAAAGCATTCTGGGCAGTCAAGCTGCTGAACTTTGACCTTCAAGATGCTGGGGATAAACGAAAATTGCAAATCAATGAACTAGATGAGTTTCGACGGGAGGCTTACGAGAATGCTAGAATTTTTAAGGAGCGAACAAAGAACTGGCACGATTCTCACATTACCAAGAAAAGTTTCCAAGTTTGAGATCATGTTCTGTTGTTCAACTCTAGGTTGAAGCTCTTCCCCGGAAAACTAAGGACGAGATGGTCTGGCCCTTTTGTTATTCAGCATATCTTTCCTCACGGAGCTATTGAAATATGGAGTGAGGGCACTGGTAGTTTTAAAGTCAATGGACATCGCCTCAAACATTACTTCCATGGAGATCCGATAGAGAAAGGGATGTCACATACCTTGTCCGACCCTACTTGAATGCCAGCCACGGTCAAGCTGATGACCTAAAACTAGCGCTTCTTGGGAGGCAACCCAAGAATCCCTTCTCCTTTTCATTTCCTTTTATTCCATCTTTTACCTTTATGCAACGCCTTTTGTTAATATTGTTTAGTTTGCTAAGTTCTGAATTTCTACATTAGTCTTTGTTGAATTCACCTCACTTGCACCATTATTCACTCTCGTTTCCAGATTTTAGTCTCATCCTTTCCTATTCTGCAATTATAGCTGACACGTTTTTGGATTATGACTAATGTCAGGGTAGCTAGAGACTGGTTTCTGATGGAGGAAACAAGCTGAAATGATGTAAAGATGCTGCTCCTTACCAGATTTGGAGATAGAGTGATGCGTTGGATTCCTTGGTGGAAGGTTTGGGATACAAGTCTGATGAGACAGTGCTGGAAAACTTGTCAAGCTGGCATTATAATGTTCATTAACCATCTTACCAGCCATCTATAAAGCTTACCACTGTCCTTTCCAGCTTACCGGATTTGGAGCAGCCCTGAGATGTGGAGCAGCTGCCATTATTTATTGGGTCATATTATCAATCACCACCTCCCATATTTCCTTGATGGAGTGGTTGAAGCAAACATCCTGCTCTTTACCAGATTTTTAAAACAGGGAACTACATTAAAGGAACACTGTTCCTTACCGGTTTCTAACATGAAGGAGTGCTGAATTTCTTGCTGCTGTGATACGCTATAAGGGAAATGAGGAGGGATCCCCAATCTGTTGAGGTTATTGAGGCCCCAGCTCCATTTTTCAGAATCTCTTATGCCGAAAGAGGAGTGGGGGAGTTACCAGCATGCAGGAACACTATCCCTTACCGGCATCGCCAACTTGGGTGAATGGGGAGACTTCTCCTCGACGCCTTCAACGAGAATGCATTGGCTTATTTTTATACACCTGAGTCTTCCTTCTATTCTTAGCTTTCTCTTCTCATCCCTATCAGTACTTGGTGCTAAATTTTAACCCTTTGTACTAACTTAGATTCTATATCTACTCATGATACCTCACCTATGTTTGTGTTATCATTGCCCTCTTTATTTAGAATTGAAACTCTCTCAGAGGTGTTTGTTTTCATGCAGGTATCACCAGAAATTTTCCCTGAGAATTCCCTACGACCGAGATTTTCCCAGGCTACCTAAGAAATTTTCCCGGGTGGGAAGTTCTCTGTCAAACTTTGGATCATATGCGACCGAGATTTTCCCAGGCTACCTAAGAAATTTTCCCGGGCGGGAAGTTCTCTGTCAAACTTTGGATCAGATGCGACCGAGATTTTCCCAGGCTACCTAAGAAATTTTCCCGGGTGGGAAGTTCTCTGTCAAACTTTGGAGCAGCTGCGACCGAGATTTTCCCAGGCTACCTAATAAATTTTCCCGGGTGGGAAGTTGTCAGCCTATAAAAATCCGCGAGTGGGATTAGGGTTTTCCCACCCGCTTCCCAGCCGCCTCTAGTTCCCGATCACTGGACTCATCCGCCCTCCACTCTCTGGCAGCCCTAACTCCGCGTCTCACCGGCGCCCTGCCGCTCGTTCCCCTGCGAGCTCGACGCCCTGTTCTTCTCCGGCCATTTACTCCTGCTTCCATCCTTTCGGCGACCTCACACCCGACCTCCTCACGCAGACCTGGTTTTCACTTTCCCTTCCAGCTCCAGCCGCGACATTCGATCTCTGCGTGCGCCATCTCCTCCCCCCTCCAGTTTCCGATCGCTGTACTCTTCCGCCCTCCAACTCTATGGCACCCAAACGAACCGCTAAAGGGAAGCAACCTGCCACATCCAGCACGCCCATGGCACCTTCCACCGAGGCAGACGTCGTCTTCCGCACTGACGAGCAGCGCCAACGCTTTCAAGCTCTCCAAGGCAGGCGCATTGTTCATACGCGGTATGCAGATTCGTCCGCGCTTCAACGACTTGGACTCCTCGACGACGTCCGGTGGATGTTCCACCAGATTGGGTGGGATCGATTCTTCGAGAGCTGTTTTCCCACTTTTCCCTTGCTAGTGACCGAGTTCCTCAGCTCCCTCTCACTGAACGTCAACATTCATGATGAAGACGACCCAGGGCGCTTAGAGTTCCGTCTCGGCAACGCGGACCACCGTCTCTCTCTGGAAGAGCTTAACAACATATTCTGGTTTCCCCCCAGTGCTCCCCGGTGTATGCCCGCCGAATTTCACGACTCCACCTTCTGGCGGCAAATTACTTCTGAGCGCGCCTATTCATCCAAGGATGCTCGATCAGCCCCAGTGACCAATCCCTGCCTCAAGTATGCCCATCGGGTGCTCTCTAACACTATTTTCGGTCGCGGGGAAAGTGAGAGCACCGTCCGGCGTTCCGAACTATTTGTCCTCTGGGCTATGCTGCACGGGCACATCTTCAACTCCGCATTCTTCCTTGTCAAGCAACTTGACAAAGTTGCCCGGGCACGGAAGGGAGCCATTGTCCTCGGTGGCCTCGTCACGCCTATCGCTCTCGCACTTGGCATGGAACCTTACCGTATGGAGCGCGCACCCGGACACAATAAGATCGACATCGAATCTTGCGTTGCTATGCGGATGATTGCACGAGAAGGTGGAATGCTCCGCCTTATTTTACCTCGCGGTCTCATCTTGTACCTCCCCAACACGGCCCGAACTTCCGTACAAGATCGACAGAACTGGAACATCACCTCTGTCGTAGACTTTGACGATGGCGAGCAACCACCCCCCTTAGCAACCGAAGCACCAGCGGGTCCCTCCTTCTCTAGCCAACACCCCCACACTACCACGGACCGTATTATACGCGCCTCTTACTCCGAGATTCTTGAGATTCGGCGCTCGCAAGCACGCATCTTCACAAAGGTCAACCACATTGCCGATTTCCTCCATGACCACTTCAATTATCCGGGCACCGATGAGCCCGGAGCCACCGATGACTCGGATGCCTCGGGCGACACTTAGCTCGGAGAGGAGATACCGCCCCCTGTGAGTCCTCCAAGCCTATCATTTATTTGCATTTCACTTTCATGCATAGGGACTATGCATCATATAGAGTTGGGGGTGGGGTATGCATGGTTACTTTGCTTGTCTTTCATATTACTGCATTTACATCATGCTCTTGTTCTTGTTTTCTTCAGTCTAGTTCCTATTATCTTAGTATTAGACATTTACATCATAACACCAGATCTACATTATTTAAGCTCTGATGATCCTTGCCCAAGCAATGCACATTTCCCAGATAATTGTGAACTTATGGTTGAGATTGGTCTTATGGTCTTAAGATAGTTTCTTGTCACTGTCTTTCTGAACTAGGTCTTGTGCTCTAGCCTTAAACGATAATTAACTCATCGGAAGAATGATAATCCTAGGAATCATGCTTTAAGTAAACTAAGTCACATCTCTTATGTTCCCTACTCTTGTTAAAAACATTTGTATTCCATTATTTGCGCAGTGGCCCATGTGTCCAACTAAAACTCTTGGAAAAGCATTTGAGGAGAGAAAAGTGCTCTCCAAAGAGAGCGAGGAGTTATTTTGAAAAAAAAAAAAAAGAGATGGGAGAAAAGAAACAAAAGAGAGAAAAGTGCCCTCAAAAGAGGGCGAGGAGCTAAATAAAGAAACATACGAGGAGAGAAAAGTGTCCCAAAAAGGGACGAGGAGGAAATAAGAATCGCACGATTATCTCAAACACTAATTCTAAATCTTTTCCTTTAATTTGTAATGAAGTTCGTGGACAAACTAGGCATTGCGCAGGTTATGAATACACAGTCAAAGCTTGACAAAGGACATAAGATGAGGGAGCTTAATTCTCTTTTAAGTCATGAAACTTAGGCATTTGAATTTCCAAAGATGAGTAAACTTGAAGTAAAATCTTTATCAGAGCATTGACCTTGTAAGAGGACATGACCGGAGACCAACTCAGTAGTCATAAAACCATCTCAATTATAATGTTCATGAACCTAGGAATTACTGCTTGCTTGAGGACAAGCAAGAATTTAAGTATGGGGATATTTGATGCGATGCATTTATGCTTAATATTTCCATATACTTTGAAGCATTTTTTCTATTAATTTATCGCATTTGCATCATCATTTTTACTTAAATTCTTCCATATGCGCGGAATCTACACAAGATCTGGTGTTATCTAACTTTTCAGGAAATTCTGAAGGAACAGAGGTTTTCACAGTCGGGTTGGGAAGGTTTTCCCAACCGGGAAAAGTTCCGCCTGTCACGAAAATCTGCTCGACTCTAACTCGGTGGGCTCCAAATCTTAAGGGTACTTTGGTAAATTTTATTCTCGACTATAGGGGGATAAAAGGGAAGCTTTGTAACCTTAATTGGGAGGAAACCCTAACCAAAGAAAGGAGAAAACGGCTGTGGACGTGACTTTGGCGGCTGGAAGAAGACAAAGACGATTTGAAGGGAAAGAGGAGTCCCTTGAAGCCCCTAGCAAAGATTTCTCCATCTACTCAGAAAGGGGAGTCGAGATTTCTATTATTCCTTCATTTTCATTGTTGTTTCTAGCCTCCAAATGGATTTCTTGAGTGTGAACTTGTTGTCAAACATTCATGATGTTTCTATGGGGATTGTAGCTTAAAGCACTATCGGGGTTAGGGCTTAGCCCCATGCCTAAAACGCATTTATTAAGTAGTCTATTATTTTGATATGTTGGTTTGATTTAGTTGACCTAGCATATGTGTTTATCATTTTCTTACAACTCTTATTGCATATTATTGATCTCCGATATCGAGAGAAAAAGCGACAGCCCAATCTCGATATCGGTGTTTGTATGTCTTGGACGTTGGGAGAAAAAGCGACAGCCCAATCCCGACGTCGGATCTCGTATGCTTGGGCGCGTGAAGAAGAGCACGAAAGTAGCTCTTCTCCCACGTGAGAGAACAACTATTCATCCCTCACCCAATGGGCCTATGTAAATTTACGAGCCACGAAAGTAGGAGGTAAATTTGCATACGCACCGAACCGTGCTGCTGAAAGGGGGCGGTTTGTACCATTTGATGGATCTCTTCAACTTACCGAACCTTGCATATCGCGTAGTTACTACTTTCATTTGCGGATTGGCATAGCGGTGAAGCCCGACGCCCCGATATTCTTCCATAATAGAAATCCGATCGTTTATCTGTCCGCTTGTTACTTTCCTTGCTTAGCATTTACATATTAATTGTTAGTTGCTTCAATCGCTTTAAACCGACCCTTGATTTGTCTAGACTGCGACTTAAGGATTTACCGGTACTTGACGAATTGGTCTCTGTGGACGATATAATTTACTACTTCGGTTAGACCGTACACTTGCGGGCTCATCACTAGACGACGACCGGAAGACAGTCGCCGATGACGAAGCAAGAGGCAGCGAGCGCGGCGACCCTTGGAAGCAACGCGAGTGGCGTTGTGAGGCCGAGCTCGCGAAGACGAAGACATCGAGTTCCGATTTTGACCCAGTCAAAATCGGAACCCAAAGGATTAAGTGGCTGCGAGATTTTGTGACGCTGACGCAACTTCAACGTCAGCCGGACGACGCTGACGCGAGCGACGGGGTTAATTCGCGCCGCGAAATCGTTTTGAGACGCTGACGTCAGGCGGACGTCAGCATAACAATTGAATTCGAAGCGGCGCGGCGAAAATTTTGACCAGCGGGTCAAAATTAAAATTAGGATTCTGATTTAGAGTTTGATCGGATCTCCTAATTAGGGTTTGGGTTTTCCCGTGTGAATTGTAATTTTGGGGATAAAAATTATTCGGGGAGTTAGGGTTCGAATTTTGTTCAAAAACCCTAGAGAGAGTTGCGTTCCGGTGTTCCGCCGGACGGCTCTAAGACAGCGGTTAAGCCCTGTTTTTAGGCTGATCCGACCGGGGCGTGACAACAGGTATCAGAGGGAGGTTAACGTGTTACAGCAAACACGACACCTTCACCCGCGAAGGTGAAGAAGGATTTAAAGTTTCAGAAGATCACCCACACCGCTAGAGGCGCGTCAGAGGACGTGTGGCCTCAGGGTAAAGCCAAGGAGACGGCTAAACCTGAGAAGATGGTGAACCAAGGTGAACGCATTGCTCAGATCGAGTAGGCACTCGGTTTGGCGGGTGACATAGAAACGACAATTATTCCTCAGATGGAGTACTTTCGAAAGACCATCGAGGAACAGAAGTTGCAAATTGAGAATTTGCAACAAGCCCTGGAGAGTCTGCTCGACCTACTAGAGCAGATGATCAAGATGCATGAGGAACAACAAGCAGAGATAGCATGCATGCAGCAGACTATCGATAGTCTGAGCCATCTACCAGGAGAGATGGCGCGCATGAAGGAAGACATGCAGACTGAGATCGGGGTACTACGCTTGGCTCTAATGTCAGTATCCCGAACTACAGCACCGGCGGAGCAGGAGGCTCCCAAGCTGAGGATGCGCGTGCCTGAACCAGCGACGTTCGGGGGGGCTCGATCGTCCAGAGAGGTAGAAAATTTTATTTGGGATATGGAACAATTGTTTTCTGCTAACTATGTTCCAGAAGGAGATCGGGTGCGGGTGTGCATCGCATACCTCACCGGCGACGCAAAGCTTTGGTGGCGAACCAAAGTTAGCTCTACACCGCCAGGAGCTAGGGTTCCAGAGAGGGGTTGGCCCTTTCACCGGCATAACAGAGGTTCACCGGGACGACGTGAGCAAAAGCCACAGGATTATTTCGCTTGCGGGGGTCCTCACTGGATAAAGGACTGCCCCAACCGACATAAACTCAAGGCGATAATAGCGCGGGAACCAGATGAAGAAGTTGAGGAAATCGAACAACCGCGGACTGGATCACTGCAGGTAGTTCCACACTCTGCCACGGGAGAGCAGCAGTGTCGGATTGGTGCTTTGAGAATCGGAGCAATAGTTGCTCAAGATCTGCCCGTCAGAGACATCGAGGGCGATGTCCAAATTGGGCATGGGAGAATTGTTAGGCCCCGGTTCAACCGGTTTGGCCCGAAACCCATTGGGCTAGGCAACAGTCCAAATAGGAGAGAGGCCCGGTCAACATCCACCCGGTTGACCCTAAATTAGCGAGCTCACGCGGAGAAGGCAAACGCATAGAAACCTCGCGAGCTTCGTTCGCGATCTCTTCGGACGACGGCGTCTTCACCGAGAAGTTCGGACGGCGCGAGGGCTGCCGATGCTGCGGGGAACTCGGAGAAGCGACAAGGTCTTCGGCGGAAGACTTGGACACGGACGCGGCTAGGGCTTCAAGTTGCAGCGGACGCGCGTGAAGGAGAGGAAGGCGGCGGCTCTTCCTCTATAAAGGAGCAGCAATCGATCGAGCTTGGGGAGGATTCCTGCCATCAGCCACCAGTGGAGAGCACGCATCTTCGAGAGAGATTGGGAGAAACTCCGGAGCCAGGGGCGGCGGATTGAGCGTCTGTAACCGGCTACGACCGGCGAGGGAGGGAGAGGGGCACCGACGACAGGGGTCGTCGGCATCTGTGAGGAGTTCTGTAGCTTTCGTTGAGTTGAAATAAAGCTTCTTCGCCGTTCTCCTCTTCCCCTGTTTTCCCTGTTCGACGACGTGATCCCAGCATTCTCTGCGACCCTTCTCGGCGGCGGAACGGCTGCTAGACGACGACCGGAAGACAGTCGCCGACGACGAAGCAAGCGGTTGCGACCCTTCTCGGCGGCGGAACGGCTGCTAGACGACGACCGGAAGACAGTCGCCGACGACGAAGCAAGCGGCAGCGAGGTCGGCGACCCTTGGAAGCAACGCGGGCGGCGTTGTGAGGCCGAGCTCGCGAAGACGAAGACATCGAGTTTCGATTTTGACCCAAAGGATTAAGTGGCTGCGAGATTTTGTGACGCTTACGCAACTTCAATGTCAGCCGGACGACGCTGACGCGAGCGACGGGGTTAATTCGCGTGTCGAAATCGTTTTGAGATGCTGACGTCAGGCGGACGTCAGCATAACAATTGAATTCGAAGCGGCACGGCGGCAATTTTGACCAGCGGGTCAAAATTAAAATTGGGATTCTGATTTAGGGTTTGATCGGATCTCCTAATTAGGGTTTGGGTTTTCCCGTGTGAATTATAATTTTGGGGATAAAAATTAATCGGGGAGTTAGGGTTCGAATTTTGTTCGGAAACCCTAGAGAGAGTTGCGTTCCGATGTTCCGCCGGATAGTTCTAAGACAGCGGTTAAGTCCTGTTTTTAGGCTAATTCGACCGGGGCGTGACACTAAGTAAGTTTAAGAAGATCATTTTAAGCTCCAGATAAAGTAAATGCTTAGCCAATCAAGCAAGAGGGAATTTGCAGGGATAAAACGGCCATAAAAACTTCGAAATGTAAAGGAGCTCGCATGGGGATGAAGCAAAAAAGCTTTTGAAATAAGAAGAATACCAAATATCATTTTGTCTTCAAGTGTAAGATATTTTAATGATTAGTAAGATATTTAATTTTAAAAAATATTTCTAAATTATTTTTATGAATATCAATAAAATAATCAAACCAATTTGTTTATATTTCTATACGTAAAATAATAATTACGTATAGAAATTATTTTTAATAATCATAAAGTGTTTATTTTTAATAATATTAATTTTTCTAATTAATTTTTTGAAAAACTTAAAATTATGCATGTTAATATTTTATAATTTTTTTTATATTGTTAATGAGGTACATCTATTTTAATTTTTTTTCTTACTTTTATTTGAAAAAAATTATAGTGAAGTTAGGTAAATGGTCTCCCATGTAATCTATTTGCATTTTCGTATTAAAAAAAATATGAGCTGCTCCTCTATGTGATATTTTTTAGTAATTAGGAATGTGTTTATATTTTCAAAGCCTTTGTTTTATTTTGTTTCACATGTTTTATGAAAATCAATATTCTAGTTATTTAAATGGTCTACCGTTTAACTTGTTTGTAAGCACTAAATATGAATTGCACTTCTATAAGGTGTTCTCACACTTCATAAGGTATTTTTGTAATCTTTAATTTTTGAATTCTTTTTATCAAAAGAATAATAAGCAATTTAAATGGCACATATGTAATTGCAAATGTTTGTGAATACATATAAGGTTCTAAGAATAGGTCTTAGGATTCCAAGCTTGTTATGCCTTTGCACTCTTTGAGAAAGTAGAAGCACAATTATAATGCAAGTTTTCATATGTAACCTCATGCTTCAACTATAAAAACTTTGATATTTTTGCCCCTTCTTTGTGCAGCAGCACTTGATCGCTTCTTAGAAAAAGAAAGATAATTAGTTATATGTATAAGATCAATTACTAATATCACACTAGCTCCCTCTTCACATCATAGATCATGGAGGGTAATTATAGGTCCTAATTCGAGAAGTGAATAAGTGATTGTGCAAATATATTCTTAGGATTATGGTAATATAAATTATGAATTTATCTTCATGTTATAATTGGATTCAAGTATTGGGTACTTATGCGATTAAACTTGCACCTAACTTGAGTTACATTTACGAACGAAGATTATTGAATCTAATATTAGGTACTTATAGATGTTCTTGCCATATAATCATGAAATAGATCATATGTATTACGATTACTTCGACCATTAGTTCAACTGATCAGTAGTCCTTTACCAGTATAACATTACTCTTATTAATAGTACTGGTTTGTCTTGCAAAGTAACTTTCCATCAATGTATCAGAAATATCCAAGAACTTCTAGTCAGCTCACCACAATCTTTCAAAAGAAAATCAACACGAAAGTACAGAGGGCCCGAGGGGATGCCTCTGTCTAAGATTTTTGCTTAAGATCTTTCTCTTAGTCAAGTTTGCTCCCTCATGAATTCAATGCAATCCATTAAAGATCTCCTTTTGATTGGTTAATTACTGTGTAAACACTGTTGATGAACAGAAGCATGCAATGTCTTTTCTAGTTGTCCAATGGAGGAATCCTGGCCCCTTCCAGTGATATTTTCCCCCTAAGCTATCATCTCCAATGCTCTTCTCCACTCATGACAACCTGGACACTGGATATGCACAACTCAGGATTTATTTTGATGCTCAATTTGATTCCACAAGCTAGAGCTCCTGAACAAAGAAAAAGGCAAGACACTGTTCTTCAAGAAAGTGGCTCCTTCTGATCTGAATCAGGATTTTTACGTTTCCAATCTTCTCCTCTTGAATTAGATATTGTGCTGGTGGAGTAATTGACTTCTTTTTTTTTTTTCCTTTTTGGTTGAAGCATGAGACCCAGCGGCCATGGCTTCACTGAAAAAGGAGTGGATTAATTGATGAACTTGGCTGCAGCAGCGTCGCTGACTTTGGATTGGTGCACATAATCACATGTACAACCCACATGTGGATCCATTACTTGCTTTCAATGCCATTATGTAGTGGATGACCTCGAGTCGTTTGCGACTTTACAAAAGAATTCGCCTTTCTTTTGGGTCCTTGGAGCTTCACAATCTCAGCTGCACAATTGCTTTCAGACTTGCTCATTGTTCATTTGGTCAGCAGTGATTTGCTGAGCTTGGACCCTTTCACATTGTTGATGATAGTGATTGCTCCAATTGCGATCACACAAGTGAAAAACATGAAAGTGCTGCTATAGCTTAAAGTTTATGTGGGCTAGTGTGTGTTTCAATGGTGCATGTGTGTGATTCTGCTTTACTTTTTGTGCACTAAAGGAACGGGCCACAGCAATGGCTTTCCACCCAATTCAACCCTAAATTAGACTTTTCTCCAGCATACAGGAGGGTATTCTTCACATCAGGAGGCAGAAAGATAAAAACTTTGAGAGACATGTACTACCAGAGGATTACTTGTTGAGCAAGCACCTGAAATGAAGCTTAAACTGATTAATGAGACTTTACTCATCTGCTACTGATTTCAGAGACTATTCTCGATGAATATTGCTCAAAGTCTCTCTGATGAAGCACTAGGCTCAGCTGGCAAGCCTGATGATGTGGAAGCCACAATATGGAGGTGGCCAGTTGCTGACGTATAAACCATGATAGCATGAACGTCCACTCGTGCAGAGGTTGCAGGAGAATTCGTCCCATGAGTCAACTAAGCAGACAGTGCATGCTGCTCATCAGTTAATGACTGCTCAAGAGCATTATAACTAGTCAACTCCTTACCTTCACGAATTGAAACTTTAGAAAGCACTGATAATTTAGTCTACCAAAAACAATAAATGAAATCACAAGCAAATCTTTTGCTGAATTTGCAAGCCCTAGGCTTAGCTGATTGAATGCAAAGCAGCTCAAGCTGACGAACAAGAACCTAGTAATATAGTTGACTTTTTGACATAAACATTAATTTACATAAGAAACAAGTTTGAAACGCTCAAAATGCTCTAAATCTTAGATGATTCCGTTGAAACATTCTCCATGTTCAGCAAGTGAAGAGGAGGATCCAGTGTGCCAACTGAGCTTATAGTGGGTCACTTTCCTTTTAAGTAACTTGCAATTCCCTATACTAGGGCACACTCATTTGGTTCTCGGTGGTGATGGAGAATCCATCTTTGATGGTGAGTTTGATATGTAGGGGTACCTGCAATAGGTCATTATCTAAGTTTAGGTCCCTGTTTGAAATCCACATCGATCCATGATACATCATAAAATGAAAATATATGCAAGCTTTCATTGGCTGCACTTTCATCTCAACTTCCACATCCACTCTGTGAACTGATCAATGAACAAGGATGTGGAGAGAGGATCTAATTATAGAAAATTGAACAAAGGAAAGATTTCAACTGTTCAAAAAGCAGGGTTTTGGGGACCCAGCTAAGCATATGGAGAAGAGAATCTATCATGTGTCCTTGTCTCATTAAAAAGATAGATTCATGCCGACATATATCACTAGATTTGGAATCTAATTATTCACAAATCTATAGATAAATGAAGGCACTCCTCAAGTAGGCAAGTGGGATAGAAATACTTCACATAAACCCTAGAATATCATATATAGAACATGTAATAGTCTCATAAACACCCCATAATAGTTAGAGAAACCTAGCAAGGCTCGACCTAATTCAAGGGCTGTATCACATTTGGAGGATTTTTATTCAATCAAATGGATCCACTGAAAGCCTGTTGAGATAACACTTATTGAGTTGCCTCATGAAAGGAATTGGTGAGATGCTTGATGATACAAATTTTTATAATGTTTTACATATTTATATTAAATTTATATAATCTTTTCCTCTAATTGCATGCTTTATTACATGAATTTATTAGATTTTGCAGAAAACTTTTTTCTCTGACATTTTAGGTAAAAAGGCCCTAAATTGAAGCAAAATAAAGAGATTTCATCATAATTATATTTAAATCATAAAAATGTAACTTCACCAAAGATTTGGAGTTAATAGCTAAACGAAAGTTATAAGCAGTGATTTCAGGATAATGATGGATTTACAAAAAGTAAAATGAGAATAATATTTTCCAAAGAGAAAAAGAAGCAAATCCTCAAAAGGTAACTTCACCAAAGATTTAACGCAAAACCCTAATTTCACCTTCTAACAATCATAGCCATGAGGTTACAAGAAATTGAAAGGTGAAACTCATCTAGAGGGAAGATAAGAGCAAAGGAGAGTTATGCATTCAAACTTCATCCAATTCCATCGAGAATCGGAGAATATCCGAGCGAGAACAGTTCAACCACACACAGGGAAGAAGCTGTGCTCATCGGTACAATCACAGCCAAGAGAGAGAACATCTAAATTTTAATAATTTTCATGAGACAGTTAAAATTTTTTGTTATTTTACTCTTTCTAAAATTGATTGCAATCATTTGTTTGAGTTTAAGCCGGATTCAATGACAAATATCATAACTTAAACTTATTTTCAGGCTATAGAGAGTAACCACTTAATTTTGACTTTGTAATGATTATCTAGTATACTGAGTTTATTTAATTATGTTAAAGTTAATTGTAGATGATTCATGATGCCTTTAATTATTAGTATTTAATTTATTGCATATCTTGGGGTTTGGACAAGGACCAAAATATGACTCTTAACTTTAGAAATCATTTATTGAACATATAAGGTGTAGACTATAAAAGTAGTTAGGATTATAGACTTTGGTTAGTAGGATAAATTTTATATATAATAATTTAGGTATATTAATTAAATTACTTTAGAAACTAGGACAAAGACTGAAACATAACTCTTAGTTTTGGAAACATGTAATTAATCTTGTAGCTTATGACCGCAAAAGTAGCTAAGTTATATTAGAAAAAATATAATCTATATTAGGCTTAATAAAGTTAGCTAAGGTCGGTGAAACATAACTCTTAGTTTTGGAAACATGTAATTAATCTTGTAGCTTATGACCGCAAAAGTAGCTAAGTTATATTAGAAAAAATATAATCTATATTAGGCTTAATAAAGTTAGCTAAGGTCGGTGCACAAAGTGATAGATGAGTATTAGATGAGTTACATTAGGATGAGCTACTGAAAAGGGATTTTATAATTTCTAAAGTAAATTTTTTTTTTCACACAATTAGATATTTGATAGATATGATTTACTTAAAAAAATATTATGATGAAATTTCATGCCCAAGGTTCCTTCATATTTTATAGTTTTTTTTATTAATTTATGCCTTCACCTTTCAAACTAATCAATTTGCTTCACCACTTAATTCTAGAGTCTTAGTAGAATCAATATTTTATTACTTTGATACATCCGTATATTGTGGACAACGTGTTAAGAAGTTCTTAGCGCCGTGATATTAGACTATCAAGTCTTATAAGCGCCACTTGCTCCAAAAGCAAGTATCAATGACATAGCATATATAGCTCAATGGATGCTTCCTAGGCAAGTTTAGGATCCAGAAGCTCACTTGAAAAGCCGCGGAAGGATATATTGCATCCAAGTGGCAACCCTAGGAAGGTAAGCTTAGGCAATATCAGATGCTGGGATTGGGAAAATAATTCAGAATCTATAAAAGATCAAAAGAAAATTTTGCTGATATAGCAACACAGCTACTTGCTGTTTCTGTGCACATCATGAGCACTCAATAATTGGACAAGACCCCTCTTTGTGGAGCACAACTAAAAAGGGAATTAGGGTTAGAAGCGGGAAGTAGGGACAAAATGTCTTTTTTTTCTTTGAAAAAAAGGGGAGAATCTAATAGAAACTTTTAATTAAATTGTGATCCCACTTGAGAGGAACCCACTGCCCAATACCAACTCCTCCCCTACTCTATAAAAGATTTCTTTTTTAGAGTTTCATTTAGCCGAATGTAATGAACAATCCATTTGAGATATAAAATTTGCACTAAGAGAGAACTGGTAAAACATGGTTGGCTGAAGCTTTAGGCCCATGCCATTAATTGAACCTTGAAGCTTTAGAGATGATGAACATGAGACCATTTGATGATGTTGACATCGCAACTAACAATTTTTTACTTAAGAGATGAATATTATAAGATAAGATGTTTTTGAAAATCATTGATGTTAAAGTCTAAAATTTATTGAATATTGCATTATTATAGCGTTCACATGTATGAGATTGAGTATCATGAATTTATGATACTGTGTTAATGTTTGCTTTTACTCAATTGACACAGTCAATCCTGTGCTCCTTAATCATTTTTTTTTTATCGATTCCAGTTTTATGAGCAAGTTGGGTTTGAAAACATTAACATATTCTGAGTCATTACTTAGATTTGGTCAACTTAGGATGAGTGACCTCACCCTAGTTGGTGTGGAAACTTTAGTACTTGATGGAGTATGTCAAGCTGAATTAAGGATAGGTCAAACAAGTAGAAGCTAATTTTATCCTCAGTTGACTAATTGATTGTCATTTTCTACAGAAAGCTTTAATGGATAACCTTGGATTTATTGAATCGAAAGTGATTCAATCTTACCTTGATTTTGCCTACGGCTTTCATCACTGAATAAAATTATTTTTCACATTAAATTTGGGTAGCTAAACCAAGTAAAAGTCAAACATAAGTGTAGCTAAAGAAATAATTGTTGATTTCATCGTTCTAATGCTGGATGACATTACCTCCGCTTAATTAGCCCAAGGCCTTCGTCACTTGATAAAGTATTTTTTTTCCTCAAATTTAGAATATGTCAAATAAGGATATACTAATCTAATCCTTAGTTGATCCTATCTTGTGATATGTACAAGGAAACAAGTTTTTGGACTATATTGCTTGGGCACAACCCAAGGCTTTGGCGTTTATGAATGTAGTAAAGCAGTAAAGCTTGCTGGGTTTAGAAAAGAGCAAACTTTGCTTACAAGGTGAAGTGCTTGGCCTCAAACCAAACTTCCAAACTATTCATCCTATCCGGCTCGATCCTTTTATATTATTAATTTGCAGTATAATAATATATCATATAAATATAATTTATACTATTATGAATATTTTATTTATTTATTTATTTATTATTATTTAGGTATTTAACTTGTCAAGAAAAGAGAAAAAGCTAAGAAGGTTTTGAAGGTCTGAAGGTTGCAGCTTACACAAGAAAACTTCATTTACATAGTTTTATTTTCTTATCTTATATAAATTTTTATTATTTAACTATAGAAGTTTTTATAGGATATGGATAAACTTTTTTTAAAAAAATCTATTATAGAAGATTTATTTGAGTTTAAAAAAAATTATAAAGCTAAAGAAGAACCATCCGATCCAAAATTAAGAATTAAATTTTTTAATATTATCCTGATGAGATATAAAGAGCATACTCACAAAAAGATCATGTCAACATAAATATAGTTTTTCTCGAAAGAAAATCTTATTACTAAATGCTAATTCAAGAATGAAGAGTTAAATTTTTTTTTTCCATTTATATTTTACCTTCAATTACATGCTATTTTGCCCCCACAATACATCATCATCAAGACCGCCACCATGTGCTAGATGCATCCTCTTCCTCCACCGTCGCCGCCTCAAACCAATCCTCCGCCGACTTGTGGTGACCATCTACTGGAGCGCCCGACCCTCTGTGTGTGTCTAGCCCCCACCCACAATCAATCAAAAGAGATAATATAGTGTCCTCACCAATTTTCATTTACAATCAATCGATAAGCCGTTGTCACCAAGGCCGTGGCTGCTATATTAACCTCACGACTGAAACGTTACTGGATAAGCATGCGCCTAAAACATTATATTGCTTCACCAATCTCACAATTCGGATTAACGGCCAACAAATAGTTGAATAATTGTATCGATACTTTCCAATTCTTCTTAAACTTAAAATGCTTCGGGACCGAGGAGATAAGCACTAGGAAAATATTTATTTATTTGATTTTCTTTTATTATTTCTAGAATCACAATTCCTTTCCTGTGCTCGAACTTGTGAGCAATGGAAAAGTGATGATAGAAGTGGAAATTAATCAAGGCATTCGATGTCAACGCTCCCATGAGTGAGTCTTTTTCGGTGGCAATCACTCCCCCGGCTTGTGCTAATGGTGGTTGACGCTCGCATGATTGAAACACTCATTCAATTCCTTAGCATGATGAAGCTTTTTTACGGTCGTTTTAATCGCTTATATTTATGGATATTTTCTGCCACCCAGGTTGGCTAAAGTTTGACGTTTCCAACTTTTGGGGCTTCCTTCAATTTGTGAGGAGGAATGCATGCAACTAATTGACTTGCGATACGTGCGGTTGACCTTATCGAGTCCAGCCGTCATAATATTTTGACGTAGTTTGAATATAACTGAGCTACACTGTCGAACGCCTGTGAATTGTTGTTCTATATTTTTTTTCTTCTAGACAATAAAGAAAATAGTTGCTCGAGCAAATTCGCAAGAACACATTGGAAAAGTAGTGGTCAAAGTATTCAGTAAATGCCCACCAAGAAAAAGTGTAGGGTATATGGTTCCCACTATACTTCAGATTTACACAAGTGTAATCAAGTTGTTGGCTTTCATAGAATTGTAAAAGATGCCATTTATTATTTTGTGAAAAAAAAAATCGATCTTTCTCCATCTTGGAGATCTTTTCGAGAGCAATTTTGCCCCTTTCAATTTTCCTATATTTTTTCTCTTTTATTGATGTGTCGAACAGTGCCCCCAAACAGATGCAGGGTGGTGTCGAGAAGAGGGAGGGCATGAAGTTGGAATGGGAATGAGCGCTAAGCTGTATGCTGTTGTGGAGAGCAAGAAAAGAAAGACAGCCAAGTGGGAGTAAAAGCAGAAGCAGAAGCCAGAAAGAGGCCAAAAGCGGAGAAGCGTATAAAAAATCAATCAATCCAAAAGGTAAAGAAGTAGTTTGGGCGGAAAGAAATGGCGAAGGGTGGAGCGCAGCGAGGGCGGCAACCAAAGGCTACACTTGCATGCATCCAATAGAATCGCTGCGTCCGGATTGCGCTGCGTCTTTGCTGAATACAAAACCTTCGCCTCCACAGTTTCAACCAAGAGCTGATAGGAGGAGTTTGCAACGTCGGAGTATAGATCGTATGCTTCTTCCTTTTCTTCACCTTCTGTCTCTATCAAAATTGAAACTTCTTTGGTTTTTGTTTTCCCTTCTTGCTGGGCTGAAGCTTGTTGAACCTAGAACCTCTGTTTTTGCGACGAATTTTTTGGGGTATAAGTAAGTTTTCGTGTTCGATTCGTATTGTTACTTCAAACTCTTTGCGAACTATCTGTCGCTTGAGGAATCAGGATTTTTTTTTCCAGAATTTGGTATTTAACTCTGGTTGTATGTGGCGAAAATTTATGACAATAAAAAAAATGTTTTTGTTGTCGGTTAGGTAGGTCGTCGTGTTCTAGTTATCACGAACGTGATAGCTTCGGATAGGGTTTGGAATTTGACTTCGTTATTTATTTTTCTTCTCAATTAGGGCAAAGAAGTAAGCTTTTCTCGAATCTGAGGGCAGATTGCTGGGCGATTGAAATTTCGGCTGCCCGGAGCTCAGTAGCAAGTTTTCAAAGTTCTTGGCCGCTCGTTTCTGATCTCTTCCGGCTGTTTCGATCTAAAATTTGGTTGGCAAAATTGTGAATGGCGATGTTCATGTAGCTTTGCTTATTGAATTATTCTGAGTCTTTTTCATCGACGGATGACGTCCATTGATGAGCCTGAGAGTTCATTTAGTTGGCCTTTGAGGGATCTCAAGAAATTCTAGCTCTTTATTGTTGGAAATCTGCTCTGGTCTGGCCAATTGTTGCCTTGCTTTTGGGATGAGAATGGCGGGAGATCATAACTTAAATTTCAACTATGGAGGAGTGTTTCCGCCACCTTTCAGCGATCAAAATGTAGTTTCTTTTCAAACAGGACCAGTGAATAATGCGACAGGAATGATGTCAGAAGGATTGTGTAGTTCAGGCGACATTAGCAGCATGACGGGGATGCTCTTGCCGGCGAACCCTGCAACTCTAAACAATAGTTCTTCTATGATGTCGCTACCTAGTAATCTTTCAGGAAACATCATTCTTGATCCTGCACCCCCAGTCAAGCCCAGTCCAGCGATGGGTGTTAGTTGGTCTTTGGAGGAAGTGTTTGTACTGAAGCAGGGCCTTGCAGAGTAAGACATTCTGTTCACCGTATGCGATCTTTCTTCTTCAATACTTATACACAGCTTAAATAACATTCACCTCTTCAGCTAAAAAAAGAAACTTATCCCTATTGAATTTAGTTTTTTTTTCTGGTGAAGAATGAATCTGACTTTGTTAGTTCCTTATGGTCTATCAGTGAATCTGCCCTCTTTCCTACTTTATTTAAATGATGTAGAATTCCTGAACTAGTTCGGGTTATCCTATCAATCTAAGTTAGTTATCAAGGTTATTTGAAGTTGTACCTTGATTCAAACTTCTCTTGTAGTCCACACGGCACTAAAATACTTTCCATTTTCTTACTAGCATGATAGTGAATTTATGCCTTTTGGCCTGTGACTTTTGCACTATTACCTGGTCTCTGTTACTTTCTTGCTTGACATACTGTTTCTTGACAAACTTTCAGATATGCCAACGAACCTAACATAATGAAGTATATCAAAATAGCTGCTAAGTTGCCTGAAAAGGAAGTCAGGGATGTTGCAATGCGGTGCCAATTAATAGCTGTGAGTACTTTGATTTGTATATATTTCATTTTTTTTTCTTTTTTATTATGAACACTTTTTCTGACATTTTAATGCAATTCTGCCTAATTTGTCACATATTCATGACACTTCATTGTTTTGGCATTCCTCTTTGAATGAATTTTCAAAGATTTATCTCTTTTATCTATCTTTGATCTGTCCAGCTCATAATTCAGCTTCTGTATCATTTCTTTCCTAATGCTTGCTTACAAGTGTAAGAAACAAGAGATATATGGAATTCTTAATTCTTACCTAACTTGTTGAACATATATAATATTATCAAAGAAAGTAAATATTGTGCTAACAAATGCTTTTTGAAAGGCACAATTTGTTTGTATTTGTAATTAAATTTTCTTTATTATATTGGTCTAAGTTGTATATATATCTAAAAGTGCATTAGGGTGGATCTTTGCTGCAGTTTAAATGGTGGTAGAGCTGATGGGGCTTCAAGTACCCATATCCACGATATATTCTTTACTTTCTATAAAACAACGTTGATAGGTTGTACAATAAGGGCATACGGTCAAGAACCAATCACGTGAATGTTGAACTCAAGAAAGGTAAAATCTTGTGTTTTTTCTCTGTCTAGGAACGTAAGTTCTAATGCTTCAGAAGTTCTTGTGCCTTTATATTATCTGGCATGTTAATGTGAGTTTGATTGAAGAACTCATTGAGATTAGGGCGATGGGACACAACTTTCAATTATCTATATTCCAATACATCAAATCTATAAAAGTCTTTGTTCTAAAACATGGATTTATACAGAAGGTAATAATTTATAAAATGCAATAGATCAACAAAAGTAATTTTTGAAATGATGTTCCTGAGTAGCCAAAAAGATATTTGTTGTTAATGGTGCTAACACTCACCATTATTCTGCAGATGAATATTGTATGATTGGATGCCATCTATTCTACCTAATAAGCAAGATACTGTATAAGCCACTACGCCACTGGATTGGACTAATCTACTTTATTTTGTGTTATTAATGAGAGAACTTATCTCTGTCAAACCAAGTATATTGGTCAAAGATTCCGTTCCCATCTCATCATTGGTAGTATTTGTGTCACCAAAGACTGCTACGTGTAAAAAAAATTCCCCAAATAGACTAGTAAGTGTAGAATGCTAAGCAACTACAAATGAAGAGTAGAAAAAATCGAGTATCCTGTGATGGAGCTCCCCGGCTGAGTGGCAGAACCAAGTTCGGTACTGAGCTGTTACCTATGAACATATGACAGTTGTGTGGGAGAGTTGAAGAGAGTGGCTTGGAGAGAAAAATTCGTCTGAATGTTTGGCTCACTTTATCAAGCTGCCTAATTATGTTGGTAACTAAAATTAAGGACAAACATGATGAAAAGCATGTCCACCAGACATTGTTTTCTTTTTTTGAGTCCAGTTGCTGTAACTTAAGAAAGACAACTTTCTGGACCTACATGTCAAAGGATATTCGCATATTTAATCCAAGTCATTAGATACTATATTGAAAGCTGCTACTTGTTGTCTAATAAATGGTTCGTTAGTGTAATGTTTGCTTTATATATCTTTTGACACTACTTTAGTTCCTCTTGTTTTATAATGATCTTAGTTATATGATTGTATCCATGGATCTGGTTCCTTGATGCTTCTAAAATGAATATGAATATGTAGTTACTGTGTTTTTGATTGTTGATACTATGCTTTTCATTGCAGAAGAAGGAGAGTGGTAAAAGACGTAGGCTACAAAATTACTATGCTGAAAAGAAGGTGACAAATAGCAAGTTGATTTTCTCTTCTCTTACTAATTTTCTAAACTGCTGAATGTTATGGTCATAAATTAGCTATCACTAGGATACTATCTTGAAAAGTAGTACTGTTTCCTATTTTTTCCCAACTCTTTGTATTACTTTTGTTGGAGGGTCACTTATTATTTACCATTCTACATTGTTCCTGTTTCATTATTGCTATCACAGGAGATCTACACCATTCAACCTTGATCCTGTTTAAGATGTTTTTCATTCTCTTAAGTCTATAATAATTAAGAAAAAGTATAATTATTCTCAGTCAAAGAAAATAGGTTATAAGGTTGGTTTTGTAGCATGAGATACAGTTTTAATGTGAGGTCCTATAAATTTGTATTGTTGGGCTGAACATGTAACTAAGATGTTGATGTTTTTTTCAGGAAAAAATGCTGTATTCTTCTTCAGTTAGTACGGTGCATTCTGTCCAGCCAGACATTATGACCAACTTTTCCTTGACAACACATGGTGTGCCTGGCAATAACCAGCTTCTTCATAAAGGTTGATGTGTTCTGATACTGTTCAGATTTTATTATTATTCAAATTTGTTCCTTCATGCATCAAAGTATATGATAAGCAAGGACAGAAGGCATAAAATTGTACGTATGACTTAAAATAAATTTGTACAATTAGAGTACCGGCCTATTAAGTTTCTATTGGTGTACCTTTGCATTGTAGCAAGTTTGGACTATTCCTGATTCACCCCCATGTAAGTCTAGTCAACTAGTATTTCATATTCATAACTTGAAGTTGGTGCATTGATTGTCAATGGGAGGTGCCTTGATCATCTCGAGGAATTAACGTATAAAGTGGTCACCCAATTAAATCATACTTATCTCTTTGGCATTCATCATTTTACGAGTCCTTTATTCTATCCCTTAGTGATTCTCTAACTTTATGTATTCATCTAAATGTATATCTAAAAATTATTGTGCATTTTGCCTTCATTATGGTCGGGGATTTTAAACTTGTTCTCTTTATTTTTAAGATGTTCAGTTCTCTTGTTTGGTACAAATAATTTTGAAGATTGGGTAATTATGTTGTCAGTTTGAAGTTCTTGGTCTGTTTGTGTTATAGTGAATATTTATTTAATAGTATTATTTTTTAGAAGACAATTTTTTTATATTAAATAGAACTAGATTGATGTTAGGCATGATGTGGCTTCTTTTATGAATGTGCATGTACAAACCTAGAGATGGTTGGTCATCCTCTTATTTGCATTGTTTAAAACACATGTCGGTATTTCTATTTAGAGATCTCTGCGATCCACATAAGGACTAGGCAGAATCAGACCACTCCAATTATTATGCTCCAAGCTCCATTTCCTCGATTGTTTTTATTATGATAATTGATTACAAGATCAACACATTATGTAACTGTAAGCTTTATAAGTGTACTTAAGTGGAATGAATTGATTATAAATCATGATGAGAAACACATATATACACACAGTGAAGTCATTGGCACCAATAGTAGCCTGTGGGACTAAACCCACTTACAACAATAACTCGAACAAGTGTAAATATCTGAAAAAATTGTTTATCTGTTATTTTCATCTGTAAGATGACTCGTGTCTTTTTGTCTCTCAGAAATTAGCAGATTTGTGAAATCAGCATTTATTTTTCCAATCAATAATGTAGGAAACTTTTTGAAATAATCTTTTTAGTGATTTTGTCTTGCTGATCCTAGGAGGATTATAACTTGTGTGTTTGACTTGTGAATATTAACCACATTTTATCTGATTACATGTAGAGTAAATTTAACAGCAAAGTTAATACCAGTAGCTGGAACTAGTTCCAACTTCCAGCTACTTCTCTGCAATTCCGCATATGCATTATTACTTGTTAGTTCTGTCTCATAGGACGTCTTAAGATGGAAAAGGATGCTTAGATTATATACTACTTTTGAACTTGAATCTCTAATTTTCCGTCAAAACACATCAGTAACTTGTGAATTTTTGCCATCACGCTGGTTGGCATATTCTGCATGTCCTTGACTAGAGATCCACGAGTTGTATATCCTGCTTGTTTCTATTGGGTTTCATGTATGTTACGTCGTATGACTTTGACAGGCAGGCAGAACAGAGTTTGGCATGGTTCTACTTATGGAACTCTTAGACAAAATACCAAATATATTGATGTATGCTTCATCTAGTAATAAGATGTAGATGTTCTCAGATATATTTCTTTTGTGATTGGTCCCTTTACATTTTTAATCATTTTCCTATCGATTCTAAGTTTCTAACTTCTTCTCAGCAGCTTCTCCAATAAATATTGAGATGCAACGCCTTCTATTTGAGAATGTTAACCTTCTTCATCAGATTGGATCTAATCTCGAGTTGAGATTGGTTGGTAGCTTAATCCATTCTAAATTTTCTTTCTCATTACACTATATGCTTCCATCACTGTTTAAATCCTCACGATCGTGTTCACTAAATTTCATTTACTAGTTGGATGAACCATTACTTTCCTGTAGCTCATTATGTAATGTTTGCTGATATGCTTGAGATCACTGTTATATTTTTCAATCTTGTTCATATTTTCATAACATTCTTCAAGATTCTCAGGATGAGTATCCTTCAGGTTATGTTATTATGCACCTCACTAGAATTTATTTTTCTGCTTTTCTAGTTATTCAACTGGAACATTGATTACAATATTATTTTTTGTGATTTGAAATAAAGCAGAACCCTACTTTCAATTTCTTAGTAGTTGTTATGCCACAATTTTGGATTTTCATATCCAAAAATATTTTTGGAATTTTAGATATCAAGATCCAAAATTGGAGCATAACACTAGTAAATCTCTACATCTCTCGCAAGAGTTAAATTTCTCGTCAAGCCCAAACCTTAACACATGCCCAGGAATTATCCCCACTTAATGAGCAAACTGACCCATTAACTTGGTGAGCCAATTAGCAATGTAACTTAATTTATTAAAATATTTAAACCTAAGTTAAGAATAGCAAGCTCACTAAGCCTTATATACTAGGCTATATTCTCTTCCACATCCAATGTGGAACTAAACTGGGATATTACAAATTATTTCAATAATAATTTTCAATCTTTATGGACATTGATTACAGTTATTTGTCAAGTGTACCAGGGACCATAAATCATTAGTGTAAATCTTGAATATTGCAAAAAGGCCCTTTCGTTTTACCTTCTATGACATCTCATCTCTCAATTGTGTTCGTCAATGGATCCATTGTGGAACAATTCCAATGTAAGCACAAATTTTGCTAAGGGAATCCCCTCTCTTCTTATCCTTTTCTACGAATGTTTGATCGTAACTTAAAAGTAACATAACAGACTTGTTAAAAGAGTGATGGTTAAGGATGACATTTGTCTCATTCAATATGTTAATAGTACCTTGATGTTGTTTAAGGGCATGAACAGTTACATTTCAAATCACTTATTAGAAAAAAGACACTTTGAACCTTAATCTTTTGCGGCTGAAACTGGGTTTAAAATCTCGTACTGTATATTGGATACTACATGTACTGGTACTAGATTAATCTCTGGCTAGTACTTACTGGTGGTGCGGACCAGGTTTAAAAACCATGGGCTGAAGATCAACTTTGATCAAAGTTGCCATTTTCCTTGACTATTGCTGAATTCTTCAAATGCAAAATTGAGAGTCTCTGCCCAACCTATCTTGACGGCATGACCCAGCCCTAAAATGGGTCCCTTCTCCCCACCCATACATCAAGATGGGAGAAAAATAATCACATGGATTCATTGGCCAGTAGAACTACATATATAAACAATGCTCATATAAATCCTCCCCATTTGTGCTATCTTAGCCTCATTTTGGAAACCAAAATGGCACCTAAACTTAATTGATTGACTCCAGCGAGCTTTCCTTTCAACTCATCCCAAATATGAAAAGCATCTTCAATACATAATAGCTCAATGTCTGTGCTCAAAGATGAAGGCGGGCTTTGAGTCATCATTCTGGAAAGGCAAAAATAGGGTCTCTTGAAAAAATGATAGTGGTGCATGGCTGGAAAACCAACTTCTACACGGTCAACCATTATCTCTCACTCTTGTTTCAGATCCTTCATTGAGCTTTTGTTTGAACTTTCACCAAATATGCAAAGCATGTTCAATGCCTAGTAGCTCGATGTATTTACCCAAGGACAAAGCCACAAAGGTGGCCTTGAAATCATCATTTTGGAAAAGCAAAAATAGGGCCTGTTGGAAAATTGGTGGTGGCGCATGGCTGGAAAATCAAATCCTACATGGTCAACCATTATCTCCAACTCTTATTTCACATCCTCTTGGAAATATTCCATACCATCAATCCCTTGGCCCTGATGATCAAGGATATTGCAGAACTCCATGACATGATCTCCCATTTTATCAGAATACACGTTCAGGAATCAAGATGGAAGGCACATTCAGGAATCAAGTTTGCTTTGTTGATCTTAATCCAATGTCAGTTTCAAGAACACCCTCCTAAATACCAATTCAGACCCCTCATGGTCCTTTCCCACGAGATTCCTTTTTAACAAGGATCAAGTATCATCCTTTCAACATCACTTACCACATCAGCTGACACTTACAAGGAAACCTGCCAAAGCAATTTGGAACATCTCAAACTTTTTTCATTTGTTACCTCCTGCCATATTGAATGATGCATTACTGACCACAAAATGCCCACTAAACAAAAAACTCATTGGACAGTCAAAGAAGGATGTCTGCACGTACGACCTTCAAAAATAAGGGTGTTATTAACTCAAATACATGCCACATGTGAAACAACGCTCCTGAATTTGTACCAACCTCCTTTTTCATTGCACTTTTTCCAGGAGGAGTAGATTTGGTTTGTGACTTTCCCCCATTTGACTTTGAACTGCTGAAGGCTCTACTCATGTCCAACAATTTGCGAGCACAATCTGATCTTGATGGGCCTTCAATATGCGATCAGCTAATTTTGGCATTTAGAAGGAAAGGAACAATTGTATATTCAGACGAAAAGCACTCTCATCCTTTATATCTATATCAAGATGTTGGAGACTTTGGTGCTATTTGTTCTTTTTTTCATGTTCATCTAACCCCGTGTTCTCTGTAGGTTATTTGTATATTAAAGTGCCTCTGGTATTCGTACACTGATTATGCTCAACTCTTTTCTCTATATATGGATTGCAGGCCTTTTGGCCTTTCTTTAAATATAAAAATGATAGAGGACACAGGACACGCAATCGCAACTTGTGGGAACTTAATCTGCAGTCCTGCACACTGTGCCAACCTGTAATCCTGTATAGCATATATTCACTATCACTACGAACATGGTTTTGATGAAACATAACAAAGACATAACACTTCGTATCTCTAATTTCAGATATGAGCTTATCATTTTTTTTATTTTTCTTCTTGTACAACCCTTTTTCACACCTCTTACTATATCTTATGTCTAGTTATACTAAAATATTATAATAGTGGTAATAGTAAATTTTTTTTAGTTTTTCTCCTCCACCTCATATAATTTTAGGTATACTTCTGGTAGAGTGATTTGTGCATCCAAGTATTCTTCCGATTTTCTCATTAAATTATTCACTAAATTAGTGTATACTTCTAATGCTCTTAAAAGAGGACAGCTTGGCTCATTCACTTTCTGACTTTATCTTCTCCTGTAACAGTTGGCAACTTAGTTCAATTCTTTTTAATTCTTTTCAGATGCAAGACAATTACAATCTATTCTACCGTATCAGAGATAACATAGCAGCCATTATAAGCAGGTATTCAATTATTTTCTTTGAGTTTTTCATCACATGTTAACTTTCTTACTCTAGTTGTAAAGATGGTTTCCTCTTTGAACAGCATGAGTTGCATGCCTGGTATCATGAGTCGGATGCCTCCATTGCCAGTGTCAATTGATGAGAATCTTTTGCAGTCCATTCTTCCTCTCACTTGTCAGGTAATCTTCTAGCTTTGTTTCTAATTAAAAGTTTCTGTCAACGCCAAATATATTTTCCAATCAAATGTCCTTTTTTCTTCACTTCGTATGTGCCCGTCAATTAGGTTTAGAATTATCATTGAAACTGATATAATGTACATAAGTCATGTCCAAGTTGATTATATTTGAAATTAGTCGCCCTTTTGATACAAAAATGGAAATAGAGTTTCATTTGAATTGTTATCACTGAGGTTTTGAACTATAATTTTTCTCCTTGACTTCCTCTATGCGTGATGATAGATTGACTAATGAGATAGTTCGTAAACAGTAATCATATGTTATTATGGTAAGAACAGTGAACAGTAATACATAGAAGAGAGAGGATTAGGGTAAGGCCCAAATGGAGATATGGGCCAAGCCCATACAACCCAGTAACACAGTAACACGCCCCCTCAAGCTGGAGCAAAGATATCACACATGCTCAGCTTGTTACAGAAATCATGAATCTTCATAGAGTTGAGTGCCTTGGTAAAGATATCAGCAATTTGATACTCAGACTTGGTATATGGAGTGGAGATTTGCTGACTTGAGATGACATCTCTGATGAAGTGATAGTCAATCTCCACATGCTTGGTACGTTCATAGAAAGAAGGATTGTTGACAATGAATATCACGGACTGGTTGTCACAATGCATAGTCACAGGAGTACGAACCTCTAAGCCGAATTCTTGTAGTAACCCTTTAATCCACAACAGCTCACAAGTTGTGTGAGCCATGGCACGATATTCAGCCTCACAGCTGGATCTCGAGACAATACTTGGTTTTTTGCTTTTCCAAGTAACTAGGTTGCCTCCAACATAAGTACAGAAGCCAGAGATGGATTTACAATCATCAATGTTGCCCGCATAATCGGCATCACAGTAAGACTCAATGGTGGAATTCCTATTCTGCTCATAGAGAAGACCTTTGCCAGGGGATTTCTTCAAATATTATAAGATCCTCAATACAGCCTTCCAATGACATTGTTTAGGGGATTGCATTAATTGGCTCACAACGTCCACAGCAAATGAAATGTCTGGACGAGTGACAGAAAGATAGATGAGTTTCCCTACAACTTGCCAGTAAACAGTAGAGTCAGTGTCATCTGACTTCGCCCACATACTGTGATGTTCATTTGGAATCATCGGCACATCAGATGGTTTACAATCCAGCATACCCGTGTCGGATAGAAGATCAAGAACATACTTGCGTTGAGATAAATGAAGTGAAGAACCCTTGTAAGCAATCTCAATACCTAGAAAATATCTAGGTTTGCCCATATCTCGAAGAGAGAATTGTGATTGTAGAAATGTTTTGGTTTCATGTATACCGTCAGAGTCACTTCCTGAAAGAAGGATGTCATCCACATAAATGGCAAGAACAATCATGCCTTTGGTGGATTTACGGATGAATATAGAGTGATCCGATTTGCAATGAAGAAAGCTAATCTGGGATATGATAGCTGAAAACTTCTGAAACCATACTCTTGGGCTTTGTTTGAGGCCATATATAGCCTTATGTAATTGGCACATGAACCCCCCCCCCCCCCGGCTTGACATAACCCGGAGGTTGATCCATATAGACAGCCTCAGAGAGATCACCATACAAGAAGACATTCTTGACATCCAATTGATGAAGAGACCAACCCAGGTTAATGGCAAGCGAGAAAATAATCCGAACCGAGTTCAAGCGAGCAACAGGAGAAAAGGTGTCCAAATAGTCGACACCATAAATCTGCGTAAAGCCTTTGGCCACAAGCTGAGCTTTGTAGCGATTGACCGAGCCATCAGAATTGTTTAATAGTGTAGACCCACCGGCACGTAACAGGGCAGGCCCCGGGAGGTAAGGGAACAAAGCTCCATGTGCACCCAGAGGTGAGAGCGTGCATCTCCTCATCCATAGCGGCCTTCCAGGGAGGGGAGGAGATGGCATCGGAGAGGCAAGTAGGAGCTGTACTGGAGGAGAGAGCATTAAGGAACACATGATGAAAAGGAGAAATCTGTGAGTAGGAAACATAGTGAGAAGGTGGATACTTAGCTGTAGAGCGACGTCCGTTGCGAAGAGCAATGGGAAGGTCTGGCGAAGCTGGACTAGGAGCCTCAGGCAAAGGTGTGTCAGGCAGGGGGGAGAGCAGGTGGAGTAGGTCGAGCTCGCCGATGATAAACCTGCAAGGGAACAGAGGAAACACCAGGCGAAACATGAGGGAAAACTGGCAAGGACTCGAATGGCACAGCCTGTGGGCATGGAGGAGCGAAGTCCGTTGAGAGTGGTAGAGAGAGACGAAAATATGGGGTGGACTCAAGGAAGGTAACATCCATATTAACAAAGTAGCGACCGCGTTGCGGATCAAAACACTTGTAACTTTTTTGAGTCCGAGAATAGCCAAGAAAAATACAACAAGTAGAGCGAGGGCTTAACTTATCAAGACCAGGGTAGAGATTGTGAACATAGCATGAACAACCGAAGGTTTTGAGTGGAACCTGGAAAACAGGGCTACTAGGAGTGAGAAGAGATATGAGAGATTTACCATCGAGGGATGATGTAGGAACACGGTTAACCAGGTAGGTGGCAGTGAGAACAACATCACCCCAAAGATATTTGGGAACATGCATATGAAACATGAGTGCACGAGCAACATCAAGAAGGTGACGATTTTTACGTTCGGCGACCCCATTCTGCTGCGAGGTATAGGGACAAGTGGTTTGATGAAGGATGCATTGAGAGCCACAAAAGTCCCTAAAGGGAGAGCTGGTGTATTCAAGAGCATTATCAGTACGTAAAATTTTGAGAGGTAAGTTAAACTGATTTCGTATTTCAGAGTAAAACATTTTGAAGGCATGAAACACATCAAAATGACTTTTAAGAAGAAACACCCAGCACATGCGGGAAAAGTTATCTATAAAAGTAGCAAAATATTTGAATCCTCCTCTAGTGGAAACAGGACTCGGACCCCAAATATCAGAATGAACTACATAAAAAGGAACGGTAGTTGGAGGACTACGACTACTAGGAAACGACGTCCTATGATGCTTTCCAAGCTGACAAGCATCACACTCAAAATTAGGACAGGACTTCAAAGACAAAATATCTTGCACTTTTGTTGGGAAGATATGGCCTAACCGACAATGCCAAGTGTAAGGAGAGGATGCAGTCAAAAGGGCGGCAGAAGTGTCTGGAGCAGGATCAGTGAGAACATAGATGCCTCCAACCCTAAGCCCCCCACTAATCTTCACATTCGTCCTAAGGTCTTAAAAAATGCATGAAGAAGAAAGGAAGGTGATGGAGCATTTCAAACTCTTGGAGAGAGCAAAAACAGAAAAAACATAAATAAGATTAACAGGAAACTTGGGAACATAAAGAACATTGAGCAATGTAAGTTTAGAAGTCAGATGAACCGTTCCAATGCCATGAACGGGAATAAAAGACCCATCGGCAATTGACACCGGACTATGGTTAGTGTCAATGCGAAGAGTGGCAAACAATGATCTATTACCTGAAACATGAGAAGTGGCTCCGGAATCAAGCACCCAAGTGTTAGAAGAGCAATAAGAGAAGCAGTACCGGAGACACCAGGAGTGGTAGTCATCATGGATGAGGAGGATGCCTCGGCCTGAGCAGCTAACCGAACAAGGCGATCATACTCAGCTGTGGAAACAGTAATAGTCAAATCAGCTGGAGAAGATGAAGCAGCAACAACAGTCTCTCCCGGTGTATGTGAGCCATCATTAATAGTCAACTTGGCAAAGGAAGGCTTGCCAAACTTCTTCCAACACCGCTCAGATGGATGGTTGGTCCGGCTACAATGTCTACAAGGTGTAGGAGCCCGACCACGCCCCCTGCCCCGACCAGAACTACCACCACGTCGTCCCCCTTGAGGGGTAAGGAGTGCACTGCTAATGGGAGGGGCCGGAGTGGTAGGAGTAACCAAGGAGACTCGCATAAGTCGAGAGTAAACACTCTGAATCGTATGAATAGAGGGATCGGCAAGAAGCTGTGCTTTAGCAGCCGCATAAGAATCATCCAGTGCAGTAAGAAAAATAGCGACAAAGAACTCCTGTCTCTGCTGAATAGTCACTGATATGTCAGCAGTGGGTGGTTGAAGTATCTGCAACTGGTCCCATTTACCTTTGAGAGTTATATAAAGATCGGGCAAGTGCATGCCGGCGTGTTTCAAATTAAAAAGGTCCTCATATAGTTGATGAACTTGACCAATTGTCTCCTAAGGAGCATAAGTAGACGGCAAAACATCCCAGATTTCTTTGGTAGTGTCTAAACACATAACGGTGGAAGCAATGCCACCTTCAATACTGCTAAGAAGAGTAGTAACAACAGCCATATCGGAGCGTCTCCAAACATCATAAGTAGGATCTAAAGAGTCTGGAGCCAGACCCGTTAGGTGTACATCCTTGCTATGAGATCCAAGGTAAAAACGCAGCGAGTCCACAAAAGATAATTGTTACCATCAAATTTCACAGTAGTGGCAACACTAGATGCGGACTTCAATTCAGTGGTAGTGATTTCCATATTAAATAAAGTAGGCGACAGAAGAGAGGAAGCTGGCGGTGAGAACACTGTGGCGCGAGAGGAAGGAACCAGCAGCAACTGGTGGCTACCAGTTAGAGCACTGCAGACTGGAGAGGAAGAGGCCTTCAAAGAAACTGCAGACAGGTGCCGAGAGATGCAGTTGTGAGAAGTATCCGCCTAAGCTTGTTGAGAGGCAAGATAGAAGAGAGAGGCCGCAGCAATATTCCAGTCGGGCAGAAGAGGATCTCACGCACAGGTGGCCGCTAGGCTTCCAAGAAGCGGAAGAGTCTGCCCTAGTCCGCCAGTCGACTTCGGAGGAAGGCGAGCAAACGGCGACTAGCGAGAGAGGTGTTTACGGGTCGAGCGAGGAGCGGAAGATGTGGAGGAAGAGTGAGGAGAGAAGAAGAGTGGAGGAGGGCAACGCCGGCGCCGGAGCAAGCAACCAAGAAGGGCGGAAGAAGCCGGCGGCGACGACGATATCCTCTGATACCAAGTTCGTAAACAGTAATTGTATGTTATTAGGGTAAGAACAGTGAACAGTAATACATAGAAAAAAGAGGATTAGGGTAAGTCCCAAATGGAGATATGGGCCAAGCCCATACAACCCAGTAACACAGTAACAGAGATAAAGAAACTTGAATTTACCACTTCTAATTGGAGGCGTGAAATAACTATTAGTGTCCCTTGCCATTACAATTGAATATGGATGGTCTTATATAGACCAATACACTAAACCACGGGAGTCTAGTTTCTCATGTCAGACTAGGGAGCAAGAGTATGGAGCTTTCGATCCTCACTGCGTGTGAGGTGCGACTGTAGGAGCTTCCACCGTCAAGAGCTTCCTTGCAGGAAAGAATGCTAGACAACGATGCAAAAGGAGAAGCACAAAGTGCAAGCCTTAGCTATAGAAGGAAGCAGCATAGAAGTGCTTCCTACGCCTACGACATGGTCACTAAAAGGAAAAACTCTAACCTTGGTCAAATGTCAATTTGAGATTTAGGATAAGACCCATACAACTAATTAGAAAATATAGATTTTAAATAGTCCGTATGGGCAGTATATCCTGGTCCGAGATGATACCTGTATTAGTATGTGTATGGTCGGTACATCTAATATGTACTACTTTGAGTTATAGGACCGATACACCAGTATGGACTGAGATCTTAAATCTTGGTTAAAACTGAAACTTGTTTGAGTTAGGACCAATACACCCGTTTGAGTATGTGTACGGTTGGTACATCTAATATTTAGCTCTTTATATTTTGTATTCTAACATTGCATTGTTTTTGGTACCGTTGTTAGTTTAATCCCATGTTTTCTTGGCCAGTAACTTTCTTCCTTATTGGAGGATGAGATGTTTATGTGGGTAGAATTGTTGACAAACATTTGGCAAAATATAAGTTTCTAGCCCATCAGGAATGTACCGGTTACCTAGAATAGATACCTCAGTGAACAAGCCTAATTAACCCAGTGAGCTAAACATCACCAATAAACTAAATGATAGATAAGCTTGGATGCTATTCTAGATTGGTTTTAAAGTATCAGTCTGCACCAGATGGTAACACATGAGCATAAACTTGTACAAGCAAGTGAGCAACACGGAGATAGCGGGGTTTAATGATACTATTGATCATACGGTACTATAATGTTGGCATGTGACAGGTAGATAGGAACACTGACATACTTTGTACCATGGTCCTAGCTCTTCAATAGTTATAACTTGACTGCTAATGCCACCTTCATAATTCTCACTAGAGTTGATTTCTTCATGTCCTGTCAATCTACTTCCTAAGCAACTTCTTTTTTGAAACTTTATGCAGGGTAAGTAAGGGCTAGTTTGGGATTACAGTGCTGTAGGGTCAAAAATAGTACTGTTTACTATCAAAATACTGAAGATTATTAGGAAAAAATTATATAATAATTAAAATAATAAAATAGATAAATATCTCAAACAATAACATGCTAAGTTGTAGATTGCTTATGTTTATGTATATTTATTTATATATCTTTTTTATATATTTGTATATGTTTTTATATGATTTATAACTTTTGTATAAATATTACTTATATATATACTAATGTTACTTTAGCTATTTTAGTATTCGCATCATTTTTCTTTGTTCCATCTTAAACTTGGTTGTTTTGCTGTTTTTCAAGCTCCATGTACCCCACAGCAGTCATTTAAAGGAAGAGCCAAGGTATTGGTGATTTGCTGCTGCATGGATGGTGGTGAGATCGCCGGAATTCAACTTTTTTCCTTCTCGGAAGATCCTAGTCTGGCTTTTTGAGGTGGATATCAATCTCAGTATACCTTAAGATAAAGCTTCCGATGCCTGTGCATTGAGTTTGACCTAGAACTGCATATTGACATTCTACTGTCGTATGCCAATGTATATATCCTTCCTTCTCATAGGAGATTTTTTACATAATAGCATAGTTAGGTGCTTTCAACTTTCAAGTCTAGTAATTCTTTTGGACTTTAATAATATTCTTTTTCCTGATAAGCATTTTAGGCTGATAAAAATATGCAGTCCTGGCTGAACAATCTCCGATCTGTGTTGAACTGAAACTATCTTCTGGAATAGGACATGCAAGACTTTTGTGTTATGATAGAAGGAGTTTGTTAAATCATCTCTTTTAGCAATATCTGCATGAAAGTTGCAGCTTGACAATCATCAATATAATAGTTTAGACAGAACAATCTGATCCTTGTATTCCCGGTTTTATCTTGCTTTTTGTCTGGCATTCAAGATGAACACAACATTATCAAGATTTTGCGTGTGTTGAATTAAGCCAAAATCAAATATTGTTGTAGAAAAATTTTGACAGCTTACATGGCAAAGCAGCTTTGTAATAATTTTTACATTGATTTAAAAGGAGATTATATTTAAAATATAAAGCCTTTTTAAGTATTGATGCATCATAAGAATTCTTCAATTGTGCTGCACTATGCAGGGTGAACATTATCAACAAATGCTATTTATTTTGCATGAAACAAGTTCTCCTGAGAAATTGAGTTGCAAATGTTTTGTTTTTTTTTCATATACATATATATGAAAATTTAATCGAAAGTTTTGAGTAATTCATAATTTATTTGAAATTGTAATGATGCACACACTCTACTAATTTGCAATTTACTTCAGTTGTTTTTTTTTTTTGCAATTTACATAAACTGATATTAAGTTATTAACAGTTTAATATTTTGTATTTTGGTTAAATTGTTATTATTTTTTCTAAAATTTTTAATTACTATAGTATTTTTTTTTATTACTGCTTCTTGAAAATATTTCTCAGCTAGCAATTAATGTTATGTAATTGGCTTTAATTGTTGAAGACCAATTTAAAACAATATATTTATAAAAAATATGGAATAAATAAGATTATTTATATTATGTTTTGTTAGTGTCGTAAGATTGGTTTAGCCAATTACAAAGTTACATTATTTTAAAAATAAATTTACGACACTACAAAAATTTAGAGATTAATTAAATTCATTGACCAAGTAAAATACTAGTTGTACTAATTTAGTTAATTAGGATTTGAATTTACTCTAAATTATATATTACTTAATTAATTTAGTAATTAAATAAAATTTTATTGAGCTCATTTTTATGATTAAAATTAGTCTTCAAAAAATATACGACCTGTCACAAGAAGCCATGTGTCATGGCTTTCAAAGAAATATGATGATAATTTGAGAAAAAAAATTTTGCCATAGAGGACTCTACTAAAAAATTTAGTAGGGTACCCTATTTCGTATAATAAAGTTATATTATTGTATAATATTATATAAAAATTTTTCATATAATATGATTAAATTTTGTATAATGATATATGAAAATATATTAATATTATATGAAATATAGGATATTAAATTTTTTTTATTATATGAAATTAAATTTTGTATAACACTAATTTTACTTTTTGTATAATATGATTAAATTTTATATAAAAATATATTAATATTATACAAAATATAGAATATTAATTTTTTTATAATATAAAAAATTTTGTATAAGATTATACGATAATATAATTTTATTATATGAAAATAAATACCCTTACGTCAGTAGGGTACCCTGCGAAAATTTTTCTTTGACTCACAAAATATACGCTAGAAAAATGAATTTTACAATCTAATTTAAAAGCTTCAGGGGAGCGGATCTTCTTCTCCACATCGAATCAGAGAGCACAAGGGTTCGATCGGGATACGGGCGCTGCTCTCCTCCCCCAAATTCTCGAGGCAGATTACGCCGGATCGCCAAGATTGATCAGTAGAAGAGGATCGCGAGAGACGCAGAGCCGAGTGCGAGCGATCGTGCAATGGCGGAGGAGGTGAAACTAGGATCTTCGAAACCGATGATCGCGACGCAGCAGGAGATGGTGGAGAATAGGGTCCCTATTCCCTACCGCGACCAGTGTGCCCACCTCCTCATTCCCCTCAACAAGTGCCGCAGCGCCGAGTTCTTCCTGCCATGGAAGTGCGAGGATGAGCGTCATGCTTATGAAAAGTGCGAGTACGAGCTTGTTATGGAGCGCATGCTCCAGATGCAGAAGATACGCGAGCTCGAGGAGAAGAAGAAGGCGCAGCAGCTCCAGGGCGCCGGAGCAGGCATTGGGCTTATCCCATCTCCCGCCAACGCCTGAACTCCGTCCCCTCCCCTTTCCCAATACCCAATGGTTAGTGTCCGTCTCAAATTTCTCATAATTGTTGCTTTGATTTACTTTAATGAACTTTCTTTTGTCTGTATTGACTTTGACGCAAATCAGAGAATTTGGTAATGCCAGACTTGGAAATAATACATCTAAATGAGGGTTTAGGATTTTCATTTTTATTTTTTGCTTCAGTTTCTTTCAAATCAATGGCTCGTTTTCATCAACTCTCCGTCCTGTGGGGCTTGTTCAGATACTTAGGCCCTGTTTGGCCTAGCTTCTAGACCTGCTTATAACTTTGCAGCCAACAGAAATCAAGAAGCTGAAGCGTTTGGCCCTTCAGTTTCTCTATTTCAACCCACAATTAGCTGCTTCTCGGGTGAAACTGCTTCTCTAGCCCCCCCCACCTGCTTATGCTCAATAACCCTTATGTGTAATAATAATTTTTTAATAGTATAACTCATAATATTTTTAACAAATATTTTATTTATAATTAACTATAAATTTAATCATATAATTTTTTATCTTAGTAATTTTTTTAATAAGTATTTTTTCAACGAGCACAGCATAAGCGATTCACAAGTTGCGCATCCCAAACACTCTTAAACTTTTCCGGCCAGCATCCTTTTAACAAGCGCTTTTTCAACCAGCAGAAGCTAAAAGCAAAAGCTGGGCCAAACACACCCTTAGTATATGAGAGATCGGATGCTTTTGGATTTAGATTTTTTTTATCTATTGAATTGAATCAAAGCATCGTCTTCATGACCCATCCTTTAGAGATGGGTGTTCGATATTTCTTTTCATTTATATAAATATTTAGATGCTTCTCAGGTAAGAAAATTATAATTAGATTTAAGAAAAATCATTTCCACCATGAGATTTCCTGCTCGATTCAGATGTACCATAAGATAACCTAATTGAGCGATATGCATAATTGGGTCATTATTTTCCTTTAATTTTCAGATAATCATGGTTGAAGGTCTATTAATGGATAACGAGATTTTTCTGACTTTGCAATTGATGGTCTGTATGCTATGTTAGGTACTCTATTGCTAATTAAAGATCAATTCTATCAAATCCTTATTGTGGTTGATAAAGTACTATTTATGCGCTTAGATTGTTTTTAAATGTGGGTAGCTTGTACAATAATGAGATGGTCAACAAATAAAAAAAATTGAAAACTATAATTACTTTTGTATTTACATATGGTCTCGTTTTAGCATCTTCCCAAATTTTTGACCAATATACAAATGAACATGTGACATCCCAATAATTAAATACTGAAAAAAGGAAATAAGTTTTGGTCCATGTTGAGTGGCATGGACGAAATACATTAGTTTGACAAAAGATGAGCACATGGATCATCTACGGCTTAGATGCTTTTAATGCCAGGAGATGAAGAGAGGAGCCACTGTTTCTAAGATGGAGGATAAGAAAGAGATTATGGATTTGGCTTGAGTTGCTATTGTCCCCTGTGCTAGGAGTCTTCACCAAAAGGAGGAAGTCATCGTAGCTGAGAATGGTGTGTGGGGGGGGGGGGGGGGGGGGGGGGGGGGTGGGGTGGTGGGAGAAGAGAATAAGAGGGGGTGGGGTGGTGGGAGAAGAGAATAAGAGGAGACACATTGATCGTCACTTAGAAGAGAGGAGTTAAAGAGGAGGCATTCACTAATTGCTATGAGGAAGAAATTACTGTTGGGCTGAGAGCGATCACTTTCTCCAGCCAATTGTTGCAGGAGTTGTTGCTGCCATTCATAGCAAAGATCCCGTTGATACCTTAATTAGTAGCTCTATACTTGTCTGTATGAATGCTAAAGTATGAAATAATACATATCTGGTAAATTACCAAGATAAGGTATCAAAATGGTATTTTACTTCTTGTTCACAGCATGATGTGGTGAGGATTTCAAAGGTTGAGACAAAGGCAATTTAGTGTCCTAGGCGACACTGGATGCATGTTATTGTACTTGTAAATTACCAGATGATGACGTATGTTTAATTGCTTGAGCGTAAATGATATTATGTGTATGGGTGTTCTGCTACAAATTATTAGGCTACTTAGTCATTTGTGTCGCTACACAACCTAATGGCCAACTGTTATGCACATGGTATACATGATGTACCAAAAACTACAATATGAGTTGATTTTTTTCTCTTTGTAGGTTATTGTTTTACTGGGCATTATGTCATCAAGACTATACTGTGAAATGGAATAAATATGGTGTGCTGGAAAGAAAAGATGGTGAAATATGGAAACTAGAGAGAATAAAATGTCTTTCTCCTTTTCATAATAGCATGTTCTAGCATACAATTATGGATTTGTTTGTATATTCTTAAGATAGAATAAGATAAAAGGCTTCACAATCATGAAGAATTTTTCTTCTATGAACATGTATTCTTTCTTGAGCTGGCCAAACTGGTATCCTGAGTGAAGGAAAAGAATTCTTCTGTCCACATATGTTCTGTGAGACCAAATAACGTCATCCTTTCTGTGACACTCTTCATGGGGTTGGTGAAACCTAATGGGTCATAAACCAGTTTGGATTATCTGTATCTATTGGCATTAGTAAATCGACCTCGCAATGGCATTGACATCTCATTTAGTTATTCTCACAATTGTCTCATGAATTTTTCTATCCTTATGTCTAACTCTTTTTATTTAATTTGAGTTTATTGTTTTTTTTGAGGTATAAGGTAATAGATCCTATACCTTAAATGAGTGGCCTAACAATTGTCTCAAAAGATGAAGCTATTAGGAAAGAACCAAAATAATATATTTTATGATATGATAAGCTAGATTAGTAAGTTTACATCTCCCTACACTCTCAATTCAGATTAAACTTGACATATAAACCTAGAAGCAAGAGAGTGAAATTGATCCTGGATCTACAAAGGATCAAGTTTATTTTATGATATGTAATGATTTCAGGTTTTCAAACACATTATCTCTGGATCTACAAAGGCCCATTTTATACATTTATTATCTTAAAAGCCAGTTTAATAGTATAACACTATTGAGTTATATTTATCATCAAGGTCCTAGTGTCCTACTAACAGTCTCAGAATTGATCATGAATCTTTAAACTTTCTTGTGATTTGTGAGCTTGTAATCCCTAGGACTGATAGATGTATTTGGTTGTACCACTAGGATCGACCATCAAGCTAGAGGTTGAGTTCTAGGATGTCATTATTAATCAATATTTATCCTTGTGCCATAAAGATTGATATTTTCTTTTCTGCATTCTCCAAGCTAAGATTTTGATTAACTCCAAGAACTACAATCATGGTTCAGGATCGACTTTTAGTTTCAGTCTCAGTAATTCGCCAAATTGGTTGCCTAGCTTACATTTTTGATCTAGTGGTACCAACTATGTCAGTGGTGAAGGTACTTGATATGATGTCTATATGGAACTCTTTTTCTTACACAAGGTTTCGAGTTGCAACGTTTTGGCTCACATATCTTCTCCCTTGTCATTCTGAAATATAAATAGTACAATACCAGAGGGAACTGCTGCCCTATTCGAATCTGGGTATTATATGAACTGCAAATGGCCTCATTTTGATACAAATGCTCCTGTTTTAGGAGCTTCCTTAAGATATCTCAAGAGTCTTAATGCTGCATTCCAATGAGTGATTTCTGGACAGTCTAAAAATTGATTTACCTCAATTACAATAAATACAACGGTCTAGTGAACATAAGATAGTAAAGTTCATCAACTGATTTATGATATTACCAGAATAGAAACAATCTCCTCCTTGTTGGTTAGAAGTTGAACATTAGGATCCATTGGGGTATTAACAAGTTTACATCCTAAAGTACCAGCCCCCTTAAGAATATCCAACACGTCTTCACTTATGTATAGGTACTATGCTTTGCTTTAGCCGCTGCAATACCAAGAAAATATTTCAGTTGACCCAAGTCTTTGGTCTCAAATTATCTATGCAAATGATCATTCATTTTAGAAATGCCAGTAAATATATCATAAACATACACTGCCAGTTCTTGCTTCCTGGTGTAGAATGGTTTAGAAAATTGAATGATTATATCCTCTTCTCATTGTTCCAAATGGAGGAGTGCGGCACTAAACTTCCTAAATCAAGTCCTAGGCAACTGCCTCATGCCATAGGGTGGTTTCTTTAGTAAAGACACTATATGGTGATCCCTTTAGTCCTTGATGACTTCCTCAACCCATATGGTGATGATCTGAGGCACCTGAATCATGTTCGCATTGAGAAGAATGCGTAAAACATTCTGCAAATCAATCTCATTCAGCTAAGGCAGAGATAGGCTCAGTAATTTGTTTTGCAGCTTGGTAGTTGGAACTGAATATACTTGCTATAGTCTTCAGGGATCACAACCGAGGTTCAGTTGTTGGACAATATGATATAACCTAAGCTATGATTCTAGGAAGGCACTCATCTGAGAAATATTGGTTAATGTATGTGGAAATATTCACAAGGAAATTAATGTAGTAAACAGCGAATATCCTTCATATGTCATAATCAAATGCAATGGTCGCAACTTGGTTGTCTTCCATACCACGACCTCGATGACCCCTTTGACATTGGCCTCCATTATTTCATTCTCTATGGCCTCTTAAAGAAGAAACTTGATATTCAATGTCTAAAGCTTATCCATTGAGGATAGGGTACAAAGAAGTCAAAAATACACATCAGCTAACGCGCAATGGTAGAACCACCTAGAATTGAGTCTTTGCTGCTTGAGGTAAGGACGCATCCGATGGAAAGAAATGTGTGCAATATTATGCCACTGTTGCCTTTTAGTATTGATGTCCACTTTTGAATGAACAATTCATTAAATCTCCTCGTCAGGTCTTGGAGTCATCTCAAATATAAAATGGATAACAGTCTTAGGTGAAATAATTTTCCAATGACATCATTGATACAAGTGATATCACTTGTGTAGAAATTTGAATTGTTTGAAAAATAGTCATTAATAAAGGGTCAAAGATTGACAGGAAATAGCTAAGTATCTTCTTTTCTCCATTACTGATCTAGTTCAGGAATTTCATTAAAATTATTTTCTTAATGTAGGCTTCTTGACCCTGACTGAGCAACTAGGTGTCAATTTTGAAGGCCAATGAAGAATATTCCATTAATTATTTTCAGAAGTGATAACTGATATTTCATGAAAAAATGATAAGCTCTAGTTTAGAGGTAATGGAATTTGAAACTGATGACGTTCTGTTCCATTAGATGAAAATAAGTGGCTCACTTCATACCAAAAGATAGAGTACAAAAATATGTACTCCCACCCGTACATAACATAGAGAAATAAGTAGTGTGGAATAAATGTGTGATTGTAACTCATTCAAAAATAATAATAATTTTGAATTTTTGATACCCTCTTGTAAAATTAAAGTGGCTAAACTGATGCAACTTTGAGTTTAACATGTAAGTTGGAAGAAAGTGTGCTACGCATAGGAAATCTCATTTATCTATGCATGTGAGGTGGTAGGACACAATCAACTAAATGTCACTTGTCTATGCATGTATAGTTTATGTCAGTCTAGATGTGGCAGCAAGAGTGCTACTTGTTTAGGAGATGTTGAGGCTAAACATGTGAATGAACTCATTCTAAAATATAATGTTTTTAATACCTGCTCATGAATATGAATGTGTGAAGGTGTCACATAAACAACCATGCATCTCCTGCCCATGTACGTAAACCTATGCCTATTGGCATGTAGTAGTAATGGTGCTATTTGTTTCTGAGAGACTCACACAAGTAGCCAACTGCTACTTGTCCATGCATGCAAAATAGAGAATGATGTAGTTCTAATATTATATTATATTTTGATTTGATCATGCGTTGGTTGGGTTAGGGGGGTTAAGGAATTAATGGTACGTTTACTTTGTGGTTAGATTTATTTAGGGTTATGTCTACAAGCCTATTTAAAGTGAGTTAAGTGTTTGTTAAGGACAATCTTATTATATGAATATTGCTTATCACTTAACATTTGTTTGTTTTTCCCCTCCAATTTCCTCTTCTCATCTTCCTCTTTCGTGCATCTTTGCTTGCATCACTGTGAACATTGCCAACACCTTAATATGCATTTTTGCTAGAGTCAATTTATGTTTCATGGGAGAGAATGATGTGGTTTTAATATTATATTAGGAATATTATATTTTTAATTAGAACATGTTCTGGTGGGATTAATGGAATAATGGATTAATGGTATGTTTAATTTGTCATTAGAATTTATTTGAAGTTATGTCTACAAGTCTATTTAAAGGGGCTTAAATGCTTGTAATAGGCATCCGAGATATATAAATTAATTATTATAAAATTTATATTTATTTATCTCCCTTCGAGCCCCCTTGAAGTGCAGAATTTTTTGTTCTCTTCTCTCTCCTCCTTTTTATGTTGCATTAAATGATCAACATCGTGGTTTTAAATTTTGATTCATACTAGTACTTATGGGTACATACCAACGGGTACTTTCATATATAAATATGGTACAATCTACTTGTGTGTTGATATAGGGTCAGGTATAATCTACTTATATTGGACAGTATAGGCCGAGTTTTAAAACCCTGATCTACTACTTGTATGTTTTGGTTGTAACATAGCTTACTATTCTTGCATTTTGAAAGCTACTTAAAGTAGATAAGAAGATGCTTTTGATAGTTTTTTAAAGGCACTTAGAAATGCTAGGTACTTAACAAACCCAGCCTTCAACTTTGTAGATATTATTTTTATTCTTCATGTAGCCGTTGCTATTGCATTGGTGTGCTATTATCTTAAGAATAAGTTGCTACTGCAATTTGGATGCTTAATCAGTATTCCACATTATTTAAATATCAAATAACAATCTTTCTTTCAATTCTACTTTTAAGTTCTTAGCATCTGTTTAAGGTATATTTTTATGAATATTATTAGTTTGAAATGATATAAATAGAAAGTACAATGAATCACCTGAATGCATACATCCTAAATATGTTGACTTTGTCGGTAATGTGGTCATGTATATATATTTGAATTGGCATGTGTCTTAGCATACTATGAAAATCTTGTAGACTAGATGGCGTTTATTGCCTATGTGATGAGTCACTATCAGTTGTTATTTTCGTTATAATTTTTTTTCTGAATTGATGATGGCCATATTGATCAAAACACTACAATTTTCTTGAATCCTGGAAAAGATTTAGCAACTTGGTGCTTCGACATTTTTATATCCTATCTTCCATGACATTGGTTTTCTTCAATGTGACTGATCCTTCTTATATTCTTCAAATTTTGACACTATCATTTCTTAGATGATTTGTAAACTATCGTAGTGTTCAATTTGAAAAGACATGCCAGCTTGGAGCATCAACTATGATTTCTATTTTCATGCAGCAATCTGTTGCTTGCGCATTTTAATGATTATGATACTAAGGTTCACAGTCGATGCTATTCATCAGTTAATTTAAACTTATAGCATATTGATGTCCACATCAATATGCCTTCAAGGGGCAGTTTGGTTAAGTATTTATTGATGGCGATATGTTAAGCCTCTCGCAATGAGTTGCTCGAGTATTCAGTTGTTACAATGCATTCCCTTGCAAAATTACGTTGTGCTTTTTATAACATTAACGTTCATATCATTGCAAGTTCAGCATTGTCATCCTTGACTTAAAATTGCATATCTTTTTCCTACTATTTTGTTTAGTTCATTCTGTAACAAATTATAATTCTTTCTCTTTTCACCAGAAATCAGAACTCGTAGCTGGGATTGGTGGTCCTTTGTTGTTCAACGGCACTTTCCAAAGACTGAAGTTGTATTTGTCTACCTTGAACTTCATTTGACTGTTTATTCGCCTTGAAGTTGTTCGACGGCATCTTTATTTCAGTGTTAATAAATTTTCAGGGACACGACGTTATCTTGTTTAATTTCTAAGATAACACTAAAGCGACTCCAGAATGCACAGATTTTTGCTCCTGCATATTTATATGGTACAGTTTCTTTGACTTAGTTCTGCTCACTCAGCGCTCAGAATAATATTTGAGAATTGTCATGAATTGTGAAAGAGACCAGGGGGCGGCTCCGATAAACATCATTAAAAAGACCGTAGTGGAAACCGAAAATACATATGGCTATGCACTTTGAAAAGGCCAAATCATTCTTCACTATACCTTATTTCGTAATAGTTAAATCGCATGCTAAATAGCAGCATCTGTGTTGTGGAACTGGAATTAGAGATTCAATGTTGCCAAATGCCAACCGTGCGGTGATTTATTTCTTTCTCATTGTATGGGATCGTTATAAAAGTTGGGTAAAAATATAGACCCTAACCCTGTATTGTAGTTCTGTTTTACAAATGCCTCTCTATTTTTTAAAGAATATCGTATAACGCTATATAACAGAGATATCGCTAATAAATAGCTGGCTGATGAAAAATCGGTTATGAATAATGCGAATTAATAGAATAGTTTCATGTTGTTCCATCATAATTTATAAAGCTTCCAATGATTTTCCAGGACAATAGTCAAATAACATTTGTATATTATCCCAACACCAACATTTTTCTTTTGTTTAGTTCGTAATTTTCAATTTATCTCAAAAACTAGCTTCCATTTTATATCCTTTTCACCCTTTTAGTTTCTGTTAATAGGCAAAGTTGGGTTAATTTTAATTTATTTTTTCTAACTTAAATCATAAAAAAAAAATGAAACAACTAGGGTATGTAACGTGCAACTCAAACAGTAAGGATTAAATTTAGACAACATGCTGTCAAATTCATGTTTAGTGTAATATTTTTTTAATTATTTTACCTGTAAGTCAATGCTGACTCGAGTCCAAATCCGTTAACGCAAAGATCCTAACGGTCGAAATCGCAAAATTGGGTGTGACTGGCGGAATCGATTCCCCGAACCGACTCCCAGCGCGACTATGGACTCAATAAGGATCGCTGTCGTTCCAACACGACTCGATCAACGCTCACGATTTACCACGAACCGGTATCGCTGAACCGGATCAGGTTCATCCGAACCCAAAAGGGACTCACTCGTATCCGACCGCATTGGACGGGGTGCACAACAGTATTACCCAATTGTCAGTGGATCAAACTGATACCCGGCGATCAAGGACGTTTGTCTACACAGCGTCGCACGCTAGTGACGAAATTGACTCAGCCGGCTCCTTCACACCGGCAAAGAGGCCGAACGACACTATGTGGGCAACGTCCCCGTAGGGGACAAAGACCGACGGACTCGTCTTTCTCACTCGCAGGCGAGAACGGCCGGAGAAGAAGTTCGCCCGAGGGCAGCCAATCCAGCCGGCAAAGGCTGGCGTCGCATACACAGGCTCGCACGAAGGCGAGCCCAGATGGCAAGCAAAGTTGTAAAAGGGGGTGGTGCTGGCCACCCCGCTGCTACTCCGCCGGAAGAGGAGCATCGCTGACGCCGATGGTAGGGAAGACAAGGCGTTGGCGAAAGAGGGCGACGACCACACAGCTCGAGGCTTCAAGCACCTGCGACCGACGGAGAAGAAAGACACGGCTGGCGACGAGGAAGTGAAACCGGAGTTCTCCAAGGCCTCCTACCACCCGCCCACACCACCAGAGCCCGGAGAACGGCTGCCGATGGCGGCATTGACAAGATCCCAAGTTGGAGAGGAGAGGGGGAAAACTCGAAGGAGCTCGCGAAACACCGCCTGCGAGCCAGCGGAGGACGACTTCCTCCCACTCCCTTTTCTTTTCTTTTTCCACCCCCGAGTCAACGCACCGTTCGAGGTGCACTCTGCCCACGCCCCGTCCCTTCGCGTCAGCCGCACGCAAACGTCGCATGAGACGTTCGCCCGTTGAGGCGATGGTGGATCGGGTGGCTACCCGATCTGCTCCGCAACCCGCTGGGCCAACGCGAGATAGAGAGGCTAGTTGGGTTGGAAATTGGGCCGCGCCCAATGTTTCGGCCCGCAAGCCTAACATTAAACAACTTGAGTAATTAATAAATTTCAAGCCAAAGCTAGCGATTACGTGTTGTCACGCCCCGGTCGGATCGGCCTAGAATTGGCGCTTATCCGCTTCTTAGAGCCGTCTGGCGGAATACCAGAACGCAACTCGCCCTAGGGTTTCCGGCCCCAAAATAGAAACCCTAGTCTCCCCGGATAATTTTTATCCCCAAATTACAATTCTCACGGGTAGAACCCTAACCCTAATTCAGAAATCTGAAAAGAAACGGAACCCTAAATCAAATACCTCCTCTGATTTTGACTAAAGTCAAAATCAAAACCTTGCTGGCGTCAGCGTGACGTCAGCCCTCGATTTGTTTCGCCGCCGCGCGTAAATTACCGTCGCTGACGTCAGGATGACCGGCTGATTTCGTTGACCTCTGCCTCGTTTCGAACGCCCGACGCGTTCGAACGAGCGTTGTCTTCAACCTCACGACGCCGCCCGCGTCGTCGCTGTAGTCGAGTGCCGCCGCGCCCTGGAGCCGAGAAAGGAGAAGGCCGCCTCGCCTCACCGGAGCAGAGAACCCGGAAGTGCGTAGAAGAAGGAAAGAGGAAGAAGGAACGGAAGCTTTATTCACCTGATAAAAAGCTTACAAGTTCGTCGTCGTTGACCCTCGTCGGCGACAGCCCTCTAACCCTCCCTCGCCGGTCGTCTCCTCCGACGCCGGTTACAATCTCTCAGTTCACTCTCGTCGAAGCTTCACCAAGCTTCGTAGTGGCTCGTTAATGGCGGATCTCCCCCGCTCCTCGCTCGTTCGCTCCCCTTTATAGAGGACGGCCGCCTCTTCCGATTTAGGGCTTCCAACGCCCGCTTCTCCCGCCGACGTCCGCGTCTTCGGCGCATGCGGAGACGTCGTCCGCTGCTCTGCTCCTCGCGCGTCCGAGTCTCGCGTTCGGCGCGTGGGACGATGACGAAGCAACAGCTTCGTTTGCCTTCGATTTGGAGTCAACGCCCTCGTTTGACCACGTTTTTCCCTTATTTGGGCTGGATTCCGGGCTTGGGCCGAACCGGGTAGACCGGACCCTGACACGTGTAGAGTGTTCATAAATTTCAAGCCAAAGCTAGCGATTACGTGTAGAGTGTGCAGTAGCACCATTATATATGGGCTCTTTACTGGGTCGACACGTTACGGTCTATCAGGGATTCTAACGTGCCGTTATACTATTATATAGTTGAACAACGGTTAATCTGGTACCGTTTTATTAAACCGGTAAGAAACGAATTATGATGGCTGGCGCGGTGTTCTTGAGCGAGGCTTCTATATTTCCCTGGCATTAGCCCTAAATCGCGCGGCCTAATCTTCAGCTCCGTTTTGATGTTTCCGCCGCGATGACACTGATCGCCAATTACATTTCCTTCCGCCCATCCCAATCCGTTTACTGGCAGGTGCATCCCTTTCTTCCCTCTCCGTCGCTTCTTCCTACCTCGACGCTCCTCGCGTTTTGCCGTGGTTTGATCTTCGCTTTTCTTCATCTGACTGACTGCAGAAGCCCCTTTGCGGCGATAAACTTTGCGATTTGACAAAAGTTCATCGGATTCAGTTGGATTCTTGGCGACTGAGACTGATTCGTGGGAAATCGAACAGTGTTTTTACAGTTAGGGCTTCCAGCGAGGCCCTTGATTCCGGTCGCAGTAATGGGGAAGCAAATTTGCCGGTGGGTAGGAAAGGACTGGATCTTGAGAAGAGAATCTGTTCACTTAGGGAGATGGTTAATGCTTTGCCTCCTGCTATCCCTTTCGTGAGTTCTTGTTCCATTCTTTTTGTGCTATAACACAAGAAGTTTTTTGCAACCAAATTTAGGTTATGTAACTACGATTGCCTTCAGATATGCTAATTTTCAGTTAGTCATAAACGGGTATGAAATGCCTGCCTATTATGGACCATGTAATTAAGAAGCCTACTAGCTAGTAGCTACATTTGAGACCAAATTTCAAACGAGTGTAATTTAAAATTCAGAAAATATAAATTTGAGAAGGAAGAAAGTTGAGGTCAATCAGAAAAAAAAGGCTAAATGTCGTTGAAAATAATAAATTTATGAGTCATGAGATAAATATAAATGTCCATAGTGTTCAGTAGTCACTTATGCAATCCCCCACCTGCTATAATTTTTTTCTGATTTCTAAGCAATATTTATCTCATGACTCATAAATTCATTATTTTCAACGACATTTAGCCTTTTTTTTCTGATTGACCTCAACTTTCTTCCTTCTCAACATCTCTTATGGAAATGCAGCTACTAGCTTATAGTATTGAACTTTCTCACAACGCAAAAGTTATAAGAAATTTGGAAGTTATAGGGACAATTGGACTTCTTTTATTGTTAGTTCAAGTGGGGAAGTTATAAGACCAAGACTATGAAAAACATTTCTAATAACTGAGGTTTGACTTTATCATGAAGAAGATCCAAAATGTAATATAAATTTAGCATGCCAGCTAATTTATAAGTGCAATCTTGCATGCATTCTAATTTTTCCACGACATTTCCCATGTTTGGTTAACTAATTGACCACTGAACTTGTTATTACAACCAAGATGTTGTTTCTTGTTCAATGGTGCGCATATATGATTCCCATGCATTGTTGGTGAAATCACCAACCAAAATTTTTGCACCAACTTCTACTATTTTGAAACTTCTTCTTCAGCTAAGGAAGATACTTACTCTTACTTATCAGTTGTTTGAGATTACTTCAATTATATGGGCCATTTTTTATCTATTCTGAAATATTCTTGTGATACTTCTCTGTGAAGTAATGCAGAGCTCAATAGCTAAGTGTAACAGATTCTGCACTTGTAGCATCGCAAAGAAAGCCATTATTAGCCTTGAATTTCATTCTTCCCATAATCTGCACTTATGTTTTCCTTACTTTTTCAGCTTCGAACAACTAGCACTTCAAGATTCACATTAGGTTTCTGTATTGCGGTTGCAATTTTATTGATTGCTGCAAGACAGATCATGCTTAAAAGAAAAGGTCAAAATTATCAAGGTTCTGTAGCTGATCTTGTGAGGAGAGGCCAACTAAGATCTGATAGGAGAGGCACGTAAGTTCTATGTTCTGTAGTTATCTGCTTTTCCTAGTAAGAGATTAAGATTTTTTTTCCTGTGGAATTTTCTTACTGGTACTCTTAGGCCTTAATTTGGCAATTTATATTTACTTTATCAAATTTGAAACTGCTAGATGTGTAGTCGTCAGACAAGTTTCTTAGTTGCAAAAAATGCTAGATTTATAAAATCCAACATTTACAATGCATGTAATATGAACTTGAAGCAACAGCTTATAGTTTGTTGTACGCACAAGAGGATTACATGACAGAGACAGCCTTGGGACAAGGATAAGAAACTAGGACTTGAGTCACAAAAATAGCAAAGAACCACCTACCCTACATGTTAATGGGAGCTTTGTGCACCCACTTACAAAGAGGATTTGAAGTGATTCCTCGCTACAATACTTAGCAAGGCTGAATTCTCATGGTGAAACACCAAAAGGAAAAAAGTTAGATAATATTGTTAAATCATATACACCATAACCTGAGGTTTTACAGGTATGTTGTTTTACGGGACTAATCTTGTCCAAACTCTTTATCTAGTTTGGAATTTAAATCATTTTACGCTGATCCACAACCACAAGTATGAGATATATGATATGAATACAGTATTATAATTGCTAAATTGCAGTTGGCGCTTCCCTTGGCCATTAAACTTGATTGGCCACTCTATCAAATGAATGTCAAAAATGTGTTTCTCTGTCAAGATCTCTAAGAGGATGTTTACATGGAGTACCTGCCAAGCTATGTTGCTACGGGGGAGTTGGTTTGTATATTACTTTAAGCAATATATATATGAAAGCAAAGGTCTTTGAATGGTTTCACATATTCTCTTAAATAATGACCTATTCTCTCCCGTAATGAGGTCAGCTACATTTGAACACAGTCAGCTCCATATTTATATAACACTCAGATACAAGTATTATACTTGTTTCATATGCTGATGACATTCTCCTGAGAAATAATTTTTAAGGGTATAATTGCAACTAAATTGTATTTGCAATCCTAGTTTACACCCAAGGACCTCGGGAAACCAAAGCAAGGTCTGAAATTTTGGTTGGCTGAAATTTTTAGTTTGTATTGGTATGAGATGGCTCAGTTTTACTATAATAACTATGTGGGGGTTTCATTGTTTTGTACATCGATTCACCGGTTTTTCAAACCTTGAACCACAAAGTACTTCTTAGGTATCCAAATTGCATATAAGGAAAATAACATTTTATTGTCAAAATGCACGTATCTACTTTAAGGGACAAAAATGATTGATTGTAAGCCCATGGTAACACCAATAATTCCTAGCCATAAATGTAGTAACAATGTGGAATATGATTCTAGTTACTGCCTTGTAGGAAGCTTAATTATCTCACAATCCCATGATCTAATATTTCATGTGCTACGGGAATTATTACCTAGTTTATGCAAAAGCCAAGGTGATGTCAAGAGGATGTAGCCTTTCAAGTTCTATAACAAAGGGATCGTAAGGGAAAGGACTACTATATATAAAGAATGAGCACATTAGAATTGAAGCTTGTACAAATGTTGACTATGCTTTGAATATAGATGATAAGAGTTGTATTTTTGGTTTTTGTGTGTATGTAGGAGGAAATCTAGTGACATGGAGTAAGAAATAGTACATACATGATGATATTGACCAAGGTTTCAACTACCAGTCCAAGATCGAACCAATATAGTACCGAATGGTATCGCATAGAAAAAACTCAAGCGAACACGACTCTCCTCCTTTTCGAATAGAACCACACAAAAAGAACTAATCATTGAGGTCGATGCACTCGCTCTTGTAACTCTCCTCCTTTCTTCTTCCCCTCCTCCTCTCTTCTCCCTTCTTCTTCCACTTCCACTTTGCGCTGAGATGTCTACGTCCGTGTAGTCCCCACTCAGACCAATGCAAACTGGTACATACTGGTTTTTTAAACTTTGATGATGTTGACTATGCTTGGAAGTAAAATATAGAATGGTAACACACACTACATGTGAAATATTGTGGCTTAAGAGCCTCTGACTAGAATATCATCTTGCATCCAAGTCCGGACAACCAATATAACATTTTCATTGTTAACAATCATATATTTAATGAAAGACTAATCATTGAGGTAGATTGTCTCCTTATCTATGTGACCATTACAAATAAGTTGATATATACCCCTTTCACCGAGTCAGAAGATTCACGGATATTTACTATTTATGTAATAAGAGAATGATTAATATCTTTGCTCCAACTTGAGAGAGTTTGTTAGAGAGTTTTTGCTCCAACTTGAGAGAGAGTGATAGGGTTTTAAGACCGGAGTGTAAGCGGGCTAGTGAGCTTGTTTTATGATGGTCTCATTTGTTTATATTGTGTGTCTGAGTACTTATTGTCCTGAACCCTAATGGATCATTAGTTTCTTCCTTCTATTTTTTGAGACAAAACCCTAACTTTCTTGAATGCTGAGTTTTCAAATCAAGTAATTGTTAGCTATAGCTTGTTATTCATATTGTTGCAGGAGATATAGAAGTAATTCCTTTTGTAAGTTATACGTTGAAATCATTCTATTTTTGGTACGATGTTATGCAAAAATGTACACACCCATCATGCCATGTATACTCCGTACCCTAAATCCGTGCCAGTTTCAGTTAGTTGTGGGTATTTTAATTTGTGAGGTTATTTGAATATCAAACTGTTACACAAAACCTTGTGAGATTATGGAACACATAGTCATTCACATTGGTTAAATATAGATAACCTATGGCTATCTATTGACTAAGTATAGGTGGATAACCTATATTCTCCTTATCTTTACATGAAGAAGCTCCTCAAACTAATATCTGAGTTTCAAAAGATCAAACTGCTGATTAGAAAATTTCTTTTCTCATTCCTATTTTAATAATCAAGGGTAGACCATGATGTGTGCTGCTTTGCTTGGTAAAGCAAACCGTTGATTACTGATCAAATATAAAGTAAAACTGTGATTTCCCTATTTGAATCCTTTGGTATGCATGTATGTTTTCCTTTAAATTTTGACATAACACCAAGTCTACAGAAAATGAATACTTGATACTTCCATATTGCAGCTCAAAGCCAATGAAGTATGATGATCCTTTCAATAACCCTTTTGTAAAGATTGATAAAAGTAGTTCAAGCATTGAAATGTTCGGGAAGGTTTATCGCTTGGCACAAGTAACTCTTACTGCAGAGGAAAAATCAGTGCATCAGAAGAGGAGATCCCGTGCATATCAGTGGAAAAGACCAACAGTATTCCTAAAAGAAGGTGATTCCATACCACCTGATACTGACCCTGATACAGTCAGGTGGATTCCAGCTAATCACCCATTTGCAACAACGGTAAGCGATATTGATGAGGGCTTGGCTCAAAGTAACGTGTATCAAACAGATGGTGTTCCATTTCGAGTTAAAGCTGAGCATGAAGCCATGCAGAAAAAGTTGCAAGCCTTCCAAACTGTAAGTTGATCTGATTGGTGAATGTGCTTATCTCAATGCTTAGTATTCGCTAAAATTTTATTGGAAGTGGATTTTTTTTTGCTGTATTTTTATTCTCCAATGAAAATACGAAAAACAGCTGTTTAACACGTCTGTCTAGCTTTTTTTTTTCGTCTGAGAAATTGGCACACTGGCCAGCGTAACATTCAAGCAGCATAAATTACAGATCAAAGAAAAGGGGGTCGATGAATAAAAGTAGAACAAGAAAAAAATATATAGAAGAAGAGTAAAGGGTAATGGAATATATGGCTTTTACTGCTGTGCACTATTCTTTTTCTATAAAAACTTGTGGATCACCAGACGAACTTCTAAATTCTCATCCTCCACATTAGATTTCTACACAGAGTCGCCATGATTTGCTCTTAATTATTATATGTTAAATATCAGATTTCTATTTGTGTTTTCAACCTTTTACGTGGTTCCTTCTGTAGTTGCATTATGATTGCACTTTGCGGGTTTTTTTGGTTGAATGAGTGAAAGAATTATTCCGGAGCAATTTGTTTCTGCACTGAGCTGCATATCACATTTTAGTTTTAGTGGGAACATTAAGCTCTCTTGATATGGTAATCCATTGTCTCCATTCCTAGAATTCATAGTTCTTACAATATTTTTGTATTTCTATAGGTCACTTAAATGTTTATATGACAATATTATGACTTTTTGCTCATTACTAAATGTACAAAAGAACGGATTCGTTCAGCTTCAAAATCAGCTTGGTTATCATTATGCTTTAATTGAAGCCGTGTATATTGAGATATACTAAAGAACGCAGTTATGTTTCATGGAAAAACCTCTAAATGGCTAAAAAATACTTGTGCAAAAAAAATTGAACATTTAGTTTTGCTCATACAGATGGTAGTTTTCGTGCTTCCTGAATATTTAACAAATCATGACGATTCAGAAATGGTATGAACAAGGATTAAACAAACAACTGACGGAAACTTAACTAGTAACCTTTTTTTTTAAGTCGATGTCGAGTCTTTTCCCTTATGTTTACATTGCTTCTTTTCTTCCAACTTCTTAGAATAAGTCAAAATTCTATTAAAAAAATGGCATATTCAATTGGCTTTTATCTGCAAATTGTCGTAACCAATATTTCTGCATGCACTATCACAGGAGCAAAGGGTCAATGAAGTGACGGTGAATGTTGATAACTTCCATGATTTTGATAGAACCTTGCATTCTGCCAAAGAATCAAATGGCCTTATTGATAACGGAGTAGATTCCTCAGCTGGTAATAACCAGACGAATTGAACAAAAAAGATAATTATGTATATGTTGCATACTATTTATTTTATCCTTTTTAGGACGCACCTGTGTTAAGATACTCGACCTGCAGTGTTTCGGATGCAGAAACACGGTTTAAAACTTTGTACCGCTCATACAGATTTTTTTTCAAGGAAGATGTATATAGGTTAACATTTTGTGTCAGGCAGGTCCAGTTGATCTACGAGTTCTGTGAGCGTTTCTTTTTATACTTGATCTGTTCACTCATAGTAACTTGAATACATACGGCTTTGTAGTCTAGTTTATCAAATTACTCTGAAGTCTAGTCAACTTGGCAGATCTAACCAGTTTCATATGTTATCATGTTCATTAAATCAAGTTATATGATAACAGTAAAGCAGATACGAGTGCCTTATGTATTAATAGTAATGATGACTGCAGTTTGAATTGAGTGTTGTTTATTTTCTCAAAGTTACTTTATCTAATACTGGATTGTTCAAATATGAACGAAACGGTTTCATAACTATATCTACAAGCGACCTCCAGGCTTTTCTCCTTTTGTCAAGGATACCTACTAGAAGTCGCTTTGACATCCAGCAACTGCGTTTTTTTTTTCCCTTTCAAGGCGGAGCGAATAAGGTCCTTTATTGGAAGTTTCTTGCCGGCGAATGGGAGATCGTTTCCGTCCATTTTTCATTCCTATTATAAGACAGTGAAAAGTCAACTTTGTAAGGATTTTTCAAATTCTTTAATTGGAAAATAAGTATTAGAATTTCATTTGTAATTGATTTTTAGTAAACCATTCTTAAGAAATGTGGAGCGTTCAAATCTTATATATATATATATATATATATATATAGGATTTGAACGCTCCACATTTCTTAACATTTCGAATTTAATTTTCTAATATTACCCTATTTGAGATACTAAAAACCACAGAATCATCAAATTAGAATTTCGATTTCATAATTTTCTTATTCGGATAAGCTGTTTCGGATTTTTATTCCACAAGTCAGGTAAACATAAAATAAGAAACCTACAAGTAAACATAAACAAAGAACTATTGGTACGTTGTACTTAGATTTAGGTATACTGTTATGCTGTGTTTCCTACGAGGGAAAGAAAATAAGAAGAAAAAAAAATAAAAGAAAAGGAAAATAAGGTAGATAGAACCTATGAGGGAAAGAAAATAAGAAGGAAAAGAAAAATAAAAGAAAAGAAAAATAAGGTAGATAGAAAGTATAAAAATTTTTCCTCCCTTGTGTTTCTTTATTAGGAATGAAAGTTGTAAGAAAGGATTTCTTTTGATATATACCTAATTTGTATATTTTGACACCATTTTTATAAAAATACAATTAATACTATAGAAATAATTTTATGTATTATTAAATATAAATACTATTAATTATTAAAAAATACTATATATATAATTATAAAATTCAGGAAAAAATTAAAAATAATATTCAATACAATAGAGAATATTAAATATTAGTAAGTCCAATTACAATTTATTATAATAAACCATGAGAGCAAAGCCTCCTACATTTGAACAAATCAGTAGAGCTATTCCAATGTTTCGTAGAGGTGGACTGAGCTCGCTAACAAATCAGTAGAGATGTTTCACACCAAAGCCTCCTGTACTTAACAAAAGAAACCATGAGAGCAACAATTATGCAATCAGGAAAGTTTTGTATCAAGTAATAAACATACTAATTTTCCTATAAATGAATAAAATACCTTAGACACTCTTCACTACCTATCTTATTTACTGTGATAATATTGAATAAACCAGTGGAAACCGTTCAGGAATCAATTGTCACACCAGGTCCATTATAATTGTAATCTGAAGCAACGATGGTTCAATTTTTTTTGTAGGCCAAGATAAATATGCAAGAAAGGAAGTGCAGAGACTCCATAACGTACAGCCATTATAAGACATTTATCACCATACCAGCTACCAAAGGCTTAGCTTCACTTTCTATTATACCTATAAATTTCCCATTTGAAACAGGTTTCAGATCTAAATTCCAGAGTATCAACTTCATAAATTTATGTCGATTTACAAAATCTACCCAAACAAATAATCAAATTACTATAGAATAAAAATGCTCAAGTACAACAATGCAATATCTTCATCCTTGTGATCTCAAAATAAGCGTCAAAGCAGTGCAGACTCCACTAATTCAAGAAACCAATAGGCAAGCACATAAGTGGATTGGATCACCTGTTTAACAAGGGAAAAAAAAACATACATTAATTATCAAGAACAAGTACCAAATAAATTCCATCAATGAAGACAAACTTTGTCCAACAACAAGTATCAAAGTTTAACATCAAAAGAGTTCTAAAATATCAACTAAAACAGCCAGCACAAACCAAGGATACCAACAACCAATCCACAAGCCAAGAAAACTAATAACATTCTACATTAGTTATCAATGACAACCACAACCAGCCAAGGAAACCAACAGCCAATCCACAAACCAAGAAAACCAACAACATTCCACATTAGTTATGCAACAGCCACAACCAGTCCACAAGCCAATCCACATATCTTACAAAATAGTTTAGCATGTGCCTCATCAAAATTACATCCTCAAAACCCAATAAGTCCAAAATAGGCACAGCACAAAACAACATGCACAACATAGTTTAGTTTTCTAACAACTCGTTAAGAACTTCTAATCTAACTTCTTCTGGAGCATCGAAGAACAATTTAGCTTTATCCTTATTGCCACCCAGAAGCACATAAGCACGGACAATTCAATGACGTGGCACCCCAATTTTCTTTAACTCTTCATATATATCCATTTCGGTACTAGCATTCATTGCATTTTCATGTGCAAATTGTTTATCTACCGTTTCATTTGCATGCTGCATACATTTCACCATTTCTTTAAGCTGCTCATTGGTATCATCTAACTTAGACAGCAATTTCTTGTAGTGATATTGAAGAATATTTCCTCTTGCTATGCTTCCCTGGTGTAAAGTCTTCAACAAGAGCTCTATCAGGTGGAGGCTGTGATATCTCAAGTGGACTAGTTTCATCAACTTTTTCTAATAATGTGTCATTGTTCAGATTCAGGAGTTAGTAGACTTTCATCAACTTGACTATTTTTACTCCACATCTTGATGAATTCATTGCATGTGCTAGACACTTCCAGTAGCTCTATCTTTTGAGAAGAGCTCGTCCAGCTTATCATAATTGTAAACCGGTGTGCTTTTCCATCTCCTCATAAGAGGATTAGCCTGTAAATAATAATAAACACAGCATACAATAACATTAAACAACCACATATTCAACAAATGATAACATACCGATATTAAATCATCCCAGACTTGGTCGTCTGCTTCAAACATTTTTGTTTCATTAGACCATGCTATGCCACTTTTGTTTTTGAATAACTCATGGCATGTGCTGAAATTAGTTTTTAGTGTTTTGATTCTATTTTTAAGATGATCTTTTGATAAAGCAATACCAAATGCTGCCACACATGTAGAAAGCATATTTTTATTATGCAGTTGACGTGAAAGTACCGTCAATTCGAAACCCTCTTGCTTGTTGTTCAAGCATAGCATCTATGAAAACGTTATCCATTTGTTCAGTCCACTTGATATTTTCCTTCTTCGAGCTTTCAGTAGACTTTCCTCTTTTACTCATCTTCCATTAAGGAAAATTAGTTTTGTTAGGTTAAAACAATGAATCATTGCAAAAGTAAATATAAAGCATAAATGAAAGTGTTGGTAAATGAAAAGTAGTTCCCAAAGTATATGAAAACATAAAAGTCAACATTACACATTGCATGGAAGAAAACATTATTGAAAAGTAAAAGTAGAATATCTAGATTACATTCACAAAACATAATCATTCCACATTGCAGTTGTCATAGCTTCTCGCAATATAATCCCATTATTAGCATCTTCATCTTGTCTATCCCTACTAGAAGCATCTCGTCTTATTGTATTTTTTATTTCTTCATCAACTTCATCAATGATGCTTGCATCAGGATCCACACCTATTAAGTAGTTATGCAACACACAACAAGCTAAGATAATTTGAACTTGTGTGCTAATACGATAACAAGGTTCGGTCCCACTTGCTATAATTGGAAATCTCTTCTTAAGGACACCGAATGCTCTTTCAATAATGTTACGAGCAGATGCATGCCGATGGTTGAAAAGTTCAGCCGCATTTTGTGGAGCATGCTTTGAATATTCTTTCAAGTGATAGCGGACTCCTCTAAATAGTGTGATAAGATAACTTTTTATTCCGAATCCGGCATCACCTAAATAATATTTTCCTATAACATCGTAATATGTAAATTAATAAAACAAGACTAACTAACAAGTGTAGTGAGCGAAGGTATGTAATTTATCTTCAGGAATCATTAAACTATCAGATCTAGTGAGAGCATCTTTTAATATCCGTGAATCAGATGTTGTACCTTCCCACCCAGGAAAGACGTAAGTAAATTTCATGTCAAAAGAACATACTGCCAAAACATTCGTCGTTGGCCAGTCCTTTCTCCTCCTAAATCTAGATGCATCCCTAGAAGGTACTCTCACACATATATGTGTCCCGTCAATAGCTCCTAAACAATCCTGCAATTTTGTGCAATTGATTTAGCCAATTGAAAGTGTTGTTCATACTAATTTACTTATGAAATAACATACCTTCATATAAGGATAGAATCGATTTGTATTGCATATCTCAGAATAAGTTGTTGAACCATCGGGTTGCTTGATAAACTCACGGTGTAAGCTTATAATTGCCCTTAACACCTCATGGAAGTGACAACTAATACTTCTAGGAGCGCGGTGAAAGAAAAGGCAAAGTTCTCGATTTTTGACATTGTGAGCACACAAATATAAGAACTTTGCGAGTTTTTCCTCTACGGTACAATTTTTATTAGCCTCAACTAGGCCACTACCTCGCCGTATCTCACACAAATTCAAAAAGGCATTCGTTCTCATCCTTAAAATGTTACGACACACTTGATTGGAACTAGTTAGTTTGTTCAAAAGCTCTCTTCGCTTCTTGTCCTTGTATTCAGTAGTTTCTACTAATGGCTTGTCTACATATGATGATTGAAATAATATAATAAGAATTTCATGTAATTGCGCAACACAGCATGTAGCTAGAGATGCTAGTTGATGATTCCTAAGGAGGTCTTTGCGCAATTGTACAGATCTCTTGTCTTTATTAATCATTGGAGCCATTTTAAAAAAACCTATAAATGAAAAGGTTCACATTTTTACTATCAGCAACATTCCAATGTTGAATTATAGTATAACAATATTGAGAACTATATAGTCAAAACATATAAGCAAGAATAAACATTGTTATGCAATCTGAAGACCTAGTAGTTATTGGCAATCAAACAAATATAGCAGTAGACAAAGAAAACTTCATAATATAAATGGAAAGTCAAACCATGCAACTGTTACAATGAGCAACTTTTTGGGTTATGAAGGCAAGCAAATGTTTTATTTTGAATCAAAATTCAACAAGAAAAAAAAAAGCATTTACATTGCTAAAACTAGAACAGATAGGAACAAATTTACTAGTATCCTACACAAAACATCTCAGTTTATAGGCTATGAATCTCACATTGACTTATATGCTGAGTTCCTTTCTGAAAATGCAATGGAATGATAGAAACAAATTTGGGAGAACAATGGACTTTGTTATAACTAAATTCGTTAATGATACCAGCCATATGCCCATTTAAACTAGCTATTTATTATCCACATATCCAACTTCTTCATTTTTACATAGCCAAATTAAGAAAGAAGGCACATACTGTCAAAACTTCAATTATTTGCATCAATATAAACATGTAGCAAAATTAACAAAAACATACTACATATTGAATAACTACATGCAAACAGATTATAAGTTTCCATATATAACTTCAAAAAGCTGATTTTGGAAACACATGGCGCAAGCAGGATATTGGTTTTTGTTCACACCTAGTAGTTTTTGACCAAATACAAAGATGACTACCCAGCTCAATGATGTTGCTTTGAAGTGACTGAAGTGACGAGTTTTAGATAGATAAAGATGCAATAAGCACCAGGAAGGAGCAGAAACAAGCGGCGAACAAGGCTCAAAAGGAAGGGTGATGAGCAAGCGATAGAGCAAGCGGTGGTAACCTTGAAGCAGTGATCGACGAGGAGCAAGCGTAGAAGTAGCAGTGACGGTGAGAAAAAGGGAAATCAAAACCAAAAATCGGTGAGCAACAAACGCAAGAATAAAACCCTAGCCTGTAAGAAGAAGGGAAACAAACCTTGAGAGTGCGTCGGAGATGGAAATGGTGTCGGCGGTGAGCAGCGAACAACAAGCTCCAAGAAGGAGCGGGAACAAGCGGCGAACAAGGCTCACAAGGAAGGGTGATGAGCAAACGGTAGAGCAAGCGGTGATAACCTTGAAGCAGTGATCGACGATGAGCATGAGTAGAAGAAGCAGTGTCGGCGACAAAAAGGGAATTCAAAACCAAAAATTGATGAGCAGCAAACGTGAGAAAAACCCTAGCCGGTAAGAAGAAGGGAAACAAACCTTCAGAGAGCGCCGCAGAAGGAAATGGTGTTGGCGATGAGCAGGAACGGTGATGAAAGTTGAGCGAGAGGAGTGGTCGCCGTTGTCGCACGGAAGAAGAACTCGTCACTCGCGCGCACGCGCGTTGCCAAGATAGGTTTCCGCTCGATTTGGGCGAAAGCCGAAACTAGGGAAAACTAATAGGTTTTCCACAATGCTTTCCCTCCATTAATTTCCGTCCTCTGAAAGAAATAAGGGAAAGCAGTGCTTTCCCTTCCATCCGCTGTGGATTCCCTCGTAGGAAACACAGCCTTAAGAGAGTCCGCTTAGCTGCATAACTTTGTCAAATGGGGGAATGCGGAAATAGCTGGAAGATTGATTCAGGGTGCAGGTGCAGCAGCTCCGGATGCAGGACAAAACATCCAAACTGTAGGGATATTATTCAGTCTTTATAAAATATGCTTCGTTCATCAACTAAAGACAATAGTTCATTTCTTGCTTGTATTTAAGCGTTCAAGAGAAAACATCTTGGGCGTATTCATGCAGTCAAGAGCACAATTCAGCAATCAGAGTGGACATATTTGTAATAACGGTGGAACCACTGATGAGGAATCTCAAACCATATGATGATAGGATGATTCTTCATAGGCAAATGATCACTGGAATGCAACATCAGTTGTTGTCGGTAGTCTGACGCAGCACTTAATCTATCTCAAAGACGTAAGTATTAGACAAGCGTGGTAGATAAAACATTTGTCATTTAAGACATTTTGATTCCTCTCTCCAGCTTGGTAGTTTCCACCGCTTATCCAAGGTTGAGCCCTAGGATTTGCCGGCAAACCTGAAACGCCACCTACAGACGCTTTCCGCCCAATCATTCCGGATAACGCTTGCATCCTCAAACACTGCTATCCGGAAACACAGCAGCCATTTTAGTAGCTAGCTTAGCAGCTATTTCTCTCCTTGGGAAATCAGGCATCAACCTCAAGTTCTCCGGTATGTTACAAATCTCATACATTAATCTTTCCAAATTATCCAGACCATAATGGGCATCCTCATCCAACACAATGGTGTTGACAATACGCAGATCCAGGCTCTTATTCCTCACAATTTGATCCTTCCTTGTTCTATAGCCATTTCTCCATCAAAATTATCCCGGTTGATTCAGAAAAAAGTTATTTTCTGTATCAGGTCAGTTTCTGTGAATAGTAGGTATACTAGAGGCAGGAATGGCTGATGACGTTCCAACTTTAGCATGATGGGTATCAGAGCTTTGGTTGTGATTGATTTCCTCTTTTGTAATACATGAGAAATTAAAAACTTAAATTACTTTCCAATGAAAAATCTCTGGTATGGCCACAAACAGTCCAATTTATGAATGTGAAGATCTTCAGCATGAAAGAATGATAACAATTGGAACCATAAGAGAAAGAAAACGCCGTGATAGTATCTAAGTAATAGCAATTAGTTTGTCAGTTTTGGATATGTTACAATAGCTACTAGGGATGGCAGCTACCTACCCCTTTATTTTATCCTATTCATACCCGAACTTGACTAAATACAACATTACACATACCCGATTTTTTTAAAACCCTACCCAAATGCAACCCTAATAAAACTTTTCCCACCCGATAACTATCCAAACCTAAATAATACCACACATTCTAACCCTAATTCTAAACCTAACTTACTGCCCACCCCTCACCCCTACATGCCCCCACTCCCCACCACTACTACTCCCGCTACTCGCCGCCATTGCCTCTGCTCTACACCACCACCTCCTCATATGCTGCCCCTTCCCTCTGCTCTCCCTCGCCTTCTACACTGCTCGCCTTCAACACTACCACCTGCCTTGACTCGCCCACTCGTTCCCTCGTCGCTTCTGCTCCACCCACCTCAATGATCCTACTCACCGCTCACTTGCACTGCCACCCGCCTTGAACCTCCAATCACCTCACCTTCATATGGGATAGTGGACAGCGGCGATGAGTATTAGAGGAGAGTAGTGGTTGATTTTGAGGTTTAGGGTAAGTGAGGTAAATGTTATTTTTTATAATTTATATTTATAAATTTATTTTTATTATTGAATATATATATTCAGGTTCGAGTAGTGGGTATTTGACCTATACTACTCGAACCCAGACTCAGATAGTGTAGACTCAAATACTGTATATAATACCTAAACCTGAACCCAACATGATTACCTATAATTGGGTTCGGATAGTGTATGTACTACCCACACCCAAAATAAACCCGATTATCCATACTCAGGTTCAGGTAGGTCGGGTACCCGTTTAAAATGAACCTAATTGCCATCCCTAGTTGTAGGGAAGATAATATCAATGTCATGAATGAAGCTTTAGTTCAATTTAAATATTTACCAAATATAAATAATCCCAAGCTTAGTTACCTCGCCTTCTTTCTCAACTAATGATGAATTTGTTATATTGTTTCCAGATTTCAGGATCACACCTGGCCATATATGAGCATAAAGAGCTTCATATAAGAGGTCTACACCCTCCATATCGCCATCAACTGAAAGACTTGAAAGTGGACTGTTACGAGCCCAATATTGTTAGTAGGTTATTAATAAAGCGGATCCGGGTTAGTATGTCATACCCGGTTCGCTAAGTAGTAAAATTCTATAAATAAGGGCCTAGGGTTAGAGTTAGGGTGTCAAGTATTTTGTTATTATTTCATTAGGGCGTACTTTGCACGATTTCTCGCTGGTGATGGCTGAGGGGTTCTATCAATTGGTCCGACCTGCCGGATCGATTGCCAAAAAACTGGTGGTCCGGCGACGGATAAAGGCGGAAGAGATTCCGTTGTCAATAGTAGATCTGAATGGCGGATCTATTATCGTTAATCAAGCTGACAAAGAAACCCTAGGGTGGAGGTGAACGTAGGACAACCATTGCGGAGGTATGGGACGCACGACGACTTTGATTCCGGTAGCGGTGGCTTCAGCGGCGACACTACACGAAGGTACTGTAGCAAAAACACTGTGCAGTGGTACTGTAGCAAAATACTGTAATGTGATACTATAGCAGCGGCATTGCAACGACCTAGAGAGGAAGAGGAAGGATATGCGGCACTTTATCTATGGCGCACATGCGATATATGTAGAGTAGGGTTGGGAAAAAAAACTAGTGAGATTGGTGGTAAAAAAAAAGAGATAGGAGTTATAAGAGAATATGACGAAAAGTGAGGTTGCTCAACATTATGTGGAGATGAATCGTTGTCTTGATGTTTTAGATGAGATGAAAGCAATGCTGGGAGAGTTGGTTAGAGAGAAGAAAATACGAGATGATGCAGATGTGATTGTTGATGGGCAGACTTATCCAACCTCGAGCGAGGTCCTAAAGACTACATCACAGAGCCAAAGTAATATGAAGGATAGGTGGCAGATTCGTATTCGCATGAAATTACAAAGATTTGATGGCACTGATCCAGTAGGTTGGATTGCTCAAGCTGAATATTATTTTGACATTAAAGGCATGCCAAACGACTATAAATTTCTCATGGCATTTGTTCATATGGAGGGACAAGCATGCGATTGGATTCGAGGATTAAAACGGCAGATCCCCAATCTTTCTTAGAAAGGGTTGAAACAAGAGATGATACAAAGATTTAGTAATTTTCATACAACTACAGTCCTTGATGAAAGCTACTATGAAGATGTAGTTGGCATTGAAGAAACTACCGAACTAGAAGGTATAGTCACATATGGTAAACCAGAATATGGAATGGTAATTGAGAAACGGGTATTGAATCAGATAACTAAAGCTGATGCTACGGGTCAAACTATTCAAGTATCAATTGAGAAAATGAGATAAGAAGATTCTAAAATTAAAGACAATAAACAAGAAGTGGTAACAGAGGTTTATAAACTAGTCTCAGGTGTGTGCATCACTTCTACCTCAACTATTGAAACTTCTGAAAAAACTAGGGAGCTAGAAGCTAAAATTGTCAAGCACAAGCAAGAAGAAGAATTAATACTTGACAAACAAGTAGTTAATCAAGTAAATGAAGCTATCAAGCTTGAGACTGCAATGTTTAGTGTTTCTGATTCAACAACTTATCGAGCAATTTGGGATCCTGGAGAAACCTCAAGATAAAGTTTACAGCCCTGAGAACAAGGCTAGTTAGAAAGGGGGCAATTGTTACAGGCCCAATATTGTTAGTAGGTTATTAATAAAGCGGATCCGGGTTGGTATGTCATACCCGGTACGATAAGTAGTGAAGTTCTATAAATAAGGGCCTAGGGTTAGAGTTAGGGTATCAAGTATTTTGTTATTGTTTCGTTAAGACGTGCATTGCATGATTTCTCGCCGGTGACGGCTGAGGGGTACTATCATGGACACATGCAATGTTCAATTATCAGACAATTGTAAACTGAAAGATTGAAATAAGCATGCAGTAGAAGTAATAAACTAATAACACTATACGCTTGGTTTATCATATATATTATATGGAAAACTTGTACTAATCTAGTGCTATAACTGTTTCAAATTTAATTCTTCAATTTACATAACAAACCTGTTGACATGGTAGTAACTGATGCAAAACATGAAAAAAGTGAATTGTGCACAGGTCCTGTACGTCGTAGTAATAACCAGGCCAAGGGGAGAAACTATGCAAGATGCGCAAAACACATTATAGGATTTAGTAAAGGTCACTAACCAATAATCAACAAAGAATATACTGCAGTAATATGAAAATGATAAAAGGTCAATATATGTCAAAGAGCAACTACCAGTCCACCACCGCCACTTTCATATATTGACATACATAAGGCATAAGGTCAAATAAATACTACACATATAGTATACCCTTGAAAGGAGAGAAAATCATGTCCTCTAAAGGATTACTAAAGCACAATGATTCACCGAACAAAATGAAAGAAGATAAAACTCATGAAATACCTTCTAGATTCTTGATAATTTTCGGGCTAAGGCCCTGTTTCCTTGGACGGAATCCATAAGGAAAAGAAGAAAAAATACATTGTTTTTAGTAGCATTTTGCCTCTAGATTCAATATGTTTTCCTTTTTTTTCTTTGTATTTTCCATTCAAGGAAACAGGACCTAAAGGATGTCAATTTAAAAACATTATAACTTTTGCATGCATATCAAAGCATCAAATATCGTTTTGATCCAAAAAGTTGGTTTTACAAGATTGGAGATGAACAAATAGAGGAGTTGGTTTTACAAGATTGGAGATGAACAACTAGAGGAGTTACACTTCACAACAAGATTGGAAACACAACTAAAGCATAACGATTCACCAAACAAAATGAAAGAAGATAAACCTCATGAAATACCCTTTAGATTTTTGATAATTTTCGGGCTAAAGGATGTCAATTTAAAAACATTATAACTTATGCATGCATATGCAAGCATCAAATATTGTTTTTGATTCAAAAAGTTGTTTTTACAAGATTGAAGATGAACAACTAGAGGAGTTACACTTCACAACAAGATTGGAAACACAACTAAAGCATACGATTCACCGAACAAAATGAAAGAAGATAAACCTCATGAAATACCTTTTAGATTCTTGATAATTTAGGGCTAAAGGATGTCAATTTAAAAACATTATAACTTCTGCATGCATATCAAAGCATCAAATATTGTTTTGATCTGAAAAGTTGGTTTTACAAGATTGGAGATGAACAACTAGAGGAGTTTACACTTCACAACAAGATCGGAAACATTGCAAGCTATTAAGCTTACAGCCGCAAGAGGTAAAGAAAGATCTGAATAAAGCCGGAATAAAACGTGAAGGTAGAGGCATGATTAGACAGGAAACTCACACCAAAGACAGTAGGAAAACCTTAATGAGATAATATATAATCGTTTACACATGTTTCTTAGCATTTCTGTATCGCTTTCAACACTAAGAGATCAAGCAGATAATCTGTTAGCAGTTAAGGACATGCAGCAAATATATCATCATCTTTATCATCAATTAGCAGACGCTGGACTGAGGATCGCGCATGTATGATTTAATAAAAAAGATGTAAGATGGTTGAAGGGAAACAAAAGATAGATGGGTACTAACGGGAGAGGAGGATTCGCTTGCCAACGTTCGGGCAACCGAAGAGGACCCTGGCCGGCTCTCCATGGATGCGGAGCCGCCGCCGATCTGCGTCGCCAGCTCTGTCCCTCGTAGATCCGCATCGATCTGAGAACCTAACCCCCAAGTCACGAGCGCGGCAATGAAGCTCCAGGGACTTGAACAGAAAGGGTTTGAGATCGACGAATGCTTTCCTCCTTGACCCAAACCGTTATAAATTGTGCTGAAACGAAGAGCGGACACCGAGACGGGCGAGTGCCGCAACGCGTCGTAACGGCACGTTATGTGTCCGATTTGTGCTGATTCCGATACTATATATCATACAAAGCGTTATTCCGCTAACCTTGGTAATCTATAAATTCTCTCATCAGGCAACTTCCAGTATCTTATGCATCGTTGGAAGGACTTATAAACCTCTCTTCGTTCCAACTTCCAACATCCCAATTGGAATGAGACTGCTTCGTGTCGCCAAAGCTCCAAACTTTGATGTTAAAGCTCCCATGGCATCATCGCCCAACGACATCTTCCTCTCCTCTTCCCTTTCTTCTTCACCTCCGGCCCAGAGCCTACAGCTCTCCCGGTGCTCCCGGGGAGAAGGCCTACATGGCTCTCACCCAAGAGCTTTCCAACGCCATGGCAGCCTGCGGCGCCTCTGGCTCCATCTCGCATGCACGGAAGCTTCATGGGCACCTCATCTCCGCCGGCCTCGACGCCTCCCGCTTCCTCCAGAATAATCTCTTGAACACCTACCTTAACTGCGGCTCTATCGACGACGCTCGCCGCCTCTTCGGCGGAATTGCCTCCCCCAATGTCTTCTCCTTCAACATCATGCTTAACGGCCTCTCGAAGTTTGGATCGTTACACGATGCGGTCGAGTTGTTTGATGAAATGCCGGTTAGGGACTCTACCTCGTGGAACACTCTCATGGCAGGTTACTTCCACAATGGACAGCCCTTGGGGACTGTAAAGACATTCATCTGGATGATTCGGGATCGTAGTTGCATGCCAAATATGTTCACTATTGCCTTTGCTATGAAGTCCTGTGGCGCACTTCAGTCCCATCGTTTGGGTCTTCAATTGCACGGTTTTGTTGAAAAGTTGGATTTTGGAAGGGATCAACAAGTTGGTCAATCTCTTATTGATATGTACACCAAGTGTGGAGCTGTTGACCTAGCTGCCCAAGTGTTCGATTCGTTGGAAAGTCCTGATCTGTTCTGTTGGAACAGTATGATCTTAGCTTACGCAAATTCTTATGGTCTAAGACATGCTATCGAGTTATTCGATAATATGCCTGAGCGAGATGTTGTTTCGTGGAACACAATGATTTCACTTCTGACTCACCATGGCCGAGAACAAGAGGGACTTGCTACTGTAATAGAGATGCGTTCACTAGGGCATGATCTAAATTCTACAACATACACTTGTGCCCTTAGTGCATGCACTAGTGTTCTTGAACTAGGATGGGGAAAGCATCTTCATGCTCACATAATAAGGTCCCAAAAGAGAATTGATGTATTCTTTGGGAGTGCCCTGGTTGATATGTATGCTAAATGTGGTAACCTCCAATCAGCTCGGAGAACGTTTGACTCATTATGTGACCGTAACACGGTGTCGTGGACTGCACTTATTGCAGGTTATGCTCATTCTGGACTCATGGAGGAAGCTATGAGATTGTTTGATGAAATGAGAGCAGTATCAATGCCCGTAGACCAATTCATCTTAGCAACCTTAATTAGTGCTTGTTGTGCTAATCTGGATACATGTCTTGGAAGTCAACTACACTCTATTTCATTCTGCATTGGGTCTTGTTCATTTGTTCCTGTATCTAATGCTCTGGTGACAATGTACGCCAAGTGTGGATGTATGGAGAGTGCGGAGTCCATCTTCCAGTCAATGCCTGCTAGAGACATCATATCATGGACCAGCATGATCACTGCTTACTCTCAGAAGGGAAACACTAGCAAGGCCCGAGAATATTTTGATGCCATGGGAGACAGAAATGTGATCACATGGAATGCTATGTTAGCTGCATACATACAGCACGGGGATGAAGAAGAAGGTCTAAAAATGTACATTGCACTGCAGCGAGAAGGTGCTGTAAAGCCAGATTGGGTTACCTTTGCTACAATATTTCGTGCTTGTGCGGAGGTGGCGATGGTAAGACTTGGTAATCAGGTGATTGCCCATGCATTAAAATTTGGACTCAATTCCGATACCTCAGTAGTAAATGGTATCATTACAATGTACTCGAAATGTGGAAAGATCGTCGAAGCACGAGAAACATTTGATTCTATCTGGTGCAAGGATCTGGTTTCATGGAACGCGATGATGACTGCCTATGCACAACATGGTCAAGGGAGGGAAACAATCGAAATGTTTCAGAGGATGTTAAGCATTGGAATGAAACCTGATTATATAAGCTATGTTGCAGTTTTATCAGGTTGTAGCCACTCGGGGCTAGTCGAGGAAGGGAAGTCTTATTTCGATAGCATGGTGAGTTTGCATAGCATAGCTCCTGGTCTAGAGCATTTTGCTTGCATGGTGGATCTTCTCAGCAGAGCTGGTCTGCTAGAAGAAGCCAAACATCTGATAGATAGCATGCCTATGGAGCCAACTGCTGAGATTTGGGGGGCTTTGCTTGGAGCTTGCAAAATATATGGCAACAGAGAACTTGCAGAGTTTGCCACGGAACATCTATTTGAGTTGGACATCAAGGATTCTGGAAGCTATGTGCTCCTAGCTAAGATATATGCTGATATGGGGAATTCAGAAGATTCAGCTAGGGTGAGAAAGTTAATGAAGGAAAGGGGGATAAAAAAGAATCCTGGGTGTAGTTGGGTGGAGGTTAAAAACACAATACATGTTTTTACTGCTGATGATTCCGGCCATCCACAAATTGACATTATTCTTAAAAAATTAGCACAGCTGATAAAGATGATAGAAGCTCTAGGGTATGGCCACGAGGAAACTACAGGATCCAGAAGTATTCACAGTGAGAAGCTAGCCGTGGCCTTTGGTCTTATGAGTTTGCCTGAGTCTGTGGTTGTCCACATCATGAAGAACCTACGGATATGCAGTGATTGCCATATAGTGATGAAACTGATATCATTGGCAACTACTCGGGAGCTGATAGTGAGGGATGCTAACCGCTTTCACCATTTTAGAGAAGGATCTTGTTCTTGTCGGGATTACTGGTGACTGAGCTGAAAACCTGATGACAAGTTATTCTTTTCTTTTTTTTTGTCGAATTTTATGTATTATCTTGTTTAAAAATCATAGGTTACCCTCAACTAGAACCACATTGATTCATACAGTTTATATGTATTATGACCATTGAGAGATCTAGGTGCTCTTTTTACTGTTTGTAGCCACCACATACTTTTGGCTAAACGTATACACAAGTCAGGTGTCTGTAACCTGTAGTTTGTCTGTGCATCAAACTACCCATTCAATCATGTGCCAGCTAAGTGCTTTTTAAGGTAAGAAATAACAATAAATAATACAATATGAGATATTATCATGTATCTCTTTGAGGTGAATGAAACCTTATGGGAAATGTTGAAAGCACGTAAAAAATGCAAAAGCACTAGAAAATCCTGAAATTGTAGTATGGGTATATAGATCTGCTAGTGGATCCTGGCTGATTGGTTAGAATTTAGAAAGTTCAGAGCAAGAAACTACTACGCAGCTTTCCAAGAATCCACAAGTTCCGAGTTCTCAGTGGTCAGGAAATTATTCTTGGACTCTTGTTCTGTGACCCGTAACTATGAAGTGATGCAGCAAAAGAATTAAGATCTTGAAGCACGTCTTAAATGCTTGGTTGTAGTCTTATACACTCATAGAATATGGTATTTTTTATAAAAAATAAGCTCTGCAGAATATTCTTCCATGTGGACACCGGTGGCAATTCGTGTTTCACGTGTCATAACGTGTCGTGTCATACTTGACACGTGACACGATTGTGCTTGACACGAACACGACCCGTTTATGTATACGTGTCAATATACGAAACACAGACACGACCTGCTTATTTCACAGGTGACACGACACGACACGATTAACACGTTTAATAAATAGGTCGTGTCACATAACATGACACGACACGGCACGATTGACACGATTTATAATATAAAGTTATTAGATGACACAACACGACACGGTTGACACGACACGACACGAATAATCTGTATAACTCACTATATTAAAATTATCTATAAATTATTAATTTTATATAATATATATTATATATGGATTAGACGGGTCAACCCGCGACACGACACGACACGACACGAATTTTAGCGTGTCATAAACGGGTCGACACGATAATGACACGAAACACGATTATGTTAAACCCAAACCCGCGAAAACTCGTGTCGTATCGTATCGTGTTAGCGGGTCGTATAATTTTTTGCCAGGCCTAGACACCATACAGATCTACGCAGCACGTTAAGCAAGTATTCTTTGAAACCATCAGGTAACATCTCTAACTTGAAAATCATGATCATCTGCATGGTGACTTTCTCATCTTTTTCAGGGATCGCGATCCTAACTTGACGATCATATTTATCAAACTAATATATACAAATTCACGCAGCCACCAAATTCTACAAAATAACACATTTTATATTTATTTTAACAACCAATTCAAAAAGGCAGGAAAAGATACAATTTTAACCTTCACGGTCAATTCTCAAAAATAGCATCCCTCATACTGATGTTTAAAGTGTTTCTCATTGTCCGTCTACCCAATCCCATGCCTATTGTGCCTCTTTGCATCATAGCAACAAATTCACCGTAGTCAATACGGCCATCCTGAAACATTAGAAAGCGAAATTATCAATATTAATTGCATGGAAAGCCCTATAACATGACAAACATTAAGAAAGCGATAGCCATGTCCATAATCTGAGACAAAAAGCCCTCCATGGAAATTTGTACTATCATAGATGAAGCGCATTTAAATAATATACTCATAACATCTAGTTAACTGTTCGATGATAATCCACAAATTCAACCAATCAACTACTTGATTAACACTGAAGTTGTACTGTCATTACATTTCAGAAAGCTGATACGAGAGAAAGAAATCATAAATGAAGAAAGTAATTATTTGATCACGAAACCACAAGATAATCTTTCCCAATCAGGTATAACTGAAAAAAGGAGCAACCAATCCCCTTATTGCTAAAAGCCAATAGGTAAGAACAAGCCAGACAGCTATTTCAGGTTAGCTAAATGGACAACTTCCTGTCATGATTCTCCGTTTAGATGAATTCAGTAATCAAGAGTAAAAGCAATCATATGTTCCGTTATTGTGTCTAATAATAAAACATTTCCTCAAATTACTCATCCTAACCATTCAACTTTTCAACCAGAGTATATGATGGCTTCCATTCATCCATCGTACATTTGCATTCCCTATTTCATCCTTGATTATTTTATTTTGGATCTACATCCAGCTGCTCACAAATGAAAAACACTTCGATTCAATTTTTTCAACCAAAAAGTCCCAACCTCTATCTTAGTTCTCTCACCTCAGCAATACCTTTTTAGTCCGTACTGATTCCTAACAACACAATATTTCAACCATTATCAATATTGGCTCATAATTGCCTCATAAAACCTAACAATTAAATTCATGATCATTATTGCATATAATTGTCTTATGAAACTAGAGTATTAAAAATCGATCCGAGGTCGATATCATATGTAATGGTACCAGTCCAAAAGTAACTTAGCATGAAACATCTTTTTCTATGAGAAGCATATGTTCTTTTATGTGATTCTCTGAGGATTAAGTTCCCATACTTATTGAGTAATAAAAGCTATGTAAAACATTTTCATTTGTTTCTCTATATATTCTTTTAATTATTATGAATAAATCATGTTTTGGTCCATGTTGAGTGGCCAAGACAAAACCTAAACAATCCAAAGGGGCTGATACATTAACTAGTAACATCTCAATGTGCACGTGTGTGAGTGAGAGTGAGCAGGTGAGAGAGAGAGGTGAGCTGAAGTTAAAGCAGGGCAGAAAAGGAAGAATAGCTGGGAGAGGAGGGGGATCAAGTACAGGAGGTGGGAGGGCGTAGAGGCTTACTTGTATATTAATCAATATACATATAGGTACAATATTAGGAATAAATATATTAAATCATATACATATTATAAATTGTATTTATTATATATCTGCAGTTCTACACAATCAATTTTTCATCAACTGTAAATTAGGAGTGTAAGATTGATAATTAATTAATACTTTCAAATAGTAACCATAATAAATATTAGAATTAGCGTGTACTGAATTATGAATAGGATTAGCTATAAACTAATTACTTAGTTTGTGTTAAGAGTAGTTATATCGTATAATTAGTTAAATTGAGTTAAGGTAGATGTTAATGTTTTACTCAAGTATATATAATTCATAATACTAGCTATACTATCAAAATAATTAATTAGTCATTAGTTATAAATTAAAAAAAATAATGCACTGTAATTAAATATAAGTCAGTAACGTTGGCATAACACTAAATGGTATAAGATTTGATCAACTGCCAAAACTGGCAGTGGACTGAGACTTTGATTCTTTATTATAACTTTCTTCCCTTTCAATTATAACCAAGTTGAGTTTTTCAGTCTAGTTCTGTACTAGTGTACCGTCTGATCTCAGACCAATATGTACAAATGGTACTAAAAAATTGCATTTATTTTTCCAGGCATACCAACACATCCCCATAGGCTCGACCATATCTTATACCGCCTATACATACTGAAACCCTAAAAACTTAAACTAGAATCAGACAGGTTTGGGCCATACTTGTGTTGCCTTACCAACAGTCAATATGTCCTTTATTTTAAGGTAGTCAAACATGCTATTCCAAACATCACATAGTTTTTATAATTCTCAAGATTTTATAAAGGTCAGTACCTAAATTCTACCCTCCATATCTTCTAAGCTCCACCAAACTACATGATATCATCCTCACATTTTTAAACCTTTACTTCATACTTTTCAAAGCTTCCTTGAGCCTGCATGCCTAATCATCTATGAACATAATCATGGTTTTTACGGCTAATGCTGACCTATAGAATTTCAGTGAACAACTTATAAAAATAATTTGCCCATTTGTCCAATATCCAATCAATAACATTCTCTAATAGATATATACACTTTTCCTTTTTAGCTTTAGCAAGCCAATAGATGTCTTAGTCACTGTGCTTAGCACCTAATACTACCATGTATATACTTTCAGTTTTACCTTTAAGAAATAAGATATCTTCTGAATCTACAAACTCTAGAATACGCTCTTTAGACTAATTATTTTTAACTAACAATAATATCTGAACATTCTTGCCAAAGGAAAGAAAGGTTAAAAATTACCATCTGAGAGATTACTTACATTATCTTGATCTGCTTCTTTAATTATATCTTCAAGAATAACGTCAGTCATGTTATGTTCCTTGCAAGCTTGTTGAAGCTCATCAACAGTAATATAACCACTACCATCCTTGTCAAAATATGAAAATGCTGCCATTAAATGTTCTTCACGATCCAGCTTGTTTAGATGTATTGTTGCAGCAATAAATTCACCATAATCAATGGTACCACTGTTATCCACGTCAGCCTACAAACATTTTAGAACGTGTCAATACAAAGAATCAAGCATTCCATTTTAACTCTACAATGATTATATTTGATGAATTGCTGGACCCGAGAACTTGAACATAGCAATAACCAGCAAGCAAAAAATTATGCAACAAAGTTAAAAATGAAACTAAAGATCTTTTTTATGCATTTTCTATAGAGACTACTTTAAAGTTTTTGTTTATCTGAAGTATTTCTTGTTTTGTCAAATAAAGATCCAAACAATGTAACAAGTACTCCCAAAGATAGATTGACTCACTGCTTCCATAAGATCACGGATTTCAGTATCCTTCAACGTAGAGCCATATCGCCTCAACCCTGCTTTAAGTTCATCAAATGTAATTGCACCACTGTTGTCTGTGTCCATTGTTGTGAACATTTCTCTCAACCCAGCAATCTCCTCCTCTGATAGGCTTTCCGCTATAACCTGGCAAGACACAGTTTAAGATCATGTGTAATGAAAATAGTCAAATACTATTGCAAGATTCTCACTAGAGAAGAAAGGCACCTAAATAAATTTAAAGGAGAGTCCGGGTAGTCCTAGCCATAGGGTCAATATTTATTTGATCAAAGTGACTGAAGAAAACAAAAAGGAAATTCCATATCAAAACATCAAATCAATTGAACGGCTTCCGACAACAAATGTTAAGCATTCATTATTGCAGAAAGAATTAATTTTGAACCAAATATAATAATTACAAAAAAATATCATCAGTGGTATTCTCAATAGAAAAATGTCTTTGATGAACTTAGGACAAGATGAGCTGACCCTCAAAGCCATCTTCATTAACTTATTCATAGCAGAAAATTTTTTGAGACGAGAGAGAACTGCTGGATCCAGAGCTCGGTCAGAAGCTACTCCCTGTTCCCGAATCCAAGGATGAGCTGGGCACAAGATGAGCAGTAAAAAATGTCAGACATATATTTTGTATTAAAAAATTGACAGTTAAATTGAGCAAATACAATCATATCCACAGGTTACAAATTTCTATTCTCATATGGGTACTTCTGCACTCAGTCCAGATCTTTGGACAAAGACTGAAGTCAAAAGAATAAAGTATGTGGACACCAGAACATAGAGAGAAAGGAAGAACTAAGTTCTTTTTTTTTTCCCTTGCATACAAATTTTGTTTCAAAGAAAGATTTTGTACTTTACATCTCGGTTTTCATGAATACAGTCCTTACTGAACAATTAGCAGAAGTTTAGTAGTAACCTCATCCCATTTCACAAAGTTTAGGATTCAAGTAAGAACCAGTTAACTAGTGTTCTTTATTAATCTGCTAAAAACCAGTTAAGAAATAGAAAATTGTACATTTGAACATATAGTTCATGCTCTAAAAATAATTAGGATAGATACCACTTCACTGGAAATGGATATTAGTGTAAGATTTTGACAAAAGGTTTTTCACTTCCCGCTACAGTTCAAGATTTGTTGCAGTTCTCACAATGCTGTTTTAAAATTCAGTTTACTCTCTATTTAATGATTTAGTCTAAGTATTATCCTATAGCTTCTGAAATCTCTGTCTATTAGTTTTTTATTTCATCTCATTTAGCGTCCTAACACCCATAATGTTTAGCCGTGCTATAATTCAATCTAAACTGAATAATCATCCATACCGAGGTAAAATTTGGCTACACAGTTATTGAGTTTGGATTATGCACAGCTTTAACTATAGATATCATTCTATCATTTTGTGGGCATTTATAAGTTTAGATTGAGCTAAAATTATTTTAGTGTATTAGAATTATCTTTAGGTACAAGGAGACGAAATCATTAAGCACAGATTGAGAATATACGAAGCAAATTTGGATAAATTATTAAGTATAGTAGCAATTAGGATTTTGAAACTAAAATGGACAAACTGCAACAAATCCTAATCTATAGGCAAAAAGTGAAATCAACCATTGACAAAATTAGCTCTTCCATTATTTGAAGCTCCTTTCAAATAACTTGTGTTTTTTGTTACCTTATAATGTGTCTGGATTCTTTTTTATAGCATAAAAAAGCAGATAAGAAGCAAAAAAAAAAAAATGAACGATCCATTCTGTGACCATATTAGTCATGGCTTTCTTGCAACAAATAAGTCCCAAAGAAGTATGATTCTGATAAATAGCATGCTTCTTGTCATTTTATCAAGTGTAATCTCAAAAGAGACAGCTAGACATTTTTATGTTCCTTTTAAAATAAGATCATGCTAGTAATTGATGTTCATTATATCCTAAGCCTTGGCTTATGCAGGGTTAGCTAACTGATAGCGGGCTGCACAGGAAGTGCAAATTAAAGATGTGCAAGATAAGAATATGACTTGGACAGAGTTACATTCATAAGGAGCTTGAATGAAAGCAATTTAGGATGGAGTACGATGGAATAGTGATCGAGGCTTGACAACAAATGAGTTTGTGTGGTGAACAGGAGGATTGTATAGATTTTCTGTTCATGTAATGGCAGGACAACGTGTAAAATCTTGGGTTTACTTCCCCATATATGGGGAAGAATGATGAGTATTGATGTAAAAAATGTTGAAAATCTTTCAATAATTATCTTTTCTTGCCTTTGGCAAAAAAAAAAGGAAAAAGATCATGATACTAATCAGCAAGTTCTACGGACTAACATTAAATTCCAGTGACCTACATAGTACTTCATGGGCAGTCAAGCGTTGTGAAGGAGGAGAAGAGAGCATTTTCCTTATTAGATCTTTGGCGCTATCAGAAATCAAAGGCCATGGATCCGACTCAAAATCAATAACTCCCTTCATAACAGCCTCAAATATTCCTTGCTGAGTTTCTGGGAAAAGAAATATTGGACTTAGTGATTCTATAATACATGATGTTGCATAAGCATGAAAAACCATGTTTCATACCAGCCCAAAAAGGTGGCACGCCACTTAAGAGGATGTAAAGTATGACACCTGCAGTCCAGACATCTGCTTCAGGCCCATAACGTTTGCACAGTACTTCAGGAGCAACATAGTATGGGCTTCCAACTACCTCTGTAAATACCTGACCTGATTAAGCATGATAACAGAGTTAGAGAAACTCTAGATACGGAGAGAGTGCAATCAAGAAAGGTCAGGCTGTAAGGTTTTATTATTTGGAACATCTGCTTTGTTTGCAAAAAGATCGCTTGACACCCAAAAAACATATATTTGCAAGGGCTTCAGATAGCCCATTCTATACAAGGCAGAAGTTTGAGAAACATTGAGATCATAATCAAGTGTAGTAACTATTTGCTAAGATTCTATAAAAATCGATGCAGATTTAGAAGACAATAATGCTGGAGGGCTAAGTTTTGGTTCTTGTTGTCATTTTCTCCTATTGTTTTTTTTTTGCATACAAATATCACAAAGAGAAAGAAGGAAAAGAACTACTATAAGCATTTACTTATTATCCATTGGCAAACACAAATTACAGTCTTTACATAGTCGACTTCATTACATGGCTACCTAGAATACAAATAACTACTTTTTACATACGATCCAAATAACTAATTTTTACAAAATAAGGATTATCTGCATAAAATAGAAAATACATGTGTAATAGCAGGTTAGCATTTTATTAGTTTTAATATGAAACGACTGGATATGTTTTCATGCCATGGAAATTGTGGACTAACTCCATTATTATGGAATCAGCAACTACTCATCTGTACCTATGCTTATGATTGTCATCTTTTAATTTGTTCTATTCAAATTGGTGATTTGAAGAAAATAATATTGTACGCTTATCAAAGTGAGTAAATAAAAGAGTTACCAAGATGAAGATAAGGTAAGAAGCAACTCTGCTGCCTCAAAAGTGTGTTAAGAAAATAGAGTTTACACCCATGAAAGTCATTCAAGACTCAAACAACGGACACAGTCGGACAAAGAAAGTGAAAGAACCTGACGTCAAATGGCATAGTCAAATGTGGACATACATCACTTGTTTTTTCCTCGTACTACAAGTTTTGGCTGTATTTCCCTAATTTGACTTAGGAATACTTCAAAATCATTGCTCGGGTAACAAAACAAGCCAAACGAGTGAACTACCAATTATAAAACAATTTGTTCAACAAGTTGCTGCAGAAGAGTATTGAAATCGCAGGTGCAAGCTGGAACAAAGTCTTACTTGAAGTAGCAAGAGAGAACATACAAAGTCGCTCTAGTCCCAGAGTAAGATCCCAATTAGGCAACTTGTTTTCACATTAGGTTCGTAGAAAGTAAACAAACTTCTCTTGATTTGATAAACTTCTCCAAGTCCTAAGCATATTAATTTGAAAACCCGGGTGGAAAGACATCCAGTGCACTAACTCAACAACTTGACAAACCAACCAAAACGACCGCATGCCATCCTGGTTTCACTTTAATTAGATAAATATCTTGAATTATGTAAGGCTACTAGAAGCAATTAGATTTTGGGATGCCAAAGCACAACGAATGGCATAAATCGACAGAAACAGATGTATCCTAGAAATCATCCAATCCATTTGGCACAAAAAAGGAAAGTTGTAAAAGGAGTACATTTTGAGAAACTTTGAAAGAAAAAGAAACATACAAAACCAATTTAGAAAAGAAAAGAACTGCTTCACTATTTTGTCTTCCTCACCTGGCTTGAAGAATACTGACAGCCCGAAATCGATAAGCTTGAGCGACGAATCGTCCTCCCTATCGACCAACAAGAAGTTCTCTGGCTTGAGATCCCTGTGCATCACTCCCAGTGAATGGCAAGCCTCAACAACCCCCATAATGATCCTGATAAGCTCGGCAGCCTTGCGCTCGCTGTAGTGTCCGCGCTCAATAATTCGGTCGAATAGCTCGCCGCCAGCACACAACTCCATGACGATATGCACGTATTGGGAATCCTCGTAGGCGCCTTTGATGGTGACGACGTTCTTGTGGCCGGACAGGTGGTGCAGGATCTGGATCTCCCGGCGCACGTCCTCCACGTCCTCCCTGGAGATGAGCTTCCTCTTGGGGATGGACTTGCAGGCGTACTCGGCGCCAGTGGCTTTCTCGGTGCAGAGGAAGGTGGTGCCAAACTGGCCCTGCCCGAGCTTGCGCCCAAGGATGTAGAGGTCGAGGATGTTAGGGGTGGGGTGACCGAGGACATGGAATCCGCCGCAAGCGGCGGCGGCGGGAGGGTCGACACCCCGCGTCATGGCAGAGTCTGCGGCGGCGATAGTCGTGTCGGGTGTGGGGGCCGGCTTGGGAGGCTCGTCGGAGGGAGAGGAGTTGGTGGTGGTGGTGGTGGATGAGGAGGTGGTGGAGGGGTCGAGGTGGTTGGATGAGAGTTTGGGGTGCGTTGGGCGGCGGAGTTTGCTACCGAATGAACGACGGCATGTATTGCCCATCAAACGAGACGGAGAGGTCGCATCGATGTCGACTCTTTGTTTTCCCGATCGCAAACTCCCAAGATGAGATTTCAATCCAAGAAGCTGAGGGGGGGGGGGGGGGGGGCCGGAACTTGGAAGCCGGAAGGAAGAAGGTGCTGACCGACTCCTGCCTACTTAATGAACCGAACGAACAACCATCATTTTAAAAAATTAATTAGCGTTGTCCTCGCGCTAAGAATACGCGCAATAGAGACGAATGGATGCACCATACTGAAAATTAATAAAGAGCATGTGAGAATCGACGGCTGTAATCATTGGGTTTATTTTTTGGGTAAAGCATTGGTCTTTTTCTTACTAGCGGCTTAGCCCATACTGATCTACTACTCGAGGGCGGCGGACTCCATCGATCGATTGCCGCCTTCGCCCAAGTCCACTTACGGTCCTCTCTTTTTTACGCGTGAGGTGGCAATCGTGACGTGCGAGGTCTATCGAGCTGACAAAAATTAATCCGGATAGATATATTAACTATTTTAAATTATAATCGTGTCAGCCGTTTATGCCTAGAAAAGAAAAAAATTTTGCGATTGGATACCCTGAAAAGTGGTAGCAGAGTATCCGACTGTCTCATGGTATTTCAGGAAATGATAATATAGGGTTTTGTAAAATAGCACGCATTCACATTCCTAGATTTTATGAAATATAAGATTTCATTTTACGAATCTGTGTCATAATTTTTTTTGGCCGACGATTAAGTACCATGTTGTCATAATTTTTTTAGGCATAATTATTTATATTATAAGTTTATAACTATTATACGTGTATCATATATATATATAATATATTTTATTTATTATATTATATATATAATATTTATAAATATGTCGATCTAAACTGACTCAATAAATAAATAGAAGTTTAGGATAGACTTGAATAGGTGATTGGCCATACTTACACGATATATTTATGACTGAATTATCACCTTTAGACTGTCCTAATCATGTAAACCAAATCAAATTCTAACTTAACCTGAGTTAATTATTATGTAATTTCACTCTTAAGCCTTCAACTGCCTTATATCATGTAATTTATCAGTATGAATCGTTAATTAAAAACCTTAAGCCGTTTACTTTCCGAGGGATCACAAGAGCGGTTCGGACGAGATGCGCTCACCCAATCATAAGAAGGCGTCAACGCACCAAAAACTGTCTCATGCTTGTATGACTTTGAGAAAGCAGTCAACGTCCACGGATGCTACTTGGAAATTGAGGAGAAAGCAGACATCTTGCGAGTGGTTTGACCTAACGAGCAAGCAAGCTCGACCACTAAAAATAGTCAAACCACGTCCCAATATAATATAAATTCTTCAATTAAGATAATGTTATGGATTAATATTAAAAAATTTAAAATTTATATGATATAATAGCTTACTCATAAATCCCTATAGTTAAAAATAATATTATAATAATTAAATATTATATATATTGATGCAATTTTTAAATTGCTAATATTTCATTACAAAATGTCACATATTAACTAATTTGAAGATATATATAAATTTCAAGGTCGTGATTGACCTAGCAAAATTTGATACGACTCGCTGACCTGACCCGACTTGACATGAAGTTAGGCGGGTTCGAATCAGTTATAATCGTGCTTGGGTCATAAACAGGTCAACCCGTTTATAACCTGAAAATAATCGGGTCGTGTTGGGTTGTAAACAGGTTGACCCGCTTAACCCGATTACAATATATATTTTTATATATAAAATTTAAATATAAGTTCATCTAACTCTCATTGCTAGCCCATAAGCCTAAATATCTTATAACTATTTTTTAACCTAGATTTTGGCTCACTCATAAGCCTAAATTTTTATTAATTTATTATTTATATTTAAAATATGAATGATAAATAGGTTATTCGGATCGTGTTTAGGTTGCACAGTTTGACCCAATTAATTAAATGTATCGTGTTTGAGTTGGCTTAATCAATTCATAGGTCACAGCTAACACGACCACCCACTGACCTGAATTACCAAGTCTGAATTAGGCATAGTTCTACTTAAACTCTCTTTAAAAAAATTTCGAAAAAATATTCTGATTATTATAGTTTAAAATTTTGGATTAAATTATAAATTTTTGTTAAGAAAACTATTGGGAATTTGTAAATTATTTAATTCAAATAAATATAAAAACAAATTTATTCAGATGTGAGGATCTCGCTTTTTCATGTAAGCTGATTATTTAATTCAAATAAAACAGATATCGAGGGTTAATACATTAATCTTTTCGTCTCCACCTAAATTGATTAATAATTTCCATATCACCTTATTAATTTTTATTTATAAATATATAATAAATTTATATAATGTTAAATTAAAAATATTATATAATTTTATTTGTTTAATAATCTTATACTAGGGCCTCTTGGTTCCGGTCCAGTTTTCGAATTTTTAATCGGCTTTTGGCACATGAACCGGCAACTATCATAAAACTCGTTCGAATCTAGCGGATCTGGCCGGTCCAGAGGTCAAATTTCACAGCCGTCCGAGCGCTGGTAGACCAACCCCAGTACGTGCCTTCATGCGGCGTCGCTTAGCACAAGCCCACCCACTCTGGCTAACCTGCACTAGTCCAAATCGTACCCGTTTCCGCTGGCCCGTTCCAATCTCGGAGATGTGATGGTGATGCCTCTCCTGCCCACCTGACCTCCACCGCCCCTCTCTCCCACTTTCAACGAAAGCTCTTCTTCCGCTCCTTCCCCCTCCAGCTTTTGCCGGCGCTCCCCAGCAGTTTACCACCGGCGTTCACTTCCTAAGATCCGACGGCCGAGTGGGGCCCGATTGTTGAGGCGGCGGCCGCCTTGGACCCGTCGTCGCTGATGGGCCCCGCGGTGGCGGCGCAGATGGGCGCCCTGGCGGCGTGCATCGTCCTCTTCGTACCCCTCGGCATGGCCGGGTGGCACCTCAGCCGCAACAAGGTCCTCTTCTTCAGCGGCGCCCTCTTCATCTCCCTCGCCGTCGTCGTCCACCTGGCCCCTCACCTACCATCCATCTCACTCCTCCTCCTCTCCTCCCTCTCCCTCTCTCCCTCCACAACCTCCACTGCCTCCTCCTTGACCGATCCATTTCCCCCTTCCGCCTCCTTTTGTCTCCCTTTCCTCCACGACATCGATTGGCACCATGGACCTCTTCCTTCCTCTGCAACCTGGCGATGGTCTCTGCCGCAGCACGCCGCCGCGTGCGGCTTCCAGCTGCTCCCTCGCGCCGACGCCTCTGATCTCCTCAACGGCTCCTGGATCTGAAGGAACCCCAAAGATAAAGGGGGCAAAAACCCTAAGCATGGCGCTAATGAAAAATGATGCAAGCGGAAGCAAGGGTTTTAAAATCGTTTGCATGCCAATTGTTCAACTATCAAAGATTGATAAGAACAAGATCATACCATAGCCATGTAGATGGTGCGGCTTGGAAGAAGAAAGACCGAAGGGATCTTCTCCAAAGAAATCACACACAAGGGATGAAAGCTTCCTCCTTGCGCAAGTCTTGTGCTAGCAAGATTGGCAAGCTCTTTCAACCGTGTGTAGGAGATTAGATGAAAAGGGCTGCCTTCTTTTCGAGAGCTCTTCCTTCTTTTCGCAAGAACAACGCCTTCTCCAAGAGCAAGCCGTTTTCTCCACGCCCAAAGAGCAAAACCGAAAGCATTAGAGAGTAATCAAGCCATGAACGCATATGCGTTTAGCTTATGGAACTTTCCATAAATGGCAACGATTAAGAGTTGGCGTTCATGGTTCATGTTTCCATGAACCAAACGCAACCTCTTCTCCCTCTTGAACCAAGCGCTCAACCCATGAGCCGGTTCAATTTCATTGGTTCAATTTCGAAACCAAATCAGCCCAGAATTAAGTCTAGACCAAATTAGACCACAAGGTCCTAGATCTGACCCTTCATCATCTGACGCTTCTGATCGCACCGATCTAGCATCATCTCTCTCGATCGAAGCTTACCGATCTAAAGCTCTAATCAATCAAACATGATCAGACCAGATCTCACTTACAATCAGAGATTAAATCTCTTTAAACTGAACCAAAACAATTCAGTCCACACGATCTGATTTAAGGAAGCCATATCACCAAATTGTGCGACCCTGAGGGTTTCCTTTAAATGTCGGTAACGATAACTTACGTTATCACGATCAGTGAGGGGTATCTAGCAACACATCACTGTCTCCCGATATAAAGGAAAGAGTCTTCCAAGACTGCACCCAAAACACAGCACAAGTGTGACTCAATTCACAAGGCATACATTTGTCCTTTGCCACTGGATGTTCTTATTGGACAAGCATGTCAAGCTTGTAATTCCAATACGATGAGCATGATTAGATCAGATGAACATAGTCATCTGGGTATGGCCATACACTTCCTCAATCATCTCATATAGTGTGGCCCTATAGAACATCACACTCCTTAAACAAGGAGACGGCAATCCTTTATCTATCACAAGTGCCCTAACCTGATTCAAGCTCACCATCCAAGATAGTCTATAATCATTATATCTCAAATGATATTGAACTAGCTCAAGACAATGACAATCCTCATTTAGAAACACAAGTGATCTCAAGTCAGAGGACATGTGCCACTTGTTGCTTACAAGGATCATTCACATTGTGACAAGCAATGGAATATCCCAGTAGGGTCTGTCCAGTACATCCAATGTACCCATGAGTCTACATCTTATTCCATGCTCGAAGCATCCTATAAGATTAGCACTCATATTAGTCTCTATCATATCAAGGCTGTCTCATGTTCTCCAAGATATCTCGACTAAGGACTTATAGCTTGTCAGCCTAGCTGAACAGCTTTGAGACATTATTCAGAAGTACACTTATTACAGCAGACAAGGTAACAAGCTGAATAATAACCATGCCTTTTATAAACATAAGAGTTTATTACATGATACTATTACAATCCCAAAGGCCTCAAACATTAGCCTTAAGGGCATACTCCAACAATCTCCCACTTGCACTTAATCTAATGGTTGAGAAATCTCAAACCCATATTATTACAGTGCTTCTCATGCTTCTGCTGCGCCAGAGGCTTGGTAAGCGGGTCTGCCAGATTGTCATCTGTATGAACCTTGCAAATCTTGATCTCGCCACGATCAATGATCTCCCGGATCAAGTGAAACCGTCTCTGTATGTGCTTGGACTTCTGGTGCGACCGAGGTTCCTTTGCTTGTGCTATAGCTCCAGTGTTATCACAGAAGATAACCAAAGGATCTGCACTCGAAGGAACGACACCAAGTTCTCTCACGAACTTACGAATCCACACTGCCTCCTTGGATGCTTCCGAGGCTGCAACATACTCGGCTTCTGTTGTGGAATCAGCAACAGTAGACTGTTTGAAGCTTTTCCACACCACTGCTCCACCATTCAAGCTAAAAACATAGCCTGATTGCGATCGGAAATCATCCTGGTCTGACTGGAACGAAGCGTCAGTATATCCCTCTATACTGAGTTCTTCCTGACCACCATATATCAAGAACATATCTTTGGTCCTCCGCAGATATTTTAAAATGTTCTTGACCGCAATCCAGTGCGCCAAACCTGGATTACTTTGGAATCGACTGGTCACGCTTAACCCGTAAGCGACGTCTGGGCGAGTACACAACATCGCATACATTATGGACCCAATAGCCGAAGCATAAGGCGTATTGTCCATTTCATCTTTCTCAGTCTGTGTTTGTGGACACTGACTCTTCGAAAGATTCAGACCATGTCTGACTGGAAGATATCCACGTTTAGAATTCTCTAAATGGAATCTCTCCAGGACCTTATCGATGTAGGTACTCTGGCACAGCCCGAGAAGCCTCTTAGATCTATCCCGGTAGATCTTCACACCTAATACATAGGCTGCTTCTCCTAGATCTTTCATCTGGAAACATTTTCCTAACCATGCCTTAACAGCATGCAGTTCAGGAATATCGTTTCCAATGATCAAGATATCATCGACGTAGAGGATTAGGAATGTAATCACGCTCCCACTAAACCTCTTATATACACACGGGTCATCTTCGTTCTTGATGAAACCAAACTCAGAGATTGATTCATCAAAACGAATGTTCCAGCTTCTTGATGCTTGTTTCAGTCCATAAATGGACTTCTTTAACTTGCATATTTTATGACGATCTGATGGACTAGTGAAACCTTCCGGTTGTGTCATATACACATCCTCATCCAGATTTCCATTGAGGAAAGCTGTCTTCACATCCATCTGCCAGATCTCATAATCGTAATATGCAGCTATCGCGAAAAGAATCCGAATAGACTTAAACATGGCTACTGGTGAGAAAGTTTCATCATAATCTAACCCGTAGATTTGTTTGAAACCTTTCGCAACTAGCCTGCCTTTATAGGTAACCACGTTACCATCCATGTCAATCTTCTTCTTGAAGATCCATTTACAGCCTATAGGGATTACTCCCGGAGGCGGATCAACCAAATCCCAGACTTGGTTATCTGACATGGAGTCCATCTCGGCTCGCATAGCTTCAAGCCATCTAGCTGACTCCGGTCCACTGACCGCATCCGCATAAGTTAGGGGTTCATCATTATCAATGATGTAGACTCCGTCATAGCGCTCAGGCTGTCGACGGATCCTACCCGATCTTCGCGGTTCCCGTGATATTTGAGCCTCAGGTTGTTCAATAACCTGATCTACCGGCTCAGGCTCATCCAACTGTGCTTGACTACTTTGTCCTTCTTCTGGATTCTCATCCAGCTTTATTTCTCTCCCACTGGCCTCTTGCAGAAGAAATTCCTTCTCAAGAAATATGGCCGTCCGAGCAACAAAAACCTTGTTCTCCTTGGGATCGAAGAAATAATAACCCTTAGTTTCCTTAGGGTAACCGACAAAGATGCATTTGTCAGATCTGCTCTCTAGTTTCCCAGAGGCGAGCTTTTTGACATAAGCCTCGCAACCCCAGATCTTGATAAATGTCAAGCTAGGCTGTTTCCCATACCATAACTCATATGGCGTCTTTGAAACTGCCTTGGATGGCACTCGGTTTAGTACCTTTGCAGCTGTTTCCAGTGCAAAACCCCAAAAGGAGTATGGAAGAGTAGCCTGACTCATCATAGAACGAACCATATCAAGTAACGTTCTATTTCTCCTCTCGGACACACCATTCCACTGCGGTGTTCCTGGCGGAGTGAGCTGTGAGATAATCCCACACTCTTTCAGATAGTCAGTAAACGCATGACTCAGGTATTCACCACCTCGATCAGAACGAAGTGTCTTGATATTTCGGCCTAACTGATTTTGTACTTCATTTTTGAACTCTTTGAACTTGTCAAAAGATTCATTTTTATGTCTCATTAAATAGACATACCCATACCTACTGAAATCATCAGTAAAGGTAATGAAGTACTGATAGCCACCTCTGGCTTGTTTACTAAAAGGCCCACACACATCACTGTGTATAAGGTCCAGTAAACCTGAAGCCCTTTGACCTTTGTGAAGAAAAGGTGACTTCGTCATTTTACCCATCAAACAAGCTTTGCATGTATCAATCTCCTCATAGGAGAAAGATCCCAGCAGTCCATGATTATGCAACCGCTTAATGCGCTTCTCGTTTATATGGCCTAAACGACTATGCCATAACAAGGTGCTGTCATCAGCATACTTGGCTTTCTTATTATCAATGTTTTGTATAGAATTTTCCATGTCCAACATGTATAACCCATTGTTAATTGAACCAGTCGCATACACAATATTATCATAAGTCAAAACACACTTTGAAATCTTGCATTCAAAGGCAAATCCTTTCCTGACAAGAGCAGGAATAGAGATAATATTCTTGGTAATACTGGGTACAAAGTAACAATTGTTTAATTCTAATACAATGCCAGATGGTAAAGTAATGAAATAGTCTCCTACAGCAACAGCAGCAACCCGTGCCCCGTTTCCAACTCGTAGGTCTACCTCATGCTGTCCCACCTGCCTTCTTCTCTTGAGTTCCTGCACATTTGAACAAATGTGAACTCCACATGCGGTGTCCAACACCCATGATATAGTAGAAGAAGATAACATGACCTCAGTCACATATATACCTGAGCCAGAAGCGATGCTTCCCCTCTTATCTCCTTGGAGCGCTTTACAGTCCTTTTTCCAGTGACCCAGCTGGCCACAGTGGAAACACCTGTTGTCCTTCGACCGCTTCACCTTCTGTTTCAGGGCCTTGCTGTAATTCTTGACAGGGGCCTTGCCCTTCTTCCCCTTCTTCTTGTTCCTAGAAGGAACCATTAAGACAGAGGTTGAAGGCTTACCCTTCAGAGTTTCCTCAGTTGTCAAGAGCATATTCAACAGCTCTGCCGGCGTACAATCGATTTTGTTCATATTATAGTTAATGATGAACGCATCGAAAGAAGGCGGAAGAGACTGTAGAATTATGTCTACAGCAAGCTCCTGGTTGATGGTATGCCCCAGTTTATCTAGAGCCTCCTTGTGCCCAATCATCTTGAGCACGTGAGCTCCCACTGGGCTCCCCTCAGCCAGTTTGCTCTGAAAGAAGAGCTTCGTCAGATTATAGCGCTCAGTCCTCGCCTGTGCAGCATACAGCATTTTGAGGTTCGCTATAATCTCTATAGCTGACATATCCTCATGCTGACGCTGCAGCGGTGGCGTCATAGACGCTAGCATCAGGCAAGCGACATCAATGCTATCATTGACGTGCTTTTCGTAGGCTTCCCGAACCGCCCTTGCGGCGTTCGGAGCGGGCTGCGGCGGTATCGCCGTCTCGAGGACATACAGTTTCCTCTCTGCCTTAAGAACAATCTTAAGGTGTCCGAACCAGTCAGAGAAGTTCGGCCCAGCAAACTTCTCCCTTTCCAGTAGGGATCGCACATTGAAGCTCATGGTGTTCGTTGCTGCAGGAATCTACAACAAGCAAGAACAGCAAGGTCAGTATCAATGTTTAGAATCAATCCAGGACTTAAGAAAGATTCTTTTCTCACTATTTTGTCTGACTGAAAAATCCAGTAAACAGTCCGAAAGAGTAATACTCTTTTAGTGAGATGGGATCCAGATTTCATACTTGGTCTCCGCGTCCCGCTCAGGCGAGATAAGATGCACAGAGATAACAAGCACTAATTTCTGGTAGGCTGTCCCAGCCAATCGCCAACCCGTGCGATTCCCCTTCATCTTGGCAATCCAGCAGACTGTGCCAACTGAGTTGGTACAACACAGTCTCTGATCCCAGAGATGGCTGCCTCCATGTGCTACCATATGCGCCACATATGTAGCCAACATGGTCAAGCTGACCTGACCTACTCCCTGGACCACCACGTGCTATGCTGAGCAACGAGAGGGGATAAATCCCAACTCTGTAACACGCAGGTGAAATCCAGCACCGTCTGAAGATAGATGGACGTGCCCACTGAGTGGGTTCAACACGGCTCCAACGATAATCAGAAAGGTGAGGTTTCGCGTCAGAAGGCTTACGAGCTTGATATATTAGCGTTGGATTTTATCGGTCTTTTATCTTCTTAACTATCATGCAAGTCCTATGGTGATAGCAGAAGATAAACTTAAACATGCAATTCTAATTATAAGCAATAAGAAGAAAGCATGATCTTATGTGGTAAAAGCCCATGAACCCTAGTAAGACCTTAATTTACTTAAGTCTTCACTTGAGCTCCTTGGCATCTCATCTGGTCCAACCTAGGGCCCTAGCGCCAAGAGCACCTCAGGTGCGTTACCAGCTGAATGCCCCTTTGGGATGTGTGCCTTTGCTCTTGTCTAATCAAATACATTTGATCTATCTAGACAAGGTTGACTCGCAGGTCAACTACATATTATAAATTAAGTACAATGTGATTCGCAGATCACAAATTAATTTACAATTTTAAATCCAGGCACGCAGGCCCCAGCACAGCACACAATAGGGCAACCCACATAAGACTAAATAAACAAGCAAATGGTTCAATCAACATGTGATCCAATCATCTTGAAATTAAAAGTTTTGAAAAACCCCATGGCATCAATTTTAATTTCCTTATGATCCCTATAACCTTACAATGGTCCATTGATGGGGATCCACTCATCCATCTAGCTAGATCCTTTGCCCTTGCATGCACCGAGTCCTAACTGACCCGAGTTGACCTAATGGTCAACCATGCATGCCCCAAGGGCTGAACCACCCCATGAGTTTTGGCAAGCGGGTGTGACCCCGAGCCTAACTCAAGTGTGTTCAGTAGTTGTCTCAACCAGACCTCGCTACACGCCCTAGATGCAGTCAACCTATAGCCACCTTGTGCTTGCGCATAGGTGCTATTGGGTCAACCCATCTGAGCTGTCAGATGGTCTGATCAGACTTGGATCTAACCTAGTGGTGACTTCAACCCCATCAACCCATCTAAGGGTTTATTGTAGGGACACCTTAGATCTAATCATGCGCGCAAGATGTAAGTTTGTTTTTAAAAACATCTAGTACATGCGCAAACAAACAAACAACATGCTTGATAACCCTTAGATCTAAGGGGGTCCCCTTCAAGGGGGAGCGCAAACTTCAGGGAGTCCCCTTCAAGGGGGAGCGCAAACTTCAGGGAGTCCCCTTCAAGGGGGAGCGCAAACTACATGTCATCAAATGATACATGCGCAACCTTCATGAAGCCATGATACAAGCGCAACTTTCATGAAACCAAACCAAGGTAAGCGCATCCAACATGTAAACAAAGTAGGCGCAACAAGTATGGATCACATTAGCAAACAAAATAGCATGCAAAGAGCCAAGCTCTGATACCAATTGAAGGAACCCCAAAGATAAAGGGGGCAAAAACCCTAAGCATGGCGCTAATGAAAAATGATGCAAGCGGAAGCAAGGGTTTTAAAATCGTTTGCATGCCAATTGTTCAACTATCAAAGATTGATAAGAACAAGATCATACCATAGCCATGTAGATGGTGCGGCTTGGAAGAAGAAAGACCGAAGGGATCTTCTCCAAAGAAATCACACACAAGGGATGAAAGCTTCCTCCTTGCGCAAGTCTTGTGCTAGCAAGATTGGCAAGCTCTTTCAACCGTGTGTAGGAGATTAGATGAAAAGGGCTGCCTTCTTTTCGAGAGCTCTTCCTTCTTTTCGCAAGAACAACGCCTTCTCCAAGAGCAAGCCGTTTTCTCCACGCCCAAAGAGCAAAACCGAAAGCATTAGAGAGTAATCAAGCCATGAACGCATATGCGTTTAGCTTATGGAACTTTCCATAAATGGCAACGATTAAGAGTTGGCGTTCATGGTTCATGTTTCCATGAACCAAACGCAACCTCTTCTCCCTCTTGAACCAAGCGCTCAACCCATGAGCCGGTTCAATTTCATTGGTTCAATTTCGAAACCAAATCAGCCCAGAATTAAGTCTAGACCAAATTAGACCACAAGGTCCTAGATCTGACCCTTCATCATCTGACGCTTCTGATCGCACCGATCTAGCATCATCTCTCTCGATCGAAGCTTACCGATCTAAAGCTCTAATCAATCAAACATGATCAGACCAGATCTCACTTACAATCAGAGATTAAATCTCTTTAAACTGAACCAAAACAATTCAGTCCACACGATCTGATTTAAGGAAGCCATATCACCAAATTGTGCGACCCTGAGGGTTTCCTTTAAATGTCGGTAACGATAACTTACGTTATCACGATCAGTGAGGGGTATCTAGCAACACATCACTGTCTCCCGATATAAAGGAAAGAGTCTTCCAAGACTGCACCCAAAACACAGCACAAGTGTGACTCAATTCACAAGGCATACATTTGTCCTTTGCCACTGGATGTTCTTATTGGACAAGCATGTCAAGCTTGTAATTCCAATACGATGAGCATGATTAGATCAGATGAACATAGTCATCTGGGTATGGCCATACACTTCCTCAATCATCTCATATAGTGTGGCCCTATAGAACATCACACTCCTTAAACAAGGAGACGGCAATCCTTTATCTATCACAAGTGCCCTAACCTGATTCAAGCTCACCATCCAAGATAGTCTATAATCATTATATCTCAAATGATATTGAACTAGCTCAAGACAATGACAATCCTCATTTAGAAACACAAGTGATCTCAAGTCAGAGGACATGTGCCACTTGTTGCTTACAAGGATCATTCACATTGTGACAAGCAATGGAATATCCCAGTAGGGTCTGTCCAGTACATCCAATGTACCCATGAGTCTACATCTTATTCCATGCTCGAAGCATCCTATAAGATTAGCACTCATATTAGTCTCTATCATATCAAGGCTGTCTCATGTTCTCCAAGATATCTCGACTAAGGACTTATAGCTTGTCAGCCTAGCTGAACAGCTTTGAGACATTATTCAGAAGTACACTTATTACAGCAGACAAGGTAACAAGCTGAATAATAACCATGCCTTTTATAAACATAAGAGTTTATTACATGATACTATTACAATCCCAAAGGCCTCAAACATTAGCCTTAAGGGCATACTCCAACAGGATCCTCGTCGCAGGCGACTCGCAGGCGAGACTCCTAGCCCTTGCCCTCCTCCGCCTCCTCCTGGACCCCGTCGCGATCCCACCCGTGGAGGCCGACCTCTTTCGCCGGCACTCCGACTACCACGTCGCCCTTCCCTCCTGTGGCCTCACCCTCGACTTTGTCTGGGCCCCTTATGAAACCAACCTCACGGCTCTCGTCCGTGGCCTCCGCCGCCGCAGCCCCGCCACTCGCCCCGATGTGCTCGTCCTGGGTTCCGGCCTCTGGCACATGCTGCACTTCACCAATTCGTCCCTCTACGGCGAGTCAATGGCCTTGCTCAAGCGGGCGGCCGTCGCGCTTCTCTCGACTGCGCCAGAGCAGCCGACCCACATGTTCTGGATCGGGTTGCCAACGCTGGTGAACTCGCTGCTGAACACTGAGGAGAAGAGGATGAGGATGAACGACACAGTGTGGGATGAGTATAACCGAGAGGTGAGCGACAGTACCGTGCTTCGGAGCTCCAGCGGGCCATTTCAATTGCTGGATATCGGATTGTTGAGCCATGGCTGCGGACGAGGATGTACAGCTGATGGGATGCACTACGATGCTGTGGTGTATGAAGCAGCACTTCACATTATGCTTAATGCTCTATTGATCGAGTCTCAGCAGTGGATTTGAGGCTTGTAGAGAATGATCGCTGCGAGGTTTCATTTCATGGAGATTTCTCCGGACAAAGAAGAGGTGCGCTCGCTCCTGAATCTTGTGTAATACTTGATATTTTATTTCTATGTTCTTTTCCTCTTCACTTTTGATTGTAGTTCCTGAAAATTGAAAGCATATTGTTAGGTATAGCATTCTTTTTATTCTCCTAGCATGATAGGATGTATTATGTAATTTCTTTTGCAATAATACAACTACAACACAATGAAAGAAGTTGTACTGCATTCATCGTGAGCTTCTGACTGCAGTGTACTCAACATGTCTTTTCTCTTGAATAAGAAACATTTTACTGCCTCAAAGCTTGATTACAATATAAACTGACTTAAATATTATAAGCAACAACTCTGTTAACTAATTATTATGATTGGAAGAGCTTTCAGAGTCTGAAAGACTGTTCATGATGATTCTTCAGTCACTAGTTCTAAGTTAAAGTATTGTTATAGTCTCGACTCCCAAACGTCACTCTTTTATCTAGCATTTAAACTGCATCAACACGATGATAGAGTAATAATACAATCAATCAGCACACAATATAGAGTTACGTTTGGCAGTGTACATAGCCTTTTGGAAATTTACTGCATCCTTGGTTCGGTTCCTATTTTCCTTGAAATCATTAAAATGCTAATGTCAATAACAGATCCTCCGTCTGACTGTCTTTACAGCTTACACAATCCCTCATGTTCCTTCTAATCGCAGAAGACTTGAGCTAATTTCTACAAATTGACTTCAAAACATAGTTTTCATTTTTGCCTTAAATGCAGTAAACTTTAGCAATCGTGTTTGTTCATCTCTCTTGCTAGATAGGTGTTACTAGTCTATTATTTGCGAACATCTTAGTGCTGCATCCGTTGTTTATGGCTTCAAAAATCACTGGAAAATATCTCCAAAATTGGATTCGCTGCACTGCACATCAGGTATTTGAGCTAGCAATAACATTCCTTCTGTATCTCTTTTTTCAATCGTAGCCCATTTATTGAATTTAAGCTGACAAGAGTTCATTATTGAGTTAAATGGTTTTGAGTATAATCCTAGAATTGTCAAAAGAATGACTGACAGATCTTTCCAATTATCATGTTGTCAGGCTCATTCTACACCCTAAAATATAAGGTTCTCCACATCAGTGGTTTTGTTTTGATTCACGTGGCTTCTTAATGATCCATTTAATATATTGATTGATGGACCTATGAAACCTTATCTAATGCTTGAAAAGATTTTCTTTTATGTTCATTTTCTCCTTTTGTTGCATATTTTAAGATTTCAATAGCCTGATTCAAGCGTAGAAATCATATTATCAAGTCAAATGGGATCAGTGCTGAGTATTGTCAAGTAGCAATTTGTTACGTTGGATCTTCTAATAGTTTTGCTATCTTCAATTAGTGTATTCGAGTTTCAACTTCTCTCTTCCTGCGTTGCCTTAGTATTTAGTTTTGTTGAAGAGATACTAATACTGTGCTTTCAGAGTTTTCCAATTGATTTCATTTCCAAAATGATACTGAATTCCTACGTATATATATTGGCATGTTAGGCAAGTTTATGCTCTCAGTTAAACTAAAAGTTGTGTCTAGCCTTATCTTCAATTTTGTTATTTAGCTCTATTTGGGATAGCAGGTCAAAACAACAGATTTTTGAAAGGCTGAGGTATTTGACAAACTGCTTTCAGGTTTCAAACCTAAGCAGCATGAGAGTTTGGAAAAGCTAGGAGAGAGCTACTTTTAGCTATTTTCTAGCTATAATTATTTTTTTTTGCACATATGTCTTTCAATGATAAAATTATTTTTTAAATTACTATTTTAATAAAAATTATTACATATAAAATTTTTTATTATTATTTAAAATTTTCTCTTTTATAAAAATTTAGCAAAAATCAATATTATTTTAATAAAAATTATTATTATTAAATTTAATTTTTAATTAAAAATTATTTATTACTATTATTTTAGTTTATTTGTAAAAAATATTTTATTTTTTTATTTTTAAAAATATTATATTTTAAAAAAATTGACCAATATAATATTTTATCCAAATATTTTTTAACTTTTTCAACTAACTATTTTTTAATCAGCAGAAGCTAAAAGTTTTAGTTATGCCAAACGGAGCCTCCTTCATTTAGAATTTTTACTTTTTACATGATTATTAAACGGGTCAAAGTTTTTATTTGGCTTAAATGGATCGTAGACATTGACACAATGCTTTATATTCTCCAATTGAAATCTCCTGTATGTACACCAGGAGCCACTCTTTTGTCTTAGCACTCATTAGACAAGAGTGCTATCAATGAAGTGACCTGTCAAAGAAGATGAATTTCAAATGTGGTTAAGCACTCGCCCAATAATTTGCAATGTATCTAGACTTTAGTTTGTCTTGTTCGAAGAAACATGTTGGCAGGTAAACTGGCATTCAATATGATTTGGTAGATTGTTGAGATATGCAGTTGCATTAATGTTTATCTTTATAATATTTGTATTGAGTTTTAACAAGTGAATACCATTTAAGATTAAGGAATATTTCGCCGCATTTTTGTTGGAGCGCCCAGTTTTTAACATACTACATGCATTACGAATATTCATATGGCCTTTGCGTAAGGGAGTGTTGCGGATCCCTTGGTTGGATAAAAACATCCACCATGTGCTATAAACAAGGCGAAAAGAACTAATCTTTTTTTGCCAGTTATTCGTTTCTTTTCAAATGATGGGAGAGAGCCTATGATGGGAATGATAGGCTCTGTTTGGCTTAGCATTCTAATTTTTTGCTGGTTGAAAAAGTATTAGTTGAAAAGATATTGATTGAAGAAATTTGAGGGTGTTTGGATGTATAATTTATGATTATGTTATTTTATTTATAATAAATAATTTTTATTAAAAAATTATTAAGATAAAAATTATATGAATAAATTTATAGTTAACTATAATTATTAAAAAATTATATGAGTTATATTATTAAAAAATTATTATTGCATATAAAGATTATTCAGCATAAGCAAGTAAGAAATCAGAGAAGCAGTTTTATCTCTGTATCTAAGTAGCTAATTTATGAGTTGGAATGGAGAAGTTAAAGAGCTAAACATCTTAGTTTTTTAATTTTTACTTATCGCAAAGCCATAAGCAAGCTAGGCCAAATGAGTCTATATTCTCTACTTAATTATATGCGTACTTCATACCATGTCTATCAATAGTTCGAGGACGAAATTATGCAAACAATTTGTGATGCCACAAACTCAAACTGGACTGTGATGGATACATCCAACAAAACAGGTGCATCAGACACAAATATCCGGCTAATTGATCATATCACCACTTAGGTGCATTTTATGATGGCGTAATCCCAGAATTTCCTGAGCCGTGTACCATCATATTATATACTCTTAAATAATGACACTGCCAACATTGTTACCAACGGAAATTCCTATGAAATTTTATACAAATTTGGCAAATCATCTTAAATTTAAAAATGTTTGATAACACGAGCAATTATTGACGAGCAGACAAGCAATAATTAATAAAATCTTCCACGCCATTGCACCAACCTATAATTTGATAACACGAGCAATTATTGATGAACAGACAACCTATAATTTATGAAATCTTCCACGCCATTGCTCCAAACAATAATTTGATAATACGAGCAATTATCGACGAACAGACAACCTATAATTAATGAAATCTTCCACGCCATTGCTTCGACCTATATAATTTGATTACACTATTGGCGAACATGCATGCTATATAAAGCAGTTAATAGCCATATATAGGAGAAAACAAAGTCGAATGCTTTAAAAAATTAATATACTTGCACAACACTTGAGTGCACAGATATTAAAGCAAGATAAACGATTAAATTAAGTGCCGCCTAAGAATCCTAAACGGCATCTCCACCTAAAAAAAATTTTCCGTACAAAAAGATCTTAAACGGCATCTACCCTTTTTTTTCCTGTAGTATAAAGGAAGCAAAGTAGGCAAACAAATTTAAAAGTGCCAAACAAAAATTAAACAAAAGATAAATAAGGAAAAACACCTCAGTTTCAGTTTCATAATTAACTTCCGATTTCGATTTATCAAGCCTTCTTCCTCCACATCTCCATCAGGACCCTCGAACTAATAAAGAAACCAAACATAGATATTATGTATACGAATACATAAAATGAAATGATTAGAACATGTAGAAATAATGAAGAAACATATACCTGCTTCTTGTTGTATGAAGTAATGTTCATCTCGGGCGCTTCTTCATACAATAAGAAGCAAATTTTTTTTTAAGTTTTTTTAAAAAAATAATGTATACTTTGTAAGTTATCTAATAATACTAATATTAAAGTATTTTAGATTATGTATACGTATAAAATATCCTAACTAATATCACATATAAGAAAAAAATATTATTCATGTTATGAAAAAATATACTATTGATTAGAATATTTTATATATATATACGTAATCTAAAATATCTCAATATTGATACCATTATATAGTTTATAGGGTGCACATTATTTCTAAAAAAAATTAAAAATAAATATTTTTAGGGCAAAAACAAGGCCCGAGGGCTTAAGAGTTTTTTTCTACTCCGATAAACCTTTATATTGGGCAGCTTAAGCTACATAAGGAGCCTTCTCCTTATTTATTTTCCAAAGAGGAACATCATTAAGCTAAGTATACAAACTGGAAAGCAAATCGAGTAACCCGTCTACAGAAGGCTCACGTAACAGAAAATCCCCTAGGATAACTTACAGCCTCAGGCATTGACTTCCATTTATCTCCACAAGCTTTGCTAACCTAATCAAGGAAGGTATGCTAGATACGTCATAACCAAAAGCGCATGAACTGATATATAAATCGGAGTCGAGAGATAACAACGTACAACGGACACTTTCTTGTTATCGGGGTGATTCTCTTGGAATTCCTTCCTGAACTCCTCCCTTCATGACAAAATAAAATTAAGTAAAAAAGATCGTCCAAAAAAGTGAGAATACATTATAGATATTCATAAACTTTGAGATCACATGAAAACGAAGAAGGCACTCGGAGGTCTTTTGGGTTTGTTCGGATCCTTTCCAGCCTTCGCTCGCTTCATCTTCGTGCCGTCGTTGTCAGCCGCCTTCCTTTTCCGGGAAACCCTACAGACATCACCCAAACGAGCGTCAACAACTAAATTCCCCAAACATCAAATAAATCGAAGAGAAAATCGCGTGGGTAATAAGTGGCTCACATGGTGTCATCCTTGCCGGACGCCCCTCCCTTGGTTTTGCCTCCTCTCATAGCGAAGAACTGCAGAGAGACCGAACGGAGGCGTCTGCAACCAGTAGAAAAAGGATCGAAAATGGCGACTAGAAGGTATCTCTTCACGTTAGGGTTACCCCTTAGATGGAGACGGGAAAGGAGAAGAAGCAGTAGAGTGGAGTCTCGTTACGGGAGACGATCGAAATTGAAATTTTGAATCGCTAGGGACAAAATTATAGAGGGTTTGATTTACACGGGATTGAGAATGAGCAGCGAGCACGTCATCGCTTAGGCCTTCGCGGGCATGTGCATCCGTTACTTTAACGGACTCCAATGCTTGAATGACTGACGATTGTAACGGTAAGGTTTCATCGGGCCGGATCGTGCCCGCACTTCAATTGTTTGGGCTTTGTCGGCTTGCCTAATCGGGCCGGCTTTCAGTGCTCTAATTTTCCTTTTAAAATATTATTTAATGGTATTATTCCTTTAAATAATATAATTTCCATTCATTTATAGTCCAACTTAATTGCCTAATTTATTGTCACGAATGTTTGGTGGACAGCTGGTCTGCCACTTGGAGACAAAGCTAGGGAGGATATCTAGAACACTGACACGTGGATGAAGATGATTCGAGAGTCCCTGTTCTTCTAAGCATGGAAATAGCATGAAAAATTTTCGAAAGAGCATTGCCTTATATTGGCAAGTTCTGGGGAGGATCTTCTTCAACCATTCACACAAATTGGGTGTGAAATAAACGGTACTTCTCCTTTGAAACGACACCATCAGACGGCTGTGATTTTCGAAACGGGTTCCTTCTAAAACGATACTTGGAGAGAATCCACTCTTTCTAGGTGATATTTAGAGCAGGAAATAACCCTCGTCAAGTTGGACATTTCACATTTGTCGGCACGAGTGGGCTCGAGTCGCATCGCTGTCTGGTTTGGTTTTAATTTTAGATTATTTTTACATTTGGATTATATCAATTATCTGAATTAAATTAGATTTTAAATTGGACTAAATCACAGATAAATCAACCGTTACTGTTTTTAATGGAGAAAGATAAGAGGAACAAAATAGCACTCATACTACGTTAACCAACAGCCCACTTTGCCATTTCACCCTGCAGAGGCCGCCACGGGATTCACGGGCCTCGTCCAATCACCACACTCGAATTCATTACCCTCCAAAGCAACACAACGTCCAGACCCCGGGAACAGTTCATTGCTGCATTTCGTGCTTCGCCCCTTTGTGGCTCCTGCTGGCGCCGGAGTGGAGAGAGAGAGAGAGAGAGAGAGAGAGAGAGAGGAGATGGAGAGCAGCATCCGGTGTGCAGCCAACTACGTGCCTCTTTCGCCGATCAGTTTCCTCACGCGTGCCGCCGCCGTCTACGCCGACCGCACATCCGTCGTCTATGGCTCCACCTCCTACACCTGGAAGCAGACGAGCGAACGCTGCCACAGGCTCGCCTCCGCCATCGCCGAGCTCGGCATCTCCCGCAATGATGTTGTAAGATTCGAGCCGACATCTCTCTCTTGTCCGTGTTAGAGTCGTATGATTTCTTCTTAGTAGTAAGTTTTTGTTTAGTTCACGAGGGTTTGTCGCTGTGGTAGTACTATTTGGAGTATTCATCGGCGTACTTGCCCTTCTCTTGGTTGCTTATGAGCTTGTTACTGTGAAGTTAATAATTTGAGCCAGTTGGTTTTTTTTTATGGTCTGCCGATCTTTTCTACTCCCAATTTGCCTTTTGCGGTTCTCTGTGAGATTTCTACAGAGAAAAAGTCCGTGATTTGAGTCAGTAGTGCAGTCAGCTTGGATAGTCCGAATACAATATCTCTCCTAGTAGTCAATTGATTCTGCGAGGCTTTCACATTATCCCTAACGTTGGTTGATTTGATATGAATAGTTTGGCTTACTAAGAACAATTTCTTCTCATCTTTGGAGCTTTAGCGCCTATCATGTCCATTAAATTTAGTCGGATAAGCATTCAATTTTACTGTTTTTTTTTTCTTCTTTTTCTGTGGTAGATCTTCTAAACTCCCATTACAAGGTGGCAATTCGCATCCAAACTTGCCAATAAGAGAATAGTTGGTAGTCTATCCATTCGTTTTTTTTGGTGGTATGCCTGGGTTGCGATTCTTGGGCTGTCCATCGAGTGAGATCGATGATTTAACATCATTCAATTCATTTTCCCGAACGCAGAGCCGGAGCAGAGATAATCTTCTCTATGGTTTAGGTCTTTAGGATACTGAAATTGTTCCAGAGTCATTTCGTGGTCATAACTTGTTCTCATCTAAAAGTGAAAACACGAAATCAGGAAAGATATTTGTGCCAGAATTTTTGTTGTCGACTTCCATTTAGTAATAAATCAGGGTCAAGTTATCTTGTACAGTATCTACTGGGAGTTGAGGCGTTTTTCTTCAGTAACACGAGTTACCAGTTGAGATACTTTTGTTGAGCTGGACAACCACCTTTCTAAGTTCTGCATTGTATCTGGTGTTTGCTTGCTGAATTATACTTATTTTGTGAACAATGTGAACGAACACAAGGTTTGCGATTGTGGCAAGAATTTATAAGGTGATAGAATTTAATTATCTTGACTTTTGAGATTTGACAGATCTGCCATTTCTCTAGTATAATCACTTCAGTTTTTGGTTACTTTCATGGATGATATTGATCATGACACGGTTGACAATGAACTTACAGGGTGTAACTTATGGATTCTGGAACATTTCAATTAGGAATTTCAAGTTTGCTGACTATAATTATCCTTTCCCTGTTGAAGATTCATTCATACTGTTACAGCTTGCATCTAATGAAATATTTTGTTAAATTGTAATAAATCCATTTTCAGTTGTTAGCTTGTGCATTTTAATATGTGCATCTTATAGTTGATCCATTTTAAGTTTCTAGACCATTGAGTTATTGCTTATGGTGCATGTGGTTGTTACATCCTGACAAAATCAGACCTATCTTCACCTGTTTAGCCTTTCTTTGTCTTAAAATAATGCAACATGACTGTCCAAATTCTTATGTATATGGCAATTAAATTTTGCAGATAAGTAGTAATACTGTGCTTAAAACACATCTTCTATTGTTATGCTATTTTCTCTCTTGAACTTGGGCACATTAGTTCGGAGTTATTTCTTAGGGCCATTATATCATCCGCCAAGCGGTGGCTGTCTATGGATTCAGTTTCTTCCAGACATATTTTTGTCTTCTTCGATTCATAAAAGTATTATTCATATTAATTTTAATTAATTAATGTATGAGTATCCATTGACATTACCAGGTTGCTGTACTTGCTGCAAATGTTCCAGCTATGTATGAGCTACATTTTGGTGTCCCTATGGCTGGTGCTGTTCTTTGTGCACTCAATACACGGCATGATTCTGCCATGGTCTCTATCCTACTAAAGCATTCAGAGGCAAAAGTTTTTTTCATTGACTCTCACTTTCTGGACATTGGTCTGACGGCAATAAAACTCCTCTCTGATTCCATTGCAAAAACTCCAAAAGTGATCATTATCTCAGATGATGACTCAACTTCTGGAGTACGTGCTGATGATACATTAATTAATTTTGAATATGAGCATCTACTTCAAAGTGCCCCTCCTAATTTTGAGATCAAATGGCCAACTGATGAATGTGATCCAATCTCAATAAACTATACTTCAGGCACTACCTCCCGGCCAAAAGGAGTCATCTACAGTCACAGAGGTGCTTATCTGAATGCCCTTGCAACAATTCTTTTCAATAATATCACGACCATGCCAGTGTATTTGTGGACTGTGCCGATGTTCCATTGCAATGGATGGTGCCTTGCATGGGGACTGGCAGCTCAAGGAGGCAAAAATATCTGCCTCAGAAATGTTACAGCAAAGGCCATATTCGACAATATTGCCCTTTACAATGTAACCCACTTGGGCGGTGCTCCTACAGTTCTCAATATGATTGTAAACGCTGCAATTACTGAAAGAAAGCCACTTCCTGGAAGGGTAGGAGTAATGACTGGTGCTGCACCTCCACCCCCGCAAGTCTTGTCTGAGATGGAGGAGCTTGGTTTCATTATCACTCATTCTTACGGCCTTACTGAAACATATGGTCCAGCAACGGTATGCACTTGGAAATCCGAATGGGATGCATTACCCTTGGAGGAAAGAGCAAAGCTCAAAGCCCGTCAGGGGCTTCATCACGTTGGAATGGAGGAGGTTGACATAAAAGATCCAGTCACCATGAAGAGTGTTCCTGCTGATGGTCATACAATTGGCGAGGTAATGTTCCGTGGCAATACTGTCATGAACGGATATTTTAAGGATCTAAAAGAAACAATGGAGTCTATGAGTGGTGGATGGTACCGATCAGGAGATCTTGGAGTCAGGCAGGCAGATGGCTATATACAACTCAAGGACCGCTCAAAGGACATTATAATATCAGGTGGGGAGAACATAAGCTCAATTGAGGTGGAGTCTGTGCTTTTCAGCCACCCAGCAGTGCTCGAGGCAGCAGTAGTTGCAAGGCCTCATGATTTCTGGGGAGAGACGCCCTGTGCTTTTGTCAAGCTTAAGGATGGTGCTAGTGTCAGTGCAGAGGATATTATTAAGTTCTGTCGTGAACGTTTACCTCATTATATGGCTCCTCGAACAGTTGTGTTTGAAGATCTTCCAAAGACATCGACGGGGAAAACTCAGAAGTTTATACTCAGGGAGAAGGCCAAGGCCATGGGAAGTATTTTTAGGAAGGGTGGAAGCAAGCTTTGATGTTTTCTCTTCGACAAGCGCTCAGAAGCGATAGAAGAATCGTGCAATGGACAAAATTATAGATATTTTATGATATAATAGTGAGTATAACATTACTATTGAGTTGCTCTGATTTATAATTAGTTCAATGGGTAAAGATTTTTTATTATTAATAACAAGGTCTTTGGATCGATTGTGGTTATCAATTATTTGTCTGTCACAAACAAAATAATAATAAGGTAATTGTTGCTATCAAACTTAATGTATTTTCATTTCAGATACCTAACTCTTAGAAGAAGGTGATAGGTGATCTGCTTGTTTCATAATTTGCAGCATCTTTACAAGGTTACGATATACTAATAATAGGTGTGGATTTTTATTGTTTATAACAAGGTCTTTGCATCGATTTGTGTTTTTATCAATTACATAATAATAATAAGAAGTTAAGTGTTACTATCAAACTAATGCTATGTGCTGTTGAATGGAATCCACGATGGAAAGGATGGAAAATTCAATGAATCTAGATATCTTTTCATCTAAAGTCATCTAGATTCATTGCCATTTAGATTTATTAAATTTTTCATCATTTTCACCGTGGATTCTATTCAATAAAATATAACCTAAGGGCCTGTTTTATTAGGGGGCAAGAAAAAAAGAGAGAAGAGTAAAGAGAAAAAGAAGAAAAATAAGTGGGAAGAAAAATAGTGAGGTTGGTAACAAAGAAATGGAGAAAAGTGATTTTTCCTTTTTTTTTTTTTTTTAGAGAACAAAAATAAAGAGAAAAGTAATCCCCTTTTCTTTTCCTCCAAATCAACTTTTTTAACAAATCAAGAAAAAAAAAAATTTTTTATTTTTTTTTTTCCCAATAAAATAGATCCTAAATGTATTTATCTTTAGAAGAAGGTGATAGATGGTATGCTTGTTTCATAATTTGAGCCGAGTCATGTGTTACATGCTCCGTTTTCTTGTCTTTTCATATTCTTCTCTGTAACTGTTCATGCTTTGCAATCTGAAGTATACTTCTGTTACGACATACTAATTTGGATAGTTGAGCAGCGCGCTAAGAACAGTGCCATTATTCTTCTCTTGAGAAAAATGGTTAATCGGATGGAGAAAAGGTTTTTTAAAAGCAAAGCTGGACTACATCAAATGCTTCATCTTTCAAATCAGCTACGCGCCCTACTCTCCTGGGAACGGATTTTGGACGAAGAGAAGGGTGGCAAAATCGTAATTACCATCCTAATAATTTTTTAAAAAATAAAAAATATTATAATCATCTACATATTTTAAGCTATCCAACGGTACTAATATCATCATGAATAAAATCTTCTACAATAAAAAAAAATCATAAAAGATAATAAAATTTATGTTCCATTACTGTAGCATAGATTTGTATTATATTTTATAATTTTTCAAAAAAAAATTTTATTTACAATAATATTAATATCATTAGATAACTTAAAATATATAAATGATCATAATATTTTTTATTTTTTTTAAATTATTAAGTTATCAAAATTACCACTCTTCTTTTCATCCACGAGCAGAGAACCTTGCTCACAATATTCGTTCCTCTCTTGACCTTTTGAGGGAAAGTACGGTCAACTGAAAAAATTTCCTCGACATACTTTGCCGAAAAAAGATAAAAAAGAGTGAGTCATTTTCATGGATAAATTTTTTTTATAAATAAAATATATTTAGGTAATCAGTTATCTAATGGGACTAATATTATTATGAATAGCTTATCCATAATTTAAAAAATATATTTTTCTTATGAATAAATTTATTCATAATAATATTAATCTCATTGAATAGCTAAATACGTAGATTATATAGATATAATTTATCAAAAAAAATTTACTCATAATTTTTAATCACCCTTCCTATTAAATTTTTTTCAGCAGTGTGGCACGTATATCAAGTGCACGACTGAGAAAAGGAGAGATCTAGTGGTCATTATCTTTCTTCACCCAATATCTAAGGTCAGTAAGAGATTATTCAGGTATGAGACAGATTGATTGACATCTGGCATGCATGATTGCATCCATTCTCTTCAAGTGTCTTTGTACCTCTTCATATTGTCAACTCCAGTTGAATTTTGACTTAATTGAAGTCAGCTTAATATCTTGAACATTTTGTTTCGATGAAATAACTGCTTTCTTCGTTGCAGTCACAGAGGTATAGCAATTTAATTTCTCCGTCCATTTTCATATCTCACTTGTATCTTAAAGTATAAGGCCAAATTGAATCCTGGACATATTTCTATTTGATATTTGAAAACTTTTCACTTGCTTTTTGCAAATTTTTAATTATATATATGTAAATAAATTTTAATAAAAATATACTTTTCACCGCTAAAGTACTCAATTAGAAGCGTTTCAAAAATGCAATTTCAGTCGCAACAAACCATAATAACTGCCAAAACCACCAACTGAATCCAGTTACAAAGAGTGGATGATCACATCCTCCTTATTCAACTCCGACTAGACCTGCAGGAAGTTAAACAAACTAAAGCAAGCACACAGAAGGGCAGACCCGCCGGACTCGACAAATTAACGCAGAGCAGACAACGAAACCATGGCAAGCAAAGCAGCCAATCACACTCAGACGACGTGCGGCGGCTCCTTCTGTATCTCCACCACCCGCTTCCACGACGGCCGGCTCGAGATCGCCTCCCACCACCGGCTCACGTTCTTCCGCGACGCGAACAGCGTGCCGCACTCGCTGTCCGCCACCAGGCGCTGCGCGTTGGGGAGGTGGGAGAGGTCGGCGAGCGTGAACCGGTCGCCGGCGAGGTATTTGGTCTCGTCCAGCCGCCGCTCGTAGATGTCGAGCACCCTGGTCAGCTTCTTCATGTTCCACCAGACCGCGTCGCTGTCCTTCTCCATGCCCAGCTCCGGCGCGAAGGCCAGGTTGAAGACGAGCACCGACGACGGCGGGTCGAAGCCCTGCGCCTCCGTCTGCAGCCACTGCTCGATGGCCGCCCGCTCGAGCGTGCCGCAGCCGAGGAGGTCCTTGTTGCCCTGCGCCGCGTACTTCTCCGCCAAATGCCGGCAAATCTCCCGGGATTCTGGAATCCAAGTGCTAAATTATTAAACAACAAGCATTATCGCTCATCAATCTGGAACTCCATCAAATTTTACAGTCTTCACTTACCGACAAGCGTTTGTTTTCCGTCCTCGAAAGTGAGAGCTTGTCCCAGCGGCTGCAAAACAGAGTAAACAGTGACATGTACTTCAAAAAGTCAAAATTCTGGCGTGCTCGCGGAGAGATTTACCTGCAGCTTGAGGTACTCGGGGAGCCGCCTTCCGCCCTTGTAGTTGTCGACGCGGATGAGCTGGAACTCGACGTCCTTCTCGAAGAGGCACGTCAGCACCCGCGCCACCTCCGCCGATGTCGGCGACCCGAAAACCTTCACGCTCGCCATGTCGATGAATGGGTACGTAATCAGGATGATTCTTAATTCTGCACTCGGAGCGAGTGTTGTGGGTTTTCAGATTAGTGCATGAAGATGATTTTGTAAACGCATCAAACATATTGACTCAGCACGCTTACCTTATCAAGCCGACTGCCACCGTATACACATCGAGGATATTACAGACTCAGCAACAAATATTACAGACTCAGCAACAAATAAACAGCCACCATTGTTTCCCAATAAAGGTGATCTACCTTCCAAGCAAACACCATTGTTTCCCAATAAAGATGATCTACCTTCCAAGCAAAACTAGTCGGAGATCAAATCAAATCAAATCAAATCACATATTGATTTGCAAATCAATTGTAAATATTGACATTTATGTATCATAGCACTCTATATATACGCCTGTATGATTCTTTTGTAAAGACAAGGAGAAATAAAAATATTTCACTCCACATATCTGCTGTGCCTATACAAGTTCTTGGTTGCTCGACATCAACGCCATCTTACATGGTATCAGAGGCAATTCCTGTTCTTTCTATCACTCTCTGACGAGATCTCTTCATCGACGTTCAACCTCCAAAATCAAGGTGGATCTTTCTCTCACGTGGTCTCTCTGATTAAGCACCGAGGCCTACCCTGCCCCACGTCTCCACCTTTGTTTACGACTTCATCTGCGACTGGTGAGAGATTCCAAGCTTTCTTTTCGCACGCTAACTCTGGTGACCTTTTGTACGTAATACTTGTTATGGATTCTGAGCTCAATTCCGCATCCTCACAACACTCAACTGGTTCAACGAACTCATCTATTTCTCTTAGTGGAGTTCCCATCTTACCACTCAAATTAACAAATGATAACTATTTGCTGTGGAAAACTCAGTTTATTCCTCTCTTCCGAGTTCATAGATTACTTGGTATTGTTGACGGCACCGACCCCATACCATCACCGACTGATCCAAACTTCCATGACTGGATCACCAAGGACCAACTTATCCTCACCTGGATCAACGCTACACTTACCGAAAGTGTCTTCCCCATGGTGGTTGGCCTCAACTCTGCTCACGAGGTATGGACTGCACTTGCTAGAGCCTTTCAATCAAATTCCAGAGCTCGTGTGCTACAACTTAAAAATCAATTACATATGATTCAACGGGGGAGCGACTCTGTTCATGAATATATGCAAAGGATAAAATCTGTTGCAAACAGCTTAGCTGCAATTGGAAATCCGATTCCTGACGCGGACCTGATTATGCATGTTCTTAATGGGCTAGGTCCTATATACGACAATCTTATACCTACCATTACTACACGTGTTGATGATTTCACCTTAGAAGAAGTTCACGGCATGCTCTCCTCTCATGAGCGCCTTCTTCAAATGCGGCACACTGATTTTCTTGCTCCTTCCGTCCACATTGCCAGCCACCAGGACAATTCGTCCAACCGCCACGACAATATCAGCAGCCAAGGTAGAGGCTTAAACATCAGCTATAATACCAATAGCCAAGGCAGAGGCCACAACACCGGCACTCGTGGCCGTGGACGATCCCGTGGCCGAGGCAAGGTAGATGTCAAATATGCTTTATTCCTGGACACTATGCTCATGAATGTCGCAAAAGGTATGACACAAATTTCGTTGGGGGGTTCTCTCAACAACAAACAAGATTTCAATCTCATCCACGGGCCTACTCAATGACTGCGGCATCACCTAATCCAATTGAGTCACTACCTCCTCATGCATCAGCTTCATGGTATCCTGACTCAGGCGCAACTCATCATGTCACGCCGAACCTTCAGACCTTACAAGGGGCTGCACCTTATGATGGTCTTGATGAAGTCCACATTGGCAATGGTACAGGTTTGCATATTACTCATGTTGGAAACACATTACTCCCCTCTTATGCTCACAATCTTACCATGCGCAATGTCCTTTGTGTACCATCTATAACAAAAAACCTTCTTTCTGTTCGTCAATTTACTCATGATAACAATGTCCTTTTTGAATTTCATCCTAATGAGTGCTTTGTGAAGGATCGCACAATGGGGAGCACTCTTCTGCAAGGAACAATTAAGCATGGTCTTTATCACATTTCTTCACCGTCCAAAGCCACCTTCCTTGGAGAACGCGTCAGCCCATCACCTTGGCATGCCCGACTTGGCCATCTATCCCTTCGCATCGTTCGACAAATAACAAGCCACTACGGCCTTCCTACTCATCGCTCTACTTCTTCTACTTTATGTGATGCATGCATGAAATCAAAATGTCATAAGCTTCCATTTTCTCCAACTCACAATAAAACTTTGGCTCCTTTGGAAATTATTTATTCTGACATTTGGGGCCCTGCTCCTATTCTATCAAATACTGGCTATTCCTATTATGTCTCGTTTATTGATCATCATAGCAGGTACACGTGGCTCTTCCTAATGAAGCGAAAGTCCGATCTATTAGATATTTTCTGCCATTTTCAGAAACACGTGGAACGTTTTTTCAATAAAAAAATTCTAAACGTCCATTCCGATTGGGGTGGGGAGTATCAAGCACTGCATCGGCATCTCATCAATTCTGGCATTGCTCATCGCCTCTCCTGCCCACACACTCCTCAACAAAATGGCACTGCTGAACGTAAGCATCGCCATATAATTGAAACTGCACTTGCCTTACTAAATCATGCATCAATTGCCCTCAAATTTTGGGATGCTGCCGTCACCACTGCTGTCTACCTCATCAACCGCCTTCCCACTCCTCTTCTTCAAAATAACACGCCATTAGGTAAACTCTACAATTGCGCTCCCAATTACAAGTTTCTTCGAACCTTTGGTTGCGCGTGTTATCCTCTTCTACGGCCTTACAACAAACACTAACTTCAACCTCGCTCGGACTTGTGTGTTTTCATTGGCTACAGTAATATGCATCTTGGCTACCGTTGTCTCCATGTTCCCACTGGGCGGATATATATCTCTCGACATGTTATTTTTGATGAAACTTCCTTTCCTTTTGCAACAGCCACACAGTTAGGCTCGGCCTCCGCATCGCCATCTCCGCTCACTTTACCCGGTCTCCTTGGCGCGGCTCCACGCATGCCTGTGCCTGGTATACGGATCCAACCTCCGGTCCAGGCTGACGACAACTCTCCTGCTACTGCTAATTGCGGTCCATCCACCGCACAGCTCGACTCAACCTCCTCGACACCAAGTTGTGTTGGCACATCTCCACGCCTGCCAGATCATCATATACGCCTCCCGCGTCCACTGTCGGCTGGAGACGAACCCCTTGCCGATGACTGCACGTCTTCCCCGCCTCTTGCCAATTCTCCGGGCTCATCTGCTGCTCCGTCATTGGCGACCGGGCCTTCTCCCGACTCTGCTACACCACCTCGACGCACTCGGCCTCTTAAAGATATTTACAGGGACTCTGCTCCCATCGTTCTTCACACGAAATTTCGGTGTAAACATCCTCTACCTTCGATCCTTATCAACTCAATCACAGCAGTTGAACCCAGCTGTTTCTCTCAAGCTTCCAAGGATCCAGCCTGGCGTGCAGCTATGGCGTCAGAATTTGACGCCCTCCTTCGCAATGGTACCTGGACCTTGGTCCCGCGGCGCACCTCTATGAATGTCATCGGCTGCAAATGGATTTTTCGCTTAAAGCGTCATGCGGATGGTTCTATTGAACGGCACAAGGCTCGCCTCGTTGCGAAAGGTTATCGTCAAATTCCAGGTATCGACTTTACAGATACCTTCAGTCCTGTTGTTAAAATCACAACCGTGCGATTACTACTGGCCATCGCCATAAGCTCCAACTGGACTCTGCGTCAATTGGATGTCTCCAACGCATTCTTACAAGGTCATCTCAATGAAACTGTCTTTATGGATCAACCACCAGGATTTGCTCATCCTCAATTTCCTCACCATGTGTGTCATCTTAGAAAGTCCCTCTACGGCCTTCGTCAGGCCCCTCGTGCATGGTTTCAGCGTCTAGGTGGTTGGTTACAACAACACGGCTTCGTTGGCTCAAAAACTGATACCTCTCTGTTCTATCACTGCACTTCCTCCTCCAATGTCTATATTCTGGTCTATGTTGATGATATCCTCATAACTGGCGATAACTCTACATTCATTGATGACTTGATCAAGGCGCTTGGCACTGAATTTGCACTCAGAGATCTTGGTCCGGCACATTACTTTCTTGGCATTCAATTATCTGACCACTCATCCGGCTGTCATCTCAGCCAAAGCAAATATATCATGGATCTTCTTACTCGCGCAAAGATGGACGGCTCGCGGCCTATTTCGACGCCCCTGGCTGTTGAGTCTAAACTTGTCTCCTCCTCTCCTATGGAGGATGCCACACTCTATAGAAGCACCGTTGGAGCCTTGCATTATGCCACTATCACACGACCCGATATTACTTATGCTGTCAATCGTGCATGTCAGGCCATGCATGCACCTACTATCCAGCATTGGGAGGATGTCAAGCGTATACTCTGTTACTTAAAGGGTACCATTCTTCATGGCCTTCTTGTTCATCGAAGCTCTTCTCGCGAGCTACATGCTTATAGCGACGCTGATTGGGCTGGCTCCCTCACCGATCGGCGCTCCACAAGCGGTTTTGCTATATTTCTCGGCCCAAACCTAATCTCCTGGTCCTCTAAGAAGCAGGCTACGGTCTCACGCTTCAGCACCGAGGCTGAGTACAAAGCTCTTGCAAACGCCACAGCTGAAGTCATCTGGCTCCAATCTCTCCTTTCCGAACTTAACTTATCTTCCACCATAACTCCAACTCTCTGGTGCGACAACATTGGCGCTACATACCTCGCGGCCAATCCTGTGTTTCATGCGCGGACAAAACATATTGAGATTGATTTTCATTTTGTCCGGGAACGAGTCGCGGCTAAACAACTCAATATATCATTCATTTCCACACGGGATCAGCTTGCAGATATATTCACCAAACCTCTATCTCGTGTTCGTTTTTTATACTTAAAGACCAAGCTCAACGTTGTACCTACTACCGATGAGCTTGTGGGGGAGTGTAAACGCATCAAACATATTGACTCAGCACGCTTACCTTATCAAGCCGACTGCCACCGTATACACATCGAGGATATTACAGACTCAGCAACAAATATTACAGACTCAGCAACAAATAAACAGCCACCATTGTTTCCCAATAAAGGTGATCTACCTTCCAAGCAAACACCATTGTTTCCCAATAAAGTTGATCTACCTTCCAAGCAAAACTAGTCGGAGATCAAATCAAATCAAATCAAATCACATATTGATTTGCAAATCAATTGTAAATATTGACATTTATGTATCATAGCACTCTATATATACGCCTGTATGATTCTTTTGTAAAGACAAGGAGAAATAAAAATATTTTACTCCACATATCTGCTGTGCCCATACAAGTTCTTGGTTGCTCGACATCAACGCCATCTTACATATTTAAATAGGCAGCAATGGGGGGTAGAATCCTGCGTTGCTTCACAAGAAGAAAACTGAAAAGAAAAAAGAGAAAGGAAAAGGGATAGGGATTCGATCATGCAACCACTGCAGCTACTTTAGTTCTTGCCTCTCATTTGAGCCTCACCTTGAAGAAGCTGACGAAGGTCTGCATGTGAAGGAAAGAGAGAATTTTCATTCACTACCAATTATAGATATTAGATTAGATAAATTTTCATTCTATTCAATAATCAAGATCTTAATCTTCTTACATTCTTCTAACATTAGAAATTAAGTTGATGAATATACACATAATAATAAATACAAATAAATATAGGGTGTATTGTGATATATGGATTTAATTGTATTTAAGAAGATAATGTGATATATAGCATTTATAATGTGTTTACTTGGATAAAAAACTAAGAGGAAATAATAAAAAAATATATTGAATCTAGGTATTTTTAGTGAATTTACTATCGTTACTTTAAGGTTAAGTATTTTTCCTTTGATGTCATGGAGCATGAGCTGCACATTAGGCTATATGATCAGATTATGTTAGAGAAACATAAAGCTCACGAAGAGGATACGAAAAATCTCTAAATTAAAAAAATTGTTTGTTGGTAGTTTTCAGGGAAAATAAAAAAATTAAAAACTCAATAAATGTTTAATTTACTGAAATCGAAATAAATAAATAAATAAACATGAATCGATCTAAGCCTTCAGCTCTCCTCTAGGATACTCTGCAGTGCAGGCGTCCACCAGCTCCGACCATTCCTACTCTCTCCTCTCTTCACGTGCCGCCAGCGGAGTTCATTCATCCACAGCTGAAAGCCCTGCGCCGGCGGCAGCACGACTTGGCCTCCTCCGCCGCCGCCGTCGCCGCCATTGCCGATGTGCTTGTGCCGCATGAACGCCAGCATTTCCCTGAGCTCTTGCCTTCTAATCACCATCTTCAATCGCACGACTCCATCATCTTCCTCGACGCTGGAGATTTTGACTCTGTCCATGGCCTCCGCCCCCGCGATCCTTCGCAGACTCTTGATGCAGAAGCAGCATTTCCAGAGGCCCGCACGGCGATCTCTTCTAGGAATCTCGACCGCCGTCGCCATGTGGATTGAGGCTGAAGGACTTTACATATATAGCAGCAAATCTAAGACGATTCTGATAATCACTCGTTCCATATTTGAAGGCTAAACTGCCGCAAATCTAATCCCAGAAATATTGGACTCAAAACTACGTAGCTGCTTCCAGGTGTTCTTGAAACTAATCAACATGGCTTAATTTAGTCAAAGTGGCCATTTTGAACATCACACTTTCTGTCATCTCCGAAATCACAGGAAGCATAAGACAAGATTTATCGCGTGACTGCTGGTTTACTCATGCAGGCATGGATCATGGCTAAGACTAATTAAACCATTCTCTAGGATTATTATTCAAGCTCCTAATTTGTGGGAGTTAATCGGACATTAATAATTAAAATGTGAGCTATTTTGAGAAATTTAGGCCTTTAAGATAATAAATCTTGTATTATTTACGTCATCCCCCACTTCGGTTGGTGGTGATCGTTCCGATGGCAATTTCGCCCTCCAGACGCATCACCGTTCCCGCCTCCGTCCTCATCATCATCGCCTCCGTCGCCCTCCTTCTATTCCGCCTCCTGTCCTCCCTCTCTCCTTCTTCCTCCACCCTCTTTTCTTGCACCGCCACCGTCTCCTCCCTCGCCGCGACCACCAGATCTCCGAATCCGGTGGCCCCTAGCTCCGATGACACCTCCTGGCTCAAAGCCCAACTCTACCGTAACGCCATCCAAGAGCCCCCTTCCTCCCCTGCTGCCTGGCACTCCCTCCGCAAGGGCATCAACCCTCGCACCCGCGCCCAGCAGCTCGAGGACTTCCGCCAGTTGATTCTTCTCACCGCAGATCCAAACTTCTGTCTTTGTGTTCAGATATTTTCATGAAATTTCTGTTTTGATATTTATTATGCAGGTTGAAGGGCATCTCCCACTACGAAGGGGGCGACGGTGTCAATCGCACCGCCCTCCCTTGCCCCGGGGAGCTCCTGGTGGAGGAACACCACAGCAACTACGGCGAGCCATGGGCCGGCGGCCGCGACGTCTTCGAGTTTCTTGCGTCCGCCGTCGGGCTCGCGCCCGCCGACCATGTTCTTGAGATAGGATGCGGCACCCTCCGGGTAGGGCTCCACTTTATCCGGTACCTCGACGTGGCTAGATTCCATTGCCTCGAGAGAGACAAGCTCTCTCTCATGGCCGCCCTCCGCTATGAGCTCCCTTCCCAGGGTCTCCTGCACAAGCGACCCCTCATTCGCCGAGGGGAGGACATGGAATTCGATAGATTCGGATCTGACATTCTCTATGACCTGATCTACGCGAGCGCGGTGTTCCTTCACATGCCCGATGCTCTGGTTTGGATCGGGCTGGAGAGATTATCTGGGAGGCTACAGCCGGAGAAGGGACGGATCTTTGTTTCTCACAACATCAAATTCTGTTCAAGGTTGGGCGGCGAGCAGTGTACAAAGCGGCTGAAGAAGTTGGATTTAGAGTATGTCGGGAAGCACACGCATGATAGCTTGTTGTTCAACCATTGTGAGATCTGGTTTGAATTCAGAAAGTTCAAAGCTTAGAGCAACCAGGAATCCTAGATTTTGAGTCTTAATTTTAGGTGAAGCATTCAGCATTTGGTATTTGTTAAGAGCAAGGCACTGACTAAGGAAACAAGGTGGAAGAACTGGGAATGTTTTGACATTTTCCCTCAGTTCTTGCAAATGCATAGTTATGAGCCTATTCTGATCTTTCACCTTCCCATAGGGTTTCCTCGAAGTTTTTTTTTTCCAACAAAGCGAATTTCCCTGAAGTTTTATTGGTCCAGGGATAAAGATTCGAACCTATGTACCTATTTTGTCTCCTCAGGTATCATTATCGTTCTTTTCTTCTAGCACAAAAGAACTGTTCTGATTTTTGCATCAGTTTCACCGCATTCCTTTCTTTTCTGCAAGATGAAAGATCTATTTACGATTCTTCAAATAAGCTTTGAGATGTCTGAAAGTTATTCTCCTGCATCCTAGATATTTGGCAGCTGATGTAATCCTTTCATTACTACCTCACTGATTTAGGACATTCATGGCTACATTGTTTCAATGTTGTTTCCATAATCTAATTTCATGAAAATCTGATCGAACTATGAATGTAGTTGATCCACTTCCCTCGATATTATGCTATAGATAATCATATCATAATATCTTTTACTTATTTGAGGGAGAAACTTTCTGATAACTACTTGATATGATCTATAAAGCACCTATTCTAGTTCTTACTGTATCTTTCTCAAATATTTTTTGTTCTATGCTGCTTAGTAACCCTTCTTGAGATTTGATTCCTTCCAGATTAAAGCTGCTGCCCCTCTTCTCACAATTTGGAGTCGGAAATTGCCTATCAGGAATATTACTTGTCAAACCTTGTAGTATCCTATCCTTTTTCCAAATGAATTTATAAAAGCAGCTGTAAAGATGACTGCGTTTAGTATAACATGATGCAATCATGCATGAAACATGAGATTTAGTATAGTGATTTGTGATTGCTAGGTCGTGTAACTTTCTAACCAGTGATGGCCTTCAAGCTTCTGGTATTGCTGGTCAGCATGTTCGTGCAATTTATAGATCTGTTTCCAATGCATATCTCTGGATCTTCTTAAATCCTTATTGTTCAGTCTTTATACTCAATTGCTGTCAATATGGATTCTTTTAAAAACTTCACATATAGCATCAATTCATATATCATTTTTGTAATTATTACAATAATTGTTACCTAGAATTTTGTTGCACTTTCCCAATAGTTAGGGTTATGGTTCCTTGATTTGTTATCTGAATTGCTTTGGGCGGTGTTTGTACCTGGATAAGCAAGTCTTGATGCTTTACAACTATGACTGGCACAGCCTATGGGCCATGGTACATATGTTGTTTCATCAATACATGTTACAATGTCTGAACATAAGTGAACAATAATAGGAAATCTAATGCATAATTGAGTTGTATAGCGTATCTTACAAATTGAAAGAAAATTGTAGAGAAAGAAAAGATGGAGAATGATCATTGAAATATGGATGATCATGTTTGAAGACAACTAGAACTTGATTTGCCACGTGTGCCATGATTCCAATATTGCTTTATCAGAAAATTTTGTCATTTAACCTCAACAGTTCTTTTCGACAACTATCGAGGACACTTCCTAAATGCGCCATTATTTTTTCTGTTCTCTTCCGCCTCCATTGCGCACTGAGTCCACTGACTACCGTATGTTCTAGCGGCAGTGCACATTTAGCCACGCATGTGCGATATGGGAATGCAAGTACTCAGCATCTGGAGTCGGAACTGTCAGACCCTCAGACCTCGAGTATGGAGACATCTTAGCATTAGTCTGGTGCTCAAGCAAAGATTTTTTGAGGTTTTTTTTAACGATTTTTGTGGTGAGCTAGCCACTAGCCTTCCTTGTTGGTTCAATAATTATCCTGATTAAGACTGATTAATATAAAGTTAGGTGGAAACAAAATTTGAAAAGAAAGAAAATTTAGATGAAAAAAAGTGTATAAATTATTTTTTTTTTCTTTACTTGAGGGATAAAAAATAATAAACATTTGATATACATAACTTATATTTGTATCCTTCCCACCCTTGTCAGGTAGTATTCTTGGAAAATTGGAACTCTGAAATCAGTTTTCCTATTTATATACCTTGTCATTCAATACTATTTTATGAATATTTCAATGTATTATTTGGCATCAATCGAAAAGTGAAACTTGCAAAAGAAAAGGGACACGACACAGGGAACTAATAAAAAGAAAATTCAACAATTCCAGGTGCTATAAATAAATATAGGAATCGAGTTAATTTTTAGCTAAGTTCAAACAATTTATTTCATCCAACAAAAATCCACGGAAAGAAAAGAGGGAAAACATGCATTGATAGCAGCGGCGATGGAGAGACAAGGATAGAAAAAAATGAAGGACCCTTTCCTCTTTCCTTGTACAGAAAAAAAAATCAAGGAGCGGCAGAGAGAGAAGAATAGAAGCGGCGAGATGAACAGGGGTAAGACGAGGACAGAAGATTATATAGTGTGGCGAGGTGCACCTGAAGATGGCGAACCCGATGCGGAACCAGGCCAACACCTACGAGCCGTTCGACGAAGTGCCTCTTAGAAAGAGATCAAATAGAGTAAAACCAAACCGATGAGAACGCGGCATAACCTAAAGCACAGTACTTTCGTGGGAATGGTGGCGAGGTGCACCTGTAGACGGGCTACCCCATGCGGAGCGGGCTCAACACCTACGAGCCGTTCGACGAAGTGCCTCTTAGAAAGAGATCAAATAGAGTAAAACCTTAACCGATGAGAACGCGGGCATAACCTAAAGCACAGTACTTTTGTGGGAATGGTGGCGAGGTGCACCTGAAGACGGGCTACCCCATGCGGAGTGGGCCCAACACCTACGAGCCGTTCGACGAAGTGCCTCTTAGAAAGAGATCAAATAGAATAAAACCTTGCCCATGGGAACGCGGGCATGAAGTCGCCAAATGTCTCGCCAGATCGAGCCCGACTTGACCCAATTGTCACAGTCTCCATCTACTCTTTAGCACATGGATTTTAATCCTGTGTCCAGGATCCATCAGTTGAAACACCTAATTTTTGTTTGCATATTTGTTCCATACTCATTTCATTCACATGGATCAATTATGATTATACTTACGTCATTTCTAAACTTTTGTTATGTTACAAAAATAAACAAAAAATCAATTAAATACCTAGATATAATTTAGCTTAACTTGACCCAATAGCTACGCGCAGCCTCTCGATTTCCCGCCGGAGGGGAAGCAAGGTCTAAGGGCTAGTTTGGTTTTGCTACGCTAGGTCTAAGGGCTAATTTGGTTTTGCTACGCTGCCGCAGCTGCGCTATAATAGCTGTGCTGTCACTGTAGCACCTGCTATTAAGGATGTTTGGTGAATTGAACAGTGCTGTCACAGTAGCAACTATTATTAAAATTATTTTATAGATTTATTGTGTTGTTAGTGTTCTGAATAAATAAATAAATATTAATTTATGTATAAATATATTAAAATTAAAATTATATTTTTTATAATAAAATAATAAAATTAATTAAATAATAAAAATTAATTATTTAATTTTATATTGTTAATTATTTTAATAAAATTATTAAAATTTTAAATAAATAAATATTATATTAAAATTAATACATATTTTTTTTAAAAAAAGTTTTTTTTTCTTCACGCGTCATCTACATTCGCCGCTCGTCCGCAACTCAACGAACGACGTCGCCGGAACACGGCCTGCGGCAGGGGAAGGTACGCTCACTCCCTTTGCCCTCATCCTCCTTCGTCGGCGCCCCTCTGGAGGCCGGAAGATCACCAGGCGGAGGTGGAGAAGATGCCCGCCCGCTCCCTTCGCCCTCAGCTCCGATTTTCCCTCTCGTTTGACCTCGCCGTCACCGGAGTGCTCGCCGGGATGCCTGCTGGTCGCCGCCTTAGGGAAGGAGTAGGTGGCGGACCTCTGTCCGCCACTCGCAGGGAAGACGAGCTCCCTCGTCGCCGTCCACAGTAGCAAGAAAGGCGGAAGGTCTCGTCCGCTTCCACCCGTCGTCTTCCGCTGCTGGGGAAGGACGTTGCCAGGTTCGATCTCAGTGGGGGGAGCGGCGGCGTCGAGGGCGGGGAGGGAGAGGGGGAGGTGGGGGAGGAGCTTTATTGTCATTTAGTGCACTGCAGGAAGCAGTACACTCCCAAACGGGCACTAAGTTGTCACGCCCCGATCGAATCAGCCATAAACTGGTCCTAAACCGATGTTTTAGGATTGTCCGGCGGAACACCAGAGCGTGAACTCCCTAGGATTTACAGGCAAAATTTCAACCCAAATCCGAAACCCTAACTTCTCTGAACAATTTTAATCCCCAAATTACAAGTCGCACGAAAACCGTAACCCTAATTTAGAAAAATCTGGAAAGAACCAAAATCCTAAATCAAAATACCTCTAGTCAACTTTGATTTTGACCGGAACTTGCCGAAAACCCTTCAATCGCCAGCGTGAGTTCTAATCTCGTCGCCTCGACCATTGTCTTCTTCGCTCGTTGTGCGTCGAACGCCGCCTGCGTTCGACGTTGCCGTCGCCAGGGAAAGGACGCTGCCGGAGCTCTAGCAGGAGGAAGGTCGCCACTTCCTCCTCAGCCTTCGTTGCAGCCGTCGGAAGCGTCTCAACTCGTCGTCGTCGCGGGTGAACAGAAGAAGAGAGAAACCCGCCGGAAACACTCAGAAGCAGAGAACACCGGAGAAGATAGGGAAATTTCACCTCTTATTCACGTTAGAAGGTTACAAAAACCCTAAACTCTCCTCCTCTCGTCGGCGGCAATCCTCGCACCGTTACAATCTCTCCCTCACGGCCCTCTCAACTCTCAGAGCTTGCGGCCGCCGAAGGAAGATCTCTCGCGTTCTCAGATCCCTCTTAGATCCTGCTCCCCTTGCTTGCAGGCTTCTCTCGATCGCTCGCCAAGCTCTCGGTGGTGAAGGTCCCCCCATGATCCTTCCTTCGATCGGCTTTAAAGAGCAGCTGCCGCCTCCTTGCGCTGCCCGCGTCTGCACGACTCGCTCTCCTTGCCGAATTTGGACGAGCGTCTGTCTGATTCTGCTGCTGAGGACGAAGCTTGTTGCCGCCTGCAACCTTCGTCCATGTCCGATGAACTAGGGAACGACGCTATCGATGCCGCGTCCGAACTATTCGGAGAAGATGGCGTTGATGCGAGCGAGATATGTGTGCCGCTTCCGAATTTGGAGTCAATGCCCCTCTTTTGACCGCATTGGGCTCCGTTATCATGTGGATTTGGGTCGTCTCTCGGTCCAGTGAGTTTTGGATTGAATTGGACTGAATCAGGCTTGACACTAAGCCGGCTGCTGGTTGGGCGACGCCTCCAATTGGCCAATCATGTTTCCTGCAGTCAAAGCTCAATTATTTTTTACGCACAGCGGCTGTGCCCCGTGGCTGTATCAAGCATTGTACACGTACCAACAGGAGGGAAAGCCGCGATGGTTTCCCCAGAAATGGCCAATGCGTACGCATAAAATAACCCCTTGCATGACACATCTACGCATACGTATGTCGCCACTGCAGCAGCCTAGTGCAATCTTCTAAGCGGTATGATGAAGCCTACCTAGCCCTGCTCCTGCCGACAACACCCCTAACACCGGGCGTGACACCTGGCTGCACGTACCAGCGGCCTCAAGACGTTTCTTATTGCCATTGGACCCGTGCACCTCCACACTATCCACGTTACGCGCCTCACTGTGGAAGCGGTACTCCACCCGCCAAGTCAGCCACCCGCGCTTTCGTCGTGCGCTGAAGGAAGTGATTAATCTAATCCCCCTCCCTCCGCTTCACTGCCACACCCAAGGCCGGCGGTGGATCCCGGATCCGTACGGCGCCAATGGGATCCTCGGTAGGCGGAGTACTGGAGCTAGCCTCCGTAGAATCCTTCCATATCTCCATCGCTCGTTTTCTGTTGACGGTACTGACGCACCACCCACTCAAGGGTTGAACAGTGTAGGGCGAGCCTCTTTGAAACATATATTCCGCTTCGAATCTAGAACAGTGTAGGCGAGCCCAGCGACACGTCACATCCGCAGAGGGGATTGTTTCCCCGCCCCCCTCTCTCTCTCTCTCTTCTCCACCTACGGCCGGCGGTTCTGTTTACTCTCTCTCTCCCTCTGCGCGACTGCAACAAGAAGCTCCACCCATCACCTCTCGCTTTCAAATCATATCAAGCGCAGGCGTCATTCCGCTTCTTGCTCTTCCGGATGCATGATAACAGGGGAAAATAAATAAGTAATAAATCAGGGAACACACAGCCTGTTACAGTGAAAATTCCGTTAGGTATTAGTCAAAGAGATCTCTCCGGAGTAGTCGTCTTCGATTTAGTGATCCGTAAGCACGTGTATTTGCGTACTTTTGTACGATGAAGACGATTTTTTTTTAAGACGATATATATTATGTTATTGCTGAATTAGAAGGGAGGGTGGAGAGTATTTTTGATCAGAGACAGCAAGCGATCCTCGGCAGAGAGCTGGCGGGGGGCACCTTGTCTCAGTTATGTGGACCTTCGAGCAGGACGGCAGCAACCGTAGCAGGAGCAGCAGGAGGAGCACTAGAGTCGTATCTTCCTCATCCTCCTCCAACTCGTCCTCCTTCCTCGTCCCGCACACGCCGCAGAGGAGAACCATGGAGGAGCTGTGGAAGGACATCGGTGCTCCTCATCGGGAAGCGCAGATTTACCCCCAGCACGCGCCTCCCTGCTCCACGCCCTCCTTCAGGAGCCTGATCCTCCAGGATTTCCTCGCCGGGCAGTACCGGGCCGAGGAGCTACCACTGCCCCCGCCGCCGCCTTTTTCCCCTCCCGCTCCGCCTCACACCGCCCTCAGCCTCAACTCGGGGTTGGAGTTCCAGTTCCTGGGGCCCGACCCCAACGCCCTCTCCAATTCCAGCTCCTCCACCCACGCCGCTTCCTTCAACTCCTCCGGGTTCGACAGCCCGCCCTCGCCGGCGGGGATCTTCTCCTTCTGCTCCAACAAGAGGCTGCAGGAGCCGAGCCCTTCCGCCGGCACCGATCGCCACCACAAGAGGATGATCAAGAACCGCGAGTCCGCCGCCCGTTCCCGCGCCAGGAAACAGGCATCCCCTCCCCTCCCACCCTCTCTCTCCCCCCCACCTATTCGAGGTGTTTGAGGAATTGCCCGACATCGTTGCAGGCCTACACAAATGAGCTGGAGCTGGAGGTGTCGCAGCTCAAGATGGAGAATGCCAAGCTGAAGAAGCAGAATGAAGAGGTGCCTTCACGATTTAACGTTCTCGATTAATGAATAACATTTTGGAACCTTTTTTTATGACTGATTAATTGTTGTTCTATGGGCAGCTTCACCTGACACTAGGCAACCAGATTCCCAAGAGAAGCACACTTCACAGGTGCTCCACCGCGCCATTTTGAGAAAGAAAGGAGTAGTGTAACGAGGGAGAAGAGGCCTCCTCACATACTGGAAGACTATCATGCCCTTATCCTTCACTGAAACAGTGGAATTGAAATTGGAATTATGCTATGGCCTGTGCAGTAGTAGTATTATACTAATTATATGTACACCACCCCTTGTGTCATCTCCAACCGAAGAATCTAGTGAGGGAGGGAAAGACCCGAAGGAGGGAGGGGCCTATCTATATGCTCCATTTCCTTTTTCTGATGGAATCAATTATATGTTCAAAGCACACTTCTTTTTCTCCCAGTGCGTCTGTGTAAATATAGAAAACTAGAAAAGCTTGGCTGGTCTTGGTCATCCATCTAATTCGAGCTGGTGTAGCTAAATTTATTCATTCAGCGGGGCCTTAACTTGCAGCTGCAGTTATGTTTTTGCATCGGTGCAAAGGGTGCTTGAGCAAGAAATGAAAAGCACCGCCCGCTGCCTGGGAAAGCGTCGACACCCCGAGGATTGAGGGGACTGCACGTCCTGGCCGTTTCCGCCTTTTGGATTACGTGTCGCCGGGGCCTGCCCGTGCGACGTGAAAGCGCACCGCTGGCCCAGTCCTTGGCAGCCAACCAACGCTGGACCCACCGTTGCAGTTGGGTTCCGTTGTTCCTAAGTCAATTCCGCCGAGCTTCCGCGGTGCTTGCATAACCGCCGGCTGATTGCGACTGTTTGGGCTGCAGCGCAGCCGATTTGGCAGAGGCCAGTGGCTGGCTAGCTGCTTTGGGCCCGATTAATTGGACTCTGCCCAAATTTAATCGATTTCAGATGTCAACTTAGATCACATACTGAAGCCATAGGAAGCAAACGTCCATGTCAACCTTATCCAATCTGGGCCACAACTATCGTGCCATTTTTATTCTAGTGATGTGTTTAGTGGCGTTTGAATGATGAGCATTGCAACATTAACTCCACAAATTCCTTATAACAAACTATGATCACGCAATTGTACCATAATTTTCCAATCACTTCCTACTTATTCCACCACATTAACAAACTGTTTCAATATGTACATACGGTTAATATAGTAGGTGCACACCCATCTAATGGAGTTATCATCCCAACCACTTGAACATCGAGAATGTGTGGCTCGGTTGTGCTGTTGTGCTAAAGTCGAAACAGTGTTTATTTGGATAAGTGCTTTTGAATTACACATCATATTATCATGCAACCGTATATTAAAATGCCATTAATAAACATAATAACTAACTAAAGTATATAATTAAAATTTTAAAATTTTATATTCAAGTATAATTGTTTAATTTGCCTATCAAATATTAACATGGCAGTCGTTATTTTAATACATTTTATTTCTTAATTTAAATAATATATTGTTTTATTTATAAAATGTAATTAAATTAGTATTTCAAATTCCAATATTTTTATTACTAGAAAATTTTTTATTTATAATTTCAATTTAAAATAATTATTATGATAATATAATAATCTTTAATTACATATCATATAAAATATTATATCTAAGCTAATTTAATTTGATTACATTAGCTATTTTTATATAATTATTATTTATGCAGTATATTTAAATGATGCTCTATTATTAATTATTATTAGGGCTTGTTTTGGCGGCTATTAATAATTTTATAAATGTGTTGTATTGTACTGTACTGTACTATCAAAATTTATAAGATATTTAATTAATAATTTTTAATAATTATCAAATTTTAAAATAATAAATAAATATTTATTTTAAAATAATATTTCTTAAAATTTTAAATAAAATAATTTTTTTAAAAAAAGCAAAAGATATAAAAGCATCAAATTATAGCTTTTTCAACTTCTATTTTTTTACTATTTTTTTCTGCTTCTGTGTTTTATTATCAAATAATTTTATAACTATTTTTGCTTAGAAATTGCTTAAAATTAATTTAAAAGCGAGCCAAATATGCCATTAGTGTTAGAAAGGGAAAAGTTAGGTTACTGCTAGTAGTTGATTGTAAGCAAAATACAGATTTTAAAGCAGTGTCATTCTGCTTGATATTTCTTATTTCCTAGACAGCTACCGAAAATTTTTCGAGTGATAGTGTGATACTCGATTCCTAGGGATGGCAATTGGGTACCAATTTAGCGGGTACCCACTCTACCCGAACCTGTTTAAAGGTAAACGGGTAGTTGTTATTCGGGTTTGGGTAGGGTATGGGTAGTGCATATGCTACCAGAGTCGGGTTCGGGTAGGGTTCGGGTAGCATAGGACGGATACCCACTACCCGAACCCGATTATATATATATGTATGTAAATATATATTTTTTATTTGTTTACTATATTTTTTTTAATATATTATTCGGGTTACCCATTTTATCTTACCCGAAATTTGTTTATTATTAGGGTATTATAGGGTCGGGTACCCGAATATTAATCGGGTAATAATATATATATTAGTTGAAATTTAATAGGATAGATATTTAAGTCGGGTATTTATAGGGTTTGGGTATTAAACGGGTAGTTAAATTTTTAATATGGTAGGATATGAGTAGATGTTCTAAAAAATAAACGGGTAATTATTCGGGTACGGGTAGTAAAATAATTATTTGGATTAGGGTACAAATAGCACCAAAAATATGAGCACCCTACTCGCTAGCATCCCTACCGATTCCCCAGCACAATGACTCTTTGCCCACTGTCAGCTGCTCAGCGCTGCCAAAGAAACGACAGTTGGGAAAATTCCTTGGGCCCCTCATCATGCAAGTTTTTAAAATGCCAAGGAAGTTCTTGATTTGGAATTTGTCCAAGTTGGCAACTAGTTCGAGTCCAAATTCCACCAACTTGGTTGACATATTACAAACATTAATATATTAAGAAAATTAAAATATCTAAATTAAGTTTGGTATTAAAAAACAATTATTTTCTATATTATAATATTCATTTTGGTGGACCTCCATGAGGGAGGCTCACCAAAATAGAATATACTCTTGAGCTTTTTTTTCTTGCACGTCTTTTATTTCAGTTTGATAACATTGTAGAATATATTAAAATATGATAACGAATATATCAAAAATTATGTTTATAAAAATATATCATTCATATAAATTTTTGTGTTTTTAACTTTCATAGGTATTTTGCTTCAACACATTATATGGTAAACAAGACCTTTTTATGAAAAAGATTGTTAATTAGTCAAAAATTAATATTCATAATATTAGGTAAATAAAATTATAAATTTCTCTTAATAAATTAGTTAGTAAAATCAATTTGATAATTCACACATATTATGCTCAAGGAATATCCAAATCACACGTGTCTTTGAGATCACAACTAAAAATTCTATTTAATTTTTAACATGGTATATTTTTTTATTTTTATTTGATAATATAATCTATTAAAATTATTTGTATGCAATGCATCTATTAGTTTGATAGTTTCATGCTAATAAACATCGACAAGTAGGCTGTAATTTAAATATCGTCAGCCAAAACTCAAGGAACTTGGCCTCGCAGGCCTCGGAATTAACAGACTTGAGGCAGCAGCACAAGGAACCAAACCGACAATATACCGGACACGCTATCGAAACCCACACTCTTCTGTCGTCGTCCCAAACTCGCTAACCAAAATAGAAAAAAGCATTGCAAAGAAGAAATGGTTTCAATTCATCCGATCTCTTTAAAGTTAAATAAGGAAGAGGCGTCGGATCTCATCGGTTGCGCCGCCGCGCATTTCACCATCTTCTCCCCCTTCGTTCACAACCCACGGCGACAGTGGGAGAGAGGCCAGAGCCCGCTGCAGGCCTAAGCCTAACAAGGGAAAAGCTCGGCAGCGGCAGGCTGCTTGGCGGCGGCGAGACCACGGACTCCACAATTTTTTCTTCCATGTTTGTCTGTGGAATACTAACGGCAATCGGCGACGTGATCAGATGCGGATCCACCTTGAAGCCTCCCATGGGCCTTCGTTTCTTCCGTTGATCCTTTACTCGAACGGTGCGCCTCGTGCCGCTCTCTGCGATCGTATCATTTATCTTCTTTCCTCTCGATGGAAACGGTGCCGATTTGGAGGAAGAACAAGTTGGCAGAGGAAGCAGAGGCGGTTGCAGCAGCGGAAGAGGAGGAAAGATTGCTGCTGGAGCAGACAGATAAGAAGGGAGAGAAGAACAAATCGGCGGCGGGGGCGGATGAGATCCAGATGGTTTATGCATCCCACGATTCGAGATAAGGCGTTGATTCGAGGGATAAACTGAAAAGTGCCGATCGTAGACATTGAAAAAAATTTCAGGTGGCTTTGCATACCCACCATTAACAGAACTGGAGAAGCCATTGCGATTGAAGGGTGATTTATCCAACAAGAGGCCATCCATGGAAGTCATCGTGCAGAAGAAAACACAATTTGTGACGAAGAACATACAGAGGTTTTCCACAGATGATGTATTTGAAGAAGCAAGAAAGCGAAATCTATAGTTTTAACAGCGATCTCATCAAATATTAAGATCGAAGTTCGTGAGCGAGAAGTCCAATCGCACGGCAACCAAAGGAAAAAAAACTGGAAGCGTTCGTCTGCATGAAACCCTAAAAGTCTAAAAGATCTGGAACTCTGATGAATCTAACGATATGGAAGAGCGCTCATCCCCCCACCCGCTCTCCAATTTCCTCCCCTCCTCTCCCTTCGCCAGGCAATGGCGATTCTTTGAAGCATTTGCAAGGTTGCGCTTCTCTTATAGAAGAACGAGAACTGAACAAAGCTTCTTTGGTTTGGTGGGGAAAAAAATGCCGACAAAGCTGTCCTACTCCTGAACCGGACACAAATCTTTTGATGTAGGGCGGCAACCGACGTTTCAATGTGGGGCGTCGGATCTGAATTGGCCGCAGTCTGGCCCTTCTTTTCTTTTGGCACGGGCTTCCTCCAGCCGGGACGGGGAAAGCGACGCGTAATTAGTTCATAAAGTTATGCCGCCATTGTCAAGGGCAGGCTTTGGCCGTTTGGAGGAGGATCGACCGACCATGTAAACTTGATACTCAGCTATATATTATTTGTTTGACTTCACTTCCATTATTTTAATTATTATGTCAATTTCTTGCTATTTATAACTTATAAGCATTCAACAATGTACAACTGTTTTATAACTGAATAAATAAAAAAAATTTTGTTCCATTTATACAAAATTCAATAAGCTAAGTAATACATACATATATTTATATTGAACTTTATTTTTATTAGCACTGGATGGAGAAGCTACGTGGAGTTTTAATTTCATTTGTGTTAAATTTTAATTTTTATATATTTAATATAGTCATTTGTTTTATTTGTTTAAAATTTATATTACATATTGATGGTAATTAGATTTTGTTGACCTAGTAAACTAGTCTTGAATTTGACTTTTAGTGCTGATGAAATACTAATGCATGTCTATTAATTTTAGGGGTTACTTTATTGAGCATTAAATAATTAGGTTAAATATAAGTGCATGATAATTATTAAATGCCACTTTTTATATTGCCACATGCAGTAATATAGAGCTAATATTGTGAGGTTTAATCAAAAGGTTCGGTAAAAGGGTCTAATTACATGGAAATTGTTCAAACGACACATACTCAAGCCTACATGGGAAGTCAATCACAACATACCAAAATTAATTATGTGTAAAATATATAGACTGTTTGTAATTTTTTTTATATCAATAAATATTTTTTTAAAAAATAATTAATTATAATTTTAAAACTTGAAAATAACACTAACGGCAACAATACGTTAAACATCTACTTTTAAGCACTAACAACTATAATAGTATAGCTTCAATGTCTTAGTTATGAGAAAATATAGCCTTAATGGTGTCTACCTACTTTCAAAATTAAATTAGCAATTGTCTTTTTACACCGTTGTAAAATAATTGTGTGATATGAAATTATAGTTTTCATGCCTCTTTTGTATAAACAAAACCCATTTGGCATAGCAATTGCGAGTGGGAGAAGCAACCATTCATCATGTGTATCTTGAAGTTGCGAAGATTCGTTCTAATAACTACTATGGTAACAAAAGTAGGCTAAAAACCTATAGTGCTTTATGATTGGGGTTAGCAAGAAAACCCTAATCCTATTCGCTATTAATAGAGAACACTCGAGTTAATCGATTTTCGGAGTAGGTTTGGATAATTAAACCCAAGTTTTTACTAAGCAAGAAGGGGTTGAGTTTGGATATTTTAGAAGCCAAAAAACTATAGTGCTTTATGATTGGGGTTAGCAAGAAAACCCTAATCCTATTCACTATTAATAGAGAATACTCGAGTTAATCGATTTTCGGAGTAGGTTTGGATAATTAAACTCAAGTTTTTACTAAGCAAGATGAGGTTGAGTTTGGATTTTTTGGAAGCCATTATGAATCTAAACCCAATCATGACCAAAGTATAATTTTATCAAAATATATGTATACATATAGATATTTTGGAAGCCGATATGAATCTAAACCCAATCACGACCCAAAGTATAATTATATATATATATATATATAGACTTGGCAAAATGCAATCCGACCTACTAACCTAACCCGACTCAATACGAAATTAGGTGAGTTCAGGTCAGCCATAATCGTGTTCGGGTATGACCCAAAAATAATTGAGTTTGTGTCGGGTTGTAAATGGGTTGGCCCGCTTAATCCAATTATATTATATATTTATATATAAAAAATTAAATATAGACTAATCTAATTCTTATTGCTAGCCCATAAGCCCAAATATCTTATAATTATCTTTTAACTCAGATTTTGGCCCACACATAAGCCTAACATTTTATTAATTTTAATAAAATTTTTATTAATTTATTATTTATGTTTAAAATATAAATTATGAACGAGTTATTCGGGTCGTGTTCGTGTTAAATAGTTTGACCCAATTAATTAAACAGGTTGTGTTCGGGTTGGTTTAATCGGATCACGGGTCATAGCTGACACAACCCGTTTATGACCCGCTGACCCAAAATGTCATGTCTTATATATATATATATATATATATATATATATATATATATTGAAAATTTTAAATTCTTCCCTCCTTTTACTCACTATTTAGTTTGCATTATATATATTAATATTGGAAATATATTTTTTTAAGAGGCGAAGTGGGAATGGGTTTGTGCGAATGGGTTTATGGGAATGGGTTTAGGAGTGTCCGGGAAAATTTGGGCGGAAATTAGACCAAATAGGCAAATAGGCCCTCAGTATTTAGGTGAAAAATATTTTTTTCGTTAATTACACGAATTGAAATATAAAGTTACAATGAATGTTTTTTTTACTTTGTAATTACAAATTAGCATTCTTTATTATGCAATTGATTCTAAACCAAACCAATCGGAAAGCAAAATTTCCCGCCTCTCCTGCTCTGAACTCAAAAAGAAACAATCCGATCCCGGAAACGCAGACGAGCAGAAGCCCTAAGCTGTCGTCGCTTCGAATTCGTGGCCATGGAGTCTCCACCATGCTCTTCCCCTCCGACTACCGTGAGGCGAAATCCTCCTCGAAGGGCGAAGCAAACTCCCTCCGCCGAAACTCTCCCCGCCGCCCCTGAGAACCTCAAGGTCTTCCTCCGGATCCGGCCCCTTCAGGTATCGCTGCCGGTGCCTGGTCGGAAAACCCCCAAGACCGATTCCAGGGTTATCGGGAGAGGCGGTCTGCCCAAGGGTGGGAGGGGGAAGAGTGCGTCGTGCTTGACAGTGAATGGCCCGAGCTCGGTCACACTACTGGCGCCGCCGTCACTGCTTGACCAGAAGCGTGCTAAGAATGAGGTGTACGACGGGTTCTCGTTTGTATTTCCCCCGGATTCAAGCCAGGTATGACTCTTGGTGCGTTCGTTCCCTGAATCGTTCTTTCTTCTTTTTTGCCTGCTTATTGCCATGCTCTATTAGGGTGGACTTCCGCTTCAGTATTTATTTTCTCAATCAAGTGAGAGTAGAGGCTGTTATTGTCTGTGTGGAAGTACATGGCCAGGCTTTTTTAATTAAATTGCCTCTAGGTCGTCATTTCGGTTGTTTCCCCCCAAAATGGAACACAATATAATTCACTTTGTTCTGGTGGATTCATTTTGATGCTTCTTCGTACTTCCTTTATGAAGCATTTTATTTTAAAGTTTCACAATAATACTGCTAAACAAATTCAATCGTCTGGAAAATAGGAGTAGATTTCTTCAAACGTTTTATTTTGCAGAAAGACCTCTCACGCTCAATGTTCTAACATGCCACCAAACGATACTAGAAGAGGATGAACAAAGCTACAAACCAGAGGTTATTCATGAAAAAGAAAAGTAAAAGTGTAAATTTATGTTAAGCCATTTATGAGCGTGTTTGGAAATAAGTTGCACTGTGTTCCTATAGTCTAAATGTAGTTTGTGAATCTGAGAGATGCTTGGTTAATGTTTTCTAAGGTGTTTTGGTCAGGAAAAAAAAAACTTCTAAGTTGACTTATTGTTTTTATAAGAATTAACTATTTTCTTTTTAGGATGATGCGCTAGCACATGTCTGTCTGTGATTAAGAGCTATTTATGCAAAATTCTTAATTTGTTTATCATTTTAAATATCTTCTATTTATTATGCCATGATTAAATGTCGAGCTATCAACATCTATTTTGACGATACTTTCCCTAAATCTTTTCTATTGTAGCAACATATTTATGATAGGGTCGTGAACCCAATAGTGATGGATTTTATGGGAGATAAGAGCTCTCTGTTGGTTGCATTGGGCCCAACTGGTTCTGGAAAGACTTATACAATGTTTGGACATGGTAGTGAACCTGGCATTGTGCATCTCATTTTAAAGAAGCTCTTGGGTTATCCATCTGAAGGTGATGTTCATGCAAAGAGGTACCATTTGGCTAACTTGTAATTAGGAATTTGATCTTTTTTGCATGTTCACTCTCTTTCATTTATTAACTTGTCATTTTAGATCGCAGAGCATATTCCTTGAAGTGCTTTCCATTGTGTTTAGGCTGTCATAAAGTCCTATTTTCTTTCTGATGTCTTAATATGATATTATCAAGAGAACAATTTCACATATTATTTGTCAATTGTCGGACTACTTCATACTTTCATCATCAAATTATTTCTTCGGCACAATCAAGATCTGCTGGTCCATTTCAGTGGTGTGTACATCAGCGTATTGATGACAAAAAATGCTGTCATCATTCTAATTTGTCTGAATTGAAGGATGGGTGAATATCTTCCATATGATAAATGAGAATATAAACTATTTAATTTAGTGTATATCTGTTTTATTTTCATGTCTACATCTCTACACTGTACTAAATTGTCATGTGTATGATTGCAGATCCTATTATATGTCAATGTTTGAAATATATGCTGAACGAGGGAAGGGGGAAAGAATCCTTGATTTATCTACTGATGGAGTAGAACTTTCTTTTCAAAATTCCTCCTTGATTGGTCTTAATGAGGTACACTATTTTGCTAATGTCCTAAATACTTGGAATACACTGCCGGAGGCTCTTTTATTGTTTGTAGGTGATGGTTTCAAATGTTCAAGAGGCTCAGAATCTACTTTCACTTGGTATACTTAAGCGTTCAACAGCAGCAACAAATGCAAATGACCATTCTAGGCATGTGAACTTTGTTGTTTAAATTATTAATTTCTCTCTAAGCACTGCTGTGCAGAAAGTCAAAAAATGAATTTGCAACTAATATGAAATTTCAAAATAACTTATTTTTCACCTAGTTCTTATTTTACGTGATATTATTATAAATTCACTATCACTATAAAAAGTCTTAATTTGACAGCCAACTATTACAACGGCTAAAAATAGAAGGGGTGAATAGAATAGTGGGAAGAAGAAGAATGCTTTTAGAACCACACCTTATTATCCATTATACAATGGACCGTTTACATAAGCTTAAATTCATTAGCAAGGATATCCATTGATTCCTCATCACCCACTATTGAAGTACATTATACAGCTAGATGCTAGATTTGTTTCTGTCGCTACATTTTCTGTTAGTCAGTACTGCTATTTCCATGCTTGTTATCTTCAGGATTGTAGCCATGCATGATATTTGTCTTTTCTTTTGTTAATCTCTGTTCTCTTTTTTCTCTTGTAAAATAGAATCCTTGCTTGAAGAATGTTTACTTATGATTCAAGATCGGTCTATTGGTATTGTCGGTATTTCAAAGCATTGGTAATACTAGCAGAATGTTTACTTGCATGATTGATCACCTTAGTCCGCTTTAGATTCCCAAGATGACCCTTTTATTTGCACACACCGCTACAAATAAGATATTAATTCCACCTAGCTGGTAATTCTTTTACTCTTACATCGTTATTAATTGTTGTTTCTTTATCTATCATTTTAGTTAAATCATGAGAGGCAGCTCTCTTATTTTAAGTGTACATATGATTCTTTCTTTTGCTTCTGCAGTCGATCTCAATGCATCATAAACATCCGCAGCACTGAGAACAGTCTTAATGAGCATAACTCTTCCAATGATGCTGTTCTCACTATCGCAGATCTTGCTGGAGCTGAAAGAGAAAGGAAAACTGGAAATCAGGTTCAAAATTTCTTTTAAACAAGCAGTTTTATTATTCATTTTAAGATAAACAACAGTCTGTTTGGCTAATTATCTAATAGATCACTTTCAAATGCTTATGGCAAATCACCAGTGGTAGAAAATGATGCAATTAGGGTTTAGTTAATTAACTTTTAATTAGAAGTTGTCAATTGACACTTGTATTAGTGGGAAACTACTAGATCATGTGTTATTTACAAGTTTTAGTTTGTGGTTGATATGTATCATGGGTGTCCAAATGCCTATTTACATAGGGCCTTATTACATTGCAAGTTATTGACTATGAATCAATTATTAACTTTCTCCTCTAATCTCTTTCTCTTTCCCTTTTCTTTCCCTTGTCCTGCATAAAAAAAAAAACTTCAGAGAGTTATCTAAATTGTTGGTTGGTGATATCCAGAGAGTCCGGGGACAAAGCACATCCAGACACATTCTTGAAGGGCTACTAAGATGGTGTTCTTACTGCTATAATCTATTTGGCTACTAAGTTGCAGTATGCTTCTATGAGGATGAATTTGTGATACAGTTTCCGTGGATCATAATCTAGAAACTAAATTTGAAATAAGGTTTGAAATCTCCATATGGGTTTGGTTCTGAATGATGTAATGCCACTTTGTGCTGATTAAGTGGACAATAGCCTACTTTTTCCATCTTCAAACCTTTGAAACTAATATTAATTCTGTTCAACGAAAAGAGATTGTTTTATGCTTAATTTGGATTGAATTTGAATGAAAGAAGTGAATATAAAGTACATTTTAGTGTTCTCCATCCTAACTACGTTGATCAAGTAGAAGGACTATGCATTGCCCATATTTCGAACTTCTTGCGCAGACACTTATCATATATGGTATCAAGACATCTCAGTTAACATTAATAATTAAGTCTTGCACTGCCAACCAGGTAGGGATATTGAAGACGTGTCTCAATATGATGCCACGTTACTTATTAGCTTTGTATTTTGGTTGGAATTTAACTGAAACTATCGCAGCAGTATGATTTTATTTTAATTGAAAAATCAAAATTTGACTATAAGTTCAACGCACGATAATTTTGTATCATGGTTTCTTTTGTGGTGTATTGAAATGGAGACTGCCTTGCATCTCATAATTAGGTGAATGAAACAGACATGTAGACGTCCCACTTCTAGCATATTATTAAACTTCTATTTTAGAATGTTATTGACTGATATGCTGCTCAGCTGGTGACAATATGAAATCCGTTTGTGATCTTAGATCTTAAGGTGGTACAAGAAATGGTTTATTTTAGTGAAGCACACCGGCATCTTATATTTTTATATGGTCCAAAATAGAAATCCAGTAACTTCTGAAAGTAAATGAAGAAAAGCAAGTAGAGCAAAAGGAAGATCAAATAAGGCAAAGTAGAAAGAAAACAAAAGAAAGAACAGGCTAGACAAAAAGTAGATAATGCAAAATCTCACTAGAAATGACCTTGGATAATTCCAATATTTTGCTGTAAAAGTTAAAATGTGATGTTCTTTTCATCCAGTTGAAAAAGTTGAGAAAGATGATATAATCTAATCGTACTTAAATAAGTGATAGATATACAATAATTCTCGTCAAAGGAGCTTTTGTAATGCCAAAATGTATAACTAACATTTATCATCTGCAATGCTTTTATGCATTGCAGTCTACCAAAAAATGTTCAATGAAAGCCAATAATCACTTTTTGAATTAAAATGGTAGAATAAGTTATACATGTTAGAGTTAGAATGGAATTTACTGTAGTTAATAGACATGACAATTTGGGTCAGATCATAAATGGGTCGTGTCAGCTGTGACTCGTGACTCGATTAAGCCAACCCGAACACGACCCATTTAATTAATTGGGTTAAACTGTCTAACCTAAACATGACTCGAATAACTAGTTTATTATTCATATTTTAAACATAAATAATAAATTAATAAAAATTAATAAAAATTTGAGTTTATGGGTGGGTCGAAATCTGGGTTAAAAGATAGTTAGAAGATATATATATATATATATATATATATATATATATATATATATATATATATATATATATATATAATGTAATCGAGTTAAGCGGGTCAACCCGTTTATAACCCGACACAATTCGATTATTTTTGCATCATAAATAGGTTGACCTATTTATGACCCAAACACGATTATGGCTGACCCGAACCTGCCTAACTTCATGTTAAGTCGGGTCGGGTCAAGTTTTGCTAGGTCTAGTAGTTAAGTTAGAATATATCATTATTGTATGTTAGAGATGGAAAGTGTTGTTATCACTTTTAAATTTTTTATATATATGAACTCTTTCTCTTGTATGAGTGTAATATATTAACTATTTTTTGTTCGATTTGGATTACAATAAGTTAACCTAACCCTAAAGTTGACTCCCTCCTTATTTCTATCCAATCTGCTCTCCTCCCTCTCTTCCCTACCTTTGCCTACACGTAGTCCTCTATCTCTTCTTTATCAGTTCACTCTCATAGCCTTCTCTCCAAATCCTTAAACTGTTGTGGCTTTCTTTAGTAATAATTGCCACAATTAGTAGGCTTCCACATGCATGGCACAAACAAACATCTTTTAGCACGCTTTTCCAATTTACCCCTTTCTTTCTCCTCTTAGCCTTAGGATATTTCATTCTTCTCCTTAACCTTGGGAATCTTATTATCATCTTTCTATCGTGGTCATAAGCATCTTGTGCTTTTTGCCAAACATGAAGCATGGTACTCTTCAATGCACCACCATTAAGTTTAATGATGCTAACCACCTCCTTTGGTTTCTAGCTATTTGATTCTTGCTTGGATAATTTGGTAATTTTATAGAAATGAGCTTCTCTCAACCTATTACTCTAATCCAAAATATTCTGGGTTGGCAAGTGACCGATATGCCATACATTAATAGTAGTGGGCTTTACATCAGAGTGTATTTATGTGCCTCTCATTTGCTAAAGAAGTATGGAAAATGATGTCTCGTATTTATAGTCTTTTTGATCTTTATTTACTAGTGAATCGAGATCAATTATCATGTTTTTACGTCTCTTTCCAGCTTATTTCATTAATTTTCTTCAGAAGCTTCACTACTTGTCATATTTGTTGAATACAGGATAATTCACTCGCTTTTAAAGCTATATGAAAGTATATTTACATTCTAGAGTGAATCAAGAATCTTGATAAGAAGTTTGGCATCAAACGAGACTAATTTCAAGAATTACGGCTGAGGCCATAATCTACGTCATGACCGTAATTCTCTTATTGGTTACGATGGACCCATTTTTATACAAGTATAGTCATAATGCGAAGTCATGCCCATAACTTCCTCGACAGCAACCTTTCGGATGAAGAAGACCTAGACAAGAAAATTATGAGCACGACCATAATTCATCATGGCCGTAATCTTTTGATTAACGATTTTTGACGTTACAACTATGGCCGTAAATTAAGCCAAGGCCATACTGCTCACCGCAAATTTCAGACGAATCAAACTTCTACACCAAGATTACGGGCATGGCCGTAATATCCTTCATGCCCGTAATCTGGCTCCAGCCACATTACATGCTAGCCAGCAAACTTTAAATACTTAGAACTCTCTCGTTTTAACTCCTATTTGGACGTTCTTGAAGTCAAAACGATGAGAATTAAATGAGCCATATTTATGTGAGCGTTTCAAGAAGTTATGAGCCTCAATGAATGCATTACGGTTACAATCGTAATCGCTATTACACCCGTAATTATGGAGCCACTTGCATTAAATGAGTCATAACTTTCTCGTCTTAAATTCGTTTTGGACAGTCTTGGTGTTAAAACGTTGAGAATTTAAAGGGCTATCAATGCATGTGTTCAAAAGATACTTTCGACTCTATTTAAGGGGTAAAAATCGTGTTGCAAAGGGATGAGTTTTGGTGTGAGGCGAAAATTCTAGTTGAGAGCAAAGGGGAGAAGAAGATCTTGGTGTGCCACTTTAGAAGGCTTGAAGAAGGATAGTTACTGCCCTTCCTTGAAGAGTTTCTTTCTTTCTCTCTTCTATCCTCTCTTCGTTTCTTCTTTCTCTTAGAGATTTGCACTGAATCAACGCTATGGAAGCGTAATCTTCTTTATCGGAACGAGAGTATAGTCGAGTTGTGTGTATCTTTTGTTCGAATTTGTTTTTTCGTAGCTAATGCAATTCTATCTTGTGTTTATTTGATTTATACCGTTTTATTGCTAGTATTGCATTGGCCACGTAATTACTTTTCTTGAGCACCGTAAGATGGACTGAAAGGAGAATTGTGACGCTAGATCTGCTGGATTGAACATGCTTTGAGCTGTCAAGAATTAGGGTAGGATTTGTGTGAGGAACTTTTTAATATCTCTAAACCGATTGGATCAATTTAGATCCGGTTTGCCACGAAAGTAGGACGCCGATCTAGATTGATACTGGATTACATCGCCGAAAGAGGGCAATCTGTACTATTAGATATTTCCTAGAATATTTTGAAGTTGCATTATTATGATACTATCTTGTTCGTGTTTAAGATTCATCAACGAGATAAACCCGAAGTTCCGATGTCTCTAAACTTTATTTTCTACCTAGAATTTTCTCTTGCTTGATTCAGTTATCTTTTGTATTAAATTGTATTTGATTTACTTTTCATAATCCCAAAACATTCACTCGATTGTCTAGTTATTGATTTGTAATTATTTGGTACTTGATCACTGTCCTTGTGGGATCGACTCTTAAATACTATCGTGATAAACCGTTACGCTTGCGGTATACAACACATCAGAAAACTGTAAGAAGATTTATTCTCATAGAAGAATGCTATGTACAATTTCACTTTATATGGAGAAATGTTCAATATGAAGTAAATATGTTGGTCTTCTTCTATAGTATTACATCATGCTTCATGCCAAGCAGGCTAAACTTTCTTTATCATCCTTTATTGACAACAATGCTAAAACTTTCTTAATAATAATAGTGTTCATTGCAATCAATTCTTGATAAGAACGTCTTCTTTAGACTTCTTTAGGTTGATGCTTCCATTTTAATGATTACAAACTTCTAAAGCTTATGCTGTGGATGTTATTAGCTAATATACATTCACCTTGCTTGGATGTCATTTTTCTTGTTGTTATAGTTATGGTTGCGCTAATTTTCCTTCTGACCCAAACTACAAGTGTTCATATCATTCAACTAACTATTAATAAGATATGTATGGTCAATTAGATATTTTAAGGATAATCATTGGAAGATCCTCAACTCACCTTAAAGTTGTATAACTGAGTACAACATTATCGCATCTCCTATGTTGATGATTCCTTTGTCCATGTTCATGGCTATGTAAAGCTATTGGTCAATGCAATGATTTATCTCATGTGCAAAAAGATGCAAGTAGGCCTACGTTGAGGTAACATTCACAACTAATTTTGTGTGGTATTGAGTAATTTTGGATGTCTAGAGGGAGGTTAAAACACTTCATAAATTCTCAGTGGTTGAGGCTTAATAACTTTTTGGTCGATTGAGATGAAATATTTAATAATGTTATAATAGCAATACTATAATGATGTAATGTGCACTAATGCACCCCATATATCACCATTAACATGTTTTAGAGGAGTGTGTGAGCCTATGGTAGTGTACCTTATATTGTATTTTTTTTATTTGATTAATATATCACAAATTTGCATTTGGAGAAAAAAAATAAACTTACTTGGTTCACATTATCCTTGTTAGGATATAAAGATAAAGTGAGTAATGGGAGGCATGAGCTTGGTGGTATTTGTTTGTTGTTGATGGTCTTATTGTTTCTGCCTTATGTTATCAGTGTCACGTCTCGACGGCTGCTGGGCCCCAACCGTATGGCCCACTAACGAGACCTGACAATTTGGGCCTGCAGATCTAGCCCGGCCCAATACTGTACACCATGATCCAACAGTAAATAACAACAGTAATACAACAATAATCCGAATACAATGGTTTCCGTCCCAACTGACGGGATACAACAAACTGGCCACATGACCAAAAATACTGAATAACACACATACGCATACTAAACCCGAGGAGTCCACTATTACTATCTATCTACACCTAATCTGTACGCGACGGACCCACATCAGGTCCTGAAATCAAATATCAACATATGCAGGAGTTGTTAGCCAGAAGGGCTAAGCAGGGATTAAATACATGATGCAATAATACTAATAGAAATACGTGCCAAATATACATACAATGAATCCTATCAAGTGCACCAAAAATGTACTTGTAAACTATGATCAATATAATACAGGTATAACAATACACCAAAAATACTAAGCTGTGGGCCGAGTCGTCTCCTATGGACACACACTCATATCTGAGTGGTCCTTGTTAAGTAGTTTTTATATAGGGATTTATATGCTATTTCCATTGTTAAATCTTTACTATTTCGGCATTTACACCTGATTTACATGGATTTATTGCATTATCTTCGAAATCTACACTCGTTGGTGTTTTTGCATCATTTCAGGGAAAAAGCAAGGGAATGAGACTGTTTTCAGCTGATCAGTATTCTCGGCAAGAACCACGGTCCACCTAGCGACCGGAATCACACCCGTGGCTTCTTTGTCACCCGATGTTGACTTTTCCAGACTTTACCCCTTGCTTTATCCATGTCAGATAGAGGGCTCCAAAGGGGCAGAAGAGGAATTCGACCAAGAGGGAGGAGAAAATCACAAAAGCCCTATTCACGTAAGGCATGAGGGGGATTGAGCGGACAATCTTGGAGGCGCGAACGTGAGGAGGCGGCGGCTGAGCAAGGGAAGAACAACCTGAGATCGAACGAATAGGAAGGGAGACCTCTTCTGCAATGAGAGCGTGAAAGGGGCAAACGGCTCTTTCCTCCTTGGGGGATCTCTATTCTCCTCTTCCCATCTATTTTGTTCTCCTTGTTTCTCTATGGATGTTATGTTAGGATTTGTTTATGCTTTGCTTTGGAACATGAGTATGACAGCTTAAATCTTGTTTCAGGGCTAAGGAAAACCCTTTGAATGTTTTATGCATGTATTGTAATCACATCTTGTAAACCCTAGATTGTCTTACTTTGCCTAGTTGCACCTCTTGAATGAAGATTACCATGTTGCTTTCTTCATGTTTTAGATATCCGGTATTGCCGAGAGGCACATCTAGATGTTTGATAACCTAGGCGAGGGTGCCTCAATCATCGCACGAGAGTGGTTGATGAGGTACGGGTAGTGCATACCATTTTGTGCTCATTGGGTTTGTTCAGGTAGACGTACTATGAGGGTAGGCGTTGAACCGTATAAACACCTTGTTGCATCACCCGAGAGGGGATAACATGTACAATTGATAGGATGTTATGCACAATCCGACACTTATTGAGTTTACTCGGTTATGCGTCCTATGACAGTAGACACTAAATCGGGTAAACTCCTAGTCGCAAGTTGCATCGCTCGAGAGAGGACGACTCGCGCACCCTTGGATTACCCTAGGACTCAATAGAGGGGACTTATACATTGTTATTTCATCCATGTATAACACATCAAAGTGGTGGACCCTAGCCCTGATCTCTTGCACCCTTGGATCCTTAGCTGTGCTATTACATTGCTTTCCTCTTTAGTTACCTTGCTTTGTTGTTTAGCTCTAATTTACCAACCATTTCAAAACCACCAAAGGATTGTCTAGCTTGTGATAACAGAATCAGTCGGTATTTGGTATTTGGTCCCTGTGGGATCGATACATTTATATTACTTCGATAGTCCGTATACTTACGAAATGACTATCAGTCCCTAGTGTCAGCTCGCACACTGGAGATGATTGCTTGTCAACAGTCCGCGAGTACTGCATCCAATGCCCTATCATACCCGTGCATAATAACACACTATTTGCTAATAACAAATATAGTCTATGAGATTATCCTCCATAGCACTATATGGGTTTGGCCCCAAAACATGTCCGACTGGAACTTTAGCGCCACCAGTACGACCCGAACATCAATGTACAGTACTAAGTACGGCCAGATAATAACACAACATGTGCTAGAGAGCACGCATGCAGTATAAATAATGCGCAATCCCAGTAAAACGGGATAAGGACATATCATGTAGGAGAATATAAATACACAGTCATACTATGCTCAATGGAAATATCAGTTTAATAAAAATTGATACCAAAAGAGTAAATCAGTAGGGCGTCCCTAACTAAGCACCTTGATCAATGTACAAGAATAAAGATCCCTACCTGCCATTATAAGTCTGACTAATCCCGCATCCGAATCAATAATATCACGTACGCCCAAATCTATAGTCCTTGTAATAAAACGAAATACGCAGGTATTAGTTTCCCATTTATACCATATTACCATTTATGTATTCATTTATTTATTTTAATTTATTTCTTATTTTCCTTTAATTACATTTATGGGTTTGTTATAATTGTCCATATAGTCTGCTCGTTAATTACGTGTAAGCCGTTATTATTATATCCTATGCATGCATTTATCTAATTAGTTTATTACGTTACGCATGCAAGGTTCGTTGTATAATTACGTATAAGGTGGGTTAGATACTAAACTAGCCCACAGCACGTGTGGACGAACCACCAGTAGGGTTGAACGGTTGTATGAGAAGTTCGCCAGAGGATTGCCAAAAAGTTCGCCGGAACAGTGCTTTGTCCCCGGCGCCAGCAGCTACCAACTCCAATAGAAAATAGCAGCGTTCTAAGATCCGTTGAAAGCAAGGAAAAAGACGATCGTCGGTCTCGCTGGAGCTTCGCCGGAGTGTAACCAGAAACTTGTCGGAATGCAGCGAGATGTAATCGAAATCGGCCAGAAATCGCAGGAAACGACCAGCAAGTCGTCGTCGACCGTTCCGAAGCAACCCGACGAGATTCGGAGGAGTTTTGAAAGGAAAACGAACTCGCCGGAGTCAGGGTCTCGGCGAACTCGTTCAAGCTGATTCTCGCCGATCGGAGGGGCAAGAGAAGGGGAAAACCGGTCTGGAAGCTTCGCCAGAGCACCAGGAACTCGTCGTCGGTAGTTGAAGGTGCACTAGGCGGCAGCTCCGATGAAATTGATGGAAGGAAAATGGCGACGCAGCGAGCGAGAGAAAAATAAGTGCGAGGAGCGTTGCGTGAGACGAAAGGCGAAGGGAGAATAAATAGAGAGAGAAAGTGCCATGTGAAGTCACGGGCACGACAAGGATTAATTGATTGTTACCGTGCACCCATGTGCCATAGTAACCAGATTCGAACGTTTGTTTTTTTTCCTTTGCTTTTTCTTTTCTTTTTTCCTTTATTCTTTTAACTTTTACCCTATTTTTTCATTACGTGCACGGCATGTAACAATCAGCCTCTCCATGTTAAAGATGTTGCCTCTTGGCCATAACATTTTCTTTCTTGACCACCATCTTTTGAGTTTGCCACCTTGGCCATCTAACTAAGAGACATCATCTTATTCTTTCCTTTGTGGTGTTGGTAAATGTAGTAATTCTTTTCAATTCGCCCACCGTGATTCTAGGGAGCTACTCTAGTGTCAATAGTACAAATTTTCAATATTTTATCTTTTTTATTGATGATTTTTCTCATATGATATAATTTGTTGCTTTTATTTTGTTTTCCTTCATCTTCTTACTATATAGTGGCATTGTCATTTGTCTATTTCTCTTTCTTTATCTAATAGTTTCTACCTTTAGTATCATCTCTTGAGTATGTCTATAAAGCCCACTAACTAGCAGGCATCATCTTTTGCTTTCCATAATAATGTCAATATATGTAGTAATTTTTCTCACTTGGTCCTCTAGGTTATCTAGTGAGCTAGTTTGGTGTTTATAACAAATAGTTTTCAATAGATTATCACATTTATCGATGATTATTTAATGTATAATATAACTCTATTTCTTTATTAATAGATATGAGTGTTTTGTTATTTTTAAATTTTTTTATGAAATAAAAAATTAGTTTGATGGTCATATTAGATTTTCGTATTGTCATGTACATGTAGTTTTCATTATAATTTACTAGTTTCATGGCATCGTTTATCTGTACTTTTGTTCACATAGTAAAATTAGATTATAAAATGAGAAAATTGTTACGGCCCAATACTATTAGTAGGTTATGTAGTAAAGTGGGTCCGGGTTGGTATGTTATACCCGGTTCACTAAGTAGGGAAATATTATAAATAAGGGTCTAGGATTTAGAGTTGTGTGTCCAGTATTTTGCTATTGTCTTCCTAGGGCGTGCTTTGTACGATTTCTCGCCGGTGACGGCTGAGGTCTATCAATTGGTCAAACCTGCCAGATCGATCACCGGGGAACCAGTGGTTCGGTGACGGATAATGGCGGAAGAAATTTCGTTGTCGGTAATAGATCTAAGTGGCGGATCTATTGTCGTTAGCCAGCCATTGAAGAAAACCTAGGGCACAAGAAGCTCCGTAGCAGCAAAGTTCTCTTATGGGAAATCTTCCAGCACGTGCGGCAGTGCTATAGCGACAACACTGTAGCAAAAGTACTATAGTGCAGTTACTGTAGCACAGGTGCTTTAGCAGCGACCTAGGGGGGGAAGAGGAAGGGTATGCGGCATATGTAGATTAGGGTTGGAAAAAAAAACTCGATAGAGATTGGTGGTTTGAAGAAAATAAAAACTAGAGAGAGATTGAGAGAGATTAGATGACGAGAAGTGAGGTTGTTTTATATTATGTGAAGATGAATCGTCATTTTGACGTTGTATATGAGATGAGAGCAATGCTGAGAGAGTTGGTTAGAGAGAAGAAAATACGAGAGGGTGCGGATGTGATTGTCGATGGGCAGACATATCCAATTTCGAGAGAGGTCTTGGAGACTAAATTTCAGAGCCAAAGTAATATAGAGGATAGATGGTGGATTCATAACCGTATGGAATTACAAGGATTTGATGGAATTAATTCAGTAGGATGGATTGCACAAGTTGAATAATATTTTGACATTCAAGTTATGCCAGACGACTATAAAATTCCTATAATATTTGTTCGTATGAAGGGGCAAGCAGGCCATTGGTTTTGAGAGTTAAAATGACGGATTCCCAATCTTTCTTGAGAAGTGTTAAAGCAAGAGATGATACAATGATTTAGTAAATTTCTTGCGACTACGCTATTTGATGAAAGTTATTATGAAGAAAAGAAACTTGACAACAAACAGAAAGAGGTTAGCAAACAAGAAGTAATTGTGCATACTCCTATTAATGATAAGGTTTTTCCAACTATAGATGTGATGAGTGCTGAATTTGGTGAACTCTCTAAAAAGGATGATGATGAATAACTAATTTTTTTCAAAGATGAAGATCTAAATCTTGACTGACCAAGCAATCTAGATGATAATCTATGTAAAATGTCTTATGGGATAAAGGTTGTGAATGCTAAAAAAACACATTGGAAGACTTGAGACTGCTTACATGTATGCTGGGAAGAGAAAAAACCTTTTGTGGTAAAGAAGCATATTGTTGATAAACGAGATTATGAAGCAATTTCAACTTATAAGGAGTAAGATCCAGGAAAAGTTTAAGAAAAAATCAACTAATACACAGCCTTGAGGATAATGTTGTAGTTAAAGAAGGGGGCAATTGTTACGGGCCCAATACTATTAGTAGGTTATGTAATAAAGCGGGTCCGGGTTTGTATGTTATACTCGATTCGTTAAGTAGGGAAATATTATAAATAAGACTCTAGGGTTTAGAGTTGGGTGTCCAATATTTTGCTAGTCTTCCTAGGGTGTGCTTTGCATGGTTTCTCGCCGGTTGGTCTATCAAAAACTATATATAACATTTACTCATGGTTTTAAATATTAGTTAGCGGTACTAATTGGTTTTAACTATTATATGTATTTTACATATTTATGTATAGTTGTATACAATACCAATGTACCGATATCACTCCATGGCTGTTTTGCTCGATATGTATATTTTTTTAAAAATAATACATTTACTATAATGTTTCCTATGCACATAGATATCTCTTTAATGTGATATTGTTCTTATAGCTTGTTATCTCATTAACTGAGTGACATTCCCTACCTTTAGTCAAAGTCTCTTTTCTCTTCTTTGTTTGTCACTTTCTTATTTCTTATTACTCCATGTGTTTTGGTTGTTTTTTTGTTCATAACTTTTTATTTAGAATCTAACAAGCATAGTATTCTTGCAGTAAACTATCTTCCTTGGTTACTCTCGTATCATAAAGGATAGTTACTGTTATGGTTCCTTTGAGCAAGTTTCTTTTCAGCAGTGTAGTTTTTTTGATGAGATTGTTCTTTTTCTTATGCTCATTCCTCACTAGGATCTTGGTGTTGCATTATGTCACCACCATCCTTTTCTCCTTTGTCGGTGCTTTGTGACCAATTCATCTTTAGATCCCTCATCCTTGCTGTTTGATATAAACCTCTAACAGTTCAACCAAATGACCTTTAGCTTAATGCTCTAAGTGTATTCACACTATCATGGTTCATTCTATGTTTCATATCATCATTTATGCCTACTCTCTCTTTATTTGCTATCTTTATTTAAAATGCTTAGTAAGTAATTATAAATTGTGGTTGGAAAATTGCAAGGGGTGAAGAAATAAAAATTCTTATATGATCTGATGCTTGGAAGCTTATGAGTCATAGTATTTATTATAGTGGTCGTAGATGGGTGTTCATTGCCAAATACCATTCATATGATTGTTGATCAATATAAGGTATGACTTGTTGCAATGAGATTCACAAATACTTATGATGTATACTTTTTTTCCTTAAAATCTTCTGGTGTGACTTAGTTTTTTTTTGAGTTCTACTCTCCTTAGTTTGTTAATAAGGGTCAGTACTTGTCTACAATAAACACTAAAAGTACCTTCTTATATAGTGTTCTTATTAAAGAAGTGTTTATTGAGCAACTTCTTGGGAATGTTGCTCATGGGAAAGCAAAGTGTACAAGCTAAAAAGGTAATTTGTGGTCTAAAGCAAAGCCTATTGAATAGTTATCACAAACTTCTTAAGTTGTCAATGTGATTGGGCCTAAGTGTAGCAAAGTAGATTATTCCAACCTTTTGTCTCTCAATTCTACTGTTATTATTTTTTTTTTTGGAAAAGTGTACAGTGGAAATTGTTGAAGAAATTGGCCTTTTTGTTTCAAGCCAACTAATTCAACTATTATGCCCGGTTATTACCTTCTCCCTAATGGCATTTTTAAAGATGTCGATGGATCTAATTGTCAATAGCTTGTTAGAAAATTTACAAATCTTATTGTCGCTTGCCTTGATATTTCCTTTGCCATTAGAGTGATTAGTTAAGTTATCCAAGAATCCAAAATAATATTATCTAGATGTTGCTTTAAGGATCTCCACTATCTGAAGATGCTTAAGGAAAGTATTCTTTACAAAAACATGGATATATAATAATAGAAGCTCATTTTTGTTGATTGAGCTTCGGCAAGTGGCAGCGGCAATGAGTGGCCCCCACCATGAGGAAGAAGATTTGGCCGGTGAGAGTAGTGCATGGTAGAAAAAGAAGAGGGCGGTGAGAGCAATGTGTGATAGAAAAAAAAGAGTGTGACTTATGGATAGAGAAAAAGAAAACAGAAGGGCAAGATGTTTTTTGCCTGATTTGGGCGGAGTAAAAACGAGAGAAAGGTTTCTACTTTTCCCTCTGATTTTCTATCCTTTCCTTTCCATCCCTTAAAATTTATGAGGGAAAATACTACTTTCCCTCCTTTCCTTTTTCCTATGTAAGAGTCAATAACCATGCACTATGATAGTTAAGTGGCCATATAGTTTGCAACCTATCTAGTTTTTTGGATAGGACTAAACACATTGAAGTTGACTATTATTTGAGCATGATTAACATCTATGCTTAGCATAAAAAAAGAGTATTATAATGAGATTAAATAAATAAGTTACGAACATGTTAGAGTTAGAATGAGTTATTTTAATCACATGTTTTAAATTCTTTAGTGTTTATATTATATATATATATATGCATACTCTATCTCAAGAAATATAATAAGTATTTCTTTCCATTCAATTTTAACACTTCAATATCCAATGCTAAGAATGATTACACATAACGAGAAATTTGTGCAATAGTAGTCATAACTGGAAATACAAGTTGTCTTAATTAATGATTAAAATTAGAATATCACACACAATATAAAATATTAATTAAACATTTACGTAAGATTTGAAAGTTGTGGTTAACTTACCAAAATTTTGCTCATTTGGGTATTTTCCAGGCTCCAAAAATTGAAGAAACCAGAATTGCATTTATTTAATTGTGTAACTGAAGAAACTAATTGTTCCATATTTTAAATTTTCTTTTGTGCATCTAATATGTGATTTTTCTTTGTTTATAAAAACATTTGGTGTACCCTTGTGGTGTGATTTTATTTGGCATGGTTGAGAACTAACTTCAAATTTCTTTTCTGCTGTTAAGGGATCAAGGCTACTAGAAAGCAACTTCATCAATAACACTTCAATGGTTTTTAGTCTATGTCTAAGAGTAGGTGGTTCTTACCTCTCCTCAAAAGTGAATTATGTGCAAACATCTATGATTAAATTCTTTTCATTGTAAATCAAGTTAATTTTCATTCCTTCTCTTACATCTTTTTCTATTCAGTCTTTACTTGAATATCAGAGGAAGCCAAAGAAACCATTAGAGAAGCACTTCAAGAACTCGTTGGTATGATCCAGTTTTTGAAAATATTTTGGCATGTTATACTATTAGGTTTTTTATTCTATAAAGTTTTGAATACAGAAATCTGTTATCATGTATGAGGTCTTCTAGAAATGGAAAGCTTGTCAAATTATTTTTAAGTATTCCAATGTGTGCTGGGTTTATGAAACAAATACAAGTTGGCTTTTCATTTGGAGCCACAACCAATGTTTCTCAAATTGCTTTTACTGAAACTTCTTTATGCTGAAGTTTTATATTTTATTCTTTTCTACAGTTGACTAGGTACTTGCGAGATTATATGGAGGGGAAAAAGCGCATGACCTTGGTGGGGAACTTGCTTTGAATTCCTTCCTAAATTTTAGATTCTATGCTTTTATAATTTATAGTTCTACTGTGAAACTTATCTTTGAAAAGCCTACTCTCATCTTTAGGGCATACCATGGATGAGGTCGGTGAAGGTGTGAATCAACTATTTACTTCATTTTGTTGTCTAAATGATATGATTCGCAATCTATTGTGATGCTTGTCTTATGACTAAAGATGCGAAAAAAAATAATTTTCTTTGCAACAGAATATTTAATGTGTCAAATTATATTTTACACCTTCTCAATTATCTTTTGTACTTTTATATTTCTTTACTTGTTTTATCTACTTATTTTAAACTATCAATTGAATTTAGATTTGTTATATGATCTCCATGGCATTGTCCTTCTCCAATATTGTTGTTGATACTATTAATCAAGATTTAAAATCTCGATATGCATCAGTCAACCAGTCCTATCTTGGATACTACACACTATACTCTAGATGTACCAACATTACACGGCATCAATACAGACTAGTTTGTCATATGAAAGAAATTTGGTCATGCATGGTTAATGTTTTATCTTCACTGATGTTGTTACTACTTCTTTCAGTCTCCTTCTATACTCTAAAATTAATGGTGATGTTGTAAATTTCGTATTGTGGATTTAGTGGAGTCCTTGAAAGGTTCAATTGATATGTGAAGTTATTTATTGTGATAGTTATGTTTAGTCCCACATGTGAATTTGTGAAGTAGGATGAAAATTTCCATGGTACATAATACATAACACGTTTCCTACCATTGGATCATATTGTTTCAAGTTCTTTATGTTAATTAGTCAGTTTTCGTATTAGATAGGTCATAGAAGTTCTTAGGCTTATGGTACTTGCTTCAATCCATTCAATAAGCGTACAACAGTCTTTCACCAACTTGCTAAACTTATGCTGAGTGATTTTGTATGGTTATGTTACTCATTGATATGCTCGTTTCTTGCCTATTGAACTGGTTCACAAATCAGATGGGTAACTTATAATGTTAGATGATGGTTACTGGGATTTTATAGTGCTTATTTCTTGTTTTAGGTTTTGCAAGTCAAGGATAGTATATGGATACAATGTTTCAGACAGATATTTTATATTTTATGACATGAAACAACTAGTCTAATCTGTCCCTATGTATATACCTAGGAAAACTAGCAAGTTAATTGGAAGATAAGTATATTTTTAGCATGTACACCTGCCTTGAAATTTTCACTGGTGTTTGAATCTCGTGAGCTTTATAATCCTGGGTAGAATTATTTAGCTTCTAGCTGATCTCACATTATCAATTCATAGTTCAGTATCTACAATGATGTTATATGTGTTAATTGTACTATGTTTTTAAGTTGCGTGTTGTTGGTTGGTAATGTGTTAGTGGAATAGTAATGAGTTTGTGTTACAATTGTGTTAGTGGAAAGGTACAGCAAATTTTAAACTTATATTTTGAAAGAAAGCACATAACTGACGATTTGCATCAAATTTCATCACAAGGAAATAATTTTTCAGAGATTTGAGAGCTCTCTTTCATTATAAAGTTTTATGTCGATAGTTTGAACAGTAACAAGAAATTGGGGAGAACTATTCATGTCTTTCTTTGGCTTTATCACAATCCAAGGTTCGTAACAAAAATGAAATGATTAGTATGTAGCTCTTGCTTCAATGGAGGAGAAGAATATCAAAATTTTAATTACAAATATCCTTTTTCATGTAAATCATATTTAGTGCCTTGGAGATTTCCTTATAAGTTTGTTGAATCATGCTAGTGACTACAATTTACCTGCAATTTTCTATCAATTCAGATTCATATTGAGTTTTAACCGTCTAATTTTTGCCTACTGATTTTTTGTGCATTATTGATCGATATTATACCTAAATCATTATTTGAACTCGTTTCCTTGTTGTTGCAGATCTTGACTGTTAAACCTGGCGAAGATGATTATGCAGATACATCATTTTTGCTGAGACAAGCATCTCCTTACATGAAAATAACGTTTGCTGCTTTCCTGAAATTAAATAAGATTTTTTTGTTTTATTGTTATTCCCACTCCTTTTTCTTAATCTGCTTTTGTTGAAACATAATATTATCAAGAAATTAGACAGCAAGAAGGCAGTTTGTATCTTTGTTTATAACGATACATCTACCTAGCAAAGCTAGCTTTTCCTTTTTGTTAAGTGTCTATGCACAAAAATTATGGAATAATCCTGTTTAGCATGCACAATATATGTGATATCGCCCTACTAAGCCAACAAACCAAAGATCAAATAAGCTGTGTCGCTCTAGAATTTTGTGAGACAAAATTCTCTTGTTCCTCCTACACGTGGGCCGAGTAGAGAGAAGGGCTTTTGATTCTCAAAGTTAGCACTAGAGTGTAGATGGTATAGGCTTCATCTAGTCATGTGTAGATATCATATATGCATGGTGTTTTCACACATGATTTCAGGAAGTATCACGTGCATTGACCTTATAATAAATAGTTTTTTCATTAAGTTTAATTATTTGTCTAAAGGTATGGGTTTGGTATCACAGGTTGTGGAGGTAAAAATATATGGTGAAAGGGAAGCTAGGAGAGAGTAAAGACATAGGAAGTATGAGCGGAGGGTTATTAAGTTTAGAGAATAAATTAGATTGTAACCTTAATACCACAAAGAAGGGAACGATGAAAGTAAAAGGAGAGAAGAAGCTTCAGGTGCTTATAATGTGCCAACATAAGTACACACCTAAAAGAGGGAAGAGGAAAAGGTGGGCAACGGTGGTAGAAATGGTGCAAGAGGCTGGCACAACGAGGGAAGAAAAAATCACTACTTAGATGTGCTACATAAAGATGCTAGAAAGGTTGACTCAAATTCAATGTAAAATCTCCCTAATGCAACATAAAGATGATACATCAGTCGGCAAGAATTACTTGGAAATTGTTATTTGATTGATTGGCACCCCTTAGATGTGCTCATGTTCCTCGACATTACTTAAGGGTCTGTTTTATTGGGAAGAAAGAAGAGAAAAATAAAAAAAAATTTCTTTTCTCTTGATTTATTGAAAAGGCTGATTTGGAGGAAAAGAAAAAGGGACTACTTTTCTCTCCTTTTTTATTTTCTCTAAAAAAGAGAGAAAATACTTTTCTCCCCTTCTTTGCTCCCAACCTCACTTTTTTTCTTCCCACTTTTTTTTCTTCCTTTCCTCTTTACTCTTCTCTCTTTTTTTCTTACTCCCCAATAAAACAGGCCCTAAGTGATAGAACTCCTTAGCAGTCAACATTTGAGTTCTCTTAAGTCACTCGCTTGTTACCCTAATGACTGCGGCATCTCCGCTTTGATTATTGTGAACTATTTGAGTGTTTAAAGCCCAAATCATCAATTCCCAAGCGTTTGAATCACTTGAGCACTTGAGTGATTAAGCCTTACACCAATTCATTCTAATTGGGCCACTTGAATGGTACCCAAGTTATTAAGCGTTAAGATATCTATTTTCGTAGCACTTTTTGTGTAAGTCATACCAATAAAAATTGCAGCAATTGCACTATATTTATTGCATGGGAAAAACTTCACTATCTAAACAAGCTAAGTTACCCCTGTCATTAGAACACCTAATTCTGTCGACATCATTTATTGAATTTACAACACATAATAAGCTTGCATCATTTGCTTATGGGACAACTGTATAATCAACTCATTTATGTGGAAGATAAGCGAATAGAGAGCAAGCATGCAAGTTCAAAGCCTTAGGTAAGCTGTAAGCTCTGCTGTAGAAGTTTTTCTGTAGACTCCTCATTTAGCCGAACACAAACTCCTACAGAGGATAGTTCTCCGTTCACTTATAATGATCTTAAATATTGGTAAACTTTCCAAACATCGGTAAACTCTTTCAAAGCAAGTATGATCTCCTGCGAATGACAATTTTTTGTTAGCTGGATGCATTGTAGCTCGGTGTTGGTAAGAACCTTAATTATTAATAACATGGTCTTTGGTCGAGTGCTGCCTTCATTATTTACTTGCCTCTAAAATAAATGCAAGTGAAAATAATGGAGCAAAACCATCTTGGTTAAAGGAACCAAGTTGGCTATGAATTTAATTACTTAAATGTTAATTTTTGATCCACATCAATATCTTTTTAGTTATTTGGTTCTTGCTTGAAGACAAATCATTTAAAAAAATATTGATAATTATTAATTAATAATGTTATTTTAAATTTAATTTGTTCATTAAGTTTTAAATAATAAAATAATGAATTAATTAATTGTGCATTACTAAAGATATTTTGTCATAAATAAAATATTAAATAATGAAAATATTTATCATTTTAAATAAAAATAAATAAATAATGATAATTTAATCTCTTTATTAAATATATAAATCATTTGCTATTTTGTCAAGAATATCTTAAAATTTATTGATATTTGTAAAATTAGGAATGGTGAAAATCCTAAATGGACAATATGCAAAATTGACAATTGGGCCTGAGATGTAGGAGCATAATTATAGTGATTAATGATATCTAATGTCCTTTGACTCCTTTTTGCCATTCGTTTGAGCTTGAGCATCTATAATTGGGCATGTCATATGACAACCACTAAGTTAGTGGGTCGTTTTTCCCCACTTAGTTGAGTGTGTTTTTTATTTTTATTTCTTATCTAACTTTATTTTTACGGATTCAATGCAATCTATAGCCTATTTTTTGGATTGCACATACTGCTTTCAATATATAGATACCCTGAAGTTTGGATGATTGTCTCAGGCTCTCAGCATATACAATGCTTGTTTTATGTCAAACATTTATCTCCCCTGAACTTCCGATATATAGATATTGCATATAAATGTGGACTCTGCAGTTTTGAGTGCTAAAAATAAGATTCCAATCCTATCATGTGGGTCTTAATTTTATTTTGTTTGACGTGAATAGAGTTCACATATTTAACAATATTTTGCAAATTATTACTAAAATAGTTCATTCTATTTACTAGGCATTCTGTTTTAAATTTTCGTCGAAATATGTTAGTGCTTCTATGATTGTATAAACAAACCTCTGAAAGGCGAAATTATCTAGAGTATTCTTGTATTTGGTTGGTTGTTTTAAACTAGAATCTTATGTTTCTGCGAGTACAATTTGGAAAACTACGAATTTTTTTAGATATTTCTGTTATTTTATGGAAATTGATTTTTTATTTGAATATTTAGGTTTACTAATCTTGAAGAGCTTCCAAGGTTACCTATTAAAAAAAGAAGCACCTCCACACTTGTTTTAGATCGCCATAAAAGGAGGAAGACTCTTGTCCCAGAAACTTCTTTGGTATTTGATATATTTCTTTGGCTACCTAATTTTTCCAATGTTATCTATTTGCAGTGAAGAAATTGTACATGTGTTTTTGCGTATGTTCCGAGTTTCATCAAATTTCAATCTCTGTGTTTGTGATAATATTCTTAATGTCATTAGCAACGTTTAAGAGTTGTCCTCTTTATGTTATAGGATCCTTTTGTGCCCTCCTTTCTTGCATGTAGTCTTGAACTTCCAAATTGTGATGTATATTTTTTTATGTAATTACTAAAAGTGTGTCAAGAACACATACATATCGGTTTATAGGGTAGTACTTATGCGCCAAACTTTTTGCCGTCATGAATAAATTCCTTTGTAAGTTTTGTGTGCATAACTCAATATTCTTACTTTAGATGAATTCTTGTATATTTGAGCTGGTTATGGTAGTGGGATTTTGTTCTTTATCTTTTTAAGAGGATAAGTGATCTATGCTTCAATGGATGCGTGATTCACCCTCTATTGAGGCGAGAAAAATTTGTAAAAACTAAAATTACTTATTTTATTAGAAAAATCAGTAAATTTGGTTTGGTAACTTGAATAACAGTAATAGGTTGGGTAATATTTTTTTCGGTATTTGGTAATGATAATTCAGTAAAGTATTTTCAATTCAATTTGGTAATAACATATATTTTTTTAATGACCTAAAAACAGTAATTTAGATACTTTGCCAAGGAATTAAAAATTAGTCTGTATTGGGTGGTAGGGCCGATTTGTACTGGTTTGAGGGACTGGTATAAGGACATATGCGGAACTATGCAAGAGCAGCGGAAAAGGAATGAGAAAGAGAAGAAGAGGACTGGTTCCCAGTATTGTTAAATAGCCGCTAGCATTTTTCGGTTTTTAAGCAATCCGCTGTGAAAGGCTATAGCACCACTATAGTGGACAACAATATCATTATTATGTTTTAAAGTTTAAGAAATTAAAATTATGACTTGAATTGAGTTAGTAATATGTTATCATTCTTTATATAATTTATTTTATTTTCATGCATTTTATTTTATTAAGTATATAATATATATTTCAATCGTTATATTTAAATTTTTATTTATATAATATATATTTCAAATACTATGCAACTTTTGATATTTGCCTGCAACGCTCTCCACTATATTATATTGCGGATTTTTAGCTTTCACTATTTTTTGCGTGCTAATACTGGTGGTACCTAGCGGAAAACGAACTATTGCGAACGCAGATGTGAGTGGCGGAAGCAAGCGGTAGCCGCCTCTTCTTCTTCCTTGGGGACACAGGCACGAGTGGATTCTTCTTCATCTTCTTTTTCCTCCATTTTCCTCCTCTTCTTTAGCAGCTCTCGCACCTACCGATTGCATATGGTACGTACCTGTCCAAGTGGACTAGTGAGACCGAATTTTAAAATCTTGTTTACTGCTTTGGTAAATTTGATTACGTAATATTTAATAATTTTACAAATTGGTTAGATAACTGTAAAAAAAAAGTTCGGTAAAATTCAATAAATAAAGTTTGATAAATTCATTAATTACTGATTGCTTAACTCTACCTCTAACTTTGGAAATATGCTATTGAGAAATGAGTTGCAAATTTTTTTGTGGATTTTAAACGGTATCCAAATGTTTATCTGAGAGCTTTTTTTCATCTGATCAAATAACTTGATATGAATATCTTTTGAGCATATACCGTCATTTGTAGAATCGAGGTGGTGACTCCTCTTGTTTTCAAAAAAAATTCTCATTATGTATATCTCTCTCATGAATGAACTGTGACTAAGAAATTATCCGTGCAATTTATTTAAAATAATATTTAATTTTTGTTGAATGTAAATTAACACTGTAAATATTTAGGTACTGATTCAGTTCACTAGGCTGAAACAAAAATTTGCTACCTATATTGCTTGTCACCACCCTGCAAATGGTGCTGCCATCTAGTATGGACTGAGAGTTGATTCCATGCATTACATCGTAATAAAAACAATTATATTTATTGTATCATAATTATAATACAAGATTATGTATATTTATGGATATTAAATAATATCAAATTAACAAAGAGAAAACAAATCTATCAACTAAAAATATATGAGTAGTTCTGGAGTCTAACATTTTATCATAATATATTCAATATTTTTAAGTTTAAAACACAAACATTAAGTTTATGAGAAGTCATACGAATCTCAAGTTAGTTGATCATATAGAAATATATAAAATAATTTATAGTTTTTTAAAATGTTATCATGCTGGAACCAAAATACATAGCTAATATGTAAAAGTATTTGGCCTTATGAAGTTGGTCTTTTTTTATGTTCCTTCCAAAAAGGAGGATAAAGAATGTATAATTTTTTGTGTTCCTTAATTTTGCAGGTATCAAGTTGCACTCCTTTATTTACTCATACTTGAGTTTGTCTGTCTCAAAAATGTTGTCCTGTTCAATTGTTGAACTCTAATGATGTGAAGATGTATGTTATTGATTTTAACCTTTCAGTTGCAATAATACTTGTTTTGTCTAATTTTTGTCTTCATTTGTTTGAGTTGTATCCTAACTTTAATAGCGCTTTCTCTTTCTTTTGTTTAGTTTTACTATTGAAATCATACAACTACTTCAATTGAGTTCTGTTCTTGTTAAAGTTTAATTGATGTACACAACCATGTAATGCCATAAAGTGTGCCTTTACGATGAGAAGATAATTACTCTGTTCGGTCTTTTTCCAGGATATTGAAGGTACTTGTGGTGGTGATAGATGTGATGGCCTTTCAGCATCTGACAAAGGTTGCCTATACTTAATATAAGATTCTGATTTTACCCTTTCGATACTTGTGTTTACAAACTAATCAAGACTTGATTAAATTGTTGAGTATGATTTCCATCATTTTCTATATATAATTTTCCTTAAAGCTTCTAATCACTTGTAGATGCTAGCACCAATAAGCTTGAAGAGTCTTCTTCTATTTCTACAAGGATACCCAAGCCAGCGATGATGGAAACACCAGTTAATGATGTGCTCCAAAGTGAACTGCAAAGGTTAACAAGACAAGAGGAAATTATGAGAAAATTTTCCAAAGCTCTGTGGTCCGTTTTGAAGCAGTATAAGCAGAAACTTATTGTAACAAACTATCTTTCACTCTTCCAATTTTCATCGTTCCTTTGTGTTTTTTTACCTTTGCATGACAAAGAACGACAAAGCCATTCTGGCCTGTGGTTTATATCAATCTTCACCATCCTAATTTTTGCAAACTTAAATTTAAGACTTTATTTTATATAATAACAAAAATATCTTTCGCTGTTTTTTGTAACTCTTTCTTTTATCCACCTGTGGTTATCTGGACGTCAAATTGTCTCAGGAGTCGGAAAATAATGTGCAACATCTGACAGAGACATTGTCGAGGAATGCTCTCCAGATAATGGAGCTTACGAAAGAACTGGAAAGACTAAAATCCTGCTGTTCATGCCATAAGGTTTCTCCAGTTAGTGAAGCAAGTAGCTCTGAAATGGAGTTTGTCCTTAATCGTGCTGGAACTAGGATGGAAATACCTTCATATGAAGTAAGCTTAAGTACTTATGTTCAAATTTTCATAACAAGGGTACTCTTACAGTAAGTTTCTACATGATGACTTGTTTCCTCCTAGTGCTTCTTTTTAGTTTTTATCCAGAATTAATTACTTGATGAATTCTTTTTTTATTTTTTTTTACCATAGATTCAAATCTTTTGTATACAACATCACATTTGTGCTTCAAATTTCAAAGTAGTTTCATGATACAACACCTGTTTCTTGATTCTTCTTCAAGGTGCAAAATTAAGATTTGATTTGTTTTTGAAAATTTGAAGACAAATATTTTGTCATATATTTGAGATGTAGTTGCTCTTAATATTAAAAAAATGACAAATGATAGACTGCTATGAAAGTCATTTGAAAGGGAAATCTTCTACTATTACTTATTTGCTTTCTGTCAAACACACTCATTCTGACTTGATAAACTAAGTATGCATTGAGAAAACTGGAAGTGCCAAGTGTCAAACGTCATAAATGTTATGTTTCGGCGAAGTGGAAAACGCAAATACATCACACATCGCATTTACTAGTGCAGATCATTTGTTTGCCATAAAACATACTACTATATGATTATAACATTTAAAAATTAAGACAGGATCATTTGGCATCAAATCACACCAAGAAGACGTCAATAACAATGGTTGGCTACAATAGTGCTGTATCAACACTCTAACAGTGCTCATCAAATATTAGTATTCATCACAGTTTTACCATTAAATTTCAATTATGAAATAAGTCGTGCACTAGCATCTAGGGAGTCACGTCCTTTAATTTACTACAGAAGTTTCAAATTTTAGGCTAAAACTCAGAATTTGTGTTCTAATTCTGTTCTCCTTCCTTGCTAAATCAGAACTCTCACCGGAAAAAAATCCACTAGCAGCTTCTCCCTTTTTCCATGTCTCCTTTTGCAGTAGTCAAAACAAAGGTTGTTGCTGTCAACTATATGGAGAGGAGAGGAAATAGGGTGCATGAGTTTGTAGATAAATATTCCTGTGTTCCAATTTGTCCTTTTAAATTTAAATATCTTCTCAAAGTTAACCTAAATGAGTTAAAAAGGTCAACCCTGTTATGCACTTGATATATATATATATATATATATATATATAGTACAAACCTTGTACCAATATTAGGTCAGATCAACATGTACCTTATGTATTGGATAGTTCAGACCAAGGTTCTTAAAACCGATCTAAACCAATTGATTTTTCTAGTTTAGACCGGTTCGGATTGGTCCGATGAGTCCGGAGTCCGAACCATGGAAATAGAGCAGTGGAGCATGGATTGAACGACAGCGGGAGAAGGAGAAGGAAGGAGGAGGAAGAGAAGAGGAGAGGAAGGCGGGTGGCAGTCATGAGTGGCGAGGTTCGAGGTTCTTCTTTCTCTTTCTCTTTTTTTTTTCTTCCACTGCTCTGCCCCAGCTCCACTGGATCTTCGTTCGGTATGACCGGATGTACCGGTCTGATCGGACCAGATTTTCAAACATTTGTATTAACTAGTTCAGACTAGTTTTTAGATCTATGCTACAAACTTATTTGGTTGGAACCATGATGCAAATATCTATTTCCATGTGAAATTTTCATGTACTTGTAACCTTGGGATTTGAAAACTTCCATACTACCTGGAATAGCTTGCTTGTATGGGTTTCAACATGGATGCAAACATGAAACATATTAAACCAGTAAACCTACAGCCCATGTGTTAAATGATGGTACAATTAGTATCGACTTTGTTAGAGTTTGGGTTGTTATTTTAGTCTTAACGGGTTTGGATCTCCCAACCCGTTAGCATTATGTTAAGTACTGTGTAACCCTAATGCAATAGTAATTTTTTCGTGATTTTCACCTCAACTTGGTATCAGAGGAGGATCCGCGTGTCTCTGCCGACTCGTTGCTTTCGCTCGTTGCCACCATCCCCTTCCCACACCTCCTCTCCATCTTCTCTTCCTATCTACACGTCTTTGTGCTCTGTTGAGGGTCAGGCGGGCCTCCTCGCGCATGGCGCGGTGAGTCGTTGGCCTTGGGGAAAGGCCACGAGATGCGTCATGCTTTCCCCTTCCGCCTTCTATCGTCCGATCTCTGTGTTGAAGATCAGTGCCTGATCTTCTAGCTTCCGTCTGGCGCTCCGTTGGTGATCCTCTCTTCTTTGGCTGCTGTATGGGACAGCCTTTCCGCCCGCCTTCCGCTGGTGAACTCACCTTCCACCTTCCGCTGGTGACCGCCTTCCGCTGGTGACCACCTTCTGCTTGTGAACCCGCCTCCCGTCTTCTGCTGGTGATTCATGTAGACGACCACCAGTCTTCACATGAGCCGCTACTTCACTCTTTTGGTCTCGTGGATTCGTTCTGGTCGCGGCTTCGTTCCTGTTGTGGGGCTTCTCACGCGCGATGGAGCTTTCCTATTATGCAGTTCGAGTCGCCTCTATCAGCCTTTCACTATGCTCAAGCAGCTAAGTTCCTCCTTTTTTTACTGCCGCCGTTGTTGTGTTGTTTTTTTTGTTGCTGCCGGGAGGCTGTTAGTCTTCTCTATATCTCGTATTCTATCATGGATTCTTTCTCCTTTGCTGTGGATATTAAGCCCAGCAATAACTTTGGTGCCACTATTGTGAAATTTGATGGTTCAAATTTTCCCTAATGGTCTCAATCTGTTCGTCTATTTTTGGGATCTCATGGGAAAGAGAATCATCTCACCCAAACACCGCCTCCCACCACCGATCCTACTTATGAGGTGTGGCATCGGTCGGATATGACTGTGTTAAATCTTCTGATGCACAACATGGATCCCAAAGTGGGCTCTACTATTATGTATCATCGGACTACTAACTCCGTCTGGGAGTTCTTGAATAGTCCTTATGCGTCTCGGCAGAACCTCAGCCATGTTTTTCGTCTCTATGAAGAGATTATTAATTTACAACAAGAGGACCGCTCCTTCCAAGAAACTTACGCTCTGTTACAGGGCAAATGGGATGAACTTTGCCAATATCATCTTGCGTCCTCTGATATTGAAGTGACCCTACGCCAGCGGCAGGAATTCCTGGTGGCCAAATATTTGTCTTGCCTAAATCCTAAATATTGAGCGTTGAGTTCTCAGCTGTTAGTGGACTCTACCATCACTACTCTTCAGGAGGCTTTCTCACGGTTGTTGCGGGTCACTGCTTCATCTCAGCCCCGAGACAACCCTAGTGCCTTAGCGGCTTCTCCTGCTCCTCCTACTATGTCTCGTGGACGGTCTTCTGGTCGTGGCCGGGGTCGTGGAAGGGTGTTTCCTCCATGTTCTCATTGTGGTCGCACTAACCACACCCCAGACCGGTGTTGACAAAAGTTTGGGCATCCCTCTGCTCGGGCTGCTGTTACTACTGATACGCGTTTCTTTGGGCCTTCTACTCCTTCTCCTGAGTCCGAGACTGTTACTATATCTGCTGCCGAGTATGCTCGATTCCTTCAGTCGGCTTTGAGTTTCGCTCCTTCTAGTTCTACCGCCGGATCTTCTACGTACGTGGTAGCTTCCACTCCGGTATCGGGTACAGCTACTCTTGCTTCCCTTGGGTCTTCTTGGATAGTTGATTCTGGTGCCTATTCTCACATGACAGGTAACCGCTCGTTGTTTGTTACCTTGTCCACCGGTGGTGTCTATCCTCCAGTGTATATCGCTGATGGCATCCTCCGGTGTATATCGCTGATGGCTCTCTTGTTCCTGTCATGGGTGTGGGCACGGTTCTACTTTCCTCTACACTTACGCTTTCCCATGTTTTGTATATACCTTCCTTTCCCGTTAATCTTTTTTCTGTTCGTGCTTTTGTCACTCAATGTCAATGTAGTGTTACATTCCTGCCCTCTCATTGTCTGTTTCAGGACCTCCGGACGAAGAAGACGATTGATGGGGGGTCTAGCAAGGGCGGTGTCTACACACTCACGGCTTCCCTTCCATCTCAAGCTCTTTCATCTACTGTGGTCTCTCCTGCGCACTAGCACTACCGTCTTGGTCATCCGTCTCCTCCTCGTCATCAGCAGCTTCTGTCTCTCCCGTCGCGTCCCACCATTCCTTGTGATGCTTGCGAACTGGGTAAACATCATCGTGCATCCCTACCCTCGGTGTCTACTACTCGACATTTGCATCTTTTTCACCTCATCCACTCGGATATCTTTGGTCCTAGTCTTGTTCCTGGTCGTGATGGTCACAAGTATTTTGTAACCTTTATTGATGATTTTTCGCGTCTATGTTGCTGTTATGTGTTGCTTAAACGGTCTGAACTTTTTGATGTATTTTGCAAATTTTACGCTGAAATTAAAACTCAGTTTGGTGTTTCCATCAAAGTTTTGCGGTCTGATAATGCTCTTGAATACTCTAGTACGGTGTTCAATTCTTTTTGTGCCTCTCATGGTATCCACCTGTAGTTATACTTCTTCTCAAAATGGAGTAGTTGAATGCAAAAATCGTCATCTTCTTGATGTGGCTCGTACCTTGTTGTTTCACATGCAGGTTCCGCGTTCTTTCTGGCCCGACGCTGTTCTTACCGCCTCCTTTCTTATTAATCGTGTTCCTACTCCGGTTTTAGGTGGTCGCTCGCCTTTCTCTCTTATCTTTCCGTCCAAGAAACCATTCTCTCTTACTCCTGTTTTTGGGTGCCTTTGTTATGTCCATGTTCTGGGTCCTGGATCTGACAAGCTCTCCTCTCGGGCTACGCGGTGTGTTTGTCGGGTATTCCCGGACTCAGAAAGGATACCGTTGTTTTGATCCCTCCATTGGTCGGACCTTTACCAGTATCGATGTTACTTTTGATGAGTTTCACCCTTTCTTTTCATCTGTCCGGGATTCTTCGTCTTCTTCGTCTTTGCTTCCGGTGTCTATTCCTCTTCCTCCTTCTTCTCCTCTGGTTAGTTCGCGTTCCTCCATGGTTCCTTTACAGGTTTACAGCCGCCGCCCTCGGCCTCTTCCCGCCATCTCTCCTTCACCGGTTGCTCCTGACGACGATCTTCCCATCGCCTTGCGCAAAGGCAAGAGGTCCACCTCTCGCTTCTTTCTTTCTCATTATCTTTCCCTTAGTCAATTATCTCCATTATACCGTGCCTTCTCTGTTGCCTTGTCTTCGTGTTCCTTGCCCTCTTCCTCTGTACAGGCTCTCCTTATACCCGAATGGAAGCGCGCTATGGACGCTGAGATGACGGTCTTACGCGCTCGCCACACCTGGACCCTTGTGCCTCCTCCACCTGGGGCTCGGGTTGTTCCCTGTCGGTGGGTCTTTGCCATCAAGTATCATTCCGATGGGTCTGTTGCTCGCTATAAGGTTCGGCTCGTTGCGAACGGCTTTTCTCAGGTTTATGGCCTCGATTATCATGACACTTTTTCCCCGGTGGCTCGTCTCAATTCGCTCCTTACTCTTGTTGGCCCTCAACTGTCGGTGATCTCTTCACCAAATGGATGTCACCAATGTCTTCCTTTATGGTGATCTCTCCGAGGAAGTTTATATGGAGCAACCTCCAGGCTATGTTGCTCAGGGGGAGATGGTATGTAGACTATAAAAGTCAATTTATGGACTTAAGCAGAGTCCACGAGCGTGGTTTCAAACCTGTCACAAATAATGACATCAGCTGGGTTTCATCACAGTCAAGCTGATCATTCTATGTTCATCCTTCGTTCTGAGCGTGACATTGTTGTCTTGGCTGTCAATGTTGATGATATGCTACTTACCGGAAATGACACACAAGGTATTGAGAAAACTAAATTACACTTACAGTCCCATTTCTCCATAAAACATCTGGGTACTCCACGGTATTTTTTGGGGATTGAAATAGCCTACAAACAAAGATGTATCTTCATGTCCCAAAGGAAATATGCTTTAGATCTTCTTGAAGAAACTGACATGAGTGACTGCAAGCCAGTCGATTCTCCACTAGTTCCAAATCAGAAGTACAGCACAAGTGTGGATTCTAAGTATGTGGATGCAACAAAATACCGGCGGTTGATAGGGAAGCTTAACTATCTCACCGTCACCAGGCCCGACATTTCCCATGCTGTCGGCATTGTTAGCCCGTTCATGCAACAACCAAAACAATGTCATTGGGATACTGCCAACGGATAGTTCAGTACATAAAGGGTCTCCTGGTCAAGGATTGAGATATTATCAAAATGAACATACTCGGATTGAGGCTTATTCCGACGCTGACTACGCCGGAATTGTTGAGGATAGAAAGTCAGTTTCGGGTTTTTTGCACTTACCTTGGTGGTAATCTAGTAACATGGCGAAGTAAAAAACAAAATGTGGTGGCTAGGTCTAGTTGCGAAGCTGAATACAGAGCTATGGCACACACGGTCTGCGTGATGATGTGGTTAAAGAATTTTTTGTTTGAATGCGGGATCGATTCTCCCAGTCCAATGAACATGTTCTGTGATAATCAAGCAGCTATATTTATTGCCAACAATCCTGTGTTCCTTGAACATACAAAACATATTGAAGTGGATTGCCATTTTATCAAAGAAGTCATCACAAAAAATCTTGTGCGCACTCCGTACCTGAGGTCCGAAGATCAGATCGCTGATATCTTTACAAAGTCCCTCGGACCTGCAAGACTTAATCTGTAACAAGTTGGGTTTAATTAATATTTTTGCTATAGCTTGAGGGGGAGTGTTAGAGTTTGGGTTGTTATTTTAGTCTTAACGGGTTTGGATCTCCCAACCCGTTAGTATTATGTTAAGTACTGTATAACCCTAATGCAATAGTAATTTTTTCGTGATTTTCACCTCAACTGACTTATACACAATATATGTCTAACCGAGGGTGATGGAGCTACTATAGGTGGGAGGGTCCTTAAAGCCGTACTCTAAGGGATTACACAATGCCGCGAAAACGGAAGAGGGTCTTTAGACGAGGGAAGTGAAAAGCACTTCGGAAATGCGGGGAAACACTAGGAAGTACGAAGAAATCAGTGTCGAGTTCGATCGGGGCAACATAATTGCAAAAAGAACACAACGGCACTCAACTACAGAATGTAACTCACTAACATCGTAGCAATTTTGCGCACTCACGCCGCAGATTTTAAGCTCAGCACGTCGCAATAGGGTACCAGCGGATTCGCAGCGCACAGCTCGCACGCCTGTGCGCTTGAAAGACACCAAAGAACAATACGGAACGTCCACGTCTCCGGCGTACGAATACTCGTGGAGAAAGGGAAACCACAATGGAATTATAAGAGCACAACGAAGTGAAGAAACAGGCGAACCTGACCCACCACGAAGGAGGGGATTTACTTCTTTGAAAAGCTGGAAACGGAACAACGTGGAATCGAGGCACCGGCCTCGACCCGGAAACTCTGAAGGCGAAGCTGCTCTTTGACTTCTACAATGCTGGAGGTTCTCAGCTCACCAGGAGTACTCTACCACCAAGAGAACTAAGGGAGAATGCTGGCCAGTCCCTCTCTTTTATAAGATAAGGAGGGAAAACAAGACAAAGGGGACAACATCTCTACAACTAACAACCAAACAGTGGTCAAGCTGCCACAAAAAGACAAAACAGAACATAATCCTACCAACTACCATCTACTCCTACAGGGGAGCAGGTCCTTTGATTCTTCAGCGTACTAGGTGGCTGCGACGACGGTTAGATGTGCTCAGAGCACATCGCGACAAAGCAGCAGAATTTCGAAGTACTGGGCTGCGTAATGATCGTCGCGGCCTTCTCTTGGGCCGTGTTGCTGATATGGTTGTGAGGCTCATCTGGAATTGGGCTCTTTGGGGGCTGGTTTGTCGCATCCTTGGGCCGGATCACTTCGGTGTGGATGGAGAGTGGGCTGATAACACCCATGAAGCGGTTCGGTGGGTGAGATGGGCGTTGGGATCGTCGTACTTCTACGTTGTTGGGCCCCTTTGGATCTTCATGAGCTGGGGCAACATGGTAGGGTGGGTTGTACACGTCGAAGTGGGGTCGTCGGGGCAGTTCTACAGCTTCAGGTGGTTGTCTGCAGGAGTCACGGGGCGTGACTTTTGTCGCTGGGTGACCCGAGGAATATTCTGTGGAAAACTGTCCGCAGGAGCCACGGGGTGTGACTTTCGTCCCTGGGTGACCCGAGGAACATTCTATGGAAAACTGTCCGCATGAGTCACGGGGCGTGACTTTCGTCACTGGGTACCCCGAGGAACATTCTGTGGAAAATTTTTGGGGCACCATTGGGGTCAGATCTTCCCCTTCTTTCATGTCGTATGCTCCTGCATCAGAGGGGGTACTAAATCCAATAGCTAGGGATCTAGTTATTGAATTTTCTTTAAAAAAAGGTTCCAATGACTAGACTCAAATCTAGTCTTTTGTCTTTGTTTTGTAAGGGGAGAGGGATTTCTCTATATAAACCCTAATTTCCTACCATTTCAATCACAACTTTTTTAATTAATATTCTATAGCACATAGAAGCCAAAATGTTGATCTGAAATCATATATGAAAAATGTCTAAACATGTAAAAATTGATTAACATATGGTGTTTTTTCTCTCTATATATATTTTCTATTTTAGTTTATTTTCAATGCTGAACACCTAAAAATTAATTAATTTCATTCTTTTGCATGTTTAGATGGAGCAAGAGACCAAAACCGGGTTGAATTGTTGTATTGTTTATCCACACAAATCAATTTACTGTTATGTAGTGGTCTAATAAGGGGGATCGGCTTATTAGTTTGGGTTGTTATTTAAAGCCATATTGTCAACTACCAATTTGGTATCAATATTGACTAGTTTAGACTTTAGGCCCAAAAAATGATTTCATTTTTTGTTTATTGTATCAATCTAGTCTAAAAATGGATAAGATTTTCTAATGCCAACTTCGGATTTAAAAACTGAACTTGATGGTATATATTAGTCCGAGATGGTACTAGTATCGATTTGATACACATTACTCTAAGACAGACAAATAGATGTTGATGTCAACTACTGTTGCAATTTAAATACATTATTTGCCCAAATTCAAATTGAAATCTTTCAAAGGTGGTGAAGGTATATAAGTGAACATATCATATTATTTTTAAATTTTCTTGCTTTTTGCAAATTTGTTGATGTTAACAAATTTTTTTACCAGACTGGTACATGGTGTCACGCTAGTAAAGGGGTTTAATTGAACTCAACCTTGCTTTAAAACCTAATGGTTTTGTCTTTGGAACTAACTATTGTAATTAAACCCTGCACTGAGGTAAGCAAAAGAATTGAAAATAAGCACACATATGAGGGATGGCTGTGATCACCTTTGCCGGCTAGAAACTGACTGTAAGCTCTTACAATACGAAGCCAAGGGCATCACTTAATAATTTGATAAATACAAAGGTCATCCATAGAATGAAGCTGCAAGGTAAGTTTAATGAATCCCTTAAAAATATTCTCACCTTTTAAATGAAAGTGAAGAAAATTGATACTAGACAAGTAAATAGAAGTTATAAAAGTTCTCAACTAGTTGGATCAATCACTGGTGAATAAAATGATGGAATGCTAAATTCTAAACATTAACTAAGACATTTATCTAATTTATAACAGGGTGGAATACTTATGAATTACGTTCTCAACATTTTTGCAGAATCCTGCAATTACTCTGGCGAAGGAAGTTGATCTGGGGATTGATGTTTGTGTTGTTTTAGAAGATCAACTCGATGCAAACCGAGCAGGTTGAAATATGTAGTCTACGTTTTTTTACTGTTCAGCACGAAGTTGCTTTCAGTGGATTCCTATTGACAACTCTTTAACTATACAACATTTGCAGTAATTACCAATAGCATGAGGCCCATTGTGCAGGAAAATGTGCTGCAGGTATTGAAAATGATTATTCCTCATGAAATCTCTTGTTTGCTTTGTAAAATGCCACATCGGCAATAATATGTTTGCATCGATGATACTGCAGATGCCTATATTTCTACCTTAAATCTTCTGGTAAGTGTTTGCGATCAAATCTTGTAACACTGAAACTTCTTTCTCTCTCTCTCTTTTTTTTTTTCAGATTTCTTCTTCTCAAGCTGCAAAGTTGATGGCCAATGATCAAAACTTTGGCTGGCAAAATCATCAGGTTAAAAAGTAATTTATAGCTGAGGAATTTGGAAGGAGGATCATAATAATTTCAAATATCTTCATTTATCTTATTTTAATCAATCAATGAACCAGAATGTTTTGCAATGATTTAAGAAATATTAACCATATCACACAAAATAGAATAGTTGTTCTAATTTTAAAACAAATAGCAGTAAATAAAAATCAAAGTATATTGTGACACTAAGTTCTTGAGCACAAGAAATCTGACATGAGAGTTCCACATAGTTGTCACATACATGTTCATATAATCTTACTAACAATATAACATGTTGTATTTGACTAAAGAAACTCTAGATCAACTAATATAGGCTTAAGCTTGTTGAAGTGTTAACATATGAAAAAGAAAACAAAAAACAACAAGATAACATTCCATTATATGATTTTATTGCCATTAATTTAGGCTTAAGCTTTTTGTTATTTAGGATAATCAAATTAAGAGGTCAGACTTCTTATTAGGTAGGTCATAACGAAATATTTAGTCATTTTCCTATATCATCAAGACGAGCAAAATGTTACAACACAATTATCAAAATCTTCAACTTCATCTTGCTTGGATGGTTCACCTAAAGTGTCAGGCCTGGGTCAGGCCGGTTCGGCCCAATCCAAGTCCAGGCCCACAACATAGAGAAGCCCAGTGAGCGGCGAAATCCGTCAACATTGGATGTTGACCTTGGCACTGTTTCCTCTGCTCCCAAATCAAACGCACGGACGCGGCGATGCTGCAGACGCGTCGTCCGCGGCAGAGACGCCGCGAGCTTCGGAAGCAGGCTTCGAACGCGGACTCGAAGCATGGCACTGGCAAGGGATTCGGGCAACGCAGAGATGAGCTCCGAAGGATGCGGGCGGCATGGCGACGTGAGGACTCCGGACGACGCGGTCGACGCCGAACGAAGCGGACGTCGAGCGGAGTTCTTCGGAAGCAGCAGAGGCTCGAGCAAAGACGAGGGAGCAGCGATGGCGGCGTCTCCGCGACGCCCGGACGCGAAGGACGCGGTCGATGCTCGGATGCGGAAGACGCGGACACAGGAGGGCACGAGCGAAGGCGGCTGCCCTATAAAGCGTGCAACAGAGTACGGAAGAGGGTGCGCAGAGGCGACACCACGGAGGGAGGAGCGCGCGACGGAAAGCGGCTCCTTCCCGGCGGGTCGGGGAGGACGCCCCTCCAGGGCGAAAGCCTTTACCAAGCGGTGAGCTTGAGAGAGAGCCGGCGACGATGAGTGTCGAGGCGAGACGATGTGAGCGGCGGCGACGCCGACACTGAGAGGGAGAGAGACGAGAGGTGAGGGAGGAGTTTTGTAGCTTGATTAACGAAGGAATAAAAGCTTTCTTCTCCATCTTCCCCGTCTGCTTCCTCTGTTCTGGACTTCTCCACGCGGCGGCGGCAAAGTCCGGCGACGCTTCACGCGGCAGCAGGCGGCTGTCTCGGGTCGGCGACGAGGCTGAGACGCAGGCGGCGTCTCTCCCTTGCCGACCTCCTTCCTTCTTCGACGAGCGAGGAGACAACGAACGCCGGCGGCGCTCGGCTTCGGCAGACGACGCAGCGGCGTCGAACGGACGAAGAAGACGACGTTCGATTTGGCGGCTGACGCAAGCGAACGTCAGCGACGAACGGGTCAAAATTGGCGGCGCGAATTCGAAATCGAATTCGATTTCGCGTGCGACGTCAGCGTGACGTCATCGGAGGAAACCGAGTTCGCGGCGGAGAATTAATTGGTTGCTGACGTCATCGTGACGTCAGCAAGGGCGATTCGGCGGACGAGTTCAAACAGTAAAATCAGATTAATTTGGTCATAATTTTGACTTCGGTCAAAATTAGAAAAGAGGTATTTTGATTTAGGGTTTTGGTTTTAATCGGTTCCTTCCGGATTTCTCGAATTAGGGTTAGGGTTTTCAAATCCTTCCTTGAGTGAATTGTAATTTGGGAAGAAAAATTGAGCGTGAACTAGGGTTTTGAATTTGGGGACGAACTTAGGTCCGGAAACCCTAGCGCGATCGCGTTCCGGTGTTCCGCCGGACGGCTCTGAGACAACGGATAAGCGTTGTTTTTAGACCGTTCCGACCGGGGCGTGACATAAAGGATCCACAACTTAACCTCAATGGTATCGAGGTTTTTCGTCATGTTCTTCTATATTTAAGATGCAATAAGGATGTTGATAATTGATATGAACTCAACTATGACAATGAAAAGGGCTCAATGCTAGAATGCCATATTAAAATCATGATGTATATGTTCTTGTCTCTTAATGTTTTATGTGGTTCTAATAGAGCAACATCTTACTCATTGGATGATTCTTACAAGTTTAAAAGCCTGTCTTCTATAAGTTGCACCTTGGACATATAATGTAATTCCTTTAGTTCAACTATGGCCACACATTATTAGCTTTTGTAGCTCATTTGGAAATGGTTTTTCCAAAATGTGTTTGCAATCTAAATCAGAGTTAGTTTTACTTTTGGAAAAAATATCATCAGATTTGCTACGTTTACCATATACTACTGATAATTTGTTGCACCTGTTATATCTTATATCTTATATTTGTTAGTTCATCAAGGAGCAATGATTGAAGTTGTTAACAAGGTCTTGGGACCAAATACCACATTTATAAATTGTCTTCTTGCAAATAAAAATCTTATCTTTCACTTATTTTTATTTACTTCCATGAATCTTGAATTCTTAGCATAAATATTTTATTGATTTAATTCCATTCAGTTTGTCTTTTAGTTTTGTGCATCCGATAACATTGTTGTAATATCTTTATTTGACAGTCACCGTATCCAAATCTAGCAGATGTTCATCATGTCAAATCAAATGATAAATATGGTGCAGGCAGAGTTCTAAAAGAGAAAAATAAGATTGTTCCGAACTCTTCCAAGGCTGGTAAACCAAAGAGGTCGGTTGCTTAAATGTCAATATTTCCAAATATTAGCAGTCTTTTTATTGGTCCGCAGAAGCTGTATTCTTGTTATCTATTTTTGATTTTGTCTAAATTAGCTGCGTTGGAAGGGTAAATTGTAGTATAACCCGGCTTGGCGCTGCATCTCTGTGTTTTCTTGTCATATTGTTAGAGGTCTTCCAAACTACTTGAATTGGCTTGCCATCCACATAAATTATGGATAATTGTGCACTATAGCGGGAGCATCATATCTACTCTGCACGTCACCAAGCATGAATCATCATATCTACTCAACAATGTAAAATGGACGAGTTAGCTGACTATTTTTTCTACACAAACTGTGATGCAGTACAGGCTGACCTCCAGTTGTACTCATTCTGAAGCAAATGTGATGCGGCAATGCTGATGTTGTTTATTTATTTCTTTTCTCTGTTATTGTCTTTTATTAAGATATTGAAGATTTTCTAAAGATGTTCCAAAGTGATTCGTTTGACTATAAGTTTTACCGTATTTTTAACTTTACCTTCAAAATAAATTTTACTGCATAAACACCAAACTGAGAGATACATGTCGTTTTGACACTCCTGCAGGAAGTTACTTCCAGCATCAGCCATGCTTCTGAAGGAATTGAGTGGTCTTGATATGGAGGTTGCTAATATGGTTGTACCCAAAATTTCATTCGAGTTTTGAATGAATTATTTTTTTATTGAAATCATTAACCACATTCATTTCAGTACGTGCTTCATATGATCAAAGTTTCATTAAGTTTGTGGTATGCACAAGCAATCAATGAAAATGAACAAGAATCTACTGCATTTTCATTACCAATATACTTTGTTGGATATAGGAAGTTTGTATTTCTCGTGCATGCTCTAACTGCTTGTTATTGTTGAACTCGATTTATAATCAATTCAGAGGATACTAGAGAGAAGACAAGTGAAGTGAAACAAGGAAGTTCTCAGAACTGTGTTTCACTGTTCAATCTATTAAGGAAGCAATCTTGAAAGAATGCCAATCGAAGATCTGCAATTTAGATTTCCTAGTTCAACTCAGCCGCTTCGAATGCCCGGTATCACAGGATATGCATGCCAACGGCGATCTTCTGCATTGCTTGCTGCGGATTTTTATTACAGAGAACATTGCATTGATCTGTAGGTTCATGTAGTAGCTACGTCATAGAATTTAGATAAATGAAATTACAATATTATCATGTGAAATCGACAACTGCGATATGGCCCTAGAAATGTACGAAGGGTCGTGTTATTTACATTGTTGTGCTCGTTCAAATAAATTGATGGTTAGATCATTGTCTTCAGCAGGGGAACTGTAACATGGAGACATGGAGTTTAGATTACACCAAATTTAGAAGAATGTTTTTTTTTTTTGCAACTACAGCTGATGATAAAAATCGTTTTCGGTTCTTTTGCCCATGTTGCCACTATTGAATCTGTAATCACCTGCTCCAGTGTAAAAATTGCTCTAGCTATCCTTCAAATTGTACCCTTCAATTCACAAATATCAATGGTCAAGGGCCGCACCTTAGCACCAATCTGTCTTTTTTAAATTTGAATTGTCAGTTAAACTGGACTTATTCAATAATTGTGAAGGATGCTTTTATTGTCACGGGTTTTTAAATGTTTTTGCTAAAAATAATTTGAAGTTCTACAACTAGAGTGATTCAGAATTTTTATCGAGTTTTTAAAAATTGAAGAAAATGTTTTATTAGCTGTAGTGGAATTTTAAAATATTATATTTATTTTAGTCATAAGATTGGATGCGTGCAATAACAAACACTTTAGAGTTATTCAAAAATTTTCAATCAACTGAAGAAATAAAAATTTATAAAGTTAATTTCACTTGATGATGAGTAACATATTCTTTTTATATATAAAGTGATTTCACTCAATAGGATTACAATTCCTCTCATGTAATCAAGCTCTGTGCATGAGGCATTTGTTTATAAATTTGAATAACAATTTAAAGCTAGAAAGATTATAAATTTGAATGACAATTTGCAGCAAGAAAGATAGTGTAGATAGTGCCACCTCCTAAACTTTATAAAGGAAATATAATTATGATTTATCTGCAACCTAGGTTGACTCTCTAACAAGATAATGGCATTGCAATGGAACACGTGTGAATTCATTCTTGACGTGAGATAAAAATGATCCTACATTGTCAAAAGATTTTTTATTTATTTGCATTTTTTTAAACTTAACTTGTCCAAAAAACTAGATCATATTTTGAGAAAATTAGTATTTCTTTAACTTGATACATTATATCGGTCAGTAAAAAGAAATGGTACATAGATAACTCATTAATCATTCCACTTCTTAATAATTTTCTAATTATAGAAATAATTAATTTTTAAAATCATTTAGGCTTAAATAACGCAATACTATTGTGCTTAACGCTTGCAGTAATATACAAATCACTATTATTTGATAATTTCAGATTCGTTCGTGCGAGGAACGTGAAGCATAGTAACGTTGGGGTCGCTTATAAACATTGGAACAATTCTTTGTTTTAGGGTTCTCAATCCGCTTGGCAAAAAATTATACGATCTGTTAACACGGCACAATTCAACACGAGATTTCGCGAATCTTAATTTAATATAATCATATTTCGGGTCAATTATCGTGTTGACCCATTTACGATTCACTAAAATTTATATTCGATCATATCATGTGATTAATCTGTCTAAATCATATATAATATATATTATATAATATTAATAATCTAAAGTCTAGACCCGAATCGAGTAGCTGAGTCACTGACTGTCTGACTACCCGTCACTGACTGACTTACGAGTTAAGATTTTCAAATGTCAAAACGAAACCGGAAACCCTACTTTATTTCCGCCGACTACCTGACTACCCATTTCTGCCGAGCGTCGCTCTCCACTCTGCCCCGACCCCGAGCTCTCGGCGTCCCGCCCGCTGTACACAATCGTCCGCCTTCGACCTTCCTCTTGAACCTTGCTTCTCTAGTCCACCGTCTGTCCCCAACCAGCTGTAGTCCCGAGTCCCATTGCCCCCGACCAACCGACCTGCCAGCCCTAGTTCTCAATATTCGGATCCATTTTCGCGCAGAAGCTCTCGGAAGGTGCTTCCTCTGCGCTTCAGGTAAAAATGCTTGCTGATCTCAACTCTCCCTCTTCGATTGACATGCTTTCATCCTCTTCCCTTTTTCTCGATCTACTACCTCGCTTCTTCCTTCCTTCAGGCAAGATGCGGAATCTCGGATCGGCAGTGTTTTGTGCTCTGATTTTCATGCTCCTGTCCATCTCTGAGACTGCAACCATCAGGCCGATCTCCAATGCTCATCGATCCGCCGGGCTCAAGCTGTTCGTTCGTTGTAACTTCGGTTTAGTGTTCTGATGCCATCTGTTTGCTATCCATTCTCAGTAAAACCTACTCAATTGCTTCGTGCAACACAAGTTACAGTTAAGAATTGGACAGATTGAGTTAGGCTTTGTTCAAAGTTTCTTATTCTCTTTAGTTACAACTTTATTGTTTATTGGCTGGTTCCACTTTAAATTTCTACTATCGATTTTTTTTAGACTTTGAAGGTTTCGGACCGTTGAATTGAAGTTTCACCCTTATGGGGGTACCTCTACCTTTTGTCATTCCTTTTTTTTTTAAAAAAAAAAAAGTGAGAAACATTCTTAGCTTATATATTGCAACAATCTGAAGGACCTTGCGGCTATAAACAATGATTATTTGGGCTTCCTACCTTGTTAAAGCAGAAAAAAAAATACCCTAGAATTTTAGCTTGGTATTGATTGCATGCAATTGACAAACTTTGTGGCACGGAACCATTATAAATTTTGAATTGCTACTTCAATGATTATGTTATTACTGTAGTATTTCCCATCATTGACCAAATTCTATTTATTGTGCATCTGTATTAGAACTTCATATGAACCACAGCTTGATGTGCTAGGAGCAGATATGTATTTATAGGAATATTATATTAACCATGTCAATATCTAAACAATTTCAAGTGATAACTAATTTTTAATTTGGTTGATGGATAGACTTAGCAAATTTTTAATGCTAATGCAACTGCCGTTTGTTTGAACATCAAGGAAGATTATTTGTTTTTCTTTTCAGTGGACGTTGCATAGATAGTCTTTGACTGTTTTAGTAGGACTTTAAAATTAGTTTATGTAAGGGAACTTGGCTAGTGTCTTATTCTAGAGAAAGGATATTTTTGCTTATTTTTCTGCTTGTAATATGCAGGTCTTTTGTGCTCATAAGATCTAGCCTTTGTATATTTGGATTATTTTCTTATCCTAAGGAATGCTTCGGTGAATTTTCTTTTCAATTTTTGTCAAGATTTTGCTTGATATAATATTTGCATTTCACGTATTTGTGGAAATATTTTTCCAAATCTTCTAAGGTGGCAATATCATATATTTAATTTGTATTTTGATTTGCAGCTTAGAGGAAACATATGAAGTAGTAAGAACGTTTCAAATACTTGGTGTTGGGAATATTCCTGATATAAGTTATGCTACATGTCTAGGTTTTATAAGCAAATTCAAGTCATCATCTTCTAATCTTAAGGACTTGTTTGATGTACTTAGAGTAAGCAACATCTTGACATGCCAAATTGATTCTCTCACACTCAAGGTACCTTGCTGTCAGTGGCTTATTTGTATTGCGAATATCTCTGTTATGTGTTTAGTAATTCTTCATAGACGCTTTTGCTGAATGCTTGTACTGCTTCATTTCTTTTTGGTTGTTGCATTAGAACTTCAAGCTTTCATAAAAGGCACAGATTCATTAATGGATTTATATCACTCTGGCCTTGGTTTGCATCATATCAAGGTTTGTTTTTGCTTGATAATGAGATAAAGTACCTTTTTATATTGTACCATGTAAAAATCTTGGCTCTTTAATTCAATACATCTCTTAATACAGGAGCAAGGCTTTGGTATTATTTTGCTTGATTCTAAAAGTATTTTCCATTCCATAAAGGTGATTTGATTTTCTTTAGCACAATTTATATTCATCTTTATTCTTTTATATGTTCCCTTATGAGGTGAGTATGTGGCTAATTATGGAATGTTTGCATTTCCAGGCATTTTCCCAAAGTGAGGGAAAAAGGGAGGTATGATGCCAACAGTACTGAATTCAGTACATATGTTGTTGATATTGATTTTTTTTTTTATATTATTTGAATAAGAAGTGTCATGTATGTATTATATGTTTCAAATATATCATTCATGCATTTCATTTATTGTCTTCTAATATTGGTATAGGTATTACACTTGAGGTACCTGCTAGAGTTGTATCCTTAGCAGACACATAAGTGGATTAATCTAAGGTTGGACTTGAATATTCAAATTTTATATTTTTTAAACATCATCAGGTCTTTATCAACGTAATATTATAATTTTTAATTTATTAACTTATATATATCTGAATATTTGAGTTAATTGATCTTATGGTTTGTCACTTACTCTTATCCTATTGATTATTATTAATTAATCTTCACTGTAAACGTTAGGTTTCTTTAACCAGAGACTAATTGATTATCTCCGTCATGTAGTGTTCATTTATTATGAAACTATGATTAAAAGTGGGAGAAATCAAATGTTTACACGTCCCCTCTTAAGAATATATAAATTTAAAATATAATAATTTACTAAAATTATATTTTAAGATACAATATCATTTTTCTCTTTCAGAATTATGTATGTATGATATTTATCATTTGATTTGACGTGGTAAATACCTGCTAAATTTAGATCTGGTGGCTGTCAAATAAAGATATTGCAGCAATATTACTGCATGTACAAAGTAAAAAAAAAATATCATCAGATTTGCTATGTTTAGCTTATACTGCTGATAATTTGTTGCACCTGTTATATCTTATATCTTATATTTGTTAGTTTATCAAGCAGTAATGATTGAAGTTGTTAACAAGGTCTTGGGACCAAATACCACATTTATAAGGTGCTTCTTAACAAAAAAAAAATTGTTTCTTTCACTTATTTTTATTTACTTCCATGAATCTTATTCTTAGCATAAACATTTTATTGATTTAATTTCATTCAGTTTGTCTTTTGGTTTTGTATCTTCAGTATTTTTGCTGTAATATCTTCTTTATTTGACCGTCACCTTATCTAAATTTAGCAGATATTCACCATGTCAAATTAAATGATAAATATCATGCACGTAGAGTTCTGAAAGAGAAAAATGATATTGTAGCTTGAGTTGTAATTTCAGCAAATTATTATATCTTGTTTTTATATATTCCTAAATGGGAATGTGTAGGCATTTGACTTCTCTCACTTTCAATTATAGTTTCATAATGAATGAACACTGTATGACTGAGATGTTTAATTAGCTTCCGGTAAAAAATCTAGCATTTGTAATGAAAATCAGTTAATAACAATTAATAGGAGAATAGTGACGTGGCAAATTATAAAATCAATTAACTTAAAGATTCAGATATATATTAGTTAATAAATTAAAAATTATAGTATTTTGTTGATAAAAGACCTGATAATGTTTGAAAAATGTAAAGTTTGAATGTTCAAGTCTAATCTTAGATTGGTCCACTTTTGTGTCTGCCAAGGATATAACTCCAGCAAGTGCCTCAAGTGCAATACTTAAAGTAGCATTAAATGATAATAAATAAAATGCATGAATGATAAATTTGAAACATATAATACATATAGGACATTTCTGATTTACATCATATAAAAGAAAAGATCAATACCAGCAGCATATGTATTGGATTTAGTATTGTTGGCATCATACCTTTATCTTTCGTTACTTTGGGAAAGTTTGAAGTTATGATAAAACAACCTAAAAAATGAAGTAGTACAAGCATTCAGCAAAAGTGTCTATGATGAATTTCTTAACATATAACAGAGATACTCGCAATACAAACAAGCCACTAGCAGAACTTCAAAGTTTGAGAATTAATCTGGCATGTCAAGATGTTGCATAGTCTAAGTGTATCAAATAAGTTCTTAGGATTAGAAGATGGTGATTTTAATTTGCTTATAAGGCTTGGATATGTAATATGACTTATATCCGGAATGTTCTCAACACCTAGTATTTGAAGCGTTCTTAGTGCTTTATAAGTTTCTCTTATGACTAAAATAAATATAATATTTTAAAATTCCACTACACCTAATAAAACATTCTCTTCAATTTTTTAAAAACTCTGTGAAAATTCTGTGTCAATCCAGTTGTAAAACTTTAAAAAAAATTTAGCAAAAAAATTTAGAAACCCGTGAAAATAAGTAAGAGCATCCTCCACAATTATTGAATAAGTCTAGTTTAATTGACAATTTAATTTAAAGAAGACAGATTCATCTACATTGCTGCCAAAGTGCGCTCTTGACCATTGACATTGGAGAATTAAAAGGGTACAATTTGAAGGACCTGCAATTTTTACACGCTGCCAAAGTGCGCTCTTGACCATTGACATTGGAGAATTAAAAGGGTACAATTTGAAGGACCAGCAATTTTTTACACTGGAGCAGGTGATTACAGATTCGATGGTGGTAACATGGGCAAAAGAACTAAAAATGATTTTTATCATCGGCATCATCAAAAAGTGGCATGCCTATTTGACCATTAGTTTTCATATTCTAAACTTTATAGAACAATGTCAAAATTTTCATTCTAATGCTAAATATATGATCCTATGTGACAACACTAGGAAAGATTATTCTCTAAATATTTGCTGTGTGCTCAATTAGTCTTCTGCTTAGCTGAGTTTGAACCGAGGTAAGAAAGAGTTCTATGGCCCACGGAGACGAGAAATCTTCCAAGGAGTCCAAGTGCCTTCAGTGTTGTAAAGAGATCCAACTGTTCCATAAAGATATATGACAATTTAAGAGATTGCAAATATAGATCATAGAAAGCTCAAATGAGAAACTATGAATCACCTTCAACCAAAAGAGCGCATAGAGCAACAGAACAGCAGCAATGCCAGCATGGAAGAGTACGGAGAACAATGCAGGCACTGGTGGAGAAGGAAAGCCCTCCTAGACATAACAGCTGCAGCAGCACACCAAAACAGTTGGATACCATGCTAAGTGTGATGCTCCCGGGATTTAGCACAAATCCCAAAGCACACCGAGATGGAGCGATGGCGGGACCCCTCGTCATCAGTCGTGTTGGACGACTCGGATGTGCGATCGTGTCACTGAGGCTGACACAAGTCCATAGGGCGAGGGTCGCGTCAAACCACGGAGTGTGGGTTCACACGTGGATGTGGGCTTTTGGCTCGACCCATGGACCCCAGACTCCCTCGCACGAGCTTGCGAGCGTGCGCATCGAGGAGGGTCAACCGCGGGGCGATTCTGAGGTCAAATCGACCCCGAACCGGACCTTAACCACCTTCCAGGCTGAACTGAACCGGTTCAGCCGGTTCAGACCGGGCTACAGTGCCCGCGTATGCAGAAAGGGGAAAATTTCCCCTGTTCCTCGTCTTCGCTGGAAGCGGCGCCGTCCGCCGTTGATTCCGGCCAGCTGGAGGCGGCTCGCCGGATTTGGAAGGTGGCTGACGACGCGGGCTGGCGTGGCGGCGAGGCGGGCGGTGGATTGAAGGCTGGGACTCTACGTGGACGAGCCTAGGGCGGATTTTCCATCCGCCCCGGTGGAAGCGAGATCTCCGGCCAATCACCGCCGGAGATCGCGGCTGCGTGGCGACGAGGATGGAAATCCCATCCTCGTCGAGGGGAGGTTGCAATCAAGCGAGATTGGACGCTTGTGCAAGGTCTGGCGACGGCGATTTGGCGATTCTGGATCTGGGAACAGAGTTTCCATTCCTTCGGTCGGCGACGAGGCTCCGGCCGTGGACTCGTCGGTGTGAGGTTCCAGATCGATTCACCGGTGCCCTGAGGTAACGAGGAGACTATCTCCTCCGGCGCCGGCAGCCAGACGCAGGAGAGCGATCGGATTTTCCGATCGCCGGTTCCACGCAGCGACAGCTTCCATTGGGTTTGAATTCTCGTCGACGGCGACTTCTCCGACGACAATACTCCGGCAGCGACTTCGCCTGACGTCGGCGACCAGATCCCGACCCTCCGGCGTGACTCCGGTGGCCGGACGGTGACGGACGGGAGAGGGGATTACTTCCCCTGTTTCGGCCGAGCGTCGGCTCTGTTCCGGACGCGGAACGCGAAGGGAGGAGAGAGAAGGTTTTGCGCGCGTGTTCACGCGCGCGGTTCGTTTCGTCTCCGACCGGACTTTCCGACGCAGCTTCTCGGAGGATCTCGGTGGGCTCGGCTCGTGGAGTGGTGGCACGCTACAAGGGTAAACCCTCCCCGGATCTATCGTGTGTAGTGGTAGTAGGACGGTTTTCTCGTGTGTAGCGGATAGAGACTTTACCGCCGTCCGGACTTCGTGTGGCTTTTCGTCCGGACGGTTCTTTGCGTTATTTGCGCCCGCATATGTGTAGTGCGGGTTGTGCTTAATTGTAGGTACTGCTTGCTTGCCTGCAAAGTCCAGGATGTGTGTGCCGGCACCCTTGAAGGTGTTCGCCACCGTCCCCTTGTGATTGGTTGAGGCCGCGCCGGTGCCTATCTCGGCTGTGTAGAGAAAGGAGCGCGGGTTGAGGGAATTTCTGTGAGTGCAAAGTGTTTTGGAGAGTCTCCATCACTTTGACACAGTTGAGAGATTTGTATTCGTGTCCGAGGGGCGGTATTCATACCGAACCCTTCGTGCACGTGGTGTGAGGACTTGTAAAGTGCTGGGCCAGCTTCCGCAACGCGATCCTAACCGGTCGCGGGCCACTCTAGTGTAGGGCTGAGATCTCCGCGAGGGGATCTGCCGGTTGTGGTTAAATCTATTATTAAAAAAATAAATTTGCTCATAACACTAAGAATCATTGGAATGAGCCATCATTTAATATTTTATTAAACAACAGCATTTACTAAATCATATAGTTCAGAAGCCTACAAAACCACATGGTACATACAAGTGAAATATAATAAGACTTTTATTATTGATAATAAGATTTTGGGGTTAAATTTTGCTTTCATTATTTAATTTGCCTATATCAAAAAATAAAAAGAAATAAGACGTTCAGTAAAACTAAAAAAAAGAACCGAATCAAATGTTAAAAGCTTCAAGATCTAAGGAGCAATGAAAATCTTCTTTATCAACAATACAAGCTCTTCTGAATAAAGTGTCATCTTCTACACAAAATTAGACATAAATATGTAATGCCATATCTATGAAATGAGATTGCCTGATAAGATATTAGCTCACCCCTATTAGTAACCCTCCAAGCGGTACAAGTGTGAAAGCCAAAAATGTATAAGAGAGCTCCTTTGGAGGTCTCTTCTCTGGTGCTCGGAATATGTGTGTCCGGTTTTGGCCCAAACCTTGAGTAGGGGTCAACAAGTTGCAGTGGAGGTCGTGATGCTTTCTCTGGTGTTGCTCCGGTAAGTCCAAGTCAATGTAGCCAAGAATACGGAGGAATGAATTCTCCTGCATAGCAATATAAGGTTAATATATGATTAAGAAACGGCTAGCAAGAACTAAGAGTGAGTAGCTGTTTTACCATTGCAGCATCACCAACGGAGAGTTCAATCTCATAATCTCATATCTACCTGGAGGGTGTGTTTCTTTGAAAGAAAAATTAAAAAAAAAAAAAGAAAAATAAGTTTTTCGTTGTTTTCTTGGACGGAAGAAAAAATTTAAGTGGAAAAATAGGTGAAAAATTTCATAACTTTTCCTCCAAAAACAGAAAAGTTAGAGAAAACACAATGCCATTTAGCCCGAATTTCGAAATTAATTTTTCTTTTTTTTTATTTTTTTCAAAAAAACAGGATATGTACTTTTTCTTTCCCTGAAGTTTTCTTTTCTTATAATTTTTCATTCTCGCAGTTTTTCATTCATTACAGTTTTCCTTCCTTCTAAGAAAACTGAGGGTAACGGTAATAAAATTTTTCCACCAGCGCAAGAAAATCCTACAAGATTTGCAAATGTAAGAAATCTAGTCCAACAATTTTATTCATCAACGTGGTCCGAGTGTCACAACTTACAATGCTTCAGAATTCAGCAACTGATTACAATCGGATTTACGAAGAATGATATTTGCTCAACTTGGATAACAATAAAAAGTCTAAAATTTGTGAACCAAAAAAATTCATACCCGCTTAAATTCGTGGTTGCTCTTTCTCTTGGTACGTCATTATGATTGCATCTTTTAAAAGAAATGATACTATGCGACCAATAGTTAGCTTAGATCTAGGCTACACTACCAGTTTAATTAAACAATGAATTATTTATTTAGTTAACTTATTATATGTTATGGTAGATATATTGTTATTCTTAAATTTTCTTCTTTTTTTTTTCCAGTTCCTTGGTCCAGTTGCAGAATTAAAATTAGCAATTAGCATCAACGAAGTGTTATGGTTCTTAAGATTAGAATAATTAGGATAAATTTTCTCCCACTTGATTGGGATATCTCCTGTTACAACCGACAGAGATGAAATGATAAGCCTTCCTCATTACCCGCTTATTTACAATATTGATCGCGTTATATTTTCTAAAGTATATGATTTGTGCGCAACTTTTATATGATATGTAAGAACATAAAACTTTTAACTAAATTAATTTGTTTATTTTTTTAAAAAAAATTTCTAGGCTCATGCTCACAGAATTTAGGCCCAAAATCACAAAGCAGCCAGAAAGCCCAAATAAGAGAGGATGGAAAGCCCAAGCAAATTTTACAAAGTCATACAGTGGGATTATTAGACCCCCGCACCATCTATCGCATGCCCTTAAAACCAACCCTATTTACAGGAGGTTAGCATAAACGCTAAGGCCGTATATATCAGTAAAAGAATTTACTTCGTTTATTGTTCTGCTCAATCACCATATGGCATACTGTCTCTTTCTCCTCAATTTACATAAACGTACAATCTCACGATCGGAAACAGAGAAATGACATTGCAGTATTCCACGTGAGGTTGCAGGAGGGGCGAGGTACAGGCAATCTTCCAGAATTATTGAAATCAGTGCCGATACTGAGAAACACAACTTTTGCCCTTTGGTAAGTGCGAGTGAGACAGCCCCAGTAAACTTGGAGCTCTTTCTTCTCGCTCATTTGGGTTCCATTCGTGTATAATTCAGAGTCGGGAACTAATCTGCAGGCTAAAGAAACGCCGATAGTTAAATCAAATTGTCAGGGCGTCTATAAATGCTTGTGTTGTTTTTTTCCTTGTCGGCAACCCTGTCAGAGACTTCTTGTGAGATTGATCAGAAGGTTAAGTTTTGTTCATCTTTATCGTCTAAGTTTAACTCAAATTCTCTGGTTCACGCAGTGTGTATCTACTGATTGAGGACGGCGTTGTAGATGAACATAATTGCTCTGCTCTCGCCTGCCATGCCGTGCGACCCTGACTTGTGAGTTTGTCGGCCACAGTGAGCACGCAGGAGAGCAGATGGAGTTCCATTTATTTATCAGCTTGTGAATTCTGACCAGAAAAAGGCAAATGGCCATCGCGGAATCTGTCATTTGTCCCCAGAGGGTGCAACGTATTCATTGATTGATATTCTTCTAAATCTCTCTCTCTCTCTCTCTCTTGTACCTTTTATCTGAATGATTACTCCATTAAGTTCTTAAACCAAGACTCCTCTTCTTACCTCAAAAACTTTTGTCCAAGATTGGTTTATCGAAAAGACCTTCAATTTTTTAGTATTTATGGATGGGTCTTTTAAGAACTGTTCAAATTGTGGTCCAAATTCATTGCAACACAAGTAGTTGAGGTGACGCGTGGCGTCTCGTTGAATTAATGGCGATGGCAGGTGAAGAGAGATAAAGAGAGCGCTGCAGGCGCGGGAAAACCTAACCTTACTGGACGGCGGACGTGCTTCACGTTCGTTTAACGAATCTAACCCCCATTAAATATTGCGTGCCTTATTTTGACTTGGGTTTGTCAAACTCCAACGGCAAATTTTGGTTCAGGCATAAATTTTAGATCATCTGAGCGTTTATTTTCCTAAAATTATAAATTTTAAAATAAGAATCACATTTAAATTGTGACCTATCAAAGAATCTTAAATATATCTGAGTTATATTTGAGCTGTTCATCTTTTTAAAATTATGATGCTTCCATATTCATGTGACTATTTTAGCCCTTAAATAAAATTTAAAAGCTGATTAAAGTTCACAAATGCTCTGATCAGATTACTCGTGTGTTAATTGAATCTGACTAATTCAATTGACACACTTGTTTTTCTTATTTTTCAAATATTAACCTGTGATACACGCCGTTTCTCGATTGCGGAGCCGTGCTTCACCCTATCGGCTTCTCGTCATGGAATTCGTGCATTTCAAATTGAAAACAAAAAACTTCTGCCAGAATAAATATCACGAGCAAAGATTAGTAATTTGATCCTACAGAAAGATTAATCAAGTACAAATATTTACACTTAATTTTATTGTCGCCTTTCGCACATGAAGCCTCCGGTTCTAGGAGAAAGAATTGGAGTAAGTTATCTGAATTGAATTGAACTCGATCGCTATCGATGAGATCATGATCAGATAGAACGAGGAAGGATCATATACAAAGACCTATATCGAACCGAAATTGAAGAACACCATTCCTGCGAAACAAAACTTGCAGCAATTCGCTACATATGGCGTTAATTAAAAATGGGGCCGTGGAGTAAGACCCACTCCAGGCCCAATCCCCAATTGACGATCAACGATGCGCCGTCACCAGCGTCTCGATGAACCTGAGCCCGTCAAATCTCGGCGCAAACTTGTCCTTCCCGCCCTCGGTCGCCCCCGATCCGGCGGCCCTTTTCTCCCTCGCCGATCCACAGCGTGCCTCTCCGGACGAAGGGACGCCAGCGAAGGAGGCGTCGCGGCGATCAAGGGTAGCGAAGGCGATCGCGGATGAGGAGACGGACGCCACGCGGTGGTCGGAGGCAGCGACGGCGAGAGCGGCGGAAGAGGCGGCCGCGGCGGCGAAGACGACAGCCTTCTTCATCATCACCGCGAGATCAAGATCGAGATCGAGGCGAAGATCGAGATCTGCAAGCGGCTTTAGGCAAGAGGCTTCGGCTTCCTCTCCTTCCCCGATTTGGATAGCTTGTGTGTGACGTCGTCCTCCGCTCCGCTTCCTCCGACTTTATAGCGCCACAGGCGGAGCCGACTCCACGCCTCCGCCGCGTGCGGTCCGCTATATTAAATCCAATTGAATCCTAGGTTTGGGTTCCGACGGTCCAGACCACAGACAGAACGTCGGGTAGCTCGTGCGCCACACGCGAGCAAGTGGGGATTATTGCTTCGGTTCGACGCCGTCGGGAACAAGAAATCTTTTTTTCTTTTTTAATTTTGAAGCAGAAAAAAATTCTCGCAGAGGCGTAAGGTTCCCTTTGCTTTCGGCGGGGGCGCAATCCCTTTCGAATTCCAAAGGTTGTGGTCACCGTTCACCGCCCAGTGGCATCTAAGATTATTCTGCCTTTCTTCGTAACTTATATATATATTTTTTATTTTAGTCTGCCATATTTACGGAATTGCTTTTCAGCCCTCCAGTGACGACCTGGAGGAGACGAGGATAAATTTGTAAGGTTTTGGAAGGTTATTTGACAAGATTCTAGGATATCTGGTTTCTATCCGAGACACCTTTTGTGGGAGGAAAGCTATTTTTTTCTGCGGTGTCGTGTCCACTTGATTCATGTATATCTGTCCAAAGCAATTAAATTTTAGTGCGAGAATGTTTGATTTGCGCTCTGCCACTGATAATTAAAAGTATTTCTTTTCTAGTAAATTTAATTAGTAGTTGTACTGAGTTGATTTGATTAAAAAATAGTGGTCAGCAAAGAAGCGAGAAGGATGGGAAAAAGTTTAGTCTGCCTTGAGACACAAGGCAAACAATGAAGCATTACCAATCACTTAGGCTGTATACAAGCAAAGATAGAAAGTAAATAAAATAGATAAAGAAAAATTAGAAAAAAAAAAATGACTCACGTGAGAACCACGTGAGAATAGAGGCAAAAATTAGGCGTTTGTTTTATTTGCATCGGGCGGCAGATGGAGGGCTAGGCTGCGGGCACTTGTGCCGTCTGCGTCGATGGAGGGCTAGACGGTGGGCGGCAAGTCAAGGAGATGGACGGTGAGGCAGCGGCGGGTCGTAGACGAGGCGAACGACGACAGCGTGTGAAGCAGGCAGACGCATTGACGAGGCGGCGGGCTGTAGATGGACACGAACATAGGCGAGGCGGCAAGCGATGGATCGGCAGCAGCAGGTGGCGGGCGATGGATTGGCAGTGGCGTGGACGACAAGCGACAAGCAAGGAGGCGGACGACAACCCACTTGATCACGACTTTTGTCTCATTCCCCTCCCCTCTTATTTGCAGCCGGCGCCGACAACTAGGTGAGCATTCGGTATTAACCGATACCGAATTAAAATTGCCGAAAATTTTTATACCAAATTTTTAGAAATCGAAACCGAACTGAATTACTAAAATACCGAATTCCTACCGAACCAAATTTACTGAAAAAATTTCGGTAAATTCGGTAAATTACCAAAAATATAATATAAATTATACAATATATATGACATAATTATTTCGGGCTTTCAGCTTAATAAATATATTTATAAAAAATAAACTGCAAAATTTTATAGCAAGTTCGACGATATATATAGCAAGTTCGACAATAATTATTGTCGAACTTGCTATATATATCGTCGAACTAAATCGATTTTTTACCGAATCGATTTTTAAACACCGAACCGAAAATCGATATTCACTAAATCATTTACCGTTACCGAAACCGAAATAATTTTAACCGAACCATTTTTACCGAACTTTTTGATAATCAGTAAAAACTGATTTTACCGACCCGAATGCTCACCTCTACCGACAACCCACTTGATCCGAGGTGGCACCAATGCGCATCATCGGTGAGCAGGGGAATGCCGAACAGACGCATGAAGGTGGGCGAGCGTCGTTCGCTCTTTTTCCGCCCAAATCAGGTGAACCACGGTTCAAGAGAAAAGCGGAGAGTTTTTTCTTCGCTTTTTCTTCTTTTCCTTTTCTATTTGTGTAAGTATACAAGGGATTTCTGATTTTTCTATCCATTCTCTTGTATTTCCCTTCTTGTATACACAGCGTAAAAAGGAACATTTTTGAAGACATTAACTGTTTACCCCTGTTAGTAACATGATATAAAAGATAAGGACATATAATAATTTCAATAAATGACCAAACAAAAAATGTATTATTATTATTATTTTACTGAAATTTTCTAACCCCTGTACCATTCGCTGTTTTTAATCCGCGTGTACTCTTTCGACTCATCAAATTTGCGTTTCCGTTCCCCTCGTTGCTAAAAATAAAAACCACATGCAACATTTCTTTTCTTCGCTGCACCTTTCTTGGACTGAATTATAGATATGCATTTATATTGTACTTACCAGTAAAAACACACATTGTGCGCTACACATCGATCATTTATAGGCCGCACGTGCCGACGTACGTGCCATATAATCCATGACGTACTCAATAGCAGCTTCTATAATTTGTCACGCCTCAAATTGCTCATTGATTACGTGTGTAAGTAATTTATCAAATAACTAATCGAACCTTAGTTCTTATCAAATTAAAAAGCCATCCGTCCACGGCTCTTCGTACGACGTCAGGGGCTCGAGGTACGCCGCCGTCGGTCCTTCACCACCATTTTAATTTGTTGTCGAACCCACAATTTAATTGACCCGGTTGCTGAATCCAAATAGACCGAGCTCGAGCCGAGCAATATGCGGCCGGGCCAACCGCCGACACCAGCCCAAGATCGAAGTCCGGGGCCCGCGACCGCCAAGTCACCGACGCGGAGCGTTTGGGGGCGGAAGTTGGAGCCACCCGCTGCGGCCTGATCTGCTCCGACCGCAGCCGTCCGATTCAGATTGGCGCTGCTAACAGCCTCCGCGTGGGTCCGAGCGCAGCAGTTGGCCGCGTGTTGACCTCTCGCTGTCCCGACAGCGAGGGCCGCTCGGGCGCTCCGGCCGCTGGCTTGTCCTCTCCGCCCTCCGATCGCCCCCGCGGCGGGATCCGACGGCGGCGGATGATGGGGAGACGTAAGGAAGGGGATTAAAAAAGAAATGGAAAATAGACGCCGCAACCGCCTCGTCCCGTCGGTGGATTGCGGTTCGACCGCGGCCGTCCGATCCGCCGCTCGCTCGATTTCTCATCTGTCGCTTGTTTCCGGTTGCGTTTGTTGGGAGATTTAAATTTTTGTCACTATCTTTTGGCCGAGGCCGAGGGTAAAATTAAAAATAAAAACTTAAGAGAGTAGGTGTCAGCAGTATGTATAAATTACGCCTAAAATCGTAGTCTCCGGGTGTGGTGAAGTAAAGTTTACTCCTGCTGTAATGGGCTGGCTCCGCGGGGCCCATGCGCTTTTTAAGTGGGAAGCTGAATGCAAATTATCATTTCTTTTCCTCGCTTCGCATTGCTCTCTTTTTCCGTCCACCTGCCCTCCTCCAGTTCCCGTTGCGCTTGTGTTAGTAGACTGTAGCGTCAGGAGCAGCGAGGGAGAGGAGGAGGCGCAGCAGGGAAGGCAATAACTGCCCGGCGATCTGTTTCTCGTTTCCTTTCCCCCAATTCCGTCCATCTTCGCCAACCGGACTTTTGTTCGTATATCGAAGCTAAATCCAAAGCGCGAGGCGAGAAGAATCGTCGGAGGAGACCAGACACGACAACTTTTCTTTTTCCAGGCGGATCGAATCCCCTAACTGCCATCGCACAACCTGCATTACATCTGTTAGTTCTCTGTTCGCGTTTGCATTCGATCTACCGATCTAATCTTTGATTCAATCTATCATTTTTCTTCTTCGCCGAAGTTTTGTTCCTTTCTCATTTTAATGTTTCTATGCAATTTTCGGTTTCGTGGATTGCTTTAGTGATCAGTGGTCGAATTACTAAAAAGGAGGTGAGGAGTGGGGAAAGGATTACTGATCGAATAACTTTTGAAGAAGATGGGATATCTACTTCCTTTCTTCGTGATTGGTCCGCGCATCGGCTCTGGATCCCCCTTCTCTGAATTATCCATTTGTTTGTTCGCCTTTGGACGTGTATGAGGAAGACGAAACATTTGCTTGTTCTTGCACTGATAATTGTGAAGATAATGGGGGCAGTGGTCGAAGTGGTTGACTATATTATAAGCAATTTAAGTAGCAAAATGAACTGGCTTTCATTAAACTATGGCTTCGTATTCCTTCTGAAGCATTCTGGCATCAGGCAGGTACACGCCACATTAAACTAGGCCGAGCAGGGTTTCTACCTTCTAGTTCCAGACTGGAATCCCTTAATTGTTTGTCCGAGACAATTACACCTCATAAGTCATACCCCACTGAGCTTTAAAGGAATTCAACCACCTTTGGTCCATGTCTGCTCTCAATCCCTCTCTGGTGGCCTCTCTAATTTACTTCGCGTTCTTAATTTTGCTTTCCTAACAGGTGCTCCTGCTGGCACCAAGGACTAGCCCATCCTACTGCATTAAATTTGTATCTTGCTTGTGTTTGATGCCTCACCTTCCTCTTTGTTCTTGTTTTCGGGATTCATCGATATTCTTAACCACGAGGGAATTCTGGTTTTTGGATCCGAAATAGAGAGGAACAAACATTGTTTGTGGTACTGCTAACATGATTAATTCATGGGTTTATTTCTATGGATATTTTTTATCCAATGCATTTTATTGTTAATTTACTGCATATTCAAGAAATATGGCAGCATTACTTTGCATTTATGATTCTGAATGCATAGTGTCACTATGTGAGCTGTTTTCAGTACTTACCGTAGTATTTTTCTGTTCCTCTGACAAGGTGATTAGACCTCTCAGAAAATATTGTTCTTCAGTTTCTTTTAGCTTGTTTCAGTTTCTGAGTACTTTACTGATTAAATAATAATTCAACAGCTTAGCCTAGATTTAAGTTTGTTTGAAGATGGATCGCAGAAGTTGGCCTTGGAAGAAGAAGTCATCTGAGAAGGCAACAACTGCATCTGACTCCTCTGCAACTTTGTCTAATTCTGCTGGAAACCAGGCAGATCAGGTTTGTTTACTATTGTGCTCATCTGGCGAGTATCTGAAAGTACTGTCTATCCGCAGGCGAACATATTTTGGACTGTTTACTGGTTGCATCAAAGATTTAACTTCAATAACTTGCACATTCACATTGTTCGATATTCACATCAACAATGAGAAAATATCACAGTTTTTTTTTTTTCCTTTCTTTTACCACGGTGCTATTCTACTATCATCCAGTCATTAAACCGTGATTCCTTCGAGACGATACCAATTGGAAACTAAACATGCATACTAATTTGGTGAACCCTATACCAAATATTAATATGGTGTAATATGTGATTACTGTTTATATTATTTTGTTTTGGGTTTTACCAGAGTGTTAGTGTGTTAGGTCATAGGTTAGTGGTACTTTATAAATTTGTCTTTTGTTTTTCTTTTTTTATTCTTAACACTTCCTTTAATTTTGCAACTCTCATTCATGCTCTTCAGAAACCAGAGAAGAAGTCACCTTCCTATAACATAGGCATTTGGTAACCCAACTAGAACATTGATGTCTCACAAGTAGGCAACAATGTCAAGAACAAGTGATGTACCATCAACCATGAGTTGGTTGCGATGATGATAAAGGAGACTTGCATGAGCTGTGTTTGGTGGGAATGATGTGAGTCAATGAGGTTCAACACAATGATGACTTGTGTTTGTGGCAACAACTACTTACGATGAACTTGCATTTGGCTAGAATCACAATTGAAACTTCAAAAGGGTGATGGCTTCAGCATGTGTCAGTTGATGTTATTATAGGTCTTCTACTTCTTTTCAGAAATCAAGCAAGAGTAGGGACAATAGATATTACCTAGTGTTGATAGGGATGTTTGGGGGTTTGGTTGCACCTACAGGAAATCCAATGGCTTACTATGAGATATGATGTGGAAGATTAAGCCTGGAGCGACAGAGTGCTGAGGCATGAAAGACAAATGCAAGTGGATGGTGAGGTATTTTGACTTTATTGAGTAGAAATAACCAAGAGTGGAACAAAAGCAGAGGAGAAAAGAAGAGAAGGAACCGAGTTATGGTTTGTTATTATTTGTTGTAGAGATCCGAAAGAAGGGTGAGAGAAATGTGGAGAGAGATTAAAGAATTTGAAAGACAGGAATTTAAGGCTTCGTTCAATTAAATTTCTCCAAACAGAATGTTTAACCATATAAATAGTATTTTGGACACAAACATCAACCACAGAAGAGCCAATATGAATTTCTTGACTTTCTCATCTGTGACAGTTATTTGTTTAAGAGCACTCAATTTTAAATTCTTTGAACATTGGAAGGAGAGTTACTAGTTTGGGAATTCAATACTGAATGTCTTGCCAGTCAAGTTGGTAGGGATAAGATCATCATCACTGTAGTCATTGATCAATTCTTTTAATCTATGAAGTGAGATATTCTCAAGGTTCTATCTCAATGTCAAATCTATCAGTTTGACAAAGTTACAAAATAAAACAGTAGTCCCATATGAGCTATGAAAAGACCTTAATATGAATTTTGTCTTGAGGTTACCAAAAAAACTCATGTACATGATCCATCATAGTGATTTGATAACTTCTCTAAGATGACTTATTTCATCTTATATATTAATACTGATGTGCCTCACACAAGGTTGAATTATTTTCTTTGGCAATTGTAAGGTTATATTGTCACCCATTATGGTATGGTACCAGCATGTTAAATTTGCAAGCTATTCTGAAACACCCTTAAGTTTTTTGGTACTTCTCTTAAGTTTTCATCTAAAATTTGTCCTCAAATAATGGTCAAATTTCATTGATCATGTTGGGTTTGTATGCAGCCTAGCTAACTTTACGTATATTGTTGGCAAAAGAATAAAACTTTAGACTCTTGCCAATTATTGAATTTATCTAAAAGAATTTTATCTATAGGTCTATTGGCGAGCATTCATGTGAAGCTTTTTTATGGTTGCTCACCTCATCAACCTGTTGATCTTTTTTTTTTCTTCCTATCTCATCTCATCCATTTAAACCAACTAAGAGATTTACTTGCGCATTCAAGAAATGCATGCTAATGTTAAGCCAAAAATTATTTTTAAGTAATAACAATTCTAAATTGCATAATTATTTACATTTTAGAGATAATACAATGTGGATGATTATTTTCTTATATGTATACATTTTGAGTGCTTCTTTAAAAAACTCTTTTAAGAAACTCCACACTGACACATCTTGCCCATTTCTTAGTGTGAGGAAATTGAACTAGAGTGCTTATTTTTTTATTTGCCAACAAATTTACATATTAATTGACTTTTTGATATTAAGAATTTGCAGACATTGGAATCACATACCATATATGTTGATTTTTTTATGATTATATTTCTTTTGTTCTAATGCCAACAATCTCAATATGGAAAACATCATATACCATTGATGGAGCGGATGATATGATTAAGATGATGCAAGAATTTTAGAAGAAAAGAAATGCAATTTAGCACATGATAAGTATTTTGAAGTTCAACAATGACATCAATAATTGTTCTCATTTTGTGTTAGATCCTCTTGAAGCTTATAGATACCTTCACATTGACATCTGTGCAAAGCCACAAGTCTAACCATTCGGAATCAAGCTCTTTTTGGTAGGGAAGAATATTGTCACAAATTATATATGTATGTATGTATGTAGTATGTATGAATTTTTTTTTCTCTTAAACTTAAATTTGTGATGATTTTTCTAAAAAAGGTTGAAGTGATATTAATTCCAACTTGTTTTATTCAAGGATTTTAATGTATGTATGTATACTCATCATGGCATCTTAATTCTGTTTATAATGAACAATGTGGAACAACTAATTTTTTTTCTCTTAAACTTAAATTTGTGATGATTTTTCTAAAGAAGTTGAATTGATATTAACTCCAACTTGTTTTATTCAAGAATTTTAATGGATTATTGAATTTGAGTTTTCCATAGATCTTATTCAAATGCGTAGGTTTCTATACGCTCTTCACTGTATGACTCTATAAACAATTTATGGTATTACGTAACAAAATTTGCAATACTGTTCATCAAATACCAAGTAAAAATGCCGCTAGTTGTGATTAAATTTCTGCTAACGAACTTAATGTAGTGTCAATCCAAATTTAGTGCCAACCAACTTAACCTCAGTGAAGAAAATTGCAGGGATATCCCAATAATTTTGACATGTTATTTCTAGCATTCAAGTATTAAAACTGAATGATCGTTTTCTAGTGTTATTTCTTGTTGAAATGTATATTTATTGCTATCTTTTTGCTCTTTCTTTTTGTAGATTATTTGGAAAGAAGTTAGTGCAGTTTTCCTGATTGTATTGTCTCGAGTGGTTCACATATTTGGTCATTCAGCCATTTTTGCTACGTTTGCAGGATGGAAACACAGCTAATTATGTGCAAATTTCTGCTGAAAGATATGCACACCTAACTGAATTGGAAGATCAAGTTAAGATCTTAAATGACAAACTATCTGCAGCACAAACTGAGGTGACAAATAAGGATATTTTAGTCAAGCAACATGCTAAAGTTGCTGAAGAAGCAGTCTCAGGTATTATCTATACTTCTGCATCTTTGTAAATAAATATATTTGGTGGATATGTTTCAAACTATTATTATTCTGGCTGCACAAGAAGGAATTTATGCTTGCGTGGTTTTTCTACCACTTGTGAAGGAATAAAGTGGTCTTAATTGGTATTTGGGGAATATTAGACATGTCGGTTCATATGCATGTGGCTACATTGTTCATGTAATGTAAATTATATTTCCCTTATTCATTCTATTTTCTTGACTATAACTATGTAAATTTGAACTTCTTGTATAATTCTACTCTGTTTTACTTTAGATCTTTCTTACTTTTCTTCAAAACTAGTCCGAGATATAATTGGTATTGTTACACCAAGTATAGGTGCAACTGGTATTATTATGGTATAATATTGGTATAGAACAGCTTTGAGAAAATAAAATTGAATATCATGCAATGAGTACTTAATCACTGAAGTAAGACTATGCAAGCACATCTTGTAATATGCTCAATGTGTTGCCCTGGTTCCTAGATAATGCAATTGTCTACAGAGATCTGTTTCCCGGCACGATCATTAATTTGTTTGAGTATAGAACACTTAATCTTTGACATAATTTGGACGATTCACTGGGCACTCTCACGCCGATCTTGAGATTAATTGCTAGGCCCTCCCTTTTATATTTTCACTTTAGAACCATTTGATTTGAGTAGTCACAGAGCTTTTAATTTACTGTTGTTTTAGGTTGGGAAAAAGCTGAAGCAGAATCAGCTGCACTGAAAAATCAGCTTGAATCTGTCACCCTATTGAAGCTTACAGCTGAAGAGCGTGCATCTCATCTTGATGGTGCACTAAAAGAGTGCATGAAGCAGATAAGGAATGTGAAAGAAGAAAGCGAGCAGAAATTGCATGATGTAGTCTTTGCCAAAACAAAGCAATGGGAGAAAGTCAAAGCTGAGTTTGAAGTAAAACTAGCTCATTTTGAGCAGGAGCTACTTAGAGCTTCTGCTGAAAATGATGCACTTTCCAGGTCTCTTCAAGAACGTTCAGATATTCTGATGAAAATTAGCAGTGAGAAAATGCAAGCTGAGACTGAAATTGAAGTGCTAAATAGCAATATCCAGTCATGTGAGAAGGAAATTAACTCACTGAAATATGAGGTACATGTCCTTTCTAAGGAGCTTGAAATACGGAATGAAGAGAAGAATATGTGCGTAAAATCTGCTGATGTAGCAAACAAGCAGCATTTGGAGGATGTCAAGAAAATAACAAAGTTAGAAGCAGAATGCCAAAGGTTACGTGGTCTTGTCAGGAAAAAGCTACCTGGGCCTGCTGCATTGGCACAAATGAAGCTAGAGGTGGAGAATTTGGGTCGTGATCATGGCGAGACAAGAATGGGGCGCTCACCTGGTAGGAATCCTAGCCCACATCGCATATCAACTAATGCTCCTGATTTTACCTCTGCAAGCATCCATACATTGCAAAGAGAAAATGAGTTTCTTACGGCCCGTTTATTGGCAACAGAGGAAGAAACAAAGATGTTAAAAGAGGCTTTGTCAAAACGTAACAGTGAGTTACAGGCTACAAGAAACATGTTTGCTAAGACAGCAACCAAGCTTCATGATGTTGAGGCGCAGATGCTGGGTGTGAACCGACATAAGATACCATCAAAACCAAGTATTGGTATCTCGTTCGACACTATTTTAAGTCAAAACGAAGGAAAACCCCCAAGTTTGACCTCCATGTCTGAAGATGGACTTGATGAGGATAGAAGTTGTATTGAGTCTTGGACTACGACGCTAATGTCAGATCTTTCACAATTCAATGCAGAAAAAGAGACTGGAAAGAACAAAAAGACAGGAAATTCAAATCATTTGGAACTCATGGATGACTTTCTAGAAATGGAGAAATTAGCTATTTTGACATCAGAATCCAATAGCACAATCACCAAAACTAATTATGATGACGAGCTTGATAAGATGAATACTGACTTATTAGGCAATGATGAGAAGGATGACACTGGTAAAGAACACTTGACTTCAGAGAAGCCAGAAAATCTTTACTGTACTGATGAAAAGAATTCGCGAGGAGAATTTGCAACAGATGAATCCGCTTCGTTGTTGATAAAACTCCAGTCGAGAATAGTTTCCACATTTAAATTGCAGCATCAGGATGTGGATATTTTAAAAATTCTTGACGACATAAAACGGATCGTGCAGGACGCCCAGGAAGAGTTGCCTCAGCACTCTTTAAGTTGTGTTGTTGAAGATAACTATTCTACAGATGCTTCTTGTGATAAGAAACTTTGCCAAGATGATACTGATAATAAACATGTCCCAAATCAAGAGTTAAAGGATGCAATATCTGAGATTCAAGATTTTGTGTTATCTCTTGGTAAAGAAGGCAGGGAACCACGGTACAGGCCTTCTGATGTCCAAGGCCTAAGTGAGAAAATACAACAGTTCACATCCTATATTAAGCATGTCCTTCATAATGAGAACAATTTGAATGATTTTATATCTAGATTATCACATGTTTTATCCGAAGCTGGTAAAATAGGCTTACAAATGACATTTGGTATGGGGAATGAATGGGAAAGCAGTATCTCCGATTGTATAGACAAGGTGACATTATTAGAGAACCGAGTGAGTCAGCAACAACCAATAAATGAGAATCTCTCAGGGAATTCTGTTACTCTGACTCATTCGTCCTCGCATCCAGAAATTGAAGGGCCCATCTGTGAGAATTCTGAAGAAAGGAATACGATGGAAAAATCATCTGCTGAGGAATTTGAGAAGATGAGGTTAGAAAAAGAACATATGCAAATTGAGCTTTCCACTTGCACTGCATTGTTGGAAGAAACAAAACTTCGGTTGGTTGCAACTGAACAAAACCTAGAAGTGCTTAAATCTGAGTTGGCTGCAAGCCAAAAATCAAACAGCTTATCTGAAACTCAATTGAGGTGTATGGCTGAGTCATACAAGTTGCTAGAATCACGTGCTAAGGAATTAGAAGCTGAAGTAAATGAGCAACGTTTACAAGTCCAAAAACTGAGCAGTGAGCTTCAGGAAGAAAGACAGATTCATCAAGAAAATCTAGCTAAAATAAGAGATCTAGAACAGCAAAATGAGAGGTCAGTGATTATTATCTGTAGTTCAATTTGGTCAATTCTTTTTTCCTCTACAGTTCACATCAAGTTGGTTCAATGTTGCCATGCTGCAGTTGCCATTTATTATCACTATAATTGGTACATTTTGTTAGTTATTTGATTATTTAATTTCTTCTCCATTTCTTTCTTACATGAAGGAATGAGAAAAATTCAAGGATCTCAGATGTTGACATTGATACAAAGGCAAAACAGGTAATGAGTTTCCTCGTGTACATCATTTACTGATTTCTGTCACTTGTATGTTTATTGCATTATCCAGTAGACCCCTTCAAAAGCCCAAAGACTAGTACTTATTAACCAAATTATTTTATCTTATTAACTAAATTTATAAGAATCTGTTTCAATCCACCATTAGTAGTTCCTGAACTTTATGGGAGCAGCTATACTCGGTGTTTTAGCAACTTTACCTCTGTTCCTTCAGCTTTGGCTTTGATGTTGTTAAAAAAAGCTGATGCATTGGACAATTCCGCATATTCTTTTTTGTCAAATAAACACCTCTTGTTTGGTTGTTGAACTTTTTTTGGATGAATACTTGGGCTGGGCTAACTTGCTATAAAACACTGAGACACGGCATATCGTGATAAATATCTTCTCTGTGAGAAGATTGGTGATGCATGGTTTAGTCATCGCATATCTTCTCTTTTCTCTTTTATCAGAGTCATACTGTATCCTTTCATGTTTCAGACTGCTATGTAGAATAGAAAACTAGAACAGCTTGAATTCGTTTCTGTACTGCACTCTTGTAGACATAATTATGAGAGTAACCTTGGAAACATCTTAATAGGCCAAACTAATTTCTGCTAAACTTTGTATACCTTCATTAACTCAAGTTTTTGTGTTTTTGTAATAGGAGAAAGAAATAGCAGCAGCAGCAGAGAAACTCGTGGAATGTCAAGAGACGATACTTCTTCTTGGAAAACAATTGCAAGCATTGCGTCCGCCAGCCGAACCAATGGATTCCCCTCCGAAGAGCATACATCTCATGAATGATGAAGATACACCAGGCTTTGCTGGCTTTCACAAGCTAATGAACTCTGTGTCTGAGGTTGAAAGCACACCAAGAACAGGAGCTGAGTGCTCCTTGGATGGATACAACTCTCAGGTTAGCCCACCAGATACCGAAGCCAGTCCTTTTCCAAGATCGCCAATCAACTTGAAGAGCCAAAAGCATAGGTCTTCCGGATCATCCACTTCACCTAATGCTTTACCTGAGAAGCATGGCCGTGGATTTAGCCGATTTTTTTCCAAAGGGAAAAGTGATAACTAATTTCAACACTAATCTTCCGGAAGGGTAAATAACTTCACATCCGTTGACCAAAACCAGTTATTTTTATTTCGAGTTCAGCTTAGAAGATTGCAGACTTGGACGCTAGGATATGCTTGTTTCAGTCAATGATTTCAATGCAGTGTGCACCTTTGAGCAACCAACACTCGTGTCCACAATGAACTACGGTTGCAGGAGCGGTCATGGATTCTTCTTCCCTACACATTTCTGTACTTAGTGTGATCAGAGGCAATGTTTTCTCCTTGCTGAACAAAATCATTGTAAAACAATCGTCCTTATTAAATACCAATTTGATGTGCAGTGAACTTTGTTTTAAGATTCTGATTAGTTCATATGTTCGTGCTGATGTTAATGATTACTGTATCTTTCATACGTACTGGCTTCTTAATAACTTGCAATGCAATCTGATGTTTATGCTCAGAAGAGTGCTGGAAAAGCTCTATACCTAAGCAAATATCATATGCGCAGCCTGCGCATATGTGGTGTTTGCATTGAATGGTTGCATATGTGTTCTGCGTAAATCATCCTATACAGGAACCAATCGTAGGATTCTTTTTTCTATATACCTTTCCTCTTAAAGGTTTTATACAAACAAGTTAATTTGGACACTCGAAACTTTGCTACTCTGATGAGATAGTGATCAAACTGTCCAAATCAGGGAGCTCTCTGATGCCAACTTTGAACTTTCATCCTATTAAGAATATGAATTGTCTTGCAACTTTCAGCCATTTTTGTTTGTTGATTGAGAAAGGAAATGAGAGTGTTATGATTCTCAATTAATGTATGCACTTAGTGAGTGTTTTAATGAAGTAATATATCCATAAGAGCTTTCCAACTCTTATGGACTAAATACTTGCAAAAGTTGCTTGAAGATGTCATATGGGTGTTGGTAGTTTGGTTTGTGATTAAACATGTCATCCATATAAAGCCTCTCATATTTTTTTTTCTCGTCTTAGTTTAAGAAATGTTTGTCTATAAATTTTAGATAAGTGACACATGTATTCTTTAGTTCCTAATTAATAAAGAAATGTGGACCTTATCCTCATATGTCATATTTATTTGGTTATAACTAGAAATGTATCAAAGAAAAATTAATCACTACACAATAAAATTGGTGTATGCTATGAAGACCAATAATTTATATTTTATAAAAGGCATTTTTGTTAATATATTTATTTGACATTTGTATAATATAAAGTAAGTATAGTAATGTTCCTAAAATAACATGATGATGCTCAAATTATATAATTAGTTATTATTTTAGATAAAGGACAATAATACTATATTAAGACTAGCATATTTAGTGAGTAGTGACAAATATATTGTCATTGAGTAAACTCACTATAAGAATATTATATAGATTATTATATTAATATCATAAGCATTTTTATAATGATATCGGCATATGCGATTTTAGACCCACATAAGACTTCTTATATGATTACTTATATATGTCAAATGTCACCTATAATTGAGTAATGCCACTTTAAGTATAAAGAGGTGCATGCAAAAGAATTGTGCAAATTCGAATAAAAAGTTGTTTATTTCGTCTCTTTTATTTTTTAAGTGAATCTTTTACAAGCTCTTCCTTAAACGCATTGTACATTAATCTTTGAGGCACCATAGATGGAAAGTAGTTTAATGAAATATGATCTTTTGAATATGTTAATAAACCTAGTTTAAGCAATCAAAGATGAGAGATTTTTGTCAAATTAAAATTAATCAATTAAGCCCAATCTTTTTCATGTTAATAAACCTTGTAGATGCATATTACTCATGACATTTATGATGCTGAAGGTCGATACATTAATAAAAAAAAATAAATAACATTGCCATTTATTTAAGAAATATCTTAAGTATTAATACGATGAATCACACTTTAATACTTAAGTTAGATAGAATTTATATTAAAAACCTCAAAGTTGAAAAACCCTAAATCAAAGGGAGTGATATTTGAGTTCTCTCCTAAACTTAGTGTAGTCAACCCTTTGCATAATATGATCCAAAAATGGTGCTTCAAGACCACATCCTTTGTAAAGCAAGTTAAGGTATGGGTTGACTATGATTCAAAAATTAATAATTAGATTTAACATGCATTCTTAAAAAAAAAGTCTTATCAAGTCAACTCAAAAAGACTACCCTTGATTTATTTTAATTGAACTAATTAGCCACCAATAAACACAAAATCATAATTAAAACAATATTTTACAAACTATCGAGTTACACTCAACCCAACTTAAATTGGTGAAAATATAAAATTAAATATAATTCCCAATATAAGAAAAATACTATAGTGGAGAATCTCAAAAAGAGATGAACACATTAAAGCCAAACGCTACACGGATTTTCTAATTAATCAACGCAAGCAATTACTTATGATTAGCCCCAATGTCACGGACGAACTTGGTGCCAAATGTCCTCCGATCCCTGACACCAAGGCCCCCAACGCATCAACTTGTTGATACGTCAAGGGTAATGGCTCCATGTATTAGGCGCGTTAAGACCTGGTGCAGGACGGGTACAAACGTTTGGGGATGGAGATCATAACGCCAGCGCACCAACTGGCTTCCGATTCTATTCCGATTTCTGCACACGGTTTCTTCCGGACCGCTCTTTTTTAGAATTTTCTAATCTTCGTTCGCCGCTTTATGATTCAGAAAAAGGTAAAGAAAAGGCATTCGTATATTGCCGACCTCATTGCTTGCGGAGAAAGAGAGAGAGAGAGAGAGCGCGAGCGACGAGAGGGCGAGAGATGGCGGCTACAGTATCGGCATGGGCGAAGCCGGGCGCGTGGGCGCTGGAGGCCGAGGAGCACGACGCGGCCATCGCGATGGGCAAGGACGACGAAAACCCCACGGAGGCCGAGCCGCAGCATCAGGATTTCCCGTCCCTCGCAACCGCCTCCAAGACCTCAAAGAAAAAGAAGAAGGCGCAGGCCATCTCCCTCGCTGAATTCACGACCGGGAAGCCCGTCTCGCACGGAGCCGCCAGCCGCGCCGCTTTTTCCGCTTCCAAGGGCCTCACCACCGACGAGCTCCTACACCTCCCCACGGGCCCCCGCGAGCGCTCGGCCGAGGAGCTCGAGCGGTCCTCCTCCCGCGGATTCGGATACTCCTACGGCGCCCGTGGCCGGGCCCCTGGGGAGGAGTCCAACCCCTCCCGCTGGGGCTCATCTAGGGATTCCGATGAACCGAGGAGGGGCGGTTTCGGCGGATCTGGAGGTGGGCCTAACCGGGACATGGAGCCGTCACGTGCTGATGAGATCGACGATTGGGGTGCGGCGAAGAAGACCCTCGTTCCGGAGAGGCGGGAGAGAGGAGGCAGCGGAGGGGGATTCTTTGACTCGCAGTCCAGGGCGGACGAATCGGACAGCTGGATCTCGAACAAAAGCACAGCGCCTGCGCCTGACGGGCGGAGGACCGGTGGATTCGTTGCGCCCAGAGAGAGGATGGGTGGTTTCGAGATGTTTAATAAGGAGGGATCTAACGGCGGTAGGAGCGACTCTGAAACATGGGGGAGGAAGAAGGATTTCAATGATTCTGAAACATCATGGAAAAAAGAAGAGGGGATAAGCAGTGGAGGAAGACGTAGGCTTATGCTGCAGCCTCGATCTCACGCTGAGCAGGAGAAGGTGTCCACCGAGAAGAAGAACAGGGGTTCAAACCCTTTTGGGGAGGCTCGTCCACGTGAAGAGGTGTTGGCAGAACAGGGGAAGGATTGGAAGAGGATTGATGAGAAGCTGGAAGCCGTGAAGATACATGATGTCCCGCCCGAAAGGTCTTCCTTTGGAAAGAGATCTCCTGTGGCTAATGGGAACGGAGGGCCGCTGGAGAGCCGCACAGATGGGGCGTGGAGGAAACCAGATATAGCTGACGCTTCTTCTTTCAGGTATATTAGTTTTCTCTGTCGCTCTGAATTCCGCTTTCTGCATGATTCGTTTATGTTCCTCAGATGTGTTATTTATTATGGTGGGTTGACTTGTGATCTGATTTTTCCCTAAATATATACTTTTCTTTGTAAAATGGCATGGGGGCTGCGTTCCAAACATATTTCTGGTGCGGCTTCCTTGGATAGTTTCTGTTGTAATCCTAGTAGAATCACTATTATGCCATCGTCAAACTATGGCTCTATGTTTTGTCTCAACGAACTTAGAACTTAGTTCGGCAGTTCATCTTTTTGCAATATATTTAGCTTAGCAAAGCATGCTACGAATGATTCAAGTGTTTCTTATGGCATTATGTTATTTTTGCTATTATCTATAGAGGTACCGTTGATGGGAAGTGTTAACCATGTTCTCCTGTTTTAGAATTATTTTTTTCTTGGATTTTGCCTTTATATTTGTTATCTTAAGTTATGGATTTTCTGCATTTTGAAGAAGATTTAAAATCTCTACATTTGAATCTAAACTACATTAATATCTTACGAACTGACACATTATGCTCAAGACAGGGTCATGGCATGGCTATCTCATACACTCTACTACCTAACTCTCGTAGTTGAACTCAATCTAGACTAGATGGTTCAACCAAAAAAAATCCAAGAACCTTCCACCACATTTGGATTAGCCAAAAACAAAAACATATTATAAATATGTGACCCACGTACTTCTGATTTTTGGTCATGCTAGTTTGATTGTACTGGTTCATCCATAGCTTGCACACAATTCCAGAGAAGGTTCACAAAGTTATGTGAACACATTGACAAGGGGCGATGAAGGTCAAATCTTAAGAACGCTTGGTGGTGAGTCATTGATGAAGATTCATACGATCGTGGTAGCACCCATTATTACACTTCTAGTAGTATTATTGGGACTTTGGGAGAGGAGGGAATTGAACACTAGGAGAAAAAAGAAGAATGTTCAGGTTTCTTCCCATGGTAGCATATCTTCAAAATTCATGGAGGAAGAAGGGAAACTTGAGAAGGGGGACAGAGAAATGGATACACAATCATGCACATTGCTCTAGTAGTACCTCCCAAGGCAATGCATCAAAGACAAGAAAAGCTTAGCAATCGTAAGGAGGAAAGAGAATAAGGAAAACTCTGCTTCAATAATAGAAAAAATGTAGGAAAGAAATTAGAAACAATAAGAGTTTCTATCTTTTTGCCTCTTCAACATGCATTGTGTAACTTTTTTTTTCTTTGGAAATTTTGTGTAGAAATTTCGTTCACAAGATCCTTTCTTTAAAGTGTTTAGATCAATTTAAGTGAATATTTTATTATTATTATTTTATATAAAAGGAGAATTTATAAATTTACATAGAGGAGATATGAGAGGACTAAATCTTAATTGTCATATGTGGGACTAATAACATTCTCCTTCAAGTTGGAGCATAAATGTTGATCTTGCCTATCTTGCTATTAAGAACAAAAATTCTTTTGCTAGCTAGAGGTTTAGTAAATATACTAACAAGTTGTTCTCTGAAGGGGTAAAGTTGTCGATATTTTTGGACATAACATCTCTAATGAAATTACAATTGATCTCAATATGGTTAATCCTTTTATGAAACACATAATTATTTTGCAATGTATATAGTGACATTATTGTACTACATTGTCATAGGGTCCTAGTTAGGAAATTCTAAATATTTTAGAAGGATATGGAGACATCTCATCTCGCATGCAGTAGCTTTATATTCAACTTTAGCATTTGATTGAGCCAGCACATTTTTTCTTGCTTTTTAAATTACCAAGTTTCTACCTACATAGGTCTAGTAATCAAAGGTAAGAGGTAGAGATCCTATTGCTTGTGTTATTGACATGTTCTATATCAGAGCCTGACTTTTCTAAGATGGCCATGCTTTTGATAGAATAAACCCTTTACTTCTGCTCCTTTTAAATAGTGAAAATTCTTAAAGCAACTTCTCGATGACTTTGTTTTGATGATTTTATAAATTGTCTCACAACTCTAATTGGATAAGAGATGTTAGGTCTAGTAATTATCTAAGTAGATAAGTTTTCCTACTAATCAATAAAATTAAGTAGGATCACAGTCACTAGAGCTATTGTCATTACAAAGCTTATGGCATGGAAAGATAGGTGTGTCATTAGGTGTACAACCAAGTAGACTAGTTTCTTCAAAAAGATCCAAATCATACTTTCTTTAAGAAAGAAGCAAGCCCCTGGTTTTCTGAGATCTTTTTTAGCAAACTTGTTCTCCCAATGATTTTAGCCGCTTGAATATAGTGAGTGTCACATCCAATGAAGAAAAATTTATCCATATAAATTGCAAGAATAACAATGCATAGGTGTTTTTTCTAATAAAAATAGATTGATCTACTTTATTATGTTAGAGACAAATTTAAGCAACCATGAGGAACTTATCAAATCATGCTCTTGGGTTTTGTTTAAATCCAGTGATAGCTTTCTTGTGCAGACATATTTGATTCTTCCCGTGAGCAGTGTAGCTTGAAGGTTGCTCCATATAGAAAATCATCATAAAAGAAATGTTTTTACATCCTTCTGAAACATGGTCTAATTTTGATTAGTAGCTAAAGAAAAGAGTATTCAAATAGTATTCAAATTAATGACAAGAGAAAATCTAAAAATAATCCACTTATAAGTCTCAGTAAAACCCTTTAGTATAAGGCATGCCTTGCACTACTAAATGATGCTATGCTTGACTATGTAGAGACCTATCCAAGGTTTTTAAAATTGATTTATACTACTAAATATGGGTGAGACATATTAGTTTGGCTTAATATTAGCACATGGACAAAATTGGTACCATATTGGTGCCTGTAGATATATACTAACACCCGGATATATCAGTATGGATTGGTATAACAAACCATGGACCCATCTACATGCAATAAACACCATAGGGCTTGGGAATACGTTCCAAATACCTTGAGAAATTAGAGCCTCCCTCTGAACATCCATTGCCTATGTTGTTGCAGTATATGCACAGTTTGCTTCTGTTGCAGTATATGCATAGCTTCTTGTGGGCTTTTTAGGTACAAAAATAGCAAACAAGGGTAAAATAGAAGATTGAAAACTATAGGATAAAGTGTCATGATATAGATATAGAATGTATAATGGCAGACCGGTGATGAGTTGACCAAGATCTAAAGGTGGTAGACTAACATTTGAAGGAAGCGGGAAGAAGGAAAAGCTAGTGAAATTGTACTAGTATTTCCTGGAGTATATATAGCAATGAATGAGAATGAAGAGTTGGTTGAAGACAAAGGAGCCTCTCATACTTAGCACTAAATATGGTAATAGTAGGACCTATAGGAGCAGAGGTCAGTGCCGTGGCATGATTTGTAGCATGAGTTTGAGTGGAAGACCAAACTTTTTTCTAGCATTGTTGGAGGATACATGGAGATGGTAATTGGAATGGATGCTTGTAGAAGCCGCAAGAATGCATGCTCAAGACCTGTAATGGTGGAGGAAACCTGGAGATTTCTTAATAATATATGAATTTATACATTACCACAAGAAAATCATTACACTACCTTAACAGATCTTGAAGGTTCGCCATAAGTGGGTGGTATAATCATAGTTCATCTAGCTTAGACTTAAGAGAATAATATTCAAAGTGACTTCTTGATTAAAAAGTGTCTCGTTCAAAGAATAAACTCTTATAACATTCTTCTTTGGAGAGTAAGTTTCTTTTATAGAGTATCACGTACTTCTTTTATGGTAGAAAATAATAGAAGAATACTTGCACATGAGAATTTATATTGTTAAGGAGCCAAGTGAAATCACCATAATTAAATGTTAACAAAAAAATGTAGATAATCTGTGGAGGAGGAGAGTTAGTATGATAAAGGTTCCCTTGAAAATTAAGAAAGAATTGAAGAGCCCTTACCCATAGACCATATTGTCATTGAATTTAATAATGACACTTCAAAGATAAGACTTAATGTTAGAAATAGGGCTGGAGAGATCCATCATCGGTGAGTAGAGAAACCACATTAGAGAAGAACAAGGAGATATTCCGCACATACCACAACCCTTTGGGTAAGAAAATTCTATTTAAGGAGGCAACAACTACAGATGAAGTTTGTCGCAGCTAAGGATTAGCACAATGAATGGCCCTAGAGAGAAGAGGGTGGGCTCATAATTGTAACCAACAACATAAGCTCAATAATCCCAAAAATCTCGAGCTGAGTGATTTAGCCTATGGAAATCATGAACGCCCAGGCACTGCAAAATTACATTTGCATCAGGGAAGGGGGCGATTTGGAACACTCAAGGCTTGAAATTTTGGAGTTCGAAAGGGGAAAAAAAAACAATATTTGCATAGTAGGCAGGGGAAACGAACCCACACTTTTGCTATGTGGGACTAAAAAACCTAGGTGTGATGGTCAGACATTCAAACCCATGCCCAAGAATTTAAGAAACTCAAGAAACCCAAGCCTGCGGGGCTAGGGAGGTGAGGGTTAAGGCAGTAGAATAAGCCTAGAGCAGAGTGGGTGACGGGTGATCAACACTGCTTGATAGTGGCGTCAATGCTGGGAATCAAATTGTCATAGGTGCAAGTGAAAATTTTCCAATTAAGGTTTAGAGCCCACTCTGATGTCAAGTTAGGGTGAATAAGTTCTTATTAAAAAGAGAGAATAGATAGGTTTATATAGAGCAGATATGAGGGTATTAAATCTTAATTGTCGTGCATGAGACTAATAGATAATTCTAACAATAACAAATTTTTGTAAGCTCCAAGTCCTTGGTGTCATAACTAAGATAATTTTTCTACACATGGGTAGTTAATTTACATGTAAAAAAATTTAAAGTTATGCATGTGAATATTACATATTCTATTCCAAATATAAGTATCTTTAGACAATAATTCTTAATCAAGCATTGACTAGATTTAACAATAACATTGTATCTCTTATCAAAAGAATCATAGAGATACTTAGCAAGTAAATACATTTGAGCTATCTATTCAAAGGACATTTTCAATCATATAATAAATAATTACACTAACTGAACTATTATTAGTTATGTTTGCATTTTTCACAAATGTGACTATGCCTCCACAAAAGAGTTGCAACCACTGTTATTAATCTAAATCGCTCTTGCTTGGTGGTAAAGGGCCTCCACCTATAAGAGAGAAAACTTAGGTACCAAATTCTGTAAGTTCTTTATGGTTAAGTACTTTATAAACCTAACGTATTTTTGTTAGTTATTAATTGCAAAGATAACCATGAAATATATGCACATATCTATTAAATTAATTAAAGTAAAAACATTTGAATATGAATGAACATGTTTAACTTGGAGATGCTTAGGTTGCGTGTCATATATCTTAACGTACGTGGCACCAACAGCAGCACTCATTTCACATTTTTTTTGTTTCTCAAATCTAATTCGAAGGCTGTATTCTCTTCTTTTTTAAAAAAATTTGAGGAGAACAGAGGAATGAGAAGAAAAGAAGAGAAGCTAAAGAGATAAGGAAGATGGATAGAAGGTGGTGATATAACAGAGATGACTAACCTTAATTAATGGGCTTGAGTCATATGAATAGGCTTTTAGGCAACCTTAATTAAATATTAATCGCAAGTAATATTTATTTATTTTTCTATTTACTAGTGTAATGCATTTAAACAATTAATACTGCATCACCAAGGAAAGCGTCAACACTTGGTTGGTATTAAGCTACAACAGATGGACCAAATCCTGGCAAGGACTTGTGAAGTACCATTGCAAATCATCTTAACAAATAATTCAGCCACCAACTATTGTGATACGTATATTCCATAATGGTTGCTGTCTGCTAGTGATGCTGATAATCCATGAACCTTGAAATGTTTGATAAAACCATCAAGTTAATCGATTTTGGGCTGATTCATGTGAGGCGTGTGCTTTGGGCTGATTGATCATGGAGTTTGAACCTGATTCATCAGTCGAGATGCCTAGGTATGGTAGGTATATTGTTCTAAATTAGCTATTATTCTTTTCCCTCAAGGCAGATCATGGTATTTTTATACTTAATGATCTACCAATGGGAATTTTACTGATATATGGTGGTGTTTTGTCCTGTTTGATTTACTACAATCGGGACTAACACTCTCCAGGCTGGTTGAGCGTCGGTTTCTTTTTTTCGGCTTCAATTTTCTATGCTTCATTTTTCTACCTTTTGTGGCTCTTTTGTTTTCCAATGCCTATAATACCAAACTGGTAAGTGCTCTAGGCTGACTTATGGTTCAAGCATCCGATCCATTCCTTTCACTGTACAGTTCTCTCATTTGGTTCAAGAACTCTCTAAGCTAGCTGCCACTTCCACCATTTCTGTTTCCTACCTCTTCACAAAGTTCAATTTGTCTTATCCACCTGATCCTCCCATTTCAACTCTCAAGACAACTATCCTCTCCCACCAGCAAAATGTTCTACCTCAGCATTTCTCTTGCTCTCATGAACAATGGAACTAATTCCTTGCATTTGCCACTTCCATGTGAAGGATCTGCTGTCCTCATATGGTCCTTATATTTTAGGGTAAGTTTTTGTTACTACTCTCATAGTAAGAAAAATGATCTATTAAATTGGTCCTCCCATTTCAATTCGCAAGACAACTATCCTCTCCCGCCTGCAAATGTTCTACCTCAGCATTTATCTCTTCCTCTCATGAACGGTGCAACTAATCCCTTGCATTTGTCACTTCCATGTGAAGAATCTGCTGCCCTCATATGGTCATTAAATTTTAGGATGAGTTTTTGTTACAACTCTCATTGTAATAAAAATGACCTATTAAATTGATGGACCTAAACCTCATGGTTCAAATAAAAATGCTTAGAAATAATAATAGCAATAAGTTGATCATGTTATTAATTTTACTCTCATCCCACTTCTAATATGGGACCAAACAATTGAGACACTGATGAATGTTCTCATTCCAAGCCTAACGTATAGCTAAGAATTATCTCTAGGCAGTGACAGGCAAACCAATGGCTGCTCTGCAATCCACAACATACTTTTTCCATTGGATCCTTCATGTTTAGTACTATAGTCAATCCGATACAATTTGTTCTGTCCGTACAGTAAGTAAATTGCCTTAATAACTTGTATCTTATTTCACACACCCTAACTAAATGTAATTTCAGTGAATGATAGTTAGGTAGGCCTTAAAAACTATTATAATTCTCCTTACTTTCAATGTTGGATTGATAGCCAGGCTCATAATTTTTTTGTTCATGGTATGGATTTTTTAATTGAATATGCATTCTTTTTAATACTTTATACTATTAATTAACTTTTGCTTCTATGAAACATTTGATATTTTAGGATTTCGTAGGTAGGATACATTTGGTTTTAGCATTCAATGCTACTTGGAATCACGTTTTTTCCCCCAAAAAAATCTGTTTTAGGTATGCAATTTTGTACAGATTTGACGAAGTGCAACACCTTTTCTGTTTCCTTCTCGATTTTTGCAGTAAATTGGACCAGACAAGTGGTTTCAAGTTTAACAAGTTGAATTGCTGGTTCAGTCTGATTTAAAAATTTACTGTTTTCTGATTTGTTAGAACTACTTAGCGTTAAGTTGGTATTTGCTGCTTATCCTTTCTCAACCACATTCTGTATAAACGTCCAGTTCGTAATTTCATACTCCCTGGCCCCCTCTTGTAGAATGTTTTCTCCAAAGTGAATTGCGAAACACTTAGAGTTTGTTTCCTTAGACAGAATCCACATGAAAAAGGAAGAAAAATAGAATGAATCTAATAGCAAACAGGATTTCTTTATTTTCCTCGTGGATTCCGTCTAAGGAAACAGGGGTTAAGAATTCGCTAGTCCGGAACAGTTTCACTGCTAAAAACTGACATGTTCTTACTAAGGTGTGGTTGACCGTGGTTGAACTTCCATTGCATATTCTATTCATTTGCCTAATTCTTGAGTTCAATTGTTCTATGATTTTTCGATCTGCATCTTGGACAATTAGTGGGTTAACGGATAACTTCCTGCACACACGCAGCACGGGGATTTTAATCTTCATGTTCCAAATACCCATTATTTTGTATGTGTTCATGCCCATTCTTGTTAATAATCGTATGAGAAATTTTTTTTCCCTCTTGGGACGCTTACTGTTCTCTGGCTGTTTGTTTAGTAAATTCTTACCTTTCCCGATTACAGGGAAGACAAGGCTGAGAACGCAGTAACTGAAAAATGAAAAGTCGAACCAGATGGGGGCCTCAGAATCAGTGATGCATCCAGTTGAGAGGCCATCTTATTGATCCGCTTCATTGCGTGGGCACTAGTTTGTGGAGACTTTCACTAGGAAACAGTTTTGGTAGATGAGCTTCGATAATAGTAATTTTCTGAAACGAAGCATTGTGCAACTAGATCTTCGTTCATTGCTGCATGTTTCTCAGGTCATCCATCGCACTGAGAATTTTTTTCCCTCAAAAAAATAATTCTATATTGGTATTTGGAACATTACGGGAATATTTGTTGTGTGGCTTAGTTTGAATTGTTGGGTACGAGTCTTGTCGAAGGATTAATTATCGCAGCAATTCATGCTGATGGGAGTATCTAAATCTGTTTGAGCTAGCTTTTTGCTAATGTAGTTTTTGTTTGATGCATCGTATTTTTGGTTGAGTTGAAGTTTAGCATGCATTTATTTCTTTTAATGCTTCATTCAGTAGGCCTTTGATGTGCCGGCGAAAATTCAGTTTTATCGAAACACTGGCGTTAGTGCTGGTTTTTTTTTAAAAAAAGATTTTTGGAAAAGCATTGGCATTCAAGTCAAGCCACATGTATGGTTGCACTGGAGGCGTGTAGCATCTATTTATTAGGTTGTAAAACTGAGACTCCCCTGCCTCGATAGCATTCTAGTAGGGGCACAGATGGAGATGTTGTTTCACGGTCATATGAAAATTGGAATGGGCTGTTTCGGCTTACAAATCCAAACAACATACTGTCGGTAATGAACATTAAGTAGAATGGCAATAGGTCGAAGTAATATTATTAATAAGAAAAAAAATGAAAGGATCCATAAAAAATCAAAGGCAATGTTGCCCAAGAGATGGTGACACCTGCTGTTGAAGGCCAATCGAGGTGTTCTGTTATCGCCAAGGTCTTTTCAGTTGAACAGTCACACACTGCAAGAAACTACTAGACTCTCTGACTTTTTCTCAATTCCTCACATGGTTTGGTATCTCAGCTTTGCGAGCCGAAGGAACATGGCATTCCTCATTCCTCACTGTCCACGTGCAAATGCCATGGATAAGCACAAAGATAAAAGTTCAAGTACACCTGCGTCCTAGCTTAGTCGCTTTGGCCGCGTCATCCCCGCCTTGGCGATGCGTCGGACGGTAGCTTTAACTAGTCAAACTTAGGTGCGCCACCACTGGTCAATGCGCACGAGCACTGTCGGCGCAAATGTTCACATGCCTGCTCGGTCGCCGACTCCTCGGACAGGTAGGATCTACCGCTCAGATTCGCCAGGCCGCCAGTCTCTAGGAACAGTTTTTGATTAGTCGGTAAGATTGTGTTGCTATGCTCTTCACCGGGTTTCTGTGCTAGCTGTTCCTCCCGCGCCGGTGCGTCCGACAGACGCCCCTCTTTTCCAACGCGACGCCTCGGTCGCCAGTGCAATCCTTGTCAACCGACGTCTGATCCACTCTTATCCACATAGGAAATGGGGCTGAAGAAAGATACGAATGAAGTTTCCTAGAAATAGCATCTTCCACCTTAATACAGACAACGATTTATTTACAAGATATGGCTTACCTCTAACTTTAGATAAGTTCAAATTCAATGAGCAAGTAGATCCTTAAGTCAGAAATATACCGTGTATTTATATATAGCAAATATATATATATCGTATACGGTCATGTTATTAGAAATTAAAAAATATGTGTAATCCACGTACCCACGTTCATTCGTACGTGCACTTGGAGTGTTGGACGTTGTTGCACACTAGATTAGATGTTCATCCCCAACTGACCCGGTCGAAGGCAGTTGCAAGCGGAGCTCCCCTGGCTCGTGGCCGGCTCCACCCCACCACCATTGGCGACGAGGAGGAGTGCATCATGCTTGTTCTGTCCATTTGATTCTACTGCACTTGTATTTACCCGCCACCTTCCGGGTCCCACTTCTGCTGATACCCGACCCCCCTTGCCTTTATATACCTCAACTCTCTCGCTTGTTCAGCTCCCCCGATCCTGGAGCTCTCCCGCTTCCCCTCCCCTCTCTGCGCAGACGAGAACGGCGAGGTTGTTTGTAAAATGGCCCGATTTCTGCTCGTCCTCGCTTCCGTTCCCTTCTTCTTACATGGTAAATTTTACATTTTTGTGTTTGCAACGTCCATGCTCAGTTTCCGATCGCCCCTGTTTTGACGTGCTCTGTTTCCAGGCGCCTTGGCTGTGACCTTCACGCTGGCGAACAGCTGCCGGCAGACCGTTTGGCCCGGTCTTCTCTCCAGCGCCGGCACGGCGCCGCTCTCCATGACGGGCTTCGCGCTGCAGCCCGGCGAGTCCCGCACCCTCGACGCGCCCGCCGCGTGGTCCGGCAACATCTGGGGCCGCACCCTCTGCTCCACCGACGCCAGCGGCCGGTTCGCCTGCGGCACGGGCGACTGCGGCTCGGGCGCGGTCGAGTGCTCCGGCAAAGGTGCGGGCCCGCCGGCCACCCTGGCCGAGTTCACGCTCCAAGGCAGCGGTGGGATGGACTTCTACGACGTGAGCCTCGTCGACGGGTACAACCTCCCGATGCTCGTGGTGCCGCAGGGCGGCGCCGGTGGTGCCTGCAGCTCCACGGGCTGCCTCGTGGACCTGAACGGGCTTTGCCCGGCGGACCTCAGGGTGGTGCTGCCGCCGGCTTCCGGGGACGGCGCCGGCGAGGGCGTGGCTTGTAAGAGCGCGTGCGACGCGTTTGGGTCGCCGGAGTACTGCTGCAGCGGCGCGTACGGCAATCCCGACACGTGCAAGCCGTCGTCCTACTCGCAGTTCTTTAAGAACGCGTGCCCGAGGGCGTATAGCTACGCCTACGACGACGCCACCTCCACTTTCACTTGCGCCGCCGCCGCCAACTACCTCATCACGTTCTGCCCCAGCACCACAAGGTGGCCAACCATCCCAGATTCCTCTTCTTGTTTCTGTTGATTCTTTAGGGCTGGAGTGGTCATCTCTGTCACTACCCCACCGCACAGTTTTCGCATGCGCGACGACTTCTCCAGCAGATTAATTTTCGAAGGATTAATAAAATTTCTCTTTTTTTTTTCTCAGCCAGAAGTCAACGGGCTCCATCCCTCAGGCGGCGGGCATCACGTCGAGCGGCAATGGCACGATGGTGTACATGAGCGGCGTGCAAGCCGGCGGCGCCATCCACAGCGTACCACGTGTCGAGAAGCTGCTGCCTTTTGCAGTTGCGCTCGCTTTTTTTCTAGGCTTCTAGCCGCCGCCGGCGGATCATGCCGGTCGTTCTTCGCGTGGGCTCTGCCATCTTGGGCCCGCTACGGAGGACTATTCCAATTTCTATACAGCGTGACGGCCCAGTTTGGCCCCCTAAATTCTGATGAAGTTTTTCAACACCTGGCCTGAAAATTCCGCTTTCTCATTGGATGAATAGGTGGAGGCCACAAGGCTCCCATTACTGGGTCATTTTTGCTCCAACCGCAAGGTTGGTAGCTTTGTGGTAGATTACGAAAATGTTCCCGACGCGATGAACGGATTGCCTTCAAGTTATCCTCTCGTGTCGATTATTGTAGCGGTTTTTATTCTTAAAAATTTTAGTTTGGGTTTAATCACTTTTTAATACCGGTTTACAGTGTATGGTAACAATGTTATATATATTTGATTCTACTTGGAAGTCGATGTGGTCAATTGTTGACTTTGGTTAGCATATGATTCCGTTTGACTCTCTTGACAACCTATTAATTTTAAAAAAATTGATACCCAACTGCAAAATTTTGCAGCAGATTTCACGAAACTACTATTGTGAAATCGTAAAATTTTCACGATGTTATAATTTTACGATAATTGATTTCATGATGATCATGAAATGCTAGTCACGTACAGCAAAATTTTGCAGTTGGAAAATTTTTCTGTATTAATTTGGTTTGGTGACTAAGCATCAACAACAGATGCATGAACAAAAATGGAAGCCTTTGTTGATTTAAATTCAACTATAAGTGCACTTTGACCAATGCAACTTGCACTACTAATTTTTTTGTCCATTGTCAAGTTTACACTCTCAATTTAACTTGTATTTTAATTATTTGCAAGCATACTCTAAAAAATTCTAAAAATGAGGTTTGAGAGGCGATGAAAGGCTAAAATCATTCAAAGAATTAAGACAAGTTCAATATATAATATTAGATTAAAAAACATTATTAGTATGGAGAATTTCAAATTAGTCAACTAAAATTAAAATATTAAACTTACTATTACCTTTTTTTTGCTTTAAATTTTAATATTAATTATTGAATTTGTCTATTCTTTGAATGCTTATTGGGCTTTAAACCGCTTATTGGGCCTTTTTTTAGTCCGCATGTAAGTCATATATAATTGGCTTGCGATCAACAATTCGACATCGAGCTCAGATTCGCCAAAGCAACTCGCTTCGGCTCACCCAAGCATCTCCCATCATCGCAATCATGGTTCTCCAGGTCGGCTGCTCTTTCTCTCCTCCATGTTGCGCGATCGATAGTTAGGGTTCGCTATGACAATTTCGAGTTCGGTTATTGCAGGCCACGATGATCTGCATCGACAACTCCGAGTGGATGCGCAATGGGGATTACTCGCCCAGCCGGTTCCAAGCCCAAGCCGATGCCGTCAATCTCATCTGCGGGGCTAAAACTCAGGTGGTCGCATCTTTTGCTCAATCCAAAATCGTAGTTATGTTTGGGGTTTCGTGGAAGTAGGGGTTTGATTCTTCTTTCTTACTCTGATCCATCACGATCTTCATTGGAACGGGAATGTTTGTTTTGGCAGTCGAATCCGGAAAATACGGTAGGCCTGCTGACGATGGCGGGGAAAGGAGTCCGTGTCTTGCTGACACCCACGAGTGATCTAGGAAAAATACTGGCTTGCATGCATGGTATGATTGTCCGGCGCTAATTTCTTGTACTCTTAACCCTACTTTTTCATAGTATTCTGAGTTCTTCAAATAAATGTGGCTGGCCTTTATTTTTGCCCTTAAATACGTACTGCGTGCTAAATCTGAAGCTTATTTTAAAGCGTCAGTAGGTTCATATAGTGATGCAAATTATTTTCAGCTTTGATGTAATGCTTTTGTATTTCCTTTTTCCTTGATGGCTGTTGGTACCGTGTAATTTAAGTAGTTGGCTCATCTTGGACTCAGTGTTGGACATCCAAACTGTATGTTTTGAAGAAAAGATGAATACTAATGAATGCCTATCATTGTTCAAGGGTATAATTCGTGGCCTTCTACAGGAAGACCAACATAGATATTTTATTAGATTGCGTTCTACTGCATAGAATCATAGATATTTTATGCTGTTTGCATGTTTGCAGTTTGTGATGAAAACCTGAGTTGTTTAGGAGTTCTCATTTTAATTGAATTGATAAAGTTGAAGGTTTTTATGGTGGTCCGAGCTGCTACTAGATATTTGATTAAAAAGTTTTGCTGAACTGTTTGTCATGCGATTTTTGTTGTTGGCATTCTTAGCCACCTTTTTTATATATAAGCTATGATCATTAGAGTAATTGTACAGTATTGGTGCTTATGGAACCATACGAGAAGATAGGTTACTCTGCAAAGGAAGAAAGTGGAAAGGAAAATACTATTATGGGGTCTATGGGCATCCACATACATATTCATGTAAATACATATATATGAGCATGTGTATCAAACTTTTGGTTTGTTCGGGCCAAAGATTGGTCTAGTTTTATTGTAGCTGTCGGTTTCACTTATACCCAAGATTCAAGATCAGACCGATACACCAGTTTGGACCGATTTTTTAATCCTATATATATATATATATATAAGTTTTATTCCATTTCAATCAAGACATTTGTGTCATTTGAGGCATTTTTTCAGATAATAAACTGTTACCAGTTTTGGCAGAAATGGATGGATACTTCTATCCCCAACAAGATTTATGACATAATGAGTATGCTTGGAACAGCACCAGTATGCCAATATTAAACAATTAACTTATAATTGTTACAACTCTAAGACGATTGTTACTAAAGAATAGTATATACTGGCGTCGTGTGTTGGCACTAAATAATCATTACTACTATAAATGATTCATAATAAATAATAGTATATACCAGCACCATGTGTTGGCACCAAATAACCATTACAACTATAGGATGATTCATACTAAATAATAGTATATAGTACTATATACCACAGAGTGCATATAAGCAGGTAAAACACCTTAACTAGGCTGGCATTTGAAACACTACTATTTGTTAGATATGGTTGATAACTCAATTTGTGGGTTAGTGAGGTTTCTCTTATTTGGTTAGCTCTTCTATTATATATCAGGATGTACTAGCATAGTTTATTTTTATTTCAATTTTTTAGTCAACTTGGTTGTTGATATACCGCAAACCCTTTCTTCTGTCATCATTCGCAGTTGCCTTTTACTTCTTTCCTTGACCACTTTTTCCCTCCTTGTTCTCTCTCCATCAACACTTTCCATCCTTTTGCTCGTTGCCACCTTTCTTTCCCTCACCCACCCTTTTTCTCAACACCCTTCACTACCCCATGTTTTAATCTGCTTCCTTATCTAATCTTATTAGGGTTTTTTCTTTCTCTAGTTAGGTTTATGAATATGCAAATCATCTTTCATATGTAACCCTAGGTCTCTTCTATTTTTCTTTTGTGGATGTCTTTGATTTCTCTAGGGTTAGCTTCTCTCTTCAACTCCCTGTTCCCTTTGCTAACACCATTAAATTCAATGGTACTACCTCCTTTAGGTTAGATCTCTTTGCTACTTTGTTGATTTCCATGGGAAGGAACACCATTAAATTCAATGGTACTAACTCTAGTGATTCTTCTTATCACTTCGACAATTCTCTGATTATTTATTTCTAACATGCCCTGTTGAAATGTAACCCAACATTGTATCCACTATTATATTTCTCAAAATTCTAAAGAAGTCTAGGATGCCTTTTCTTCCATGTATTCAATGTTTATAAGGTATATGAAGATATTTTAAACCTCAAGCAAGATGGTTGATCATTTCATGAATATTATACTGTTTTGATAGACAGTCAAGGTTATTCGTTCAAGTCTCATCTCCTGTGTTCTTTGATCTCTCAAATGTTGGGAAAACTTCTTAGTGGTCAAGTTCCTTTTATAGTCTTGTTCGCATTTATGCTATGTTCATACACAACTATTAGTGAATATCTATTTTTCTAGTGTTAAGAGTGCATTTGTGTGCTTTCTATTAGTTTTTTCCTTTCACATTATTGAGTTTAATGCTATGATACACTATTTTGTGAAATGATGTGGCAATTCAATTTTATAAAAGTATATATATATATATATATATATATATATATATGCCCACACACACCATGATGGATTATCATGGCTAGTGGGATCTTTTTTATTGGATTAATTTTTATAGTACATACCATGATGGATTATCATTGTTTAACCCAATTCAATCATTTTGGTTCTACTATTAACTGCTACCTCCTGTAAGCATCAAAATCTTGTCACTTCAGAGGTAAGGTCAATGATTTACTCACAACTCACAACCTTGACTATGGGTTGTGTTACCCAGCGTCTTCCACTATTTAATAATTCCAAAATCCACGGTGGCCCACATACTAAGGTTACCCTGTCTCTTTATGCTGTTTCATTTAACTGTAAATGCCTCTTTGCTGATTCTCTGTCCACCTCTTTTCCAAAGAAGAAAATGTGCAGATTCTGCATCCGATCAACAAGAGTTCTTCTAGAATGTGTTTTAGGTTGAACACGTGAATGCTCTCACCTTATAGTATGAATTGAAAATGTATTCAAATAGCAATTGTTTTATACAATATATTTATTCTAGAAAGATATAGCACACAAAGCTCATAACGAGAAAATCAACCTGATTTTTGCGTTTTTCATTTTTATATGATGTCTTTTGAGTCTAACTACACAGTTAATGTTCTTTCAGAAATTAAATATGATTGAAGTAGTTGTTTTTACTCTTTTTCATTAGGTTCTTTGATAATGATAGTTTTATTTTTAAATAAACAACGCCAATTAATGGAATATCTCAACAAATTAATAAAACTGTAAATAAACTTCTGAAATTAAGTGCTATGGTTTTGGCTGAAAAGAAAAGAATTAAGTCTTGCTTTCAAACAGTTGTTGAATGGTTTAATAAAGGGCATATGACAGATATAAGTGGAGGGCAATAAAACTCTAGGAATGTTTCCTATTTAAGGCAGCATTCTATTATACCATCTATGTGAACAGCCATGAATTGTATCACGACGGTGGTTGTTGAGAATTGGGACCACCAATTTTGTAGGATAGATATGTAATAATGTTATTATGGATGAATCTTGTTTCATGCCGATTCTGATCTCATTAATTCATGATATCATTACTTTATTTGATTGCTCTACAGATCCATTAAGATCTGGTGTACTAGTTTGTCCACATTGTAGTAGCACATTGTGGAACCTAAGAAACCGATGATTTTTTGTTGTAAGCAATGGGATGAGTATATTTAAAAATATCTGAATTTAGGTTGGCAACTGAACTTGATATTGTAGGGGCCCCTCTATGTTATATTTCATTCGGACACATTTTCTAGCTTGATTGCTAGTATCAGACTAAATAACAATAATCTCCTGGGAAAGGTGTGTAAGGTGAAATGTTTATCCTCTGATATGCACTACTTGGAGGGCAAAGGAGAAAAAAAAATGAAATGATTAGGATGTGCGGTCTATTCAACCCTTTCCAGGTTGATTGATTCATGTTGATCACCCAGTTCAATTGAAGATTCGTCATCTTTAAAATACTGCTGATCATGGTTAGTATGAGGCACCGATGAGTGAACTCTAATCTGTATACAATAATTGGACATGGTTGGTTTCGGTCAGTTGAAGGTACAATAGCTAAGATACATTAAATTATATGGATATAGAGAGTTTATTTTTCATGAATCTAGATTCTTTGGTTGAGTTCATGGATCACACATTATACTTGTATGCCATCAGTTTGAACATTTTTAGGTTATTTTAACTTAATCAATATTTTTCGGTTAATTTTTTGTTTGTAGTTTGTTCTGATAGCTGACATCTTAAGCTGATTCAGGTGATTTTACTTTATTCTTTGCATTGTTGGTCTAACAACTCATGGCAGCACTGATAATTAAGAACGAGTTCCATTGAAGGCCTCTAAGCCCTCTGGTTGATAGTTAAACATCTCATTGCTTTTATGAATCTTTGATGTTTTGGATATTATTGCTTCATGTAGGTTTGGAAGTTGGTGGTGAGACAAACTTGACTGCAGGTATCCAGGTTGCTCAGTTGGCTCTTAAGCACCGCCAAAATAAGAAGCAGCAACAGAGAATTATAGTATTTTCTGGGAGGTAACCATTGAATATCATTTATTTTGTTTCTTCTATTGCTCCATCTTGTTACTTAAACTAATCTTATGTTTTCACACTACTTTTGTATGAATCAAGTCCAATTTCATACGACAAGAAGACACTGGAGACTATTGGGAGAAAGTTGAAAAAAAATAGTGTTGCATTGGATGTTGTTGATTTTGGAGAGTCAGATGATGGAAAACCTGAAAAGTTGGAGGCTCTAGTGGCTGCTTTAAACAATAATGATAATTGCCACATTGTCCATGTTCCAGCTGGTTCGAGTGCTCTTTCTGATGTACTTATCAGGTATTGTTGGCCATTTTGAAAGTTCATTACTGTCCTCCGTCAGTCTGTGAACCATGGTTCGTCTGCTAACCAGCTTTACATCTATCTTCAGCACACCAATCTTTACCGGAGATGGGGAAGGCGGAAGTGGTTTTGCTGCTGCAGCAGCTGCAGCTGCTGCCAGCGGCATGTCTGGGTTTGATTTTGGTGTTGATCCTAATGTAGATCCTGAATTGGCCCTAGCTTTGAGAATTTCCATGGAAGAGGAAAGAGCAAGACAAGAGGCTTCCGCAAAAAAGGCTGCTGAGGATGCTGCTAAACAGGAAAAAGGAGCGGATCAGGCTTCTGGTTCCAATGATGCGACTATGACTGAAGCTGCCATCACTTCAGTTGTTGCCACTGATGATAAACAGCATAACTTAACGGCAAGTTCTCATCACTATGCCTCTAAATTCTATTATAAGAAACTTGTGCTTGTTGGGAAATTTGATTCTGGCTTGTTGTCTAGTTTTAGAAAGTTCAGCATTATGCTTTTCATGTTTTGATAAATTGGCAGTATTTTTTGTAACTTGATAATCTTTTGAAAGTACTGAAAGGTCGCTTAGTCACCTTGCAGGCGATATTTGGAGAATGATTTTTTTTACTCTAACAAGGCCTTTTACTTTACCGATTTAGACCTTCTAGTCAATAAGAGTAGAAGTGAGACTATAGAACTAAGGAGGATCACTTTGTAATTTGTTGCTTCATCAACCTTAAATTTGCTTTTGTGTTCATTTCGAAGCTTAATTGTTACATAAGCTCTTATTTTGGTTTTTAATCTGTTGGCCTTCGGAGGATATCGATCAAGCATTAACTTTTGAAATTGTGTTTAAGGCTTTTCTCTTTCTCAAATTGCAGGAAAGTAACGCATGCTGTAGTCTAGTGTTTCTAGACATTTATGTTTGGTGTGAAAATGGAAGGATGGAAAATAGTAGAGGGGAAAGGAGATGGGTACTCTTTTCTTATTGCTTACTAGAAAAGTTTGACTGTAGAAGTAGAGCAAGGAAATCAGGGATCAGCTTTCCCTCATTCTGCTTCCATCCAATTCTGAATGAATTACGAGAAAGAAGATATTTGTGCAGCAAATAATTTTCGAAACCCCATAAATGCTTTTAGCTTGACTGGATAAGTTGTGCATCTTTTTGTTTTTTTTCCTTCCATCTAATTGTACAAACAAGAAAAATAAGTCTGCCAATCTCAGGGCATCCATCCCTCATTTATTACTTTGAATAATTGGACAATATATTGCATTATGGTAGTTTTGTTTGAGTATAATGGAAACATGAAATGAGGCTTTATACTATCTAGTTTCTTTCATGGTGATTTCTCTGGAGTTAAAGAAAATTTCTCTTTTTGACTAAATTCAAGTAATATATTATCCCAAGTCCTAACAGGAAGACGAGGCTGCATTGCTAGAGAAAGCTCTTGCAATGTCTATGGATAGTGCTGAGCCCAGTACTGGAAATATTGCTGATGCTGACATGTCAGAGGCTGCCGCAGAAGATCCTGAATTGGCATATGGTTAGTTTTATTGTTCCTGAATCCACATAATCTCCCGCTTGAATTTTATCTGAAAATTAAAGAGTCAAACTAAATGCATCAAATGTTCTTGTTTCTTCAAGCTACTGGTTTCACCACGTTAAGATGTAGGGAAGCATAGAGGTAAAATAGATGGTGAGGTACCAAGCATGATTTGTGAGATCAGATGATCATCTTATCCAACCATTCACCCAACTTGTGGCCAATTTCTGATTGATGTCAGCATTCCAGCTCTGACTAGTTATATTGCGTTACATTCTTTTCACCACGTCTGATTTCTGGCTGATCCAATTATTTTATGTTTCCAAATGGCGTGCCTATCCCATCAAAATCTTTTTTTGTTCACAGTTCTGTCATGATATTGCTTGACTTTTTGGCACGCCTGGATGAATCTCACATCTAGATTCTTTGGATTATATCCTGCCATTTCTAATTCGATGAATTCCTGTAAAGTTCACATCTTTTCTTTCCTATGAAGTGGATGGAGCCACTCTGTATATATTAGTTCATCTGTGATTCTGTCATTGTCTTATATCTTGTGAGATTCTTTCCTGGATTTCTTTTCTACCACCTTATGCATGGCCCTTGTCCAATCCAGGTTGTAGATGATTCCTGCCAATGTCTTTAATCTTATCAACATAAGTTAAATTAAGATTTTCTAATTATAGACTTAAAAGCTAATGGTAGCTTCATGTAGGGGGTTACACAGGTAAAATATATCTTAATTTGGGTTTATGAAGTCTATATGCACATGGAGGCATGGAGCGCCGCTCTTTGTTGATATTCTTTCTTTTCTAGTTATTGTATTGCAAAATGCCTACCTGTAGTGTTTTTGTATAAATATTCAGATTCTTGTCCGTTTAGTTTGTGGTTGCTGGATAAGAGGAAATGACAAAGCAATTCTGGAAATATTTTGTCTGTCCCCTGGATCTTCACACAGTAAAATGCAAATAAACTCAATTTCAAGTGAAGTCGTGCTAGTGCTAATTCACTCTTTTTCCATGTAGTAAATTTATCGCGTACATTTCTCACCTGCTAAAGTTGTTCAACGTGGATATACCACCAGTTGAATTCCTTACACATCGTTCACATCTTCCATTTTGTGTGTAGTATGGTATGATAACTAGTCATAAGGTACTTGGAGCGGCTGCAAGGTATTTTAGCTCTAGGTAAAGCGAGAGAAGAGGCAGAAAGAGAAAGCATGAGAGAAGAAGTGAAATTTATTGTCATTTCTTGCAACTTCATTCAATAAATAGCTTTATGTCTAAAGGGTGCACTTCTGATGTTATTTCAGTAGTGGATAACGCTTTTCTTTCTGGTACGTTGCATGGTTGGTCACAACACAAATGCTCATTGGCATTAGGCTCAAATGGCTGTGCACGGCAATCCAATTGAAGCCCGACATGCCAGATCTTGGTGATCTTAGACTTCTGATCCGCATCTTACAGTTTGGATAATAATTTGAGAGATCAATATTACCTCAGGAAAACATATATTTTATGAATTATATTACATTTCGGTATTTGAAGTTCATTTGAGCTAATCATAGCTGAGCTGATTCTCTTGGTAGTTTATATTAAAAGTAAAAAGGCTCTTAGTGCTAAGTATAATCTTATTTATGTCAGTTGGAGCCTGTATCCCATCTTTCCTATGATATTATGCATTCCTGTGGAAGTCCTAATTTCAGTAATGGTGTTTGCAATAGTATGCATTTTTTCTGTCAATTCTCACTCTTATAAGTACGTATACTATTTATGCAGCCCTCCAAATGTCTGTTCAGGATAGTGCAAGAGATCAGTCATCTCAGTCTGACGTGAGCAAGGTGCTCGAAGACCAATCATTTGTTTCCTCTATCCTAAATTCGGTAATGTTTAATTTTTTATTAGTATTTGAATTCTTATGCAATTATTCCTTGTGTATAATTTCTAGCTTATTTCCATAGCTGCCTGGAGTTGACCCTAATGATCCTTCTCTCAAAGATTTCCTGGCATCTTTGCAAGGTCAATCGGAGGTACACTTCTCAGCATAGGCGCTTTCAACAAGTTTACAAAAGCATTTATTGTGTGACAAAATAGTCCAACTGCCCCCTTTTTTTTGGCTCTGATATGAATAATAATATTCACAACTTTGGATTTAAGGGAGGAACTAGGTCAATATTCGGTATGTATGTGATGGAAGTTTGAAGGGTTTCTGTTCTCATAAATGAAAGTGGGCCAAAAACAGAATGTTTAGATCTTTAAATCTGATTCTTTCGTCACTTGATCACATGCAATATTTGGAATCTGTGGTCATTTAGGTTCTGTTTACTACTTCAGCAGCATTGAGAGTGAAAAAGGTTGGGTCAGAAGGAAAGTATATTTTATATGCATTTCTTTGTTTACCTTAATGGAAGAGGTGAACTAAAGGAAATAAGGAATTAGCTAAACCCTCATTTCCCTCGATTTCGTTCAGCCCAAAAGTGGGTGGAAATAGGAATATTGAGTAAGGTCTTGTTTTACTAATTCATCCCTTATTAATTATAAAATTAATTATCCTAAACCTTCACTAGCTTTGATGTTTTTTTGTTCTGATTCAATATATTATTATGTGAGTGACAACTCCTGGATCCAAGTCTATGATTGCCCTTAATTACTTGATTTGATTGGACTTCTGATATGCTTAGATCACTTAGTCTACATAGCTTTATCATATTGGACTACTTAACTTCCCGGTCTACTTTAACACTATGTTTCCTTGGACGGAATTCACAGTGGGAAGAAGGGAATATAAAACGAACCTAGTAGATTTTGCTACTAGATTCTATGTTTTCCCTTATGTGGATTTCGTCCAAGGAAACACAACCTAAATGTTCGAATGAGCTTAGCTTGCTCAATATACTAGTTGAGCGGTCTAGAATGATTGACTTGTTTGGAATACTCAGTAAGGCTGAAGTGCTCGAAAATGTTGGAATCCCTTACTGGACTTGACCATAAGGCAAGTACAAATGGCCAACTAGACCTTACCACCCAATCGAAGTTGGTCAGAACTTGTTCTTTGTCTTGTGATCTTACAATCATATGACTTAGATTAACCCAAGTGATTCGAACCATACATGGGAACTTACTAGGCATAAGAGCCGGATCTTTAATCCTAGTCGTTAAGGTATGTCTCCAATCTAACAATGCAAGTGACTAAGAGTCAACCCACTTACCCTCAACCCGCAAACTGCTAACCCAAGCTTCTAATTTTACTGGATCATTGAAGTAATATAAGATTTATTTTTTGCTTTCCCGCATAGATCAACTATACTTCAATATGATCATTAGTCTTTCTTCTATACACTATTAAGTATTAACTCTTCCTGGAGCTTCGAACATCTATCTCACCTTATTGCTGGACTTGCTCTATTACGAGCACAATTTTGTCGATCCATTGCATCTAATCTTTTTTGATAGTTTGGTCATTGGTTGAGATTATAGCCAGTAACCACCTGCTTGTAATTATTGTGCTTCTTGATTCATCCTTCAATTAATACTTAGTTTATTTTACTATTTGCAATGTGTTAGACACAAAATAGTAGCCTAGTAGGCATATGGCGGTGAGCTTAGTACAATTGAATGGATGCAATATTTCTATGTTAGTATTTAAGGTAGATGTCTTCTTTTTAAGATTTCATTCTGCCTTTTTGCCCTCTTGTGTGAACACATGGAAGTATTTTAGTTCTTGCCTTCCTACTGTCTTCCTTTCCTCGCCAACTTTCTTTCTTGCCATGTAAATACATCCATAGGCTGTGTTTATTGTAGTGAGAGATAAAAGATGAGAGAAAGGATAAATATAATTTTTTTTTCTTTTCAATTTCTGCTCAGTTTTGGCAAGAAGATTTTGTAAAGAAAGTGAACTGCCTTTTCCGTTCTTTTCTATTTTCCTCCATGTAAGCAACCACAATGGAAAGTAATTATTTTCCACTCCTTTATTCTCTGGTAAATATAACATGGATATGGAATTAATAGAGTAAATTATTCATTGATTTATTTTGGTTGAACAAATTTTCGTTAAGCAGGTTTAGCCACTGTTCTTTTGCTGTATATTGGATTTGTTTTGTTGTTTATGCAAAGCTTTGATGCTGACCAATCGGAAGCTGTTTTATGTTTCAGACCCAACAGAAGCAAAAGGAAGATGACTCAAAAAAAGATGGTGATAAATGAATTTTCTGAAGTTTCTTTGCCCTCTCTCCATGGTAAGAGTAGCTTAGTGAAGCCATATGAAAGATTTATGTAGACTCTGCCGTCATTGTATGTCCTAAATGATTATGAGATAAAGATGCCCTCAACTTTGGCCTAAGACAAATAATCTAGAATGGATACTAAAGTTGGTTTAGCATATTTCAGATACCTATTATTTTCAAATCAATTCGAAGGATATTGCAAGCCAAAAGTTTGACCGCAATAATTCGAATTCTTGGGTATAGATGCTTTTATATATCTTAATTGGAACGTTGTGCGAAATATCGTACTTCAGCTCCTCTAGAAAGTAAGAAATACAATATTATTGCATGATCAACCGTACAAATTTGATAAGTTTCACGTGCAAATTCTCTTGTCGTGTATAGGCTTTCTTGGATCCAAGTAATCCGAGTAAAAAAAGCCTGATCAGTTGGTCAAATATAGTTATTCCCTGTATGTTTCCTGCTGAGTAAAACTCTACCTGCCGCACTACGTAGAAAAACTTGAGCATGGCGCATCTAGTGGTACTGTACATGCCTTGCTTAAGCAATCCAGCGGCGCTGCCTATTCATATATATGTACTTGTATTATTAACTGCATTTTTTTATTGCAGAACAATATTTAGGCAACTAGTTTAATGCGTTGGATTGAAGAAGCCATGCTGTATGTAGCTCATAGGATTCCGGATTTGTAAGATAACGTGCGGATGACCTGTAGACTAGGACATTTCTTCTGATCGATGTTTTCTTATTGTGTAATCTTGAACACTTGTTGCAGGCAGATAGCTACAGGTAAATTTATAACGCTCGAGTGTCTTCGGTTCTCTTCGGAACAAAAATATCTACTGAAAATGAAAACTTGTCCGTAATGTGCCTTATTTTATACCCTGTGACTATACTGTATCTATTGCAAGGGCATAGCAACACTTAATAAACACTTTTACAGTTGTTTTATAGTGCTTTTCAGATTTACAGTGCCGTTAGCAAACACGCAAAACCATTGCGACTTCTAATGACTTTTAATCATTTTAGTCCTGACCATTTGTTTCATTCAATATTGTCAATTAATTACTTCGAATCAGGCCATAAAGCGATCGAAATCTTGGTCATTGATGTTAAAGTATGATATTCTTCTATTACCCTAATGTTTAATTCTATAATAGATGAACTAACTAATGGCATATACATAATTTCATATATAAATTACTAACTAGTAAAAATAACAACTTATACATGTGCATAAATACATGTATATCATAAGTCTATTTTTATTTTGGAGTCTATATAATTAAAATATTAAATAAATAACAATTAATAATGCAATTAGATAAATATGTAGAAAGCATGTAAACGTAACATTTGCATTAATGTTGTTAATGCTAAATTATCCACTCTAGTCATCCATCTACTTGACCTCCTTGTGCTCTAACTCCTTGTGCGACTATGCTTACTTAGCCTAAGGTGCATGTATATTTTTAGTAGTACTACATTAAAAACTACTAATGATGAATGATGAGACATTATAGATCTTAAGTAAATATTGAGTACCTTCTTTTATCTCCAAAGACAGAAAACTACTAATGATGAATGATGAGACATTATAGATCTTAAGTAAATATTGAGTACCTTCTTTATCTCCAAAGACATAGAAAACAATGAATAGGTCCAAGTAAAAGCTATTTTCACTATTTTATAACGAATCGAGACCAGTAGATAGCTTATAAAATAATATATAAAACTAAATTATGAACTTACATTACACTTGTTTTTCTAACAACACTTTAGTTTAGTTGTTCTAGCATGATCGTCCATGAAGGTTACATTCCGTTGTAAAAAAAATTATGTTGACATTGATTTTCTTTAGGACGGTAGCTCACAAAAAGTTTTAAATAAACCATTGATTATTAGAAGAAATAAAAATAAAGACCAATGTACTAAGAATTATTTACAAAAAAATCATCTATCATCCAGCTATCTAGATGAATCTCCCCCATGTTAGGCCATAAACACTTTGAATGGATTATCTAAATGCTCAAGCTCTCAACTCGTGCTCATGTCCGCAAAGTCCATACAACATAAATTAATGCGTTTATTGACTTTTATTTGAATGCTAATTTAAAAAATTAAGATTTTATTATATAAAAAAAAAGCCCCACCCCCCCCCCCCCCAAATTATAGGAACTTATAGGCTAGTTTATATATTATGCATCTCCCCGTTACCTTTTTGCCTACTTACTACTGACCCTGTGCGCTAATTTGGCATTGATGTATAGTGAAGGAACATGTGTATCTCTTTCCTTCCAACTTTGTGCCGGCCACTTCCTCCATTCGTCCACAGGCCGTGTTCTCTCCACTATTCCTCCCTCTGCATGCCTCCTGCAATTCTTCTCCACTTGCTTCATCTTTATCTTGACTGCCTCAACCATCACACAGAAAAGAGGCAGAACTGGATCGTAGCTAGCGCCTAACCAGTCCAATTTTTAAAAGTAATGGCGCACTCGGAGGAGCAGTGGAAGTGCATCAGAATCCACCACCCTCTTGTTCTTCTTCTTCTATAAATGTAGAGGTAAAAGGGGAACAGCATCGATCGAGACAAACAAGAAATGAGGAGCTCGGCGGCCGTGGGCGTCTTACTTTGTCTCTGCTGCTCGGCGCTCCAAGAAATGTGGGCCGAAGAGGTGTATGTTGTGTACATGGGAGCTGCACCAGCTGATTCCTCTGCGGACGTGCTCCGAGAGAGCCACCTCCAGCTGCTGGCTTCTGTGTCCGGAAGGTTGAATTCTGAGAGCTCATCTTACAGATTATGAAATCCTCATCAATGTCGATTCCTTGTGTTGTTTATGTACTCCATGAAGCAGGGCGGGGGAGGTGCAAAGGAAGCTTATCAGGAGCTACAAGCATGGCTTCTCCGGCTTCGCCGCCAGGATGACAAAGGAAGAGGCGGTTGCATTGGAGAAGAGAGCAGGGGTTGTCTCGGTGTTCGTTGACCCGATCTACCAGCTCCACACAACTAGATCCTGGGACTTCTTGCAGCAGATGACGGTGGAGAGTGAGGCAGTGATCCTAGATGAGGATGGCGGGAAGGCACCTTCGCGCCAAACGTGGGACACTATTGTCGGCCTCTTGGACACAGGCGAGCTGCTCACACGTGATTTTTTACGTATGATTTTGGTTTCCATGTAATTTAGAATCGTGTTTGTGCATAATTCACTGCAGGCATTTGGCCGGAATCTCTAAGCTTCGGCGACGATGGCATGAGCAACGTTCCAAGTCGGTGGAAGGGCAAGTGCATGGAAGGCTCCGACTTCAATGCCTCGAATTGCAACAAGTGAGCTGAAAATAGTGTTCTTGGTACTTTTGATTCTTGATTGAATTCCGTTCATTGCCAAATTCATTTATTTTAGTACTTTTTTTTACTAAGCGCCGCCGTCTCTCGACTTACAGGAAGCTAATTGGAGCGAGGTACTACCCGTCCGACGAAGACACGGCGTGGCTGATGGTATCGCCTCGTGGCACCTCCGCCCGCGACGAATCCGGCCACGGCACCCACACGGCTTCCACCGCAGCCGGGAAGGCGGTAAAGGGTGCCTCCTACTACGGCCTCGCGGCAGGCACGGCCAAGGGCGGCGCCGACTCGGCCAGAATCGCCATGTACCGCGTGTGCTTCTTCTTCGGCTGCCCCGGCTCCGCGCTCTTATCTGGATTCGACGACGCCATCGCCGACGGCGTTGACTTGCTCTCGGTCTCCATCGGCTCCCCTGCGGAGTTCAAGCCGGACTTCGCCGAGGACCCCATTGCCATCGGGGCTTTCCACGCCGTGGCTAAGGGAATTACGGTGATCTGCTCCGCCGGCAACGACGGGCCATCTGCCGCGACCATCGTGAACGCCGCCCCATGGATTTTTACCGTGGCTGCCACCACCATCGATCGGGACTTTGAGTCCGACATCATCCTAGGATCCAGCAAGGCCGTCAGAGTATGTAAAACTTATCCTCGCTTTCCAATTACCTACCAAGCTGCGGTTCATGTTTAATTCCTCCAACCTTTTATTTTGTTATCGATTGATGGATCCAGGGGGAAGCAATAAACTTCTCTAACTTGGAGAAATCCCCGGTTTACCCATTGATCTATGGCGAATCAGCAAGGTCTAATTCGAGCTCCACTGACGGTTCTGCAAGGTAATTAATGGCGAATGTTACTGAATTGTCCCATCGAGATGCATGATCTCCTCACTCAAATCATATGCCCGTGCAGTCACTGCGACCCGAGCACATTAGCTTCGAAGAAGATCCAAGGCAAGATCCTTCTTTGCAACCACTTCATAAATGACACATCAGAAATTGTCAAGATGCAAGAACTGAAGAGCTTGGGAGCTGCAGGCGTCATCTTGATCGACGACATGGAGAGAGCTGTGGCTTCTACTTTCGATTCCTTCCCTGCCACCATGATCTCCTCGCAAGAAGCTGATGAGATCCACAGCTACATGAACTCAACTAAGTATAAAAGAACATATTTGAACGTCATGATTGAGATGAATTTCTCATGTTAATTGTGGAAGTAACACTATCTTAATTATCCTTCTAAAGAAAACCAGTAGCCACTATACTGCCGACGGTCACAGTTACAAAGTTCCGGCCGGCGCCGGCGGTGGCCTATTTCTCCTCCAGAGGCCCTTCCTCTCAGACGAGTAGCATCCTGAAGGTGAGTATATGATTCTTTCCATCAAGCCATGTGTAGCAGACTGATCTGGGATCCCCCATATATATGGGAGCGCAGCCCGACGTAGCTGCACCTGGAGTGAACATTCTTGCATCATGGATTCAAGGGAACAACTCAGCAGATGTGTTCTCGGACGGCCAGAAACAGCAGCCTTCAGCATTCAAGCTCGTCTCCGGAACTTCCATGGCGTGCCCTCATGTCGCTGGAGTTGCTGCAACTCTGAAGTCCTGGAATTCAAATTGGAGCCCGGCTGTCATCAGATCAGCCATCATGACCACAGGTCAGCTAGCCGCCATTGCCCTTCTCTGTAAGGATTACACCGTTGACTCGGATTAATTCATCTCGTCTTCCTCGTGCATTGATCGATAGCAACTCAGCTGAACAACGACAAGGCTCCACTGACGACCGAAGCTGGATTGAATGCTACTCCCTACGCGATCGGAGCAGGGGAAGTGAGCCCAGCAGCAGCACTGCAACCAGGGCTGGCGTACGACATACCTCCTGAAGACTACCTCACCTTCTTATGCAACTACGGCTACTCTCCATCTAAGATTGCTCTGATAACAGCCCTCCCCAAGGGCTTCGAGTGCCCGGAGAACTCAAGCAAGGAGCTCATTTCTGAGCTCAACTATCCGTCGATTGCCATCTCAAATTTCACGGGGAAGGAGAGCAGGATTGTGACCCGGATCGTCACAAATGTTGGAGATGAAGAAGAAGACACAATCTACACAGCAAGTGTGAACTCTCCACCAGAGTTGGAAGTGAAGGTGGTGCCAAGCAAGCTTCATTTCACCAAGAGTTGCAGGAAGCTTGGCTACCAGGTGATCTTCTCTGCTGCGAATTCATCGGTGAAGGGAGATCTCTTTGGATCGATCACTTGGACTGATGGCATACACAGAGTTCGAAGCCCATTTGTGATTACTAGCAGACAGGATAAATAGTTCTGCTTAATTTGGTGTGTTCTTATTTAATTTTGTCAGATCAAGATATTTAATCTACAATCAAAGTTTTTCTACGTACAACATAGTACTGCTTCATATCATCCTCTTTGAACAACAATTCCAATTTAGTTATAGGTCAAAATAGATTATTCTCAATTACATTCTTCAGTTAAGTAAAAAAAAGTCCATGGATAACAAAAAAGGATATATGTACATCGCTACTACGAGGCTTGCAGGTTCTAAGTTCTCCATGTTAAGCCGAAGCTGATTCAAGATTTCAGATTTTTTTTCTTCTGAATATTTTACAGATATGAAAGACTGCTAGGAGAAATTCGATCCAATTGTATCGGGTTGACTTAAATTCAAATCCAATTGACCACAAATTTTGTCCATGATGAAAATATAGTGCAAAAGATAGTGAAAAATGTGAAACATGAGGTTTAAAATTTTGACCTAGAATATATCGCTATAAAATCATTACCCCAAACACAACACTAAAAAAATCCCCACCAACCGTATTACAAGAAAAATAAATTGACTTGCACTAGCACTGGCCCTGGCCCTGAGGTGATCATAATCTGTTTCTTCAAAAGTTGCAGTTTTTTTTTAAACTTAATTAGCAGCAGCTACAATATGTGATAGCATCAACAGTTCCCAAATCAAAAGTCATAAAGATTTAATAAGAACAAAAAGAGGGAGAACACAAATTTTCAGTAGCCTTTTCTTGTTCAGATCAAGCGCTTCAGGTACTTCTTGAAGATGTCATTAACTATGACCCTGTAAGCCTTCTCTGTGGGGTGGTAGCTGTCCCAAAACACGTAATCACTGACGTCGTCGCATGTGGACGACGTCTTGAAGTTGCACAGCACAGACACCTCCAGTTCGCCAGTTCCACAGCATCCCTTTGTCGACACCTTGAATCCTGGAAAGCAAAGCAAAGCAAGACTTTATTATACAGATCGATCTCGCATATATTAACATACATGTTCACTGGTAAAAAGATTTCAGTTTGTTACCGTAGTATGTGGGCCTCTGAACGAGATCAAGTATGATGGTGTAAATGTCAATGTAGACAAGCTTAATCCCACTACGTTGTCCCAGAATCTCGTGGATCACCTTCTGGATCTTGGTGTTGTACAGCTGCGCCGCCTGGTTCCTGGACGCCTCGCACCGCCTTTCCATCCCGCCTCCCATAGTTCTCTGCGAGGGGACGCACCCGATTGGCGGAAGCCCCACGAAGCCGATCTTCTTCGCCCCCATTCCTATCAATTGCTGCATGCAGTAACGACAGTGTGATTGAGAAGCTTCCTCGATTATGGGGGTGAAAAATTAAGTCAAGGCTGGTAATTTGCGCGCCTTGAGGAAGTCAGAAGCCGAGGAGATGAGGAGGTCGACGTAGGAAGGGATGTCGTAGTCTTTGCGAAATGGGGTGGTGAAGTAAGTATTGGCGACGTCGTCTGTTCCTGCGCAGACGACGAAGAGGGCCTGCGAGATGATCTCTGCTCCTCTCTTTTCACCTGCAATGGCGAACAGCCTTTGCTTGTACTCAGTGAAGAGTCTGAGCTGTTCATTCATGGATATCACATTCTGAAACGAAAACCAGTGCTTAATTAGAATGACCAACCTACGTTTAATGGATTGATTTCATGTTTTTATGTTCTAATTTCTATCTGTGAGTTGATTTTGATCCTTTGAAATGAATAAGAAGCATGCATTGAGTTATAGTCACCAGGATTTTGGAGGTGAGGGGGTCGTATCCAGTTGCACCAGAGGCGAAGCTGACGCCAGTTAAAATGTCTTGAGAAGAGAGATCCACACCTAGATAAGGGGGCAATAACTCCTTCACACCTAACCCTTGAGCTGCAAGATTGACCTTCTACTACTTAGATTTGGAGTCATAACTCTCATGAAAGATAAATAGATAAAAGGTTGTCCTTTTGTTCTTGAAAATTTACTATAGTTGCTATTTTTTTTCTTCTCTAGATATACACATGATCAGAATATGCATTAAATTTTGCAAGTCTAGAACTTACTTGGACCTAACTAAGGGTTCGTTTGGCAAGCTTCTGGGTTGTTTTTGCTGGCAGCAAAAGTTATTTTTAGAAGTTGATCTGTTTAACTATCAACTTTTGCACTAATTTAACACACTATTTAACTTTTTCAATCAGCTATTTTTTAATTAGTACTTTCTCAACTAACAGAAACTAAAAGTTTCAACTATACCGAACACACCCTAAGTAAACTCAGTGGATAGAAATTAATGAGTCAAACTTGAACCAGTGAGCTAGTGTTCAATTGCTGGCAAAATGAACATATGAAGTTAATTTATTTTATTTCTTATGTGTACTATTGTGAAGCAATTGCATACTGTGATCAACAGAGAGACAGATGTATAAACTAGTAGGTCGTAAATTGAATGCATCAGAGTAAATGAAGCACATGCGTTACATACATTTTACATATGTATATAATACATTATACTTTTTAACATATAGTAAAATCATGTACAATAACGTATATATATATATAGTTTTATATAATAAATGACATATGGGAGTCAAATGTGTCCCATTTATCAGTAGTTTAGGTTCAAATTAAATATTTTAAAATAATTGCTAAATGAGGCATGTAAAATTAAATTCTATGGTCATAAGTCATGTAAAATTAACAATTATGCAATCATGCTAATTAATCCAATTTCTAGGTATAAATTGAACTATTGGAGACAAGCATAGAGGCGAATTAATCTAATTTTTCAAAACTAAATTTCTATGTAACTAAACTATTGCAAAATGCTAGTTTTTATATACTCAAATACATTCATATATTTACCTATCAAATCAGTAGGAATGAAGCCATTGGAGAACCTCCCCGTGGGGCCGTCGACGAAATTCTGACCGTAGGGCGGGAAGTTGCACTTCACGATCGTGGCCATCACGTCGTTGTTGCCCGGGTCAACGATGGAGTCACCGAAGGCGATCACCGACGGCACCATCGGCGCCGTCTTATTGGGAGGCGGCGATCCAAATGCCCGAACAGACAGCAGCATCAGCACCATGATCAGCTGCTGCTTCTGGAAGCCAAGAGCCGCCGCCATTTCTGCAATGCCTCCTTCCTCTCCTCCTAAATTTGAGGAGCGGCTGCTGCTGCTGTGGGCTGAGCAGCGAGTGTGGTGGCAGCGGAACAGCTTTATACTCGCGCGGTCGCGCCACTGCTGGGTGGAAAAACGTGCAGCAGCTTTCTCCTCCTTGTATGTGCGTTCTTACTTGTGCTAGTAGTCTGGGTCCAGTGATTGGGTGTGTGTGTATAAATAGCTGCAGTCGCCCCAGAATTCCACCTACTTTGAAAAATGGCCACATGGTACATGGCAATCAAGCAACTACCATTCTACCAACAGTATTAGAATTAATTAACAGATTGGGCCGTTGGACGCGGGCCGCGTGGGTGAATGAGTGGCAACCAACTTTTCACCCTGGAATTAAGGCCGAGCCAGGCCCACCCACCCCGGAAGCGTCGCACCACTGTTGTGCGGCCGGGCAGGCGCCAGGCAGGCGTCCGTTAAATGAGGTCAGGCGGCTGTCCACGGCCCGTCCTCGTCACCCACTAGCACGAGATCAAGGCCGAGAAGAATTTAAGGCCCTTAACTATCACCTGGCCCACAAATTATTTTAAAACCCAAAAAAGGAATTATAACGTGACGCGCGTACACCGAGCCCATACTATTAATGAAATTCATCGACATTTGATAATAAAAGAATTATAATATGAAAAATAAAAGGAAAAAAAGATTTATTATTTTTCTTATTGACAGCTAGATCAATTATTTGTCCAGCCTGGCGTGTATGCCATGAGAAAAAATGAAATTTTTCTATAGAATCTTGAGTGCAATAAATGAATACATATATATATATATGTTATATTTTATTTTTTAAATTGTTAAATAGAATATGGTGTAATAAAATAAAAGAGGTCCTACGGAATTAAATGAAAGATCTTAAGGGGCACTGTGATTATTAAAGTGCATTGCACGATACTGTCATCGCTGTCTTCATTAATAAAGTATAATAGAATATCAATTTATCTTTATAGTTTGAGATATTTCATCCACAAAATATAGTTATTAATTGTTGCCACAATTTATAGATTGCATTAAGTACTATATTAAGAAACATAATTGGGTTATTAGCCTATTTAAAAAAAACAATTAGGTTATTAGCCCATATTAGGATTAATGATATGATTAAAAAAAATTAAAAATTAGGGTTTTATAATAATTTAATGAACTTAAGTGATTTTTAATATTTTATTTCTATTTATGGCGCTTCTTTATTTGACTAGTAAAACTCTTTTTACTACTCACAAGTCTTTTAGTAAAATCTTTATTTTTTTTAAGTTAATTATTGGGAAATTATTGTTTCCATGAAGCAACTAAGATCTAAGAAGGAGTTTTTAATATGACAAATTAAATATAGATATATGATTTAATAATAAGCACATTTGTATGAGGCAAAGTAACATCAACAAAAATTGTGATAATGTAATAAATAATTAAAATGTAATAGTGATGTCATAAAATAAATCATATTATGTTAAAAAGGAAATAATGACATAAAACAATATAATAAAAAAAATTAAAGACCATATATTTATTTTATTTACTTTCCCATATTTTTAAAAACGGAATAGCGGATAATATTATACTAATTTAATTAAGAAGAGGAATACTAATAATAGCGGATTAGTACAATTGATATTCGAACTGGCGACCTCCTGCACACAAAACAAAAATCACACCACTAGGGCGAACGCGCATTTGTATTTTTTTTAAAATTGTTTTAATAATTTAATCCAGATTTTAAACATTTTAGTATAATACACGTCTAAATAATTTCGTCAACGCTTCCATAGCATAGTGGTAGTGCGTTCGCTTCGTAAGCGAAAGGTCGCGAGTTCGATCCTCGCTGGGAGCTTTATGCATTAGATTTTAGAATTTTCGAAATGTGATGATTGTTGAACACTTTAATGGGCCATGATCGTTATCCGGCTCTTTTTTCCTCGGTGGGCTATAAGCTCGGGGCCTGGCCTGAAGCTGCGCAGATTTCCCATCCTTAGAAAGAGAGTAATAAAATCGCGTAAAACTTGAAATTGAGCCCACGTGTACGCATTATGATCGTTCACATAAAAGGAATTAGTTATCACATTTTTAAAAGAATACTTACCATGTAAATTCACTGCATTGAATAATAATGTAATTATGTAAAGTATTTTGCTTAAATATATATACTTCTTGAGTTCTCTCTTCCATAACTAATGTTTGGCTTTCACTGTCTTTCGGGTTTTCTGTTACCGATCCTGAATCATGCATGCTTCAAGATGATCTTTCACGGAATGCAAATCAGATTAGAGTTTATGTGATCGAATACTAGAATAAAAAGAAATAGACGAGAGACAAGTTCTGTGCAGTACCATACTAAACTGAATCTGAAGGTAAGGTTGAATCCCCTAATAAGAAGAAACCAACCACACACACAGAGAGAGAGAGAGAGAGAGAGAGAGAGAGAGCAGATCTTTACAGCAATCATCTCAGAGCGTTTTGTTGGTTTGATTCGGATCCTAGTGCAACACAAGGCATGTTTGTATCCAACAATCACATCGTCTACTCTGAGAAATTAATAAATCCAAACATTTACAAGTAAATGAATTAATGTAACTGTTCAAATAATACATATGTATATCCCAACACGAGGTTTCTCAACATGAACCCCCAAAGCTAAAAAGTCATCAAGGCTTAGGCTGTGTGGGTAGGTTTTTGTTAAGGAAACAAACAAGCAATCATCTGAAGGTTACAACATATAGGTATACAAGTCACCTTTTCCCCACCCACTCACCAAACAATATTAACTATAACCAATTACACTAACTTCTAAAAAGTATATGCGTCTGGTTTTGCTGTTGTCTTTTTCTTAGCCCGTGTACCTGTACTGAAGCTGCTTTCCCAAAATAATTTCGTTTATGATCTAATCATGATCCGTAGAAACAAAAGTAATGAACTCGGAATTAATGGAATAATCATGACAGGAGAAGACAATAGTTGAGGATGCCATTGGCAGGAGCCAGGAGGTGAAAGCTTCTCATCTGCCCACGTGAACTTTAAGCTTGCTCATACCAATATCGAGCATCTCCACACACCTGTTTGACTATTTTCAGCACTAGACCTTGGATCTCTGACCTGAAGCCATGGATGGTGAAGACACTGTGCTGCCGTTGGTCGCTTCTCTGGAGCGAAGTCAAGTAAAGGACAAAGAAACTCTGCAAATTCGCGGGCATCTGCTTCTGAAAATTTGTATTTCTCAGCTAGTAGCTTATCTAGTGGCCAGTATTTAAGTCTCCGTATCCTCTTCAGATCCCCATACCTATCAAAGTAGTCCTTTGATCGGGATCTAGTAGTGGCAATCTGCAGAATGAGAAAACAGGTTAATGCCAGCTATTAAGAGAGTTGTATAACAAGAAGCAGGTTCTGACCTTTTTGGACATCTTTCCAAGAAGCTCCATCGTTAGAGCCAAATGATCCTGCAAAAAGGCCAGATTTTTAAGAAAATCATAACATAATAGAAAATGGATTCCATGGTAAACTATAAATAAAATGCTTAGATCTGTGATTTCTTATTGGAAATTTCTATATTAAAATGTTTGTCTATTTAAATTGGCTTTATTTGTCTACTTGAGTTGGTTACTCTTAATTGTTTAAATCCATTATATGATTCATGCTATGTTCTATTTACTAGTTTAATCATATTAATATCAAAGGCCATATTTCCTCAACATGTTGAGTATACTCTTTCTAACTTGTGTGTCTCTCTCACAAACATACAACAATCTTACCAGTTACCACTATGCATATTGATGCAAACTATGAGTACATGGATAGACAACACTTTGTTGTCTATATGCTACCTTTTCAGAAACGAAATAGACTTCGACTATGTGCAACAGATGCTTTGTCTCATCTGCAACTTATGAAAGAGTACTAAACTTAAGGTTGCATCAATATCTCCGACTTTTGTTTGCATGAGAATATTAGAGTTATTATATATTAGAGTGAATTACTATGATATATTTAGTCTCGCATTACTTATTTCTCTTAGCCATACATATTGGTGACAATCTATATACCCTATCCTTTGGTGTAAAGTAAACCACAAGAATCATGCATTTCCATCTAATTATTTAAAATTTTGATGTGTGCATTTAAACTCTATTTGCAACAGATACGAGTTTGCTTTTGTTGCACTCAGTAACTAACATCGTCAACCGAATATACCTTCCACTAGTTTGAGTGGGAAGAAAAAAAACAGTAGAATCATTACAATGATACAAATACCATGATGTCATACTAAATTCTAACCAAAGATTAAGATGTAAATAGCACAAAATATTAAAAGAACTTACTCGCTAACAATACTCCTCAAGTTGAAGTATAAATACCAAACAAACTTAGCTTGTCACATAAAGAATAAAACCAACTAGAATTAAGGCCTTTGATAAAGATATCAATTAAGTCAAACATCAAACAAATTAGGTTTGACATTATTACAACATGAGCAAAGTAACAATCGGCTTAATTATTGTGTCATCTCATGAAAAACAATATTGCTAGGAATAGAAATAGATCAATTATCAAAATATATGGTTTAATTATTGTGTCATCTCACATTTCTTATTTCGTTGTCTTATGTTGGTGAGACTATGACAGTAAAGAATATTCTTAATTGACTAGAATCACTTGTGCAATGCATTATGAGTAATCATTATAAATATTGTGGTAACTCTTGTTATATTTTCTTCTCTTTTACATCAAGATGCTAATAATAATAATAATTATGACAAATAAACAATCCTCTTAACATTATCAACTCAACATCACACTATCCCTCTCAAATATCTTATTTCCTAACTGTCCAATTTTTGAAGTTTCATGTCGCATAAATAAATCTTTAGACAAACATTACGTCAAATCTAAAAGGTGACTGAAAAGACAGATCCTTGAGTAACAGACCAGCAAAATCTAGCATACATGCACTTGCCAAGATATCAGCACAAGGACAAATAAATCCTTTTCACTAACAGTAGTGGGTTAAACCTCGACATGGTGCAGTGATCGCAAAGAATTCTCATCGTCACTTAAGACTTAAATTGACGCCAAGAGTGGTCTGTTTGAAACCAGATTTTACTCGTGACTATGACCATAGAATCAGGAGAAAATCTAAAGCATGTGCGGCACATAAGCATAATGTCAACAAAAGTTCATATCAGAGTCCATTGTTTACTATGCCAAATTGTCAATTATACGCCTACTTTATTTACACGTTTTTTTTTTCTGAATGATCTTTGTTTACACATTTTAAAAGGAGAACGGCTATGCTAGTATACCTCATCTTCGCTATATCCTTGGCCACTTTTAGGTGTGAATAACATATCTCCAGTGCCAAGCTCAAAAGTCATGCAAGCAAAAGACCACATATCCGTGGAATAAGAGTATCCAGCACCAAGAATGACTTCCGGTGATCTGTACTGCCTGGTCTGGATATCATCAGTCAATTGCTTGTCACACCAACAAGCATTCCCAAAATCAACAATCTTGCATGTCAGACCAATCCCTTCCAAGCTCCTTTCCTGCTGTGAAACCCCTGTAGTGGATGCCTTTCTCTCAGAGATCTTTGCCCTTGCCCTCTTTGCCTTCTTCTTAAGCCTTTTCTCAATTAAATTTATCATACTTCCCCCATTTGGCTTGCCCTCTGATCTCTCCAGGATTGGGTGAATCCGGACCGGATTGGATCTTTCGAAGGATCAATGGTAGAGACAAGAAGCACGTTCTCCAGCTTCAAATCTGCGTGAATGATGCCAGCCTCCCGATGCAAGTAATCAAGGCCTACCAAGATAGAATTGCAAATGTTTCTCACCCTGTTCAGCCCGATACCTTTATAGCGGTTGTATTTGACAAGACGAAGTAGGCTATCACCAAGTAACTCAATTACCAGGCAAAGATGCTGGCCATTTGGACCAGTGTGCCTGAAGTGGTCAATTAATCGCACTATGCATTTGGAATTTGAAACATCTGCTTCAGCAATTACAGAGAGAAGTTCGATCTCATGAAGGGCAGCTTGAGCAAACTCAGGAGCACTTTTTTGAATTTTAAGAGCAACAAATTTCTGCATGACAAAAGGAGAAAGTGCATATGAATCCTTGCACCTCAGAAACAAGCTAAAAGATGGTTCTCTAGACGTAATAGAATATACATGGCTAAAGAAAAAAAATGCATATCAGTACATAAAAACAGAAGGAAGTGAAGCACCAAAAAGAGTGCATCGGGATCGGATGGCTACATTTGACAGAGAAGCATCTTTATATGGAACCACAAAGGAATATAATGAAGTGGAATGTAAGGATGGAAATGAGAAGATGATATTAATTAGCAGAGGTAACAGTTAACATGGAATTCCTAGACGCAATTAGCCGTCAATAAGACCCCAAGTCGAATGCTTTGGAAAATGGCATCTTTCATAGACCGATGGTTTTTGCTGAACATAGCATAGAAAACATGCAAAACGGGCGTCAATGTTTTCTGATATGAGACAGCAATAATCAACTGCACAACCTCAATTATAAAATGCATAAAAAGGAACAAAGTACATCGACCCATTTTCATTAACCAATTTTTTTATTTAAATCTCTCTCGCATGCGCGATTAATCCAATCAGAAGGAGACGATTAAATTATTCAAAATTTAGAATACAAACCTGGAACGAAGGCTATGCCTAACATCTGGAATGTTGGCTAAATCCGCTACCGTTACTCAACACTTTATTTGTTTCCCTAATTCATAATTCTTTGATCAGGCACTGAAAAATTATTATTTTTTTTTAAAAAAATTATAAAAAAAAATTTTCCTAAGAGCAACACCTCTTAGAAAAAAGTCACGATCCTAAAAATTATGAAAAAATTATTGTAGTGCAGTACACGATGAGAGCTTTCCAACGGTACCAAAATCGTGGATTTTGGCTATACCCACGATTAGATATCGTGAACACAAAGATCGTAGATTAAAGCATTATTCACAGTGGATAAAAAATCCACGATCTTGTGTCCATGATATCTTATCGTGGACCGGGCCAAAATCCATGATCTTGGTATCATTGGAAAGCTCTCATCATGTACTACATTACAGTAATTTTTTAAAGATTTTTAGGATAGTAAATTTTTTTTTAGAGGGAGGTTGCTTAACTTTTTCTGAGCAGGAAATTTTTTCGATTATAATAAATCTACTGTTTTATTCTAAATTTAAACACAATTCAGTTATATAAACTCAGATAGTTAATTCCCTTAAAAATCTGAGTAAAATTCTCTACTAATCTAGCTCAGTATTTAAACGTGCTGTAGAAATTACAGCGACTGCGGCTGAGGTGGTCGTGTCACGTTTCGTTGAATGCAGGGCAGGCTTTTGTACTTTTGTCCACAAAGAACGAAAAAACATGTCCCGTTCAGTTCACACGGTGACGCTAACTTGGTACGAACGCAACTTCGTACCCCTCGCTCCCCCGAGTCCCACCATAACCATTCACAAGTTACGACTAGCGAGCCGCTGCCCCCAGAAGGCCAGAACCCAACCCCATCGCGAACACCCGTTCCGTTCGACGGTCCCACGACTCCAAGACGAGTCAAGTCTCTCTCTACCTCTCCCATTTCTCTCTCTCGATTCCCCCGAGATCGAACCCTTGTCGGCCGTCTTTCCTCGGATCCCTCGCTCCCCACGCCCCCTCGCCCTCCCCCGCCCTCGGCTTCTCTTGGAATCGCGTCGCCGCCTCTGGAGCCCCTCGGTCGCCGCTCAGGCGGAGGGCATCGAGCTGGACCCGGGGCATGAGCAGCAGCGGCGGCGGTGGCGGCGGCGGCGGCAGCAGCAGCACCGGCCGTGTCGAAAGCGGGAAATTAGGGTTTTCGTTTCCGTAAAGATCGCGCGCGAGAGTTGCGCGGAGTGGTATGGGCTCCTTTTCCTAACTTTTTTCGGTCGTTTCATTTGAGCTGGACGATGGATCTGGCTGTCCTGGCATCTAGGATGGCCTGGGCAGCTGCTATGTTTGGGTGCTTTATTTAGCATGGTTGACACTAGGAAGATTGTAGCGATATGTGGTCGCTTCTCCTTTTGGAAATTGACGATGATAGATCATCGTGATCATGCCCACACAACATTTTCGCACTTTCAAGACACTGATATGTTCGGTTGGTCGGTTGCTTGCATCTCTAATTTGTGTAGGTCTTTTTGTGTCAATCATTTATTTCGTGGTTCGGTTATTTCACGAATATCTCCCCTTTATTTTTTTCTTTCGAGGAATAACCAGACGACTGTCACGTGTATGAGAACTACGATTCGCACAGTTGGTAAAATTATGTAAGTGAAGATAAAACAAGTTCAATTATGGGTTGAAATACATTACCGTGAAAATAAAATATAAATGGTGCAAGGAAAAGTAAAAGCGCTTTACAACAAGCCCTAAGGTCGAAAGTACTTGGGCTTGACATCCTAATATTTCAAATATAATAAATTTTTTTATTTCCTAGTCAAATCTTCATCTATACCTTCAACATGTTGATTTCGTCTTAATTGGCATTCCAGTGTTCTAACATTTATGTAGTCCATAAATGAATCGTTCTTTCTTGCACATATTATTCAATCACTATAAATTGTAACTAGTAAATACACTTTTGTCTCTTAAGATCATTTCAGTACAACAATGTCAAAAGTCTATGCTAATATATATTCTTTTCCTATTACTATTAACTTTATTAAAAACATTTTATTTAACTTGTTGAACAATAAAACCAATCTGATATGTATAACTGTGCATCTCTTTTGTTACACATTGGTATTAAGTTATTCAACTATCTTTTGCTCAAGGTTTTAGGGATCAAACGAATTGAATACTTAATCTATTCCTGCAAGGTTCTCTATTTTATAATTCCAATAGAAAAGAGACAGTGCCACGCACAACCTATAGCAAGAAAAATGAACAATATGCATAGTTAAAATATAAGAAAAGAAGTCCAATATTGCGTATCTTTACACACAGCCAGAGTAAAATGTTAATGATAATATGTAATGTAGAAATACCTAGTGGGATAATGACATATATGTGGTAGATATGAATAATAAGGGCGATATATATGGTGGTTTTTAGGGTTTTTTTTCTTTGACATAAGCAAGTTAGGTAATGAGAGCGGGATTTGACCCCAAAACCTTGTTATCAACAACTAAAATCCTTACCAGTTAAATTAACTGACACTCTCGAAACCTTTCATGTTTGCATTTGCCTTATTCCATATTCTCCACCACTCTCTCATTATCTCATAAACTTAAGATGTCAAAGTTGATGCAATATTGAGTTTGACATGGAATTTCAAGTGAGAGGTGTTCATAGGTATGAGACAATGTTCCATTTAATTATGCATGAGAGAGAAGATAGGACAACAAGTTAGTTGGAATGTGGTGCTAAGGATGTTAATTGTTTGTGCTACAATAAATAAAGAAGAGACATGTAAGTTGCTATATGAGCACAACTTGATCTCACAAAAAAAAGACAAATGCATATGGGCAGAAGTGTTGCTTGGTATGCCAAAGTTCTACGAGAGAAAGCATACATGTTATTAGAAGCACTGCAATTGAAGAAGAAATGTTGGTTATCGTCTTACCAAACTTTTTAGTGCTAATGATGACAAAAAAAGGAAGAAGTACCAGAAGAGATCTACAAAGTGGGGTGACACAGAGAAGCACACAAGGAGATTGGGGCAAGATTGCAATGGAGAGTAATTGATGATGGCAAGGAAGGTGATGGGAATCATTGGATTAGATGAGCATTTAATCAAAGTTTTCCACTTGGAAGAGGTGAGGTGGAGGTTCAGGCATGAGAGAGAAATTGTCTTTGGGACTTCGCAGCAATGCCTAGCCAATTTGGTTGTCTATCTGAACTGTGAATAACTACTGAGTGAGGTAAGCTACTATTGCTATTGGTAACTTTGTATTACTTTGAATAAGTTGGAGCAAATAAGTATTAATTTATGTATATAAGAAAGGGAAAATATATAAGTTTATATAAAGGAGATAAGAGATGGACCTCATGTCTTAATTTTCTCACATAGGACTAATACATGATTCTCTAACACTCTCCTTCAAGCTAGAGCATAGTTGTTGTTCACGCCTAGCTCGCTATTAAGATAAAAAAAATCTTTTGTTAGCTAGAGTCTCAGTAGATATATCAACAGATTGATTCTTTGAAGAGGTGTTATTATTTTTTAACATAACAACATCTCGAGCAAAATGACAATTGATCTAAATATGTTTAGGATTATTAGCAAAACAAAAATGGTCATAGTGTCCTTATTAGCAAAACTACAATTATGAAGACCAATTTCTTCAAGAAGATTCACAATATATTTCATTTGAGAAAGAAGTAATCCGTCAGCCTTGTAATCAATTCCAATTCCAAGGAAATACCCAAGTTTTTCAAGGTCTTCTGTAGCAAATTTATTCTCAAATTAATTTTTAACCTCTGAAAACCTTTAGTTCACTCCCGATAAGGAGAATATCATCCATATAAATGGTAAGAATAACTATTATAGAGGCTTTTTATCTGGTAAAAATAGAATGATTTATTTTATTGCATTTGAGATTAAATTAAACAACCACATAGAAAAACTCACCAAATCATGCTCTTAGCCCTTGGGCTTTGTTTCAGTCCATAGATGGTTTTTTTTGAGCTTACATATTTTATTCTTCCTAAACAACATAACCTAAAGATCGCTTTATACAGGCATATTCATTAAGATCAATATATAAGAAAGCATTTTTATACATTTGAAACATGTTCAATTTTGATTAGTAGCTAAAGAAAATAGTACTTGAACAATTTTTTTTATGTAAACAAGTGGTAATTACTAGTGAAGGTAAGATTTGATTTAAGAAACTTGTTATCAACAACTAAGTCATTATCAATTGAACTAACTAGCACCTTACTTGAATCTACTGATCAGAGAAAAATCTCCAATAATTCACTTTATTAGCCAGAGTAGAACCCTTTTCTTCAAGTCTGCCTTGTACCTCTAGATAGTACCATCAAGATCATACTTGATTTTGTAGAACCGTCTATATGTAACAGGCTTAAGACCATTAGAATTATACTTGATTGTTTAAATCCATCTTCTCATTAAATGCAATTGACCTAAGTCCTAAACTATAGGGCTTGGGAATAACTTCCTAAGTATCTTGAGAAATTATATCCTCCATCTCACTGTCCATAATTTGCTTCCATTGAAGACCGAGCGTAGCTTTTGTGGGCTTTTAGGTATGGAAATGATAATGATAAAGTAAAAGGGTAGAGGGCAAATGATAAACAATGATAAGTGACATAATGGGGACTATAATATGTAGTGCTAGACTGAATATCTTTCCTCAGGGAGATTAGTAGAACAAGATTCATAGGTGGAAAACTAGCATAAAAAAGAAAAGATGGTTTCAACTAAGTATGATGACGTTTGCTTGTAGATGATGGTGGGAATGGTGGTATAATCGAGAGTTATTAGTTATAGTGATCTTAGACTGTAAAGGCAAGAAACAAGAAGTGGTATAGAAGGCATAGTAGAAGATTATTGATTAAAACCTGAGTAGTAGGGAACAATCTTAAAGAAGATGACATCATCAGATGTTTATTGCCTTTGCCCCATATGATCATACATCAATGACATTTTGTGGATGAGAGTACATGAAAACTACATTGTAAATATCAAGGGCTCAGTTTATCATGATTAGGATGAAAGCCTGAGCAATGTATGTAGAGCCAAAGACAAGAAGGGGGAGAGAAAAAATGGAGGCTTTTGGAAAAAAAAAAGACAAGAAAATGGTGGAGTCTAAGGGTATTATATTGATAAGATGACAAGATATAAAAACAACATTATAAAATATAACTGAGGGATGCATAAGTGAAACATAATGGCATGTGCCACATTGAACAGATAAACAATTTTTTACATTCAACCACTCCATTATGCTGAGAGTTACATGGGTAGGTGGTTTGATGAATGATTCCTAGTCTGAAACAAAAAGTGAAAAAAGAAAACTGCATATAATTCTTTGGTATTGTTAGTTCAAAGGATTTTAATAAATATATCAAATTGATTGGTTATTTCATTATAAAATTTTTGGAAGATGTCAAAGATTCTAGACCAGTTCTTCAAAAGATATAGCTAAGTCATGTGAAAATAATCATCAATAAGAGGTGCAAAGAAAAAACTTGACTAGGTAGATAGAGCTAAAACCCCAATTCGAGTGCACTAACTCAAAATGAGATGTACAACTCCTCGTAGAACTACTAAGAAAGGGCATATGATGGTGTTTGCTAGATTGACATGTTGCACAATAGTAATGGAATTTAAAGACAACAACTATTTTATTCTTAATGGAAATGAGTGATATGGATGGTAGTACCATTTATATGGAGTGGTTTGGGTGGCAGAGAAAGTATGTGAAGAGCTAATAGCAAAGTAGTATGCAACACCAAATTCATGTCCTCTCCAACCGTAACCTTTGTTGCAAATTCTGAAAGGTAAATTGGGAAAAAAGGTCTCAAAGAAATTTGAACATTTTATAAGAGAGCTAAAAGAAAGTAAATTTATAGGAAATAAAGGAACATAAGGAGCATCTCGTAAAGAAATCTCATGAGATACAAAAAATAGATACATATCCTTGAACAAGAGTAGGAAAACCATCAACATTCGAAATAGAGGTATGGGAGGTAGAAGTATGAAAAATAAAAAAAGTCTGCGATCACTTATCATGTGTGATGAAGCCATAGAACCTAGGATCCATTGGAAAGAGGAAAAGGCCAGGAAAGCTATTAGTTTTTTTTGGGAGCAGGGGATGAGGAGGTGGTTGATGACTGAAATGGCTAACAACAAATATAATAACAATAAGCGCACTAGGAGCCTTAGTGATTATAGAAGAAAAGGTAGGTGCCGGGACAGGAGTTGTATGATGAGCTAGGGGTTGACAACCAAACTTCTTTCAACACTTATCAAAGGGATGATTAGAGCGTCCATAGTGAATGCATGGAGGAAAACCATGATTACAACCCTACTCATTTCGAGTGAAATAGCTTTGGATCTACCTGTAGACAAAGAAGAAATCTTATGGGTGGTAATTGGAATGGATATTTGTAAAAGCTATGAGAAGGCGTTAGCTGAAGATCTAGAATATTGTTATTAACCAGGAAGTTACTTTATGGAGCATTATACAAGTTATTAAGACTAGATAGGTCAATAAGAAAGTCTTGGGATGGATTTAGGATTTTAAATATTTACCTTAGTGGGTGTTATAACTATTGTTCATACCTTGTGGACTTCACGAGGGAAGAAGTCCCTCGTAATAAGGAGTAGATTCATAAAATTCCTATTTGGGGAATAAGTTTTGTATAAAGTTTGGTTTTTGATGCGGGTCTGAGCTTACTAATATTTCCAACATTATTTAAGTTAGATGTCAAAAATATGAAGATTGGTACACTAGGCCATGTATCAATGCACTGGTAGTATAACAAATTGTGTCGATCACTTGATCTTGATCCAAGCTAAGGGCGGTACATTGGCTCAAATCAATATTTTATACCAAGTCAAATCAATATTGTAAACCTTGGAATAAAGGATCCTATATGCCTTTAGTAGAAACAAATAAATAGTACTTTGAATACAAGGCTTCATAGTTTTAAGGAGCCAAGTGAGAGTACCATGATCTAACATTTGCTACATATTATAGCTATGATGTGTCAGTGTAGGAGTGGAGTCAATATGATGAAGCTTCTCTTGAGCAACGAGGAAGGAATAGAGCTCTTGCGTACAGAATATAGTTAGTACTATTAAATTTTATTGATAGCACCTTGAAGAAGCTGAGGCTTGACTTTAATAGAGTCGGGGAGATCTATTCATGGTGGAGTAGAAAAACCATGTAAGAAAATGAATACAAGTTTTTCTTTCACATAACCAAACGCTTAGAGGGATTAAAAAATTTATTGTGAAGGAGAAGACAACAAAGGGAAACAACTCGGAATCATAACCATGAATGATTCCAAAGGGGAAAGAGATCACAACCATACTTAGCACCATTGGAATCACCACTATAGGGTGGGCTGAATTTAACCCACGATAACCTGTCATATGGGGGTAGGATACAGAATCACCAACAAGAGTTAATAGAATAACCGATGAGGAGAGTTTACCAGGTAATTACATTGTCTGACCCCCTTGTTATTTTTTTTAGGGGAGGGATAAAATCCCAATGCTTGCTTCCACTTGGGAATTCAAAACCCAACATAACACATCTAACAACAGCGGTGCACTTGGATAGGGATGGGATTAAACCTAGTGTTGGGTAGCAACACTACAACAATAGTGCGCCTAGGGAAAGAATCGCAGCAATTGCAAGGCAACAATAGCATTACTCCCCAGTTAGGTTTAGAACATGCTTTTACCAAGTTAGAGCAAATAGGTTATCATTAATCCGAGAGTATATTATATAGAAGAGATGTGAGAGGATTAAGTCTTAATTATCCCATGTGGGACTGATACGTAATTCTCAGATAGAATGGAAGGATGGTTATATGATGCCTCTTTTTATAGATGTTAGAGCAATGATAGTGGATTGATGATAATAACATAATATTTGAAATGGAAATATCTAATATGACGGTGACATATATGGTGGTAGATATAAATACTCAGGTAAGAAATATATGATGGAACATATGAATACTAAGGTAAAAACATCTATGATGGAAATCATTATAGCATAAAATAAGATATTATGGTAATGTTGCTAAGAGTCTTCCTCATGGGAGGTGATTTCTTTTTCCATTATTAAGAGCTTAATCAACACTATTATTAGTTAATTAAAATGCTACTACATCTCTAAAGTTTCTCCATTTCTCTCTCTCTATATACACACGTATGTTACGCACATATATGTGTATATATATTTATATATTTATGTATATATTAGTGGCTTAAAACTACTCTGTATTGCCTAGTATAGGCGGTATATATCAGTCCGACCACTAGTATCATATGTAGTATATATATAATTTAACGGTATCAACTAGTATCGATGGTACCATTATTTATATATATATATATATATATATATATATATATGTACATATATAGGTTTATGTATGCGATATGTGTGTATGTCAATATATAATCATATATATATATATATATATATATATATATATATATATATATATATATTTGTAACAATTAATTATAATGATAAACTATCTAACAATCATCTAACTTTTCTTTAATAATACTGTTGATTAAGCTCTTAATAACTTTTTAAAATAATTTAGTGTGATTACTATTCCTTTTTTTTTTGTCAAAAATATGACCTATTTAAGCATCCACATGTACCTCTAGACCATATATGTGGTTTACAGTAACATGGACTAAAATTAGGTACATAACATTTTTAGAATTTTAAATTAATACATTGGTAAGTGTTCCATCCCCACTCATTTCATTTTTCTTCATCTAGCCTATGATCGTTATCCACTTATCCTATGCATTTTATGATTTTTCCCCTTATCTCTATCTTTCATCTCTATTCCAAAGACAATTCAGGAAGCTATGCTCACTCCTTAGTGGAAATAAGTAATGGACGATGAAATAGATATATTGATGCCTAGAGGTACTTGGGACCTACCAAAATGTAAGTTGGTGGGCAGACTTATCTATTTGATTTTGATTGTTGCTCAATTGGATATTGCCTATGTTGGAGCAGTGTTATGAATAGTGGATCGCGGAAATAGCGGAAAGTCAAAAATCCGCTATGTAATATAGCGGATAGCGTCGCGGACAAATAGCGGAAGTCATATAGTGGTCGAAATATATATTATATACATATATAGTGGTCGAAATATATATTATATACATATATAGCGGTCGAAATATATATTATATACATATATAGCGGTCGAAATATATATTATATACATATAAAAAAAAAAAATCAAAGAAGTTGTTACCTTAATGGAGACTCACATAAAGTTGGAAATAATTTAGGAGATTAAGACGGTGATAGAGTGAACAGTAACTAAAAAATAATCCAAGAGATTTGAAATAAACAGTAACCAAAAAATTTTCTAGCATCAGATAAAATAAATAGTATTCGGTGAAATAGAGAAAGTTAAAATTATAACCTTAGAAGAGATTAGAGACTCGGAAACTGGAATAATTTCCAGACGTGAATGTCAGTGAAGAGCAGATGGCAGGTGGCTGAAAAATTCTACGCGAGGCGAAGGCACAGGCGTAGGTAAAATAAACAGTGCACCACTGTTTCCATACGAGGCGAAGGCGTCACTGTATATTTTTTTTCTATACTTATCTATTCAACTTCATGACACACGAACGCTTCATCTCCCGTGTTAGCGGACGCCACGTGTTCGCTGACTCGTCTATCGTGTCACGATTCCACACTTCCGTTCGTCTATGAGGAGCGTTCGTCCAGTCGACGCCTTCTTCTTAGCCAGCCGATGACATCTGCCTCTATTAATGCCTTCCGCCGAGCCAGTCGACGCCTTCCGCCTAGCCAGCCGATGACATCTGCCTCTATCAATGCCTTCCGCTAATTCTGCCTTTCGCCAGCCGAAGCCTTCCACCTCTGTTGACGTCGACGCCGATGCCTTCCGCTTTTACCAATGCCTACTTTTCCTCTTCCGCTGCCATTGCTGCTTCGCAAACACCGACCGCCATCATTAAAGTGTCCGCAATGGCGGAAATCGCGTTTTCCGCCACACAACAACAATTTCGTCACGGACTCCACTATTTTCGCTTCCGAATAGCGCTATGGTGCCATAGCCGCTATTCGATAACACTGTGCTGGAGGAGTTGTTAGTTAATTTGTGAAAACTGCGAATAAATTCATTGGGAAGTAGTGTTAAAAATTCTTCACTATCTTGAAGGAACTATAAAGAAGGGATTTATCTATGAAAAACAGGCCATCTGAAAATTAAGGCCTTTCCTGATGCAGATTATGCATATATTATTGAGGATAGACGATCCATCTTGAGATATTATACTTATGTTAGAGGTAATTTGATAATATGGAAAGCAAAAAACAAAATGTGGTAGTAAGATCTACACGGGACCATGACTCATACAAATATATGAAATGAAGTAGTTTTAGAACACTCCCTAATGGTTTAGGAGTTTCTTATGATGACTATGATCATGTAATGCAATAACAAATTAGCTATCAATATTGTCAACAATTCAGTATTTTAGAAAAGAAACAAAACACATCAAAGTCGATTGTTATTTTATCTGAGATGCTATAATGACAAAAAAAAAAAAAAGATCTACATGCCCTACACACCCTTTGAAGATCAACTTAAAACCTTTGGCTGGGAATAAATTTTCTATAATTTGTAGTGTGGCTAATACATATACTCTAGCTTGATGGGAGAACACTAGAATAATATATAAGACCGTGATTGGTTGTAATTCTAATCATCAATACTAATTATAATTTCTTATAATTAATGGGTTAATGAGTTTTAGTTTAATGGTACTAGATCAGCAAGACTATTCAACCCATTAATAAGGAAAGGTAGGATGATCCCACACGATCCTATGACTTGGAATGTTGACCCCACCTTTCCTATCTAATTCTGATCTCACTACTATTCCAAAATGCTTTGATTGATCCGGATTATAAACCTGCAATCTGGATGACTATTTTAACAACGTTGCACCGAGCAACTAGTTCTTTTTTCTACTTTGGCTTGTATGAAGGTGTTAAATTTGCTTGGCCACCGATATAAATCTATGCTACTTTTGTTTCGGGTCTAAAATACTCAATTGTATAATATGCCTTAGGTAAGAAAACATACATCTATACAAGGTTTGAAATACTAGTATGCATCAATAAGCCCGTCACTGATTGCACTATACTGATTGTATTGACATAGTATGTGGTTTGGCTTGGTCTATCTCTGACTTTGCTTTTGACTGTGCTTTTTTTTGTCTTAATAATGATTTTTTATCCTCCGATTGTCAAACTATAAAAAATGAATTTAAATAATCATAATTCACTTAGGTTCTCTTTCCTTGGAGAGAAGGAAAATAAGGAAGAAAAGAAAAGTAGAAGAGAAAGAAAATAGGAGGGAGGGAAAAACGGTCACATGAAATCTACATGATGTGAGTGGACAGGAATTCACACTATGGCGCATGGGCGAAGCAGGCGGACTGCTCCAGCGGTGGGTGGGGGTGGCAGGGTGTTAAGCAGGCAATTACATGAGTGGTTGCTGTGCGGCAATGGTGATGGGAGGGGGGGGGGGTACTCATGGACCCGTGAGGGTCTTGGGGTGAGCTCGGGTCGAGGGAGGAAGCAACGCAGGGAGCTCGGAGCTCGGCCCTGGAGGGAGGAGCGGCGGTCGGGGGAGCTCGGTGTCAAGAGGGAGGAGTTGCGATGTAGGGAGTCTCGGCTTCGAGGGGAGGAGGCAATGTAGGGAGCTCGGAGTTTGCGCTAAGAGAGAGGAGGAGCGGCGAGGGAGAGCTCAGCGCTGCACGGGGAGGGGGAGGTTGGGGGGGGGGGGTGATGGGATCAATGAGAGTAGCCTACCTTCCACTTTTTCCCCTAATTTGGGCAGATTGGATTTTGAGGGAAAATTGACCTAATTTTCCTCCTTTCTTTCCCTCGAAGGAAACAAAGGAAAAAGAAGCTTTTCCTTCCTTTTCTTTTTTCTTTTCCTTTTCCCTCCAAGAAACCATTATGTGTTTCCTTGGACGGAAAATTGGAAGGAAAGAATGGAAAGTACATTGAATCTAGTAGCATTTTGCGTCTATATTCATTATGTTTTCCATTCTTTTCTTCTAGTTTTCCGTCCAAGGAAACAGTGTTAGGGGCCCAAACTCATAGCCTGACCCAATTTTGATGGAGGAGGGCTAGTTTGCACAGTTGGTCTTGTTCAGTTAGACTAGGCCAAGTTTGATGAGTGGGGACGGGTGTATGTGTATTAGGGTTTGGGAAGGGAGGAGAGGGGGATTATCTGACTATTATCATCTTTGATGTATCTCGCCGAACTACTAGCCGAGGAATTACTTAAATAAATGCATCAATTGGTCTACCTACCAGATTGATCGTTAGGGCATCGGTGGTCTGACAATGGGCCAAGGCGGAAGGTGGAAAGATGCTCGGAGGAGGATCTCGATGGAGCACTACTGACGAAGAAAGGCTACTTGAATGAGGGATCTTGGTGTTGGCATAACATTACAATTAGTTGGGAAAGCATTGTGAGAAAGAGAGTTGCGGAGCAGGCAATAAAGAAAAGTTATGATAGGAATACTTCCGACTCACTTTCATGCACAACACGTTATGATAGGAATACTTCCGACTCACTTTCATGCACAACACGAACTGCCCATTGTTCCTCAATAGCATTCTTTCACCAAATACAGGCTGTGTAAGGCCAAACAAATGAGCCTAAAAGTTCACACCCTAAACCAACACGAGTGGGAAAGGGGTTGCTCAAAAAAATCTAACTTCTATGGCCGAGGTCGCTTCCAAAATCCTCAAATCTAAGCGATGCACTGCTTCCTATGCACCTTGGACTTCAATTTGTAGATTTAGGAAGAATTGCTATAGCGAACTGAGAGTAGTAGTGTGTACAACCTTTTTGCAGGCATGACGGCTGAGGAGGAAGGAGAGCAGAGGTTAAATTGGTCCAGCAACGTCGGCCTCCTTACAATGACCTCTTGACCAATGGAGCATCTGGTTCAACCTCCACAAAAGTGTTCATAAGGATAGTTTTATAGGTGGAGTACTTGTGTCTCAGCGGAGCACTCTTCTTCGAGAATTGTGGTTAGTAACATGGTGACAGCGAGGGGAGAGGCTCAGCTATTGGAGAAGATAGCAGGGGAAGTGTAGAGCTCTATGGTTACCACTCAAGCGAAACTTCAATCGGTGGGAGAGAATAGAAGGCTAGAAGCATTGGCAGAGGCACAGGAGCAGCGACAAAACAAAGAACTTTCAGAGATTAGCTTATGTCCTCGAAGCCTTGGATGAGATGAGATATTTATTAGTGGCAATGGTGAAGGAGAGAAGAACATAGTCGAGGGAACTCCTAATAGGATGCTCAACGGTAGAGGGCTTAGTGCCTCTTGCACCAGGGCCAAGGAAGGGGTAATTATTGTGCTGCCACGGGTGGACAAAACCCAAGCGGTGCATGAAGGTGCAAGAACCTTGCCCCACTAATAATTCATTCACAAGAAAGAAGAAGGATTATGTTTATGCTGTAATCAACCCTACCATCCGATACAATAGGATGACAATAAAAGTCTCCACTTGATCTTCCATAGGAGAATGACATTCCTGAAGAAGTGGTGGGTAGGAGATTGGGGAAAGAGCAATATGGGATTATGAGAGAAACCTATTTGCAGGATGATGGAACTCTCTTAGAACTAGGTAGAAGGCAACATGGGCCCTCGTAAAATGAAATCCAATGACCAACTCAATGGGATCTCAAATAGTGGAGCATCTCAAAATGGCTAATGAGGGAGCAACGAGGGCAGATCACTCATACTCCAACCTATAGGGTCAATTTAGGGGACAAAGGACGAGTTGTGGCGTTGGGTATATGCAAGGGATTTGAGGTATTGTTAGTAGATTTTGGATTGTTATATGTTTCATCTAGGGGGAGTTGATATAGTTTTGGGCAAGGCGTGACTAGAGACCCTTGGAGAGGTTCGAGTGGACCGGGAACAAAAATATATGAAAGTTTGAAGAGATTACTGTTGAGGGGGGAATCTGTCCTTGTTCAAACGAGAGGAGGCCACGTGAGGGGATATCACGATTGTACAAAAGCAATTTTTTGAGTTACTGCACATCACATACTTGAGAGAGGAGAGAGGGGGGATCATTGCCTCACTCAAGGGGTAGGTCTTATGCACACCGAATTCAAATTCGGTTTGGTTAGACTCGACTGATGAGAGGGGATGAGTGAATGTGTATTAGTGCTTGAGAAGGGAAGAGAGGGGGATCATCTTTTGCTCTCTCTATTATTGTCTTCAATATATCGCGCTGGACTACCACTTCACTACCGTTCTGCATAACTTACCTAAATAAATGTATCACTTAGGGTCAAAAATAATATGAAACATTGCATATGCATAAATCATATGATAATTTTATAACCTTAATTAGGAATCATAAGATTTTAGAATTGTGATATCTTACCTTAGCATGAATGACATAATGACCTTATTTTTGAACTAGCCGCACCCTTTTGGTTCATCCCATGCATATTTTGTTATATTTAATTAGAATTAGGATTGCTGACACCTTACCTTAGCATGAAGGGCCTAATGGCTTTAGTTTTGAAGTGGCCTAATGGCCTTACTTTTGAACTAGTCCCACCCTTATTGCCCTAGAAACATGAAAAGAATTAGAATTAATAATTATTTTCTTATATTTAATTAAAATTGGGATTGAAATAATACACTAAAATGTAATATCATGTGGTGCTAATGCAACCATTTATCATGATTTTGAATCGGTCCTCTCCATCCCATTGGAATGCAATCAACTTGAACCTCAAGAAGGTGGAGTTTTTGCAAGGGATTAAAGTCAAGACTCCATGCTCTGAGTTGTGTTTATCATGAAGGCTGAGCCTCCAACCAATAGTATACCCACTATGTAGAGATTGAAGATTGACTCGCGATGAAGACTAGCTCAAGTTGGAATCAAGGCGTCGTTGAGGGCATTGATAGTTTGAGTGGGGGAGAAATGTTCTTGAAACCTATAAAAAATTAGATATTTTAAAATAGAAGTAATAATTATTTTGATATATTTGATTAAAATTAGAATCAACATCCATATAAAAATATAATATCATATCTTGCAATTTAAACCTTTTGGCTTGTTTTTAAACCAGCTTGCCCATTCGGTTACCTCCCATACTTAAAATATTAAAGTTCTACAATTTTATATAAATTGAAATTAAAAACTAAAAATAATAATATAAATTAGATTATGATACAATGCCTTACAACTTTGAGCTTATCTAATGAGTCATCAGGTAGGAGCTCCCACTATATCTAAAAGGAATGACAATCCCAAGACATGTGGGTACTTGCGACTTAAGTCTATCTTATAATTTGTAGTGCCTATGTTTAGAAGTCCTCCCAAGACATGTGGTCCTGGTATGGTAAAGTCTATATGCTCATTAAACTTGTATTAGTCACTACCACATGTGGATAGACACAATCCCAACTAGGATTGGGATTGACACAAGAACCAAAATAGGAGCATGATATAGATATATATAAGCTCCTTTTGAATTATATCTTTCACAACTTAGTTGGGACCATGATGAGATGGTAGGGTGGATCTCATTTCTTCGTAGTCTTTGGGTTCTTTGTTTCGTTGGAGTGTACCCTCTTGCCTCTTCTTTGATATTAGTATATCATGTTATCCTCTTGCCTCTCCTTTGATATTAGCATATCATGTTGCCTCTAGGTCTAGTTGATCGGTTACCATGATCTTCATCTTATGTTGCATTATAGCCTCCTTTACAAGTTAATGATTGTTGTGTCCTGGTACATGTCTTACCACCACTACCAATATTCCCATCATTTGTGTTTGTAGCTAATTTTATACCTCCATTCTAGACATATGTAAGAAGGAGAAGATGTTTTTTTAGACTATCTTTTTGCTCATCAATAGCAGCATTATCTACTAGAGCTTTCCTCTGTGTAGTTGCCAAATTCTTTCTTCTCAATCTTTGGTTTAATGATTAAGTTATTGTCTTATTGCTACGGAGACAATCATGTTGGTTGAATTTGACTTGATTGTAGTAGCATATCTTGTTCCAATTGATCATGTGTGCCATCTTCTAATAAAGATCAGGTCCGCAGGTCAGTTTCACCACTATTCTCTTTCAATGAGTTCAATAATATATTGAGAGGGTTTGGTCAGTTTTACCACTATTCTGTTTCAATGAGTTTAACGATATATTGTGAGGGTTAAGTTGGATCACTAGGCTCATCCATAGTGGGATCTTGATGTTCTATGGCTAACCACCAATCCATCAACGAATCAACATCATCTTGAACAAATAAATTATCTAGGACTAACTCTTGGTTTTTTTCTTAATCTTAGGTTTTAGTGTTAAATTATAGTGAACATAACTTAATTCATTGAGCTAACAATATGATAGTCTATCATGGACCTTTGAATTATGTGTGCATCCACTTGGATGACGTACACTATAGGAGGATGGAAATTGCTATCTTTTGTAAGTTTGGAGCTTTATCTCCTAGGAGGAGGAAGAGGAGGAAGAAGGAGAATTAGGAGGGAGGAGGAGGAGAGTACCAGCCTATTGCCCGTCCGCTGCTCGAGCTTTTGCTAGTGTAGCTCGCGCATCCGCTGCAGCTGCATCCCGCCTCTGCCGCTGCATCTCGCCGTTGTCGCTTGCTTGTCCACTGCGGCTCACGCATCCTTCTCTTTCTTTTTGTCCTTCTTCCTCTCCTCTTCTCCTTCTTCTCCTTCTCATTCCTTTTCCTCTTCCACGGCATCTTCCGCCAAATCTTGTTGGCTCCATTTCTTGGTCCATTCCGGACCACCGCTGGACCGGTTCAGACCAGTTCCTTAAATCTTGCTCCAATTTGTAACCACTGTATAGCTCAAAATTTAAAATATATCATACTAGAGAGTAATATTATTTATAAATGCAAGACTAAATTAAGTGAAGAAATAAATTAAAATACTAATTTGGATTACTGTTGTAGCACAAATCCAAAGTAATTGGATTTGTGAATGTCGTTTTACTTTCTTTATACATTTGGCCTTCTACGATTGTCACAAGAACCACTTCTCTATTTGGCTCCACATCACGTGTCATATTCTGTAATATGGTAAGTCCTATCATGTTGCCAAGTTATCCGAACTTAGGTAGTAAACTGGAAGATGGAGAGTAAAAATTATTAACATCTATATAGGTAATGAAATAATTAAAACGATTGCATAACAGATTATTAAGATCTTGAATTATGCAGTATATTTTTTCAATTGTTAGCTTCTCTATATAACTTTTTGAAGGACTCTATATGGAGGCTCAACTACCATATATATATATATATATATATATATATATATTGTTTATGTTATCCCGTATGTTGAAAGTGATGCGTTCTAGAAGTTGAATAAGGGGATCCATACCACTCTTCACTTTGTGAACAATGTCTTCAACCAACTTATTTGCAAGGAAATATTTTAAACTAATAAAATGGAAACCTCGTAGGCTTAGGTTGTAGTATCTCACCTCTTAAATTATTGTTTCTTATCCTATGGTGGGTATATATGAATTAGTAATAGTTTATGCCACTTTTATTGTATTTTTAATCTTATTGCTCCCTCCATTGTTCTTCATCGCCAAGTTGTTGCAAGCAACACATGGAGTATAAATAATATGAGGGTAATCCCCTTTAATCAACTTGCCAACTTGAAGTTTCTTTCCTTCACAAGTTAGACAATGTGCTTTGATTCAATCTTTTTAATGACATCCTTCAAAAGATTATGTAAATAATTGAATTCCTGGGCATGATTCTTAGATCTTAGACACTATAGCATGGTAATAAGTGTTGCTTGAGGAATGAGGAGAAATCTGTTTGAAGTGAAAACCAATTTGGAATTGCGTGACCAATATCTTGCTTCTTGTTGTGTAAGCATAATTTATTTAAGTCTTCTTATTTGCTTATAATGGGAATGCCTTTGGTCAATATCAACGTAGCTAAGTCTATTAGTTCATCTACCTAATCTAAAGAAGTTGTTGATACCACATCAACTTATAGGAGCTGTACATCTTCTAGTGTCTCTATGAATATTTGCATTTTGGCTATGTGACTGATGTTGATTCTGTCATACTTCCACTACCACTTCTACTCCTATATTGGTCTCAAATTAAGTTGTTCTATGAACTACATAGAAGTTGATTAGATGTCCTTGTATGTTGATCCTTCAAAGCTTGAATAGTTATCTTTAAGAACTTCATCTCCCCATTCTTGATATGGATCATATGATGTGAGCCCATTGTATCTCGGTCAGAAACCTCATGCTTGTTACGCCCTGGCGAAAGACTTCACGAGGGACATAAAAGTTCAAAGGATATAAACCAACTTAATCACAAATCACACACTATCACAACAGCAAAGTAATTACTAACAAAATTCTATAAATTTCAAATCTCACAACTCATACCAATAGAAATCAAACCAGAAGATGCGTATTACAATATCTTTTAAACCTTTCAACAAAATTCAAAGTTAGGCTAACAATGCCAAAACACAAATGTCACAACTCAAGATAAACCACTTTAGCTATTTATTTCCCCATGACTGCAGTCTCTATTTAGTTATTCATTTTGGGGTTGGGCCGAACTTGAACCTGAACCTGGAGGCAAAACAAGGGAGTTAGCAAGAAAAGCTAAGTAGGAATCACAAAATGCATGTAACAAGGAAAGATTATTAAAAACAACTTTACTATTCTATATGTAAACATCACATCCACAGAGTCGTGTAAATCAAGAGCATAACCACAAATAACCTCACTCTCGAGTCCGCACTCTTTGTTAGAGTGTTTCCATCGTTGCTCAACCGATGGAACAACTGTCCACAGACAGCTCGGGGGATGTTGCATCCAACATCCAGGACCCCGGTTAGTCTAATGACTTCCCGTCAGGTAACCTCTAGCTAGCACCTCTATAGCCGAACCATATTCGGCACTATAGAGTCCACAGTGGTATCATAAGATTAATCAATGCCACGACATTAGACAATCACCAAAAGTATTAAACTATTATCACAATTATTTTAACAAAGTAATCAATGCAGTTGTCAAACCATGTTATATCCATCACAATGATCATTAAACAAATGATATAGAGTTCAACGGTAATGAAACAATAATTAAAGGAAAAGAACTATAAGATATCACAGATTTCAAATAAAGCTTAAAACGCTGTGGTGAAAGGAGAAGGATTAGATTCCTACCTCAATTGTTGACTTATCAAACGCTTTACCAAAACTCAATATTATTGGTTCACTTGAAGTCCAGTCTTGATTTTTGTGTTGCCTTAAAAAAATTGTATTACCATGTCTTGTTAATTACTTATTAAAATATGAAGACCAAGTTTCAAATTACATATATACCTAAAAACTAATTTGAGGCAAAGATCATCACTTATTCAATAATTCAATCATAACATTAAATGTCAACATCTATTTTTATTGTTATACTATTGAAATGACTAGAAAATTATTTAAGAACTACTTAAAAATTACATGCGAGCAATACAACTAAATTAGATTAAAAATTACAATCAGATTCATCATTCAAGTTCTTAGTTGTATGTGATAGCAAAACTCTTAACTTGTCACCGTGGCTCCTATTATGCTATTTTGATACATATAGTTATCCAACCTTGAATGGGATAGAGTTATCTACAAATAGACTAAACTAGTAGGCTGATTTAAATACACTTCACAATTCCTAAATAAATTTCACACTTCCCATACCCAGATTGATTTCTAGCAATAAGGAAATAAAACAACAAATCCAACCACAAGTTCCATTCATCACAACACAGTTGAATATAATTTACTAAGATTAGCAATGCATTTGTACATAAGTTAATAAATTGGATAGTAGTGAATGCTGTAGAAAAATAATTCTCAAGATAACTTGTCATTCTTTAGGTATATGAGATGATTTTCATGGCGGGGATTCTTGAGAAACACTTAACAACGTTATATGCTTGCTGCAGGGAAGGCATTTGAAAGGACATAAGGTGCAGGAATTTCATACCTATCAAAAATCAGTTTATACACTAATATTGATTAAGTATATATATGTATATGACATTTGTTAACAGTGCAATCCAACAATCCCTAAATCAATTTCTAAAGCTTATGAGTGTTGCAGGAATTTAATTGACTACTACCTAATCCATCTAAGTAGAATTTATTAACTATAGATGATAAAAAAAATATTTGAAAAGATGAAACTAAGTTCACAGAATATGGAATTGGCTTATGCTCCTAATTGCTTTACAAATCCAAGAGGTAAAGAATACACAAATCAAATCCAAGCAAGATTAATTTGCAGCCAAGTAAAATAATAAAATTTTAGTAGCTATACAATTACATTGGGTGATCCATGTAAGTTCTAAAAATTAAAAGTTAAGTCAAGCTAGTTTTCCACTCACTGCACCTATTCACAAATTATGAAATTCATCTACTCTACTCTATCAATTTTCCACCACAGTTAGATCCATTCAAAAACAGAATCCAAACAGTAGATAGATTTATCTCAATGTTTATACATGCAGCTTGTTTCCAGGGAAAGAATTTCATAAACGTCAACAGCATAATCTCCAAATCTGTGATTTCATAAATCAGAACCATTTTATCCATTGTAATATGCAAGAGTAACCAAAAAAAATAATGTAACCAGTCCACTAAAATCATTCTGTTCGTCACAGCGCAATCCACCCAAAAATATATAATTATTTCAAATGGCTGTTTAAGAAATTAGCTGGCAGTGGATGTGTTAAAGAAAACATTTCCAAGATGACATGTATTCAATGAGAATCCATTAAATATAAATCACGAGGGCGGAAGAAGAATAGGGCAGAAGAGATGTGAAAGAGAAATTACCTTGGTACAGTGAAGAGAAAAGAAATAGGGCAGAAGGAGAAAAGAGATCGCTAGATGATAATCATCCATCCGCCATCAGAGAAGACCTCTCGCTGCTCCATCGAAGAAGAAGAAAAAGAATGCTTGGATTTCTTGTTGTTGCCCAAGAAGAGGAACTCTTTGTCGCTGCTGCTTACGAAAGGGGAGAAAAAATAAATGGGAAGGGAGAAAAAGAGCTCTCTGCAACAAAAGGAAAAAGGGCTTTTAAAAGTAAACTTACACATAAACCCATAAGATTTTATAAACTACAATTAGGCCCTGAAAAAAAATAAAATAGAAAATTAGTTTTGAAATTAAATTATAACAATGCTCCTCAATGATACATTGCATCTTTGAAAGGATTCTAGATTTTCATATATTGCTTTGAGGATCTTTGGTTATACCTTTGGGTATTTTAAAATATTTGGATAGCCGCCAAGAAGATGTTGCTTCCATGCATGATGTCATGCGAGATCAACATTTTGGTTTTTATCCGTCATAAAATTAGTCAAGATTAATTAAGAGAGAAAGAGTTTAAGATAGAAAGAAGAGTGTTAGAGTGATTGAGAGAATTGTGTGTGAATTGTGGTAAAATAAGAGCTTATATAGAGCTCAAACTAGAAATAACTTCATTAAAAAAAAAAACTAGGCCGACACAATCGTGTGTTGGTACAGTGACGCTAATCGGTACTAATATTAAAAACATGTGGAGCTGGTATGACCCAGCTTCATGTACTGGTCAAGCTTGGACGGTTACAAATTCGTATACATGAACTGTTTTTTAATTCCTTGTATCTATGTACCCACTTGTATCATTGAGTTCTATAACATGGTTTTTCTTACAATCTCAAGTAATATAAGTTGGTATAGGTCAGTACCTCAGTATTCTACAGTTCTAATAGTCCACTAAGTTGACACTAGTTCTGAGTTGATATGTACAACAAACTGTAAACATCATTAATATGTCTTAATCATAATTAGTATATTATCTTTCTTCATTTCATAAAATTTTTACTTTCCGTGTCAGGTTTCTCTGAGAAGATGGCAGAATGTTGGGATGGCAACATTGATTCTGGTAGTCATTCAGATGAGAGCAATCGTGATTATTTGCGTGTGGAGCCTATTTATGAAGCATTTCTTTGCCCTCTTACAAAACAAGTCATGAGGGATCCTGTTACCATAGAAAGTGGGCATACTTTTGAGCGAGAAGCAATTGAGAAATGGTTCAAGAAATGTAGGGACAATGGAAGGAGGCCAACTTGCCCATTGACACAGAAAGAGTTAAAGAGCACCGAGTTAAACCCTAGTATAGCTCTGAGGAACACGATTGAAGAGTGGACCAAAAGGAATGATGCTGCACAGCTTGACAAAGCATCTAGAGCACTATCTACCGGGAGCTCAGATACTGATGTTTTACAATCTCTTGACTACATTGCATATATATGCCAAAAGAGCAGGTCTAACAAGCATGCTGTACATAATGCGGAGTTAATACCAATGATTTCTGACATGCTGAAGAGTGGCAGCAGGAAAGTTCGATGCAAAGCATTAGAAACTCTTCGCATCATAGCTGAAGATGATGATGATAATAAGGTTCACTTGTGTTAATAGCGCATGCTTTGGAACTTCATGGACTTTTTTTTCACCCTTTCAACTTTTAGTAAGTTATGATATTATTATTTTGCAGGAAGCTGTAGCTGCAGGAGACACTATCCGAACAATTGTGAAATTTTTGTCACCTGATCATTACCAAGAGAAAGAGGAAGCTGTGGCATTATTGTATGAGCTTTCAAAATCTGAATCTTTGTGTGAAAAGATTGGTGGAGTTGGTGGAGCAATTCTTATGTTGGTTGGAATGGCTAGTAGTAAATCAGAAAACTTTTTAACTATAGAGAAAGCTGATAAGACATTGGAACATTTAGGGAAATGTGAAAACAATGTGAGGCAAATGGCTGAAAATGGCAGACTACAGCCACTTCTTAAGCTTCTCCTCGAAGGTAATTTCTTTCTCAGTTAATTTTGATTTCTCTTTTCTATGTTTATTCTGTTACATTTCTTGTATATTTGTATAGTCTATAGTTGATGCTACACAGTAAATGCATTTTCATTCTTTCCTGATGGCATTTGTGGTTTCTGTCGAAGTACCTTTTTGCCTGAGCGTTTCATTTTCTCTAAGTTAGTTTTCTTCTTTACCCAAAAATAAATCTCTTTAAGACGACTTTCCTAGTTTAATTCTTCATGTGCTAGTGAACTCTTCTGTTTTTACTTATTTTTTCCTTCCGCTGGAGTACTTTCTTCTCGGTGGCTTGTTTGGGCAACAAAAATGCTAATCTCTACATTAGGGAGCTTGTATCATAGTATCTGATCTTTCATATTCAAATAAATGAAGTGATTCTGAAGTTACTCTTATGCAAATCTCTAAATTCTATACAAGGACCTTGCAGGATCACCAGAAACCCAGCTGTCAATGGCAGCTTACCTGGGAGAGCTTGTTTTGAGCAATGATGTTAAAGTATTTGTTGCCGAGACAGCTGGCTCAGTACTGGTTGAAGTAATGAAAGGTGGGAGCAAGCAGGCGAGAGAAGGTGCCCTCAAGGCTTTGAATCAGATTTCCTCTTATGAGACTAGTGCAAAGATTCTTATTCGCGCTGGCATCCTTCCCCCACTTGTGAAAGATCTTTTCACTGTTGGCATCAACCAGTTACCTATGAGGCTGAAAGAGGTATCTGCCACCGTTCTTGCTAACATTGTGTCATCAGGTGCCAATGTTGACTCGATTCCTCTCGACCAAGATCATCGTACTTTGGTTTCTGAAGACATTGTCCACAATCTTCTCCATCTAATCAGTAACACTGGGCCTGCAATTGAATGCAAACTCCTTCAGGTTCTTGTTGGGCTCACGAGTTCTTCAACCACTGTTATTAATATAGTCGCTGCAATAAAAAGCTCTGGTGCTACCATTAGTCTTATTCAATTTGTTGAGGCCCCACAAAGAGATGTTAGAATGGCTTCTATAAAACTCCTGCATAATATCTCACCTTACATGGGTCAAGAGTTGGCTGATGCTCTTCGTGGTACTGCTGGCCAGCTAAGCAGCTTGATTAATGTCATTGCAGAGAACAATGGGATCTCAGAAGAGCAAGCTGCTGCTGTTGGGCTCCTTGCCGACCTTCCTGAGAGTGATTCTGGTTTAACCAGGCGGCTTCTGGATGATGGAGCCTTCGGGATAGCAATCTCTAAAGTGACCAGCATAAGGCAAGGGATAATTCGTGGGGGGCGTTTTGTTACCCCTTTCCTTGAAGGGCTTGTTAGGGTTCTCGCCAGACTCACGTATATTCTGGATGGTGAACGTGAGATCGTTGCCCTTGCTTGTGAATACAATCTTGCTGCACTTTTTACCGATCTGCTTCAGACGAATGGTCTTGACAATGTGCAAAGAGTTTCAGCACTGGCACTCAAAAATCTTTCGAAGCAATCGAAACATCTGACAAAGATTCCTGTTGTTCCGGAGCCGGGGTTTTTCTGTTCCATATTCCCTTGCCTAGGCAAGCAACCAGTTATAAATGGGCTTTGTCAAGTCCATCATGGTTTTTGTTCGGTAAAAGATAGCTTCTGTTTATTGGAAGGCAAAGCCGTAGATAAGTTGGTTGCCTGTTTAGATCATCCTAATGAGAGGGTTGTTGAGGCTGCTTTAGCAGCTTTGTGCACTCTATTGGATGATGATGTTGACATGGGTCAAGGAGTGTTAGTGTTGGTTGAAGCAGATGGGATTAAGCCGATTCTGGAGATATTGCGAGAGAACCGTACAGAGACACTCAGGCAGCAAGCTGTGTGGGCAGTTGAGAGGATATTGAGAAACGAGGAGATAGCTTATGAGATTTCAACTGATCAAAATGTTGGAACAGCTTTGGTTGAAGCGTTCAGGCATGGAGACTACAGGACTAAGCAGATCGCGGAAAAAGCTCTGAAACATGTGGATAAGTTGCCAAACTTCTCTGGGATTTTCACTAAGATGGGGCAATGAGAGATGAAGGGATTTGTACAAATTCTCCTTCATCGTTTGAATTTCCTTGGCTGTAACGTAGTTTATGCGAGGTCGTTGGCATGATGAGATTCTGTCTAGTAGTCAAATATTGATATTTTACAGCACAGTTTCTCAAAGAGTTCAAGGGTATGGATTTGTTTCAAGTATATCTTCACTTGTAGCGTTTGAACGGTGTTCAGAAGCCACTGGTTTGCAGAACAAGCACCAAACATGCACAGGAGTCGCTTAATAGGTTCCCCGGATTGTCTGTTGGCTGGAAGAAAGAATTTGACTGTAGCTGTATATGTATTTTATATGTAAATTTGTGTCTTCATCAATAATTGTTTGTTTCCGCTTACAAAATGGTCAGGGAACAATATGTCCATATCTTTTGACTTGACGGGTTGGAAATTCGTGGAGTGCTTTGATGTTACTGGTGAAGTTACTGACTTCAACTGTGGTATGAGCATAAAGTTGATGATGCGAACTATTCTGTTATGTGGTTCCATGACATGCTAGAACAGCCTAGGAGTGAACGCACCCGAGGTTAATTATATACTAGAGAAAAGTTGGCGCTGGGGCTCATAAATTTAAATTATTTTTAGGTGTCAATCACTTTTGGTTCATTGGGAGCAAGAATAAATCCCTAATAGTATTGGTTTAGACTTGCAAAAATCTTTGACAAGTTTTTATACTACAACCTGCAATATTTCGTGAACATAACTGCACGCCGAACTGCACGCATGATCAGATAAAAAGGATCAAAGTTTGCCGTTAACATGACCTCAGCGTAGAACTTTACTCACAAAAGCTCTCTCGCGCACTTGGTGTTGTATGCGCACATTTTGTTCTTTTTTAATCCTTGAGCAATACAAACTTGTAATGCCTTAAGTTTGCAACTAAGAATTCCCATCTTTCGCACAAATGTCAACCAGGAATTGGGTTCCAAAACCAAATCAGGTTGAGATTTTGCGCAGAGTCTAGATGTGATACCATATGGCGTGTACCATATATCTAAAAAATCTCAAACTCTGAAAAATATATAAAGGCACTAATACAGGAAATTCTTCCTAAATTATACCATATATTCATTTAGATCTTGATTCTTCAAATCCACTTTAAAAACACCAAAAACGGGAATTTAGCATGACAGTTCATAATACAAAGCAGCATTGACAGAACATTTTCCTTCTGTGCAAGCCAATTTGGTTGCGCTATCGAGTTTGAAGTCTGTTTTACGTGTCCAAAATGTGAGCCAAACTGTTATCAAGCACACCATACAAGTTAAACTATGGACAGTGATCCAAAAAATAACATATTTGTATTGTGATCCATTTTAAGTACATAATCCACGAAGAGAACCTTTTGTGCACTTCTAAGAGCAATTTGTTAAAAGAAAGCATTCCATCAGTACATAATCCATGAAGAGAACCTTGTTGAATTGGAAGAGGACTGCCACATGCGTAAATTTTACTGAGACGGAAATTGAGCGGCGTTTTTAGTGATGTCCATCAGGATTCCTGTTCCAAGATAAGTAGGAAGGATCTCCTAGGGTCCTGAAAAAAGTTCATGTGGATTAATTCGAGAAACAGCCATGGAATCCAAAGAAAGTGAAACATACAGGCTATCCGAATTTCAAGTAGGGTATGTGGTCTCAATGGAGTCTACCATTACTAGCAGCTCACAATTGTATTCAGTTACTGTTAAATACTTTATTTTAGTTTTATGCCATATTGACAACACAATCATATTGTAGAATTATTCTTTTTTTCATAATTAGCATTCACATCTTCACGAATAATGAATATATTGTTTTCAAAGAAAGAAGATTCAGGTGAACTGCACATCCAATAACTAGGAACGATATTATATCCAACCAGTAAAAAAAACCTCGAAGGCTTGACATAAATAAAGAATTTGAAATTTTGGTTGAACTACAGCATACTGGTGGAGCCACTCATGTAAGTAAAAAATAAAATTGGATAGCTGATGGATGAAAGGACAAGTTTACCCAAATAAGTATTGCAAGTTTGATTTACTATACAGTAGGAAGTGAGCACGAACTTTGTGTGTTTTATGCAGAGGCAACTGGAATACCCAAAGCTTTCATTTGGCAATAATACAATTAACCTTTTATGTATTTTATACAGAAAGCAACTTAAGAGAGAAGCGTGAAAACTGTTGTTTCTTCAATTTTTCTTATATTTTAACTGAAAGCTATGCCCCAAAACTGAAAATATTTATACCTAATGCTTATCCGTGATATAACTTCCAGACAAGTGACATGGATCTTTTAGTTGGCAAATTATTTCTGAGTTCGCAAAGAGTAATTGTCTACAGCCACACCTTCAGCCAACTAATCATCTCATTTAATAACTACACATTTAAATATTTAGATATCTATTCTGCATCACAAACCAACTAACATTCACTATTCATAATTCAAGTTAAAGAATTTAGGTACCTCTTCAATACAACATATCAGCAAAAGAAGCATATTTACCAACTGAGGAGCTTGATGCTTACCGCGGTTTAAGCAAGTACAATACTACAAAGCCCAATGCAAGAAATAGGCATAGACAGCCAACTGTGATATAAGCAACACCAAGGAAATCATTCTTCCCACCTATCCATGAGGTAGTTGAAAGTACCAACTTTTTCTTTCCTTCAAAACTATATGTGTTATAGTTGTTCTGTATTGTCACTGCTATTTGTTCATTGGCTAAAAGGTCGGTCTCAATTCTCCCGTAGAGTTTTCTAAATTGTGGCAAGGCAGCCGTTCTCATCCAAACAATGAGATCCTCTTGCTCACTCAGCTTCAAATTGAAAAAAAGAAGTAATTGATTATATTGAATGGCTAACAATGCAATACAAACTTCAATAACTCAAGAGTCGCAGACAATGGCAACAACAATTGAAATAATATAATGAGAAAGAATGAACAAGAAAACTTACAGGTATGCTTTCATTGAGCTTGGAACCTCCTATCAGACCTCCCGCCTGGAAGTTCTTGGGGTAAACATCACTTCCAAATTTATGTTCTTTGTCACTTTGCCAGGCTATATTCTTTTTGTTCACCTCAATGACTTTATTATTTGTGGCAAATGAGTATGTATCATTGAACAAACTCCAAGCGATGAGTCCACAAGGAACAATTGCAGATCCGTTTGAAGTTGTGGCTTCAGGAGCACACGTAGATGTTTCTAGTTCATTTGCCTTGCTTCGAAGTTGCTTATCACTTCGGCTCTTAACATACCTAGATTACCACTTGAATGTATAAGGAGAAAAATTATAAAATGCCCAAACAAGAATGATAAAAGAAAACCAAATGCAGACCAAAATTATGTTCTTACTTTCTGTAGTTTCACCTAAAATATGCACGAGTAAATTTTTCATAGATTGAAGTGAGACAAAAAAACATCTTCTTATACATGCAATATATTTAACATTTTTTTATTTGCCACATAAAGAATAGCAAATATAGTAAACTTCAAAAATCAAAAGGCGGGACAAAATCTTTAAGGAAATATCTTGGTGGTGAAATGAATAGCTAATAAAATTATTTAAACTGGTGAGTCATATAAAACTTGGTAGACATGAAATTTCAAATGGACGAAAAATTATTCAGTATAGAGAAATCGAAATATTAATACAACAAGAACAAATTTCAAAATAAACAAAATTGTTTAATATATAGAAATGGAAATGACAATAAAAACCAAGACAAATATGAATATCAATTGGTACAATGAGGCTTTCAAAAAGCTTGGCACGCCCAAGAGATGGTTTTGTAGTTATTATACAAAATTTCTTAAGGTTTGAGTATCTGATGGGACAACTTGAGAAGCAAAACACAAAATCAGATGTATCCTACGATATAGAGATTAGTATCAAATTTGATAGATCATCAAAGAATATAGAAGAGATACATCATACAGAAAAATAAACTGAGAGTTTATTTCCATAAAAAGTTGAGCTTGCATAGGTCAATGTGCATAATTGATGTGTCTCCAACCCTAGTGGATGAACTACGTGTTTGTTTCAATGGATTTGTCCAAACGATTATATGACAACATTATGGCATAGAAAATAAAAGATTCATAAAAAATTCAATTATGATGTAACCACTTAGTGGAAGACCAATAATCTTAAGCTTATTTGTACGCATTATCATATTTACACAAATCATGTGTTAATTATGCCTCAAATTCCATAACCATCTAGATTGGAATGTGCATCAAACACTAGAGTTGGATTAAAATCCATCAAATGATCATATATAAACTTTGATGTTAGAGTTTTTTTAGCCACAAGAACTACTTTCCATCCACTAAGGAATTAAAATTAGTTTCTTTGAACACGATAATGTACACTTGTCTTTTCTCTCCTCTCCAAACTCTAGTCACAATTTGCAACCCTCGTTCACATGGCAGTCATCATTGTCGCCACCATCAACAACTTTGCCGGTGACAATAGACAACCTTCACCACACCTATTTTCTCTTTATCTTTCTTAAAAAGAGGGAAAAAAAGATGACCTACAACACAAGGATCCTTATACAAAAGCACATCCTCTATGTATCCCTTTTGCTCCATTTCAGCCCATGCCAACCTCAAACCCTTTATTGTTACATGGTGATGCACCCTCTACCTTTACACCAACCAAATTTGCACAATATCTGATCATTGCCTAGTTCTTATGCACCTCCTACTTTGATCTTCTCTATGACAGTTCATCTCTTGTTGTGTGCTGCTCTTGGTGTGACCCCCCTTCTTTTACCTCCAGTTACTTCGATGCCAATAATTTCTTCTTCTACTCCCTACTTAGACATGGAGAACTTGATTGAGTCTCAAGTTGGGAAGGGTTCTTTTGGTTGTTGGCAACTGACATTTGCACCCATAAGCTGGGTAATGGTGTTTGACAGATGAATATGGAGAGGAAGGTCAGAGAGGCATTGCTTTTGAGAAAGAGGAGGAGATAAAGCACTAAAGTGAGTTTTCTTGTTGTCCCAGATTGAGAATGAGAAGAGTAGAAGAAAAGCCAATCAAGATATTGCCTCAATTAATGCTAAGACTAAAGTCATCGATCCAAAGAAGATGTTAAAACTAAGAACAACAACGATGACAACAGGGGTAGAAAAGGGTGTACTGTAACCTAGAAGGGTGGCACTTAGGCCAATCCAACACACCACAAAAAGTAAAAACAATGCCACAAAAGGTAAAAAGATATCAAATGGCACCATGTTTACCCAACATGTCACATAAGGTAAAAAAAAAGATAGACTCATTAGAGCAAATGACATAGTGAAAATGTGATGCATCATAATTTTAAACTGTCTCCAACAACACTTGTGCTTCCACCTTTCCTCAAAGGGTTTCTTGCATATGCTTTGTTGTACCATGTCATACTTCTCTTAGTCTGCAGGCCTCTTGAACACTCGAATAAGTAGCAATCTTACTATCATATGCAAACTATCTCTATTTTTCACGCATGGACATATGCACTTCTCTATTTTGGTGACTTTCTCACAAATAAATAATGCTTTTATCACTTAGATGTAGAGTGACTCAAATAAAACATGCTTGGACATACAACAATTAATTACTTGTGTGCTTCTCTTATAAACAAACACTATCATTGATGTATATAGATTAACACAACTTGTGTGTGCATATACATACAATGCTTAGTTTCTTACGTGTTATCTTCTCAAATATGTGTAGAACATCTCTTGTTTGAACCTTATGAGGGAGTGTAAAGTTAGATCAACTTTGCCACCTTGAATTTATGTAAGAGTGTTAGAGTTGTTATATGTTAAATATGCTACTATCATATGTTTAGTCCACATTGCTTATATGTTAAATATGATACTATCATATGTTTAGTCCACATTGCTTATTATGTAAGCCTAATCTAGGTAGGAATCCACATATTTGTATTCTCTTTCTTAATGTATAACAAACCACAAAGACTACTTATCTAATTATTAATATACTCCTTTATGAGTTTAAGCAATATAAAATCCATACTGTTTACTGACAACATAATTAAATTACTTACATTTCATCATTTACCTTTTGTGGAAAAGAGTTTGATCAACAAGTTGAACCACCATAAAAAATAACCTAGATTTGATGTATATGGTTGATCTCCAAAGGTAGACATTCGTTACCGAACAAAAGTGAGGCGGTTAACAACATTTAACTCCATTAATTTCATAATATCCTTTTAGTTTTTATTTTGCTTTTCCATATTTTTTAAAGCGTAATTTATTCGATTGCTCATGTGGCCACACGAGACCATTTTTTTTCTTATGCACCCATGGTTTATTTTCCCCTTTGAACCAACAATTTATTGAGGGTCATGGGAATGAAGGTGGATCTAGGAGGTGTCAACTGTCAACAATATTAGTGGTGACAATCTATAACTTATGGGGCCTTCCAACAATTCAATGGAAGTTTTAGGGCAAAAGATGATACGATTGGTGTGTAACAAATCAATAGGAGATGCATGTGATCTTGTCGAGGGAGTCAATCATGGTGATTATTACATTATTTATTTGCTATTATCATCATCTCCACTAGACTATGATACGATCGGAAGTCGATCGTCCCTTATGCGAGTGAATTTCCTCCCACAAAAATAATCCTCCTCATGCTCCCCTCCTCCCCCGTGCCCCTTGCCCTAATCCTCTTTTATTGCTTATCGGATCCGGGTTGACTTGGACCCGTTTCCTTCTTCCTTAAGCTGCACCTAGTATAAACTTGCCAAATGGGTCGCTGATCCAGACCCATCCTCTCTAGCAACGTATTGATTGTCTTCGCTTCAGAAATAGTATTGTCCCTAAGACTAGTTATGAATGTTGGAAATTGTCCACATATAGTGTCCGTATCCTCCCAAGTTGCTTCTTCCAGTGGTGTATTCTTCTATTGAATCAACTATTGATTTATTCTCTCTCCTCTCTTGCTAACTTAATGCCGAGCCAAAATGTTCTCAAGATGGACAATCGGTGCTAACCCAACCTCTAAATCTGGAAGAAATTGCAAGGGTATATGTTGGATGTCAATCGCCTGTTTTAAATGTAAAACATGAAAGACCGGGTATACACGTGCCATAGTCGACAGTTCCAACTTGTATGCCACCTCCTCGATCTTATGCAGAATTTTGAATGGTCGATTATAACGCGCGACTAACTTTGCATTGACTCTTTGAGCAACACTGTTGACGATGGGTGCATGACTTGACGAAGACAGATTCTCCACTTTCAAAAGCATCTCGGCGTTTTGTATTCGCACACATACTCATCCTTTTGTTGTGCCCTGTGTCAAGTTATACTTCAGCTGGCTCAAAATGTCATCCCGATCTATAAGATGACCCACAAGCTTATGAGCTATTGACTCTACTATTGATTCCACTGACCAAATTTTATTATAGTTGGTGGGGGCATCCATAAACAATCTCAAAAGGCATTTTTCCCATCGTTGTATGAAAGCTTGTGTTATACCAATACTCAGCCATTGGTAACCAATGTGCCCACGTGCGCGACTGCTCTGAAGTAAAACAGCATAGATAGGTCTCCAAGCATCGATTAAGGACCTCCTGTCCATCTATTTTCAGGTGATAGGAAGAGCCCATTGCCAAAATAGTGCCCTGGAGTTTGAATAGCTATTTCCAAAAATTACTAATAAATATTAGGTCTCTATCGCTGACTATGGATCGAGGGAAGCCATGCAAACATACGACTTCTCTTATAAAAAACTTAGCTACCGGGCTTGCTGAATAGGGATGTTGAATCAAGATAAAATGAGGATACTTGGATAGCCGATCAACCATTACTAGCATTGTGTCTATGCCCTTGAATTTGGGCAAGGCTTGCAATAGTCCAACTGGAGAACAAGCTTGGTGTTGGACCAATTATTTTCATTTAAAAAAATAATAAAAATATAAAAATATAAAAAATAAAAAAGGAGGGGGAAATTTGGATTTAAAAAAAAGAAAAAAGGGGGAGAGAATAAGCAAAACCAAAATAGCAAATAAATAAATAAATAAACAAATAAAAAATAATAAAAAATAAAAAATAAAATCAAGTTTGCGGTTAAGAGAGGGGGAATGAGTAAGCACATATAAAAAAAATAATAAAAGACAAAATCAAATAAAAATAGTAAATAAAAAATAAAATACAAAACCAAATAAAAATAATAATAAATTTTCTCCACCCATCTCCTATAAAAGAGGAGCCAAACGGACAAAATAAACACCTTGATGGAGAGACAACTCCGAAATAAACACCTTGATAGAGAGACAACTCTGAAATATACATCTTGATGGAGAGACAACTTCGAAATAAACATCTATTTTGATGGAGAGACAACTCCGAAATAAACACACCTTGATAGAGAGATAACTCCGAAATAAATATCTATTTTCATGGAGAGACAACTCCGAAATAAACATCTATTTTGAGGGAGAGATAACTCTGAAATAAATACCTTGATGGAGAGACAGCTCCGAAAAAAACATCTATTTTGATGGAGAGACAACTCCGAAATAAACACACCATGATGGAGAGATAACTCCGAAATAAATATCTATTTTGACGGAGAGACAACTCCGAAATAAACAAATCATGATGGAGAGATAACTCCGAAATAAACACATTTTGATGAAGAGACAACTCCAAAATAAACATATATTTTGATGGAGAGTAAACTCCGAAATAAATCATTCTGACGAAGAAAATCTACAAAAGAAATTAGGTATGGACTCCACGGCATGTAAAAAATTAGAGATTTAGAAAATCGGAGTTGGAATCCGATTATAGTCAATCAAATCAGGTCAAAATCGAGAGTTGACCAATACAAAAGCATGCTCGTCTCCATCCTTCTCTCAACGTCGACTCTTCAAACAATCCTTCTATTGAATCCAAGCATCTGATCGAGCCAAAACTTCGGCCACACCTTCTCCTGGGTCATGAGAATCAGTGACTAGAAGGATCCGGCAATCTGACAGCCAGATCGCCAGAATCGAATGTTTCCACCAAGAGCTTCGATTCGTCGCCGATACTCCACCGGACGGCATCAAACTCCTGCCACAAGTCAACCTCAACACAGAGAAGCTATAGCCGGAGCCGATTGGTCAGAGGATTAGCGAGCGTCCGGCGGCGACGACGTCGTCGAGAGAGACGAAGCAAAAGAATGGACGGCTGAGATACGTCCACGAAAATCAACGGTTGAGATCTAAATCAGATCAACGCTCCAAATCGTTTCACACGAAATTAGACGGTCAAGATCAAGCTCATAAAAAAAAATTAAATCCAACGGTTACGATTCGCCCCTTCAAATCGACGATCCAGATTTAATTAAAATCGATGGTCGATATTACTTCATGCGAAATTGGATGGCCGAGATCGCTCTGATGAAATAAATAAATCCAACGGTTAATATTCGTTCACTTGAAATCGACGGTACAGATCAGCATAAAATTCGACCGCCCAGATCGCTTCATGTGAAATTGCACGGTTCAGATCAATCCGATTTAAAAAATTTAAATCCAACGGTCTAGATCTATTTGTATTACATCCAATGGTTCGAATTCAAATCTAGTCGACGGTTCAGATCTGAATATAAAACAAATGAACGGATGCGAACGATCGGAGCATATCTCGATCAATCGGTTGACTTTCGACATGATTAATGTGTCGATCCCTATCAAATCGAACCTGATCTTTCCAAATATGATATTGGATCTTCGATCCGAGACTCGGATTGATACGGATCTGCGAATTTAAATAAAAGGTCGTGATAAATCAAATTTAAATGCAATCAATGGCAGAAATTGATTTGCACAAATCTCAGCCAATTGGACGGCTTTCCAAGTGATTCGCATATTGATCCCTACAAATGTGGGTTAGATCTTTCTAGATCCGCCCTCGGATTTTCAATCCGATATTTAGATCTAAGCAGATATGCAAATCAAGCCTTCAACGGCTAAGATTGATTTGCACAAATCTCAGCCAATCAGATATCTCTAGAAATGATCCGAATATCGATCCTTACAAATTTGGATCAAATCTTTCCAAATCCGCCCTCGGATTTTCAATAAATCCGAGATCTAAATCTAAGCAGATATGCGAATCAAGTCTTTAATGGTTAAGATTGATTTGCACAAATCTCAGTCAATTGGACGGTTTTCAAAGTGATCCATATATTGATCCCTACAAATGTGGCTCAGATCTTTCCAGATCTGCCATTGGATTTTCGATCAGAGATCTGGATCAAAACAGATCTATGAATCGAACTTTCAACGGTTGAAATTAATTTTCCCGAATCTCAGCTAATAGGATGACTCTCAAAATGATCCGAACATCGGCTCTTACCAAATCAAGTCAGATCTTTCTGAATTTGATCTCGGATTTTCGATCAGAAGCCTAGCTCTAAGTAGAGTTACAAATCAACCATCAAATTCTAAATGTTTGGCTCATCAGCTCATTCATCAAAGTTTGAACGATTGGTCTTAAGACCCGTTCATGCGAATTTTAAACACTTGGACCATTGGCCCATTTATGCAAATTTCGAACGTTTGGCCCATTGGCCCGTTTACCAAATTCCATTCGTCAAATTTTAAACGCTTGGCCCATCGGCCCATTTATTCAAATCTTGAATGTTTGGCCCACCGGCTCATTTACACAAAACCTCGAATGTTTAGCCCAGTGGCTCATTCACCCAACCCATGCACTCAACTCATTCAAAATTAGTCGTGGACGATAAATGCTTGACGCGTATTGTTAATAACGTTATATGGGAGGTGCGTACGTTGATACTTCGTATCGGGGCATAGTTCCTCAACGTTGTTACAACACAACTCAGATTTTTGTCCATGACTTATGACAAATGCATATCAGTTTTGAGGATATTTTCCAAAATTTAAATATCCAACAAGCCGCAAGATCGGATATTTTTCAAATCGAATATCCAACATGCCGCAAGGCCTGGTAATTTTTTCAAATTTAAATATCTAACATACCGCAAGGCCGGATATCTTTACCCAACAAGCCATTGAGGCCGGGTAATTCCACAAATCGAATATCCAGCACGCCACAAGGCAGGATATCTTTACCCAAGAAGCTGTTGAGGCCGGGTAATTTCTCAAATCAAATATCCAACATGCCGCAAGGCCGGATATCTTTACCCAACAAGCCGTTGAGGCCGGGTAATTCTACAAATCGAATATCCAACACGCCGCAAGGCCGGATATCTTTACCCAACAAGCCGTTGAGGCCGGGTAATTTCTCAAATCGAATATCCAACACGCCGCAAGACGTGATATTTTTCAAATCGAATATCCAACATGCCGGAAGGCCAGATGTTTTTCAAATCAAATTATCCAACACGCCACAAGGCCGGGTAATTTTTCCAAATTTAAATATCTAACACGCCACAAGGGCAAATATCTTTACCCAACAAGCCGTTGAGGCCGGGTAATTTCTCAAATCGAATATCCATCACGCCGCAAGGCCGTATATCTTTACCCAACAAGCCGTTGAGGTCGGGTAATTTCTCAAATCAAATATCCAACACGCCGTAAAGCTGGTATCTTTACCCAACATGCCGTTGAAGCCGGGTAATTTCTCAAATCGAATATCCAACAAGTCGCAAGGCCGGATATCTATACCCAACAAGCCGTTTAGGCCGGATACTTTCTCTAATTGAATATCCAAAAAGCCACTGAGGCCGGATTTTCACAAATTCAAATGCTCACAAATCATCAAGACCGAACACATGTCGAGTTCAAATGCTCACAAGTCGTTAAGACCGAACACATGTCGAATTCAAATGCTCACAAGTCATCAAGATCGACCACATGTTGAATTCAAATGCTCACAAGTCATCAAAACCGAGCACATGTCAAACTCAAATACTCACAAGTCATCAAGACAGAGCACATGTCGAATTCAAATGCTTACAAGCTGTTGAGGCCGGGTATCTCCTCAAATTGAATATCCAACAAGTCATTGTGACCGGATATCTTTACCCGATAAGCCGTTGAGGCTGGGTATCTCTCAAATTGAACATCCATAAAGCCGTTGAGGCCGGATAATTCACAAACATCCAAGAAGTCGTTGAGACCAGATATCTCTTAAATCCAAAATATCCAACAAGCCATTGCAAGGCCGGATATTTGGCAAATACAAATCATCCAAGTTAGACAAAAATTTTTCTCTTTTGTCATTTTTCTTTCCGAACTCATCATGTATTTTTTGATTTAATGTTTAATAAATCATATTGTTCAGCAATTTTATTTTATTTTATTTTATAACATAGATCTCTCTATCAAAGGTGCCCTGATTTTCAGAGATAATTATCAATGAATGCTTGCGTTTATTGGAAGCCAGAACCTATTAAACAAAAAACCTTATTTTTATAAAGTGAATTTGAAAAGGTCAAAACATATTTTCAAATGACCAAAAATGACCCAACACTTGGTATTTTTGTCATTTTCAAGTTTCACATTCTGCCACAAATTGGTAGACGACCTTTCTCATTCCCTGCTAATACACATTGTCTGCGATCCGTCTGTATGTTTGGTGTGTGCCTGAGTGCCCTCCCACAGCCGTACAATGAAACTCTAATATTAGAGGGATCCATGAAGACTTTGCTAGAAGAACTAATCGCCCTTGATATAATAACCGTTCTCTGTCCCAACTATAAGGTGGGTGGGCCTTTGGATTGATAATTAATTCTTCAATAACTTGTTGTAGGATGGGATTAGCTTGCAACTCTTCTTGTCTTTTGTGCATCCAACCACACCGCATACAACAATGCCTTCATCTCTAGCTCACCTGGAACCCGAGACAAGGCATCCGCAGTTTGATTTGTAGTCCCAGCTTTATAATTGACCTCAAAGTCATATCCTAATAGTTTAGCTAACCAATTTTGTTGATCTAGTGTGGTAATTCTTTGTTGCAGCAAATGTCGAAAAGCCTTTTGATCTATCCGGACATGAAAACGTCGACCTAATAGACCTAATAGATAAGACCTCTAATGTTGTATGACTATTAATTCCTTCTCATAAGTAGATTTAGTTAATTCCAATCAGATAGAGCCTTGCTGAAATAGGCTACAGGGCACCCCTCCTACATCAAGACAACTCCAATACCCCTTTCTAAAGCATCACACTCCACAATAAAATCTTTTTGAAAATCCGGCAATACCAAGATTGGAGCTAAGGTTAAAACTAACTTCAGCTGTTCAAAAGCAGTATGAGCTTCAGAATTCCACTTAAATCCGTCCTTTAAGAGATCCGTCCGGGGCCTAGCTAACTTGCCATAGTTTTGCACAAATCGATGGTAGTATCCAGTCAACCTGAGGAACCCACGCACCTCTTTGATTGTGTGCGGAATAGGCCAATGAAGAATCACACATATCTTTTCTGGATCCATCACCACACCGCCAAATTGAATAAGATGCCCCTGCCACCCAAATTGGCACTTGTTCCTATTGGCCACCAGTCTCTGCTCAGCCAACAGTTGCAAGACGCATTGTAAGTGTTCAAGGTGCTCCTCCCACAAAACACTGTATACTAAAATGTCATAAAAAAAACCAAAATAAACTTACAAAAGTAAGGTCGGAGGGCATCATTTATTGTTGCTTGAAAAGTTGATGGAGCGTTCTTTAACTCAAAGGGCATCACAAGAAACTCATAATGTCCATCATGAGTTCTAAACACTGTCTTGGGATATCTTCGGCTTGCACTCGAATTTGATGATACCCCGACCACAAGTTGATTTTGGGAAAATAAATGGCATCATGTAATTTATCAAGTAGTTCCTCAATTACGGGTATTAGGTACTTATCTGGAACCGTAATTTCATTCAAAGAGCGATAATCTACACAAAACCTCTAGCTCCTATCCTTTTTCCAGACCAATATTACTGCACTAGAATAAGGACTCGAACTTGGTTGAATAATGCCGGCATGCAACATCACTTTTACTAGCCTTTCTCTCCCCCTTCTAACAATGAGCATATCTGTAGGGTCTTATCTTCACAGGTCCCTCTCCTAATTTGACGACAATGGCATGATCCGTAGCATGGGCGGAAGGCAAGTGAGTTGACTTCTTGAATAACATATATAGTTTCAAAGTACATGCTGTAACTGCTCATTCTGGACCCTGACAAACTTCCCATCCTTCGTGCACTCCTTCTGTAGTGTGCATAATACTCCCCAATAATCGACTTATGCTAATTTGGACATCTCCCTAAAGGCAGCCTATGATCTAATCAATGCCGGACTACCCTTTAAGGTGACTTCTTTGCCATCCCTATGAAATTTTAGATACAAATGATCCTTGCACTTGTTTCTCCAAGAGTTCTCAACCACGCCACCCCCAAGATCAAGTCAACACTCCTCAATCTAAACAAGTAGGCATCGACAATTTCTGTGTGGTCACTCAGCTGAACCCTAAGTTGTGCAGAACAACCTTGAGACTTCAACTTTTCCCTGTCTTCCACCTAAACTCCAAAAGTTAGAGTAGTGTCTGTCTCTAGCCCCAATTCTTTCACAAATTGATCTGATATGAAATTATAGGTGACACCACTGTCAATCATGACCACAACTTCTGTATCTCCCACTGTGCCTATCAGCTTTAAAGTATGAGGCCTTGAAATACCACTTATGGAATTTAGTGATATTTCCATGTTTGCATTTGCAGACTCTGTTACTTGTAACTTTGTTGGTTCCTCGTCCCCTTGCTCAATGTCTGCTTCCCCATTTGGTCCATTACTATCTTCATCCTTTGACAATATCATGAGTCTGAGATTCTTATTCGTGCAGTGATACATGGGGTGGTAAGGCTGGTTACAATGAAAACATAATCTTTTCTCTTGTTTAGTTTTAAAATCTTGACAAGACAAAGATCTATTTCCCCTACCATGACTGACTGTATTACTCCTTTCATTCCCCTTAGCTACCTCCTTCCCCTTTGGCTAAATCCAATTGTTTCCCATGCTACTAACTGAAGAAGTCCTCCATCCGATGCCTTTGCTTGCTTCAATTGCCGGTTCAGTTCGATTGATGCCTGGACGATAACCACTTGTGCTCGTTGTATGTTGCTATGTTAGTGTTGCTCTAGGTAGAAAGATCCTCATTTCTTCCTCCAATGTCCCTTGGTTGGCAAGCGATATTGTCCTTCTCATAAAGGACCCTTCAAAGTTGCGAGCCAAATGAATTGTCTTTCTAATTGGTGGGGGAGAGAAAGTGCGTACCCATCTCCTTATGTCTTCCCCATGGCCACTAAGAAAATAACCTATATACTGTGAGGCAAATAACCTTGGGACCCTTGCTACCAAACTTTCCAAAAGCTCTATATATTTATCCACTGATTTAGAGCCTTACTCCAATGAAGCTAGTATTTCGAAAGGGTTTATAGCATTACATTCAACAAGTTTTTCTTTCAATATTTCCCATGTGAGGTTGGGTTCCATTCTCCTCACTCAACTGAACCAATGAACAGCTGGTCCTTCCATATTAACGAACGCCAAGGAAACTCGATGGTGACTAGCAATTCCTTGCACAACAAAATATTGTTCTGCCCTTGTTATCCACCCTAGTGGATCCATCCCATCAAACATACGTAATTCCACTTTATGACACATCATCTTATGCTCCGCATTGTTGTACATGCCCCACTCTGTAGAATCAGCTATATATTCGTTCCCATTTGTTCTCATATAAGCCTCTTGTCGTGGCTTGCAACAGCGTGGAGCTTCACATATTGGGGGATTGTCGCGACCATTTCCTCCACCAGTCACAATCGAGTTTTCTCGAGTGGGTCGCCATATCTCATCTTCTATAATATATGTTCATCATGCCAATCCCCCTCTTTGTTACCTGCCTTTGGTGGAGATATGACCCATGCCCGTTCCCTAGAGTGTTGTGCAGGATCACCCATGCCTTAGGTCCTTTTCCCTTTCATCAAAATCGAAAACATTTCTTTCATATCAGCTATGTATTCCCTCAACTTCCTTCTATCTTCATCCATTGCATGGTATCTTTCCTTATTTATTTCTTATTCCCCTTGGCACCTTTCCTCAACCGCCAAAATCTCAGCTAGACTCTTCTCCACTGCCTCCAACCTCATCTCAGACCGAGTTGACGTTATCGCCGACAAGATGGATGCTTAGACGTCGGAAGAGGTCATGCTCACATAGCCACCTATTGCCTGCACCCTTCATTCGCTGACGTCCCCCGAATATAGTGACTAGGTCTGCCAAACTCCAACCACCTGCTGTTGTTCGAAGCCAAGATGTCACTACATGCCAACGCTAGGTAGGTGCACGTCGAGTTCCCTTTCATTAAAGCCACTCACCGAGTCCTTCCATCGAAGACGCATGTCAAGAAGACATACGCCACTCCGCCGAAGACATCAAGCTTCCTTCCATCAAACGAGCGTCACAAACTCTGTGACTCTTCACAGTGGAATCCGACAGGTCGGACTATTGATACGACCGGAAACTGATCGTCCCTCAAGCTCAGCCAGGCGAGTGAATTTCCTCCCACAAGAATAATCCTCCTCATGCTCCCCTCCTCCCCCGTGCCCTAATCCTCTTTCATTGCTTGTGAGATCCGAGTCGAATTGGACCTGTTTCATTCTTCCTTACGTTTGCGGCTGGCATAAACTTGCCAAACGGGTTGCTGATCTAGACCTGTCCTCTTTAGCAACGTATCAAGCTATGACTCACCTGCATCACTCCCTAAAACCCATAGATCCCTATCGAGTTGCAAAGAAAATCGTTCCATCAATCAACTATAAGGAGCTGTCCTAGACCCTCTTTGATGGGATCTTCAACATCCATTTCCCCAATCAAGATGACAACAAGTTGATAATGATGAGGCAAGGATGTGAGGAGACAATTGAGATGTGGCCTCTAGTGTGTGCCAAGGGATATCGTCCCAAGTTGTATGCACCTTTGGGTAATTGTGATATGCTTGGATTTGCATGTGTCACTCTATCTCTATAGGGACCCTCCCAGGGGTGGTGGCTCATTGGCTCTACAATAAACACATTGCATATCGATGGGATTTTAGGGCAAGAGCGTTTGGACCTTAGTGACTAGTGAGGTCGAAAATGATGGAGGTAGAAATAGCTATGTAAGCAAGAGGAGGCCAACATAGAGATGATGATAAGCCAACAAAAAAATTTGTAGGAAGTGGCTGCACCTATAAAGATGATGGTTGGCTAATGAAGGCTTGTTGAGGTGTAATGAAGTCTTATTGGTGAAAGTTTGGAGAAGAAAGAGGATGGATCAAGATTATAAAAGGGGATTGTTGCGTCTCTATGAATAGTGTGTGCGAAGGCTAGGGTGAATTTCCTAGTTTAGCTCTAATAGCAATTGATAATGGCGATTGAACAAGGAGGAGAGAAGGGGAAGAGTAGAAACCAAAGAGAAGAAATGCTAGAAAGAAAGATAGAGAGACACCAAGAAGAATATATTAATCATTCATCAATTAGAGCTGCTATATAAAAAAAATACCAAAGTAAATATTATGCAAAAGTTAGAAAATAGAAATGTTTGATAAATATTGTTCACCAGAGAATGTTGATTTTCTAAGACTCCAAACAAATGAAATAATGATAGCAGGGTCACAAGTGGATGCATTAACTAAATTTCCAAGAGAAAAAAAAATATATATCTACCAATTTTTTCACTAATTATAAGTTTAAGGACAAAAAGGAAGAAGTTTGCATAATTTGAAGAAATCATGCAAAGAAAAATTAAATAGAACAAGAAGCATTCTCTTAGTGCTAAGTTTAAACCTGCGATGATTCTGATAGAAGTTATCAAGCTCATAATAAATATGAACAGGGGCCTTCATAATCTTTGGCACCTGAAATATGAAAAATTATTAACTTGATGCAGTTCTTGCACTAAAAACATTACAGCAAAGAAGTAAGATCGTGAGAGTTCTACTGACAGTTATAATTTTGGTACAAGTTTTGTTAGTCACACTGCTTTGGATAAACGCGACTTTATCATCGTGCATGTTCTGTGGAATGCATTCCATGTCATATCGATGAACAATTTCAACTACCTGCATGTCAAGCAAGAAATGATCAATCCATTAACTCCCAAATCTTTAAGGCTGCTGAATTATTTGGAACTACATACATTTCCAGATGCAGATAAGGAGGCAAGTCCAAGCGGAACAAAGATAATTCCGATGAAAGTGAATGTTGATATTACCTACAACGCTCAAGAGTGAGACCACACATTTTGAAAAACACAGCAGTTAAACCTTTCAGTTTAGATTTTCTATAATCAGAACTCAGAAGTCAGAACAAGTACTTACAATTGATGGGGTCAATAAAGGTTTGCAAGCAGGTAGCTCTTGTTGTGTAAACCTTGAATCTAGAATTAAAAAAGAAAATTACAAGAACATTAGAAGGCAAGTAATCTAGATAAGAAGTTAATCAAGAAAATGCAAAGAGATAGTTTCATCACAACATTAAAAACTAGCCTAATTTGAATAAATCCCATTAGCCATTTCCTGAAAAGTTCATAAAGAAATTTAACACAATGAAGAAATGGCATAAAAAAGGAGAGAAAAAGCACATATTATGTTGCCCGCTTCCATCCCGCCCCCTAAAACCTACCCAACATGCTGGTCAGTTTTAATGTTGACATGTGAACCAAAAAGCAAGATAGAAGAATTAATCACAAGGTAAATCAGAATACCAGTGGGAGAAATAAATATAATAAATAGGTGGCAAATAAATAGATGGAGGTGTTGAACTCATGGGTCTGTAATCTATACCAAAAGACATGCATGTCTTTTAAATAGCTCAATAGTCCTAAGAAATCAATAGATAAAGCCAACAAATGTACAAAGTATTCACACCATGGTTTTAAAAATCGGTTTAGATGAACTAGCAAAAAGAAGCAAGGAACAAGCGGGAGCTCTCCCGCTCAGGTAGAAGCTCCCACTCCTGCTTCCGCTCGAATATGCTCGAAGACTGCTTTTGCTCCATGCGGAGCTTTCGCCGCGAGCGAGAGCTCTAGGAGGACCTTCCATCGTGAGCGGGAGCTCCAGGCGGAAGCTCCCGCCTACACTCCCATGAAGCGAAAGCTTTGACTACACTTGGAGCACGGTACACATGGTTTGAGCTCAGTGGCTAGACCGGTACTAGACCGAAATTTCGGCCGATATGGACCAAATCTTAAACCATGATTCACACTATAATCACTTCCGAGTAAGCCAAATACTCTAAGAAATCATCATGAAAACTACAAAATAAATGTACAGCCCTCACATCCGCACAAAATAAAAATAGAGAAACCCATGGTGTACTTTGCATATACGTTGTCATTCTAGAGTTAAACCTTTCCACTCTTCAGTATTTGTCATCTCAAGAAAAAGAAAAAGTTTACATACTTAAATTCATATAAGAAAATTTATTTCTACAATAAATTTCTGTTCTTCAACGTAGAAACATCATTTACTCCTAGGAAGAAAACATACAACACCATTTGCATCATTACATATATAAAAAAAATTAGATATATATGTGAACAGTAATATCATGGGTAATCATTACAACCCAAAGTCATATGGGACAGGGTTATCGCCAAAAATAGCAGTTAAGGCAAAAGTTTAAATTCTCGTCCTTTTAGAAAAATATTTTTAATGAAATTGAGAGCAAGTTGCATTTATAAGATGCTTGTTTTAACACAAAGATAAAGGAAATGAAATAATGATTCTCCTTGATGTTCTATCGACACCTCACTCTCCTATCTCAAACACATTTAAAACAAAATGCCCAGGGGAGTTCATACTTGTCTTCCACCTCCAATCCGTAAACATCATGTGCCTCAAGCCCATATCTTTCTTCTGTGTCGCTTGTAAACCCCAATCATCCTCTCTTTTTTGGTCCAATCATTCATTCAATGTTATTGATAGGCAACCAACCATCACAGCGTTTCATCTCTAGCTAGTACCAAGCTACTATGTCATCTGGTGGGCATTGAATGCATGCCACCAAGGAGTTAATGTAGCTTGACAGTAAGCTAGTTGGTCAAGTTGCAAGACAACCAGAAATCATCTTCTTGATCACTTCTTTAGTTTTTCTTTCCTTGACCACACTTGTAAATAAAGGTTATGCCCCCACATATAATAGTTTAAACACCATTTCCCCCACTAACACACCTTAAGACCTTTTGAACATCCTCTCAATCTCATAATAGCTAGAATCAATGTTTTAAATGGTGTCCGTTCTATTTTTACTCTATACCAGCATACAAAATAAGTTATAACTATATATAGGTTATTAGTCCAGTACCAAATATCAGTACAAACCAAACTATACTAGTCCAAGAAAATACCAATACATTGGTACAAGGCTACAGGCTAGTATTTTAAACCTTAACTAGAATGTTGGAGTTAGCCCAGGAAAGCAACTCACAACATCTCCTTTTGCAAGTTGAACACATCTTTCGACCTACTTGATCTCTCCTAAGGTTTGAACCAACCAATTGCAATGCAATGAGAAAGCGAGCAAGATGCAAGGCATCATGATAATCAATTCAATCTAGACATCAAATTTAAAGTCAGACTCACAATTGTTGGTAGCTAGAACAACCAAGCCTAACAAAAACCAATATCATCATTAATTGATGTACATAACTTCTCTATTATATAATTGGATAGTGTTTAGGTATTTTAACTTATGGTACAACCTTTATTGTAAACTTTTAATGTGATTGATATTTGGTGACTTATGATTTGTCAAATATATCTTCATATAAGAGAGTCTATCTAGTGATCTCCAACCTAAACAATCATGAATACTTTGTGCAAACATGAAGAAAGATTTAGAGAAAGTTCCTTCAACATTTAAGACTTCAATCAGACATCAATTTCAATGGTGGAATCAGCACTCCTTACAATTCCATAAACAAAAATTCGCATGTATCGCAAGAATAACAGTAAAACCATAATGTCATAAGAGCCATAGGCAGTCTATTTGGGAATAGTCGTATTCTTTACTTGGGGCCAATGAGGTCAATTATGTCCAACAGTCTCATCTACAAAGACAACAAGACATTTACAGGCAACAAATACAACCAATAAATTCCATTCGCAAGTTCGCCTGACACACCCTAGTGGTAGCTTTTATCCTTGAGTTCGCAGCCCTGTTAATTCTATTTCTTTCCTCCGCCTACTCTAAAGGGATTCAAACTGGAAGTCTCTACTTTTCCTACTGCTCCAATAATCTACTGTTTAGAGAACAATATGGTATAAAATACAAACTTCAGGGATTTGGTGGGATGATTTGAGATGGTGAAGATACATTGTCATACATCATCCAGGATAACTACTTTCAATCCAAGAAAATGATTAAGTTATTATGTGATTCCCATAGCACAAATATTGAACTATATCTGTAATGTAGAGAGCGCCTAATTTCCTCCTAAAATTTCTTTGTATCACCAAAAAAGGTCAAGGATAGCGAAGATCAATTCCATTTGCCAAAATACAGTATCAAACGCAGTTAACGAAATTAAACAAAAAAAAGGGGAAATTCAACATACAAAAAGTTAGATGAATCTTAATCGTATTGAATTGATCATAAAAAAATAAAGAACAAGTTTAAATCCAGCAAGAAACCATGATTTTTTAATCCCAAAGTTGGGAAATAGGTAAAAGAAAGGAGGGCAATGTACATTTTGGTTTCTTGGAATTCCTCCTGTGCTCGACTGCGCCATCGCTTCCGGACATCGAATCTCCCTTTGCACTCATGTCAAGGAGGGAGGAGATTGAGGTGTGAAGCGAAAGGAGATCGTTGGAGCGAGGGAGAGCCGGAGAAAAGGCGAGCTGTGGTATTGAAAGGAGCGCCTTTTCCTCGCCGAGGAAGCCAGAACCGTTGGAACAAAGCGGTCCCTGTCATCATGATCGTAAACGGATTTAAATTATAACGGGTCCACCTTACTGACAAGGATCCGAACCATCCATACATGCATCTGCAATTATCGGGCATGGATCCTGTCCAAGAGCAGAGAGTGTGACAGAATAAATAATAAAACATTTTATAATATGTTAAGTAACTATGGATTCAGTGTAATTGTGTTAAAGATTCGATCATAAAAATATTTAATAAAAACAACAATAATATAACTTGATTCGAGTATATTATTTTGGATCATAAATAGGTGAATTTGATTATGACTTTTAATACAATTACACTCAATTCATACTTGTATAACATCATGTCACGTTGAATAAGAAAATAGATAGGGTTGACATTTATTGATTCTAAGGAAAATATGGAATGAGATATCACATATATGAAGTAATGCGCTCACTTGAGATTTTTGAAATATATTAAATTGCTTATACCCAAATTAATATACCAAATCAAAAGTCGTGGGTACGAGCTCTACTAGGACCATATATAATATACCAATAAACATAAAATACATGTACCTATAAAATATATGTATCATTTATAGTAAGTGATGACAACTTAGACTTTGTCACTAGATAGCTTTTTGGTAAAAAGTTCATATATGCTCTATGATATTGCCCGATTTCACTAACTCGTAGCTCAGTTGATCAGAGTATTGATCTTATGAACTGAAAGTTGTGAGTTTGAGGACTTACAAAATGTCATATTAAGTTTCTCTAAAAGAAGGATTTGCTAAACTTAAAATTTGACTCATTCAATGAGTAACGACTGAATCACATTTGGTTGGGTGGTACTAACTAAATCAAATACTAACTCCTATTTATTTTTTTTATTGAATTAACCGATCAACTTGCTACTTGCTATGAACATTTATTTTTGGCTTAGCACTATTTTAAATAATTATTGACATATTTTAAATTATAATTATGAGAATCAATCCTACCCCTCATATTATTGGCCTAGTATGTTGTTTTTCCTCTGGTCAAGACGCCTCCGACTTGACTTTATGGTTAGATGATTTTTTTTGGTAGAAAGTTCAAAAATGCTATATGAATGTTGCCTCATGATTTTCGTAGCTCATTTGGTTAGAGTGTTAGTCTTATGAGCTAAACATTACGAGTTTGAGCTCCGCCAAGACCATTTATAATATGTGCTTCATAATGTATTAAATCATATATATATGTTCATATATGCTATCTAAATATTATTCTATAATTTTTCCATAGCTCAGTTAGTTAGAATGTTGGTTTTATGAGCTAAAAGTCGAGGGTTTGAGTCCTGCCGAATTATTTATAATATGTGCTTTATAATGTAATAAACCACTAAAGATAAAATATATGCACTTACAAAATGTCATAGTAAATGATGCCAACTTGACTTTGTGATTGGATGGTTTTTTAGTAGAAAGTTCATATATGCTCTATGAATGCTGTTCTATTATTTCATTAAATATTTTGGTCTTGGTTTTAAGAGTTGAAAGTCTTAGATTCAAGCTTCATCAGGACCATTTATAATAAATAATATATGCTTTACAATGTAATAAATCGATAAACATAAAATATATTTATGATTTTTTTGGTAGAAAGTTCAAAATGCTCTATGAATGTTGCCCTATAATTATATTAAATATTTTAGTCTTGTAGCTCAATTGATTAGAGCATTGATTTTATAAGCCGAAAGTTGTGAGTTTGAGCCCCGCCAAGACCATTTATAATATATGCTTACTAATGTAGTAAACCAATAAACATAAAACATATGTATTTACAAAATGTCATAGTAAATGATGCCCTCTTGATTTTGTGATTGGATGGTTTTTATTAAAAAGTTCATACTCTTTGAATGCTGCACTATTAGTTTATTAAATATTTTGGTCTCATAGCATAGTTGGTTAGCGCGTTCAATTATGAGCCAAAGATTGCATGTTCAATCCCGTTAGAACTATTTATAATGTGCTTTACAATGTAATAAACCAATAAAAAATGAAATATATATACATAGGCCAAGACCACTTATAATATATAACATACGCATCTAATTTAATAAGTTAATATAGATATTAATTAATCAAACCTATCCGAACATGTATTTCATAATATATAATTTTTCTTTTTAGACTCGAGACTTTGAATTGAAACCACAGTAAAACATTTTGAAAGAATTAATTAATTCAGGGGAGTTTTTTTTGTCTCGAAACTCGATTCGTTACTTGAAGTGGGTTCTCAAGTATTCATCGAAAGGAATAAATGAAATTGATTCGAGTTTTCCCATTGAGATATCTAGAAAAATATTTATTTTCTTTTTCTTATTTTTATTCGATTATTATCCAAAAGGGCTCTTATTCTATTTCTATATTCCTTCTAAATAAGAAAAAAAATAAAATTATTACAAAAAAAATGGAAAGGAATAAATCTAGAGGTCGACACAAATTGACGTTGTGGGTAGATGTTTTTTTGGTAGAAAGTTCATTTATAATAAATCTAGAGGTCGACACAAATTGACTTCTATTATTATTTAAATTTTTTTTTATAAAAATTTTAGCAAAAAATATTATTATTTAATTTGATTTTTTAATATACATTTTTATTACTATTATTTTAGCTTTATTTTTAAATAATTTTTTTAAAAAATTATTTTTAAAAAATTATTTTTAAAAATATTATTTATTTTTTTTAAAAAAATTGATCAGCACAACACTTTATCCAAACATCTTTTAACTTTTCTAATTAGTATTTTTTAACTAACAAAAGCTAAAAGTTTCAACTGTGCCTAAAGTCATGGGTTAGAGCGTGGCTCTTATGAGCCAAAAGTCATGGGTTCAAACCCCACCAGGACCATTTAATATGTGATTTATAATATAATAAATTAATAAATATAAAATATATGTACTTACAAAATATCATAGTAAATGGCACCAATTTAACTTTGTGGGTATATGATTTTTGGGGTAGAAAGTTCATGTACGGTTTATGAATGTTGCCCTATGATTTTACTAAATGTTTTGGTCGCGGGTTCATGCCAACATTGGTCTTATAAGACTTGTTACCTAATGGTTTGGTCCCATAGCTTAGTTGGTTTGTGACCTATTTAAGTTTTGATAGAAAGTTCATGTATGCTTTATAACTATACCCCTATGATTTCTCTAAATGTTTGGTCTCATAGCCCAGTTGGTTAGAAGTCATGCGGCAACTATATATATATATTTGAAACAAGGAAAAATATATTTAGATTAGATGAAAAGAAAAATATTTAGTAAAATTTTTTCTTGTGTTTACTTGTGAGTAAAATAAGAAGGATTTTATTAAAATCCTTTCTTATGTTCGTGTTAGCTGCACTTTCTTCTCGATTTGGGCGAAATGAAAACAAGAGAGTTTGCTTATTTTTATCCTCCTATTTTCTTTCATTTTTCATCTGTTCTTTCTAGTAAACAAAGGATTTTATTAAAACTCACTCTTTCCTTTCTTAAATTCCTCCTGGTAAATAGGCCTTAATAGTATATTTTCTTAGACGAAAAATTAAAAAATTAAATAATAAACACATTAAATCATTCTTTTCTCCGAATTTTTCTTAAAAACAACACAGCACATTTGGTGAGTTGATTAGAGTCTTATGAGTCAAAAGGTCGTCAGTTTGAATAAGATGGTTCTTAATCTAAGCGGATGGTTTTTGATCGAAAGTTCATATATGATCAGTGAATGTTGTCTTATGATTTTGGTTTTGTAGCTTTGTTTATTAGAGTATTAATTTTATGACTTGAAGGTCATGGGTTGGAGTTTTTAATAGAAAACCAAAGGTTGCGATTTTCAACTTTCAAGCCCAGACACATCAAATTATATTATAATTATGTCAAACATAATTTAATATATTTTTAGCTAAAAATAATGTTTCACTTTTGTAGAAAGAAGATGACGATTTACCGTCCTCTTAGCCCTTCCTCTTAGCTAATTAAGGATTCCAAAATCGTGCTTAATTATAGGATCATCTAACTAATAACAAAATCTTCCTCACTAGTCTGCTTTGTAGGGCGAATTTACTCAAGAATATAATTAATTGATGCAACCAATACTTGTTGCATACAAAATCATTAATTACATGACTCAATGGACCGTAATTAAGTAGAGCTAATACTGTAATGGACATTTCCTTTTTCCCAATCATCAACACAAGTTCAATTAGCAATTCCAAATTAATGGATATCGAAGAGCAATCTTCTCTCCTTGATTCATGACTTCTATTCCGCCTGCAGCGAGGCCCGCGGAGTTGCCGCTGCCGCCTGTTCCGCCTCGTCAGCTGCAGCGACCGCCTGTTCCGCCGCCGCTGCCGTAGCAGCGTTCCGCTTCATGGAGGCCATCTTGGTCAAGTAGCTGTAGCTCCCCTTCTCCTTGAACAACTGCGCAAAGTGGTGCTTGCAGTAGAGGACGCCGTCCAGCGCCGCGTAGGACGACGGCGTCAGCTTGCACCCGCCTCGGTAGCACTTGAAGCAGTTCTGGTGGTACGTTTCACCTTCTACTGTAACCTGCCATGGCCGACGTACATGATGCAGTATATTAATTAAGCAACATATATGTTCTGATCATGATCATACTTTAACACATCAATGCATGCATGCGCGCATGCAGAATTAAATAACCTTCTCCAAAGGATACGCCGTCTTCTTGCAGTGGGCACATTTGTCTAGGGTTCCAGAGAACATGGTGGACACCTTGCTCGGAGTCTTCGTCTGCAAATCAAATGTTCATATGTTATTTACAGAAGTTGATCCATGGCCCTAAGGCACGTGAGCAGGTTCGTACCAGTTTCCTCTCGTCAGATTTTGCATCTTTAAATGATCATAGAAAGAAACAGAATTAGAATCGATGCGTTTCATGATTACTATAATTGTTTGAATGCATGAATCGTATATACTTGAAAGCCTTCTGGTGAAGCTGCCCGTCTGCTTGACGAGCTGCTCAAAGTGAGGCCTGCAGTAGAGCTCGCCATCCATGGAAGCGTAGTTGCTGATCTGTGCATGGAAAGGAAATATGATCGTTACGTGCGCATCTTCAGGAAAGACAAGCACTACATCGATTAGATGGATCAGCTCACAGAGAGAGTTCCTTTGCAGCGGCTGCACTTGAAGCAGGTCCTGTGATACGGGACGGAGTCAGCAGTCAGGAGCTCGATGAAATGCACAGTCTTGCTGCATGCCTTGCACTTGTCCAAGGTGCCGCTGAACGACATGGTGGTTCAAGTAATGACTGAGTGGCAGGCAAAAGCAAGTGCTGGAGCGACAAGGTGTGGATGGATCTGCTGAAAATCTTTGTCGGATGCAACAAATCTAGCTCCTTTTGATGTATGTCTTCCCCCTTCCTCACTCTCTGTGAATCTGTGTTTGTGTCTGAAATGAACAGATCATGAAAGGGGACGAGACAGAAGAGAGGGGGAGGTGAAGGAGGGAGGGAGGACGAGAGCCTTAAATTAAATGGTGGGACGCCAAGGCCTTGATTTGGTGGAAGAGGATATTGCGAGCAGGGGAGGAAAGATAGGAGCCAAAGCAGGGCATGTTCACTGTAGACCACAGACCCGGTAAACAGGAGAAGGAAAAGGAAAAGTTCTTCCAAATCCATTTTTCACTTTCAACCCCATGTTTGTCCTACTATTTTGGAGAGTCCAATTTTTCATTTTTACTTTCAAGCCCATATTTGTCTATTTTATTATCTTAGATTCTTCCTCTTACCCAAAGTCAACTTATATTAATTAGGACAAATTAATGTTCATCCGATAAAAGTCCTACTTGCACATAAATTAGGCGCTAAAATTTTCTAAAAAACTATTTTCTAAAAAGTTTAAGAAAATTAAACTGCACCAATAAATTATCTATATAACACAAGACAACTTTTTCATCAAATAGTACGGTGCACGATAACATCTTGCTACTATGTATTGAAATCTATGAATCAAATTCTTTTTTGGGATCCAATGGCTTCAGGTGACCCTACGGGAGACCCCCTCCTCTATCACCAGCATTTAGGTTTTGTTAGTTTGGACTTGGATGATATAAAACACTCAAGAGTCAAAAAAATCATCTTTGCCAAGGAATTCTTTTGTTCATTTAGAACCAAATCGTGCTTATGGTTCTTCAGCATGTTCAGCTACAAGCTTGGAGGTTTACCATGACATGGAAGTCAATCAAGTCACTGAATTACTTCAACTCAAGTTACATATTGTACTATTTGATCTGATCCAATCAATTTAACCTCACTTGGCAAGTTCTAGGCTGCCCTGAAGCTCGTACTTGAAGATCAAGACAGAATAATCTGAAAAACGATACTTTTTGCTTGTTCTTTTTGTTGTTTCAACTCCATAAACTCTAGCAACTTGAGCGATCATGTTCCATCACACATTCATACTCTTCATCAGTAATTGCCTCTGATATACTCATTAAGACGCTTCACTTCCTCATTTTGCTGCTCCACTATTGTCCGAACAACATCTACAATGGAGACCATGCCGACCAGCCTCTTGTCAATCACCGGGACATGGCGAATGTGGTTGTCTGCCAAAAACAGTTCATAAGTGGATCGATCATTCATTGCTAGTACTTACTGAGGGCAACAAACAGATTATTTACCAGTCATTAGCTGCATTGCTTGCAAAATTTTTGTATCTGGAGTAACAGTAATGAGTTTGCTCTGTTCGAAGGGCATAAATTTAGACACTGCAGTTGCTGAAAATAGAGAACGTTTCCATGGATGCAAAAGACTACCTCATCAGTCATAATGTTGCCGACTCTCGTTGACGTGGGGGATTTTCCTTGCACAATAATTTTCCGGAGATAATCTGCAAGCATTGATTTACAACAGAAAGTGAGAAGCACTCTGACTTATCCAACTCCCAAGATATTGGATTATCAGAACATCAGAGGTCAAAGCGCCGCCAGATGCTAAATTACCTCGCTCGGTTACTATGCCAGCAAGAAGCATGTCGTCCCCTGGCTTCAGCACAACCAGAGCTCCAATGTTGTGCTGTGTCATCTGCAAATTGAGTTCATAATGGCACTGTTAGGGAACTTGCATCATGATCTGAATGTATCGCAATTCATTGTACATTTTATTACGTTCTGCACTGCGTTGTACACTGTGTCATTTGTGCGACACCAGTAGATTGCTTCCTTTTGTTGTTCTTCTTGTTCATCTCCTTTTGCTTTAACAATCTCAGAGACTGTAATGTTCTCCAATCCTTTATGTGGTATGCTGGGCGTTGAAGTAGCAGATTCTGTAAAGATGTTGGGCCAGAAAAATCCATCCGTGAAATTGAGGCGTTGCAGAACTGCGTGCTTGAGTCGGTTTCCATGGAGTCGAAGTGCTCTGCCTATTCCTTGCATTGCCTGTAGTTTGTAGCATCAAAGCCATCATCAAACAGAATTGAGTGCGCTTCTTTTTCTTGCAGAACAATAAATGAACAATTTCTTTGGCAATTTTGCTTACCTCTGTTCAGGAGATGAAATCTGGAGATGTGCAGGGGAAGCAAATGGTGAAGTTTGCGAAAGCCATGAAGCTTCTTCTCTCGATTTAAAGGAGAATGGTCAATCTATTGTATTGCAGGAACTGGTTCTTAGCTTTTTCCTCGATGCAAGATTTGGAATCTCCGAGCCTGCAAACTTTGCGTCTCGTGGGACAACGTCGATTCATTGCTTCTCACAGACGTCGGAACTCGGAAGTGAGAAAAAAGATGCTGTTTTCATTACAGGAAAAAATAAATATTATGCTATTATTTTTTCTTCAACGATACAAACCTTAATTAGTAGGCGATGATTCATGTAACTAATGAAAATAATGAAAATAGAGTGCAAAGCCCATTTAACCGAGAAAATGGCTTCCCCAGTCCTAGGGATCGCGAGAAAATTCATCCCCGCCCTACTCCGATTCGACCCGAAGTTAAAAGGGAAAATCCGAATTGATTGAGTCTCTGGTCGGGTTTGGGAAAAACCCGATGGGATAAAATTGGGTCGGGATCCGAGTATGAGAATTTACGTACCTGCTCCAATCATTAAAATGACAAATTTACCTCTTCTAAGTTATAATTTAGGTACTAAATTTATAGTAATTTGATGTAAAGATGATTTGTGTAGTTTATGTAAAATATATTTTTATTTATATATTATGAATATAGAATGAAAAATAATTTTAAAATATTATTTATAATATATACTTATTTTTTAGGTTGGTCAAGGTTGAATTTCCCCGCAGGGTCAAGTGTGAGATTGAGTTTTCTAAACTCGTTTGATTCGGGGTCGGGGTCAGGGATAGGTTCGGGAAAGTCAGAGTCGAATCGGGATGGCAAAACCCGACCCCGACCCGCCCTTAAGAAGGTGGCTATTTTTTCACCCTAATTTTTTTTAAAAAAATATTATGATGATGTACGGATTCTAAGTTATCCAACTATACTAATATTATATTACCGTGAAAAAAAAATTTCATAATAAAAAAGTTGAGTATTTAAGACCGTAGAATTTTGTGTTGCAATTGCACTGTGATCATGGAGTGATGACATCTCAATGTGATTGACATCTCACTGTGATCATGGAGAATTCGTGACATGCAGGTCACTATCATAGACATCTCTAACAATGGACAATTAGTGAAACGTATCATAGACGTCTCTAACAATGGACAATTAGTGAAACGTATGCGCACATCAATACTTAGAAAATTTCAACCCGTGAGGCTCGAAAGAATCCAAAAGATATCTTATATTTTCATCAGAACATGGAGTTGGTCTGCAAGGTGCAGCTTCCTTTTCAGACAGTTGAATTGGTCTTCCATGAGGCCTGAGGGTTGTGGACAGACGTCAAACCGGCTAAGAAACAAGAACGGATATTGGCTGTCATTGTTATGAACAAGTCTTCCTAATTATTTACTGTCATCTGCCCCTCTTCCGTCGAATTTAAGAGGTTGAAGCTTTGGCACTTTGCTCTCCATTAGATGTAAGAGATGATCCAATGGTTCCAGCCAGTATTCTCAATCTGCTACTTCTTCTCTTTTGGGTTGGTTTTCTCTTTAGCTCCGGCGTAGCTTCAGGGAGATGCATAGAGAAGGAGCGAAAGGCTCTCCTCAGCTTCAAAGCTAGCTTGTCAAACACCGAAGACTGGTTCTCTTGGAAGGGCGAGGATTGCTGCAACTGGGAGGGTGTTGTATGCAGCAGTACCACTAACCATGTCCTAAATCTCCATCTCCATTACCCTTTCGGTACTACACAAAACAAAAGTGAGGTAGACCGTTCACTGCTTGATCTTGAGCATTTAACTTACTTAGATTTAAGCTGGAACAACTTTGGTGGAGCTCCAATTCCTGCCTTCATTGGGTCTCTGACTAAGTTGGAGTACTTGGACTTGTCCCATGCTGGATTTGGTGGAGAAATCCCCTACCAGCTCGGTAACCTCTCCAACCTGGTTTACCTGAGATTATGTGAGAACCAAATTAGTGGAAAGATCCCCAAATCTTTAGGAAGTCTGACAAAGTTGAGTTCACTAGAGCTGTTTGAGAACTACATCAGTGGAGAAATACCAACAACTGTGTTCCATCTCAAAAATCTAGAAATTTTGTCCTTGTCCACCAACAACATCAGCGGGGCGATATCAAAAACTATTGGCAATCTCATAAATATTCGATCCTTGGACCTTTCTGTGAACAAGATTGAAGGAGAGATACCGAGAAACATAGGGAACTTGAGCAAAATGAAATATCTCTGTCTCTCAGAAAATCTAATCTCTAGAGAAATACCTGCCACCATCAGCAATCTAAGTTCGCTAGTGGTTTTAGATCTATCAAACAATCAAATTGCAGGACAGATACCAGATTCAATAGGAAATCTCTACCGCTTAGAGACCTTACTTCTAAGTGGAAACAACATAGGAGGAGCATTACCAATTGCCATGGGTAATCTTTGCAATTTGACTTCCATGGATGCTTCCAACAACAGAATTGCAGGAGAGCTTGTTGATTTCATTGCCGGTTTATCGAGATGTGGGAATTACAAAAATCTCTACCTTGATCTACACAACAATGAGATTGGTGGTTCTATACCCAATCAGATAGGGAACCTTCAAAGACTAGTTACTCTCAATCTTGGTTCGAATTCATTGAAAGGTTCAATTCCTGCTACACTAGGTAACTTGCCTTGGTTAATAAACTTGAATCTTTCTTCCAACTCCTTGATGGGATCATTGACTGAAGCAAACTTTGCTAATCTAACAAGCTTGAATACCTTGGATCTCTCCCACAACTCATTGACAGTTACTACAAGCCAAGATTGGTCTCCTCCATTTCAAGCCAAAGAGATAAGAATGAGCTCTTGCGCCTTGGGGCCAAAGTTCCCTTCATTGCTACAAAATCAGGCTAATTTGAGCATTATAGATCTATCAAATAACAGCATTTCAGATTCTTTCCCTGATTGGTTTTGGAGCTTATGTTTATCAGACATGATTCTCAATGTGTCTCACAACCAAATGCAAGGAGCTCTACCTAGCTCAATTGAGTGCTTTTCGACACTACAGATTGATTTGAGCTATAACAATTTTGAAGGTCTCATACCAAAGATGGATCCCATGCTTACATTCTTGGACTTGTCTTACAATCAATTCACAGGGCCAATTCCACCAGCCTTGGCTAGCAGCGTGGGCAACTTGAATATTCTGCTTTTATCGAACAATAAATTAAATGGTAGCATCCCGTCCTTCATTTGCAAGGTAAATCATTTACAAGTGCTTAACCTAGCCAACAATGATTTATCAGGAGCACTCCCAGACTGCTGGTGTAATTCATCCATGCTGGAGATAGTAGATGTTTCAATTAATAAATTGTCTGGGGAAATTCCTAGTACACTTGGGTCTTTGTCCAAACTAAAATTACTGCACTTGAACAGAAATGGTCTCTCTGGTACAATTCCTCCAACTTTGCAACATTGCACAAACCTAGTAGCCATCAATCTATGCCATAATAAATTGGGCGGTGTCATGCCCACCTGGATCTTGGATAGGTTGCCATCATTGCAAGCGCTACGCTTAAGGTGTAACAAGTTTAGAGGTGGCATTCCAGTGGATCTAGGGCGGATGAACTCTCTCCAAGTGCTCGACCTTGCTTATAACTCTCTCTCAGGCTCACTGCCTTCGTCAATTGGCACCCTTAGCTCCATGATTAAAGTACAAAGCAGGAGCAAAATAACTACTCTTGATGGACCAGTATCTTCTTATTACGAGGATAGTCTACTCATCATTGCCAAAGGCCAACTACTTTGTTATGCCACTGCAATAATCTCAGTAGTGACAAGCATAGACCTCTCCAACAATAATTTCTCCGGGGAGATTCCAAAAGAGTTGACATGCCTTCATGGTCTGCGTTTCTTAAACTTGTCAAATAATTATTTTAGAGGAAGCATTCCAGAGAGCATAAATGACATGGGGATCTTGGAATCATTGGATCTTTCAAGAAACCATTTGTCAGGCAAAATACCTTTAGCTCTCTCTACTTTACATTTTCTTAGCGCATTAAACTTGTCATACAATAATCTTGTCGGAAAAATACCAATAAGCACTCAACTCCAAACCTTCACAAATGCATCCTACATCGGCAATACTGAGCTTTGTGGACTGCCTCTTATCACTTGCGTCGGTGATACACCCAACAATGAAGGAAGAGAAAAGAAGAATAGGAGCGGAGAAAAGGGATATGATAGCATATGGTACTTTTTTGGGTTTGCACCGGGGTTTATAGTTGGCTTCTGGGGATTCATAAGTATTGTAATGATTAAGAAAAGTAGAAGGATTAGATACAGTGTATTAATTGATAGCATCCTAGCAGGTGTTGTAAGTGATAACACTAGCCGAGGGAATAACGCATAATAGTATTATTATATTTATTGGTAAGTGCTTATTCACTTTGTTATAGTTGTCTATTGTTAGGCCTAAGATCTGGAAATTGGGCGCGGCCCAAATCCAGCCCAGCTAATCTCAGCCCGGCCCACTTATATTAGCCCACCGGGTTGGCGAATGTGGAGGTGGATCGGGCGCCGCCCGGATCCGCTATCACGATTGTCGCGTGCGATCGACGCGGGCAATCAACGTGAAGCGACGTGAGCGTGGGTTGAAGGGACGTCGCGTTGACTCAGACGAAATCGTGAAAAAAAGCAGAAAAGGAGAGAGAGAGAGAGTATGGGGTGGGCGCTGGCTCGCGGGGTGATCGCGTCGCCCTCCGCCGTTCCGTTCTCCCTTCCTTCCGGCCTGCGAGGCCTGGATCCTCATCGGACCCTCGTCGGCGGCTCGTTCTCCCGGCTTTTGGTGGTGTGGGTGGGTGGCAGAAGGCCCCAGAGAACCCCGTCTTCCTTTCGTCTTTCCCACGTCTGGCGACTTGGCAGCGGCGGCGACGAGCTCAGATCGCCTCGAAAGGCGGTGACTGTTACACCCCGAAAATCCACCCGAACCCCACGCCGGGAATCCCGGACCTCGGGATGCACAACACTGTACCTGTCAAATCAAACTGACAACCGAAAGGTACAGACTGAATAAAATAGTCTAACCAGAGGCCAGCCTGGCCATAAAAATATCCATAATACAATACTGACATATACGAAATATAGACCGGCGCAGCGGTCAACAGAAATGACAGTAACAGGACCGGCGCAGCGGTCGATAAACCAACAGATAACAAGACCGGCGCAGCGGTCAACAGAGTCCAACAATATAACATAAACATAACAACAGACCAGAATGCAATACAGCCCACCCAGACTGGCGGTCAACTACTATCTATCTACTCTGCTCCAGATGGAGCCGCGCCTGAACCTGGAGGCAAACCGAAGGGGGTTAGCCGGAGGCTAAGTAGGGATAGCACAATAATATGGTGCATGATCAGATACAGGGATTACCAGAAGACAACCAAGACTCTATATGACCATATAGAGTATAGTCAAATCTCAATATATCAATATATATATGTGAATCCTCAAATACAGGTAAAAATCTGGGAGCTGGTACAGCAGTGGTCCACGACCCGCAACTCTATAAAATAGAGTGGTCCCTACTGATGGCTCCCCGAACAGTAGAGACGACTGTCCGTCGACAGCCCGCTAGTGTAGCGTCCTACACTCAGTACAACCCCTCATTGGGTTGATAACAGACCTCAAGCCCATAACATCGGACTCTCTCGGTCAGAGACGATCATACAGTCTCGACAGAAATCTCACAGACAGTATCTGAGGTATACTGACTTGTCTATCGCTAGACAGTCAATCCTCAATGTACATATACCGGACTCATACCACCTACCAACTACAATAAACATGCAAGGACCGAAAATTCTCATACCGTGTTTCATGAAGTGTTATGTCAACAGGAATGTACGCAGAGCAGAACGGAATTAGAACAGTAATCAACAGTAGTAATAAGCAATAAGAGAGGTGCCGCTAACTACACATGCGGTTGGCACCGTAACAAAGGACGGAGGTAGAATCCCTACCTCAACAGTAAATGAACAGTACAGATCCAATCCAATAAGCACGAGATCAGGTAACAGGTCCTAACAAGTTAAAGCATCGTATAAGCTACAGTGTTTCACTTAATCCATTTTAATCATAATTATCATTAATCATGCTAAACCGGTTTCATTAGGTTACACAGATCAGATTATGTTCTTAATCAAGTTCGATAGATGTATAATCCAGGTTTGATCACAGGCGTTTGTATACGTACGGAGAAGGTTCGGGTACTAACCTAGTTCGCAGCCACGTGCGAACGCAATAATCACTACGGAAGTCGGGATACGCGAGAACCAACCACGCGCGCGTAACCGAGTCGTCGGCACGGAACTCGAGGTTCGCCGGAAATTTGCCGGAACAGTAGCGCCGCCGCTACAGTGATCGCCGGAACAGTGATTTCGGCGACTGATCGGAATTTCCGAAATGTCACCAGGAAGCCGCCGGCGAGGTGAGTTCGGTCGTACAGCCCGTTTCGCGAAATGGGGTCAGGGTCGCCGGAGATCTGGGTTCGAAGTCAGCGGCGCCGTTCGCGCAAGTTTTGCCGGCGCCGGAGACGAAGGCGTCGGGGAGGCGTCGGCTGGTGGCGGAAACGTCCGCCGAGACTGGTGGAAGTCCTGCCGAGGTCGCCGGAGAGGGAACGCACCGGGTTTAGGGCTCGTCGGCGTCTTTCGTCGGCGCGAACGCGTGGACGAAGAAAGAGGCGAAATACGGTCGGATTTCCGGTCGTTGGACGGCGAAGGTTCGTCGCCGGTCAGCGTCCGCCGGCAGGAGGAAAGGGACGCGAGCCAAGGGCGAGGACGAGCGCTGAACGAAGGAGGAGTTCGTTCGTCGTTGGTGAAGAGAACGAATGGCAACGGGGAGAAATAGAGGGAGCGTGCGACAACGGGTGATGGGTGGAGGATGGGTTTGACCACCGTCTCCAGTCCCGTCCCATCAATCAACCTTTTACTAATATTTTATCTTAAAAATTCTATCTTCTTCGTCCGTTTTTATCACGGACGTAATAGTGACGCAACCACTTCTTCGACTAGAAGGAGTCAGCGGCCTGAGTGATTGCTGAAGTACTCCTCTTCCTCTGGTTCTCGTTCCCGGCCGCGATCTCGGCTCCGGCGAACCCTCGTCGTTCCCTGCCTGGAATGGCCGTAACCCCCGCGTCTTCTTCTTGTCCGATGTCGGCTCGCCTGCGTGCGTGAATTTCCAGCTCAGACCTCGCCTGCGTGTGGTTGCCGTTCGAAGCTCGCCGGACGAGCCCTACTCCGCCTGTGAGCGGAGTCTTCTTCCTCCCTTCTGCTCGCCTGCGCGCGAGCTTGTTCTTCCGGCACCGACCGTTGCCTGCGAGTGACCCGAGCCGGGCCTCCTCTGGCCGTCGCGGGCGGGCGACGTTGGAGCCCTGGGGTCGCTGTTCGGCCGAGGTCCTAGAGGCGGTGACGTCCGTGGTCGAGTTTGGAGCAGTCGGAGTCTTCTGCGAGTGGAGCCAACGTCTTCGTCGACGCCAGCTTCTCCGTCTGCCACCGGCCGCCTGAGGATGGAGCCATCAGTGGGGTCGTTGGTGCCCTCTCCACCGACCCAGGAGTCCAGCCACCTCCTTGCTGCCGTCGTCGTGCGGCCCTGTTACCTACTTCGTGCTCCCCGAGCAAGGGAGGTGAGTGGCCAACTTTCTGGGTAGCGGGTGGACACACGCGGGGCGTGCCCGGACGGACCGTCCGTCCATCGTCGACGCATACGCGCGTACGACCCCGAGTAGTGATCCTACGGTCGGATCTTCCTTCTCATCGGTGTGCGAGTGAGGAGCCGGCCGGGTTCTTTCTATTATCGGCGTGCGACGCTGTGTGGACAATCGTCTACGATCGCTGGGCGCCGGCGTGATCCGACGAGTGCGGGAGTAAGTCCCGTTTGGGTTTGGGTGAACCCGGTCCGGTTCAGTGATATCGGTCCTTGGTAAATCATGAGCGTTGATCAAGACTATGTTGGAACGGTAGTGATTCGTGTTGAGTCCATAATCGGGCTGGGGAATCGACTCCGCCAGTCGCGCCCAATCCGGCGGTTTCGACCGTTAGGATACCTGCGTGGATGCAGTGGGACTCGAGTCAAGCGTTGACTCACGGGTGGAAACCCTAAAAAAATATTACCGTAATTCTGGGCGTGACAGATTGGTTCCATTACCGGGATACTGCACGTTCCAACTCGTACGAGCGTCGTACTTGTGTTTTGGTTACACTTAACTGATTGTGCGCAGATGGAATCTGCGACGAGCCCCAGATTATCGTCCTTCGAGGACGTGGTCAGAGGTGGGGTTTTGGGTTCTTACATCTCAGTGGAGATTATCTCCACATGGCTCGTCTCGGGCGAGCGTCTCGTAGCTCGGGTGACTCGACGCACCAGGGAGCTAGAGGCATTGTAGGTAGAGGTTGCGATGCTGAAGCGCGCTACAGCGGCTTCGATATCATCGACCACGGCCGATCTCGGCCAGGGGGACCGTCGTGCGATGACTCATCCTGGAGCTTACCCTTTTGAGAAGCGCGTTGCTCCATGATATTTAAGGTAAGGTTGGCAGACCTTAAAACTGCTGCCCAGGGAGACACAAAATGAGGACGAGTTAGCAAACTCTAAAACTGCTATTTGGGGACAAGAAGAGTGGACGGTCCAACTAAAACAAAAGAGGTCTCTCTTCTTGGTCCGACCGAGCCTACTTCGCATATAGGGACGCCTTATGTGAGGGAAGCTTGGGAGGACAGCAAGGAAATATCCTTGAAACTTGTCCGGGGTTCCTCGGCATATGGGGACGCCTAGGGAACCTTTGATTAAGAGATCTATATTATAGAAAAAATACAAGACGAGGCAATTTTATTCATAATCATGATGAAAATAAATAATTTTGCATGATACATAAATGATGAATGCAAAGAGTCTTTATCAATTTGGATAGCTTTGCACTTGTCAAATGTTTAGCCGTGTGACAGTTTATTAGACATTTGGACTTTGGATAATATCCGACTTTGGCAGCACAACATCATATTGAGAAGCTAAGCCCCGATGATAAGCATCGACGTACGCACCTCCCAAACAATATTCCATCGTAATGCCTTAAGACATTAGATATTTAGATTTGGAATATCATCTCGCCTTGTGGCTTATTGGATGTTTTTGATTTGGAAACTTACCTGGCCTTGCAGCATATTGGATAATTTTGTTTGAAAAATTACCCAACCTTACAGCATGTTGGATAATTTAGATTTGAAAATATCAAGTCTTGCGACTTGTTGGATATTTAAATTTGAGAAAATCACTCGGCCTTGCGGCTTGTTGGATAATTGAATTTGAGGAAATTATCCGGTCTCACGACTTGTTAGATAATTAAATTTGAGAAAAATTATCCGATCTCACGACTTGTTTGATAATTTGAATTTGGAGTAAATTATCTAGCCTTGCGGCTTATTGGATAATTTAGAAAAATATCTGGTCTTGCGACTTATTGAATATTTAAAGTTGAATTTGAAAATATCCGGTCTTGTGATTTATTGAATATTTAAATTTAAATTTAAAAATATCCGGTCTTGCGACTTGTTGGATATTTAAAGTTGAATTTGAAAATATCCGGTCTTGTGACTTATTGGATATTTAAATTTAAAGAAAATTATCCAGCCTTGCGGCTTGTTAGATAATTTGAATTTAAAAAATTCTTTTAGCCTTTATGAACGTAACGTCATATTGAGGAGTTATGCCCCGACAGTAAACGTCAACGTATGCACCTCCCAAATAATACTTCGTCGCCATACGTCACGGCTTTCAGTATTAGTTTTTTATTTTATTTAAATATTTATGTGGACCTGTCTTTTGGGGTCAAACATGCTGTCAGTTAAATTTGTGATCGAAATGACTGGACCGACGATGGTGATGTATAAACATTGGCTTTATTCATTTATTTATTTTTGTCATGATTAATTATTTTCGTGTAATTTTTTGTCAAAGAGTAAAGTTACTCTTCACTCAGCAAGGGGTTCGTGTTCAGTTCTGCTGCCTTAGGCGATGGGGCCATTGAGCTGTTTCTCTGAACTCCTTGAAGGAGGAGAGACCAAGCGTGAGCTTTGATGAGAGCTACCATGAGTCATCAAACTAGCGATGCGGCTAGCGGCGGCAATCTTCTCCTTGCCATTCTCTTTCGTGCTATGCGACCAAGTATTTAGGGCTGCGGAAAGTGGAGCTGCTTCAATCAAGGTCTCAGTCAGTGACCTTTTTTGGGGGGCACCAGAAGAAATTGTTGGAGTTTGAAAACCCAAAAGTTCCTTAGTCCCACATTGGGGGAGTTGGAAGGGATACTTTGGTTTAAAGGAAGTTGACTTTTCTCTAGCCCATTGAGGTTTTTAAGAGGCATCAATCATCTAAACCAAGTTGATCTAAAACACACACGCACGCGCCTCACCACACGCCCCCCTTCTCTATATAGTAGAAGGCTGGGCGACATGAGCAGACACACAGACGCTCTCTCCTTAGTTTTCTCGCTCTCTTGGTGCACGCGCCTCATAATACCTTAGCTTTCGTGCCGTTGGTCCTACGCCGAGGTTCGGCCCGCGGTCGCCACGCTTCTGCGTGCCAGGTTCGCTCGCATTCGCCGGCACACTGCTGTGCGCCAAGGTTTCTGCTCACTCGCTCTCGCACTGAAGCGAATGGACATGCCCACGGCCTGGTCGTCAAGCGGACTACTGCGTCGGTCTGCTCCATCCTATCGCACAGGGGAGCGAGCTCTCTATAGGAGCTCTGGCACCAACGAAGCCATCCCACCATGGAGGATGCTGGCGAGATGTCGATCGTAGAAATACAGTCCAGAGTACAAAATAAAAGTGATCAAATCCTGGGTGCCTCACAAAAATAATATAATAATTATAAATATATAAGTATAATATAATAAAAATTAGAGTTAGAAGGGGCAAACTGAACATTAAGAGGGGGCAAATAACATAATATTATATATATATATAATATTTTAAACATATGTTTATAAATAGAAAAGTTTTAATTCGGTGGGGGCATTTGCCCACACTGTGCTGAACGTGGCTCCGCCACTGCTTGCACCAGCGAGGGAAGAGAAGAAGAGGATGGGTGAAGATGGTAGCTTCGATAGCATATGGCACTTGCTTGGATTTGCACTAGGGTTTGTGGTTGGCTTATGGGGATTCATAGGGGCAGTGATGAGTAAGAAAAGTTTAAGGATTAAATACATTATGTTAATTGATAGCATGGTTAGGTGAAGGAATAGCGAATAATTAATCATGGTATGATAGTGTATAAATCTGTGCTTGTATTCAAATTTAGCTAATATGTGGTTGTGTAGACTTTTATGTACTTAAACAAAAATTACCCTGTCTTGCTCTTATAATTATGGCTTGAGCTGGTGAGACAAAATCATATGTGCTGAGTCCTGCTCAGAAACAAGTAATTTTCCAATGGTGACAAGCGCATTATCATACTCATTCTTATCTCAGTTGCATTATATTCAGTAAAGGTCAGGCCTGAGTCCTGCTCATCGCAGATCTTCAATGTCTTGACTTTTCAGACGCACAATTCCACATTGTTGTGTTGAACTGAAAGTATTCAGTGGAAAATTCACATTTTAATATATTGCCTATCATTGTCACGGCCAATCTTCCAACGTATTTCCTGCCATCTTTCCCATTTTCCTGCGTACAAAGTCGTTAGTCAACTTTAGAGTGTTGTGTGATCTTGTAAATTAGGCTAATTGAAGAAATCATTAATCCTTGTAAATTGTCGACTTAATAGAGTAAAAGGAAATCCATAGATTATACTTTAGCTGAAGTGTTATTGTAAAAGCAAGGTAGATAAGGATAATCTTTATTGATTAGATAGCATTGTTTATAAATCCAACTAGTAGGTAGCTACTTGGGGTGCTTCTTCTCAATTGGAGCCCCGTCTTAGACAACGTATTTTACAATCATATTGGAAAATGGATTCACTTTAGTTGACTAGAAAGGAATGAAGTCAATGGCACGGTAGTAAAAGCATGCCTTTGTGCCCTTCTGTGACACGCATAAGCCCACTTTGTTGTGGAATTGAAAGTGCGGAGTGGAAAATTTCACCTTTTAAAAGTTAACGTCCAAAATATTACCCGTCATTGTCAGGGCCGATCTTCCAAAACATCTACTGTCCTTTTTCTCACTTTCCTGCATACAAAAGTCGTTAGTCAATTTTGTTCTTCCATATTTTTTTGTAATGATTGTGGCTCAATGTTATGCTCAGTATTTTTCTTGCTAAGGAAAAGAAAGTTATCCCTGGTTGATGGCTTATGAGCATTTAAACTTGATTTATAATCGGCATTGACGGCTTCTCGGCAAGATTGCGATGCTGCCGAGCTTCCATCGGAGGAAGTTCTGGCGAGGGGCGTCGATACAAAAAAAAAAAAAAGGTGATGGCTCCAGCGCTACTGTACTGCTCAGCGGTGATACTGAATTCTAAAAACTTAATATCGCCTCTCGTAGCAGTAATTATTTTTTTTAGCAATGTATGAAATGTATAATTTGATGTATTTGCTAGTGCATATTGTATCTAGCCATATTGTATCTTCAGCATTATTATCAAGTCAACTGAAATGTATAATTTGATGTATTTGCTAGTGCATCGTGTGGCACAATTCATGCCAATCACTTTCATACAGGTTGTTTACCTGTCACTATGATTGGCACAATTCATGCCAATCACTTTTCAAAAACTTACAATTTAGACGCTAGTGTTGTCTCTATTGATGCCAACGGTCTTCCATGAGAGTTCGAATCAGAGGTCAAGTCGGCTAAGAAGCAGGAACAGGGTGTTTACCTGTCACTATGGGCATGGGGCTAGGCTAGTCTTCCAACAATTTTCTCTCCAGCCAGTCTTCTTTCCCATATGCCTGCCAATCTATAAGATGGAAGAAGCTGTGGCATCTCCACTGTGCCGTAGTTGTATGAACGATCCAATGGGTCAAACTACTAGTCTCGATATGCTGCTTTTTCTTTTCTGGATGAGTCTTGTGCTTTGCCCCGACCTAGTTCCAGTTACAGGGAGATGCATAGACAAGGAACGGAAGGCTCTCCTCAGCTTCAAAGCAGGCTTGTCAAACACCCAAGACTGGTGGCTCTCTTGGAAGGGCGAGGAGTGCTGCGACTGGGAGGGAGTTGTATGCAGCAACACCACCAACCACGTCCAACGTCTCGATCTCCACTACCCTTTTTATACTACACTAAACAAAAGCGAGGTAAATCCTTCACTGCTTGATCTTGAGCATTTGACTTACTTGGATTTGAGTTACAATAACTTTGGCGGCGCTCCAATTCCGGCCTTCATTGGGTCTCTGACTAAGTTGCAGTACTTGGACTTGTCCGATGCTCAATTCGGTGAAAGAATTCCCCATCAGCTCAGCAACCTCTCCAATCTTATTCACTTGGACTTAAGTGGTAACCAATTTAGTGGAAAGATTCCAGAATCCTTAGGGAGCCTCTCAAAGTTGAGTTACATGGATCTTTCTTTTAATAGTATTGAAGGAGAAATTCCCCACCAACTCGGCAACCTCTCCAAGCTAATTCACTTGAATTTAAACGCAAACAACATTAGTGGAAAGATTCCAGAATCCTTGGGGAGCCTCTCAAAGTTGAGTTACATGGATCTTTTTTATAATAGTATTGAAGGAGAAATTCCCCACCAACTCGGCAACCTCTCCAAGCTAACACTTGAATTTAAAGGCGAACAACATTAGTGGAAAGATTCCAGAATCCTTGGGGAGCCTCTCAAAGTTGAGTTACATGGATCTTTTTTATAATAGTATTGAAGGAGAAATTCCCCACCAACTCGGCAACCTCTCCAAGCTAATTCACTTGAATTTAAAGGCGAACAACATTAGTGGAAAGATTCCAGAATCCTTGGGGAGCTTCTCAAAGTTGAGTTACATGGATCTTTCTTATAATAGTATTGAAGGAGAAATTCCCCACCAACTCGGCAACCTCTCCAACCTAATTAACTTGAGCTTAAGTGGGAACCATATTAGTGGAAAGATTCCAGAATCCTTGGGTAAGTTGCCTAGGTTAAAAAGTTTGAGTCTTTCTTCTAACTCTTTTGTGGGATCACTGACTGAAGCAAACTTTGCCAATCTAACAAGTTTGGATACCTTGGATCTCTCCCACAACTCATTGATATTTAATGTCAGCCAAGATTGGTCTCCTCCATTTCAAGCCATAATAATAAGAATGACCTCTTGCGCCTTGGGGCCAAAGTTTCCGCCATTATTACGGAACCAAACTAATTTGAGGATATTAGACCTATCGGATAACAACATCTCAGATTCTTTTCCCAAGTTTCCCAAAATGCAAAGTAGTCCATACCTTATGTCATTTGATCTCCTAAATTTATCACACAACCAAATGCGAGGAAGTCTCCCAAGCTCAATCGAATATGATTTCGTGGACCTCTCTTACAATCAATTCACCGGGCCATTTCCTTCAGCATGGGCCATCACATTTGGTATGGACTTATCCAACAACAAATTGGATGGAAACATCTCATCCTCCATTTGCAAAAATAATGAATTACAGGTGCTCAACCTCGCTAGCAATGGCTTCTCAGGGGCCCTCCCCAATTGTTGGGTCAATTCATCCAATATGATGATAATAGACATCTCAAACAACGAATTATCTGGAGAAATTCCCAACACATTTGGATGTTTAACTCAGCTCACATCACTGCACTTGAATAACAACCATCTCACTGGTATAATCCCTCAAACTCTTCAGCAGTGTGCAAACCTAGTAGTCATTGATTTAGGTGAGAATAAATTGGATGGTGTCATATCCACATGGATGTTAAAGAGTTTAACATCATTGCAAGTGCTTCGCCTAAGATCCAATGAGTTTAACGGTGTCATTCCAAGAGAGCTGGGCCTCATGACTTCTCTCCAAGTGCTTGACCTAGCCCACAACCATCTCTCTGGCTCCTTGCCTCCTTCTATTGGAAACCTTAGCTCCATGATTATAATACATAATGGGAGTGACAAAAATTCGCATTCCTGAATTAATACTTATAATTACATGGAGAATGTCATCATAAATGCAAAGGGCCAACAACTTTACTTCACTACTATACTAGCCCTCGTTACAAGCATAGACTTATCCGACAATAATCTCTCTGGAGAGATTCCTAAAGAGCTAACACACCTTCGTGGCCTTCGCTTCCTCAATTTGTCAAAGAATCATTTTAGGGGAGGCATTCCAGAGAGCATCAATAACATGGAGCTAATAGAATCATTAGATTTGTCTTGGAACAACTTGTCAGGCGCAATACCTCCGGCCCTAGTTGCATTGAATTTTCTTAGCAAGTTAAATTTATCATACAATAATCTTGTTGGAAAAATACCTACCAGCACTCAACTTCAAACATTCATAGAAACATCCTATATCGGCAACATTGCACTTTGTGGGCCGCCGTTAGCCACTTGCGGAAACACATCCACAAATGAGGGAAGAGAAGAAGAGGATGAGAGTGGAGATGGTGGATCTGATAGCATATGGTACTTTTTTGGGTTCGCACCAGGGTTTGTGGTTGGCTTTTGGGGATTCATAGGAGTGCTGATAAGCAAGAAAAGTTTAAGGATTAAATACATCATATTAATTGATGTCATTCTTGAGTATTTGGTGAGTGATAATGTTAGCGGAAGGAATAGCAAATAATCATGGTATGATAGTTCATCGAAATATGTACGCACTTGAATGTGGTGGTTATGTAAACTGTTTTGAAGTTATAAATCCTATAACAAGGCTTGGGTAGAGTCAAATGATCTAATATGACTAGTCTATTCAAAATTTTGATGGTGGAATGGTCTGATGGGGCAGTGGAAGTGGAAGAAGCCCGTCTCCTTCTGTTCCAGAAGGGGCGAGCAATTTCTTTCATTGCTTGGGGATTTTTTTGATCCGACTCAAATCCAATCTAAAACTAAACCATCAAGTCTATATTCGTTCCATTCCAATAAGTTAATTAATATTTAAATCCACTATAAATAAATTGATTTAGTTCAAATGCCACTTATTCTAGTTTTAATAGAATCAATCTAATCTTAGCTAGGGCCATCAAATTATGTAAGGATGAAACTTCACATTCACCCTTACTCAATTGACTTATTGCAGAAAATGTAACTCAAAGAAATCTCAATTAAATTGGATGGTCCTAGATTCTACAATTTTAAAGTAATATATCATAAACCTTGTGATACATACACATTTGAAAAAGGTACATTATTTCTTTTAAAACTTTAATCAATTACCACTTGTGTGGTACACAATTTTTTTAAAAATAAACTCTATGTAACAATGATGATGGCAAGCCTCACGAAGAGAAGAAAAGGGAGGGGAGGGAAAAATGTTAAAAATATTTTTATTATCATTTTTATTAAAAATGGGTAAAATATATTTATGGCTTAAATATTTCTTTTATTTTTCATAAATATTGAAACGCTTTCTTTATCCTTTTTCTTAGTATCGCATCCTAAGCAACAAAAATCTTAATGTTTCGTACTCGTGATGTTAATTTTTTACATCCCTAATCATATAGTATTGCCTATAAAGTCAACTAGTAGGGAGCTAGTTCGGTTGTACTTCACAATTGAAGCTGATCTTGAAAAACCAAAGGATTGAAGATATTGATAAAGCTATCAATGTCCACCAATATTCACTAGACCTAAGAATCAAGTAATTCTGCAATGATGGCAAGCGCAATATCATAGTCATCTTCTATCTCAGTTGTATTATACACACGTAAAGGTCATGGCCAAGTCCTAATCATATCCAATTTCACCTGGTGTGCTTAGGAGTGTTTTCCTAATCTATGAGACAAATTATTCTATAGTAGCATAATGAGTGATTAGAGTAAACAAAAACAAATCCAACAAGATATTTTATATTCACACTAGAAGATGGATTCACCCAAGGTTGACTAAAAAGTAATGAAGTCACTGCACTTAGAACAGAAAGTCAGAAATCATCTCTTAGGCACAATCCCTCCAACTCTTCAATAGTGTAAAATTTTAATAGTTATTGAACTAGGTGAGAATAAATTGGATAGTGTCATACCCACTTGGAATTCAAAGAGACTAATGTCACTACAGGTGCTTTGCCTAAGATTCAATGAGTTTAGTGGTGCCATCCTAATGGAATTGGGCCTAATGGCTTCTCTTCAAGTGATCGACATTCCTCACAATCATCTCTTTGGCTTCTTACCTCCTTATGTCGGAAACCTTAGCTCCATGATTAGAGTCCAAAGTAATTGAGCACTTGTTGGATTAGCTCCTCTTATACCAATTCATTCTACATCAGTTCCTTCTAGATCAGCATCTTCTTATTACAAAGAGAATCTCGTCATAAATGCAAAGTGCCAACAAGTCAATTTTACTACTATCCCCACCCTTGTGAGAAGGGTAGACCTATCCAATAATAATCTCTCTAGAGAGATGCCAAAAAAGCTAACATGCCTTCATAGTCTTTGCTTTCTCAATTTGTTAAATAACCATTCTAAAGGAGGCATTCCTTCCAATGAAAAGGGGAGAGCTCGAAGCCTCGAATCACTAGATCTATCATTGAATAACTTGTCTGGCACAATATCTTCATCTGCTGCATTACACTTTCTTAGCAAGTTGAATTTGCCATATAATACTCTTACCGAGAAAATACCGACAGACACTCAACTTTAAACTTTCACAAACACATCCTGCATTACACTTTCTTAGCAAGTTGATGGCTTGACAACTTGTGAGTAGTTAAATTTGATGTGTACTCAGCTTTGATGGCTTATGAGCATTTGGATTTAGGCATGTGCTCGGTCTTGATGGCTTGTCAGCATTTGAACTTGATTTGATACTCGGTCTTGATGACTTATGAGCATTTGAACTTGAAATACTTAGTCTTGATGACTTGTGAGTATTTGAACTTGACATGTGCTCCGTCTTGATGACTTGTGAGCATTTGAACTTGAGATACTCGGTCTTGATGACTTATGAGCATTTGAACTTGAGATACTCAATCTTGATGACTTGTGAGTATTTGAACTTGACATGTGCTCGGTCTTGATGGCTTGTCAGCATTTGAGAAATATCCGGCCGGCTTATTGGATATTTTGATTTGGAAAATATCCGGCCTTGACGGCTTATTGGATATTTTGATTTGAGAGAATATCCGGCCTCAATGGCTTATTGGATATTTTAATTTGAAAAATATCCGGCCTTGACGGCTTATTGGATATTTTGATTTGGAAAATATCCGGCCTTGACGGCTTATTGGATATTTAAATTTAGAAAGTATCCGGCCTTGACGGCTTATTGGATATTTAAATTTAGAAAGTATCCGGCCTTGATGGCTTATTGGATATTTAAATTTAGAAAGTATCCAGCCTTGATGGCTTATTGGATATTTTGATTTGGAGAATATCCGGCATTGACGACTTATTGGATATTTTGATTTGAGAGAATATCCGGCCTCGATGGCTTATTGGATATTCAGATTTCAGCCTTAACAAACATAACGTCATATTGAGGAGCTACGCCCCAACATTAAACGTCGACGTACGCACCTCCCAAACAATACTTCGTCCTAGCATATTAAGGCTTATTAGTTTTTTTTATTTTTTATTTTTATCTTAAGGAATGAATATTATTATCATTTCAATTCAAAAATTATTTTATCATGAAATATGTTAAAGTGAAGTTTGATGTCGAAATCAGCTAACGCCTTCAAAGATTTCATTATCACTTTTTTATCTTTTTCTTTTTTATCTTTCTTTTTTTTTAATTTTTTTAATTTCTTTTTCTTTTCGTTTTTTTTATGTGAAAGCAACTTACCCTTTCGTTTAGCGGTATCATCCTGCTTTTCTCAGCAAAGAATTGATCGGCTGCGACGCTGCCGGGCTGTATCTTCCTGTCGAGTTTTTGGTGAGAGGCGTCGGTGAGAAGGGGAATGGTTCCGATGAGGAATCGGCCTTCTGCTGCTTTCGCTCGGTGGGAGACCGACGAGGGAAAAGGGGGCGACGAGGCTTCTGCTAGTTTCCGAAATTGGGAGGCGGTAAAATCCGGTGAGGTCGCAGGAAAGGGGGAATGGTTCCGGTGAGAAATCGGCCTTGCTGTTTCGCTCGGCAGGAGATGGGCGAGGATATCAACGAGTTTGATTTAAGCAGAGGAGGCGGCGATCTTCGACGGGATTTGTCGGGAGATCATGGCGCTACCGAGCTTTCCGTGGAGGAAGCTATAGCTGCTTGCTGGAGGAGACGGAAAGGAGGGGTGATGCTGACGAGTTGGACCATTAGATAGGCGCCCGCTCCCATAGCATCTTAAGTATGCAGGATTAAAAAAAAACCAAGAACCCCATAGCATGAATTCCATCGCATCCTGAATAAATACGCAGGATAGAAATCCTGGAAGGCTTTCATAGGATATAAAAATCCCTGTGTATAGAGGATATATGAGATCTTTAAAATAGGACTAAAAAAATCCTTGAATAGGGATCCTTGACGATAAAGGATATATAAAATCCGTGACAGTGAGAAGACGGATATAAAATCCTTGGCAGTGAGAAGAAGGATATAGAATCCTTGGCATTGAGAGTATATAAGGATCCTCGACAGTAATATTGTTTCTTCGCTTCTACCCCAACATATCTTCCAACTTCAGCCGCATCCTCCTTGCCGAGAGATTTTTTGGCTGCCTCCTTTTCTTCTCTTCTTTTTGTTACCATAAGGTTCTCCTAGCCACCCTCTTCTTCTATTTTTCATTACTTCCCAAGACTTCTCCCAATCTCTCTTCTTCTTCTATATTATTTATTGCCGAGACCTTCTTCATCCCATCTCTTTCCCTTTTTGTTTCTGCGCAAAAATCTTTCTTCTGATTTTTTTTTTACGTAATCAGGGTAGGAAATAATCAGGTTGAACTTTTGGGATATAGGGAATCTTGATAAAGTCTTTTTTACATCCCAGTTTTCTAAATGCGAAAAAGACTGAAATTATAGATTATTCACATATACACTTACTTAAAGTATAGAATGAAAACGAATCCATTACATTAATTAAAGAATTTATTACAGGGAATTGAATACAATGTTTTTACTTCCAATTCAAATTCTCTTATTACATGCCTTTTTAAAATAAATCAAACTATCTAACTACAGAACTACGAGCATGGAGCTGGACCACCTTGAATCAAATGTACGTGCACTTCTGAAAAATAGCTGCAGATCCCGTGTTGCCTTGAGAAGTATCTGCAACAACATCCCTCACGGGTCAGCATAAGCTGAGCAAGTCTTTCTCCAAGAGAAAAGGGAAATCCCTTTAACAAAGGAGGAGGTGATAAAATCAAAGTGCTAGCATGATATACAGGGAATTGCAATGGATAAAGAATAGCATAAATTTAAAGCTATAGAAATAACTGATAAAACAGGATAACAGTATGTTGTAGAACTGAATGAGACATAAATCATAACATGTAAGCATATGACTGATTTTTTTGATTTACTGATTTACTGATTTAGCCCGTGGGTTGTCACCCCAAAATCGCATCCAAAGGTGGTGAACACACCCGCCACAGTGTGCCACGAGTCCAATAACTGAACCCCGTATATAACTGATATGCACATGTTTATAATGATAAAATAGCATGTCTCAAAAGAAAATATATTTAAACTGTACACAAACAAAGGTTCAGAATCATGCTGTTTAACTAGAAATTACTGAAGGAAAATATACAAGGAATGAACTTGGTTTGAGAACTTACTAAATTGAAAATGTTTAAAGCCAAAGCCCTCAACAATCCCAAATGTAGTGAAATCAGGAAATCTGTGATTTAACATGTAAACACTAAATAAATACTAGTCTAAGGCTCAAATAAAGTAATTCAACCTCTATTTGACCTTTAAAAACTCCTAATTAAACTCTGGTTCAAAGAATCATGCTATAAACCTACTAAACCATCCAGAATCCCACTGAACCGATTCAATTTAAGCCTGAACCAACCGATTTTGACTGAACCAAAGACTTTGACCCTATATTACTCCTAGCATACAAATCAACAATACCTAAAATCTATACCATTAGATAGGCAATTGAAAAATCTTTCCAATGCCTACCTGAACCGGCCGAGATTCCACAGGAATCCCCCTGAACCGGTCCAAATACTACTTCTGGGTCGAACCTGAAATTGAACCGGTCAAGCTGTTGACTCGGCTCAAATCAGAACTCAGCTCAGACCCGAAATCGCTTGGTTTAATTGAAATTAAACCGGTCCAATCCCGGTTCAAACCTAAACCTAAACATACGGCGGCGCTGCTGATTTCCGCCGCCCGCAGCCGCCGGAGCCAAAACTCGCGACGTCTCCGGAGAGGAATTCAGCGCACGCCGGATCGCCGATCTCCACCAAAACGTCCAGATCATAAATTCGTGGGAGACCGAAGATTCCCAGCCATCCACGGTGAGCTTTGGTCTTGATCCAAAGTTCTCCGGCGAATCGCGGAAAATTCACGCGGCGGCGCCACCACCGCCCGAACCAAAACTTCGATAAAACTCGGCGAAAACAGCAGGAATAGGAAAATACTTGGAGCAGCGTTGGGCAGACGCCGCAGGCGAAGAATCGAAGCTTCGCCGGCTTCAATCGACGACTTCTTCTCCGGCAACATTCCATCCTCAATTTGTGAATCAATTAGCTTGAGTATGCTTATCCTCGCTAATAATGGCTTATTGGTAACCCTCCCTAAGGGTCTGTTTCCTTGGGAGGAAAATTAGAGGGAAATGAAAGAAAAATAAGTTTTTCGTTATTTCCTTGGGCAGAAGGAAAAATTTGAGTGGAAAAGTGAATGAAAAATTTTATAACTTTTTCTCCAAATCTTTTCCGCCCAAATCGGATGGAAAAGTTGGAGAAAACACAACGCCACTTTGCCTGACCTTCAAAATTAATTTTCCTTTTTCTTTTCTTTCCTTCCAGGGAAATAGGATATGGATTTTTTTTTTCTTTTCCTAGAGTTTTCTTTCCTTGTAGTTTTTCATTCCTTACAGTTTTCTTTCCCTCTAAGGAAACAAAGGGTAAGTGTTGGGTCAATTCATCCGCACTAAAGATAATAGACATCTCAAACAATACATTATCTAGGGAAATTTCTATTGCATTTGGATATTTGACTCAGCTCATATCATTGCACTTGAACAAAAATTATCTCTTTAAGGACAATCCCTCCAACTCTTCAAGAGTGTAAAATTTTAGTAGTTATTAATCTGAATGAGAATAAATTGGACAGTATCATACCCACTTGGTTTTCAAAGAGACTAATGTCACTACAAGTGCTTTGCCTTAGATTCAATGAGTTTAGTGGTGTCATCCCAATGGAATTGGGCCTAGTGGCTTCTTTTCTCTTCAAGTGCTCGATCTTTCTTACAACCATCTCTTTGGCTCCTTACATTGAAAACCTTATGATTAGAGTCCAATGTAGGAGAGCTCTTGTTGGATTAACTCCTCTTGTACCAATTCATTCTACATCAGCTCCTTCTAGATCAACATCTTCTTATTACAAAGAGAATCTCATCATAAATGCAAAGGGCTAATAACTCAACTTTACTACTGTTGTACTCACGCTTGTGATAAGCATAGACCTATCCAATAATAATCTCTCCGGAGAGATTCCAAATGAGCTAACACACTTTCATGGTCGTTTTCTTTCTCAATTTGTCAAATAATCATTATAGAGGAGGCATAGCGGCCTAATAACTTGTACATGTGCAGAACAATTTTTATTTAGATTAACCTATGGTAACAACCACATTTAACTTTTATTTAGGTAAACCTATGGATGCCTTTATCAGTTGTTTGATACAACTCCTCTATTTGTTACTGTTGTGTTATAAATATTTATTTTGAGTTTTAAAAATAATAATTAAGTTAAAAAATATTTATTTCTCTTAAACTATATAAATTATATATTAATATGATATAAAAATTAATAATATATATATGTTACATGTAAAGCTACAATTATTTTTCATGAAGTCATCAAGTAAAAAGTAATTTGATTATATCTATCTCTATTGAATTTATGGTACCCTCATTTAACGACTTGTTTGCATCAATTTAAATATATATGAGCGATGGTCAAGATCATGACAATGATAATGATACACGAGAGTCCTCCACATATACATCTTATTTTTCTGAGATTACTGATTATAAACATATGATTTATGTTTTAAAATATAAAAATGCTTAAAATTATGTTTAAATATTTAAAAATTTGAGAAGTTAATTAAATCTAAGAGTTTTCTTACGAAAAAAAAAAAAATAGTTCTCTTGCTAAAGCTTGACTTGGGCCGAACTCACAGCCAAGATTTCAAATAACAGTTCTCTTACAAAAAAAAAATAATATTTAAATCAAGCTTGACCCAGGGTGCTTAGAAGATTTTTCCTAATCTATGAGACAAACTATTCAATAGTAGCATAATGGGTGATATTCGCATATGTGATTGTGTTGTCGAAAAGGGATGTGCAGTGCCCCCATGGATTTGACCAAAGCAATATCAACTTTGCTGAGTTATTATTCCAAATATATCAAATTCGTTGTCCCTGACCACCAACGACATCACCGGGGAGATACCAGAAACTAACATCACCGGGGAGATACCAGAAACTATTGGCAATCTCACAAATATACAATCCTTGAACAAAATAAACTGTGTATCTCGTAACAAATCGAATTTCTGGAACAATACCTGATACCATTAGCAATCTAAGTGCACTAGTGTATTTGGGTCTATCGGGCAATCAAATTGCGGGGGAAAATACCAGATTCAATGGGAAATCTCTATAACTTGGAAACCTTAATTTTAAATAGTAACAACATAGAGGAGGGAGCATTACCGGGTGGCGGAGGTAATCTATGCAATTTGACTTTCAAGGATGCTTCCGACAACAAAATTGAAGGAGAGCTTAATGATTTCATTGAAGGTTTATTGAGATGTACAGGCGACAAAAATCTTTATCCTGATCTGCTAAGATCATATGTGTTTTTTTGGAAATGGGCCGATTTGAGCCACAACAACAAATTGGATGGCAACATTCCACCCTCGATTTGTGTATCAATTAGCTAGAGTGTGCTTATCCTCGCTAATAATGGCTTCACGGGACTGTTGGGTCAATTCATCCACATTAAAGATAATAGACATCTCAAATAATACATTGTCGGGGAAATTCCTTGTATATTTGGATCACTACACTTGAACAAAAACCATCTCTGAGGCAAAATCCCTCAAACTCTTCAACAGTGTAAAATTTTAATAGTTATTGAATTAGGGGAGAATAAATTGGACAGTGTCATACCCACTTGGAATTCAAAGAGACTAATGTCACTACAGATGCTTTACCTAGGATTCAATGAGTTTAGTGGTGCCATCCTAATGGAATTGGGCCTAATGGCTTCTCTTCAAGTGCTCGACCTTTCTTACAACCATCTCCTTGGCTTCTTGCCTCCTTATATTGGAAACCTTAGTTCCATGATTAGAGTTCAAAGTAGGAGAGCACTTCTTGGAATAGCTCCTCTTATACCAATTCATTCTACATCAGTTCCTTCCAGACCCACTTCTTCTTATTACAAAGAGAATCTCATCATAAATGCAAAGTGCCAACAAATCAATTTTACTATTATACCCACCCTTGTGAGAACGGTAGACCTATCCAATAATAATCTCTCCAGAGAGATTCTAAAAGAGCTAACATGCCTTCATGGTCTTTGCTTTCTCAATTTGTTAAATAATCATTCTAGATGAGGCATTCCAACGAGCATCAATGAAAAGGGAGGAGCTTGAATCACTAGATCTGTCATTGAATCCGGCACAATATCTTCATCCACTGCATTACACTTTATTAGCAAGTTGAATCTGCCATACAATACTCTTACCGAGAAAATACCGACAGACACTCAACTTTAAACTTTCACAAACACATCCGACATTGGCAACATTGAACTTTGTAGGATACCACTTGCCGCTTGCGCCATTAACACATCCACTAGTAAGAGGAGAGAAGAAGAGGATGGGGTGGTGACGGTGGATTTAATGGCATTTAGTAATTTTTTGGGTTTTGCACCCGGATTTGTTGTTGGCTCATTGGGATTTATAGGAGTGATGATGAGCAAAAAAATTTAAGGATTAGATACATCAAATCAAATTGATGGTATTCATGGGTAATTGGTGAGTGGTAATGTTAGTTGATAAAATAGCAAATAATCATGGTATGATTGTGTATTAATATATGCACATACATAAATACACAAATGTGGCTAATACGTGGTTATGCAGACCATAGTTTATTAATATATTAGTCCAAGATGTATCATAGTGCGTGATAAAAAGTGGTTTGTCAACTTTGTTGTGGCCTTTGACGTGGTCCTCTTAAAATATTTATTTTCTTAAATTACACTGTTGAGAATATATTTTCATTTTATTTTTCATGAAAATAAAGCCACCTCGGGTGGATTTTCATGCTAGGAAGTGGGGCTATAAGTTGGGCATCTAAGAAGCAAACTTGCATTGCACATTCTACTATGGAATCAAAGTTTATAGCCCTTGCTGCAGCAAGCAAAGAAGTTGAATGGTTACATAATCTCTTAATAGATATTGAGATGTAGCCACAACCGATGGCAGCCATTTCTTTGCATTGTGATAGTCAAGCTACAATTTCTAGTACTTATAATGAAGTGTATAATGGAAAGTCTAGACATCTTGGCATGAGACATGTATATGTTAGAGAGTTAATTACTAGTGGGGTAATCACCATAATATATGTGAGATCGGGAAATAATCTAGCCGATCCTCTCACTAAGCCTCTTAATAGGGATTCAGTGAGGAATACTACTCATATGAGACTTAAATTATTAAAGTAAGCACATATGATAGTAACCCAACTTTAAATTAGTAAATTACTAATTATAAAGTACATTGGGTAATAACAAGTCATAGTTATGTGCTTGTGAGCACTAGAAAGTCTTATACTTAGTTGATTTACAATTCAAGTGTTAGTCCTGATAGTTGCGTGAAGTTGAGGATGAGCATTTGCTCTTAATGGAGTTTATAAATATTTGTGTCCACAGCAACTGGGATAAATGTGGAGACTCCACCTATATGAACATTGAAGTGGTGCTGCTTCAATAAGAGAATTGTGGTTCTCTTATAAATGTTCGTTACTTTGGGATTAACACATGGCCATATATAATAGTGTTAAGGTTTATTGAAGGAAAGTTTCTGAGAATACCATGGGAAGTATTATGTGTGTGATGTCTTCGGTTCTAACACAAGAAGTTGAGATACTCACTTGTATTCATATTATTACATGGTAGGAAAATTATTGTTTACAACTAGTGGGGGATTGTTAGATATTTTTATAGTTGTAAACAAGAGGAAGCAAGCTTCTTTAGTCCCATATTGATAAAAGATATAAGTGTTTCTATGCTTATATACTTTGCTTGTACTTGTTACATCAAAAGAAATATAAGGAGCATGAGCAAGATTTAATTGCATGAGCTCTATGAATTTGGGACTATAATGATATTTAATGTCTTGATTGGGCACTTGGGCACTTGGGGTATAATTACGGGTGGAGTGTGAAATAAAACACAGGCCGTAATTATGTTGCAATTCTCACCCGAGAGTTTTGAGCATTTTACGGCCTGCCGTAATTAATATTACACCTAACATGTAGAAAAACTAGCCCCTCAATACTCATCAAATTAAAAGCATAAAGAATTAAAGGAAAAAAGATTAACATGAAAGGACTACAATTTCAAGATTTGCATTCATAAGACAAAGGTAAGTATTTTATTTTGATTAATTGTAAGAATAGTAAATTCCAACCTTCTCCATTTGTACTCTTAATTAAGAATATAAAACATGAATATTGTAGGCACATATTGTTAGGCCTACGGGCCAAAAAATTGGTCGCGGCCCAATTTCCAGCCCAGAACAGCACTTACCACTGATTGGATCGGGTGGCGGGTCGGGTTCGATGCCCCGGATCCGAATCCGTTTCTTTTCAAATGGATGAATCATGTGTGATTCATCGCGTGTTTTCGCTGGCTGATGCGGTAGCGTGGGCCGATGGGACGGGGCGAGCTTCGGACTCCATGCAGTCGTGGGCTGTGGAGCGGCCGGAAACGAAAAAGAGGAGACGAGACGAGTCATCCTCCTCACTAATAAAAAAGAAGAGACTTCGTTTTGATGCTCTCCAGCGACGCCACTCACCTTCCCTCTCCTCTCCGGCTAGCCCAACGTCATCGGACGTCCTTCCTGAGCTTTCTCTGCGCATCCGGTGGTGTGGGCGGGTGGATCGGATTGCGAGGAGCCAGGGACCTGAGTGATCGCCGAGGTATATTCTTTCTCCTCTCTTCCTCCGTTCCGGTCGAGTGCGCCGCTCCCTGCGACACCCCTTTTTAGTCTCCTTTCTCGTCGCCGTTTTTCCTGTCGTGGACGCGCTCCTTCAGCGAGCCCTTCCCTCCTCCCGGCTGCCGGCCCGCTTGCGCGCGGGAAGTTCCGAAGCCAGCCGCCTGTGTGCGGAGTTTCCTATTTCCCCTCGCCGCCTACGTGCGGCCCTGTCTTCCGCTCTCGCCTACGGCTAGGAGTTTCATCGCCGCTCCCCCTTCCCGACGGGTGAGCAGCTGGGCGTCGTCTTCCCCACCAACGGGGAGCTCTGCGTGTGGTCCTCCTCGCCGACGGGTCTAGCAACGGCGTACATCACCACTGACCTCGGAGATGGCCATTTTCCTCAGCCGCCGTCCGCCTTGCTATTTTCTATCGGCCGCCGCCATCGGCATCAGCATCCCTCTTCCGGTGGAGCAGTAGCGAGGTGGCGAGTGCCACCCTCTTCCTTTAGCATTCCGTCTCAACCGAGCTCGCCCGTGCGAGCGCTACTCCTTCGGCGCCAGCCATTGCCGGCCTGTTTGGTGGCCTTCAGGTGAACCATCTTTCTGGCGAGAAGGACGAGTCCATCGGTTCGTAGGGGACGGACGTCACCCGCGGAGCATCGTCCGGCCTCTTCGCCGGCGAGCGAGTGAGGAGCCGACAGGGTTCTTTCCATTACCGACGTACGATACTGTGTGGACGATCGTTCGTGATCGCCAGGCACTGGCTTGATCCGTGGTCGTGTGGGTGAGTCCGGCTCCCTGACGTGGGACATCCGGTTACTTCCCTCTGGTTCTCTCCCCGGCACACGTGCGTGCTCGGAAACTATTGTTGACCTTGTCCGACGCAGTCAGTTACGGGTGCGTCCCTCTTGGGTTTGGGCGAATCTGGTTCGACTCAGCGATACCGGTTCTCGGTAAATCACGAGCGTTGATCAAGTCGTGTTGGAATGGCAATGATCTTCCGCGGAGTCCATAGTCGGGCTGGGAGTCGGTTCGGAGAATTGACTCCACCAGTCGCGCCCAATCCAACGGTTTTGACCGTTGTGATATCTGCGTTGACGTATTTGGACTCGAGTCAAGCATTGACTCACAGGTAAAATAATTAAAAAAATATTACCGTAAACAAAGGTGTGCCATGTATCATTATGGAATTATTATGTTTTCTAACAGCATGAAGTCTGCTCGTCTGATCATCCGCTCACCTTTTTCTCCCTCGCCGTCAGCTGCTTTCTCACGCTCACAAGGCCGTCGCCCTGCTTCATCACTCCACGATCTCGCCCTGCTTCATTCCAGCGATCTCGGCTGCACCCTTCTTCAAAGCCCTCGCCAGGGTCACTGCTCTTGCCTGCTTCACTCTGGCATTTTCGGATCAGGTAGCTCCAAATTCTAGCTTCATGTGCTATCTCCTCTATATTGTATTACTATGCGCATGCTCTTATCTTTGTTGGTTATCTTCCTCGACGTTGCCTACTTGCCCTCGTCAGCATTGACACAAATTATTGTTTGGCATCAACACTCTTCATCAACATCCAGATCCACTGAAGAACCTCCCTGGTGAATTTTAAACATCATTGACACAAATTGTTTTATTTACTATGGTATTTGTCCATTATTGCTTTCTCTCAGTTGTTAACGTTGAAAGCAGTCAGATAGATCAGCACTTGCGATAATTAAAAAAACCAATAGGTTTCATTTTGCATCGACTTTGCGAATCACTAATAGAAATGATATTTCACATCCCTGTTCAGAGCCTTGGCCTTGGCCTGTATATGTTTTGCTTCCAACTACCTTATTCCTTGTTAAACTGATTCAAATTGTTCATTGTTTATCTCATTCTCCTCAGTTTATTGAAGTCATCAAAAACTGCAACTTTGTTTTCTGGCGTATGTATCTGCATCTGGTAATACTAGTTGTGTTGTATATTTGTTTTCTGTTCAAAGATAGGACCTGTATTTTTATATATTTGTGTAATGTATATTTAACTACTAATTGTGTTGTATATTTGTGTAAATGAGGTCCTTGTTATGTTAAAATTTATGTATTATTAAATTTTATATAATTTAATATATAGTTTTGTATCCCTAAAATTTTTATGTAACATAATGTATTATTTTGTATTATTATAATTGTTGTGTAATATACTATATAGCTTTCTGCAACAGCTATCTAGAGTATAGTTTTTCATCTAAAATCACTATCTTAGACAACACTTCTTATTTCAGTTGCAGCTAGATAGCACTTTCCATTTTAGCTCCACCTAACGGAGCCTTAGCCCCAAACCACTCTAGAATTCGGCGTGATCCCAAATATATCAAAGTTTGACATATTAGTTTTATCTAAATGCTTACCTTTTTACATCAGTAAGGAGGAGAGTTGCCAAGTCAGGAGGCAGGCTCCCCTCAAACGAAAGACAAAGTTTGTGTACACGTGCATAATTGGCTAACCAGTTAGCAGGCTCATTCCCCGACCTTGGGGTAAAATTAAACTGGAAGACAGACCCTTGAGCTAAGTGGCGAATCTCAAGGAGAATGCTAGCATAGCTCAGGGAAGCAGGTGGCAGAGTCCCAGTGACCAGGGAAAACGCTTCCAACGAGTCGGTTTCAATAATGCAGGGGGGGAGGTGGAAACTGTCCTTGGCGAGAAAATAACACATGCCAGCATGAATAGCGAGGAGCTCCGCCTGGAGGGGAGAGTCACAGGAGCTATGGAAGGCAGCCGCATAGAGTGTCCGACCGGTGGAGTCGCGGATGAGGAAGCTCATACCAACGTCGGAGGAGTCGACGGCCCAGGAGCCATCAGTGTTGATCTTGAGAGAGTCAGAGGGGGGGGACCAGGTGGTCTTGAGAGGAAGGGGGCGGCCAGCAGAGCTCTGGTGTCTAGCGAAGGCCTCCTGACAAAGACGCAAGTCCGCTGCAACTAATTGAGCGATCAAAACCGAGGAGGCCTGGGCACCCTGGAAAATCGCCGCATTCCGCATAATCCAAATATGCCAAATAGTAAGAAGAAAGGTCTCCGGCCAAACATCACCGAGGAGAGAGCCAGCGCGGAACCAATGCCCCTCAAAAAGAAGAGTACGTGCGCGAGACTCCACCGGAACACCTTGAAGTATCCTTCTCCAGACCGCTAAAGCAAAAGGACAGTGAAAGGCCAAGTGGTTAATGGTCTCACTCTCAGCGCCACACACCACACAAGTAGAGTCAGGAATCAGAGCCCATCTTCGTAATCGGTCACGCGTAGGTAGTTTAAAATGCAGTAGCTTCCAGCCAAAAGATTTAACCTTGGAGGGGAGGTGTAGGCGCCATAATTGCTTCCAAGGCTGCAGGATAGGGACCGGGGGACAGCGCTCGAGGAGGAGCGTGCGGTAAATGGCCTTAGCGGCGGGAAGACCCGGCGCACTGCAATCCCAGATCCAACGATCCTCCTCATGACTAAGACAGATGTTGTGCTTGAGAATGGTGCTATGAAGACCAGGCCCAGCCCACCTCAAAATAAGATCCCAGTTCCAATCACCATCGAGGGTAAGAGAATCCACAGTAACCCCAATAGGAAGAGAAGGGTCGAAGTGTGAAGGCATGTGACTCAAAGGTATGGAAGAGCACCATGGATCCATAAGGACGGACGTGCACTTCCCATTACCGATAATCTTGGAGAGGTGTGACCGAAGAAGCCCCAGGTCACGGATAAGAAGGCGCCAAGGAGCACTCGCCGTGGGGAACCGCCGGGGATGCCAAGGAGATAAGAGGCCATATTTGGCAGTGCAAAGCCGAGCCCAAACCGTATTCTCCTGATTAAGAAGGGCCAGGATCCGGGGTCCGTTCAAAGCAGCACGGATCAGAGTGAAGTCCCGAATATGAAGACCCCCTAAGTTCTTGGGTAACCTGACAGTCTCCCAATTGATGAGATGGAGGCCGTGAGTGGCAGCGGAATTCTCCCAAATGAAGTGGCGAATGAGTTTATTTAGTTGCTCCAGATGGGTGCGCCCGATGCCACCAGCAATCAAGTGATGAATAGGGATGGAAGAAAGGACAGACTTGGCAAGAGTGACCCGGCCGGCCTGAGAAAGGTAGCAGTTCTGCCAAGTAGCAAGCCGCTGAAGTAGTAAATCCCGGCAGTGATTAAAGTTGGAGCGGCAGTGGCTGGAGATACCAATGTGTACCCCCAAGTACCTGAAAGGAAAAGAACCCTTTCTCATGCCAAGCGAAGAGGCAATACGCTCCTTGGTCACGGGAGAACAAGCACCGGGAAAATATATGTAAGACTTGGAGAAATTAACCTACAGACCGGAGAAGTGTTGAAATTGAGCCAGGAGCAGGGGAATCTGCCTACAGGTCCGAGGGGTAGCCCGCAAACACAGAATGAGGTCGTATGCATAAAGCAGGTGGGAGAGCTGGTGGCCACGAATTGTAAATGGATCAATAGAACCAGTGTGAACCGCATGGTTGAGAATCGCCGAGAGTAAGTTAGCGCACATAACAAAAAGATACGGGGAGAGGGGGTCGCCCTGTCTAATACCACGGTGTCCAGCAAAGGCCTGGGATAGGTGTCCGTTGATGCTGCAGGAGAAGGACGGAGAGTGGATACACGCCTCAATCCAGCTGATAAACTGTCCCGGGAGGTGGAGAAGATGCATGGCGTGGATGATCGCCTCACGGCTGACCGTGTCGAAAGCCTTAGCCAGGTCAATTTTTAGGAGGACCAGAGGATGTTTGCCCTTACGCCTGGACATGCTATGAACCACTTCCTGGACCGTGAGAATGTTGTCGTGGATGTTGCGCCCTCGGATAAAGGCAGACTGCTCGGGGGAGATGAGTGAATTCATAAAAGGTTGCAACCGATTGGCAAGGGACTTGGCCAGGATTTTGTAGAGAACGTTGCACATGGCAAGGGGACGAAAATCAGTCACCTCCATGGGATTTTGTAGAGAACGTTGCACATTGTTACATAAACTTTATGTAACAATGATGATGGTAAGCCTCACGAAGAGAAGAAAAGGGAGGGGAGGGAAAAATGTTAAAAATATTTTTATTATCATTTTTATTAAAAATGGGTAAAATATATTTATGGCTTAAATATTTCTTTTATTTTTCATAAATATTGAAACGCTTTCTTTATCCTTTTTCTTAGTATCGCATCCTAAGCAACAAAAATCTTAATGTTTCATACTCATGATGTTAATTTTTTACATCCCAATCATATAGTATTGCCTATAAAGTCAACTAGTAGGGAGCTAGTTCGGTTGTACTTCACAATTGAAGCTGATCTTGAAAAACCAAAGGATTGAAGATATTGATAAAGCTATCAATGTCCGCCAATATTCACTAGACCTAAGAATCAAGTAATTCTGCAATGATGGCAAGCGCAATATCATAGTCATCTTCTATCTCAGTTGTATTATACACACGTAAAGGTCATGGCCAAGTCCTAATCATATCCAATTTGACCTGGTGTGCTTAGGAGTGTTTTCCTAATCTATGAGACAAATTATTCTATAGTAGCATAATGAGTGATTAGAGTAAACAAAAAAAAATCCAACAAGATATTTTATATTCACACTAGATGATGGATTCACCCGAGGTTGACTAAAAAGTAATGAAGTCACTACACTTAGAACAGAAAGTCAGAAACCATCTCTTAGGCACAATCCCTCCAACTCTTCAATAGTGTAAAATTTTAATAGTTATTGAACTAGGTGAGAATAAATTGGACAGTATCATACCCACTTGGAATTCAAAGAGACTAATGTCACTACAGGTGCTTTGCCTAAGATTCAATGAGTTTAGTGGTGCCATCCTAATGGAATTGGGCCTAATGGCTTCTCTTCAAGTGCTCGACATTCCTCGCAACCATCTCTTTGGCTTCTTACCTCCTTATGTTGGAAACCTTAGCTCCATGATTAGAGTCCAAAGTAACTGAGCACTTGTTGGATTAGCTCCTCTTATACCAATTCATTCTACATCAGTTCCTTCTAGATCAACATCTTCTTATTACAAAGAGAATCTCGTCATAAATGCAAAGTGCCAACAAGTCAATTTTACTACTATCCCCACCCTTGTGAGAAGGGTAGACCTATCCAATAATAATCTCTCTAGAGAGATGCCAAAAAAGCTAACATGCCTTCATAGTCTTTGCTTTCTCAATTTGTTAAATAACCATTCTAAAGGAGGCATTCCTTCCAATGAAAAGGGGAGAGCTCGAAGCCTCGAATCACTAGATCTGTCATTGAATAACTTGTCCGGCACAGTATCTTCATCTGCTGCATTACACTTTCTTAGCAAGTTGAATTTGCCATATAATACTCTTACCGAGAAAATACCGACAGACACTCAACTTTAAACTTTCACAAACACATCCTACATTGGCAACATTGAACTTTGTGGGCTACCACTTGCTGCTTGCGCCATTAACACTTCCACTAGTAAGAGAAGAGAAGAAGAGGATGAGATGGTGATGGTGGATTTAATGGCATTTAGTAATTTTTTGGGTTTTGCACCCGGATTTGTTGTTGGCTCATTGGGATTTATAAGAGTGATGATGAGCAAAAAAAATTTAAGGATTAGATACATCAAATCAAATTGATGGTATTCATGGGTAATTGGTGAATGGTAATGTTAGTTGATAAAATAGCAAATAATCATGGTATGATTGTGTATTAATATATGCACATACATGAATACACAAATGTGGCTAATACGTGGTTATGCAGACCATAATTTATTAATATATTAGTCCAAGATGTATCATAGTGCGTGATAAAAAGTGGTTTGTCAACTTTGTTGTGGTGTTTGACGTGGTCCTCTTAAAATATTTATTTTCTTAAATTACACTATTGAGAATATATTTTCATTTTATTTTTCATGAAAGTAAAGCCACCTCGGGGTGGATTTTCATGCTAGGAAGTGGGGCTTCTAAGAAGCAAACTTGCATTGCACATTCTACTATGGAATCAAAGTTTATAACCCTTGCTACAACAAGCAAAGAAGTGAATGGTTACAGAATCTCTTAATAGATATTGAGATGTAGCCACAACCGATGGCAGCCATTTCTTTGCATTGTGATAGCCAAGCTACAATGTCTAGTACTTATAATGAAGTGTATAATGGAAAGTCTAGACATCTTGGCATGAGACATGCATATGTTAGAGAGTTAATTACTAGTGGGGTGATCACCATAATATATGTGAAATCGGGAAATAATCTAGCCGATCCTCTCACTAAGCCTCTTAATAGGAATTCAGTGAGGAATACTACTCATATGAGACTTAAATTATTAAAGTAAGCACCTATGATAGTAACCCAACTTTAAATTAGTAAATTACTAATTATAAAGTACATTGGGTAATAACAAGTCATAGTTATGTGCTTGTGAGCACTAGAAAGTCCTATACTTAGTTGATTTACAATTCAAGTGCTAGTGCTGACAGTTGCGTGAAGTTGAGGATGAGCATTTGCTCTTAATAGAGTTTATAAATATTTGTGTCCACAGCAACTGGGATAAATGTGGAGACTCCACCTATATGAACATTGATGTGGTGCTGCTTCAATAAGAGAATTGTGGTTCTCTTATAAATGTTCGTTACTTTGGGATTAACACATGGCCATATATAATAGTGTTAAGGTTTATTGAAGGAAAGTTTCTGAGAATACCATGGGAAGTATTATGTGTGTGATGTCTTCGGTTTTAACACAAGAAGTTGAGATACTCACTTATATTCATAATATTACATGGTAGAAAAATTATTGTTTACAACTAGTGGGGGATTGTTAGATATTTTTATAGTTGTAAACAAGAGGAAGCAAGCTTCTTTAGTCCCATATTGATAAAAGATATAAGTGTTTCTATGCTTATATACTTTTCTTGTACTTGTTACATCAAAAGAAATATAAGGAGCATGAGCAAGATTTAATTGCATGAGCTCTATGAATTTGCGACTATAATGAAATTTAATGTCTTGATTGGGCACTTGGGCACTTGGGGTATAATTACAGGTGGGGTGTGAAATAAAACACAGGCCGTAATTATGTTGCAATTTTCACCCGAGAGTTTTGAGCTTTTTAAGGACTACAATTTCAAGATTTGCATTCATAAGACAAAGGTAAGTATTTTATTTTGTTTAATTGTAAGAATAGTAAATTCCAACCTTCTCCATTTGTACTCTTAATTAAGAATATAAAACATGAATATTGTAGGCACATATTGTTAGGCCTACGGGCCAAACAATTGGACGCGGCCCAATTTCCAGCCCAGCCCAGCACATACCACTGATTGGATCGGGTGGCGGGTCGGGTTCGATGCAACCCGGATCTGAATCCGTTTCTTTTCTAATGGATGAATCATGCGCGATTCATCGCGTGTTTTCGCTGGCTGATGCGGCAGCGTGGGCCGATGGGACGGGGCGAGCTTCGGACTCCATGCAGTCGTGGGCTGTGGAGCGGGCGGAAACGAAAAAGAGGAGACGAGACGAGTCGTCCTCCTCACTAACAAAAAATAAGAGACTTCTTTTTTATGCTCTCCAGCGACGCCACTCACCTTCCCTCTCCTCTCCGGCTAGCCCAACGTCATCGGACGTCCTTCCTGAGCTTCCTCTGCGCATCCGGTGGTGTGGGCGGGTGGATCGGATCGCGAGGAGCTTCCCGTCCACTTCCGTCATCTTCCTCCTCGCCGCCGTCACTGCGGCCTTCGCCGGAGTCCTCACTACCAGACAGCCTTGGAAGGCACAACCGGCAACCACGTCGTCGACTTGAAGGAGCCGGCGACCTGAGTGATCGCCGAGGTATATTCTTTCTCCTCTCTTCCTCGTTCCGGTCGAGTGTGCCGCTCCCTGCGACACCCCTTTTTAGCCTCCTTTCTCGTCGCCGTTTTGCCTGTCGTGGACGCGCTCCTTCAGCGAGCCCTTCCCTCCTCCCGGTTGCCGGCTCGCTTGCGCGCGGGAAGTTCCGAAGCCAGCCGCCTGTGTGCGGAGTTTCCTATTTCTCCTCGCTGCCTGCGTGCGGCCCTCTCTTTCGCTCTCTCCGCTCTCGCCTACGGCTAGGAGTTTCATCGCCGCTCCCCCTTCCCGACGGGTGAGCAGCTGGGCGTCGTCTTCCCCACCAACGGGGAGCTCTGCGTGTGGTCCTCCTCGCCGACGGCTCTAGCAATGGCGTACATCACCACTGACCTCGGAGATGGCCATTTTCCTCAGCCGCCGTCCGCCTTCCTATTTTCTATTGGCCGCCGCCATCGGCATCAGCATCCCTCTTCCGGTGGAGCAGTAGCGAGGTGGCGAGTCACCCTCTTCCTTTAGCATTCCGTCTCAACCGAGCTCGCCCGTTCGAGCGCTACTCCTTCGGCGCCAGCCATTGCCGGCCTGTTTGGTGGCCTTCAGGTGAACCATCTTTCTGGCGAGAAGGACGAGTCCATCGGTTCGTCCGTCCCCTACGTGGCACGTTGCCCGCGGAGCATCGTCCGGCCTCTTCGCCGGCGAGCGAGTGAGGAGCCGGCCGGGTTCTTTCCATTACCGACGTACGATACCGTGTGAACGACCGTTCGTGATCGCTAAGCACTGGCTTGATCCGTGGTCGTGTGGGTGAGTCCGGCTCCCCGACGTGGGACATCCAGTTACTTCCCTCTGGTTCTCTCCCCGGCACGCGTGCGTGCTCAGAAACTATTGTGGACCCCGTCCGACGCGGTCGGTTACGGGTGCATCCCTCTTGGGTTCGGGCGAATCCGGTTCGACTCAGCGATACCGGTTCTCGGTAAATCACGAGCATTGATCAAGTCGTGTTGGAACAGCAGCGATCTTCCGCGGAGTCCATAGTCAGGCTGGGAGTCGGTTCGGGGAATTGACTCTGCCAGTCGCGCCCAATCCAACAGTTTGGACTGTTGTGATATCTGCGTTGACTTATTTGGACTCGAGTCAAGTGTTGACTCACAGGTAAAATAATTAAAAAAATATTACCGTAAACAAGGACGTGACATATCATTATGGAATTATTATGTTTTGTAACAGCCTGAAGTCCGCTCGTCTGATCATCCGCTCACCTTTTTCTCCCTCGCCGTCAGCTGCTTTCTCACGCTCACAAGGCCGTCGCCCTGCTTCATCACTCCACGATCTCGCCCTGCTTCATTCCAGCGATCTCGGCTGCACCCTTCTTCAAAGCCCTCGCCAGGGTCAACTGCTCTTGCCTGCTTCACTCTGGCATTTTCGGATGAGGTAGCTCCAAATTCTAGCTTCATGTGCTATCTCCTCTATATTGTATTACTATGCGCATGCTCTTATCTTTGTTGGTTATCTTCCTCGACGTTGCCTACTTGCCCTCGTCAGCATTGACACAAATTATTGTTTGGCATCAACACTCTTCATCAACATCCAGATCCACTGAAGAACCTCCCTGGTGAATTTTAAACATCATTGACACAAATTGTTTTATTTACTATGGTATTTGTCCATTATTGCTTTCTCTCAGTTGTTAACGTTGAAAGCAGTTAGATAGATCAGCACTTGCGATAATTAAAAAAACCAATAGGTTTCATTTTGCATCGACTTTGTGAATCACTAATAGAAATGATATTTCACATCCCTGTTCAGAGCCTTGGCCTTGGCCTGTATATGTTTTGCTTCCAACTACCTTATTCCTTGTTAAACTGATTCAAATTGTTCATTGTTTATCTCATTCTCCTCAGTTTATTGAAGTCATCAAAAACTGCAACTTTGTTTTCTGGCGTATGTATCTGCATCTGGTAATACTTTCTTTTCTCAAACAATCACTAGTCTAGTAGCCCATCTGTCATCCTTGATGTCTTTTTTAGCAGAGAGAATACTACATCCTGTGCTTCTGTACCCTTCTAGATAAATTATCATACAATGTGCATCAGATCGACTTTTCTTTATGAATGAAGGCTACTGTCCCTCATGAATGAATGGTTTTTTTTTCTTTTACAAAAAGTATTTATATCTATGCAGTGGTTTACACAGGCATCAATTCTATAATTGATCTGACCATCAGCGCGATCATACTGAAGTACAAGAAGAATTTTCTCCATGCAAATGCCATGTTCGCCTAGATTAATTGCCATGTTCACCTAGAATTTATGTTGTTTGATACTTAATTTATATTTGATGTATGTTATAAAGATACTTAAAAAAATTGTGGTATTTGATATTTTATTTATGTTTGGTGATATTCTAATGACTATGCAAACTTATGATTAATACTTGTGTTATTTAAACATGTTAATGTATACTTATTTTATTTGGATATTTCTGTTCAAAGATAGGACCTGTATTTTTATATATTTGTGTAATGTATATTTAACTACTAGTTGTGTTGTATATTTGTGTAAATGAGGTCCTTGTTATGTTAAAATTTATGTATTATTAAATTTTATATAATTTAATATATAGTTTTGTATCCCTAAAATTTTTATGTAACATAATGTATTATTTTGTATTATTATAATTGTTGTGTAATATACTATATGGCTTTCTGCAACAGCTATCTACAGTATAGTTTTTCATCTAAAATCACTATCTTAGGCAACACTTCTTATTTCAGTTGCAGCCAGATAGCACTTTCCATTTTAGCTCCACCTAACGGAGCCTTAGTCCCAAACCACTCTAGAATTCGGCGTGATCCCAAATATATCAAAGTTTGACATATTAGTTTTATCTAAATGCTTACCTTTTTTTCAGTGCTTAATCTTTTTAGTGATTATTTTTAAAAAAAATTTAGCATATCAAACACTTAGTTTTTTAGGGCTTCTTAAGTGGTTATATTTAAATGTTTTCCCTTTTTTCACTTTGTTTTCAAAATAGCTTAAACAGTTTGCTAAAACATTTTTTTTTCTCATTCATAATCCGTAGTAGATTGATACCAATTAGGGATGGCAAGAAAGCCCATCCCCGACCCGACCTGACACGACACGAAGTCAGTGCGGAAAACCTTAGTTGACTAGGTCTCTGGTTGGATTCAGGGAAAATCTGACAGGATAAAGCCGGGTCAAGGTCGGTTATGGAAATTCTGGTACCCGCCTCGAACCCGACCCTGAACTCGCCCCGATTATTAAAATGAGAAATTTACTTCTTTTAAATTATAACCTAGTTACTAAATTTATAATAGTTTGATGCTTTATTAATTATTTTTAATATTACTTATGTGGAAATGATTGTGTAGTTTATGTAAAATATTTTTTATTTATATATTATTAATATACAATAAGAATTAATTTTAAAATATTATTTATAATATATACTTATTTTTTAGGCCAAGGTCGGGTTTTCCTGCGGGGTCACAGGTGGAGTTGGGTTTTCTAAACCGGTGGAGTTCGGGGTTGTGGTTAAGGATGGGTTGGGGAAGTCAGGGTCGGGTTGGGGATGGCAAAACCCGACCCCGACACGCCCCGTTGCCATCCCTAATATCAACTGACCCTTACAATGTCACCAATGTGTTATAAATTGTCGTACTAAGGTTAACTATTTTATAATTGTGCTAAATTATTATTATTATTATTTTATTTTTTTTGCCAAAGCAATTGCACTAAATTATATTGTACCATACTATCAATTTTATAAACTTTTTTGGTAAATAATATTTTAATTATTATCAAAATTTAAAATAATAAATAAATATATTATTTTAAATTATTAAAAAATAATATTATATTTTTATTATTAAAATTTTAAATTATTTAAAATAATGATATTTAAAATTTTAATCAAAATTGAGTAAATTACCTTTTTAAACAATTAGTAAAAGCAAAAAAACCCAAGACAACTTTCTCAATTTCTATTTTTTTTTCTACTTCTAAATGCTAAAGCTACTTAAATATGGGGCAAACAAGCCCTTAATATTGTAAAAAAGATCCACGCCAACTCGCCAAGGGAGTATGCTACCTTGCTTGTGCCAACTTCCTAGAAGATGTGCCAAGGGGGTAGATCACTTCAAATTGCGCCAACAACAAGGTTGTGCCAAGGTAAAGTATGATGTCCCCTTCTCAATATGTCAAGGGATGTCCAATTTTCTGAGAACATGTGGGTATTTAATACTTGGTCTTGATGGCTTGTGAGCATTTGGATTTGGTATATACTAAGCCTTGACAGCTTGTGAGTATTTAAACTTGATTTGTACTCGGCCTTGATGGCTTATGAGCATTTGAACTTGATATGTGCTCGACCTTGATAGCTTATGAGTACTTGAATTTGATTTGTGCTCGGCTTTGATGGCTTATAAGCATTGTGCTCGACCTTGATGGCTTATAAGCATTTGAATTTAATTTTTGCTCAGCCTTGATGGCTTGTGAGTATTTGAACTTGATTTGTGCTCGGCCTTGATGGCTTGTGAGCATTTAAACTTGATTTATAATCGGCCTCGACGGCTTATGAGCATTGGATTTAATATGTGCTCGGCCTTGATGGCTTGTGAGTATTTAAACTTGATTTGTGTTCGGCCTTAATGACTTATGAGCATTTGAATTTGATTTGTACTCGGCCTTGATGGCTTGTGAGTATGGGATTTGATTTATGCTCGGCCTCTATGACTTGTGAATATTGGATTTGATATATGCTCGGCCTTGATAGCTTATGAGCATTTGGATTTGATTTGTGCTCAGCCTTGATGGCTTATGAACATTTGAAATTAATTTATGAGATATCCGGCCTTAACGGCTTATTGGATTATTTGCGAAATATTCGGCCTTAGCGACTTGGTGGATATTTGGATTTAGAAAATATTCGGCCTCAGCAGCTTGTTGGATATTTAAGTGGAAAATATTCGGCCTCATGAGTCAATCTTCCAACAATTCCTTTCCTGCCAGGTTACGGGCAATCCTAAGTGCCTAATTTTTTGAGTACTTAATTTTTCGAGTGCTTCTAAGATATTCTTTCATAGTTGTATTTCACATGTGTTTATTTCATTATTTAATACTGATAATTTATATCATATCATTATCACGCCAACTGAAATTCATAATTTGATGCATTTGCTAGTGCATCGTGTGGCTCACTTCACGCCAATCACACTCATATAATAACAACAAAAGAAGCTGGAACGCATGAAAATAATTTGTTGATGGGTCAATCTTGAAAAACTTATGCGGCATACAAAGTCGTTACAAGTCAAGCATACCACCTTATACGGCACTTTTCAAAAACTTACAATTTAGACGCTAGTGTAGTCTCTATTGATGCCAACGGTCTTCCATGAGAGTTCGAATCAGAGGTCAAGTCGACTAAGAAGCAGGAACAGGGTGTTTACCTGTCACTATGGCCATGGACCAGTCTTCTTTCCCATATGCCTGCCAATCTATAAGATGGAAGAAGCTGTGGCATCTCCACTGTGCCGTAGTTGTATGAACGATCCAATGGGTCAAACTACTACTCTCGATATGCTGCTTTTTCTTTTCTGGATGAGTCTTGTGCTTTGCTCCGACCTAGTTACAGTTACAGGGAGATGCATAGACAAGGAACGGAAGGCACTCCTCAGCTTCAAAGCTGGCTTGTCAAACACCCAAGACTGGTGGCTCTCTTGGAAGGGCGAGGAGTGCTGCGACTGGGAGGGAGTTGTATGCAGCAACACCACCAACCACGTCCAACGTCTCGATCTCTACTACCCTTTCGATGATATTTTCCCAAACAAAAGCGAGGTAAATCCTTCACTGCTTGATCTTGAGCATTTGACTTACCTGAGTTTGAGCAGGAACAACTTTGGCGGCGCTCCAATTCCTGCCTTCATTGGGTCTCTGACTAAATTGGAATCCTTGGACTTGTCCGCGGCTCAATTCGGTGAAGGAATTCCCCACCAGCTGAGCAATCTCTCCAACCTAATTTACTTAGATTTAACGAGTAACAACATTAGTGGAAAGATTCCAGAATCCTTGGGGAGCCTCTCAAAGTTGAGTTACATGGATCTTTCTTATAATAGTATTGAAGGAGAAATCCCCCACCACCTCAGTGGCCTCTCCAACCTAATTCACTTGGACTTATGTGATAATATAATTAGTGGAAAGATTCCAAAATCCTTGGGGAGCCTCTCAAAGTTGAGTCACATGGATCTTTCTTATAATTGTATTGAAGGAGAAATTCCCCACCAACTCAGCAACCTCTCCAATCTAATTCACTTGAACTTATATTTTAACCAAATTAGTGGAAATATTCCAGAATCCTTGGGGAGCCTCGCAAAGTTGAGTTACATGGATCTTTCTTTTAATATTATTGAAGGAGAGATACCCAAAAGCATAGGAAACTTGAGCTACTTGGGGGTCTTATTTGTACATGATAATATCATAGGGGGAGCATTACCGAGTGCCATCGGTAATCTATGCAATTTGTCTACCTTGGATGCTTCCAACAACAACATCAAAGGAGAGCTTGCTAATTTTGTTGAAAATTTATCAAGATGTACCAGAGACATAAATCTTTTAGAACTTTCTCTATACAACAATGAGATTGGTGGCCCTATACCCAATCAAATAGGAAAGCTACAAAGTTTAAATACTCTCAATCTTGGCTCGAATTTTTTGAATGGCTCAATTCCTGCTGCCTTGGGTCAGTTGTCTGGGTTAAGAAGTTTGAATCTTTCTTCCAACTCTCTTGTGGGATCACTAACTGAAGCAAACTTTGCCAATCTAACAAGTTTGTATGACTTGGATCTCTCCCACAACTCATTGATATTTAATGTCAGCCAAGATTGGTCTCCTCCATTTCAAGCCACGAAGATAAGAATGGGCTCTTGCACCTTGGGGCCAAAGTTTCCTTCACTGCTCCAAAATCAGACTAATTTGAGCATTATAGATCTATCAGAAAACAACATCTCAGATTCTTTCCCTGATTGGTTTTGGAGCTTATGCTTATCATACATGGTTCTCAATGTGTCCCACAACCAAATGCGAGGAAGTTTACCAAGCTCAATCGAGTGTTTTTGGACATTAAATGTCGATTTGAGCCACAACAACTTTGAAGGTCTCATACCGAAGATGGGCCCAATTCATACATTCTTGGACCTCTCTTTCAATCAATTCACTGGGCCAATTCCACCAGCCTTGGCTGGCGGCGTGGACTACTTGAGGATTCTACTCTTGTCCGACAACAAATTAAATGGCAGTATCCCGTCCTCCATTTGTGAAGCGAATTATTTGCAAGTGCTCAATCTTGCCAACAATGGTTTCTCGGGAGCCCTCCCAGATTGCTGGGACAATTCATCCGTGTTGGAGATAATGGACATCTCAAATAATAAATTATCTGGGAAAATTCCTAGCACACTCGGGTCTCTTCTCAAGCTCAAATTACTGCACTTGAACAAAAACGATCTCTCTGGTACAGTTCCTCTAACTATGCAGCGATGCACAAACCTGGTAGCCCTTAACCTATGCGAGAATAAACTGGGTGGTGTCATGCCTGCTTGGATCTTGGATAGCTTGCCATTGTTGCAAGTGCTGTGCATAAGGGACAACAAGTTTAGCGGGAGCATTCCAATGGATATAGGGCGAATGACTTCTCTCCAAGTGCTCGACCTTGCAGATAACTCTCTCTCTGGCTCCTTGCCTCCTTCTATTGGCACTCTTAGCTCCATGATTAAAGTACAAAGCGGGAGAAATAAAACTACTCTTGATGGATCAATATCTTCTTATTACAAGGAGAGTCTAGTCGTCAATGCTAAGGGTCAACAACTTAGCTTCACCACTGTAATCTCACTAGTGACAAGCATTGACCTCTCCAATAACAATTTCTCTGGGGAGATTCCGGAAGAGATAACACGCCTTCAAGGTCTTCGTTTTTTAAACTTGTCAAAAAATCATTTTAGAGGAAGCATTCCGGATAATATAAATGACATGGGGGAGTTGGAATCATTAGATCTTTCAGAGAACAATTTGTCAGGCAAAATACCTACGACCCTCTCTGATTTACATTTTCTTAGTGTGTTAAATTTATCATACAATCATTTTGTCGGGAAAATACCAGAGGGCACTCAACTTCAAACCTTTACAACTGCATCTTACATCGGCAACACTGAACTTTGCGGGCCACCTCTTGCCACTTGCGTTGGTGATGGACCCATTGATGAGGGAAGAGAAGAAGAGGTTGCGGGCCGAGATGATAGAAATGATAGCATCTGGTACTTTTTTGGGTTTGCACCGGGGTTTGTAATTGGTTTCTGGGGATTCATGGCGGCTATAATGACCAAGAAAAATATTATACAATGTATTAATTGATAGCATCCTTGGGAGTGTGGTAAGGAATAGCGAATAATTATGCAATTATATTTATCAAAAAATGCTTGCTCACTGTAAGATCAAAAGAATGTTACATTAAAATATAATTTGAATTTGAAAATTTCTTTTAGCCTTCATGAACGTCATGTCATATTGAGGAGTTATGCCCTGACAGTAAACGTCGACGTATGCATCTTCCAAATAATACTTCGTCGCGATACGTCACGGCTTTCGGTATTAGTTTTTTATTTTATTTAAATATTTATGTGGACCTGTCTTTTTGGGGTCAAACATGCTGTCAGTTAAATTTGTGATCGAAATGACTGGACCGACGATGGTGATGTATAAACATTGGCTTTATTCATTTATTTATTATTGTCATGATTAATTATTTTCTTGTATTTTTTGTCAAAGAGTAAAGTTACTCTTCACTCAGCAAGGGGTTCGTGTTCAGTTCTGCTGCCTTAGGCGATGGGGCCATTGAGCTGTTTCTCTGAACTCCTTGAAGGAGGAGAGACCGAGCGTGAGCTTTGATGAGAGCTACCATGAGTCATCAAACTAGCGATGCAGCTAGCGGCGGCAATCTTCTCCTTGCCATTCTCTTTCGTGCTATGCGACCAAGTATTTAGGGCTGCGGAAAGTGGAGCTGCTTCAATCAAGGTCTCAGTCAACGACCTTTTTTGGGCGGCACCAGAAGAAATTGTTAGAGTTTGAAAACCCAAAAGTTCCTTAGTCCCACATTGGGGGAGTTGGAAGGGATACTTTAGTTTAAAGGAAGTTGACTTTTCTCTAGCCCATTGAGGTTTTTAAGAGGCATCAATTATCTAAACCAAGTTGATCTAAAACACACACGCACGCGCCTCACCACGCGCCCCCCTTCTCTATATAATAGAAGGCTGGGCGACATGAGCAGACACACAGACGCTCTCTCCTTAGTTTTCTCGCTCTCTTGGTGCACGCGCCTCATCAATTATCTACTTACAAGTCATCTCAATCTCATCAATGAAGAGGAATGTATGATGGTTACCAGCTTACAAGTCTGATTATTTATGAAGCTACCAATGTCCACCAATAATCACTAGAGCTAAGAAACAAGTAATTTTCCAATGGTGACAAGCGCATTATCATACTCATTCTTATCTCAGTTGCATTATATTCAGTAAAGGTCAGGCCTGAGTCCTGCTCATCGCAGATCTTCAATGTCTTGACTTTTCAGACGCACAATTCCACATTGTTGTGTTGAACTGAAAGTATTCAGTGGAAAATTCACATTTTAATATATTGCCTATCATTGTCACGGCCAATCTTCCAACGTATTTCCTGCCATATTTCCTGCCAATCTTCCAAAGTCGTTAGTCAACTTTAGAGTGTTGTGTGATCTTGTAAATTAGACTAATTGAAGAAATCATTAATCCTTGTAAATTGTCGACTTAATAGAGTAAAAGGAAATCCATAGATTATATTCACGTCAGAAAATGGATTCACAAACGACAAGCACACCTTAAACGACGGCCCTTTTCAGAAAGTCAAATTCCACATTGTTTCCCTAGTCTCTGTTGATGTCAACGTTCAACGTCTTAATTGTGATTAATGGGAATTCAACGTTCAACGTTCAACGTTCAAATTCCACAATAACTGACATTAGTAGAGCATTCTAAATTTCAATTCGAGCTCGAAGGTCATCATATAACATTACCTGCATTAATGGGAATTGCTCCTAACTTCCTTGGTCAATTAAAACTAATTTAACACGCACAATTAAAAAGTGGCTCTTTACTATCTTTAGCTCAAGTGTTATTCTAAAAGCAAGGTAGATAAGGATAATCTTTATTGATTAGATAGCATTGTTTATAAAGCCAACTAGAAAGGATAATCTTTAGTTGACTAGCAAGGTAGATAAGGATAATCTTTATTGATTAGATAGCATTGGAAAATGGATTCACTTTAGTTGACTAGAAAGGAATGAAGTCAATGGCACGGTAGTAAAAGCATGCCTTTGTGCCCTTCTGTGACACGCATAAGCCCACTTTGTTGTGGAATTGAAAGTGCGGAGTGGAAAATTTTACCTTTTAAAACTTAACGTCCAAAATATTACCCGTCATTGTCAGGGCCGATCTTCCAAAACATCTACTGTCCTTTTTCTCACTTTCCTGCATACAAAAGTCGTTAGTCAATTTTGTTTTTCCATATTTTTTTTGTAATGATTGTGGCTCAATGTTATGCTCAGTATTTTTCTTGCTAAGGAAAGAAAGTTATCCCTGATTGATGGCTTCTGAGCATTTAAACTTGATTTATAATCGGCATTGACGGCTTCTCGGCAAGATTGCGATGCTAGCGAGCTTCCATCGGAGGAAGTTCTGGCGAGGGCGTCGATACAAAAAAAAAAAAAGGGTGATGGCTCCAGCGCTACTGTACTGCTCAGCGGTGATACTGAATTCTAAAAACTTAATATCGCCTCTCGTAGCAGTAATTATTTTTTTTAGCAATGTATGAAATGTATAATTTGATGTATTTGCTAGTGCATATTGTATCTAGCCATATTGTATCTTCAGCATTATTATCAAGTCAACTGAAATGTATAATTTGATGTATTTGCTAGTGCATCGTGTGGCACAATTCATGCCAATCACTTTCATACAGGTTGTTTACCTGTCACTATGATTGGCACAATTCATGCCAATCACTTTTCAAAAACTTACAATTTAGACGATAGTGTTGTCTCTATTGATGCCAACGGTCTTCCATGAGAGTTCGAATCAGAGGTCAAGTCGGCTAAGAAGCAGGAACAGGGTGTTTACCTGTCACTATGGGCATGGGGCTAGGCTAGTCTTCCAACAATTTTCTCTCCAGCCAGTCTTCTTTCCCATATGCCTGCCAATCTATAAGATGGAAGAAGCTGTGGCATCTCCACTGTGCCGTAGTTGTATGAACGATCCAATGGGTCAAACTACTAGTCTCGATATACTGCTTTTTCTTTTCTGGATGAGTCTTGTGCTTTGCCCCGACCTAGTTCCAGTTACAGGGAGATGCATAGACAAGGAACGGAAGGCTCTCCTCAGCTTCAAAGCAGGCTTGTCAAACACCCAAGACTGGTGGCTCTCTTGGAAGGGCGAGGAGTGCTGCGACTGGGAGGGAGTTGTATGCAGCAACACCACCAACCACGTCCAACGTCTCGATCTCCACTACCCTTTTTATACTACACTAAACAAAAGCGAGGTAAATCCTTCACTGCTTGATCTTGAGCATTTGACTTACTTGGATTTGAGTTACAATAACTTTGGCGGCGCTCCAATTCCGGCCTTCATTGGGTCTCTGACTAAGTTGCAGTACTTGGACTTGTCCGATGCTCAATTCGGTGAAAGAATTCCCCATCAGCTCAGCAACCTCTCCAATCTTATTCACTTGGACTTAAGTGGTAACCAATTTAGTGGAAAGATTCCAGAATCCTTAGGGAGCCTCTCAAAGTTGAGTTACATGGATCTTTCTTTTAATAGTATTGAAGGAGAAATTCCCCACCAACTCGGCAACCTCTCCAAGCTAATTCACTTGAATTTAAACGCGAACAACATTAGTGGAAAGATTCCAGAATCCTTGGGGAGCCTCTCAAAGTTGAGTTACATGGATCTTTTTTATAATAGTATTGAAGGAGAAATTCCCCACCAACTCGGCAACCTCTCCAAGCTAATTCACTTGAATTTAAAGGCGAACAACATTAGTGGAAAGATTCCAGAATCCTTGGGGAGCCTCTCAAAGTTGAGTTACATGGATCTTTTTTATAATAGTATTGAAGGAGAAATTCCCCACCAACTCGGCAACCTCTCCAAGCTAATTCACTTGAATTTAAAGGCGAACAACATTAGTGGAAAGATTCCAGAATCCTTGGGGAGCTTCTCAAAGTTGAGTTACATGGATCTTTCTTATAATAGTATTGAAGGAGAAATTCCCCACCAACTCGGCAACCTCTCCAACCTAATTAACTTGAGCTTAAGTGGGAACCATATTAGTGGAAAGATTCCAGAATCCTTGGGTAAGTTGCCTAGGTTAAGAAGTTTGAGTCTTTCTTCTAACTCTTTTGTGGGATCACTGACTGAAGCAAACTTTGCCAATCTAACAAGTTTGGATACCTTGGATCTCTCCCACAACTCATTGATATTTAATGTCAGCCAAGATTGGTCTCCTCCATTTCAAGCCATAATAATAAGAATGACCTCTTGCGCCTTGGGGCCAAAGTTTCCGCCATTATTACGGAACCAAACTAATTTGAGGATATTAGACCTATCGGATAACAACATCTCAGATTCTTTTCCCAAGTTTCCCAAAATGCAAAGTAGTCCATACCTTATGTCATTTGATCTCCTAAATTTATCACACAACCAAATGCGAGGAAGTCTCCCAAGCTCAATCGAATATGATTTCGTGGACCTCTCTTACAATCAATTCACCGGGCCATTTCCTTCAGCATGGGCCATCACATTTGGTATGGACTTATCCAACAACAAATTGGATGGAAACATCTCATCCTCCATTTGCAAAAATAATGAATTACAGGTGCTCAACCTCGCTAGCAATGGCTTCTCAGGGGCCCTCCCCAATTGTTGGGTCAATTCATCCAATATGATGATAATAGACATCTCAAACAACGAATTATCTGGAGAAATTCCCAACACATTTGGATGTTTAACTCAGCTCACATCACTGCACTTGAATAACAACCATCTCACTGGTATAATCCCTCAAACTCTTCAGCAGTGTGCAAACCTAGTAGTCATTGATTTAGGTGAGAATAAATTGGATGGTGTCATATCCACATGGATGTTAAAGAGTTTAACATCATTGCAAGTGCTTCGCCTAAGATCCAATGAGTTTAACGGTGTCATTCCAAGAGAGCTGGGCCTCATGACTTCTCTCCAAGTGCTTGACCTAGCCCACAACCATCTCTCTGGCTCCTTGCCTCCTTCTATTGGAAACCTTAGCTCCATGATTATAATACATAATGGGAGTGACAAAAATTCGCATTCCAGAATTAATACTTATAATTACATGGAGAATGTCATCATAAATGCAAAGGGCCAACAACTTTACTTCACTACTATACTAGCCCTCGTTACAAGCATAGACTTATCCGACAATAATCTCTCTGGAGAGATTCCTAAAGAGCTAACACACCTTCATGGCCTTCGCTTCCTCAATTTGTCAAAGAATCATTTTAGGGGAGGCATTCCAGAGAGCATCAATAACATGGAGCTAATAGAATCATTAGATTTGTCTTGGAACAACTTGTCAGGCGCAATACCTCCGGCCCTAGTTGCATTGAATTTTCTTAGCAAGTTAAATTTATCATACAATAATCTTGTTGGAAAAATACCTACCAGCACTCAACTTCAAACATTCATAGAAACATCCTATATCGGCAACATTGCACTTTGTGGGCCGCCGTTAGCCACTTGCGGAAACACATCCACAAATGAGGGAAGAGAAGAAGAGGATGAGAGTGGAGATGGTGGATCTGATAGCATATGGTACTTTTTTGGGTTCGCACCAGGGTTTGTGGTTGGCTTTTGGGGATTCATAGGAGTGCTGATAAGCAAGAAAAGTTTAAGGATTAAATACATCATATTAATTGATGTCATTCTTGAGTATTTGGTGAGTGATAATGTTAGCGGAAGGAATAGCAAATAATCATGGTATGATAGTTCATCGAAATATGTACGCACTTGAATGTGGTGGTTATGTAAACTATTTTGAAGTTATAAATCCTATAACAAGGCTTGGGTAGAGTCAAATGATCTAATATGACTAGTCTATTCAAAATTTTGATGGTGGAATGGTCTGATGGGGCGGTGGAAGTGGAAGAAGCCCGTCTCCTTCTGTTCCACAAGGGGCGAGCAATTTCTTTCATTGCTTGGGGATTTTTTTGATCCGACTCAAATCCAATCTAAAACTAAACCATCAAGTCTATGTTCGTTCCATTCCAATAAGTTAATTAATAGTTAAATCCACTATAAATAAATTGATTTAGTTCATATAGTATTGCCTATAAAGTCAACTAGTAGGGAGCTAGTTCGGTTGTATTTCACAATTGAAGCTGATCTTGAAAAACCAAAGGATTGAAGATATTGATAAAGCTATCAATGTCCACCAATATTCACTAGACCTAAGAATCAAGTAATTCTGCAATGATGGCAAGCGCAATATCATAGTCATCTTCTATCTCAGTTGTATTATACACAAGTAAAGGTCATGGCCAAGTCCTAATCATATCCAATTTGACCTGGTGTGCTTAGGAGTGTTTTCCTAATCTATGAGACAAATTATTCTATAGTAGCATAATGAGTGATTAAAGTAATGAAGTGACTACACTTAGAACAGAAAGTCAGAAACCATCTCTTAGGCACAATCCCTCCAACTCTTCAATAGTGTAAACTTTTAATAGTTATTGAACTAGGTGAGAATAAATTGGACAGTATCATACCCACTTGGAATTCAAAGAGACTAATGTCACTACAGGTGCTTTGCCTAAGATTCAATGAGTTTAGTGGTGCCATCCTAATGGAATTGGGCCTAATGGCTTCTCTTCAAGTGCTCGACATTCCTCACAACCATCTCTTTGGCTTCTTACCTCCTTATGTTGGAAACCTTAGCTCCATGATTAGAGTCCAAAGTAACTGAGCACTTGTTGGATTAGCTCCTCTTATACCAATTCATTCTACATCAGTTCCTTCTAGATCAGCATCTTCTTATTACAAAGAGAATCTCATCATAAATGCAAAGTGCCAACAAGTCAATTTTACTACTATCCCCACCCTTGTGAGAAGGGTAGACCTATCCAATAATAATCTCTCTAGAGAGATGCCAAAAAAGCTTACATGCCTTCATAGTCTTTGCTTTCTCAATTTGTTAAATAACCATTCTAAAGGAGGCATTCCTTCCAATGAAAAGGGGAGAGCTCGAAGCCTCGAATCACTAGATCTGTCATTGAATAACTTGTCCAGCACAGTATCTTCATCTGCTGCATTACACTTTCTTAGCAAGTTGAATTTGCCATATAATACTCTTACCGAGAAAATACCGACAGACACTCAACTTTAAACTTTCACAAACACATCCTACATTGGCAACATTGAACTTTGTGGGCTACCACTTGCCGCTTGCGCCATTAACACTTCCACTAGTAAGAGAAGAGAAGAAGAGGATGAGATGGTGATGGTGGATTTAATGGCATTTAGTAATTTTTTGGGTTTTGCACCCGGATTTGTTCTTGGCTCATTGGGATTTATAGGAGTGATGATGAGCAAAAAAAATTTAAGGATTAGATACATCAAATCAAATTGATGGTATTCATGGGTAATTGGTGAGTGGTAATGTTAGTTGATAAAATAGCAAATAATCATGGTATGATTGTGTATTAATATATGCACATACATAAATACACAAATGTGGCTAATACGTGGTTATGCAGACCATAGTTTATTAATATATTAGTCCAAGATGTATCATAGTGCATGATAAAAAGTGGTTTGTCAACTTTGTTGTGGTGTTTGACGTGGTCCTCTTAAAATATTTATTTTCTTAAATTACACTGTTGAGAATATATTTTCATTTTATTTTTCATGAAAGTAAAGCCACCTCGGGGTGGATTTTCATGCTAGGAAGTGGGGCAATAAGTTGGGCTTCTAAGAAGCAAACTTGCATTGCACATTCTACTATGGAATCAAAGTTTATAGCCCTTGCTACAGCAAGCAAAGAAGTTGAATGGTTACAGAATCTCTTAATAGATATTGAGATGTAGCCACAACCGATGGCAGCCATTTCTTTGCATTGTGATAGCCAAGCTACAATGTCTAGTACTTATAATGAAGTGTATAATGGAAAGTCTAGACATCTTGGCATGAGACATGCATATGTTAGAGAGTTAATTACTAGTGGGGTGATCACCATAATATATGTGAGATCGGGAAATAATCTAGCCGATCCTCTCACTAAGCCTCTTAATAGGGATTCAGTGAGGAATACTACTCATATGAGACTTAAATTATTAAAGTAAGCACCTATGATAGTAACCCAACTTTAAATTAGTAAATTACTAATTATAAAGTACATTGGGTAATAACAAGTCATAGTTATGTGCTTGTGAGCACTAGAAAGTCCTATACTTAGTTGATTTACAATTCAAGTGCTAGTGCTGATAGTTGCGTGAAGTTGAGGATGAGCATTTGCTCTTAATGGAGTTTATAAATATTTGTGTCCACAGCAACTGGGATAAATGTGGAGACTCCACCTATATGAACATTGAAGTGGTGCTGCTTCAATAAGAGAATTGTGGTTCTCTTATAAATGTTCGTTACTTTGGGATTAACACATGGCCATATATAATGGTGTTAAGGTTTATTGAAGGAAAGTTTATGAGAATACCATGGGAAGTATTATGTGTGTGATGTCTTCGGTTCTAACACAAGAAGTTGAGATACTCACTTGTATTCATAATATTACAAGGTAGGAAAATTATTGTTTACAACTAGTGGGGGATTGTTAGATATTTTTATAGTTGTAAACAAGAGGAAGCAAGCTTCTTTAGTCCCATATTGATAAAAGATATTAGTGTTTCTATGCTTATATACTTTGCTTGTACTTGTTACATCAAAAGAAATATAAGGAGCATGAGCAAGATTTAATTGCATGAGCTCTATGAATTTGGGACTATAATGATATTTAATGTCTTGATTGGGCACTTGGGCAATTGGGCACTTGGGGTATAATTACGGGTGGGGTGTGAAATAAATCACAGGTCCAAGTATAATTACGGGTGGGGTGTGAAATAAATCACAGGCCGTAATTATGTTGCAATTCTCACCCGAGAGTTTTGAGCATTTTACGGCCTGCCGTAATTAATATTACACCTAACATGTAGAAAAACTAGCCCCTCAATACTCATCAAATTAAAAGCATAAAGAATTAAAGGAAAAAAGATTAACATGAAAGGACTACAATTTCAAGATTTGCATTCATAAGACAAAGGTAAGTATTTTATTTTGTTTAATTGTAAGAATAGTAAATTCCAACCTTCTCCATTTGTACTCTTAATTAAGAATATAAAACATGAATATTGTAGGCACATATTGTTAGGCCTACGGGCCAAAAAATTGGACGCGGCCCAATTTCCAGCCCAGCACAGCACTTACCACTGATTGGATCGGGTGGCGGGTCGGGTTCGATGCAACCCGGATCCGAATCCGTTTCTTTTCTAATGGATGAATCATGCGCGATTCATCGCGTGTTTTCGCTGGCTGATGCGGCAGCGTGGGCCGATGGGACGGGGCGAGCTTCGGACTCCATGCAGTCGTGGGCTGTGGAGCGGGCGGAAACGAAAAAGAGGAGACGAGACGAGTCGTCCTCCTCACTAACAAAAAAGAAGAGACTTCGTTTTGATGCTCTCCAGCGACGCCACTCACCTTCCCTCTCCTCTCCGGCTAGCCCAACGTCATCGGACGTCCTTCCTGAGCTTCCTCTGCGCATCCGGTGCTGTGGGCAGGTGGATCGGATCGTGAGGAGCTTCCCGTCCACTTCCGTCATCTTCCTCCTCGCCGCCGTCGCTGCGGCCTTCGCCGGAGTCCTCACTACCAGACAACCTTGGAAGGCACAACTAGCAACCACGTCGTCGACTAGAAGGAGCCGGCGACCTGAGTGATCGCCGAGGTATATTCTTTCTCCTCTCTTCCTCCGTTCCGGTCGAGTGCGCCGCTCCCTACGACACCCCTTTTTAGTCTCCTTTCTCGTCGCCGTTTTGCCTGTCGTGGATGCACTCCTTCAGCGAGCCCTTCCCTCCTTCCGGTTGCCGGCCCGCTTGCGCGCGGGAAGTTCCGAAGCCAGCCGCCTGTGTGCGGAGTTTCCTATTTCCCCTCGCCGCCTGCGTGCGGCCCTCTCTTCCTCTCTCTCCGCTCTCGCCTACGGCTAGGAGTTTCATCACCGCTCCCCCTTCCGGACGGGTGAGCAGCTGGGCGTCGTCTTCCCCACCAACGGGGAGCTCTGCGTGTGGTCCTCCTCGCCGACGGGTCTAGCAACGGCGTACATCACCACTGACCTCGGAGATGGCCATTTTCCTCAGCCGCCGTCCGCCTTCCTATTTTCTATCGGCCGCCGCCATCGGCATTAGCATCCCTCTTCCGGTGGAGCAGTAGCGAGGTGGCGAGTGCCACCCTCTTCCTTTAGCATTCCGTCTCAACCGAGCTCGCCCGTGCGAGCACTACTCCTTCGGCGCCCGCCATTGCCGGCTTGTTTGGTGGCCTTCAGGTGAACCATATTTCTGGCGAGAAGGACGAGTCCATCGGTTCGTCCGTTCCCTACGTGGGACGTCGCCCACGGAGCATCGTCCGGCCTCTTCGCCGGCGAGCGAGTGAGAAGCCGGCCGGGTTCTTTCCATTACCGACGTACGATACCGTGTGGACGACCGTTCGTGATCGCCAGGCACTGGCTTGATCCGTGGTTGTGTGGGTGAGTCCGGCTCCCCGACGTGGGACATCCAGTTACTTCCCTCTGGTTCTCTCCCATGCACGTGTGCGTGCTCGGAAACTATTGTGGACCCCGTCTGACGCGGCCGATTACGGGTGCGTCCCTCTTGGGTTCGGGCGAATCCGGTTCGACTCAGCGATACCGGTTCTCGGTAAATCACGAGCGTTGATCAAGTCGTGTTGGAACGGCAGCGATCTTCCGCAGAGTCCATAGTCGGGCTGGGAGTCGATTCGGGGAATTGACTCTGCCAGTCGCGCCCAATCCAACGGTTTGGACTGTTGTGATATCTGCGTTGACGTATTTGGACTCGAGTCAAGCATTGACTCACAGGTAAAATGATTAAAAAAATATTATCGTAAACAAGGGCGTGACACGTATCATTATGGAATTATTATGTTTTCTAACAGTCCGCTCGTCTGATCATCCGCTCACCTTTTTCTCCCTCGCCGTCAGCTGCTTTCTCACGCTCACAAGGCCGTCGCCCTGCTTCATCACTCCACGATCTCGCCCTGCTTCATTCCAGCGATCTCGGCTGCACCCTTCTTCAAAGCCCTCGCCAGGGTCACTGCTCTTGCCTGCTTCACTCTGGCATTTTCGGATCAGGTAGCTCCAAATTCTAGCTTCATGTGCTATCTCCTCTATATTGTATTACTATGCGCATGCTCTTATCTTTGTTGGTTATCTTCCTCGACGTTGCCTAGTTGCCCTCGTCAGCATTGACACAAATTATTGTTTGGCTCAACACTCTTCATCAACATCCAGATCCACTGAAGAACCTCCCTGGTGAATTTTAAACATCATTGACACAAATTGTTTTATTTACTATGGTATTTGTCCATTATTGCTTTCTCTCAGTTGTTAACGTTGAAAGCAGTTAGATAGATCAGCACTTGCGATAATTAAAAAAACCAATAGGTTTCATTTTGCATCGACTTTGCGAATCACTAATAGAAATGATATTTCACATCCCTGTTCAGAGCCTTGGCCTTGGCCTGTATATGTTTTGCTTCCAACTACCTTATTCCTTGTTAAACTGATTCAAATTGTTCATTGTTTATCTCATTCTCCTCAGTTTATTGAAGTCATCAAAAACTGCAACTTTGTTTTCTGGCGTATGTATCTGCATCTGGTAATACTTTCTTTTCTCAAACAATCACTAGTCTAGTAGCCCATCTGTCATCCTTGATGTCTTTTTTAGCAGAGAGAATACTACATCCTGTGCTTCTGTACCCTTCTAGATAAATTATCATACAATGTGCATCAGATCGACTTTTCTTTATGAATGAAGGCTACTGTCCCTCATGAATGAATGGTTTTTTTTTTCTTTTACAAAAGGTATTTATATCTATGCAGTGGTTTACACAGGCATCAATTCTATAATTGATCTGACCATCAGCGCGATCATACTGAAGTACAAGAAGAATTTTCTCCATGCAAATGCCATGTTCGCCTAGATTAATTGCCATGTTCCCCTAGAATTCTCTCTATGCATTATAATCAGGGGTTTTTAAAGCATTGTAATGTTAAAAGACAGGCTGTCATGACTTACAAATTTATGTTGTTTGATACTTAATTTATATTTGATGTATGTTATAAAGATACTTAAAAAACTTGTGGTATTTGATACTTTATTTATGTTTGGTGATATTCTAATGACTATGCAAACTTATGATTAATACTTGTGTTATTTAAACATGTTAATGTATACTTATTTTATTTGGATATTTCTGTTCAAAGATAGGACCTGTATTTTTATATATTTGTGTAATGTATATTTAACTACTAGTTGTGTTGTATATTTGTGTAAATGAGGTCCTTGTTATGTTAAAATTTATGTATTATTAAATTTTATATAGTTTTGTATCCCTAAAATTTTTATGTAACATAATGTATTATTTTGTATTATTATAATTTTTGTGTAATATATTATATAGCTTTCTGCAACAGCTATCTACAATATGGTTTTTCATCTAAAATCACTATCTTAGACAACACTTCTTATTTCAGTTGCAGCCAGATAGCACTTTCCATTTTAGCTCCACCTAACGGAGCCTTAGTCCCAAACCACTCTAGAATTCGGCGTGATCCCAAATATATCAAAGTTTGACATATTAGTTTTATCTAAATGCTTACCTTTTTTTTCAGTGCTTAATCTTTTAAGTGATTATTTTTTAAAAAAAAATTAGCATATCAAACACTTAGTTATTTAGGGCTTCTTAAGTGGTTATATTTAAATGTTTTCCCTTTTTTCACTTTGTTTTCAAAATAGCTTAAACAATTTGCTAAAACATTTTTTTTTCTCATTCATAATCCGTAGTAGATTGATACCAATTAGGGATGGCAAGAAAGCCCATCCCCGACCTGACATGACACGAAGTCAATGCGGACAACCTTAGTTGACTAGGTCTCTGGTTGGATTCAGGGAAAATCTGATAGGATAAAGCCGGGTCGAGGTCGGGAATGGGAATTCTGGTACCCGCCTCGAACCCGACCCTGAACTCGCCCCGATTATTAAAATGAGAAATTTACTTCTTTTAAATTATAACCTATTTACTAAATTTATAATAGTTTGATGCTTTATTAATTATTTTTAATATTACTTATGTGGAAATGATTGTGTAGTTTATGTAAACTATTTTTTATTTATATATTATGAATATGCAATAAGAATTAATTTTAAAATATTATTTATAATATATACTTATTTTTTAGGCCAGGGTCTGGTTTTCCTGCGGGGTCACAGGTGGGGTTGGGTTTTCTAAACCGGTGGAGTTCGGGGTCGTGGTTAAGGATGGGTTGGGGAAGTCAGGGTCGGGTTGGGGATGGCAAAACCCGACCCCGACACGCCCCGTTGCCATCCCTAATATCAACTGACTCTTGCAATGTCACCAATGTGTCATAAATTGTCGTACTAAGGTTAACTATTTTATAATTGTGCTAAATTATTATTATTATTATTTTATTTTTTTTGCCAAAGCAATTGCACTAAATTATATTGTACCATACTATCAATTTTATAAACTTTTTTGGTAAATAAGATTTTAATTATTATCAAAATTTAAAATAATAAATAAATATATTATTTTAAATTATTAAAAAATAATATTATATTTTTATTATTAAAATTTTAAATTATTTAAAATAATGATATTTAAAATTTTAATCAAAATTGAGTAAATTACCTTTTTAAACAATTAGTAAAAGCAAAAAAACCCAAGACAACTTTCTCAATTTCTATTTTTTTTTCTACTTCTAAATGCTAAAGCTACTTAAATATGGGGCAAACAAGCCCTTAATATTGTAAAAAAGATCCACGCCAACTCGCCAAGGGAGTATGCTACCTTGCTTGTGCCAACTTCCTAGAAGATGTGCCAAGGGGGTAGATCACTTCAAATTGCGCCAACAACAAGGTTGTGCCAAGGTAAAGTATGATGTCCCCTTCTCAATATGTCTAAGGGATGTCCAATTTTCTGAGAACATGTGGGTATTTAATACTCGGTCTTGATGGCTTGTGATTGGATTTGGTATATATTAAGCCTTGACAGCTTGTGAGTATTTGAACTTGATTTGTACTTGGCTTTGATGGCTTATGAGCATGTGAACTTGATATGTGTTCGGCCTTGATAGCTTGTAAGTACATGAATTTGATTTGTGCTCGGCTTTGATGGCTTATAAGCATTGTGTTCGACCTTGATGGCTTATAAGCATTTGAATTTATTTTGTGCTCAGCCTTGATGGCTTGTGAGTATTTGAACTTGATTTGTGCTCGGCCTTGATGGCTTGTGAGCCTTTAAACTTGATTTATAATCGGCCTCGACGGCTTATGAGCATTGGATTTAATATGTGCTCGGCCTTGATGGCTTGTGAGTATTTGAACTTGATTTGTGCTCGGCCTTAATGACTTATGAGCATTTGAATTTGATTTGTACTCGGCCTTGATGGCTTGTGAGTATTAGATTTGATTTATGCTCGGCCTCTATGACTTGTGAATATTGGATTTGATATATGCTCGGCCTTGATAGCTTATGAGCGTTTGGATTTGATTTGTGCTCAGCCTTGATGGCTTATGAGCATTTGAAATTAATTTATGAGATATCCGGCCTTAACGGCTTGTTGGATTATTTGCAAAATATTCGGCCTTAGCGACTTGGTGGATATTTGGATTTAGAAAATATTCGGCCTCACCCGTCCTCAAACGGCTTATTGGGTATTTAACTCTAGTGAAAATCCGCCCTCAAATGGCTTATTGGGTATTTAACTCTAGCGAATATCCGGCTTTGACGGCTTATTGGATATTTTAATTTGAAAAATACCTGTCCTCAACGGCTTATTCGGTATTTAATTTCGGAGAATATCCAGTCTTGATAGCCTATTGGATACTTTAATTTATAAAATACCTAGTCTCAACGGTTTATTGGGTATTTATTTCTGGAGAATATCCGGCCTTGACGGCCTATTGGATATTTTAATTTTAAAAAATACCTGGCCTCAACACCTTATTGGGTATTTAATTTGAGAAATATCCGACCTTGATGGCTTAGTAGAAATTTAATTTTATAAAATTTCCGGCTTTAGCAGCTTGTTGGATATTTAATTTTAGAAAATACCCAGCCTCCATGACTTATTGGGTATTTAATTTGAGAAATATCCAACCTTGACAGCTTGTGGATATTATAATTTTATGAAATATTCGGCCTTGACGACTTAGTGTATATTTTAATAAAACTTCAATCTTAACAAGCGTAACGTCATATTGAGGAGTTACGCCCCGACGATAAACGTCAAGATACACACCTCCCAAATAATACTTCGTTGCAGCATATTAGTAATATTATTATTGATAAATATTTTAATTTAAATATTCAATTGAGAATGTTTCAAAAATTTAGAGTTGATGCTTTGTTAAATGTGACGTTGAATTAAGTTCTACTCGTGAGAGAGATGACTAAACACCGACAACCGAGTAAATATTGTTATTATTATTTTTTATTCTATTTTTTCATTTTATCTATTTTTGTCAAAAAAAAATTTCTCTTTTTTCACGGGAATGAGTAACTTTACTCTTTCGTTGTATACTATCCCGCTTCTCAGCGAGATTGCGATGCTGCCGAGCTTCCATTGGAGGAAGTTCTGGCGAGGGGCGTCGATACAAAAAAAAAAGGTGATGGCTCCAGCGCTACTGTACTGCTCAGCGGTGATACTGAATTCTAAAAACTTAATATCGCCTCTCGTAGCAGTAATTATTTTTTTTAGCAATGTATGAAATGTATAATTTGATGTATTTGCTAGTGCATATTGTATCTTCAGCATTATTATCAAGTCAACTGAAATGTATAATTTGATGTATTTGCTAGTGCATCGTGTGCCACAATTCATGCCAATCACTTTCATACAGGTTGCTGATACCAACAAAACAAGTTTGAATGCATTTGCTAGTGCATCGTGTGGCTCAAGTCGGCTAGTGTAGTCTCTATTGATGCCAACGGTCTTCCATGAGAGTTCGAATCAGAGGTCAAGTCGGCTAAGAAGCAGGGACAGGGTGTTTACCTGTCACTATGGCCACGGGCCAGTCTTCCTACAATTTTTTCTCCAGCCAGTCTTCTTTCCCATTTCCCTGCCTGCCAATCTATAAGATGGAAGAAGCTGTGGCATCTCCACTGTGCCGTAGTTGTATGAACGATCCAATGGGTCAAACTATTCGTCTCGATATGCTGCTTTTTCTTTTCTGGATGAGTCTTGTGCTTTGCTCCGACCTAGTTACAGTTACAGGGAGATGCATAGACAAGGAACGGAAGGCACTCCTCAGCTTCAAAGCTGGCTTGTCAAACACCCAAGACTGGCTCTCTTGGAAGGGCGAGGACTGCTGCAAGTGGGAGGGAGTTGTATGCAGCCACACCACCAACCATGTCCAACGTCTCGATCTCCGCATAGCTTTTTATAATATATCAAACAAAAGCGAGGTAAACCCTTCACTGCTTGTTCTTGAGCATTTGACTTACTTGGATTTGAGTTACAATAACTTTGGCGGCGCTCCAATTCGGCCTTCATTGGGTCTCTGACTAAATTGGAATCCTTGGACTTGTCCTGGGCTGAATTCGGTGAAGGAATTCCCCACCAACTCGGCAACCTCTCCAACCTAATTCACTTGAGCTTAAGGGGGAACCATATTAGTGGAAAGATTCTAGAATCCTTAGGGAGCCTCTCAAAGTTGAGTCACATGGATCTTTCTTTTACTAGTATTAAAGGAGAAATCCCCCACCAGCTCGGCAACCTCTCCAACCTAATTCACTTGGACTTAGGTGGTAACCAAATTAGTGGAAAGATTCCAGAATCCTTGGGGAGCCTCTCAAAGTTGAGTCACATGGATCTTTATTATAATAGTATTGAAGGAGAAATCCCCCATCACCTCAGCGGCCTCTCCAACCTAATTCACTTGGACTTACGTGATAACAAAATTAGTGGAAAAATTCCAGAATCCTTGGGGAGCCTCTCAAAGTTGAGTTACATGGGTTTTTCTTTGAACATTATTGAAGGAGAGATACCCAAAAGCATAGGAAACTTGAGCTACTTGGAGGTCTTATTTGTACATGATAATATCATAGGGGGAGCATTACCAGGTGCCATCGGTAATCTATGCAATTTGACTACCTTGGATGCTTCCAACAACAACATTAGTGGAGAGCTCACGAATTTTGTTGAAAGTTTATCAAGATGTACAAGTGACATAAATCTTGCTTACCTTAATCTACACAACAATGAGATTGGTGGCCCTATACCTGATCAAATAGGAAAGCTTCAAAGGTTAAATACTCTCAATCTTGGCTCGAATTCTTTGAATGGCTCAATTCCTGCCGCCTTGGGTAATTTGTCTGGGTTAACAAGTTTGGATCTTTCCTCGAATTCTTTGAATGGCTCAATTCCTGCCGCCTTGGGTAACTTGTCTGGGTTAACAAGTTTGGATCTTTCCTCAAATTCTTTGAATGACTCAATTCCTGCCGCATTGGGTAAGTTGTCTGGGTTAACAAGTTTGAGTCTTTCTTCTAACTCTTTTGTGGGATCCCTGACTGAAGCAAACTTTGCCAATCTAACAAGTTTGCATATCTTGGATCTCTCCCACAACTCATTGATATTTAATGTCAGCCAAGATTGGTCTCCTCCATTTCAAGCCAGAATAATAAGAATGACCTCTTGCGCCTTGGGGCCAAAGCTTCCACCATTACTACGAAATCAATCTAATTTGAGCACATTAGACCTATCGGACAACAACATCTCAGATTCTTTTCCCAAGTTTCCCAAAATGCAAAGTAGTCCATACCTTATGTCATTTGATCTCCTCAATTTATCACACAACCAAATGCGAGGAAGTCTCCCAAGCTCAATCGAATATGATGTCGTGGACCTCTCTTACAATCAATTCACCGGGCCATTTCCTTCGGCATGGGCCATCAACATTATGTATTCAAGAAGTATGGACTTATCCAACAACAAATTGGATGGCAACATCTCATCCTCCTTTTGCAAAGCAAAGAGGTTAGAGATGCTTAACCTCGCCAACAATGGCTTCTCAGGGGCCCTCCCTAATTGTTGGGTCAATTCATCCAACCTACAGATAATAGACTTCTCAAACAACAAATTATCTGGAGAAATTCCCAACACATTTGGATGTTTAACTCAGCTCACATCACTGCACTTGAATAACAACCATCTCACTAGTATAATCCCTCAAACTCAAACCTAAAACTCATTGACTTAGGTGAGAATAAATTGGATGGTGTTATACCCACATGGATGTTAAAGAGTTTAACATCATTGCAAGTACTTCGCCTAAGATCCAATGAGTTTAACGGTGTCGTTCCAAGAGAACTGGGCCTCATGACTTCTCTCCAAGTACTTGACATAGCCCATAACCATCTCTCTGGCTCCTTGCCTTCCTCTATTGGAAACCTTAGCTCCATGATTATAATACATAATGTGAGTGAAGAAAACTCACAAAACTCACGCAGAAGTCGTGTTTGTGCTTATGGTTATTATCGATGTGTTACACCACATATTCCTTATTACACGGAAAACGTCATCATAAATGCAAAAGGCCAACAACTTTACTTCACTACTATACTCACCCTCGTGACAAGCATAGACCTATCTAACAACAATCTCTCTGGAGAGATTCCTGAAGAGTTGACTCGCCTTTATGGTCTTCACTTTCTCAACTTATCAAATAACTACTTCAGAGGAGGCATTCCAATCAGCATAAGTGAAATGGGGGAGTTGGAATCATTAGATCTGTCGTGGAACAACTTGTCAGGCACCATACCTTCATCTCTCTCTACATTATATTTTCTTAGTGAGTTAAATTTGTCTTACAATAATTTTGTTGGTAAAATACCTACAAGCTCTCAACTACAAACCTTCACAAGTGCATCTTACATCGGAAACACGAAGCTTTGTGGGTTGCCGCTTGATGCTTGTCCTAGTGACACATCCACCAAGGAGGGAAGAGAAGAAGAGGACGAGGGTGGAGATGGTGCATTTGATAATATCTTGTACTTTTTTGGGTTTGCACTGGGGTTTATAGTTGGCTTCTGGGGATTTGTAGGAGTTGTAATGAGCAAGAGAAGTTTAAGGATTAGATACATCATATTAATTGACAATATTCTTAGTAATTTGTGGCTGTAATATTAGCTAAAGGAATATCAAATAATCATGGTATGATAAGTTATATATGCAATGTAGCTAATATGTGGTCATGTTGACCATTATGAAGTGATAGTTTATATATGCAATGTAGCTAATAATGTGATCATGTTGACCATTTTGGAATGGCAGATCTTGTACCAAACTTGAGTCAAGTTGTCCAATCTGATCGATCTTAACTTAGTCATCTAATTAAAATAAATTAGTGTAAATATTTTATTTTAATAAGCCAACTTATATAAGGATGAAACTTCACATTCACCCTTACTCAATTGACTGATTGCGGAAAATATAACTCAAAGAAATCTCTATTAAATTGGATGGTCCTAGATTCTACAAGTTTAAAGTACTATATCATAAAACTACTCGCTCTATACTAATCAATTGGGCATCTCATTGGTTGATTGGGCAAGAAAGCTAATTTGTATGACTTAGATTAACCTCGTGATACATACATATTTGAAAATGAAATATGATTTCTTTTAAAACTTTAATCAATTATAACTTTGTGGTATACAATTTTTTTTAAAATAAACTTTATGTAACAATTATGATCGTAAGCCTCACGAAGAGAAGAAAAGGGAAGGGAGGGAAAAAGGTTAAAAATATTTGTATCATTTTTTATTATACATGGGTAAAATATATTTATGGCTTAAATATTTCTTTTATTTTTCATAAATTGAAATGCTTTCTTTTTTCCTTTTTCTTAAAATCAGATTCTTTCACTGATTGGATTTGGAACCTATGCTTATCAGACACGGCTCTTAATGAGTCTCAGTACCAAATGCAAGGAGGTCTGCAAAGCTCAGATGTGAATTTTTTTTTTCTTTGGAAATGGATCGATTTGAGCCAAACAACTCGAAAGGTCTATTACAAAATATGCACTCCAAGTTTTCACTCATATACCGTTCTTACAGTCACTAGCATGTAGTACAACAACAAATTGGATGGCAACATTCCATCCTCAATTTGTGAATCAATTAGCTTGAGTATGCTTACCCTTGCTAATAATGGCTTCTTGGTAACCCTCAATTTGTGAATCAATTAGCTCGATCTTTCTTACAACCATCTCTTTGGCTTCTTGCCTCCTTACATTGAAAACCTTATGATTAGAGTCCAATGTAGGAGAGCTCTTGTTGGATTAACTCCTCTTGTACCAATTCATTCTACATCAGCTCCTTCTAGATCAACATCTTCTTATTACAAAGATAATCTCATCATAAATGCAAAGGGCTAATAACTCAACTTTACTACTGTTGTACTCACGCTTGTGATAAGCATAGACCTATCCAATAATAATCTCTCCGGAGAGATTCCAAATGAGCTAATACACTTTCATGGTCTTTTCTTTCTCAATTTGTCAAATAATCATTATAGAGGAGGCATAGCGGCCTAATAACTTGTACATGTGCAAAACAATTTTTATTTAGATTAACTTATGGTAACAACCACATTTAACTTTTATTTAGGTAAACATATGGATGTCTTTATCAGTTGTTTGTTACAACTCCTCTATTATTACTGTTGTGTTATAATTATTTATTTTAACTTTTAAAAATTATAATTAAGTTAAAACATATTTATTTCTCTTAAACTATATAAATTATATATTAATATGATATAAAAATTAATAATATATATATGTTACATGTAAAGCTACAATTATTTTTCATGAAGTCATCAAGTAAAAAGTAATTTGATTATATCTATCTCTATTGAATTTATGGTACCATCATTTAACGACTTGTTTGCATCAATTTAAATATATATGGGCGATGGTCAAGATCATGACAATGATAATGATACACGAGAGTCCTCCACATATACATCTTATTTTTCTGAGATTACTGATTATAAACATATGATTTATGTTTTAAAATATAAAAATGCTTAAAATTATGTTTAAATATTTAAAAATTTGAGAAGTTAATATTTAAATCTACGAGTTTTCTTACAAAAAAAATAATAGTTCTCTTGCTAAAGCTTGACTTGGGCCGAACTCACAGCCAAAGCAATATCAACTTTGCTGAGTTATTATTCCAAATATATCAAATTATGGCATATTAACTTTACCCAAGCATTTCGCATTAAAAGAAGCTGGAATGCTTCAAAAATTCGTTGTCCCTCACCACCAACGACATCACCGGGGAGATACCAGAAACTATTGGCAATCTCACAAATATACAATCCTTGAACAAAATAAACTCTGTGTATCTCGTAACAAATCGAATTTCTGGAACAATACCTGATACCATTAGCAATCTAAGTGCACTAGTGTATTTGGGTCTATCGGGCAATCAAATTGCGGGGAAAATACCAGATTCAATGGGAAATCTCTACAACTTGGAAACCTTAATTTTAAATAGTAACAACATAGAGGAGGGAGCATTACCGGGTGGCGGAGGTAATCTATGCAATTTGACTTTCAAGGATGCTTCCGACAACAAAATTGAAGGAGAGCTTAATGATTTCATTGAAGGTTTATTGAGATGTACAGGCGACAAAAATCTTTATCCTGATCTGCTAAGATCATATGTGTTTTTTTGGAAATGGGCCGATTTGAGCCACAACAACAAATTGGATGGCAACATTCCACCCTCGATTTGTGTATCAATTAGCTAGAGTGTGCTTATCCTCGCTAATAATGGCTTCTCGGGACTGTTGAGTCAATTCATCCACATTAAAGATAATAGACATCTCAAACAATACATTGTCGGGGAAATTCCTTGTATATTTGGATCACTACACTTGAACAAAAACCATCTCTTAGGCACAATCCCTCAAACTCTTCAACAGTATAAAATTTTAATAGTTATTCATACCCACTTGGAATTCAAAGAGACTAATGTCACTACAGGTGCTTTGCCTAGGATTCAATGAGTTTAGTGGTGTCATCCTAATGGAATTGGGCCTAATGGCTTCTCTTCAAGTGCTCGACCTTTCTTACAACCATCTCCTTGGCTTCATGCCTCCTTATATTAGAAACCTTAGCTCCATGATTAGAGTCCAAAGTAGGAGAGCACTTCTTGGAATAGCTCCTCTTATACCAATTCATTCTACATCAGTTCCTTCTAGAACCACTTCTTCTTATTACAAAGAGAATCTCATCATAAATGCAAAGTGCCAACAACTCAATTTTACTATTATACCCACCCTTGTGAGAAGGGTAAACCTATCCAATAATAATCTCTCCAGAGAGATACTAAAAGAGCTAACATGCCTTCATGGTCTTTGCTTTCTCAATTTGTTAAATAATCATTCTAGATGAGGCATTCCAAGGAGCATCAATGAAAAGGGAGGAGCTTGAATCACTAGATCTGTCATTGAATCCGGCACAATATCTTCATCCACTGCATTACACTTTCTTAGCAAGTTGAATCTGCCATACAATACTCTTACCGAGAAAATACCGACAGACACTCAACTTTAAACTTTCACAAACACATCCGACATTGGCAACATTGAACTTTGTAGGATACCACTTGCCGCTTGCGCCATTAACACATCCACTAGTAAGAGGAGAGAAGAAGAGGATGGGGTGGTGACGGTGGATTTAATGGCATTTAGTAATTTTTTGGGTTTTGCACCCGAATTTGTTGTTGGCTCATTGGGATTTATAGGAGTGATGATGAGTAAAAAAAATTTAAGGATTAGATACATCAAATCAAATCGATGGTATTCATGGGTAATTGGTGAGTGGGTAATGTTAGTTGATAAAATAGCAAATAATCATGATATGATTGTGTATTAATATGCACATACACAAATGTGGCTAATACGTGGTTATGCAGACCATAGTTTATTAATATATTAGTCCAAGATGTATCATAGTGCATGATAAAAAGTGGTTTGTCAACTTTGTTGTGGTCTTTGACGTGATCCTCTTAAAATATTTGTTTTCTTAAATTACACTGTTGAGAATATATTTTCAATTTTTTTATGTCCTATATTTTATAGAATTAGTCCCAAACCACTCTAAAATTTGGCGTGATCCCAAATATATCAAAGTTTGACATATTAGTTTTATCTGAATGCTTACCTTTTTTACTGTTCAATCTTTTAAGTGATTATTTTTTAAAAAAATATTTAGCATATCAAACACTTAATTATTTAGAGATTCTTAAGTGGTTATATTTAAATGTTTTCTTTTTTTCACTTTGTTTTGAAAGTAGGTTAAATAGTTTGCTAAAATATTTTTTTCTCGTTTATAATTCGTAGCAGATTGATATCAACTGACTCCTGCAATGCCACTAGTGTCACGCCCTAGTCGGATCAACCCTAAACTAGCGCTTAACTGTTATCTTAGGGCCGTCCGGCGGAACACCAGATGCGTGAACTTCCTAGGGTTAGGTTTTCCCAAATCGAAAACCCTAACCCTAGCCGTTCAAAATCGATCCCCAAATCAAAAATCCGGAAAGAACCGAAACCCTAAATCGAAATACCTCTCGGTCAATCCTGATTTTGACCTAAACTCGCTTTGCTGACTTTGGATGACGTCAGCCCACCAAATCACCTCCGCACCGCGCTTGATTTGGTCGCCGACGTCAGACCGAAATCGAATGCGCCCACAAAATTAGTGGAAAGATTCAGAATCCTTGGGGAGCCTCTCAAAATTGAGTTACGTGTATCTTTCTCATAATAGGATTGAAGGAGAGATACCCAAAAGCATAGGAAACTTGAGCTACCTGGGTGATTTACTTATAAATGATAATATCATAAGAGGAGCATTACCGGGTGCCATCGGTAATCTATGCAATTTGACTTACATGGATGCTTCCAACAACAACATCAAAGGAGAGTTTGCTAATTTTGTTGAAAGTTTATCAAGATGTACAAGTGGCACAAATCTTTTTGACCTTGATCTACATAACAATAAGATTGGTGGCCCCATACCTGATCAAATACGAAAGCTTCAAAGGTTATACACTCTCAATCTTGCTTCAAATTCATTGAATGGCTCAATTCCTGCCGCCTTGGGTCAGTTGTCTGGGTTAAGAAGTTTGAATCTTTCTTCCAACTCTCTTGTGGGATCACTAACTGAAGCAAACTTTGCCAATCTAACAAGTTTGGATACCTTGGATCTCTCCCACAACTCATTGATATTTAATGTCAGCCAAGATTGGTCTCCTCCATTTCAAGCCACGGAGATAAGAATGGGCTCTTGCACCTTGGGGCCAAAGTTTCTTTCACTGCTGCAAAATCAGACTAATTTGAGCATTATAGATCTATCAGAAAACAACATCTCAGATTCTTTCCCTGATTGGTTTTGGAGCTTATGCTTATCAGACATGGTTCTCAATGTGTCCCACAACCAAATGCGAGGAAGTTTACCAAGCTCACTCGAGTGTTTTTGGACAGTAACAGTCGATTTGAGCCACAACAACTTTGAAGGTCTCATACCGAAGATGGACCCAATGCTTACATTCTTGGACCTCTCTTTCAATCAATTCACTGGGCCAATTCCACCAGCCTTGGCTGGCGGCGTGGACTACTTGAGGATTCTACTCTTGTCCGACAACAAATTAAATGGCAGTATCCCGTCCTCCATTTGTGAAGCGAATCATTTGCAAGTGCTCAATCTTGCCAACAATGGTTTCTCGGGAGCCCTCCCAGATTGCTGGGACAATTCATCCGTGTTGGAGATAATGGACATCTCAAATAATAAATTATCTGGGAAAATTCCTAGCACACTCGGGTCTCTTCTCAAGCTCAAATTACTGCACTTGAACAAAAACGATCTCTCTGGTACAGTTCCTCTAACTATGCAGCGATGCACAAACCTGGTAGCTCTTAACCTATGCGAGAATAAACTGGGTGGTGTCATGCCTGCTTGGATCTTGGATAGCTTGCCATTGTTGCAAGTGCTGTGCATAAGGGGCAACAAGTTTAGCGGGAGCATTCCAATGGATATAGGGCGAATGACTTCTCTGCAAGTGCTCGACCTTGCAGATAACTCTCTCTCTGGCTCCTTGCCTCCTTCTATTGGCACTCTTAGCTCCATGATTAAAGTACAAAGCGGGAGAAATAAAACTACTCTTGATGGACCAATATCTTCTTATTACAAGGAGAGTCTAGTCGTCAATGCTAAGGGTCAACAACTTAGCTTCACCACTGTAATCTCACTAGTGACAAGCATTGACCTCTCCAATAACAATTTCTCTGGGGAGATTCCGGAAGAGATAACACGCCTTCAAGGTCTTCGTTTTTTAAACTTGTCAAAAAATCATTTTAGAGGAAGCATTTCGGATAATATAAATGACATGGGGGAGTTGGAATCATTAGATCTTTCAGAGAACAATTTGTCAGGCAAAATACCTACGACCCTCTCTGATTTACATTTTCTTAGTGTGTTAAATTTATCATACAATCATTTTGTCGGGAAAATACCAGAGGGCACTCAACTTCAAACCTTTACAACTGCATCTTACATCGGCAACACTGAACTTTGCGGGCCACCTCTTGCCACTTGCGTTGGTGATGGACCCATTGATGAGGGAAGAGAAGAAGAGGTTGGGGGCCGAGATGATAGAAATGATAGCATCTGGTACTTTTTTGGGTTTGCACCGGGGTTTGTAATTGGTTTCTGGGGATTCATGGCGGTTATAATGACCAAGAAAAATATTATACAATGTATTAATTGATAGCATCCTTGGGAGTGTGGTAAGGAATAGCGAAAAATTATGCAATTATATTTATCAAAAAATGTTTGCTCACTGTAGGATCAAAAGAATGTTACATTAAAATATAATATGATCTTTATTAAATTTATTTTAAATTAATAAGACTTTTTATTTAATGGGTTCTGGCTTTCAATGAACGCAAGTGCTCATTATTAATTACCCATGAAATCAGGGAACCTTTGATTAAGAGATCTATATTATAGAAGAAATACAAGACAGGGCAATTTTATTCATAATCATGATGAAAATAAATAATTTTGCATGATACATAAATGATGAATGCAAAGAGTCTTTATCAATTTGGATAGCTTTGCGCTTGTCAAATGTTTAGCTTGTCAAATGTTTAGCCTTGTGACAGTTTATTAGACATTTGGACTTTGGATAATATCCGACTTTGGCAGCACAACATCATATTGAGAAGCTAGGCCCCGATGATAAGCATCGACGTATGCACCTCCCAAATAATATTCTATCGTAATGTCTTAAGGCATTGGATATTTAGATTTGGAATATTATCTCGCCTTGCGGCTTGTTGGATGTTTTTGATTTGGAAACTTACCTGGCCTTGCAGCGTATTGGATAATTTTGTTTGAAAAATTACCCAACCTTACAGCATGTTGGATAATTTAGATTTGAAAATATCCAGTCTTGCGACTTGTTGGATATTTAAATTTGAGAAAATCACTCGGCCTTGCGGCTTGTTGGATAATTGAATTTGAGGAAATTATCCGGTCTCACGACTTGTTGGATAATTAAATTTGAGAAAAATTATCCGATCTCACGACTTGTTTGATAATTTGAATTTGGAGTAAATTATCTAGCCTTGCGGCTTATTGGATAATTTAGAAAAATATCTGGTCTTGCGACTTATTGAATATTTAAAGTTGAATTTGAAAATATTCGGTCTTGCGACTTATTGAATATTTAAATTTAAATTTAAAAATATCCGGTCTTGTGACTTGTTGGATATTTAAAGTTGAATTTGAAAATATCCGGTCTTGTGACTTATTGGATATTTAAATTTAAAGAAAATTATCCGGCCTTGCGGCTTGTTAGATAATTTGAATTTGAAAAATTCTTTTAGCCTTCATGAACGTAATGTCATATTGAGGAGTTATGCCCCGATAGTAAACATCGACGTATGCACCTCCCAAATAATACTTCGTCACGATACGTCACGACTTTCAGTATTAGTTTTTTATTTTATTTAAATATTTATGTGGACCTGTCTTTTGGGGTCAAACATGCTGTCAGTTAAATTTGTGATCGAAATGACTGGACCGACAATGGTGATGTATAAACATTGGCTTTATTCATTTATTTATTATTGTCATGATTAATTATTTTCGTGTATTTTTTGTCAAAGAGTAAAGTTACTCTTCACTCAGCAAGGGGTTCGTGTTCAGTTCTGCTACCTTAGGCGATGGGGCCATTGAGCTGTTTCTCTGAACTCCTTGAAGGAGGAGAGACCGAGCGTGAGCTTTGATGAGAGCTACCATGAGTCATCAAACTAGGGATGCGGCTAGCGGCGGCAATCTTCTCCTTGCCATTCTCTTTTGTTCTATGCAACCAAGTATTTAGGGCTGCGGAAAGTGGAGCTGCTTCAATCAAGGTGTCAGTCAGCGACCTTTTTTGGGCGGCACCAGAAGAAATTGTTGGAGTTTGAAAACCCAAAAGTCCCTTAGTCCCACATTGGGGGAGTTGGAAGGGATACTTTGGTTTAAAGGAAGTTGACTTTTCTCTAGCCCATTGAGGTTTTTAAGAGGCATCAATTATCTAAACCAAGTTGATCTAAAACACACACGCACGCGCCCCCCTTCTCTATATAATAGAAGGCTGGGCGACATGAGCAGACACACAGACGCTCTCTCCTTAGTTTTCTCGCTCTCTTGGTGCACGCGCCTCATAATACCTTAGCTTTCGTGTCGTTGGTCCTACGCCGAGGTTCGGCCCGCGGCCGCCACGCTTCTGCGTGCCAGGTTCGCTCGCATTCGCTGGCACACTGCTGTGCGCCAAGGTTTCTGCTCACTCGCTCTCGCACTAAAGCGAATGGACATGCCCACGGCCTGGTCGTCAAGCGGACTACTGCGTGAGTCCGCTCCATCCTATCGCACAGGGGAGCGAGCTCTCTATAGGAGCTCTGGCACCAACGAAGCCATCCCACCATGGAGGATGCTCGTTTGTAGTTGAGCTACCGTGTCTATGACCAAACAGGTGGAGGAACAGGTGGAGGATCCTCTGACACATATGATCCATCCCTCTAGACGAGGTTCTCGATCCCATATCGTGAACATGAATAAGCATGCATAAGAAATCCACATGCTAAATATATATATGTATATGAAGGGATCCTACATGTTCACTCGGTCAATGCCAAGGGCGAGATGTCGATCGTAGAAATACAGTCCAGAGTACAAAATAAAAGTGATCAAATCCTGGGTGCCTCACAAAAATAAATAATATAATAATTATAAATATATAAGTATAATATAATAAAAATTAGAGTTAGAAGGGGCAAACGGCACATTAAGAGGGGGCAAATAACATAATATTATATATATATATATATATATATAATATTTTAAACATATGTTTATAAATAGAAAAGTTTTAATTCGGTGGGGGCATTTGCCCACACTGTGCTGAACGTGGCTCCGCCACTGTTTGCACCAGCGAGGGAAGAGAAGAAGAGGATGGGTGAAGATGGTAGCTTCGATAGCATATGGCACTTGCTTGGATTTGCACTAGGGTTTGTGGTTGGCTTATGGGGATTCATAGGGGCAGTGATGAGTAAGAAAAGTTTAAGGATTAAATACATTATGTTAATTGATAGCATGGTTAGGTGAAGGAATAGCGAATAATTAATCATGGTATGATAGTGTATAAATCTGTGCTTGTATTCAAATTTAGCTAATATGTGGTTGTGTAGACTTTTATGTACTTAAACAAAAATTACCCTGTCTTGCTCTTATAATTATGGCTTGAGCTGGTGAGACAAAATCATATGTGCTCATCCTATTTAGATAGAGTCTCCCCATGAGCATATAGCCTTTTTTATATACATTTTATTATATCAAATAATGTCCAACATATGAGCCTGTATCGCAACTATATATCAGTTCTGCACAACACGAAGTGTTATTCTAAAAGCAAGGTAGATAAGGATAATCTTTATTGATTAGATAGCATTGTTTATAAAGCCAACTAGTAGGTAGCTACTTGGGGTGCTTCTTCTCAATTGGAGCCCCCTCTTAGACAACGTATTTTACAATCATATTGGAAAATGGATTCACTTTAGTTGACTAGAAAGGAATGAAGTCAATGGCACGGTAGTAAAAGCATGCCTTTGTGCCCTTCTGTGACACGCATAAGCCCACTTTGTTGTGGAATTGAAAGTGCGGAGTGGAAAATTTCACCTTTGAAAAGTTAACGTCCAAAATATTACCCGTCATTGTCAGACCCAATCTGGAGATGGAAGCAGCCCTTGTCCTTAAGGGGCGAGGAATTTCTTGATCAGACCCAAATCCAATCTGAAACTAAACCATTAGCTATTTTGTATCCAACAGCCGTTAAACAAGCTTCCCGGACCCGGAGAATGCTAAGCAAGACAGGCTGAAAGCCTGACAGACCAGATGGGATCCGAATGTAAATATCGCTCATGGATCCATTTGACCCAAAGTGAATTTTTGTCAATCACCAGATTCAAAAAACTGCGCAAGAGAAAAGCTGTGTTGAGTTTATCAATATCGCGCAGTCCAATACCACCCTTATTTGTGGGCTTGGTGACATTAATCCAAGCGACTTTAGCGATGCCATCCTTTTGACCCGCCGACCAGAGAAATTTTGCCAACATCGAATTTAAGGTTGTGACTACGCCGGTAGGCAGCCTAAGCGCACTACACCAAAAATTTATATTGCCGCAGCATATGGACTTGATTAATTCGACACGCCCAGCATAGGAGAGTCTCGTAGACCTCCATGTTGAGAAGTATTTTGCTAGCTTTTCTAGGAGAGGCATACAATCATTTTTTTCGAATTTGCCTACTAGTAATGGGAATTCCTAGGTAGCAGAAGGGTATTGAGAAATTTACTTCTTTTAAATTATAACCTAGTTACTAAATTTATAATAGTTTGATACTTTATTAATTATTTTTAATATTACTTATGTGAAAATGATTGTGTTTATGTAAAATATTTTTTATTTATATATTATGAATATGCAATAAAAATTAATTTTAAAATATTATTTATAATATATACTTATTTTTTAGGCCAGGGTCGGGTTTTCCTACGGGGTCACAAGTGGGGTTGGGTTTTCTAAAGCGGTGGAGTTCAGGGTCGTGGTTAAGGATGGGTTGGGGAAGTCAGGGTCGGGTTGGGGATGACAAAACTCGACCCGACACGCCCTGTTGCCATCCCTAATATCAACTAACTCTTGCAATGTCACCAATGTGTTATAAATTGTCGAACTAAGGTTAACTATTTTATAATTGTGCTAAATTATTATTATTATTATTTTATTTTTTTTGCCAAGGCAATTGTGCTAAATTATATTGTACCATACTATCAATTTTATAAACTTTTTTGGTAAATAAGATTTTAATTATTATCAAAATTTAAAATAATAAATAAATATATTATTTTAAATTATTAAAAAATAATATTATATTTTTATTATTAAAATTTTAAATTATTTAAAATAATGATATTTAAAATTTTAATCAAAATTGAGTAAATTTAAAAGTTTTATAACTGTAAAAATTTTACGGCGGCCATGAAAATTCAATTCAAGTCACGAAAATTTAGATTAACTCAATCATGTCTAGAACAACTTTTATTTAGATTAACCTACGGTAACAACCACATATAACTTTTTTTTAGGTTAACCTATGGATGTCTTTATCCATTGTTTGATACAGCTTCTCTATTGTTACTGTTGTGCTATAGCTATTTATTTTAAGTTTTAAAAATTATAATTAAGTTTAAAAAATATTTATTTTTCTTAAACTATATAAATTATATATAAATATAATATAGAAATTGATGCCAACGGTCTTCCATGGAGAAATTTTCTAAGCGCATGTGTGCGCTTAAAAGTGGAAAAACGGGTGGCTTAAGTTTTATATTAAAAAATATTTTTTTTAAAACTTTTTTTATAGAAATACTCTATTCTTTATAATCTATCCAATGGTATTAAATTTAGGGTATTTTAGATTATATACATGTATGAAATATCCTATGCAAAATTGCATATAAGACAAAAAAATATTTTATATATAAATTTGTATAGAGTTTGTATAGGATATTTCATACATATATATAATCTAAAATACCCTAAATTTCATACCATTGGATAGATTATAAAGAATAGAATATTTCTAAAAAAAAATTTAAAAAAAATATTTTTTTAATATAAAACTTAAGCTACCTATTTTTTCACTTTTAAGCGCACACACGCGCTTAGAAAATTTATCCGTCTTCCATGAGAGTTCGAATCAGGGTCAAGTCGGCTAAGAAGCAGGAACAGGGTGTTTACCTGTCACTATGGGCATGGGCCAGTCTTCCAACAATTTTTTCTCCAGCCAGTCTTCTTTCCCATTTCCCTGCCTGCCAATCTATAAGATGGAAGAAGCTGTGGCATCTCCACTGTGCCGTAGTTGTATGAACGATCCAATGGGTCAAACTATTCGTCTCGATATGTGCTTTGCTCCGACCTAGTTACAGTTACAGGGAGATGCATAGACAAGGAACGGAAGGCTCTCCTCAGCTTCAAAGCTGGCTTGTCAAACAGCCAAGGCTGGCTCTCTTGGAAGGGCGAGGAGTGCTGCAATTGGGAGGGAGTTGTATGCAGCAACACCACCAACCACGTCCAACGTCTCGATCTCCACTACCCTTTTTATACTACACCAAACAAAAGCGAGGTAAACCCTTCACTGCTTGTTCTTGAGCATTTGACTTACTTGGATTTGAGTTACAATAACTTTGGAGGCGCTCCAATTCCGGCCTTCATTGGGTCTCTGACTAAATTGGAATCCTTGGACTTGTCCTCGGCTGAATTCGGTGAAGGAATTCCCCACCAGCTCGGTAACCTCTCCAAGCTAATTCACTTGGACTTAAGTGGTAACCAATTTAGTGGAAAGATTCCTGAATCCTTGGGGAGCCTCTCAAAGTTGAGTTACATGGATTTTTCTTTTAACCGTATTGAAGGAGAGATACCCAAAAGCATAGGAAACTTGAGCTACTTGGGGGCCTTATTTCTAAATGATAATATCATGGAGGGAGCATTACCAGGTGCCATCGGTAATCTATGCAATTTGACTACCTTGGATGCTTCCAACAACAACATTAATGGAGAGCTCACGAATTTTGTTGAAAGTTTATCAAGATGTACAAGTGACATAAATATTGCTTACCTTAATCTACACAACAATGAGATTGGTGGCCCTATACCCGATCAAATAGGAAACCTTCAAAGGTTAAAAACTCTCAATCTTGGGTTGAATTCTTTGAATGGCTCAATTCCTACCGCCTTGGGTAATTTGTCTGGGTTAACAAGTTTGGCTCTTTCTTCCAACTCTCTTGTGGGATCACTAACTGAAGCAAACTTTGCCAATCTAACAAGTTTGGATATCTTGGATCTCTCCCATAACTCATTGATATTTAATGTCAGCCAAGATTGGTCTCCCCCATTTCAAGCCAGTGAGATAAGAATGACCTCTTGCACCTTGGGGCCAAAGTTTCCGCCATTATTACGGAACCAAACTAATTTGGGTACATTAGACCTATCAGATAACAACATCTCAGATTCTTTTCCCAAAATGCAAAGTAGTCCATACCTTATGTCATTTGATCTCCTCAATTTATCACACAACCAAATGCGAGGAAGTCTCCCAAGCTCAATCGAATATGATGTCGTGGACCTCTCTTACAATCAATTCACCGGGCCATTTCCTTCGGCATGGGCCATCAACATTATGTATTCAAGAAGTATGGACTTATCCAACAACAAATTGGATGGCAACATCTCATCCTCCTTTTGCAACGCAAAGAGTTTACATATGCTTATCCTCGCCAACAATGGCTTCTCAGGGGCCCTCCCTAATTGTTGGGTCAATTCATCCAACCTACAGATAATAGACATCTCAAACAACAAATTATCTGGAGAAATTCCCAACACATTTGGATGTTTAACTCAGCTCACATCACTGCACTTGAATAACAACCATCTCACTGGTATAATCCCTCAAAGTCTTCAGCATTGTGCAAACCTAGAACTCATTGACTTAGGTGAGAATAAATTGGATGGTGTTATACCCACATGGATGTTAAAGAGTTTAACATCATTGCAAGTACTTCGCCTAAGATCCAATGAGTTTAACGGTGTCGTTCCAAGAGAACTGGGCCTCATGACTTCTCTCCAAGTGCTTGACATAGCCTATAACCATCTCTCTGGCTCCTTGCCTTCCTCTATTGGAAACCTTAGCTCCATGATTATAATACATAATGTGAGTGAAGAAAACTCACGCACAAGTCTTGTTTGTGATTATGGTTTATATGGATGTGTTACACGACATATTCCTTATTACACGAAAAATGTCATCATAAATGCAAAAAGCCAACAGCTGAACTTCACTACTACACTCGCCCTTGTGACAAGCATAGACCTATCCAACAACAATCTCTCTGAAGAAATCCCTGAAGAGTTGACTCACCTTCATGGTCTTCACTTTCTCAATTTGTCAAATAATTGCTTTAGAGGAGGCATTCCAATCAGCATAAGCGAAATGGGGGAGTTGGAATCATTAGATCTGTCGTGGAACAACTTGTCAGGCACCATACCTTCATCTCTCTCTACATTACATTTTCTTAGTGAGTTAAATTTGTCTTACAATAATTTTGTTGGTAAAATACCTACAAGCTCTCAACTACAAACCTTCACAAGTGCATCTTACATCGGAAACACCAAGCTTTGTGGGTTGCCGCTTGATGCTTGTCCTAGTGACACATCCACCAAGGAGGGAAGAGAAGAAGAGGACGAGGGTGGAGATGGTGCATTTGATAATATCTTGTACTTTTTTGGGTTTGCACTGGGGTTTATAGTTGGCTTCTGGGGATTTGTAGGAGTTGTAATGAGCAAGAGAAGTTTAAGGATTAGATACATCATATTAATTGACAATATTCTTAGTAATTTGTGGCTGTAATATTAGCTAAAGGAATATCAAATAATCATGGTATGATAAGTTATATATGCAATGTAGCTAATATGTGGTCATGTTGACCATTATGAAGTGATAGTTTATATATGCAATGTAGCTAATAATGTGATCATGTTGACCATTTTGGAATGGCAGATCTTGTACCAAACTTGAGTCAAGTTGTCCAATCTGATCGATCTTAACCTAGTCATCTAATTAAAATAAATTAGTGTAAATATTTTATTTTAATAAGCCAACTTATATAAGGATGAACATTCACATTCACCCTTACTCAATTGACTGATTGCGGAAAATATAACTCAAAGAAATCTCTATTAAATTGGATGGTCCTAGATTCTACAAGTTTAAAGTACTATATCATAAAACTACTCGCTCTATTCTAATCAATTGGGCATCTCATTGGTTGATTGGGCAAGAAAGCTAATTTGTATGACTTTGATTAACCTCGTGATACATACATATTTGAAAATGAAATATGATTTCTTTTAAAACTTTAATCAATTATAACTTTGTGGTATACAATTTTTTTTAAAATAAACTTTATGTAACAATTATGATGGTAAGCCTCACGAAGAGAAGAAAAGGGAAGGGAGGGAAAAAGGTTAAAAATATTTGTATCATTTTTTATTATACATGGGTAAAATATATTTATGGCTTAAATATTTCTTTTATTTTTCATAAATTGAAATGCTTTCTTTTTTCCTTTTTCTTAAAATCAGATTCTTTCACTGATTGGATTTGGAACCTATGCTTATCAGACACGGCTCTTAATGAGTCTCAGTACCAAATGCAAGGAGGTCTGCAAAGCTCAGATGTGAATTTTTTTTTCTTGGAAATGGGTCGATTTGAGCCAAACAACTCGAAAGGTCTATTACAAAATATGCACTCCAAGTTTTCACTCATATACCGTTCTTACAGTCACTAGCATGTAGTCCAACAACAAATTGGATGGCAACATTCCATCCTCTGGCGTTGGCCACTAGCATGTAGTCCACATACAATCTTTCTCTTGTCCAACAACAAATTGGATGGCAACATTCCATCCTCAATTTGTGAATCAATTAGCTTGAGTATGCTTATCCTTGCTAATAATGGCTTCTTGGTAACCCTCCCTAAGGGTCTATTTCCTTGGGAGAAAAATTAGAGGGAAATGAAAGAAAAATAAGTTTTTCGTTATTTCCTTGGGCAGAAGAAAAAATTTGAGTGAAAAAGTGAATGAAAAATTTTATAACTTTTTCTCCAAAACTTTTCCGCCCGAATCGGATGGAAAAGTTGGATAAAACACAACGTCACTTTGCCTGACCTTCAAAATTAATTTTCCTTTTTCTTTTCTTTCCTTCTAAGAAAACAAGATATGGATTTTTTTTTCTTTTTCTAGAGTTTTCTTTCCTTGTAGTTTTTCATTCTTTATAGTTTTCCTTCCCTCTAAGGGAACAAAAGGTAAGTGTTGGGTCAATTCATCCGCACTAAAGATAATAGACATCTCAAACAATACATTATCTAGGGAAATTTCTATTGCATTTGGATATTTGACTCAGCTCATATCACTGCACTTGAACAAAAATTATCTCTTTAAGGACAATCCCTCCAACTCTTCAACAGTGTAAAATTTTAGTAGTTATTAATCTGAGTGAAAATAAATTGGATAGTATCATACCCACTTGGTTTTCAAAGAGACTAATGTCACTACAGGTGCTTTGCCTAAGATTCAATGAGTTTAGTGGTGTCATCCCAATGGAATTTGGCTTAGTGGCTTCTTTTCTCTTCAAGTGCTCAATCTTTCTTATAACCATCTCTTTGGCTTTTTGCCTCCTTACATCGGAAACCTTATGATTAGAGTCCAATGTAGGAGAGCACTTGTTGGATTAACTCCTCTTGTACCAATTCATTCTACATCAGCTCTTTCTAGATCAACATCATCTTATTACAAAGAGAATCTCATCATAAATGCAAAAGGCTAATAACTCAACTTTACTACTGTACTCACGCCTGTGATAAGCATAGACCTATCCAAGAATAATCTCTCCGGAGAGATTCCAAATGAGCTAACACACTTTCATGGTCTTTTCTTTCTCAATTTGTCAAATAATCATTATAGAGGAGGCATAGCAGCCTAATAACTTGTACATGTGCAGAATAATTTTTATTTAGATTAACCTATGGTAACAACCACATTTAACTTTTATTTAGGTAAACCTATGGATGCCTTTATCAGTTGTTTGATACAACTCCTCTATTTGTTACTGTTGTGTTATAAATATTTATTTTGAGTTTTAAAAATAATAATTAAGTTAAAAAATATTTATTTCTCTTAAACTATATAAATTATATATTAATATGATATAAAAATTAATAATATATATATGTTACATGCAAAGCTACAATTATTTTTCATGAAGTCATCAAGTAAAAAGTAATTTGATTATAACTATCTCTATTGAATTTACAGCACCATAATTTAACAATTTGTTTGCATCAATTTAAATATATTTCTTTTGAGGGCAATGGTCAAGATCATGACAATGATAATGATACACGAGAGTCCTCCACATATACATCTTATTTTTCTGAGATTACTGATTATACACATGTTTTATGTTTTAAAATATAAAAATGCTTAAAATTATGTTTAAATATTTAAAATTTTGAGAAGTTAATATCTAGATCTTTATTTTTATGATAACAGTTTGATTTGATAAGACAAGCTATGAGTTTTCTTACAAAAAATAATAGTTCTCTTACTAAAAGTTTGACTTGGACCGAACTCACAGCTTGACCATGAAAAAACAAGAACCAGCTATACGCCAACAAAATGGTTCAACCCAGATTGAATAGAATCTGATCAAATTAAAATATTGTTGCATTAAAACTTGTAATCGATTTTGATCCAAAACAACAAAACAAGGGTTGGATTAATTTTTTTTCTCATCCAATTCAAGTCTAATATATATTTTAAAATGAAATAATAATGTTTATACATAACAAAGAATGCAAAAAATTTTAAAACTTCGAAATTAAAAGTGAATATTTAAGCGTTTAATTTATTACTTATTATTTTCAATTGCCATATAATAGAAGTAAGATTTCCAAAGTGCCTAATTTTTTAAGTACTTAATTTTCCGAGTGCTTCTAAAATCTTCTTTCATTAGTTGTATTTCACATGAGTTTATTTCATTATTTAATACCGATGCTTTATATCATATCATTATCAAGCCAACTGAAATGCATAATTTGATCATTTGCTGGTGCATCGTGTAGCTCACTTCACCCCAATACGTGGGTCAAAAGTGTTATATTGAAAATATAATATAATTATTTTTAAATTCATCTTAAATTAATAAGACTTTTTGTTTAATGGGTTCTAGCTTTCAATAAGCATAAGCAGTTATTGTTAATTACCCCTGAAGCCAGGGCACCTTTGATTAAGAGATCTAAACTATATGGATGAAAAATCAATAAACATGATTAGAGGATAAAATATTTCATAAATATCATGTCAATGAAGCCAAGACACCTTTGATTAAGAGATCTAAACTATATGGATGAAAAATCAATGAACATGATTAGAGGATAAAATATTTTATAAATATCATGTCAATGCATGGTTTACAAACAGCCTTCAAATGACCAAGAAGCTTCTTGTCATGGTTTACAAACAACCTTCATGATTAGAGGATAAAATTTTTCAATGAAACGCCTATAAAAACCTGCATGGCCTAAGAAGCTTCTTATTCCTCTGATGGAGTTTGGAGGTGGCATTTTCTCTATCACACTGATTTTTGCTTTATCGACTTCGATACCGCGCTCCGATATCAAATGACCAAGAACGATCCCTTCCTTTACCATAAAGTGACATTTCTTCCAATTTAACACCAGGCTCGTCTCTTCGCAACGCTGCAAAACACGGGTCAAATTAGATAGACAAGAGTCAAAACTGAACCCATATACCGAAAAGTCGTCCATGATGTTTTCAATGAAACCGGAGAAGATGGTCGTTATGCATCGCTGGAACGTAGCTGGTGCATTACATAAGCCAAACGGCATACGACGATAAGCGAAAGTACCGAAGGGACATGTGAATGTGGTCTTCTCTTGGTCGTCTGGATGTATCGGTATTTGGAAAAATGCTGAGTATCCATCCAAGAAACAAAAATAAGAGTTAGTGGCTAATCTTTCAAGCATTTGATCAATAAAGGAAAGAGGAAAATGGTTCTTGCGAGTGGCCTTATTCAATTTTCGATAATCGATACACATGCGCTACCCGGTAATGGTTCTTTGCGGTATTAATTCGTTTGCTTCGTTCTTCACTACCGTTACTCCTCCCTTTTTTAGTACCACATGTACCGGACTTACCCATTGGCTATCCGAAATGGGGTAGATGACCCCAGCATCTAATAGCTTCAAAATTTCTTTCTTAACCACCTCTTTCAAATTCGGATTCAAACGTCTCTGGTATTCGATAGATGGTTTGTTGTCCTCTTCAAGGTGTATCCTATGCATGCATAAAGAAGGGTTAATACCTTTTATATCATCTAAAGTGTACCCAATTACCTTCTTATATTGTCGAAGCTTATCTAGGAGAAGATTCGTTTGTTCTGAATCAAGATGATTTGCTATAATGACAGGATAAGTAGAATTATCACCCAAAAATTCATATCTGAGGTTGCTCGGTAAGGATTTGAGCTCTAAGTTAAGTTGCTTACAGACCTCAGGTTTCGGTGTAGATGGTTCCTCAAGCCTTTCTTCTTCTGACTCAATGGTTGTGCTCTAGTCGAGAATGTCAGCATAGGCACGGAATGGGCAGTTTGTAGGGTGGTGGAGGCACATAAACAGGTTCTGTTTCCTTCGTTTGTGGTTCACTCTCGACAGGTTCATTTGGTTCTTCAGATTCAGGGGTTCTGGTCTCATTCTCACAATGGTCATCCTTGGGCATTTCTGGTTCCTCAAGTTGCTTGCCATTACGTGCGGTAATGACATTACAATGCTCTTTAGGGTTCGTCTCGGGCTGTCCAGACAATCTGTCCGGCAGTCTAGTAGATGTACTAGCCTGTTGGGCTATTTGGTTTTCTATTATCTTCTGGTTTGTGGTTAAGTTTTTAATTGCCTCTAACATGCAGTCCATTGCTTTTGTTTGTGCTGACACGAAGCTGTCAAACGCGATTCAAAAGTTTGTTCCTGTGGTATTGCGTTGGTGCTTAGTTGTGGTGGTTGGTCAAATTGTTTAGGCTGATACCCGGTATTGGATGAATGAAATCCAGGGGGCTGCCTAAAGTTTGATGGTTGAGCTGCATTGTTGTTTCTATAGGAAAAATTGGGATGATTCTTCCAACCGGGGTTGTAGGTGTTAGAATACGGGTTGTTTTGGATCCTCGAGTTAAAGTTCCCTACAGCATTTACCAAAGCAGGTGGGGTGTCTTGTGATACCATATTTCCTAACTGACAGGTGTCAGAAAAATGACCTTCTACTCCACAAATTTCACACATAGCAGAATTAGAAACATTATGACGCATGTTCATAGAGTCAAGCTTATAAGATAACGAATCCACTTTTGCAGCAAGAGAACTAAGAGCGTCAAGTTCATACTTACCGGCTTGTCGAGATGAAGTACCTCTTTCGCTCGACCATTGGTAATGGTTGAGCGCCATTTCTTCAATTAAATTGTAGGCTTCATCGACAGCTTTGTTCATGAGAGCTCCTTCAGCGGTTGCATCAACGGTAAGACGAGTGTTATAAAGCAATCCGTTATAAAATGTATGTACTAGTACCCATTTCTCGAGGCCATGGTGAGGACACATCCGCTGCAATTCCTTGAAGTGATCTCACGCCTCGTATAATGATTCGCCTTCTTTTTGAGAGAAATTGGTAATCTGGTTCCTTAATTGCACGGTTTTGCTCGAAGGAAAGTATTTTGCAAGGAAGGCATGTGAGAGTTGTTCCCATGTGGTAATGAATGTAACCAAGCTCGCGCCCTGTCTCTAAGTGAAAAAGGAAAAAAGTCATAGCCGCAGAGCGTCAGTGGTTACACCGTTCATTTTAAGAGTGTCACAGTATTCAAGAAAAATAGATAAATGTATGTTTGGATCTTCAGTCAGTGATCCACCGAATTGGTTTTGTTGTAACATTGACAGAAGTGACGGTTTTATCTCGAAATTATTCGCTTCTATTGGCGGACGTGCAATGCTAGAATGCAGTTCTTGAACATTTGGTGAAGCGAAGTCTCGGAGTGAGTTGTTACCGTCCATGATTGATGTTTGCGAATTCTCCTTCAGTTGATATTTCTGAAAATTTCTGCGACGCCGGAACGTTCTTTCAATTTCCGAATCAAATGGTATTGCAGGTTCCGGTCGCGGAGATCTACGCATAAACTAAAATTCTAACAAGTAGATGTTTCGTTAAATCAAGAAAAGTGTAAAATGAAATAAAAGAAAATATATTCACAAATTAAAAATGTCTAGTCTAATAACTTCTTAATCTAGTCAATATAGCCAAAATCAGTCCCCGGCAACGGCGCCAAAAACTTGATAGCACCCACCGGTATAGGTAGGCGTTACCCGCAAGTGCACGGGCCTATCGAAGTAATAAAATATCGATCCCACAGGGACTGGTAAGTACCGACAGATCTCGAATTTGCTAGCTAGACGATGCGAAATTAATGAAGTCGAAATGTTAACTAATTAAATACCCAAAAAATGTAATTGGAGGAATTGCACGAGAGAGTCTTAATAGTATGAAATATCAGGATGTGGGTTCACCGCCTTGACTTCTTACAGCTAAATAGTCCAGACTCTAATGCCTTTATCTTGTCTAGTTCAAGGAACTCAGCTTCCGTGTCACTTAGGTAGTTGCTCCCTCCGATAGCTGGTTTGCTTCCACAATCACGGCTATAGGTCAAACCTATTATGTTAGGGCGCTTGGTCGGAAACGCTTCTCCCTAACACGCCTAAGCTCCTAGTACTTCCAAGATGGGTACAGGATGACAAAAGGGGTCCTCCCCAAGAATTCCTAGCTTACAAACCTCCCCCGCGTAACTTCTGGCTCAAGCGCTCCCTCTCGGGCTGCGCAGGCATAGCGTTCCTAAATTATCTAACGCACTGGCGCGCAAGAAGTTTGTCAAGTGCGTCTAAGGTCCAGGAGCTAACACAAGGAGAGTGCAGTTCGTCAAGTGGATTCTCCCCAAGAATTCCTGCCTTACAAATCCCACACGAGGAATTACAGGCTCAAACGCTCCCTTTCGGGTAGCGTAGGCAAAGAGTTCAAACAGATTTGATAAACCCCCCGATCAAATGCTTCCGACACGCGGTCGGACTTGTGGTCTCCCCCACGTCTCTAAAACCCTAACTACCCCTAGGTTGAGTACAGACAATCAGTGAGTTTCCTCGTGATTATCTAATTTACAAACCTCAAATCAAGAGGCAAAGGCTTAAGCGCATTTCTTCCAGAATGCGCAGGCAATGCGTGCACAAAGGATCGAGTCGGATTATAGCAATTAGAGCTAGACTACCAAGCTAGTAAGTCATCAAAAGGGCTACTCCCACATCCTGTTTAGGAGTTTTAGCCTAACATGTTCATGGTGAAAGCGTGAACTACAATAGTAAACATCTCATACATGTGTAGATTTATGCAGCGATCACAAGAGGTCGACAAGATCATGTAACACTTTGCTAAGAAGATTACACAAAATAGTGCAGCAAAATGAATGTAAACGCAGGATCTTCCTTACAGATTTAACCTTAAGGAACTCACGCATCAAATATCTTCAATATGTGTAAGTGCGTAGCCCCTTTCTCCTGGTGCATTCCTCCTTCTCCGCAGCACTCTCCTCCCATTTTTCACCCATGCCGAATCCTCCCTTTCTTTCTCTCTTCAGCCCCCTTTTATGTCCATCTCCTCTGCACCTTCTTCTCTTCCCCATGCCCTGCAAAAAGAACCTGCTACAAAGCTTCAGCCGAAAGGGGTTTCTGCTAGCCTCCATGCCCTGCAACGCTGCCATCTTTTCTGATTGTGCCTAAAGCCTTTCTATCCAATCTCCTCCACTCATCTTCTAACATGTCTTTTGGTTTAGCCGAGTCACCTAATACAGGATCAAATAGATCCTTATAGTATAGGTGATCTTCCATCATTGGCTTCCAAATGGAATAGTTTGATGATGTTAATTTCATCATAGTTCTCATATCTCCTTCCATGAGTGAAAGAATATAACAAGCCTCTGATACCACTTGTTCGGCTTAATTACCACTAAATTGGCTTTGACACTTTAGCACAAACACTTAGTGGGCTGATTTCAATTGAGTACAATAATACCACACAAATATCTCTATTGCAATCAATTAATAATAACCTAATCAATAATATGATGCAATGATAATCAACACAAGCAATACCAACAAAAACAATAGCTAACACCAATAATTTTATGTGGAAAACCCTCCAACGTGAAGGGAAAAACCACGGGGCAATCAATCCAAAATGTTCACTAGCAAGGTATAGTGTATCACAAAGTATTCTTCACTTAAGCTTATTACCTTAAGCTTAAGCTTATTGCCCTAAGCTTAAGATACAATCCAATAGCAAAATATAACTTATTCCTCAAAGATGATAAACAAGAACCAAGTTGAAAATGAGATAACAAAGGTTTATCTCTTCTTCCTTGCTATTCCTTGGATTATAGGGCAGCTCCTTCCTCCTTTATAGCAAACTTCAGCAGTACCTTAGTAGCTCTCGGCTCTTCCACACAAAATCGGAAGAACAAATGAGACCTTGCTTTTCACCGAGAGGAGGAAGAAGAACAAAACTCTCGCTCTCGTATTTCTCAGGTAGCAGCCGCAACACCCATACCAGCTCACGGTTCCACTTCAAAGCAACATAGAGAAAACCAAATTAACTCACCCTAGCCACAAAGCATCCAAGTCATTGAAGATGAGTTGGCAACATCATAGCCATCAAAGCAAAATCAAAGAAACGGGAGCTGTAAGTTAACAATGAAAAAAAAAGCTGCGGAAACATACAGCAAATGTTAAACAAATGAGGTTGGACCCACATGGGCTCCACGCCCAACATAGCAGCCGCTGCCGGATTTTCTCAAATCACCGAGTTGCCGCGAGCCCAACTAAATCTATTTTAAGACAATGCCAAGGGATCCAACATCATCCTGAGCGCAACCGTTGACCGAGGGCTCGGCTGAAGAAGCGTTGCTTCGCTTCTTCGAATGTCGCCAGCAAATTCGTCTCAAATCAATCTCTTCAGCCATCATTGCGTCAGCAAAAGGCAACACCACCCCATCGATAGTCGCCGACTCCCTACGGCGACCATCTCCCCTGTCATCGCCACCGCCACCTTCATCTATTGCTCCAACAACAACCTTAACTGCCCCGACCATCTCCCTGTTTCTACAAGCTCCGCCGCTCCAGCTCCATACGAATTGCAGGCATCTTCAAGCACTTCGCCGCCCGCAACTCCGGATCCCTCCGCATAACCATCCAGCCTGCTGTACTCATCGAGACTCTCACCGCCCTTGGTGCGAAGCGATCACCGACGCCATCGGGCTCGCCATCTCCCCACCTGTGTTCTCCCTCATCACCACCACCTCGCCGACGTGTAGCCCGGCACCGCCGGAAGTACAGCGGCAGCGTTTTCCCCCTTTTTCTTTCGTCGACTCCTCACCGAAAGTAGTGGAACCGCACAGGAACTCCTCGCTGAAGGCAGCGGAATCGCACGGGAGGAGTGACTTTACTCTTCCATGATAAAAACAAAAATATATAATAAATAAAATAATAATAATGGTAAAATAAAAGAATGATATTAATATCGATGTCACCTAGTGACTCATGTCGACTCTGAAAATTCTAAAAAATAAATAAATAAATAAATAAACAAAAAAAATAAGAATTCTCATTTGAACACAATATTTAAGGCCTCAAACCATCGCAATGAAGTATTATTTGGAAGATGCGTACGTCGACGTTATCGTCGGGGCGTAACTCCTCAATACGACGTTGCGTTCGTTAAGGCTGAAGTATTTTCCAAATTAAATATTCAACACGCCGCAAGGCCGGGTAGTTTTCAAAAATTCAAATTATCCAATACGCCGCAAGGCCGGGTAATTTTCAAATTAAAATTATCCAATAAGTCGTAAGACCGGATAATTTTCTCAAATTTAAATATCCAACAAGTCGTAAGACCAGATATTTCCAAATTAAATATCCAACAAGTCGCAAGACCAGATATTTTCAAATTAAATCATCCAACAAGCCTCAAGGCTAGATAATCTCTTCAAATCAAAATATCCAACAAGTCGCAAGACCGGGTATTTCCAGACTAAATTATCCAACACGCCAAGAGGCCGGGTAATTTCCCAAATTAAATTATCCAACACGTCACAAGATAGGGTAATTTTCCAAATTAAATTATCCAACAAGCCGCAAGGCCGGATAATTTTCTCAAATCTAAAATATCCAATAAGTCTCAAGATCGGATATTTTATAAAAAAAATCGAATTATCCAATATGCCGGGTAATTTTCCAAGTTGAATTATCCGACATGCCGCGAGACCGGATAATTTCCTAGATCAGACATCCAATACGCCATCAAGGTTGGATAATTTTCCAAATTCCAATATCCAACACGCCTTAATGCATTACAATGGAATATTGTTTGGGAGGTGCGTACATCGATGTTTATCATCGGGGCGTAGTTCCTCAATATGACATCGTGCTGCCAAGGCTGGATATTATCCCAAGTCCAAACATCCAATAAGACATCGCAAGACTAAAACACTTGACCAAACACAAATTGCCCAAATTGATAATGGATCATTTCTTTCATGTATCATGACAAGTCATGTACTCTCATAATATTCATGAATAAAATTGTTTAGTCTTGTATTTCATTTCATAGTATAGATTTCTTAATCAAAGGTTCCCTAATTTTATGGATAATTAATAATGAGCGCTTGCGCTCATTAAAAGCCGGATCCCATTAAACAAAAAAGCATTATAATTTATAAGGTGAATTTAATAAGGTTATATTACATTTTAATATTTTAATATGTAACACTTTTTGACCCCATAGGCCAACAACTTTACTTTACATATTCGCCCTCGTGACCAACATAGATTTATCCAACAACAATCTCTATGGAGAGATTCCTAAAGAGTTGATTTGCCTTCATTAGTCTTTGCTTTCTCAACTTATCAAATAATTATTTCAGAAGAGACATTTCAAAGAGCATTAGTGAAATGGGGGAGCTGGAAATACTAAATCAGTCATGGAATAACTTGTCAGGCACAATACCTTCAACTCTTTGCATTATATTCACTTATAGTGAGTTAAATTTGTCATACAATAATCTTGCTGGGAAATACGGAGAGGCCTCAACTTCAAACCTTCACAATGAATTCATGCATTGGCAACATTGAGCTATGTGGGCTACCACTTTCTACTTGCATCGAAATTACATCGACTAATGAGGGAAGAAAAGAAGAGGATGGGGATGGTAGATTCGATAACACTTGGTATTTTTTTATATATTTGCACCAGGCTTTATAGTTGGGCTTCTCGGAATTTATTGGAGTGCTAATGAGCCAGAAAAGTTTACAGATTAGATACATCATATTAATTGATGGCTTTCTTGGGTAATTGGTGAGCAGTAATGTTAGTTGATAAAATAGCAAATAATAATGGTATGATTGTTTATTGGTACATGCTTATACTCAAAAGTTGCTAATATATGGTTATGCAAACCATTTTGTATCTATAAATCCTAGGAGACCCAGCCTGCCGAAGATAATTTTTTCAGCATAATGTTGTCCATTCTTGTTTCCCATCTGACCTGACAAAAAATTTTCTACATTTAAGTATTGACTAACGACTTTGTATGCGGGGCAATGGGGAAGATGCCAGGAAGAAATACGTTGGAAGATTGGCCCATGAAAATAATGACAGGCAATATTTTGGACGTTTACTATTAGAAGCTGAAATTTTCTACTGCACACTTTGAATTCCACACAATAATGTGGAATTAACTATGCGTGTCTAAAAAGCCATAAAACAAGTATGCACCATTGACTTCATTCCTTGTGAGTCATTCTTTAACTGAATTCATTTGCTACTGCATCGTGTGCCACAATTCATGCCAATCACTATCATACAGGTTGCTGATACCAACAAAACAAGTTTGAATGCATGAAAGAAAAAACCATCAAGAATGGATGTAACGGTCATTATAATCATGGGCCAATCTTGCAAAATTATTTCTTGCCATCTTCCCTAATTTTCCAGCACACAGTCGTCAGTCATTATTGCCATCTTCCAACAATCCATGTCCTTGTCATCTTCCCTGTTTCCCTCCGATCTATAAAATTGAATAAGATTGAAGGTCTGGGCATCTCCTAATTGTAGGCGTGACCCGATGGGGTACAAGTACAACTACCGCTAGTCTAGCCCTCGTCACAAGCATAAACCTATCCGGAGATTCCTCAAGAGTTGACTCTCTTTGGTTGTCTTCATTTTCTCAACTTTCTCTAATAATTATAGATTTCTACTTAATATCACAATACAACGCTCTTATTATATTGACCAGCATAAGAGTTTTCCAAATATCTTCTAAATTTTTCCAACTAACTATTTTTTAACTAGCAATTTTCTCTCAAACAAAAGCTAAAATCTCCATCTCCAATAGCCCTAAACAGAGAATGTGTGATCAAGTTAATTGGGTTCTTGTTCTAGTGCTTCATGTGGTCCGATCTAATTTCGGACAAAAACATGGTTCGTTCCTAGAAAATAGCCTCTTTTTTTTTCTTTTCATGCAGGCCTTTGGGCATGATAACACAATAGGTTACAAGATCCTTGGTTTATTTAGCATTGTATTTGGACATAGTTATGATAGCGGTCTAATTCATAATTTGATGCATTTGCTAGTGCATCGTGTGGCTCACTTCACGCCAATCACACTCATATAGTAACAACAAAAGAAGCTGGAACGCATGAAAATAATTTGTTGATGGGTCAATCTTGAAAAACTTATGCGGCATACAAAGTCGTTACAAGTAAAGCATACCACCTTACACGGCACTTTTCAGAAACTTACAATTCAGATGCTAGTGTATGTAGTCTCTATTGATGCCAACGGTCTTCCAGGAGAGTTCGAATCAGAGGTCAAGTCGGCTAAGAAGCAGGAACAGGGTGTTTACCTGTCACTATGGCCATGGGCCAGTCTTCCTACAATTTTTTCTCCAGCCAGTCTTCTTTCCCATTTCCCTGCCTGCCAATCTATAAGATGGAAGAAGCTGTGGCATCTCCACTGTGCCGTAGTTGTATGAACGATCCAATGGGTCAAACTATTCGTCTCGATATGCTGCTTTTTCTTTTCTGGATGAGTCTTGTGCTTTGCTCCGACCTAGTTACAGTTACAGGGAGATGCATAGACAAGGAACGGAAGGCCCTCCTCAGCTTCAAAGCTGGCTTGTCAAACACCCAAGGCTGGCTCTCTTGGAAGGGCGAGGAGTGCTGCAATTGGGAGGGAGTTGTATGCAGCAACACCACCAACCACGTCCAACATCTCGATCTCCACTACCCTTTTCGTGATATTATTTTCCCAAACAAAAGCGAGGTAAACCCTTCACTGCTTGATCTTGAGCATTTGACTTACCTGAGTTTGAGCAGGAACAACTTTGGCGGCGCTCCAATTCCTGCCTTCATTGGGTCTCTGACTAAATTGGAATCATTGGACTTATCTTGGGCTGAATTCGGTGAAGGAATTCCCCATCAGCTCGTAACCTCTCCCAGCTAATTCACTTGAATTTAAGGGCGAACAACATTAGTGGAAAGATTCCAGAATCCTTGGGGAGCCTCTCAAAGTTGAGTTACATGGATCTTTCTTATAATAGTATTGAAGGAGAAATCCCCCACCACATCAGCGGCCTCTCCAACCTAATTCACTTGGACTTAAGTGGTAGCCAAATTAGTGGAAAGATTCTAGAATCCTTAGGGAGCCTCTCAAAGTTGAGTTACATGGATCTTTCTTATAATAGTATTGAAGGAGAAATTCCCCACCAACTCGGCAACCTCTCCAACCTAATTCACTTGAGCTTAAGCGGGAACCATATTAGTGGAAAGATTCCAGAATCCTTAGGGAGCCTCTCAAAGTTGAGTCACATGGATCTTTCTTATAATAGTATTGAAGGAGAAATCCCCCACCACCTCAGCGGCCTCTCCAACCTAATTCACTTGGACTTATGTGATAACAAAATTAGTGGAAAGATTCCAGAATCCTTGGGGAGCCTCTCAAAGTTGAGTTACATGGATTTTTCTTTGAACAGTATTGAAGGAGAGATACCCAAAAGCATAGGAAACTTGAGCTACTTGGACTCCTTATATTTACAAAATAATATCATAGGGGGAGCATTACCAGGTGCCATCGGTAATCTATGCAATTTGACTACCTTGGATGCTTCCAACAACAGCATCAGTGGAGAGCTTGCTAATTTTGTTGAAAGTTTATCAAGATGTACAAGTGGCACAAAACTTTTTTACCTTGATCTACACAACAATGAGATTGGTGGCCCTATACCCGATCAAATAGGAAAGCTTCAAAGGTTAAATACTCTCAATCTTGGCTCGAATTCTTTGAATGGCTCAATTCCTGCCGCCTTGGGTAATTCGTCTGGGTTAACAAGTTTGGATCTTTCCTCGAATTCTTTGAATGGCTCAATTCCTGCCGCCTTGGGTAACTTGTCTGGGTTAACAAGTTTGGATCTTTCCTCGAATTCTTTGAATGACTCAATTCCTGCCGCATTGGGTAAGTTGTCTGGGTTAACAAGTTTGAATCTTTCTTACAACTCTCTTGTGGGATCACTGACTGAAGCAAACTTTGCCAATCTAACAAGTTTGTATGACTTGGATCTCTCCCACAACTCATTCATATTTAATGTCAGCCAAGATTGGTCTCCCCCATTTCAAGCCAGTGAGATAAGAATGACCTCTTGCACCTTGGGGCCAAAGTTTCCGCCATTATTACGAAACCAAACTAATTTGGGTACATTAGACCTATCAGATAACAACATCTCAGATTCTTTTCCCAAGTTTCTCGAAATGCAAAGTAGTCCATACCTCCTCAATTTATCACACAACCAAATGCGAGGAAGTCTCCCAAGCTCAATCGAATATGATGTCGTGGACCTCTCTTACAATCAATTCACCGGGCCATTTCCTTCAGCATGGGCCATCACATTTGGTATGGACTTATCCAACAACAAATTGGATGGAAACATCTCATCCTCCATTTGCAAAAATAATGAATTACAGATGCTCAACCTCGCCAACAATGGCTTCACAGGGGCCCTCCCCAATTGTTGGGTCAATTCATCCAACCTACAGATAATAGACATCTCAAACAACAAATTATCTGGAGAAATTCCCAACACATTTGGATGTTTAACTCAGCTCACATCACTGCACTTGAATAACAATCATCTCACTGGTATAATCCCTCAAACTCTTCAGCATTGTGCAAACCTAGAACTCATTGACTTAGGTGAGAATAAATTGGATGGTGTTATACCCACATGGATGTTAAAGAGTTTAACATCATTGCAAGTACTTCGCCTAAGATCCAATGAGTTTAACGGTGTCGTTCCAAAAGAACTGGGCCTCATGACTTCTCTCCAAGTGCTTGACATAGCCCATAACCATCTCTCTGGCTCCTTGCCTTCCTCTATTGGAAACCTTAGCTCCATGATTATAATACATAATGTGAGTGAAGAAAACTCACAAAACTCACAAAACTCACGCACAAGTCGTGCTTGTGATCATGGTTATTATCGATGTGGTACACCATATATTCCTTATTACATGGAAAACGTCATCATAAATGCAAAAGGCCAACAACTTTACTTCACTACTATACTAGCCCTCGTTACAAGCATAGACTTATCCAACAATAATCTCTCTGGAGAGATTCCTGAAGAGCTAACACACCTTCGTGGCCTTCGCTTCCTCAATTTGTCAAAGAATCATTTTAGGGGAGGCATTCCAGAGAGCATCAATAACATGGAGCTAATAGAATCATTAGATTTGTCTTGGAACAACTTGTCAGGCGCAATACCTCCGGCCCTAGTTGCATTGAATTTTCTTAGCAAGTTAAATTTATCATACAATAATCTTGTTGGAAAAATACCTACCAGCACTCAACTTCAAACATTCACAGAAACATCCTATATCGGCAACATTGCACTTTGTGGGCCGCCGTTAGCCACTTGCGGAAACACATCCACAAATGAGGGAAGAGAAGAAGAGGATGAGAGTGGAGATGGTGGATCTGATAGCATATGGTACTTTTTTGGGTTCGCACCAGGGTTTGTGGTTGGCTTTTGGGGATTCATAGGAGTGCTGATAAGCAAGAAAAGTTTAAGGATTAAATACATCATATTAATTGATGTCATTCTTGAGTATTTGGTGAGTGATAATGTTAGCGGAAGGAATAGCAAATAATCATGGTATGATAGTTCATCGAAATATGTACGCACTTGAATGTGGTGGTTATGTAAACTGTTTTGAAGTTATAAATCCTATAACAAGGCTTGGGTAGAGTCAAATGATCTAATATGACTAGTCTATTCAAAATTAATATTTAAATCCACTATAAATAAATTGATTTAGTTCAAATGCCACTTATTCTAGTTTTAATAGAATCAATCCAATCTTAGCTAGGGCCATCAAATTATGTAAGGATGAAACTTCACATTCACCCTTACTCAATTGACTTATTGCAGAAAATGTAACTCAAAGAAATCTCAATTAAATTGGATGGTCCTAGATTCTACAATTTTAAAGTAATATATCATAAACCTTGTGATACATACATATTTGAAAAAGGTACATGATTTCTTTTAAAACTTTAATCAATTACCACTTGTGTGGTACACAATTTTTTTAAAAATAAACTTTATGTAACAATGATGATGGTAAGCCTCACGAAGAGAAGAAAAGGGAGGGGAGGGAAAAATGTTAAAAATATTATTATTATTATTTTTATTAAAAATGGGTAAAATATATTTATGGCTTAAATATTTCTTTTATTTTTCATAAATATTGAAACGCTTTCTTTATCCTTTTTCTTAGTATCGCATCCTAAGCAACAAAAATCTTAATGTTTCATACTCATGATGTTAATTTTTTACATCCCTAATCATATAGTATTGCCTATAAAGTCAACTAGTAGGGAGCTAGTTCGGTTGTACTTCACAATTGAAGCTGATCTTGAAAAACCAAAGGATTGAAGATATTGATAAAGCTATCAATGTCCACCAATATTCACTAGACCTAAGAATCAAGTAATTCTGCAATGATGGCAAGCGCAATATCATAGTCATCTTCTATCTCAGTTGTATTATACACACGTAAAGGTCATGGCCAAGTCCTAATCATATCCAATTTGACCTGGTGTGCTTAGGAGTGTTTTCCTAATCTATGAGACAAATTATTCTATAGTAGCATAATGAGTGATTAGAGTAAACAAAAAAAAAATCCAACAAGATATTTTATATTCACACTAGAAGATGATTCACCCAAGGTTGACTAAAAAGTAATGAAGTCACTACACTTAGAACATAAAGTCAGAAATCATCTCTTAGGCACAATCCCTCCAACTCTTCAATAGTGTAAAATCTTAATAGTTATTGAACTAGGTGAGAATAAATTGGACAGTATCATACCCACTTGGAATTCAAAGAGACTAATGTCACTACAGGTGCTTTGCCTAAGATTCAATGAGTTTAGTGGTGTCATCCTAATGGAATTGGGCCTAATGGCTTCTCTTCAAGTGCTCGACATTCCTCACAACCATGTCTTTGGCTTCTTACCTCCTCAGAATTCAAAGAGACTAATGTCACTACAGGTGCTTTGCCTAAGATTCAATGAGTTTAGTGGTGTCATCCTAATGGAATTGGGCCTAATGGCTTCTCTTCAAGTGCTCGACATTCCTCACAACCATCTCTTTGGCTTCTTACCTCCTCATGTTGGAAACCTTAGCTCCATGATTAGAGTCCAAAGTAACTGAGCACTTGTTGGATTAGCTCCTCTTATACCAATTCATTCTACATAAGTTCCTTCTAGATCAGCATCTTCTTATTACAAAGAGAATCTCGTCATAAATGCAAAGTGCCAACAAGTCAATTTTACTACTATCCCCACCCTTGTGAGAAGGGTAGACCTATCCAATAATAATCTCTCTAGAGAGATGCCAAAAAAGCTAACATGCCTTCATAGTCTTTGCTTTCTCAATTTGTTAAATAACCATTCTAAAGGAGGCATTCCTTCCAATGAAAAGGGGAGAGCTCGAAGCCTCGAATCACTAGATCTGTCATTGAATAACTTGTCCGACACAATATCTTCATCTGCTGCATTACACTTTCTTAGCAAATTGAATTTGCCATATAATTCTCTTACCGAGAAAATACCGACAGACACTCAACTTTAAACTTTCACAAACACATCCTACATTGGCAACATTGAACTTTGTGGGCTACCACTTGCCGCTTGCGCCATTAACACTTCCACTAGTAAGAGAAGAGAAGAAGAGGATGAGATGGTGATGGTGGATTTAATGGCATTTAGTAATTTTTTGGGTTTTACACCCGGATTTGTTGTTGGCTCATTGGGATTTATAGGAGTGATGATGAGCAAAAAATTTTAAGGATTAGATACATCAAATCAAATTGATGGTATTCATGGGTAATTGGTGAGTGGTAATGTTAGTTGATAAAATAGCAAATAATCATGGTATGATTGTGTATTAATATATGCACATACATAAATACACAAATGTGGCTAATACGTGGTTATGCAGACCATAGTTTATTAATATATTAGTCCAAGATGTATCATAGTGCGTGATAAAAAGTGGTTTGTCAACTTTGTTGTGGTGTTTGACATGGTCCTCTTAAAATATTTATTTTCTTAAATTACACTGTTGAGAATATATTTTCATTTTATTTTTCATGAAAGTAAAGCCACCTCGGGGTGGATTTTCATGCTAGGAAGTGGGGCTATAAGTTAGGCTTCTAAGAAGCAAACTTGCATTGCATATTCTACTATGGAATCAAAGTTTATAGCCCTTGCTGCAGCAAGCAAAGAAGTTGAATGGTTTCAAAATCTCTTAATAGATATTGAGATGTAGCCACAACCGATGGCAGCCATTTCTTTGCATTGTGATAGCCAAGCTACAATGTCTAGTACTTATAATGAAGTGTATAATGGAAAGTCTAGACATCTTGGCATGAGACATGCATATGTTAGAGAGTTAATTACTAGTGGGATGATCACCATAATATATGTGAGATCAGGAAATAATCTAGCTGATCCTCTCACTAAGCCTCTTAATAGGGATTCAGTGAGGAATACTACTCATATGAGACTTAAATTATTAAAGTAAGCACCTATGATAGTAACCCAACTTTAAATTAGTAAATTACTAATTATAAAGTACATTGGGTAATAACAAGTCATAGTTATGTGCTTGTGAGCACTAGAAAGTCCTATACTTAGTTGATTTATAATTCAAGTGCTAGTGCTGACAGTTGCGTGAAGTTGAGGATGAGCATTTGCTCTTAATGGAGTTTATAAATATTTGTGTCCACAACAACTGGGATAAATGTGGAGACTCCACCTATATGAACATTGAAGTGGTGCTGCTTCAATAAGAGAATTGTGGTTCTCTTATAAATGTTCGTTACTTTGGGATTAACACATGGCCATATATAATAGTGTTAAGGTTTATTGAAGGAAAATTTCTGAGAATACCATGGGAAGTATTATGTGTGTGATGTCTTCGGTTCTAACACAAGAAGTTGAGATACAATCTTTGAAACCTTCAATTTTGTTAGCACTTTAAGATGTTAACACTAATTGTGAGTCCAAATCGAAAGATACTCACTTGTATTCATAATATTACATGGTAGGAAAATTATTGTTTACAACTAGTGGGGGATTGTTAGATATTTTTATAGCTGTAAACAAGAGGAAACAAGCTTCTTTAGTCCCATATTGATAAAAGATATAAGTGTTTCTATGCTTATATACTTTGCTTGTACTTGTTACATCAAAAGAAATACAAGGAGCATGAGCAAGATTTAATTGCATGAGCTCTATGAATTTGGGACTATAATGATATTTAATGTCTTGATTGGGCACTTGGGCACTTGGGATATAATTACAGGTGGGGTGTGAAATAAAACACAGGCCGTAATTATGTTGCAATTCTCACCCGAGAGTTTTGAGCATTTTACGGCCTGCCGTAATTAATATTACACCTAACATGTAGAAAAACTAGCCCCTCAATACTCATCAAATTAAAAGCATAAAGAATTAAAGAAAAAAAGATTAACATGAAAGGACTACAATTTCAAGATTTGCAATCATAAGACAAAGGTAAGTATTTTATTTTGTTTAATTGTAAGAATAGTAAATTCCAACCTTCTCCATTTGTACTCTTAATTAAGAATATAAAACATGAATATTGTAGGCATATATTGTTAGGCCTACGGGCCAAAAATTGGACGCGGCCCAATTTCCAGCCCAGCCCAGCACTTACCACTGATTGGATCGGGTGGCGGGTCGGGTTCGATGCAACCCGGATCCGAATCCGTTTCTTTTCTAATGGATGAATCATGCGCGATTCATCGCGTGTTTTCGCTGGCTGATGTGGCAGCGTGGGCCGATGGGACGGGGCGAGCTTCGGACTCCATGCAGTCGTGGGCTGTGGAGCGGGCGGAAACGAAAAAGAGGAGACGAGACGAGTCGTCCTCCTCACTAACAAAAAAGAAGAGACTTCGTTTTGATGCTCTCCAGCGACGCCACTCACCTTCCCTCTCCTCTCCGGCTAGCCCAACGTCATCGGACGTCCTTCCTGAGCTTCCTCTGCGCATCCGGTGGTGTGGGCGGGTGGATCGGATCGCGAGGAGCTTCCCGTCCACTTCCGTCATCTTCCTCCTCGCCGCCGTCGCTGCGGCCTTCGGCGGTGTCCTCACTACCAGACAGCCTTGGAAGGCACAACCGGCAACCACGTCGTCGACTTGAAGGAGCCGGCGACCTGAGTGATTGCCGAGGTATATTCTTTCTCCTCTCTTCCTCCGTTCCGGTCGAGTGCGCCGCTCCCTGCGACACCCCTTTTTAGCCTCCTTTCTCGTCGCCGTTTTGCCTGTCGTGGACGCGCTCCTTCAGCGAGCCCTTCCTTCCTCCCGGCTGCCGGCCCGCTTGCGCGCGGGAAGGTCCGAAGCCAGCCGCCTGTGTGCGGAGTTTCCTATTTCCCCTCGCCGCCTGCGTGCGGCCCTCTCTTCCGCTCTCTCTGCTCTCGCCTACGGCTAGGAGTTTCATCGCCGCTCCCCCTTCTCGACGGGTGAGCAGCTGGGCGTCGTCTTCCCCACCAACGGGGAGCTCTGCGTGTGGTCCTCCTCGCCGACGGGGCAACGGCATACATCACCACCGACCTCGGAGATGGCCATTTTCCTCAGCCGCCGTCCGCCTTCCTATTTTCTATCGGCCGCCGCCATCGGCATCAGCATCCCTCTTCCGGTGGAGCAGTAGCGAGGTGGCGAGTGCCACCCTCTTCCTTTAGCATTCCGTCTCAACCGAGCTCGCCCGTGTGAGCGCTACTCCTTCGGCGCCAGCCATTGCCGGCCTGTTTGGTGGCCTTCAGGTGAACCATCTTTCTGGCGAGAAGGACGAGTCCATCGGTTTGTAGGGGACGGACGTCGCCCGCGGAGCATCATCCGGCCTCTTCGCCGGCGAGCGAATGAGGAGCCGGCCAGGTTCTTTCCATTACGACGTACGATACCGTGTGGACGATCGTTCGTGATCGCCAGGCACTAGCTTGATCCGTGGTCATGTGGGTGAGTCCGGCTCCCCGACGTGGGACATTCGGTTACTTCCCTCTGATTCTCTCCCCGGCACGTGTGCGTGCTCGGAAACTATTGTGGACCCCGTCCGACGCGGTCGATTACGGGTGCGTCCCTCTTGGGTTCGGGCGAATCCGGTTCGACTCAGCTATACTAGTTCTCGGTAAATCATGAGCGTTGATCAAGTCGTGTTGGAACGGCAGTGATCTTCCGCGGAGTCCATAGTCGGGCTGGGAGTCGGTTCGGAAAATTGACTCCGCCAGTCGCGCCCAATCCAACGGTTTGGACCGTTGTGATATCTGCGTTGACGTATTTGGACTCGAGTCAAGCATTGACTCATAGGTAAAATGATTAAAAAAATATTACCGTAAATAAGAGCGGGACTAGTATCATTATGGAATTATTATGTTTTCTAACCGCATGAAGTGCGCTCGTCTGATCATCCGCTCACCTTTTTCTCCCTCGCCGTCAGCTGCTTTCTCACGCTCACAAGGCCGTCGCCCTGCTTCATCACTCCACGATCTCGCCCTGCTTCATTCCAGCGATCTCGGCTGCACCCTTCTTCAAAGCCCTCGCCAGGGTCACTGCTCTTGCCTGCTTCACTCTGGCATTTTCGGATCAGGTAGCTCCAAATTGTAGCTTCATGTGCTATCTCCTCTATATTGTATTACTATGCGCATGCTCTTATCTTTGTTGGTTATCTTCCTCGACGTTGCCTACTTGCCCTCGTCAGCATTGACACAAATTATTGTTTGGCATCAACACTCTTCATCAACATCCAGATCCACTGAAGAACCTCCCTGGTGAATTTTAAACATCATTGACACAAATTGTTTTATTTACTATGGTATTTGTCCATTATTGCTTTCTCTCAGTTGTTAACGTTGAAAGCAGTTAGATAGATCAGCACTTGCGATAATTAAAAAAACCAATAGGTTTCATTTTGCATCGACTTTGCGAATCACTAATAGAAATGATATTTCACATCCCTGTTCAGAGCCTTGGCCTTGGCCTGTATATGTTTTGCTTCCAACTACCTTATTCCTTGTTAAACTGATTCAAATTGTTCATTGTTTATCTCATTCTCCTCAGTTTATTGAAGTCATCAAAAACTGCAACTTTGTTTTCTGGCGTATGTATCTGCATCTGGTAATACTTTCTTTTCTCAAACAATCACTAGTCTAGTAGCCCATCTGTCATCCTTGATTTCTTTTTTAGCAGAGAGAATACTACATCCTGTGCTTCTGTACCCTTCTAGATAAATTATCATACAATGTGCATCAGATCGACTTTTCTTTATGAATGAAGGCTACTGTACCTCATGAATGAATGGTTTTTTTTTTCTTTTACAAAAAGTATTTATATCTATGCAGTGGTTTACACAGGCATCAATTCTATAATTGATCTGACCATCAGCGCGATCATACTGAAGTACAAGAAGAATTTTCTCCATGCAAATGCCATGTTCGCCTAGATTAATTGCCATGTTCACCTAGAATTCTCTCTATGCATTATAATCAGGGGTTTTTAAAGCATTGTAATGTTAAAAGACAGGCTGTCATGACTTACAAATTTATGTTGTTTGATACTTAATTTATATTTGATGTATGTTATAAAGATACTTAAAAAACTTGTGGTATTTGATACTTTATTTATGTTTGGTGATATTCTAATGACTATGCAAACTTATGATTAATACTTGTGTTATTTAAACATGTTAATGTATACTTATTTTATTTGGATATTTCTGTTCAAAGATAGGACCTGTATTTTTATATATTTGTGTAATGTATATTTAACTACTAGTTGTGTTGTATATTTGTGTAAATGAGGTCCTTGTTATGTTAAAATTTATGTATTATTAAATTTTATAATTGTGTTGTATATTTGTGTAAATGACTATGCAAATCTTATGTCACCAATGTGTTATAAATTGTCGTACTAAGGTTAACTATTTTATAATTGTGCTAAATTATTATTATTATTATTTTATTTTTTTGCCAAAGCAATTGCACTAAATTATATTGTACCATACTATCAATTTTATAAACTTTTTTGGTACATAAGATTTTAATTATTATCAAAATTTAAAATAATAAATAAATATATTATTTTAAATTATTAAAAAATAATATTATATTTTTATTATTAAAATTTTAATAATGCACCATATCATTGAAATATCCCTACTTAGCCTCCGGCTAACCCCCCTTCGGTTTGCCTCTAGGTTCAGGCGCGGCTCCACATGGAGCAGAGTAGATAGTTGGTAGTTGGCCACCAGTCTAGTTGGGCTGTGATGCATTTTGGTCTGTTGTTATTTTTATGTTATGTTGTTGGACTCTGTTGACCGCTGCGCCGGTCCTGTTGTTGTTATTTCTGTTGACCGCTGCGTCGGTCTATATTTCGTATCTGTCGGTGTTGTATTATGGATATTTAAGGTTGGGCTGGCCTCTGTTTAGACTATTTTATTTCAGTCTGTACCTTTCGGTTGTCAGGAGTGATTGACAAGTACAATGTTGTGCGTCCCGAGGTCCGGGATTCCCGGCGTGGGATCCGGGTGGATTTTTGGGGCGTAACACTTAGCTCCATGATTAAAGTACAAAGCGGGAGAAATAAAACTACTCTTGATGGACCAATATCTTCTTATTACAAGGAGAGTCTAGTCGTCAATGCTAAGGGTCAACAACTTAGCTTCACCACTGTAATCTCACTAGTGACAAGCATTGACCTCTCCAATAACAATTTCTCTGGGGAGATTCCGGAAGAGGTAACACGCCTTCAAGGTCTTCGTTTTTTAAACTTGTCAAAAAATCATTTTAGAGGAAGCATTCCGGATAATATAAATGACATGGGGGAGTTGGAATCATTAGATCTTTCAGAGAACAATTTGTCAGGCAAAATACCTACGACCCTCTCTGATTTACATTTTCTTAGTGTGTTAAATTTATCATACAATCATTTTGTCGGGAAAATACCAGAGGGCACTCAACTTCAAACCTTTACAACTGCATCTTACATCGGCAACACTGAACTTTGCGGGCCACCTCTTGCCACTTGCGTTGGTGATGGACCCATTGATGAGGGAAGAGAAGAAGAGGTTAGGGGCCGCGATGATAGAAATGATAGCATCTTCTCCTTGCCATTCTCTTTCGTGCTATGCGACCAAGTATTTAGGGCTGCGGAAAGTGGAGCTGCTTCAATCAAGGTCTCAGTCAACGACCTTTTTTGGGCGGCACCAGAAGAAATTGTTGGAGTTTGAAAACCCAAAAGTTCCTTAGTCCCACATTGGGGGAGTTGGAAGGGATACTTTGGTTTAAAGGAAGTTGACTTTTCTCTAGCCCATTGAGGTTTTTAAGAGGCATCAATTATCTAAACCAAGTTGATCTAAAACACACACGCACGCGCCTCACCACGCGCCCCCCTTCTCTATATAATAGAAGGCTGGGCGACATGAGCAGACACACAGACGCTCTCTCCTTAGTTTTCTCGCTCTCTTGGTGCACGCGCCTCATAATGCCTTAGCTTTCGTGCCGTTGGTCCTACGCCGAGGTTCGGCCTGGTCGTCAAGCGGACTACTGTGTCGGTCTGCTCCATCCTATCGCACAGGGGAGCGAGCTCTCTATAGGAGCTTTGGCACCAACGAAGCCATCCCACCATGGAGGATGCTCGCTTGTAGCTGAGCTACCGTGTCTATGACCAAAGAAGTGGAGGATCCTCCGACACATATGATCCATCCGTCTAGACGAGGTTCTCGATCACGACGAACCAAGGTGTCATATCGTGAACATGAATAAGCATGCATAAGAAATAACATAATATTATAAATACAGTCCAGAGTACAAAATAAAAGTGATCAAATCCAAATATATAAGTATAATATAATAAAAATTAGAGTTAGAAGGGGTAAACGGCACGTTAAGAGGGGGCAAATAATATAATATTATATATATAATATTTTAAACATATGTTTATAAATAGATAAGTTTTAATTCGGTGGGGGCATTTGCCCACACTGTACTGAACGTGGCTCCGCCACTGCTTGCACTAGCGAGGGAAGAGAAGAAGAGGATGGGTGAAGATGGTAGCTTCGATAGCATATGGCACTTGCTTGGATTTGCACTAGGGTTTGTGGTTGGCTTATGGGGATTCATAGGGGCAGTGATGAGTAATCATGGTATGATAGTGTATAAATCTGTGCTTGTATTCAAATTTAGCTAATATGTGGTTGTGTAGACTTTTATGTACTTAACAAAAATTACCCTGTCTTGCTCTTATAATTATGGCTTGAGCTGGTGAGACAAAATCATATGTGCTCATCCTATTTAGATAGAGTCTCCCCATGAGCATATAGCCTTTTTTATTGTGGGGTCAAAATTGTTACATTGAGAAATGTATTATCATGACCGTTTCAAATTCACCTTAAATTAATAAGGCTTTTTGTTAAATGGGTTCTGGCTTCCAATGAATGCAAGCACTCATTGTTAATTACCCCTAAAATTAGGGAACCTTTGATTAAGAGATCTATAATACGCAACAAGATAAGAACGATAATCAGATGATGTCACTTATAAATTTCATTCATAAATTTGATTTGACGTGATACATATTCCGACATGATAAGAGAAAAGGGGTATTCATCAAGATGGGCGATCTGTGTTCGTCGAACTCTGGCATTGTGGCGGCGTGTTGGGTAATATCCGGCCCAGGCAGTACAACGTTATATCGAGGAGCTACGCCCCGATGGTAAACATCGACGTACGCACCTCCCAAACGATATCCCATCGTAATACATTAAGGCGCGTTGGATATTAGACTGGAAAGATCACCCGGCCTTGATGGCGCGTTGGATGACTTGAAGTAGAGAAAGATTATCCGGCCTTGCGGCGTGATGGATAATTTGATTTGGAAATTTATCCGGCCTCGCGGCGTAGTGGATAATTTGATTTGGAAATTTATCCGGCCTCGCGGCGTGGTGGATAATTTAATTTGGAATTTTATCCGGCCTTGCGGCGTGGTGGATAATTTAATTTGGAATTTACCCGGCCTTACGGCGTGATGGATAAATTAATTTGGGATTTATCCGGCCTTACGGCATTGATGGATAATTTAATTCGGAATTTATCCGGCCTTACGGCGTGGTGGATAATTTAATTTTGAGAGATTATCCGGCCTTGCGGCATGTTAGATAATTTTAATTTAGGATTTGTCCGGCCTTGCGGCGTGATGGATAATTTAATTTTGAAAAGAAGATACTTTAAACTTTAACGGATGCAGCGTCATATTGAGGAGCTACGCCCCGACGATGAACGTCGACGTACGCACCTCCCAAACAATATCCCGTCGCAACGCGTCAAAATTTTGGCATCATGAGAACTTCTTTTTTTTTTTTTTTTAGAATTAACACTTACCCGGGTGCGGCTCATTGAGTACGAGCGATAGCAAGATAGCACCAACACCGACGTGTTTATGCCGGTTTGTCATTACGTCTCATTAATCTTGATTTTACATTTCAGACGCGTATTTGTTAGTCCAGCTTCTTTATTCCGATCTAGATACGGGCCCAAGACTTGGTCAACTTTGATTGAGTCCAAGTGAGGCAGAGTTATGCTGAGATCAGCTTTTCATTTTTTGGTGTCGAGATTTTAGAACGCCGGAAGAGTCGGCTGGACAAGTCAGCCTTTCGTTTCGTTTTTTTGTCTTGTTACCCTCAGCAAAAGGGTAAAGTTGCTTTCTTGTGGCCGCGTAAACATTGGCCAAAAAGCAGCGTCCTTCCCGTTAGCTGATCGGCGGACAGAGGCTCAAGCGATCCCCTCGCGGCGAAGGCGGCTGGAGGCGTTCGTACCAGACGGAAGAGTGATTAATGGCGAGATCTTCTTTGTCTTTGAGGCGCGACGTTTTCTGGGGCACATGTTGCTGCTAGGGTAGAAGACGAGACCGGCGGCTGGGAGCACGAAAGACGGAGAGGGGGGGAAGGCTCCTTCTTCAGGCAAGCAAAAAAAAAGGGTTTCGTTTGATTTTCACCTTTCCCCTTTTTTAACGTGGCGATTTTCGTCCGAGTGACTTCCGACCTTCGCATGCTTACCTTATTACTTCCCTTTTGTTGCGCGACGAGATCTTCCCCTGAATCTTCCCCTGAAGGAGTTTTTTTGTGTTTGTCTCTTCTTTATTTATATATGTTTTGAGTTGTGATGTTTGGAGTGTTCTTCCGACTTTTCTACCTCCTTCTGTTTGCGATGATCCGCTTCAGAATTCGTCCCCATCTTTTCATTCTTTTACTTACGGTTATCTGTCTCGCAGCATTCAGACAAAGGGTATCTTTCAATGCATCTCGGTGATCCCTTATTTTTGTCAACAAGAGCGACTCCCTCAAGAGGAAGAGCCAAGTGGGGGATCAAAAGGTCACTGCCGCAGGTAATGTTTGTTAATCCTTCTTTGAAAATGCTGGCATCTCTTCTGAATCTTTTTTTTTGACGTATGAAAATTTTGAGCCCGATTCTCTCGAGCGCTTTTTTGTATCAGTATTTTTAGCGCCGTTTCTTCCTTCCTCCTTTTTTACAGCACCTCACTTCCTCCTCTCCTTTTTTACGGCGTGTCATTTCTTCCTCCTCTTTTTACAGCACACCATTTTCTTCCCTTTTGCACACTTCTCCGAATAATCGGTTATTTACACCACGCTAGTTTGCGTGGTGCAAGCCGAAGAGGATCAAGGAGGGTGATACATGTTCCCTTTGTGGTGCCAGGACGCTTAATGCGTCCATGAAGCCTAAAAGACGAGTGATATAAAAAAAAAAGAATCTTCTTTCTCATTACGGTGCCAGGACGCTTAATGCGTCCATGAAGCCTAAAGGAGACAAGTAGAGAAAAGAAACTTCCCCTTGTTTACCTTCTCCCTGTTTCTTCTTGCTGCTTCCTTGTTGCCCCTCTTTTTTTTTTTTGATCCCCCCTTTTGGCCGAGACCCCCTCTTCTTATAAGTCTCCAGCTCAATAGAATGATCATTTCTTCGACAGCTGGCTTTCTCCCTTTTTTTTGTGCTTCTTTGATTTCTTGATTTTTTTCTATTGCCGTGAGGGTTTTCCCCCCTCTTCTTTGCCAGCTCCAACCATTCCTTTATTGGTTGGGAGCTGATCTTCCTTTCTTGTTGACAGCTTCCTGCCTGTTGCCATATCTTCTCAGATTTTTTGTCTTATCTGCAGATTATTAGGTAGGACTGGGTAATATTTTGCATTCCTGGTAACGTGTGTCAGGTCTTCCTTTTGTTTCCAGTTACCGGCGCACGTCTTCTCCTGTTTTCATGCTCGTTCCAGCTTTTGCTTCCTGTTGGTGCAGGTGAATATGTCTATAGGCTGCATATAAGCTGCATATTATTTTAGGAGTAGGTCAATTTTGTATAGGGCAAGGAGCCTTTGTGCTTCTCGCCATTTTCAATGTGTCCGCCAGAGTCAAAATCAATTTTGACTAGATTCTTTTCTAGATTTAGCACGGTTCCTCTTTAGACTCTAAACGCATATTCTCTTCAAATCGAATATTAGTTCAGTTTTAATATTCCCAAATTTGCTTGATCTGTCTTCTTGGATTATTGTAGGAGGCAGCCATGCTTAAAGAATCAAATGGTAAGCTGATTAATACCTTGACATTGGTGTCAGGTCTGAGAATTGAATCCAACGATTTTCCAAGGACAGAGGTAAATCAAACGGTACTTCAAGTCTCGGCTAAGAAGAATAGAGACAATGATTTTTTGAGAAGGTTCCTTCAGCAAGCTCTTGATAGACAATCGATCACCCCCGATAGGCAATAGTAAAACAGATGCATAGAACTGACTGGCATATGTGCAATTTTATGGCGAATGTTCGTCCCTTTTGTCATTCATTTCGTACGAAGACTTGGCAATTGGTTATAGTATTTTTGCAGGCCTATCTGTGCTGAAGGAGTTTAACAAGTATCAATCTCTCTTGGGTGAGAAAATTAATGTAATGTCTCATTTACCAATTGAGGGTCGTAATAAATGTAACATTCCTCTTGTCATGATGTGCACATGCCTCGCATGGATGAAAATTCCTTTTTTTTTGTACTTGCTGATGTTTGGCTGTTGTTGTTGTATGAGTCAAAATAGGCACTTGTTGTTGTTGTTGTATGAGTCAAAATAGGCACTTGTTGATGTTTGTCTGTTGTTGTTGTATGAGTCAAAATAGATTTATTTTTGCATGAGTCAAAAATGGATTTTTTTTTATGAGCAGTTGTGTAAGATCCTTTCGGTCACATGATCTTATCCATGTCAAAATAGATGTTGACTTCACCTAACCAGCTGTGTGAGACCTCCTTTTCTATTTTAGACTTCGATCGTTCATGTATGATTTACTCCAAGTTTGCTCTGGTCAAGCACTCCCTGGTCCTTGATTCCATCAGCTTTGTTTGACTTGACTCCTACATGGTAGGCCAATATACAGATTGATCGATCTTTAGCAGCCGTCCCCGAGTAAAGAAACCGAGATCAAGCATTTATACTTCGTTTGAACCGGTCCTCAGGAGATTCATTTTGGCTATTTCTAGTCTAGCATGCATGTGGGCGAAATTTCATGTTGGCTATTTCTAGTCTAGCATGCATGTGGGCGAAATTTCATGGTTCAACATTTATATACATTTTATTATATCAAATAATGTCCAACATATGAGCCTGTATCGCAACTATATATCAGTTCTGCACAACACGAAGAAAAAAAAAAATCACGTACAGATAAAAAAAAATGGTATTTTTATATCTACTTACAAGTCATCTAAATCTCATCAATGAAGAGGAATGTATGATGGTTACCAGCTTACAAGTCTGATTATTTATGAAGCTACCAATGTCCACCAATAATCACTAGAGCTAAGAAACAAGTAATTTTCCAATGGTGACAAGCGCATTATCATACTCATTCTTATCTCAGTTGCATTATATTCAGTAAAGGTCAGGCCTGAGTCCTGCTCATCGCAGATCTTCAATGTCTTGACTTTTCAGACGCACAATTCCACATTGTTGTGTTGAACTGAAAGTATTCAGTGGAAAATTCACATTTTAATATATTGCCTATCATTGTCACGGCCAATCTTCCAACGTATTTCCTGCCATCTTTCCCATTTTCCTGCGTACAAAGTCGTTAGTCAACTTTAGAGTGTTGCGTGATCTTGTAAATTAGACTAATTGAAGAAATCATTAATCCTTGTAAATTGTCGACTTAATAGACTAAAAGGAAATCTGTTACGCCCCAAAATCCACTCGGAACCCGTGCCGGGAATCCCGGACCTCAGGACGCACAACACTGTACCTGTCAAATCAATCCTGACAACTGAAAGGTATAGACTGAATAAAATAACATAACCAGAAGCCAGTCCGGCCTTAAATATCCAAAAGCAATAATATTGACACAAGACCAAAGCAGCGGTCAACAGAAATAACAACAACAGAACTGGCGCAGCGGTCGACAAACCAACAGATAACATGACCGGCGCAGCGGTCAACAGAGTCCAACGTAACAATAATATAATAAACAACAGACTAACATGCATCATAACCCACCCAGACTGGTGGTCAAACTACTAACTATCTACTCGGCTTCAGGTGGAGCCGCGCTTGAACCTGGAGGCAAACCAAAGGGGGGGTTAGCCGGAGGCTAAGTAGGGATATCAAAAAGTATTTGGTGCATGATCAGATATAAGGAATTACCAGAATACAACCAAGACTCTATATGACCATATAGAGTATAATCAAATCTCAAATACGTATCAATATATATGTCCTCATACACAGATAAAAAAACTGGGAGCTGGTACAGCAGTGGTCCACGACCCGCAACTCTATAAAATAGAGTGGTCCCTACTGATGACTCCCCGAACAATAGAGACGACTGTCCGTCGACAGCCCGCTAGTGTAGCGTCCTACACTCAGTACAACCCCTTATTGGGCTGATAACAGACCTCAAGCCCATAACATCGGACTCTCTCGGTCAGAGACGATCACACAGCGTCTCAACAGAAATCTCACAGGTAGTATCTGAGGTATACTGACATGTCTATCGCTAGACAGTCAATCCTCAATGTACATATACAGAACTCATACCACCTACCAACTACCAATAAACATGCAAGAACAAAATACTCATACCGTGTTTCATGCAACAGGTTATGTCAACAGGAATGTACTCAGAGCAGAACAGGAGTTAGAATAGTAATCAACAGTGATAATCAGCAATAAAGGAGGTGCCGCTAACTACACATGCGGTTGGCACCGTAACAAAGAACGGAGGTAGAATCCCTACCTTAGATGTAGATGTACAGAAATAGAACCAACCAGGTAATCACGTATCAACCAATAGTTCCTAGCAGGGTAATCAAGGTATAAGTCCACGTATTATATTTTAATCCATTTTAAATCATATTTATTTATTATCATGCTAATTCGGGTTTATTAGGTTAAACAGATCAAGTCAAGTTCTGGTTTGATCACATGCATTCGCCTACGTACGTAGAGCCGGGTCCGAGCACTAACCTAGTTCACAGCCTTCTGTGAACGAACAATCACCACCGGAAGTCGGGATACGCGAGAACCAACCACGCGCGCGTAACCTAGTCGTCAGCACGGAAATCGATGTTCACCGAAAATAGTAATGCCGCCGCTACAGTACTGCCGGAACAGTATTTTCGGTGGCAGATCAAAGCTCTTCGGTGACCAAAATTAAGCTGATGGCGAGGGGGTTCTGGTCGTACGGTCGGTGTCGCAAACGGAGGTCGGGATTGCCGGAGATATGGGAAAAACCAGTCGGCGGCGGCGTTCGCAATCTCGCCGGAGCCGAGGAAGGAAGCGTCGGAAAATAGCTGGGAGGGAGTGGAAATGCTCGCCGGTGGTGAGGAAGGCCACCAAATGCCGCCGGAGGCAAGGTTTGCACCGGAACTAGGGTTTCCGGTCGTTTCACGTCGCCACACGAGTGGAAGAAGGAGAAGGAGCTTCGTCGCTGATTCTGACCTCGTCGTCACCGGCGAAGGAGTTTGTTCGTGAGGAGGACGGGGAGGGAAGGACGGCGGTTCCGTTCGCTGTCGCACGAGAGGGAAGGGCGGAAGTGCAAAGCAACATCGTGAGTTGGGCTCACGTGAAGGGAAAAGATAGTTGGCGTGCAGTGAGGGGGAAACGGGCGGCGGATCAGAGGAAACAGCAGAGAAAGGACGCATGCGCACCTGCCATCAAGATCAAATTTGATCTTGATTTTTGTCGTCTAGCGCCACAGTTGACCAGCGGTCAACGTAAAAATTTCGGGGTGTAACAATACATACACCTTAAAAGAATTTGGTCCCCAAATTCAACACAAATTCATTAACGGTACTTAAACAGAATTACAGACAGAATTATAGAATTAGTAATAAGACAGTCACTCGTACATAAATCATTCATCTAACTCCATCTCTGGAAATAGATCCAGATGTTTCTTCATAAATTCGTCCTCGCGCTCCCAAGTAGCCTCACTCTCAGGGTGATGTTTCCATTTGACTTTAATCAGGCTGATTACCTTATTTCTCAGCTTGTGTTCTTTGCGTTCTAAGATCTCTACAGGCATCTCGGCATACGTGACATCTTCTTGGACATGAACTGTACCATGGCTCAACACATGAGATGGATCCGCGATGTACTTACGCAACATGGATACGTGGAACACCGGATGAATATAAGAGTACATCGGTGGAAGTGCTAAGCGGTATGCGACGGGTCCAACTTTCTCTAGTATCTCAAAAGGACCCATATACCTCGGGGCTAACTTACCAGCATACCCGAATCTAGTCGTACCCTTCTTGGAGAAATCCGAAGGAACACGTGGTCATCGACATCAAATTCAAGTGGCCGCCGTCTCTTGTCTGCGTAACTCTTTTGTCGACTTTGGGCAGCTAATAATCTCCGTCCAATAATCTGAACTCTCTCGGCATCAAGTGCTAACATAGTCGGTCCCAACACACGGCTTTCACCTGCTTCGTCCCATAGCACCGGAGATCTACACTTCCTACTGTACAAAGCCTCGAAAGGTGCCATCTGGATCGCCGAATGATAACTATTATTGTACACAAATTCCACTAAGTGAAGATGACATTCCCAACCATCCGTGAAGTCCAAAGTGATGGCTCGAAGCATGTCCTCTAAGGTCTGAATGGTCCTCTCAGACTGTCCATCAGTCTGCGGGTGATAAGCCGTACTGAACCGCAGTTCAGTTCCCAAAGCCTTCTGCAAACTGCCCCAAAACCTAGACGTGAACCGTGGGTCTCTGTCAGAAATAATATTGGCAGGAACCCCATGTAGCCGTACAATCTCCTGACAATACAGCCTTGCCAGCTTGTCCATGGAGTAATTCTTTCTGATATGGAGGAAATAGGCAGACTAGGTCAACCGGTTTACAATCACCCAGATCGAGTCGTGGCTGGTGCGCGACTTAGGAAGATCCGTCATGAAGTCCATGGTAATGTGTTCCCACTTCCACTCGGGAATCGAGATACTCTGCAAAAGCCCAGAAGGTTTCTTATGCCCAATTTTCACTTGTTGGCATACCAGACATCGCCCGACATACTCTGCCACATCTCTTTTCATGTCTTCCCACCAATAAGACTTTCGAAGGTCATTATATATTTTCGTGGCACCAGGATGTACCGCGAATCTCGACTTATGTGCTTCTGCCAGTAATTCTTCCTTAACTACCTCTGGTACACATAACCTATTCCAGCACCTTATTACTCCTTGATCATCCTGGGTAAATTCTTCTCTCTTGCCCTTTGCGATGATAGACTGCAGGTACCAATCATTTGGTTGCGCCTCAATAATCTTCTGCACCATATGGGACTATGCCATCATCACGGCCAAACAACCATGCTCAGTGGGGCACATAATCTCAACACATAAATCTGTCATCTGTTGTGCTAAATCAGTCGGTGTTACTCGCAAGTGAGCTAACACCCCTGCGGTCTTCCTACTTAGGGCGTCTGCGATAACATTGGCCTTACCCGGGTGGTAATTAAGCATACAGTCATAGTCTTTGTGAAATTTCACCCATCTTCGCTACCTTATATTTAATTCCTTCTGAGAAAACAAGTACTTCAGGCTTTGGTGATCCGCGAAGATTTTGAATGTCACACATTCTTCATCTTGGGTAAACACTTCTCGTTTAATGACATCCATTGCTAACTTTCTACTATTGCTATGGTAATTAATTTAATGCTTCGCAAGAATTATCTTAAAAGAGCCTTATTGATCTTCTTTGTCAAGCATGTTCTATAAGAATTAGCATCACGCTGGTCTTTAACTACTACACGTATCTATCCAATAGCGTTGCTAAGAGAGTTACATTTTACCACCCTTATGAGAATAAGACTAGTTGGCACTCGACTTGTCTCGTAGCCTCGCACTAAGGCATTTACATAGATGCAAGAAAAGACATCCCCACCGCTGGATGTATAGTAGAAACATCTTTAATAGGTAAGATACATGACATGCAGTAAAACTGACTAATACACAAAGTAATTGATTCCCTTATCATGGCACAACTGGGGCCCACCCTAGGTTTTGTAACCCTACTCTCCCAGATTTTCTTCGTCACTGGAGCCTTTTGTTTCGGGTAATATGGAAAAATCATTAATCTCCTCATCAGATGAGGACGAGTTGATGGCTTGTTTCCATATAACTATGTTTGGTGTTTCACTAAATTTGCAGTAATAGTTCTCGTTAGGATCTATATTGTAGTACTCCGGCCTTAAAGATATATGTTCCAGGTAGTGTGCTTCGTTGTATATATCAAGGGAGTGCCGGTTTGGCTCTACCAAATCATGCACGACGATCGTCTCAGTGTAGATAATGCAGACCTGTTTTCTTGGTTCAAATCGGGACGTCCATGTACTAACACGTGACATCTGGTTGTGTACTACCATTTCTATCTAAGGGTGAGTTCTGCAAGCTTCTTTCAACTTCTTCGGGAAGAAGTCTGGGATAAAGGCTAGGCGGTTTCTCAGCAGAGACCATTCTCGAATCATACCATAGTTCCATAATTCTCGAACGAAATGATAGTACCGAGGATTAAGTTTATAATATAAAATCCAAGCAGTTAAAAGATTTTTACCCTTTTCCTGGAATATGTGTATTCCCCGTTTTGGAGTGAACGCCATCATTTGCTCTTGGAGGGAGACCATCTTTTGAAAAGTCCTTTGATGTGCGAAGAACCTGATATCCATACTAATCACTTCTGGTAGTGAGTTGAGGAATTTCTCTCTGAACGTCGGGGAGAGTATAATCTTTGCTTTGAACCTTTCATGTTCTTCCTCCTATCCTTGTTCCTCAGCCCTTGAGTATTCTCCCTGAAGTAAGGTAGACATGGCCCTGATTGGTGGAGTCATCATCCCAAGGACGATGACGCCAATTTGCTGCAAGTTATGGAAAGGGTTGGCTATCTGGTCTCTTTTATAGCCTCATCAATGAGTTGTGTCTCAGCAAGGTATTCATTTTATGGCGAACAAATCACATAGGATGCCAATCTTGACAGGGCGTCAGCCATAGTATTTTCCCTTCCGGTGATGTGCTCAAAGTTGGTGTGAATGCCTGTCCCTATAACGAAGTCAATAAAGTTTATCCATCACTTCCAAACACTATGCCTTGCAGATCCATTACTCGGAAATACGCAGTTGTCAACATAGCTAGTTGTACTAACTCGCCTAGTCTTGTTAGCCTATGAGTTATGGGCCCCACCAAAGCCAACAGTGACAATTGGTTTATTGTGCCCTAGTTTGTCCACAAATTACTTGCAAGGTACCAAATCCAACATTCTATAACGAATTCCCCTTATGGAATCTTACTTAACTTTTTCAAATAACTGTTTGCTTCCCAAATTTGTTTATAACTTAATGTCCAAAATATTGATGCTAAAATTATGTGAATCATAAGAAAATAGTAGTGTGTTCTCTTGCGAAAACTACAAGCTCTAAGGAGATCCATTAAGATGATATCTAATGAGATTGTTTCTCATCTAAGGGGGTTCAACCGATTACATCTTTCCTTAATTATATCATTGTTCTTATAGGAACTTTCATTCGATAGGAATTTATACGTTCGCACATCCAACACGTAGATCGTCACGACCCAGAGAGGACACCCAGGCGGGCCAGGCCTAGAGAATCCACCCTCGAGATGCGACAAATCAAACTTACTGGACACGCCAGCCTTAAAACCACATGACAGTAAAGCAGGACGCTAACTCCAACGCTACAGTCGAGGGAGTTTCACGCGCTCTACGCCGTGGAAGTTCTTGGACCGGAGGTTCTAGTGCATGGTGTCTACTTCCCACTTCGTTAACATTGTCATCATAAGGAACACGCGGAGCAGCTACCGATGGTTCTTCCCTTTGTTCATTTCCAGAACTAGAATCATTTCGCATCAAACTGAGTGGTGCACTCAATGCCCCACAGGCTAATCCAGCCATCTAACTGAAACGAGAGCTTTTCTTGGGTGTCATTTCCTGTAACGCACCAACAACGGCAAGGGTCACGTTAATTAAAATCACAGATTAGTATGATCAAATATGATTAACACTAACGCGGATCTTAAATCCTAAGGTTTGATCCTAAGTCCTTATGTCTCATGTAAGATCCTGAACCTAAGCTTTGATACCATAATTGTTACGCCCCAAAATCCACCCGGAACTCGCGCCGGGAATCCCGGACCTTGGGACGCACAACACTGTATCTGTCAAATCAATCCTGACAACTGAAAGGTACAGACTGAATAAAATAACATAACCAGAAGCTAGCCCGCCCTTAAATATCCAAAAGCAATAATACTGACACAAGACTGGCGCAGCGGTCAACAGAAATAACAACAACAGGACCGGCGCAGCGGTCGACAAACTAACAGATAACATGACCGGCGCAGCGGTCAACAGAGTCCAACGTAACAATAATATAATAAACAACAGACTAATATGCATCACAACCCACCCAGACTGGTGGTCAAACTACTAACTATCTACTCTGCTCCAGGTGGAGCCGCACTTGAACCTGGAGGCAAACCAAAGGGGGAGTTAGCCGGAGGCTAAGTAGGGATATCACAAAGTATATGGTGCATGATCAGATATAAGGAATTACCAGAATACAACCAAGACTCTATATGACCATATAAAGTATAATCAAATCTCAAATACGTATCAATATATATGTCCTCATACACAGATAAAAAAACTGGGAGCTGGTACAACAGTGGTCCACGACCCGCAACTCTATAAAATAGAGTGGTCCCTACTGATGGCTCCCCGAACAGTAAAGACGACTGTCCGTCGACATCCCGCTAGTGTAGCGTCCTACACTCAGTACAACCCCTTATTGGGCTGATAACAGACCTCAAGCCCATAACATCGGACTCTCTCGGTCAGAGACGATCACACAGCGTCTCAACAGAAATCTCACAGGCAGTATCTGAGGTATACTGACATGTCTATCGCTAGACAGTCAATCCTCAATGTACATATACAGAACTCATACCACCTACCGACTACCAATAAACATGCAAGAACAAAATACTCATACTGTGTTTCATGCAACAGGTTATGTCAACAGGAATGTACTCAGAGCAAAACAGGAGTTAGAATAGTAATCAACAGTGATAATCAGCAATAAAGGAGGTGCCGCTAACTACACATGCGGTTGGCACCGTAACAAAGAACGGAGGTAGAATCCCTACCTCAGATGCAGATGTACAGAAATAGAACCAACCAGGTAATCACGTATCAACCAATAATTCCTAGCAGGGTAATCAAGGTATAAGTCCACGTATTATATTTTAATCCATTTTAAATCATATTTATTTATTATCATGCTAATTCGGGTTTATTAGGTTAAACAGATCAGGTCAAGTTCTGGTTTGATCACATGCATTCGCCTACGTACGTAGAGCCGGGTCCGAGCACTAACCTAGTTCACAGCCTTCTGTGAACGAACAATCACCACCGGAAGTCAGGATACGCGAGAACCAACCACGCACGCATAACCTAGTCGTCAGCACGAAAATCGATGTTCGCCGGAAATAGTAATGCCGCCGCTACAGTACTGCTGGAACAGTATTTTCGGTGGCAGATCAAAGCTCTCCGGTGACCAAAATGAAGCTGATGGCGAGGGGGTTCTGGTCGTACGGTCGGTGTCGCAAACGGAGGTCGGGATCGCCAGAGATCTGGGAAAAACCGGCGGCGGCGGCGTTCGCAATCTCGCCGGAGCCGAGGAAGGAAGCATCGGAAAATAGCTGGGAGGGAGTGGAAATGCCCGCCGGTGGTGAGGAAGGCCACCAATGCCGCCGGAGGCAAGGTTTGCACCGGAACTAGGGTTTCCGGTCGTTTCACGTCGCCACACGAGTGGAAGAAGGAGAAGGAGCTTCGTCGCCGATTCTGACCTCGTCGTCACCGGCGAAGGAGTTCGTTCGTGAGGAGGACAGGGAGGGAAGGACGGCGGTTCCATTCGCTGTCGCACGAGAGGGAAGGGCGGAAGTGCAAAGCGACATTATTACAACCCACTTAGTAAGCAAACTATTTATTAACTTGGTGAGCCAATTTGCAACATGGCCCAATCTATTAAAATGCTTAAGCCCAAGTTAACAATAGCAAGCCCACTAAGCCTTATAAACCACATAATAGTTTCTTCCACTTGCAATGTGGGACTATACTCGGGGTATTACAATCTCCCCCACTTAAGACTTGACGTCCTCGTCAAGCCCAAACCTTAACACATGCCCAAGAATCATCCCTTAGTCGGCAGCATGTGAGGTCAGCCCAAAGGTGGCTCCACCATCCTCGGTAGCTCTTTCCTATTGGCCTCTCACCATACTTAGGACTAAGTTTTGCTCTGATACCATTTATTACAACCCACTTAGTAAGCAAACTATTTATTAACTTGGTGAGCCGATTTGCAACATGGCCCAATCTATTAAAATGCTTAAGCCCAAGTTAACAATAGCAAGCCTACTAAGCCTTATAAACCACATAATAGTTTCTCCCACTTGCAATGTGGGACTATACTCGGGGTATTACAATCTCCCCCACTTAAGACTTGACGTCCTTGTCAAGCCCAAACCTTAACACATGCCCAAGAATCATCCCTTAGTTGGCAGCATGTGAGGTCAGCCCAAAGGTGGCTCCACCATCCTCGGTGTGAGCCGATTTACAACGTGACCCAATTTATTAAAATGCTTAAGCCCAAGTTAACAATAGCAAGCCCACTAAGCCTTATAAACCACATAATAGTTTCTCCCACTTGCAATGTGGGACTATACTCGGGGTATTACAATTTGTTACGACCCACTTAGTAAGCAAACTATTTATTAACTTGGTGAGCCGATTTACAACGTGACCCAATTTATTAAAATGCTTAAGCCCAAGTTAACAATAGCAAGCTCACTAAGCCTTATAAACCACATAATAGTTTCTCCTACTTGCAATGTGGGACTATACTCGGGGTATTACAGACATCGTGAGCTGGGCTCGTGTGAAGGAAAAAGATAGTTGGCGTGCAGTGAGGGGGAAACGGGCGGCGGATAAGAGGAAACAGCAGGGAAAGGACGCATGCGCACCTGCCATCAAGATCAAATTTGATCTTGATTTTTGTCGTCTAGCGCTACAGTTGACCAGCGGTCAACGTAAAAATTTCGGGGTGTAACGGTCAACGTAAAAATTTCGGGGTGTAACAAAATCCATAGATTATATTCACGTGTTACCACCTATATGAACAAGTGCTAGCACTCAACCCTTTCGTTTTTACAAGCCTCCACACGAGTCTCCATTCCGGTAAGCTTGCCGCTCACTGTCGGTGAGCTCACTACACACTAGTCGTTGTGGCCATAAAATTGTTTGGGCGGTAAAAGTTTTATAGCTGTAAAAATTTTACGGCGGCCATGAAAATTCAATTCAAGTCACGAAAATTTAGATTAACTCAATTCATGTCTAGAACAACTTTTATTTAGATTAACCTACGGTAACAACCACATATAACTTTTTTTTAGGTTAACCTATGGATGTCTTTATCCATTGTTTGATACAGCTTCTCTATTGTTACTCTTGTGCTATAGCTATTTATTTTAAGTTTTAAAAATTATAATTAAGTTTAAAAAATATTTATTTTTCTTAAACTATATAAATTATATATAAATATAATATAGAAATTAATACTATATATATTTTTTACATGTTAAGCTATAATTATTTTTCATGAAGTCATAAAGTAAAAAAGTAATTTGATTACAACTATCTCGATTAAATTATATACAATATAGTAGAACTAAGATTTCCTAAGTGCCTAATTTTTTGAGTACTTAATTTTTCGAGTGCTTCTAAAATATTCTTTCATAGTTGTATTTCACATGTGTTTATTTCATTATTTAATACTGATAATTTATATCATATCATTATCACGCCAACTGAAATTCATAATTTGATGCATTTGCTAGTGCATCGTGTGGCTCACTTCACGCCAATCACACTCATATAATAACAACAAAAGAAGCTGAAAATAATTTGTTGATGGGTCCATCTTGAAAAACTTATGCGGCATACAAAGTCGTTACAAGTCAAAGCTGCATAGACAAGGAACGGAAGGCTCTCCTCAGCTTCAAAGCTGGCTTGTCAAACACCCAAGACTGGCTCTCTTGGAAGGGCGAGGACTGCTGCAATTGGGAGGGAGTTGTATGCAGCAACACTACCAACCACGTCCAACGTCTCGATCTCCACTGCCCTTTTGGTACTACACCAGACAAAAGCGAGGTAAACCCTTCACTGCTTGATCTTGAGCATTTGACTTACCTGGATTTGAGCATGAACAACTTTAGTGGCGCTCCAATTCCTGCCTTCCTTGGGTCTCTGACTAAGTTGCAGTACTTGGACTTGTCCGATGCTCAATTCGGTGAAAGAATTCCCCGTCAGCTCAGCAACCTCTGCAACCTTATTCACTTGGACTTAAGTTGTAGCCAATTTCATTGTGGAAAGATTCTAGAATCCTTTAGGAGGTTCTCAAATTTGAGTTACATGGATCTTTCTTATAAGAGTATTGAAGGAGAAATTCCCCACCAACTCGGCAACCTCTCCAACCTAATTCACTTGAGCTTAAGTGGGAACCATATTAGTGGAGAGATTCCAGAATCCTTGGGGAGCCTCTCAAAGTTGAGTTACATGGATTTTTCTTTTAACAGTATTGAAGGAGAAATCCCCCACCAGCTCGGCAACCTCTCCAACCTAATTCACTTGGACTTAGGTGGTAACCAAATTAGTGGAAAGATTCCAGAATCCTTGGGGAGCCTCTCAAAGTTGAGTCACATGGATCTTTCTTTTAATAGTATTAAAGGAGAAATCCCCCACCAGCTCGGCAACCTCTCCAACCTAATTCGCTTGGACTTATATCTGAACCAAATTAGTGGAAAGATTCCAGAATCCTTGGGGAGCCTCTCAAAGTTGAGTTACTTTGATCTTTCTTATAATGGTATTGAAGGAGAAATCCCCCACCAACTCAGCGGCCTCTCCAACCTAATTCACTTGGACTTATATGATAACAAAATTAGTGGAAAGATTCCAGAATCCTTGGGGAGTCTCTCAAAGTTGAGTTACATGGATTTTTCTTTTAACAGTATTGAAGGAGAGATACCCAAAAGCATAGAAAACTTGAGCTACTTGCACTCCTTAAATTTACAAAATAATATCATAGGGGGAGCATTACCAGGTGCCATCGGTAATCTATGCAATTTGTCTACCTTGGATGCTTCCAACAACAACATCAAAGGAGAGCTTGCTAATTTTGTTGAAAGTTTATCAAGATGTACCAGAGACATAAATCTTTTAGAACTTTCTCTATACAACAATGAGATTGGTGGCCCTATACCCGATCAAATAGGAAAGCTTCAAAGTTTAAATACTCTCAATCTTGGTTCGAATTCTTTGAATGGCTTAATTCCTGCCGCCTTGGGTAACTTGCCTAGGTTATTAAATTTGAATCTTTCTTCTAACTCTTTTGTGGGATCACTGACTAAAGCAAACTTTGCCAATCTAACAAGTTTGGCGATCTTGGATCTCTCCCATAACTCATTGATATTTAATGTCAGCCAAGATTGGTCTCCACCATTTCAAGCCAGTGACATAAGCATGCGATCCTGTGCCTTGGGGCCAAAGTTTCTGCCATTGTTACGGAACCAAACTAATTTGAGGATATTAGACCTATCGGATAACAACATCTCATATTCTTTTCCCAAGTTTCCCAAAATGCAAAGTAGTCCATACCTTATGTCATTTGATCTCCTCAATTTGTCACATAACCAAATCCGAGGAAGTCTCCCAAGCTCAGAGGTATATGAAATCGTGGACCTCTCTTACAATCAATTCACCGGGCCATTTCCTTCGGCATGGGCCATCAACATTATGTATTCAAGAAGTATGGACTTATCCAACAACAAATTGGATGGAAACATCTCATCCTCCATTTGCAAAAATAATGAATTACAGATGCTCAACCTCGCCAACAATGGCTTCACAGGGGCCCTCCCCAATTGTTGGGTCAATTCATCCAACCTACAGATAATAGACATCTCAAACAATAAATTATCTGGAGAAATTCCCAACACATTTGGATGTTTAACTCAGCTCACATCACTGCACTTGAATAACAACCATCTCACTGGTATAATCCCTCAAACTCTTCAGCATTGTGCAAACCTAGAACTCATTGACTTAGGTGAGAATAAATTGGATGGTGTTATACCCACATGGATGTTAAAGAGTTTAACATCATTGCAAGTACTTCGCCTAAGATTCAATGAGTTTAACGGTGTCATTCCAAGGGAACTGGGCCTCATGACTTCTCTCCAAGTGCTTGACATAGCCCATAACCATCTCTTTGGCTCCTTGCCTTCCTCTATTGGAAACCTTAGCTCCATGATTATAATACATAATGTGAGTGAAGAAAACTCACGCACAAGTCGTGTTTGTGCTGATGGTTTATATCGATGTGGTACAACACATATTCCTTATTACACGGAAAACGTCATCATAAATGCAAAAAGCCAATAGTTGAACTTCACTACTACACTCGCCCTTGTGACAAGCATAGACCTATCCAACAACAATCTCTCTGAAGAGATCCCTGAAGAGTTGAGTCGCCTTCATGGTCTTCACTTTCTCAATTTGTCAAATAATTACTTTAGAGGAGGCATTCCAATCAGCATTAGTGAAATGGGGGAGTTAGAATCGCTAGATCTATCTTGGAACAACTTGTCAGGCACCATACCTTTATCTCTCTCTGCATTACATTCTCTTAGTGAGTTAAATTTGTCATATAATAATTTTGTTGGTAAAATACCGACAAGCTCTCAACTACAAACCTTCACAAATGCATCTTACATTGGAAACACTAAGCTTTGTGGGTGGCCGCTTGCTGCTTGTCCAAGTGACACAACCACCCACGAGGGAAGAGAAGAAGAGGATGAGAGTGGAGATGGTGCATTTGATAACATATGGTACTTTTTTGGGTTTGCACTTGGGTTTATAGTTGGCTTCTGGGGATTTGTAGGGATTGTAATGAGCAAGAGAAGTTTAAGGATTAGATACATCATATTAATTGACAATATTCTTAGTAATTTGTGGCTGTAATATTAGCTAAAGGAATATCAAATAATCATGGTATGATAAGTTATATATGCAATGTAGCTAATATGTAGTCATGTTGACCATTATGAAGTGATAGTTTATATATGCAATGTAGCTAATAATGTGATCATGTTGACCATTTTGGAATGGCAGATCTTGTACCAAACTTGAGTCAAGTTGTCCAATCTGATCGATCTTAACTTAGTCATCTAATTAAAATAAATTAGTGTAAATATTTTATTTTAATAAGCCAACTTATATAAGGATGAAACTTCACATTCACCCTTACTCAATTGACTGATTGCGGAAAATATAACTCAAAGAAATCTCTATTAAATTGGATGGTCCTAGATTCTACAAGTTTAAAGTACTATATCATAAAACTACTCGCTCTATTCTAATCAATTGGGCATCTCATTGGTTGATTGGGCATGAAAGCTAATTTGTATGACTTAGATTAACCTCGTGATACATACATATTTGAAAATGAAATATGATTTCTTTTAAAACTTTAATCAATTATAACTTTGTGGTATACAATTTTTTTTAAAATAAACTTTATGTAACAATTATGATGGTAAGCCTCACGAAGAGAAGAAAGGGGAAGGGAGGGAAAAAGGTTAAAAATATTTGTATCATTTTTTATTATACATGGGTAAAATATATTTATGGCTTAAATATTTCTTTTATTTTTCATAAATTGAAATGCTTTCTTTTTTCCTTTTTCTTAAAATCAGATTCTTTCACTGATTGGATTTGGAACCTATGCTTATCAGACACGGCTATTAATGAGTCTCAGTACCAAATGCAAGGAGGTCTGCAAAGCTCATATGTGAATTTTTTTTTTTTCTTGGAAATGGGTCGATTTGAGCCAAACAACTCGAAAGGTCTATTACAAAATATGCACTCCAAGTTTTCACTCATATACCGTTCTTACAGTCACTAGCATGTAGTCCAACAACAAATTGGATGGCAACATTCCATCCTCTGGCCTTGGCCACTAGCATGTAGTCCACATACAATCTTACTCTTGTCCAACAACAAATTGGATGGCAACATTCCATCCTCAATTTGTGAATTAATTAGCTTGAGTATGCTCATCCTTGCTAATAATGGCTTCTTGGTAACCCTCCCTAAGGGTCAGTTTCCTTGCGAGGAAAACTAGAGGGAAATAAAAGAAAAATAAGTTTTCCGTTATTTCCTCGGGCAAAAGGAAAAAATTTGAGTGGAAAAATGGATGAAAAATTTTATAATTTTTCCTCCGAAATTTTTTCACCCTAATCGGATGGAAAAGTTGGAGAAAACACATTGCCACTTTGTCTGACCTTCAAAATTAATTTTTCTTTTCTTTTCTTTCCTTCCGGGGAAACAGGATATGGATTTTTTTTCTTTTCCTAGAGTTTTCTTTCCTTGTGGTTTTTCATTCCTTACAGTTTTCCTTCCCTCTAAGGAAACAAAGGGTAAGTGTTGGGTCAATTCATCCGCACTAAAGATAATAGACATCTCAAACAATACATTATCTAGGGAAATTTCTATTGCATTTGGATATTTGACTCAGCTCATATCACTGCACTTGAACAAAAATTATCTCTTTAAGGACAATCCCTCCAACTCTTCAACGGTGTAAAATTTTAGTAGTTATTAATCTGAGTGAGAATAAATTGGACAGTATCATACCCACTTGGTTTTCAAAGAGACTAATGTCACTACAAGTGTTTTGCCTTAGATTCAATGAGTTTAGTGGTGTCATCCCAATGGAATTGGGCCTAGTGGCTTCTTTTCTCTTTAAGTGCTCGATCTTTCTTACAACCATCTCTTTGGCTTCTTGCCTCCTTACATTGAAAACCTTATGATTAGAGTCCAATGTAGGAGAGCTCTTGTTGGATTAACTCCTCTTGTACCAATTCATTCTACATTAGCTCCTTCTAGATCAACATCTTCTTATTACAAAGAGAATCTCATCATAAATGCAAAGGGCTAATAACTCAACTTTACTACTGCTGTACTCACGCTTGTGATAAGCATAGACCTATCCAATAATAATCTCTCCGGAGAGATTCCAAATGAGCTAACACACTTTCATGGTCTTTTCTTTCTCAATTTGTCAAATAATCATTATAGAGGAGGCATAGCGGCCTAATAACTTGTACATGTGCAAAACAATTTTTATTTAGATTAACCTATGGTAACAACCACATTTAACTTTTATTTAGGTAAACCTATGGATGTCTTTATCATTTGTTTGTTACAACTCCTCTATTATTACTGTTGTGTTATAAATATTTATTTTAACTTTTAAAAATTATAATTAAGTTAAAACATATTTATTTCTCTTAAACTATATAAATTATATATTAATATGATATAAAAATTAATAATATATATATGTTACATGTAAAGCTACAATTATTAGCAATCTCACAAATATACAATCCTTGAACAAAATAAACTCTGTGTATCTCGTAACAAATCGAATTTCTGGAACAATACCTGATACCATTAGCAATCTAAGTGCACTAGTGTATTTGGGTCTATCGGGCAATCAAATTGCGGGGAAAATACCAGATTCAATGGGAAATCTCTACAACTTGGAAACCTTAATTTTAAATAGTAACAACATAGAGGAGGGAGCATTACCGGGTGGCGGAGGTAATCTATGCAATTTGACTTTCAAGGATGCTTCCGACAACAAAATGGAAGGAGAGCTTAATGATTTCATTGAAGGTTTATTGAGATGTACAGGCGACAAAAATCTTTATCCTGATCTGCTAAGATCATATGTGTTTTTTTTGGAAATGGACCGATTTGAGCCACAACAACAAATTGGATGGCAACATTCCACCCTCGATTTGTGTATCAATTAGCTAGAGTGTGCTTATCCTCGCTAATAATGGCTTCACGGGACTGTTGGGTCAATTCATCCACATTAAAGATAATAGACATCTCAAATAATACATTGTCGGGGAAATTCCTTGTATATTTGGATCACTACACTTGAACAAAAACCATCTCTGAGGCAAAATCCCTCAAACTCTTCAACAGTGTAAAATTTTAATAGTTATTGAATTAGGGGAGAATAAATTGGACAGTGTCATACCCACTTGGAATTCAAAGAGACTAATGTCACTACAGATGCTTTACCTAGGATTCAATGAGTTTAGTGGTGCCATCCTAATGGAATTGGGCCTAATGGCTTCTCTTCAAGTGCTCGACCTTTCTTACAACCATCTCCTTGGCTTCTTGCCTCCTTATATTGGAAACCTTAGTTCCATGATTAGAGTTCAAAGTAGGAGAGCACTTCTTGGAATAGCTCCTCTTATACCAATTCATTCTACATCAGTTCCTTCCAGACCCACTTCTTCTTATTACAAAGAGAATCTCATCATAAATGCAAAGTGCCAACAAATCAATTTTACTATTATACCCACCCTTGTGAGAACGGTAGACCTATCCAATAATAATCTCTCCAGAGAGATTCTAAAAGAGCTAACATGCCTTCATGGTCTTTGCTTTCTCAATTTGTTAAATAATCATTCTAGATGAGGCATTCCAACGAGCATCAATGAAAAGGGAGGAGCTTGAATCACTAGATCTGTCATTGAATCCGGCACAATATCTTCATCCACTGCATTACACTTTATTAGCAAGTTGAATCTGCCATACAATACTCTTACCGAGAAAATACCGACAGACACTCAACTTTAAACTTTCACAAACACATCCGACATTGGCAACATTGAACTTTGTAGGATACCACTTGCCGCTTGCGCCATTAACACATCCACTAGTAAGAGGAGAGAAGAAGAGGATGGGGTGGTGACGGTGGATTTAATGGCATTTAGTAATTTTTTGGGTTTTGCACCCGGATTTGTTGTTGGCTCATTGGGATTTATAGGAGTGATGATGAGCAAAAAAATTTAAGGATTAGATACATCAAATCAAATTGATGGTATTCATGGGTAATTGGTGAGTGGTAATGTTAGTTGATAAAATAGCAAATAATCATGGTATGATTGTGTATTAATATATGCACATACATAAATACACAAATGTGGCTAATACGTGGTTATGCAGACCATAGTTTATTAATATATTAGTCCAAGATGTATCATAGTGCGTGATAAAAAGTGGTTTGTCAACTTTGTTGTGGCCTTTGACGTGGTCCTCTTAAAATATTTATTTTCTTAAATTACACTGTTGAGAATATATTTTCATTTTATTTTTCATGAAAATAAAGCCACCTCGGGTGGATTTTCATGCTAGGAAGTGGGGCTATAAGTTGGGCATCTAAGAAGCAAACTTGCATTGCACATTCTACTATGGAATCAAAGTTTATAGCCCTTGCTGCAGCAAGCAAAGAAGTTGAATGGTTACATAATCTCTTAATAGATATTGAGATGTAGCCACAACCGATGGCAGCCATTTCTTTGCATTGTGATAGTCAAGCTACAATTTCTAGTACTTATAATGAAGTGTATAATGGAAAGTCTAGACATCTTGGCATGAGACATGTATATGTTAGAGAGTTAATTACTAGTGGGGTAATCACCATAATATATGTGAGATCGGGAAATAATCTAGCCGATCCTCTCACTAAGCCTCTTAATAGGGATTCAGTGAGGAATACTACTCATATGAGACTTAAATTATTAAAGTAAGCACATATGATAGTAACCCAACTTTAAATTAGTAAATTACTAATTATAAAGTACATTGGGTAATAACAAGTCATAGTTATGTGCTTGTGAGCACTAGAAAGTCTTATACTTAGTTGATTTACAATTCAAGTGTTAGTCCTGATAGTTGCGTGAAGTTGAGGATGAGCATTTGCTCTTAATGGAGTTTATAAATATTTGTGTCCACAGCAACTGGGATAAATGTGGAGACTCCACCTATATGAACATTGAAGTGGTGCTGCTTCAATAAGAGAATTGTGGTTCTCTTATAAATGTTCGTTACTTTGGGATTAACACATGGCCATATATAATAGTGTTAAGGTTTATTGAAGGAAAGTTTCTGAGAATACCATGGGAAGTATTATGTGTGTGATGTCTTCGGTTCTAACACAAGAAGTTGAGATACTCACTTGTATTCATATTATTACATGGTAGGAAAATTATTGTTTACAACTAGTGGGGGATTGTTAGATATTTTTATAGTTGTAAACAAGAGGAAGCAAGCTTCTTTAGTCCCATATTGATAAAAGATATAAGTGTTTCTATGCTTATATACTTTGCTTGTACTTGTTACATCAAAAGAAATATAAGGAGCATGAGCAAGATTTAATTGCATGAGCTCTATGAATTTGGGACTATAATGATATTTAATGTCTTGATTGGGCACTTGGGCACTTGGGGTATAATTACGGGTGGGGTGTGAAATAAAACACAGGCCGTAATTATGTTGCAATTCTCACCCGAGAGTTTTGAGCATTTTACGGCCTGCCGTAATTAATATTACACCTAACATGTAGAAAAACTAGCCCCTCAATACTCATCAAATTAAAAGCATAAAGAATTAAAGGAAAAAAGATTAACATGAAAGGACTACAATTTCAAGATTTGCATTCATAAGACAAAGGTAAGTATTTTATTTTGATTAATTGTAAGAATAGTAAATTCCAACCTTCTCCATTTGTACTCTTAATTAAGAATATAAAACATGAATATTGTAGGCACATATTGTTAGGCCTACGGGCCAAAAAATTGGTCGCGGCCCAATTTCCAGCCCAGAACAGCACTTACCACTGATTGGATCGGGTGGCGGGTCGGGTTCGATGCCCCGGATCCGAATCCGTTTCTTTTCAAATGGATGAATCATGTGTGATTCATCGCGTGTTTTCGCTGGCTGATGCGGTAGCGTGGGCCGATGGGACGGGGCGAGCTTCGGACTCCATGCAGTCGTGGGCTGTGGAGCGGCCGGAAACGAAAAAGAGGAGACGAGACGAGTCATCCTCCTCACTAATAAAAAAGAAGAGACTTCGTTTTGATGCTCTCCAGCGACGCCACTCACCTTCCCTCTCCTCTCCGGCTAGCCCAACGTCATCGGACGTCCTTCCTGAGCTTTCTCTGCGCATCCGGTGGTGTGGGCGGGTGGATCGGATTGCGAGGAGCCAGGGACCTGAGTGATCGCCGAGGTATATTCTTTCTCCTCTCTTCCTCCGTTCCGGTCGAGTGCGCCGCTCCCTGCGACACCCCTTTTTAGTCTCCTTTCTCGTCGCCGTTTTTCCTGTCGTGGACGCGCTCCTTCAGCGAGCCCTTCCCTCCTCCCGGCTGCCGGCCCGCTTGCGCGCGGGAAGTTCCGAAGCCAGCCGCCTGTGTGCGGAGTTTCCTATTTCCCCTCGCCGCCTACGTGCGGCCCTGTCTTCCGCTCTCGCCTACGGCTAGGAGTTTCATCGCCGCTCCCCCTTCCCGACGGGTGAGCAGCTGGGCGTCGTCTTCCCCACCAACGGGGAGCTCTGCGTGTGGTCCTCCTCGCCGACGGGTCTAGCAACGGCGTACATCACCACTGACCTCGGAGATGGCCATTTTCCTCAGCCGCCGTCCGCCTTGCTATTTTCTATCGGCCGCCGCCATCGGCATCAGCATCCCTCTTCCGGTGGAGCAGTAGCGAGGTGGCGAGTGCCACCCTCTTCCTTTAGCATTCCGTCTCAACCGAGCTCGCCCGTGCGAGCGCTACTCCTTCGGCGCCAGCCATTGCCGGCCTGTTTGGTGGCCTTCAGGTGAACCATCTTTCTGGCGAGAAGGACGAGTCCATCGGTTCGTAGGGGACGGACGTCACCCGCGGAGCATCGTCCGGCCTCTTCGCCGGCGAGCGAGTGAGGAGCCGACAGGGTTCTTTCCATTACCGACGTACGATACTGTGTGGACGATCGTTCGTGATCGCCAGGCACTGGCTTGATCCGTGGTCGTGTGGGTGAGTCCGGCTCCCTGACGTGGGACATCCGGTTACTTCCCTCTGGTTCTCTCCCCGGCACACGTGCGTGCTCGGAAACTATTGTTGACCTTGTCCGACGCAGTCAGTTACGGGTGCGTCCCTCTTGGGTTTGGGCGAATCTGGTTCGACTCAGCGATACCGGTTCTCGGTAAATCACGAGCGTTGATCAAGTCGTGTTGGAATGGCAATGATCTTCCGCGGAGTCCATAGTCGGGCTGGGAGTCGGTTCGGAGAATTGACTCCACCAGTCGCGCCCAATCCAACGGTTTTGACCGTTGTGATATCTGCGTTGACGTATTTGGACTCGAGTCAAGCATTGACTCACAGGTAAAATAATTAAAAAAATATTACCGTAAACAAAGGTGTGCCATGTATCATTATGGAATTATTATGTTTTCTAACAGCATGAAGTCTGCTCGTCTGATCATCCGCTCACCTTTTTCTCCCTCGCCGTCAGCTGCTTTCTCACGCTCACAAGGCCGTCGCCCTGCTTCATCACTCCACGATCTCGCCCTGCTTCATTCCAGCGATCTCGGCTGCACCCTTCTTCAAAGCCCTCGCCAGGGTCACTGCTCTTGCCTGCTTCACTCTGGCATTTTCGGATCAGGTAGCTCCAAATTCTAGCTTCATGTGCTATCTCCTCTATATTGTATTACTATGCGCATGCTCTTATCTTTGTTGGTTATCTTCCTCGACGTTGCCTACTTGCCCTCGTCAGCATTGACACAAATTATTGTTTGGCATCAACACTCTTCATCAACATCCAGATCCACTGAAGAACCTCCCTGGTGAATTTTAAACATCATTGACACAAATTGTTTTATTTACTATGGTATTTGTCCATTATTGCTTTCTCTCAGTTGTTAACGTTGAAAGCAGTCAGATAGATCAGCACTTGCGATAATTAAAAAAACCAATAGGTTTCATTTTGCATCGACTTTGCGAATCACTAATAGAAATGATATTTCACATCCCTGTTCAGAGCCTTGGCCTTGGCCTGTATATGTTTTGCTTCCAACTACCTTATTCCTTGTTAAACTGATTCAAATTGTTCATTGTTTATCTCATTCTCCTCAGTTTATTGAAGTCATCAAAAACTGCAACTTTGTTTTCTGGCGTATGTATCTGCATCTGGTAATACTAGTTGTGTTGTATATTTGTTTTCTGTTCAAAGATAGGACCTGTATTTTTATATATTTGTGTAATGTATATTTAACTACTAATTGTGTTGTATATTTGTGTAAATGAGGTCCTTGTTATGTTAAAATTTATGTATTATTAAATTTTATATAATTTAATATATAGTTTTGTATCCCTAAAATTTTTATGTAACATAATGTATTATTTTGTATTATTATAATTGTTGTGTAATATACTATATAGCTTTCTGCAACAGCTATCTAGAGTATAGTTTTTCATCTAAAATCACTATCTTAGACAACACTTCTTATTTCAGTTGCAGCTAGATAGCACTTTCCATTTTAGCTCCACCTAACGGAGCCTTAGCCCCAAACCACTCTAGAATTCGGCGTGATCCCAAATATATCAAAGTTTGACATATTAGTTTTATCTAAATGCTTACCTTTTTACATCAGTAAGGAGGAGAGTTGCCAAGTCAGGAGGCAGGCTCCCCTCAAACGAAAGACAAAGTTTGTGTACACGTGCATAATTGGCTAACCAGTTAGCAGGCTCATTCCCCGACCTTGGGGTAAAATTAAACTGGAAGACAGACCCTTGAGCTAAGTGGCGAATCTCAAGGAGAATGCTAGCATAGCTCAGGGAAGCAGGTGGCAGAGTCCCAGTGACCAGGGAAAACGCTTCCAACGAGTCGGTTTCAATAATGCAGGGGGGGAGGTGGAAACTGTCCTTGGCGAGAAAATAACACATGCCAGCATGAATAGCGAGGAGCTCCGCCTGGAGGGGAGAGTCACAGGAGCTATGGAAGGCAGCCGCATAGAGTGTCCGACCGGTGGAGTCGCGGATGAGGAAGCTCATACCAACGTCGGAGGAGTCGACGGCCCAGGAGCCATCAGTGTTGATCTTGAGAGAGTCAGAGGGGGGGGACCAGGTGGTCTTGAGAGGAAGGGGGCGGCCAGCAGAGCTCTGGTGTCTAGCGAAGGCCTCCTGACAAAGACGCAAGTCCGCTGCAACTAATTGAGCGATCAAAACCGAGGAGGCCTGGGCACCCTGGAAAATCGCCGCATTCCGCATAATCCAAATATGCCAAATAGTAAGAAGAAAGGTCTCCGGCCAAACATCACCGAGGAGAGAGCCAGCGCGGAACCAATGCCCCTCAAAAAGAAGAGTACGTGCGCGAGACTCCACCGGAACACCTTGAAGTATCCTTCTCCAGACCGCTAAAGCAAAAGGACAGTGAAAGGCCAAGTGGTTAATGGTCTCACTCTCAGCGCCACACAGCACACAAGTAGAGTCAGGAATCAGAGCCCATCTTCGTAATCGGTCACGCGTAGGTAGTTTAAAATGCAGCAGCTTCCAGCCAAAAGATTTAACCTTGGAGGGGAGGTGTAGGCGCCATAATTGCTTCCAAGGCTGCAGGATAGGGACCGGGGGACAGCGCTCGAGGAGGAGCGTGCGGTAAATGGCCTTAGCGGCGGGAAGACCCGGCGCACTGCAATCCCAGATCCAACGATCCTCCTCATGACTAAGACAGATGTTGTGCTTGAGAATGGTGCTATGAAGACCAGGCCCAGCCCACCTCAAAATAAGATCCCAGTTCCAATCACCATCGAGGGTAAGAGAATCCACAGTAACCCCAATAGGAAGAGAAGGGTCGAAGTGTGAAGGCATGTGACTCAAAGGTATGGAAGAGCACCATGGATCCATAAGGACGGACGTGCACTTCCCATTACCGATAATCTTGGAGAGGTGTGACCGAAGAAGCCCCAGGTCACGGATAAGAAGGCGCCAAGGAGCACTCGCCGTGGGGAACCGCCGGGGATGCCAAGGAGATAAGAGGCCATATTTGGCAGTGCAAAGCCGAGCCCAAACCGTATTCTCCTGATTAAGAAGGGCCAGGATCCGGGGTCCGTTCAAAGCAGCACGGATCAGAGTGAAGTCCCGAATATGAAGACCCCCTAAGTTCTTGGGTAACCTGACAGTCTCCCAATTGATGAGATGGAGGCCGTGAGTGGCAGCGGAATTCTCCCAAATGAAGTGGCGAATGAGTTTATTTAGTTGCTCCAGATGGGTGCGCCCGATGCCACCAGCAATCAAGTGATGAATAGGGATGGAAGAAAGGACAGACTTGGCAAGAGTGACCCGGCCGGCCTGAGAAAGGTAGCAGTTCTGCCAAGTAGCAAGCCGCTGAAGTAGTAAATCCCGGCAGTGATTAAAGTTGGAGCGGCAGTGGCTGGAGATACCAATGTGTACCCCCAAGTACCTGAAAGGAAAAGAACCCTTTCTCATGCCAAGCGAAGAGGCAATACGCTCCTTGGTCACGGGAGAACAAGCACCGGGAAAATATATGTAAGACTTGGAGAAATTAACCTACAGACCGGAGAAGTGTTGAAATTGAGCCAGGAGCAGGGGAATCTGCCTACAGGTCCGAGGGGTAGCCCGCAAACACAGAATGAGGTCGTATGCATAAAGCAGGTGGGAGAGCTGGTGGCCACGAATTGTAAATGGATCAATAGAACCAGTGTGAACCGCATGGTTGAGAATCGCCGAGAGTAAGTTAGCGCACATAACAAAAAGATACGGGGAGAGGGGGTCGCCCTGTCTAATACCACGGTGTCCAGCAAAGGCCTGGGATAGGTGTCCGTTGATGCTGCAGGAGAAGGACGGAGAGTGGATACACGCCTCAATCCAGCTGATAAACTGTCCCGGGAGGTGGAGAAGATGCATGGCGTGGATGATCGCCTCACGGCTGACCGTGTCGAAAGCCTTAGCCAGGTCAATTTTTAGGAGGACCAGAGGATGTTTGCCCTTACGCCTGGACATGCTATGAACCACTTCCTGGACCGTGAGAATGTTGTCGTGGATGTTGCGCCCTCGGATAAAGGCAGACTGCTCGGGGGAGATGAGTGAATTCATAAAAGGTTGCAACCGATTGGCAAGGGACTTGGCCAGGATTTTGTAGAGAACGTTGCACATGGCAAGGGGACGAAAATCAGTCACCTCCATGGGATTTTGTAGAGAACGTTGCACATTGTTACATAAACTTTATGTAACAATGATGATGGTAAGCCTCACGAAGAGAAGAAAAGGGAGGGGAGGGAAAAATGTTAAAAATATTTTTATTATCATTTTTATTAAAAATGGGTAAAATATATTTATGGCTTAAATATTTCTTTTATTTTTCATAAATATTGAAACGCTTTCTTTATCCTTTTTCTTAGTATCGCATCCTAAGCAACAAAAATCTTAATGTTTCATACTCATGATGTTAATTTTTTACATCCCAATCATATAGTATTGCCTATAAAGTCAACTAGTAGGGAGCTAGTTCGGTTGTACTTCACAATTGAAGCTGATCTTGAAAAACCAAAGGATTGAAGATATTGATAAAGCTATCAATGTCCGCCAATATTCACTAGACCTAAGAATCAAGTAATTCTGCAATGATGGCAAGCGCAATATCATAGTCATCTTCTATCTCAGTTGTATTATACACACGTAAAGGTCATGGCCAAGTCCTAATCATATCCAATTTGACCTGGTGTGCTTAGGAGTGTTTTCCTAATCTATGAGACAAATTATTCTATAGTAGCATAATGAGTGATTAGAGTAAACAAAAAAAAATCCAACAAGATATTTTATATTCACACTAGATGATGGATTCACCCGAGGTTGACTAAAAAGTAATGAAGTCACTACACTTAGAACAGAAAGTCAGAAACCATCTCTTAGGCACAATCCCTCCAACTCTTCAATAGTGTAAAATTTTAATAGTTATTGAACTAGGTGAGAATAAATTGGACAGTATCATACCCACTTGGAATTCAAAGAGACTAATGTCACTACAGGTGCTTTGCCTAAGATTCAATAAGTTTAGTGGTGCCATCCTAATGGAATTGGGCCTAATGGCTTCTCTTCAAGTGCTCGACATTCCTCGCAACCATCTCTTTGGCTTCTTACCTCCTTATGTTGGAAACCTTAGCTCCATGATTAGAGTCCAAAGTAACTGAGCACTTGTTGGATTAGCTCCTCTTATACCAATTCATTCTACATCAGTTCCTTCTAGATCAACATCTTCTTATTACAAAGAGAATCTCGTCATAAATGCAAAGTGCCAACAAGTCAATTTTACTACTATCCCCACCCTTGTGAGAAGGGTAGACCTATCCAATAATAATCTCTCTAGAGAGATGCCAAAAAAGCTAACATGCCTTCATAGTCTTTGCTTTCTCAATTTGTTAAATAACCATTCTAAAGGAGGCATTCCTTCCAATGAAAAGGGGAGAGCTCGAAGCCTCGAATCACTAGATCTGTCATTGAATAACTTGTCCGGCACAGTATCTTCATCTGCTGCATTACACTTTCTTAGCAAGTTGAATTTGCCATATAATACTCTTACCGAGAAAATACCGACAGACACTCAACTTTAAACTTTCACAAACACATCCTACATTGGCAACATTGAACTTTGTGGGCTACCACTTGCTGCTTGCGCCATTAACACTTCCACTAGTAAGAGAAGAGAAGAAGAGGATGAGATGGTGATGGTGGATTTAATGGCATTTAGTAATTTTTTGGGTTTTGCACCCGGATTTGTTGTTGGCTCATTGGGATTTATAAGAGTGATGATGAGCAAAAAAAATTTAAGGATTAGATACATCAAATCAAATTGATGGTATTCATGGGTAATTGGTGAGTGGTAATGTTAGTTGATAAAATAGCAAATAATCATGGTATGATTGTGTATTAATATATGCACATACATGAATACACAAATGTGGCTAATACGTGGTTATGCAGACCATAATTTATTAATATATTAGTCCAAGATGTATCATAGTGCGTGATAAAAAGTGGTTTGTCAACTTTGTTGTGGTGTTTGACGTGGTCCTCTTAAAATATTTATTTTCTTAAATTACACTATTGAGAATATATTTTCATTTTATTTTTCATGAAAGTAAAGCCACCTCGGGGTGGATTTTCATGCTAGGAAGTGGGGCTTCTAAGAAGCAAACTTGCATTGCACATTCTACTATGGAATCAAAGTTTATAACCCTTGCTACAACAAGCAAAGAAGTGAATGGTTACAGAATCTCTTAATAGATATTGAGATGTAGCCACAACCGATGGCAGCCATTTCTTTGCATTGTGATAGCCAAGCTACAATGTCTAGTACTTATAATGAAGTGTATAATGGAAAGTCTAGACATCTTGGCATGAGACATGCATATGTTAGAGAGTTAATTACTAGTGGGGTGATCACCATAATATATGTGAAATCGGGAAATAATCTAGCCGATCCTCTCACTAAGCCTCTTAATAGGAATTCAGTGAGGAATACTACTCATATGAGACTTAAATTATTAAAGTAAGCACCTATGATAGTAACCCAACTTTAAATTAGTAAATTACTAATTATAAAGTACATTGGGTAATAACAAGTCATAGTTATGTGCTTGTGAGCACTAGAAAGTCCTATACTTAGTTGATTTACAATTCAAGTGCTAGTGCTGACAGTTGCGTGAAGTTGAGGATGAGCATTTGCTCTTAATAGAGTTTATAAATATTTGTGTCCACAGCAACTGGGATAAATGTGGAGACTCCACCTATATGAACATTGATGTGGTGCTGCTTCAATAAGAGAATTGTGGTTCTCTTATAAATGTTCGTTACTTTGGGATTAACACATGGCCATATATAATAGTGTTAAGGTTTATTGAAGGAAAGTTTCTGAGAATACCATGGGAAGTATTATGTGTGTGATGTCTTCGGTTTTAACACAAGAAGTTGAGATACTCACTTATATTCATAATATTACATGGTAGAAAAATTATTGTTTACAACTAGTGGGGGATTGTTAGATATTTTTATAGTTGTAAACAAGAGGAAGCAAGCTTCTTTAGTCCCATATTGATAAAAGATATAAGTGTTTCTATGCTTATATACTTTTCTTGTACTTGTTACATCAAAAGAAATATAAGGAGCATGAGCAAGATTTAATTGCATGAGCTCTATGAATTTGCGACTATAATGAAATTTAATGTCTTGATTGGGCACTTGGGCACTTGGGGTATAATTACAGGTGGGGTGTGAAATAAAACACAGGCCGTAATTATGTTGCAATTTTCACCCGAGAGTTTTGAGCTTTTTAAGGACTACAATTTCAAGATTTGCATTCATAAGACAAAGGTAAGTATTTTATTTTGTTTAATTGTAAGAATAGTAAATTCCAACCTTCTCCATTTGTACTCTTAATTAAGAATATAAAACATGAATATTGTAGGCACATATTGTTAGGCCTACGGGCCAAACAATTGGACGCGGCCCAATTTCCAGCCCAGCCCAGCACATACCACTGATTGGATCGGGTGGCGGGTCGGGTTCGATGCAACCCGGATCTGAATCCGTTTCTTTTCTAATGGATGAATCATGCGCGATTCATCGCGTGTTTTCGCTGGCTGATGCGGCAGCGTGGGCCGATGGGACGGGGCGAGCTTCGGACTCCATGCAGTCGTGGGCTGTGGAGCGGGCGGAAACGAAAAAGAGGAGACGAGACGAGTCGTCCTCCTCACTAACAAAAAATAAGAGACTTCTTTTTTATGCTCTCCAGCGACGCCACTCACCTTCCCTCTCCTCTCCGGCTAGCCCAACGTCATCGGACGTCCTTCCTGAGCTTCCTCTGCGCATCCGGTGGTGTGGGCGGGTGGATCGGATCGCGAGGAGCTTCCCGTCCACTTCCGTCATCTTCCTCCTCGCCGCCGTCACTGCGGCCTTCGCCGGAGTCCTCACTACCAGACAGCCTTGGAAGGCACAACCGGCAACCACGTCGTCGACTTGAAGGAGCCGGCGACCTGAGTGATCGCCGAGGTATATTCTTTCTCCTCTCTTCCTCGTTCCGGTCGAGTGTGCCGCTCCCTGCGACACCCCTTTTTAGCCTCCTTTCTCGTCGCCGTTTTGCCTGTCGTGGACGCGCTCCTTCAGCGAGCCCTTCCCTCCTCCCGGTTGCCGGCTCGCTTGCGCGCGGGAAGTTCCGAAGCCAGCCGCCTGTGTGCGGAGTTTCCTATTTCTCCTCGCTGCCTGCGTGCGGCCCTCTCTTTCGCTCTCTCCGCTCTCGCCTACGGCTAGGAGTTTCATCGCCGCTCCCCCTTCCCGACGGGTGAGCAGCTGGGCGTCGTCTTCCCCACCAACGGGGAGCTCTGCGTGTGGTCCTCCTCGCCGACGGCTCTAGCAATGGCGTACATCACCACTGACCTCGGAGATGGCCATTTTCCTCAGCCGCCGTCCGCCTTCCTATTTTCTATTGGCCGCCGCCATCGGCATCAGCATCCCTCTTCCGGTGGAGCAGTAGCGAGGTGGCGAGTCACCCTCTTCCTTTAGCATTCCGTCTCAACCGAGCTCGCCCGTTCGAGCGCTACTCCTTCGGCGCCAGCCATTGCCGGCCTGTTTGGTGGCCTTCAGGTGAACCATCTTTCTGGCGAGAAGGACGAGTCCATCGGTTCGTCCGTCCCCTACGTGGCACGTTGCCCGCGGAGCATCGTCCGGCCTCTTCGCCGGCGAGCGAGTGAGGAGCCGGCCGGGTTCTTTCCATTACCGACGTACGATACCGTGTGAACGACCGTTCGTGATCGCTAAGCACTGGCTTGATCCGTGGTCGTGTGGGTGAGTCCGGCTCCCCGACGTGGGACATCCAGTTACTTCCCTCTGGTTCTCTCCCCGGCACGCGTGCGTGCTCAGAAACTATTGTGGACCCCGTCCGACGCGGTCGGTTACGGGTGCATCCCTCTTGGGTTCGGGCGAATCCGGTTCGACTCAGCGATACCGGTTCTCGGTAAATCACGAGCATTGATCAAGTCGTGTTGGAACAGCAGCGATCTTCCGCGGAGTCCATAGTCAGGCTGGGAGTCGGTTCGGGGAATTGACTCCGCCAGTCGCGCCCAATCCAACAGTTTGGACTGTTGTGATATCTGCGTTGACTTATTTGGACTCGAGTCAAGTGTTGACTCACAGGTAAAATAATTAAAAAAATATTACCGTAAACAAGGACGTGACATATCATTATGGAATTATTATGTTTTGTAACAGCCTGAAGTCCGCTCGTCTGATCATCCGCTCACCTTTTTCTCCCTCGCCGTCAGCTGCTTTCTCACGCTCACAAGGCCGTCGCCCTGCTTCATCACTCCACGATCTCGCCCTGCTTCATTCCAGCGATCTCGGCTGCACCCTTCTTCAAAGCCCTCGCCAGGGTCAACTGCTCTTGCCTGCTTCACTCTGGCATTTTCGGATGAGGTAGCTCCAAATTCTAGCTTCATGTGCTATCTCCTCTATATTGTATTACTATGCGCATGCTCTTATCTTTGTTGGTTATCTTCCTCGACGTTGCCTACTTGCCCTCGTCAGCATTGACACAAATTATTGTTTGGCATCAACACTCTTCATCAACATCCAGATCCACTGAAGAACCTCCCTGGTGAATTTTAAACATCATTGACACAAATTGTTTTATTTACTATGGTATTTGTCCATTATTGCTTTCTCTCAGTTGTTAACGTTGAAAGCAGTTAGATAGATCAGCACTTGCGATAATTACAAAAACCAATAGGTTTCATTTTGCATCGACTTTGTGAATCACTAATAGAAATGATATTTCACATCCCTGTTCAGAGCCTTGGCCTTGGCCTGTATATGTTTTGCTTCCAACTACCTTATTCCTTGTTAAACTGATTCAAATTGTTCATTGTTTATCTCATTCTCCTCAGTTTATTGAAGTCATCAAAAACTGCAACTTTGTTTTCTGGCGTATGTATCTGCATCTGGTAATACTTTCTTTTCTCAAACAATCACTAGTCTAGTAGCCCATCTGTCATCCTTGATGTCTTTTTTAGCAGAGAGAATACTACATCCTGTGCTTCTGTACCCTTCTAGATAAATTATCATACAATGTGCATCAGATCGACTTTTCTTTATGAATGAAGGCTACTGTCCCTCATGAATGAATGGTTTTTTTTTCTTTTACAAAAAGTATTTATATCTATGCAGTGGTTTACACAGGCATCAATTCTATAATTGATCTGACCATCAGCGCGATCATACTGAAGTACAAGAAGAATTTTCTCCATGCAAATGCCATGTTCGCCTAGATTAATTGCCATGTTCACCTAGAATTTATGTTGTTTGATACTTAATTTATATTTGATGTATGTTATAAAGATACTTAAAAAAATTGTGGTATTTGATATTTTATTTATGTTTGGTGATATTCTAATGACTATGCAAACTTATGATTAATACTTGTGTTATTTAAACATGTTAATGTATACTTATTTTATTTGGATATTTCTGTTCAAAGATAGGACCTGTATTTTTATATATTTGTGTAATGTATATTTAACTACTAGTTGTGTTGTATATTTGTGTAAATGAGGTCCTTGTTATGTTAAAATTTATGTATTATTAAATTTTATATAATTTAATATATAGTTTTGTATCCCTAAAATTTTTATGTAACATAATGTATTATTTTGTATTATTATAATTGTTGTGTAATATACTATATGGCTTTCTGCAACAGCTATCTACAGTATAGTTTTTCATCTAAAATCACTATCTTAGGCAACACTTCTTATTTCAGTTGCAGCCAGATAGCACTTTCCATTTTAGCTCCACCTAACGGAGCCTTAGTCCCAAACCACTCTAGAATTCGGCGTGATCCCAAATATATCAAAGTTTGACATATTAGTTTTATCTAAATGCTTACCTTTTTTTCAGTGCTTAATCTTTTTAGTGATTATTTTTAAAAAAAATTTAGCATATCAAACACTTAGTTTTTTAGGGCTTCTTAAGTGGTTATATTTAAATGTTTTCCCTTTTTTCACTTTGTTTTCAAAATAGCTTAAACAGTTTGCTAAAACATTTTTTTTTCTCATTCATAATCCGTAGTAGATTGATACCAATTAGGGATGGCAAGAAAGCCCATCCCCGACCCGACCTGACACGACACGAAGTCAGTGCGGAAAACCTTAGTTGACTAGGTCTCTGGTTGGATTCAGGGAAAATCTGACAGGATAAAGCCGGGTCAAGGTCGGTTATGGAAATTCTGGTACCCGCCTCGAACCCGACCCTGAACTCGCCCCGATTATTAAAATGAGAAATTTACTTCTTTTAAATTATAACCTAGTTACTAAATTTATAATAGTTTGATGCTTTATTAATTATTTTTAATATTACTTATGTGGAAATGATTGTGTAGTTTATGTAAAATATTTTTTATTTATATATTATTAATATACAATAAGAATTAATTTTAAAATATTATTTATAATATATACTTATTTTTTAGGCCAAGGTCGGGTTTTCCTGCGGGGTCACAGGTGGAGTTGGGTTTTCTAAACCGGTGGAGTTCGGGGTTGTGGTTAAGGATGGGTTGGGGAAGTCAGGGTCGGGTTGGGGATGGCAAAACCCGACCCCGACACGCCCCGTTGCCATCCCTAATATCAACTGACCCTTACAATGTCACCAATGTGTTATAAATTGTCGTACTAAGGTTAACTATTTTATAATTGTGCTAAATTATTATTATTATTATTTTATTTTTTTTGCCAAAGCAATTGCACTAAATTATATTGTACCATACTATCAATTTTATAAACTTTTTTGGTAAATAATATTTTAATTATTATCAAAATTTAAAATAATAAATAAATATATTATTTTAAATTATTAAAAAATAATATTATATTTTTATTATTAAAATTTTAAATTATTTAAAATAATGATATTTAAAATTTTAATCAAAATTGAGTAAATTACCTTTTTAAACAATTAGTAAAAGCAAAAAAACCCAAGACAACTTTCTCAATTTCTATTTTTTTTTCTACTTCTAAATGCTAAAGCTACTTAAATATGGGGCAAACAAGCCCTTAATATTGTAAAAAAGATCCACGCCAACTCGCCAAGGGAGTATGCTACCTTGCTTGTGCCAACTTCCTAGAAGATGTGCCAAGGGGGTAGATCACTTCAAATTGCGCCAACAACAAGGTTGTGCCAAGGTAAAGTATGATGTCCCCTTCTCAATATGTCAAGGGATGTCCAATTTTCTGAGAACATGTGGGTATTTAATACTTGGTCTTGATGGCTTGTGAGCATTTGGATTTGGTATATACTAAGCCTTGACAGCTTGTGAGTATTTAAACTTGATTTGTACTCGGCCTTGATGGCTTATGAGCATTTGAACTTGATATGTGCTCGACCTTGATAGCTTGTGAGTACTTGAATTTGATTTGTGCTCGGCTTTGATGGCTTATAAGCATTGTGCTCGACCTTGATGGCTTATAAGCATTTGAATTTAATTTTTGCTCAGCCTTGATGGCTTGTGAGTATTTGAACTTGATTTGTGCTCGGCCTTGATGGCTTGTGAGCATTTAAACTTGATTTATAATCGGCCTCGACGGCTTATGAGCATTGGATTTAATATGTGCTCGGCCTTGATGGCTTGTGAGTATTTAAACTTGATTTGTGTTCGGCCTTAATGACTTATGAGCATTTGAATTTGATTTGTACTCGGCCTTGATGGCTTGTGAGTATGGGATTTGATTTATGCTCGGCCTCTATGACTTGTGAATATTGGATTTGATATATGCTCGGCCTTGATAGCTTATGAGCATTTGGATTTGATTTGTGCTCAGCCTTGATGGCTTATGAACATTTGAAATTAATTTATGAGATATCCGGCCTTAACGGCTTATTGGATTATTTGCGAAATATTCGGCCTTAGCGACTTGGTGGATATTTGGATTTAGAAAATATTCGGCCTCAGCAGCTTGTTGGATATTTAAGTGGAAAATATTCGGCCTCATGAGTCAATCTTCCAACAATTCCTTTCCTGCCAGGTTACGGGCAATCCTAAGTGCCTAATTTTTTGAGTACTTAATTTTTCGAGTGCTTCTAAGATATTCTTTCATAGTTGTATTTCCCATGTGTTTATTTCATTATTTAATACTGATAATTTATATCATATCATTATCACGCCAACTGAAATTCATAATTTGATGCATTTGCTAGTGCATCGTGTGGCTCACTTCACGCCAATCACACTCATATAATAACAACAAAAGAAGCTGGAACGCATGAAAATAATTTGTTGATGGGTCAATCTTGAAAAACTTATGCGGCATACAAAGTCGTTACAAGTCAAGCATACCACCTTATACGGCACTTTTCAAAAACTTACAATTTAGACGCTAGTGTAGTCTCTATTGATGCCAACGGTCTTCCATGAGAGTTCGAATCAGAGGTCAAGTCGACTAAGAAGCAGGAACAGGGTGTTTACCTGTCACTATGGCCATGGACCAGTCTTCTTTCCCATATGCCTGCCAATCTATAAGATGGAAGAAGCTGTGGCATCTCCACTGTGCCGTAGTTGTATGAACGATCCAATGGGTCAAACTACTACTCTCGATATGCTGCTTTTTCTTTTCTGGATGAGTCTTGTGCTTTGCTCCGACCTAGTTACAGTTACAGGGAGATGCATAGACAAGGAACGGAAGGCACTCCTCAGCTTCAAAGCTGGCTTGTCAAACACCCAAGACTGGTGGCTCTCTTGGAAGGGCGAGGAGTGCTGCGACTGGGAGGGAGTTGTATGCAGCAACACCACCAACCACGTCCAACGTCTCGATCTCTACTACCCTTTCGATGATATTTTCCCAAACAAAAGCGAGGTAAATCCTTCACTGCTTGATCTTGAGCATTTGACTTACCTGAGTTTGAGCAGGAACAACTTTGGCGGCGCTCCAATTCCTGCCTTCATTGGGTCTCTGACTAAATTGGAATCCTTGGACTTGTCCGCGGCTCAATTCGGTGAAGGAATTCCCCACCAGCTGAGCAATCTCTCCAACCTAATTTACTTAGATTTAACGAGTAACAACATTAGTGGAAAGATTCCAGAATCCTTGGGGAGCCTCTCAAAGTTGAGTTACATGGATCTTTCTTATAATAGTATTGAAGGAGAAATCCCCCACCACCTCAGTGGCCTCTCCAACCTAATTCACTTGGACTTATGTGATAATATAATTAGTGGAAAGATTCCAAAATCCTTGGCGAGCCTCTCAAAGTTGAGTCACATGGATCTTTCTTATAATTGTATTGAAGGAGAAATTCCCCACCAACTCAGCAACCTCTCCAATCTAATTCACTTGAACTTATATTTTAACCAAATTAGTGGAAATATTCCAGAATCCTTGGGGAGCCTCGCAAAGTTGAGTTACATGGATCTTTCTTTTAATATTATTGAAGGAGAGATACCCAAAAGCATAGGAAACTTGAGCTACTTGGGGGTCTTATTTGTACATGATAATATCATAGGGGGAGCATTACCGAGTGCCATCGGTAATCTATGCAATTTGTCTACCTTGGATGCTTCCAACAACAACATCAAAGGAGAGCTTGCTAATTTTGTTGAAAATTTATCAAGATGTACCAGAGACATAAATCTTTTAGAACTTTCTCTATACAACAATGAGATTGGTGGCCCTATACCCAATCAAATAGGAAAGCTACAAAGTTTAAATACTCTCAATCTTGGCTCGAATTTTTTGAATGGCTCAATTCCTGCTGCCTTGGGTCAGTTGTCTGGGTTAAGAAGTTTGAATCTTTCTTCCAACTCTCTTGTGGGATCACTAACTGAAGCAAACTTTGCCAATCTAACAAGTTTGTATGACTTGGATCTCTCCCACAACTCATTGATATTTAATGTCAGCCAAGATTGGTCTCCTCCATTTCAAGCCACGAAGATAAGAATGGGCTCTTGCACCTTGGGGCCAAAGTTTCCTTCACTGCTCCAAAATCAGACTAATTTGAGCATTATAGATCTATCAGAAAACAACATCTCAGATTCTTTCCCTGATTGGTTTTGGAGCTTATGCTTATCATACATGGTTCTCAATGTGTCCCACAACCAAATGCGAGGAAGTTTACCAAGCTCAATCGAGTGTTTTTGGACATTAAATGTCGATTTGAGCCACAACAACTTTGAAGGTCTCATACCGAAGATGGGCCCAATTCATACATTCTTGGACCTCTCTTTCAATCAATTCACTGGGCCAATTCCACCAGCCTTGGCTGGCGGCGTGGACTACTTGAGGATTCTACTCTTGTCCGACAACAAATTAAATGGCAGTATCCCGTCCTCCATTTGTGAAGCGAATTATTTGCAAGTGCTCAATCTTGCCAACAATGGTTTCTCGGGAGCCCTCCCAGATTGCTGGGACAATTCATCCGTGTTGGAGATAATGGACATCTCAAATAATAAATTATCTGGGAAAATTCCTAGCACACTCGGGTCTCTTCTCAAGCTCAAATTACTGCACTTGAACAAAAACGATCTCTCTGGTACAGTTCCTCTAACTATGCAGCGATGCACAAACCTGGTAGCCCTTAACCTATGCGAGAATAAACTGGGTGGTGTCATGCCTGCTTGGATCTTGGATAGCTTGCCATTGTTGCAAGTGCTGTGCATAAGGGACAACAAGTTTAGCGGGAGCATTCCAATGGATATAGGGCGAATGACTTCTCTCCAAGTGCTCGACCTTGCAGATAACTCTCTCTCTGGCTCCTTGCCTCCTTCTATTGGCACTCTTAGCTCCATGATTAAAGTACAAAGCGGGAGAAATAAAACTACTCTTGATGGATCAATATCTTCTTATTACAAGGAGAGTCTAGTCGTCAATGCTAAGGGTCAACAACTTAGCTTCACCACTGTAATCTCACTAGTGACAAGCATTGACCTCTCCAATAACAATTTCTCTGGGGAGATTCCGGAAGAGATAACACGCCTTCAAGGTCTTCGTTTTTTAAACTTGTCAAAAAATCATTTTAGAGGAAGCATTTCGGATAATATAAATGACATGGGGGAGTTGGAATCATTAGATCTTTCAGAGAACAATTTGTCAGGCAAAATACCTACGACCCTCTCTGATTTACATTTTCTTAGTGTGTTAAATTTATCATACAATCATTTTGTCGGGAAAATACCAGAGGGCACTCAACTTCAAACCTTTACAACTGCATCTTACATCGGCAACACTGAACTTTGCGGGCCACCTCTTGCCACTTGCGTTGGTGATGGACCCATTGATGAGGGAAGAGAAGAAGAGGTTGCGGGCCGAGATGATAGAAATGATAGCATCTGGTACTTTTTTGGGTTTGCACCGGGGTTTGTAATTGGTTTCTGGGGATTCATGGCGGCTATAATGACCAAGAAAAATATTATACAATGTATTAATTGATAGCATCCTTGGGAGTGTGGTAAGGAATAGCGAATAATTATGCAATTATATTTATCAAAAAATGCTTGCTCACTGTAAGATCAAAAGAATGTTACATTAAAATATAATTTGAATTTGAAAATTTCTTTTAGCCTTCATGAACGTCATGTCATATTGAGGAGTTATGCCCTGACAGTAAACGTCGACGTATGCATCTTCCAAATAATACTTCGTCGCGATACGTCACGGCTTTCGGTATTAGTTTTTTATTTTATTTAAATATTTATGTGGACCTGTCTTTTTGGGGTCAAACATGCTGTCAGTTAAATTTGTGATCGAAATGACTGGACCGACGATGGTGATGTATAAACATTGGCTTTATTCATTTATTTATTATTGTCATGATTAATTATTTTCTTGTATTTTTTGTCAAAGAGTAAAGTTACTCTTCACTCAGCAAGGGGTTCGTGTTCAGTTCTGCTGCCTTAGGCGATGGGGCCATTGAGCTGTTTCTCTGAACTCCTTGAAGGAGGAGAGACCGAGCGTGAGCTTTGATGAGAGCTACCATGAGTCATCAAACTAGCGATGCAGCTAGCGGCGGCAATCTTCTCCTTGCCATTCTCTTTCGTGCTATGCGACCAAGTATTTAGGGCTGCGGAAAGTGGAGCTGCTTCAATCAAGGTCTCAGTCAACGACCTTTTTTGGGCGGCACCAGAAGAAATTGTTAGAGTTTGAAAACCCAAAAGTTCCTTAGTCCCACATTGGGGGAGTTGGAAGGGATACTTTAGTTTAAAGGAAGTTGACTTTTCTCTAGCCCATTGAGGTTTTTAAGAGGCATCAATTATCTAAACCAAGTTGATCTAAAACACACACGCACGCGCCTCACCACGCGCCCCCCTTCTCTATATAATAGAAGGCTGGGCGACATGAGCAGACACACAGACGCTCTCTCCTTAGTTTTCTCGCTCTCTTGGTGCACGCGCCTCATCAATTATCTACTTACAAGTCATCTCAATCTCATCAATGAAGAGGAATGTATGATGGTTACCAGCTTACAAGTCTGATTATTTATGAAGCTACCAATGTCCACCAATAATCACTAGAGCTAAGAAACAAGTAATTTTCCAATGGTGACAAGCGCATTATCATACTCATTCTTATCTCAGTTGCATTATATTCAGTAAAGGTCAGGCCTGAGTCCTGCTCATCGCAGATCTTCAATGTCTTGACTTTTCAGACGCACAATTCCACATTGTTGTGTTGAACTGAAAGTATTCAGTGGAAAATTCACATTTTAATATATTGCCTATCATTGTCACGGCCAATCTTCCAACGTATTTCCTGCCATATTTCCTGCCAATCTTCCAAAGTCGTTAGTCAACTTTAGAGTGTTGTGTGATCTTGTAAATTAGACTAATTGAAGAAATCATTAATCCTTGTAAATTGTCGACTTAATAGAGTAAAAGGAAATCCATAGATTATATTCACGTCAGAAAATGGATTCACAAACGACAAGCACACCTTAAACGACGGCCCTTTTCAGAAAGTCAAATTCCACATTGTTTCCCTAGTCTCTGTTGATGTCAACGTTCAACGTCTTAATTGTGATTAATGGGAATTCAACGTTCAACGTTCAACGTTCAAATTCCACAATAACTGACATTAGTAGAGCATTCTAAATTTCAATTCGAGCTCGAAGGTCATCATATAACATTACCTGCATTAATGGGAATTGCTCCTAACTTCCTTGGTCAATTAAAACTAATTTAACACGCACAATTAAAAAGTGGCTCTTTACTATCTTTAGCTCAAGTGTTATTCTAAAAGCAAGGTAGATAAGGATAATCTTTATTGATTAGATAGCATTGTTTATAAAGCCAACTAGAAAGGATAATCTTTAGTTGACTAGCAAGGTAGATAAGGATAATCTTTATTGATTAGATAGCATTGGAAAATGGATTCACTTTAGTTGACTAGAAAGGAATGAAGTCAATGGCACGGTAGTAAAAGCATGCCTTTGTGCCCTTCTGTGACACGCATAAGCCCACTTTGTTGTGGAATTGAAAGTGCGGAGTGGAAAATTTTACCTTTTAAAACTTAACGTCCAAAATATTACCCGTCATTGTCAGGGCCGATCTTCCAAAACATCTACTGTCCTTTTTCTCACTTTCCTGCATACAAAAGTCGTTAGTCAATTTTGTTCTTCCATATTTTTTTTGTAATGATTGTGGCTCAATGTTATGCTCAGTATTTTTCTTGCTAAGGAAAGAAAGTTATCCCTGATTGATGGCTTCTGAGCATTTAAACTTGATTTATAATCGGCATTGACGGCTTCTCGGCAAGATTGCGATGCTAGCGAGCTTCCATCGGAGGAAGTTCTGGCGAGGGCGTCGATACAAAAAAAAAAAAAGGTGATGGCTCCAGCGCTACTGTACTGCTCAGCGGTGATACTGAATTCTAAAAACTTAATATCGCCTCTCGTAGCAGTAATTATTTTTTTTAGCAATGTATGAAATGTATAATTTGATGTATTTGCTAGTGCATATTGTATCTAGCCATATTGTATCTTCAGCATTATTATCAAGTCAACTGAAATGTATAATTTGATGTATTTGCTAGTGCATCGTGTGGCACAATTCATGCCAATCACTTTCATACAGGTTGTTTACCTGTCACTATGATTGGCACAATTCATGCCAATCACTTTTCAAAAACTTACAATTTAGACGATAGTGTTGTCTCTATTGATGCCAACGGTCTTCCATGAGAGTTCGAATCAGAGGTCAAGTCGGCTAAGAAGCAGGAACAGGGTGTTTACCTGTCACTATGGGCATGGGGCTAGGCTAGTCTTCCAACAATTTTCTCTCCAGCCAGTCTTCTTTCCCATATGCCTGCCAATCTATAAGATGGAAGAAGCTGTGGCATCTCCACTGTGCCGTAGTTGTATGAACGATCCAATGGGTCAAACTACTAGTCTCGATATACTGCTTTTTCTTTTCTGGATGAGTCTTGTGCTTTGCCCCGACCTAGTTCCAGTTACAGGGAGATGCATAGACAAGGAACGGAAGGCTCTCCTCAGCTTCAAAGCAGGCTTGTCAAACACCCAAGACTGGTGGCTCTCTTGGAAGGGCGAGGAGTGCTGCGACTGGGAGGGAGTTGTATGCAGCAACACCACCAACCACGTCCAACGTCTCGATCTCCACTACCCTTTTTATACTACACTAAACAAAAGCGAGGTAAATCCTTCACTGCTTGATCTTGAGCATTTGACTTACTTGGATTTGAGTTACAATAACTTTGGCGGCGCTCCAATTCCGGCCTTCATTGGGTCTCTGACTAAGTTGCAGTACTTGGACTTGTCCGATGCTCAATTCGGTGAAAGAATTCCCCATCAGCTCAGCAACCTCTCCAATCTTATTCACTTGGACTTAAGTGGTAACCAATTTAGTGGAAAGATTCCAGAATCCTTAGGGAGCCTCTCAAAGTTGAGTTACATGGATCTTTCTTTTAATAGTATTGAAGGAGAAATTCCCCACCAACTCGGCAACCTCTCCAAGCTAATTCACTTGAATTTAAACGCGAACAACATTAGTGGAAAGATTCCAGAATCCTTGGGGAGCCTCTCAAAGTTGAGTTACATGGATCTTTTTTATAATAGTATTGAAGGAGAAATTCCCCACCAACTCGGCAACCTCTCCAAGCTAATTCACTTGAATTTAAAGGCGAACAACATTAGTGGAAAGATTCCAGAATCCTTGGGGAGCCTCTCAAAGTTGAGTTACATGGATCTTTTTTATAATAGTATTGAAGGAGAAATTCCCCACCAACTCGGCAACCTCTCCAAGCTAATTCACTTGAATTTAAAGGCGAACAACATTAGTGGAAAGATTCCAGAATCCTTGGGGAGCTTCTCAAAGTTGAGTTACATGGATCTTTCTTATAATAGTATTGAAGGAGAAATTCCCCACCAACTCGGCAACCTCTCCAACCTAATTAACTTGAGCTTAAGTGGGAACCATATTAGTGGAAAGATTCCAGAATCCTTGGGTAAGTTGCCTAGGTTAAGAAGTTTGAGTCTTTCTTCTAACTCTTTTGTGGGATCACTGACTGAAGCAAACTTTGCCAATCTAACAAGTTTGGATACCTTGGATCTCTCCCACAACTCATTGATATTTAATGTCAGCCAAGATTGGTCTCCTCCATTTCAAGCCATAATAATAAGAATGACCTCTTGCGCCTTGGGGCCAAAGTTTCCGCCATTATTACGGAACCAAACTAATTTGAGGATATTAGACCTATCGGATAACAACATCTCAGATTCTTTTCCCAAGTTTCCCAAAATGCAAAGTAGTCCATACCTTATGTCATTTGATCTCCTAAATTTATCACACAACCAAATGCGAGGAAGTCTCCCAAGCTCAATCGAATATGATTTCGTGGACCTCTCTTACAATCAATTCACCGGGCCATTTCCTTCAGCATGGGCCATCACATTTGGTATGGACTTATCCAACAACAAATTGGATGGAAACATCTCATCCTCCATTTGCAAAAATAATGAATTACAGGTGCTCAACCTCGCTAGCAATGGCTTCTCAGGGGCCCTCCCCAATTGTTGGGTCAATTCATCCAATATGATGATAATAGACATCTCAAACAACGAATTATCTGGAGAAATTCCCAACACATTTGGATGTTTAACTCAGCTCACATCACTGCACTTGAATAACAACCATCTCACTGGTATAATCCCTCAAACTCTTCAGCAGTGTGCAAACCTAGTAGTCATTGATTTAGGTGAGAATAAATTGGATGGTGTCATATCCACATGGATGTTAAAGAGTTTAACATCATTGCAAGTGCTTCGCCTAAGATCCAATGAGTTTAACGGTGTCATTCCAAGAGAGCTGGGCCTCATGACTTCTCTCCAAGTGCTTGACCTAGCCCACAACCATCTCTCTGGCTCCTTGCCTCCTTCTATTGGAAACCTTAGCTCCATGATTATAATACATAATGGGAGTGACAAAAATTCGCATTCCAGAATTAATACTTATAATTACATGGAGAATGTCATCATAAATGCAAAGGGCCAACAACTTTACTTCACTACTATACTAGCCCTCGTTACAAGCATAGACTTATCCGACAATAATCTCTCTGGAGAGATTCCTAAAGAGCTAACACACCTTCATGGCCTTCGCTTCCTCAATTTGTCAAAGAATCATTTTAGGGGAGGCATTCCAGAGAGCATCAATAACATGGAGCTAATAGAATCATTAGATTTGTCTTGGAACAACTTGTCAGGCGCAATACCTCCGGCCCTAGTTGCATTGAATTTTCTTAGCAAGTTAAATTTATCATACAATAATCTTGTTGGAAAAATACCTACCAGCACTCAACTTCAAACATTCATAGAAACATCCTATATCGGCAACATTGCACTTTGTGGGCCGCCGTTAGCCACTTGCGGAAACACATCCACAAATGAGGGAAGAGAAGAAGAGGATGAGAGTGGAGATGGTGGATCTGATAGCATATGGTACTTTTTTGGGTTCGCACCAGGGTTTGTGGTTGGCTTTTGGGGATTCATAGGAGTGCTGATAAGCAAGAAAAGTTTAAGGATTAAATACATCATATTAATTGATGTCATTCTTGAGTATTTGGTGAGTGATAATGTTAGCGGAAGGAATAGCAAATAATCATGGTATGATAGTTCATCGAAATATGTACGCACTTGAATGTGGTGGTTATGTAAACTATTTTGAAGTTATAAATCCTATAACAAGGCTTGGGTAGAGTCAAATGATCTAATATGACTAGTCTATTCAAAATTTTGATGGTGGAATGGTCTGATGGGGCGGTGGAAGTGGAAGAAGCCCGTCTCCTTCTGTTCCACAAGGGGCGAGCAATTTCTTTCATTGCTTGGGGATTTTTTTGATCCGACTCAAATCCAATCTAAAACTAAACCATCAAGTCTATATTCGTTCCATTCCAATAAGTTAATTAATAGTTAAATCCACTATAAATAAATTGATTTAGTTCATATAGTATTGCCTATAAAGTCAACTAGTAGGGAGCTAGTTCGGTTGTATTTCACAATTGAAGCTGATCTTGAAAAACCAAAGGATTGAAGATATTGATAAAGCTATCAATGTCCACCAATATTCACTAGACCTAAGAATCAAGTAATTCTGCAATGATGGCAAGCGCAATATCATAGTCATCTTCTATCTCAGTTGTATTATACACAAGTAAAGGTCATGGCCAAGTCCTAATCATATCCAATTTGACCTGGTGTGCTTAGGAGTGTTTTCCTAATCTATGAGACAAATTATTCTATAGTAGCATAATGAGTGATTAAAGTAATGAAGTGACTACACTTAGAACAGAAAGTCAGAAACCATCTCTTAGGCACAATCCCTCCAACTCTTCAATAGTGTAAACTTTTAATAGTTATTGAACTAGGTGAGAATAAATTGGACAGTATCATACCCACTTGGAATTCAAAGAGACTAATGTCACTACAGGTGCTTTGCCTAAGATTCAATGAGTTTAGTGGTGCCATCCTAATGGAATTGGGCCTAATGGCTTCTCTTCAAGTGCTCGACATTCCTCACAACCATCTCTTTGGCTTCTTACCTCCTTATGTTGGAAACCTTAGCTCCATGATTAGAGTCCAAAGTAACTGAGCACTTGTTGGATTAGCTCCTCTTATACCAATTCATTCTACATCAGTTCCTTCTAGATCAGCATCTTCTTATTACAAAGAGAATCTCATCATAAATGCAAAGTGCCAACAAGTCAATTTTACTACTATCCCCACCCTTGTGAGAAGGGTAGACCTATCCAATAATAATCTCTCTAGAGAGATGCCAAAAAAGCTTACATGCCTTCATAGTCTTTGCTTTCTCAATTTGTTAAATAACCATTCTAAAGGAGGCATTCCTTCCAATGAAAAGGGGAGAGCTCGAAGCCTCGAATCACTAGATCTGTCATTGAATAACTTGTCCAGCACAGTATCTTCATCTGCTGCATTACACTTTCTTAGCAAGTTGAATTTGCCATATAATACTCTTACCGAGAAAATACCGACAGACACTCAACTTTAAACTTTCACAAACACATCCTACATTGGCAACATTGAACTTTGTGGGCTACCACTTGCCGCTTGCGCCATTAACACTTCCACTAGTAAGAGAAGAGAAGAAGAGGATGAGATGGTGATGGTGGATTTAATGGCATTTAGTAATTTTTTGGGTTTTGCACCCAGATTTGTTCTTGGCTCATTGGGATTTATAGGAGTGATGATGAGCAAAAAAAATTTAAGGATTAGATACATCAAATCAAATTGATGGTATTCATGGGTAATTGGTGAGTGGTAATGTTAGTTGATAAAATAGCAAATAATCATGGTATGATTGTGTATTAATATATGCACATACATAAATACACAAATGTGGCTAATACGTGGTTATGCAGACCATAGTTTATTAATATATTAGTCCAAGATGTATCATAGTGCATGATAAAAAGTGGTTTGTCAACTTTGTTGTGGTGTTTGACGTGGTCCTCTTAAAATATTTATTTTCTTAAATTACACTGTTGAGAATATATTTTCATTTTATTTTTCATGAAAGTAAAGCCACCTCGGGGTGGATTTTCATGCTAGGAAGTGGGGCAATAAGTTGGGCTTCTAAGAAGCAAACTTGCATTGCACATTCTACTATGGAATCAAAGTTTATAGCCCTTGCTACAGCAAGCAAAGAAGTTGAATGGTTACAGAATCTCTTAATAGATATTGAGATGTAGCCACAACCGATGGCAGCCATTTCTTTGCATTGTGATAGCCAAGCTACAATGTCTAGTACTTATAATGAAGTGTATAATGGAAAGTCTAGACATCTTGGCATGAGACATGCATATGTTAGAGAGTTAATTACTAGTGGGGTGATCACCATAATATATGTGAGATCGGGAAATAATCTAGCCGATCCTCTCACTAAGCCTCTTAATAGGGATTCAGTGAGGAATACTACTCATATGAGACTTAAATTATTAAAGTAAGCACCTATGATAGTAACCCAACTTTAAATTAGTAAATTACTAATTATAAAGTACATTGGGTAATAACAAGTCATAGTTATGTGCTTGTGAGCACTAGAAAGTCCTATACTTAGTTGATTTACAATTCAAGTGCTAGTGCTGATAGTTGCGTGAAGTTGAGGATGAGCATTTGCTCTTAATGGAGTTTATAAATATTTGTGTCCACAGCAACTGGGATAAATGTGGAGACTCCACCTATATGAACATTGAAGTGGTGCTGCTTCAATAAGAGAATTGTGGTTCTCTTATAAATGTTCGTTACTTTGGGATTAACACATGGCCATATATAATGGTGTTAAGGTTTATTGAAGGAAAGTTTATGAGAATACCATGGGAAGTATTATGTGTGTGATGTCTTCGGTTCTAACACAAGAAGTTGAGATACTCACTTGTATTCATAATATTACAAGGTAGGAAAATTATTGTTTACAACTAGTGGGGGATTGTTAGATATTTTTATAGTTGTAAACAAGAGGAAGCAAGCTTCTTTAGTCCCATATTGATAAAAGATATTAGTGTTTCTATGCTTATATACTTTGCTTGTACTTGTTACATCAAAAGAAATATAAGGAGCATGAGCAAGATTTAATTGCATGAGCTCTATGAATTTGGGACTATAATGATATTTAATGTCTTGATTGGGCACTTGGGCAATTGGGCACTTGGGGTATAATTACGGGTGGGGTGTGAAATAAATCACAGGTCTAAGTATAATTACGGGTGGGGTGTGAAATAAATCACAGGCCGTAATTATGTTGCAATTCTCACCCGAGAGTTTTGAGCATTTTACGGCCTGCCGTAATTAATATTACACCTAACATGTAGAAAAACTAGCCCCTCAATACTCATCAAATTAAAAGCATAAAGAATTAAAGGAAAAAAGATTAACATGAAAGGACTACAATTTCAAGATTTGCATTCATAAGACAAAGGTAAGTATTTTATTTTGTTTAATTGTAAGAATAGTAAATTCCAACCTTCTCCATTTGTACTCTTAATTAAGAATATAAAACATGAATATTGTAGGCACATATTGTTAGGCCTACGGGCCAAAAAATTGGACGCGGCCCAATTTCCAGCCCAGCACAGCACTTACCACTGATTGGATCGGGTGGCGGGTCGGGTTCGATGCAACCCGGATCCGAATCCGTTTCTTTTCTAATGGATGAATCATGCGCGATTCATCGCGTGTTTTCGCTGGCTGATGCGGCAGCGTGGGCCGATGGGACGGGGCGAGCTTCGGACTCCATGCAGTCGTGGGCTGTGGAGCGGGCGGAAACGAAAAAGAGGAGACGAGACGAGTCGTCCTCCTCACTAACAAAAAAGAAGAGACTTCGTTTTGATGCTCTCCAGCGACGCCACTCACCTTCCCTCTCCTCTCCGGCTAGCCCAACGTCATCGGACGTCCTTCCTGAGCTTCCTCTGCGCATCCGGTGCTGTGGGCAGGTGGATCGGATCGCGAGGAGCTTCCCGTCCACTTCCGTCATCTTCCTCCTCGCCGCCGTCGCTGCGGCCTTCGCCGGAGTCCTCACTACCAGACAACCTTGGAAGGCACAACTAGCAACCACGTCGTCGACTAGAAGGAGCCGGCGACCTGAGTGATCGCCGAGGTATATTCTTTCTCCTCTCTTCCTCCGTTCCGGTCGAGTGCGCCGCTCCCTACGACACCCCTTTTTAGTCTCCTTTCTCGTCGCCGTTTTGCCTGTCGTGGATGCACTCCTTCAGCGAGCCCTTCCCTCCTTCCGGTTGCCGGCCCGCTTGCGCGCGGGAAGTTCCGAAGCCAGCCGCCTGTGTGCGGAGTTTCCTATTTCCCCTCGCCGCCTGCGTGCGGCCCTCTCTTCCTCTCTCTCCGCTCTCGCCTACGGCTAGGAGTTTCATCACCGCTCCCCCTTCCGGACGGGTGAGCAGCTGGGCGTCGTCTTCCCCACCAACGGGGAGCTCTGCGTGTGGTCCTCCTCGCCGACGGGTCTAGCAACGGCGTACATCACCACTGACCTCGGAGATGGCCATTTTCCTCAGCCGCCGTCCGCCTTCCTATTTTCTATCGGCCGCCGCCATCGGCATTAGCATCCCTCTTCCGGTGGAGCAGTAGCGAGGTGGCGAGTGCCACCCTCTTCCTTTAGCATTCCGTCTCAACCGAGCTCGCCCGTGCGAGCACTACTCCTTCGGCGCCCGCCATTGCCGGCTTGTTTGGTGGCCTTCAGGTGAACCATATTTCTGGCGAGAAGGACGAGTCCATCGGTTCGTCCGTTCCCTACGTGGGACGTCGCCCACGGAGCATCGTCCGGCCTCTTCGCCGGCGAGCGAGTGAGAAGCCGGCCGGGTTCTTTCCATTACCGACGTACGATACCGTGTGGACGACCGTTCGTGATCGCCAGGCACTGGCTTGATCCGTGGTTGTGTGGGTGAGTCCGGCTCCCCGACGTGGGACATCCAGTTACTTCCCTCTGGTTCTCTCCCATGCACGTGTGCGTGCTCGGAAACTATTGTGGACCCCGTCTGACGCGGCCGATTACGGGTGCGTCCCTCTTGGGTTCGGGCGAATCCGGTTCGACTCAGCGATACCGGTTCTCGGTAAATCATGAGCGTTGATCAAGTCGTGTTGGAACGGCAGCGATCTTCCGCAGAGTCCATAGTCGGGCTGGGAGTCGATTCGGGGAATTGACTCTGCCAGTCGCGCCCAATCCAACGGTTTGGACTGTTGTGATATCTGCGTTGACGTATTTGGACTCGAGTCAAGCATTGACTCACAGGTAAAATGATTAAAAAAATATTATCGTAAACAAGGGCGTGACACGTATCATTATGGAATTATTATGTTTTCTAACAGTCCGCTCGTCTGATCATCCGCTCACCTTTTTCTCCCTCGCCGTCAGCTGCTTTCTCACGCTCACAAGGCCGTCGCCCTGCTTCATCACTCCACGATCTCGCCCTGCTTCATTCCAGCGATCTCGGCTGCACCCTTCTTCAAAGCCCTCGCCAGGGTCACTGCTCTTGCCTGCTTCACTCTGGCATTTTCGGATCAGGTAGCTCCAAATTCTAGCTTCATGTGCTATCTCCTCTATATTGTATTACTATGCGCATGCTCTTATCTTTGTTGGTTATCTTCCTCGACGTTGCCTAGTTGCCCTCGTCAGCATTGACACAAATTATTGTTTGGCTCAACACTCTTCATCAACATCCAGATCCACTGAAGAACCTCCCTGGTGAATTTTAAACATCATTGACACAAATTGTTTTATTTACTATGGTATTTGTCCATTATTGCTTTCTCTCAGTTGTTAACGTTGAAAGCAGTTAGATAGATCAGCACTTGCGATAATTAAAAAAACCAATAGGTTTCATTTTGCATCGACTTTGCGAATCACTAATAGAAATGATATTTCACATCCCTGTTCAGAGCCTTGGCCTTGGCCTGTATATGTTTTGCTTCCAACTACCTTATTCCTTGTTAAACTGATTCAAATTGTTCATTGTTTATCTCATTCTCCTCAGTTTATTGAAGTCATCAAAAACTGCAACTTTGTTTTCTGGCGTATGTATCTGCATCTGGTAATACTTTCTTTTCTCAAACAATCACTAGTCTAGTAGCCCATCTGTCATCCTTGATGTCTTTTTTAGCAGAGAGAATACTACATCCTGTGCTTCTGTACCCTTCTAGATAAATTATCATACAATGTGCATCAGATCGACTTTTCTTTATGAATGAAGGCTACTGTCCCTCATGAATGAATGGTTTTTTTTTTTCTTTTACAAAAGGTATTTATATCTATGCAGTGGTTTACACAGGCATCAATTCTATAATTGATCTGACCATCAGCGCGATCATACTGAAGTACAAGAAGAATTTTCTCCATGCAAATGCCATGTTCGCCTAGATTAATTGCCATGTTCCCCTAGAATTCTCTCTATGCATTATAATCAGGGGTTTTTAAAGCATTGTAATGTTAAAAGACAGGCTGTCATGACTTACAAATTTATGTTGTTTGATACTTAATTTATATTTGATGTATGTTATAAAGATACTTAAAAAACTTGTGGTATTTGATACTTTATTTATGTTTGGTGATATTCTAATGACTATGCAAACTTATGATTAATACTTGTGTTATTTAAACATGTTAATGTATACTTATTTTATTTGGATATTTCTGTTCAAAGATAGGACCTGTATTTTTATATATTTGTGTAATGTATATTTAACTACTAGTTGTGTTGTATATTTGTGTAAATGAGGTCCTTGTTATGTTAAAATTTATGTATTATTAAATTTTATATAGTTTTGTATCCCTAAAATTTTTATGTAACATAATGTATTATTTTGTATTATTATAATTTTTGTGTAATATATTATATAGCTTTCTGCAACAGCTATCTACAATATGGTTTTTCATCTAAAATCACTATCTTAGACAACACTTCTTATTTCAGTTGCAGCCAGATAGCACTTTCCATTTTAGCTCCACCTAACGGAGCCTTAGTCCCAAACCACTCTAGAATTCGGCGTGATCCCAAATATATCAAAGTTTGACATATTAGTTTTATCTAAATGCTTACCTTTTTTTTCAGTGCTTAATCTTTTAAGTGATTATTTTTTAAAAAAAAATTAGCATATCAAACACTTAGTTATTTAGGGCTTCTTAAGTGGTTATATTTAAATGTTTTCCCTTTTTTCACTTTGTTTTCAAAATAGCTTAAACAATTTGCTAAAACATTTTTTTTTCTCATTCATAATCCGTAGTAGATTGATACCAATTAGGGATGGCAAGAAAGCCCATCCCCGACCTGACATGACACGAAGTCAATGCGGACAACCTTAGTTGACTAGGTCTCTGGTTGGATTCAGGGAAAATCTGATAGGATAAAGCCGGGTCGAGGTCGGGAATGGGAATTCTGGTACCCGCCTCGAACCCGACCCTGAACTCGCCCCGATTATTAAAATGAGAAATTTACTTCTTTTAAATTATAACCTATTTACTAAATTTATAATAGTTTGATGCTTTATTAATTATTTTTAATATTACTTATGTGGAAATGATTGTGTAGTTTATGTAAACTATTTTTTATTTATATATTATGAATATGCAATAAGAATTAATTTTAAAATATTATTTATAATATATACTTATTTTTTAGGCCAGGGTCTGGTTTTCCTGCGGGGTCACAGGTGGGGTTGGGTTTTCTAAACCGGTGGAGTTCGGGGTCGTGGTTAAGGATGGGTTGGGGAAGTCAGGGTCGGGTTGGGGATGGCAAAACCCGACCCCGACACGCCCCGTTGCCATCCCTAATATCAACTGACTCTTGCAATGTCACCAATGTGTCATAAATTGTCGTACTAAGGTTAACTATTTTATAATTGTGCTAAATTATTATTATTATTATTTTATTTTTTTTGCCAAAGCAATTGCACTAAATTATATTGTACCATACTATCAATTTTATAAACTTTTTTGGTAAATAAGATTTTAATTATTATCAAAATTTAAAATAATAAATAAATATATTATTTTAAATTATTAAAAAATAATATTATATTTTTATTATTAAAATTTTAAATTATTTAAAATAATGATATTTAAAATTTTAATCAAAATTGAGTAAATTACCTTTTTAAACAATTAGTAAAAGCAAAAAAACCCAAGACAACTTTCTCAATTTCTATTTTTTTTTCTACTTCTAAATGCTAAAGCTACTTAAATATGGGGCAAACAAGCCCTTAATATTGTAAAAAAGATCCACGCCAACTCGCCAAGGGAGTATGCTACCTTGCTTGTGCCAACTTCCTAGAAGATGTGCCAAGGGGGTAGATCACTTCAAATTGCGCCAACAACAAGGTTGTGCCAAGGTAAAGTATGATGTCCCCTTCTCAATATGTCTAAGGGATGTCCAATTTTCTGAGAACATGTGGGTATTTAATACTCGGTCTTGATGGCTTGTGATTGGATTTGGTATATATTAAGCCTTGACAGCTTGTGAGTATTTGAACTTGATTTGTACTTGGCTTTGATGGCTTATGAGCATGTGAACTTGATATGTGTTCGGCCTTGATAGCTTGTGAGTACATGAATTTGATTTGTGCTCGGCTTTGATGGCTTATAAGCATTGTGTTCGACCTTGATGGCTTATAAGCATTTGAATTTATTTTGTGCTCAGCCTTGATGGCTTGTGAGTATTTGAACTTGATTTGTGCTCGGCCTTGATGGCTTGTGAGCCTTTAAACTTGATTTATAATCGGCCTCGACGGCTTATGAGCATTGGATTTAATATGTGCTCGGCCTTGATGGCTTGTGAGTATTTGAACTTGATTTGTGCTCGGCCTTAATGACTTATGAGCATTTGAATTTGATTTGTACTCGGCCTTGATGGCTTGTGAGTATTAGATTTGATTTATGCTCGGCCTCTATGACTTGTGAATATTGGATTTGATATATGCTCGGCCTTGATAGCTTATGAGCGTTTGGATTTGATTTGTGCTCAGCCTTGATGGCTTATGAGCATTTGAAATTAATTTATGAGATATCCGGCCTTAACGGCTTGTTGGATTATTTGCAAAATATTCGGCCTTAGCGACTTGGTGGATATTTGGATTTAGAAAATATTCGGCCTCACCCGTCCTCAAACGGCTTATTGGGTATTTAACTCTAGTGAAAATCCGCCCTCAAATGGCTTATTGGGTATTTAACTCTAGCGAATATCCGGCTTTGACGGCTTATTGGATATTTTAATTTGAAAAATACCTGTCCTCAACGGCTTATTCGGTATTTAATTTCGGAGAATATCCAGTCTTGATAGCCTATTGGATACTTTAATTTATAAAATACCTAGTCTCAACGGTTTATTGGGTATTTATTTCTGGAGAATATCCGGCCTTGACGGCCTATTGGATATTTTAATTTTAAAAAATACCTGGCCTCAACACCTTATTGGGTATTTAATTTGAGAAATATCCGACCTTGATGGCTTAGTAGAAATTTAATTTTATAAAATTTCCGGCTTTAGCAGCTTGTTGGATATTTAATTTTAGAAAATACCCAGCCTCCATGACTTATTGGGTATTTAATTTGAGAAATATCCAACCTTGACAGCTTGTGGATATTATAATTTTATGAAATATTCGGCCTTGACGACTTAGTGTATATTTTAATAAAACTTCAATCTTAACAAGCGTAACGTCATATTGAGGAGTTACGCCCCGACGATAAACGTCAAGATACACACCTCCCAAATAATACTTCGTTGCAGCATATTAGTAATATTATTATTGATAAATATTTTAATTTAAATATTCAATTGAGAATGTTTCAAAAATTTAGAGTTGATGCTTTGTTAAATGTGACGTTGAATTAAGTTCTACTCGTGAGAGAGATGACTAAACACCGACAACCGAGTAAATATTGTTATTATTATTTTTTATTCTATTTTTTCATTTTATCTATTTTTGTCAAAAAAAAATTTCTCTTTTTTCACGGGAATGAGTAACTTTACTCTTTCGTTGTATACTATCCCGCTTCTCAGCGAGATTGCGATGCTGCCGAGCTTCCATTGGAGGAAGTTCTGGCGAGGGGCGTCGATACAAAAAAAAAAGGTGATGGCTCCAGCGCTACTGTACTGCTCAGCGGTGATACTGAATTCTAAAAACTTAATATCGCCTCTCGTAGCAGTAATTATTTTTTTTAGCAATGTATGAAATGTATAATTTGATGTATTTGCTAGTGCATATTGTATCTTCAGCATTATTATCAAGTCAACTGAAATGTATAATTTGATGTATTTGCTAGTGCATCGTGTGCCACAATTCATGCCAATCACTTTCATACAGGTTGCTGATACCAACAAAACAAGTTTGAATGCATTTGCTAGTGCATCGTGTGGCTCAAGTCGGCTAGTGTAGTCTCTATTGATGCCAACGGTCTTCCATGAGAGTTCGAATCAGAGGTCAAGTCGGCTAAGAAGCAGGGACAGGGTGTTTACCTGTCACTATGGCCACGGGCCAGTCTTCCTACAATTTTTTCTCCAGCCAGTCTTCTTTCCCATTTCCCTGCCTGCCAATCTATAAGATGGAAGAAGCTGTGGCATCTCCACTGTGCCGTAGTTGTATGAACGATCCAATGGGTCAAACTATTCGTCTCGATATGCTGCTTTTTCTTTTCTGGATGAGTCTTGTGCTTTGCTCCGACCTAGTTACAGTTACAGGGAGATGCATAGACAAGGAACGGAAGGCACTCCTCAGCTTCAAAGCTGGCTTGTCAAACACCCAAGACTGGCTCTCTTGGAAGGGCGAGGACTGCTGCAAGTGGGAGGGAGTTGTATGCAGCCACACCACCAACCATGTCCAACGTCTCGATCTCCGCATAGCTTTTTATAATATATCAAACAAAAGCGAGGTAAACCCTTCACTGCTTGTTCTTGAGCATTTGACTTACTTGGATTTGAGTTACAATAACTTTGGCGGCGCTCCAATTCGGCCTTCATTGGGTCTCTGACTAAATTGGAATCCTTGGACTTGTCCTGGGCTGAATTCGGTGAAGGAATTCCCCACCAACTCGGCAACCTCTCCAACCTAATTCACTTGAGCTTAAGGGGGAACCATATTAGTGGAAAGATTCTAGAATCCTTAGGGAGCCTCTCAAAGTTGAGTCACATGGATCTTTCTTTTACTAGTATTAAAGGAGAAATCCCCCACCAGCTCGGCAACCTCTCCAACCTAATTCACTTGGACTTAGGTGGTAACCAAATTAGTGGAAAGATTCCAGAATCCTTGGGGAGCCTCTCAAAGTTGAGTCACATGGATCTTTATTATAATAGTATTGAAGGAGAAATCCCCCATCACCTCAGCGGCCTCTCCAACCTAATTCACTTGGACTTACGTGATAACAAAATTAGTGGAAAAATTCCAGAATCCTTGGGGAGCCTCTCAAAGTTGAGTTACATGGGTTTTTCTTTGAACATTATTGAAGGAGAGATACCCAAAAGCATAGGAAACTTGAGCTACTTGGAGGTCTTATTTGTACATGATAATATCATAGGGGGAGCATTACCAGGTGCCATCGGTAATCTATGCAATTTGACTACCTTGGATGCTTCCAACAACAACATTAGTGGAGAGCTCACGAATTTTGTTGAAAGTTTATCAAGATGTACAAGTGACATAAATCTTGCTTACCTTAATCTACACAACAATGAGATTGGTGGCCCTATACCTGATCAAATAGGAAAGCTTCAAAGGTTAAATACTCTCAATCTTGGCTCGAATTCTTTGAATGGCTCAATTCCTGCCGCCTTGGGTAATTTGTCTGGGTTAACAAGTTTGGATCTTTCCTCGAATTCTTTGAATGGCTCAATTCCTGCCGCCTTGGGTAACTTGTCTGGGTTAACAAGTTTGGATCTTTCCTCAAATTCTTTGAATGACTCAATTCCTGCCGCATTGGGTAAGTTGTCTGGGTTAACAAGTTTGAGTCTTTCTTCTAACTCTTTTGTGGGATCCCTGACTGAAGCAAACTTTGCCAATCTAACAAGTTTGCATATCTTGGATCTCTCCCACAACTCATTGATATTTAATGTCAGCCAAGATTGGTCTCCTCCATTTCAAGCCAGAATAATAAGAATGACCTCTTGCGCCTTGGGGCCAAAGCTTCCACCATTACTACGAAATCAATCTAATTTGAGCACATTAGACCTATCGGACAACAACATCTCAGATTCTTTTCCCAAGTTTCCCAAAATGCAAAGTAGTCCATACCTTATGTCATTTGATCTCCTCAATTTATCACACAACCAAATGCGAGGAAGTCTCCCAAGCTCAATCGAATATGATGTCGTGGACCTCTCTTACAATCAATTCACCGGGCCATTTCCTTCGGCATGGGCCATCAACATTATGTATTCAAGAAGTATGGACTTATCCAACAACAAATTGGATGGCAACATCTCATCCTCCTTTTGCAAAGCAAAGAGGTTAGAGATGCTTAACCTCGCCAACAATGGCTTCTCAGGGGCCCTCCCTAATTGTTGGGTCAATTCATCCAACCTACAGATAATAGACTTCTCAAACAACAAATTATCTGGAGAAATTCCCAACACATTTGGATGTTTAACTCAGCTCACATCACTGCACTTGAATAACAACCATCTCACTAGTATAATCCCTCAAACTCAAACCTAAAACTCATTGACTTAGGTGAGAATAAATTGGATGGTGTTATACCCACATGGATGTTAAAGAGTTTAACATCATTGCAAGTACTTCGCCTAAGATCCAATGAGTTTAACGGTGTCGTTCCAAGAGAACTGGGCCTCATGACTTCTCTCCAAGTACTTGACATAGCCCATAACCATCTCTCTGGCTCCTTGCCTTCCTCTATTGGAAACCTTAGCTCCATGATTATAATACATAATGTGAGTGAAGAAAACTCACAAAACTCACGCAGAAGTCGTGTTTGTGCTTATGGTTATTATCGATGTGTTACACCACATATTCCTTATTACACGGAAAACGTCATCATAAATGCAAAAGGCCAACAACTTTACTTCACTACTATACTCACCCTCGTGACAAGCATAGACCTATCTAACAACAATCTCTCTGGAGAGATTCCTGAAGAGTTGACTCGCCTTTATGGTCTTCACTTTCTCAACTTATCAAATAACTACTTCAGAGGAGGCATTCCAATCAGCATAAGTGAAATGGGGGAGTTGGAATCATTAGATCTGTCGTGGAACAACTTGTCAGGCACCATACCTTCATCTCTCTCTACATTATATTTTCTTAGTGAGTTAAATTTGTCTTACAATAATTTTGTTGGTAAAATACCTACAAGCTCTCAACTACAAACCTTCACAAGTGCATCTTACATCGGAAACACGAAGCTTTGTGGGTTGCCGCTTGATGCTTGTCCTAGTGACACATCCACCAAGGAGGGAAGAGAAGAAGAGGACGAGGGTGGAGATGGTGCATTTGATAATATCTTGTACTTTTTTGGGTTTGCACTGGGGTTTATAGTTGGCTTCTGGGGATTTGTAGGAGTTGTAATGAGCAAGAGAAGTTTAAGGATTAGATACATCATATTAATTGACAATATTCTTAGTAATTTGTGGCTGTAATATTAGCTAAAGGAATATCAAATAATCATGGTATGATAAGTTATATATGCAATGTAGCTAATATGTGGTCATGTTGACCATTATGAAGTGATAGTTTATATATGCAATGTAGCTAATAATGTGATCATGTTGACCATTTTGGAATGGCAGATCTTGTACCAAACTTGAGTCAAGTTGTCCAATCTGATCGATCTTAACTTAGTCATCTAATTAAAATAAATTAGTGTAAATATTTTATTTTAATAAGCCAACTTATATAAGGATGAAACTTCACATTCACCCTTACTCAATTGACTGATTGCGGAAAATATAACTCAAAGAAATCTCTATTAAATTGGATGGTCCTAGATTCTACAAGTTTAAAGTACTATATCATAAAACTACTCGCTCTATTCTAATCAATTGGGCATCTCATTGGTTGATTGGGCAAGAAAGCTAATTTGTATGACTTAGATTAACCTCGTGATACATACATATTTGAAAATGAAATATGATTTCTTTTAAAACTTTAATCAATTATAACTTTGTGGTATACAATTTTTTTTAAAATAAACTTTATGTAACAATTATGATCGTAAGCCTCACGAAGAGAAGAAAAGGGAAGGGAGGGAAAAAGGTTAAAAATATTTGTATCATTTTTTATTATACATGGGTAAAATATATTTATGGCTTAAATATTTCTTTTATTTTTCATAAATTGAAATGCTTTCTTTTTTCCTTTTTCTTAAAATCAGATTCTTTCACTGATTGGATTTGGAACCTATGCTTATCAGACACGGCTCTTAATGAGTCTCAGTACCAAATGCAAGGAGGTCTGCAAAGCTCAGATGTGAATTTTTTTTTTCTTTGGAAATGGATCGATTTGAGCCAAACAACTCGAAAGGTCTATTACAAAATATGCACTCCAAGTTTTCACTCATATACCGTTCTTACAGTCACTAGCATGTAGTACAACAACAAATTGGATGGCAACATTCCATCCTCAATTTGTGAATCAATTAGCTTGAGTATGCTTACCCTTGCTAATAATGGCTTCTTGGTAACCCTCAATTTGTGAATCAATTAGCTCGATCTTTCTTACAACCATCTCTTTGGCTTCTTGCCTCCTTACATTGAAAACCTTATGATTAGAGTCCAATGTAGGAGAGCTCTTGTTGGATTAACTCCTCTTGTACCAATTCATTCTACATCAGCTCCTTCTAGATCAACATCTTCTTATTACAAAGATAATCTCATCATAAATGCAAAGGGCTAATAACTCAACTTTACTACTGTTGTACTCACGCTTGTGATAAGCATAGACCTATCCAATAATAATCTCTCCGGAGAGATTCCAAATGAGCTAATACACTTTCATGGTCTTTTCTTTCTCAATTTGTCAAATAATCATTATAGAGGAGGCATAGCGGCCTAATAACTTGTACATGTGCAAAACAATTTTTATTTAGATTAACTTATGGTAACAACCACATTTAACTTTTATTTAGGTAAACATATGGATGTCTTTATCAGTTGTTTGTTACAACTCCTCTATTATTACTGTTGTGTTATAATTATTTATTTTAACTTTTAAAAATTATAATTAAGTTAAAACATATTTATTTCTCTTAAACTATATAAATTATATATTAATATGATATAAAAATTAATAATATATATATGTTACATGTAAAGCTACAATTATTTTTCATGAAGTCATCAAGTAAAAAGTAATTTGATTATATCTATCTCTATTGAATTTATGGTACCATCATTTAACGACTTGTTTGCATCAATTTAAATATATATGGGCGATGGTCAAGATCATGACAATGATAATGATACACGAGAGTCCTCCACATATACATCTTATTTTTCTGAGATTACTGATTATAAACATATGATTTATGTTTTAAAATATAAAAATGCTTAAAATTATGTTTAAATATTTAAAAATTTGAGAAGTTAATATTTAAATCTACGAGTTTTCTTACAAAAAAAATAATAGTTCTCTTGCTAAAGCTTGACTTGGGCCGAACTCACAGCCAAAGCAATATCAACTTTGCTGAGTTATTATTCCAAATATATCAAATTATGGCATATTAACTTTACCCAAGCATTTCGCATTAAAAGAAGCTGGAATGCTTCAAAAATTCGTTGTCCCTCACCACCAACGACATCACCGGGGAGATACCAGAAACTATTGGCAATCTCACAAATATACAATCCTTGAACAAAATAAACTCTGTGTATCTCGTAACAAATCGAATTTCTGGAACAATACCTGATACCATTAGCAATCTAAGTGCACTAGTGTATTTGGGTCTATCGGGCAATCAAATTGCGGGGAAAATACCAGATTCAATGGGAAATCTCTACAACTTGGAAACCTTAATTTTAAATAGTAACAACATAGAGGAGGGAGCATTACCGGGTGGCGGAGGTAATCTATGCAATTTGACTTTCAAGGATGCTTCCGACAACAAAATTGAAGGAGAGCTTAATGATTTCATTGAAGGTTTATTGAGATGTACAGGCGACAAAAATCTTTATCCTGATCTGCTAAGATCATATGTGTTTTTTTGGAAATGGGCCGATTTGAGCCACAACAACAAATTGGATGGCAACATTCCACCCTCGATTTGTGTATCAATTAGCTAGAGTGTGCTTATCCTCGCTAATAATGGCTTCTCGGGACTGTTGAGTCAATTCATCCACATTAAAGATAATAGACATCTCAAACAATACATTGTCGGGGAAATTCCTTGTATATTTGGATCACTACACTTGAACAAAAACCATCTCTTAGGCACAATCCCTCAAACTCTTCAACAGTATAAAATTTTAATAGTTATTCATACCCACTTGGAATTCAAAGAGACTAATGTCACTACAGGTGCTTTGCCTAGGATTCAATGAGTTTAGTGGTGTCATCCTAATGGAATTGGGCCTAATGGCTTCTCTTCAAGTGCTCGACCTTTCTTACAACCATCTCCTTGGCTTCATGCCTCCTTATATTAGAAACCTTAGCTCCATGATTAGAGTCCAAAGTAGGAGAGCACTTCTTGGAATAGCTCCTCTTATACCAATTCATTCTACATCAGTTCCTTCTAGAACCACTTCTTCTTATTACAAAGAGAATCTCATCATAAATGCAAAGTGCCAACAACTCAATTTTACTATTATACCCACCCTTGTGAGAAGGGTAAACCTATCCAATAATAATCTCTCCAGAGAGATACTAAAAGAGCTAACATGCCTTCATGGTCTTTGCTTTCTCAATTTGTTAAATAATCATTCTAGATGAGGCATTCCAAGGAGCATCAATGAAAAGGGAGGAGCTTGAATCACTAGATCTGTCATTGAATCCGGCACAATATCTTCATCCACTGCATTACACTTTCTTAGCAAGTTGAATCTGCCATACAATACTCTTACCGAGAAAATACCGACAGACACTCAACTTTAAACTTTCACAAACACATCCGACATTGGCAACATTGAACTTTGTAGGATACCACTTGCCGCTTGCGCCATTAACACATCCACTAGTAAGAGGAGAGAAGAAGAGGATGGGGTGGTGACGGTGGATTTAATGGCATTTAGTAATTTTTTGGGTTTTGCACCCGAATTTGTTGTTGGCTCATTGGGATTTATAGGAGTGATGATGAGTAAAAAAAATTTAAGGATTAGATACATCAAATCAAATCGATGGTATTCATGGGTAATTGGTGAGTGGGTAATGTTAGTTGATAAAATAGCAAATAATCATGATATGATTGTGTATTAATATGCACATACACAAATGTGGCTAATACGTGGTTATGCAGACCATAGTTTATTAATATATTAGTCCAAGATGTATCATAGTGCATGATAAAAAGTGGTTTGTCAACTTTGTTGTGGTCTTTGACGTGATCCTCTTAAAATATTTGTTTTCTTAAATTACACTGTTGAGAATATATTTTCAATTTTTTTATGTCCTATATTTTATAGAATTAGTCCCAAACCACTCTAAAATTTGGCGTGATCCCAAATATATCAAAGTTTGACATATTAGTTTTATCTGAATGCTTACCTTTTTTACTGTTCAATCTTTTAAGTGATTATTTTTTAAAAAAATATTTAGCATATCAAACACTTAATTATTTAGAGATTCTTAAGTGGTTATATTTAAATGTTTTCTTTTTTTCACTTTGTTTTGAAAGTAGGTTAAATAGTTTGCTAAAATATTTTTTTCTCGTTTATAATTCGTAGCAGATTGATATCAACTGACTCCTGCAATGCCACTAGTGTCACGCCCTAGTCGGATCAACCCTAAACTAGCGCTTAACTGTTATCTTAGGGCCGTCCGGCGGAACACCAGATGCGTGAACTTCCTAGGGTTAGGTTTTCCCAAATCGAAAACCCTAACCCTAGCCGTTCAAAATCGATCCCCAAATCAAAAATCCGGAAAGAACCGAAACCCTAAATCGAAATACCTCTCGGTCAATCCTGATTTTGACCTAAACTCGCTTTGCTGACTTTGGATGACGTCAGCCCACCAAATCACCTCCGCACCGCGCTTGATTTGGTCGCCGACGTCAGACCGAAATCGAATGCGCCCACAAAATTAGTGGAAAGATTCAGAATCCTTGGGGAGCCTCTCAAAATTGAGTTACGTGTATCTTTCTCATAATAGGATTGAAGGAGAGATACCCAAAAGCATAGGAAACTTGAGCTACCTGGGTGATTTACTTATAAATGATAATATCATAAGAGGAGCATTACCGGGTGCCATCGGTAATCTATGCAATTTGACTTACATGGATGCTTCCAACAACAACATCAAAGGAGAGTTTGCTAATTTTGTTGAAAGTTTATCAAGATGTACAAGTGGCACAAATCTTTTTGACCTTGATCTACATAACAATAAGATTGGTGGCCCCATACCTGATCAAATACGAAAGCTTCAAAGGTTATACACTCTCAATCTTGCTTCAAATTCATTGAATGGCTCAATTCCTGCCGCCTTGGGTCAGTTGTCTGGGTTAAGAAGTTTGAATCTTTCTTCCAACTCTCTTGTGGGATCACTAACTGAAGCAAACTTTGCCAATCTAACAAGTTTGGATACCTTGGATCTCTCCCACAACTCATTGATATTTAATGTCAGCCAAGATTGGTCTCCTCCATTTCAAGCCACGGAGATAAGAATGGGCTCTTGCACCTTGGGGCCAAAGTTTCTTTCACTGCTGCAAAATCAGACTAATTTGAGCATTATAGATCTATCAGAAAACAACATCTCAGATTCTTTCCCTGATTGGTTTTGGAGCTTATGCTTATCAGACATGGTTCTCAATGTGTCCCACAACCAAATGCGAGGAAGTTTACCAAGCTCACTCGAGTGTTTTTGGACAGTAACAGTCGATTTGAGCCACAACAACTTTGAAGGTCTCATACCGAAGATGGACCCAATGCTTACATTCTTGGACCTCTCTTTCAATCAATTCACTGGGCCAATTCCACCAGCCTTGGCTGGCGGCGTGGACTACTTGAGGATTCTACTCTTGTCCGACAACAAATTAAATGGCAGTATCCCGTCCTCCATTTGTGAAGCGAATCATTTGCAAGTGCTCAATCTTGCCAACAATGGTTTCTCGGGAGCCCTCCCAGATTGCTGGGACAATTCATCCGTGTTGGAGATAATGGACATCTCAAATAATAAATTATCTGGGAAAATTCCTAGCACACTCGGGTCTCTTCTCAAGCTCAAATTACTGCACTTGAACAAAAACGATCTCTCTGGTACAGTTCCTCTAACTATGCAGCGATGCACAAACCTGGTAGCTCTTAACCTATGCGAGAATAAACTGGGTGGTGTCATGCCTGCTTGGATCTTGGATAGCTTGCCATTGTTGCAAGTGCTGTGCATAAGGGGCAACAAGTTTAGCGGGAGCATTCCAATGGATATAGGGCGAATGACTTCTCTGCAAGTGCTCGACCTTGCAGATAACTCTCTCTCTGGCTCCTTGCCTCCTTCTATTGGCACTCTTAGCTCCATGATTAAAGTACAAAGCGGGAGAAATAAAACTACTCTTGATGGACCAATATCTTCTTATTACAAGGAGAGTCTAGTCGTCAATGCTAAGGGTCAACAACTTAGCTTCACCACTGTAATCTCACTAGTGACAAGCATTGACCTCTCCAATAACAATTTCTCTGGGGAGATTCCGGAAGAGATAACACGCCTTCAAGGTCTTCGTTTTTTAAACTTGTCAAAAAATCATTTTAGAGGAAGCATTTCGGATAATATAAATGACATGGGGGAGTTGGAATCATTAGATCTTTCAGAGAACAATTTGTCAGGCAAAATACCTACGACCCTCTCTGATTTACATTTTCTTAGTGTGTTAAATTTATCATACAATCATTTTGTCGGGAAAATACCAGAGGGCACTCAACTTCAAACCTTTACAACTGCATCTTACATCGGCAACACTGAACTTTGCGGGCCACCTCTTGCCACTTGCGTTGGTGATGGACCCATTGATGAGGGAAGAGAAGAAGAGGTTGGGGGCCGAGATGATAGAAATGATAGCATCTGGTACTTTTTTGGGTTTGCACCGGGGTTTGTACTTGGTTTCTGGGGATTCATGGCGGCTATAATGACCAAGAAAAATATTATACAATGTATTAATTGATAGCATCCTTGCGAGTGTGGTAAGGAATAGCGAATAATTATGCAATTATATTTATCAAAAAATGCTTGCTCACTGTAGGATCAAAAGAATGTTACATTAAAATATAATATGATTTTTATTAAATTTATTTTAAATTAATAAGGCTTTTTATTTAATAAGTTCTGGCTTCCAATGAACGCAAGTGCTCATTATTAATTACCCATGAAATCAGGGAACCTTTGATTAAGAGATCTATATTATAGAAAAAATACAAGACGGGGCAATTTTATTCATAATCATGATGAAAATAAATAATTTTGCATGATACATAAATGATGAATGCAAAGAGTCTTTATCAATTTGGATAGCTTTGCGCTTGTCAAATGTTTAGCCTTGTGACAGTTTATTAGACATTTGGACTTTGGATAATATCTGACTTTGGCAGCACAACATCATATTGAGAAGCTAGACCCCGATGATAAGCATCGACGTACGTACCTCCCAAACAATATTCCATCGTAATGCCTTAAGGCATTGGATATTTAGATTTGGAATATCATCTCGCCTTGCAGCTTGTTGGATGTTTTTGATTTGGAAACTTACCTAACCTTGCAGCGTATTGGATAATTTTGTATGAAAAATTACCCAACCTTACAACATGTTGGATAATTTAGATTTGAAAATATCTAGTCTTGCGACTTGTTGGATATTTAAATTTGAGAAAATCACCCGGCTTTGCGGCTTGTTGGATAATTGAATTTGAGGAAATTATCCGGTCTCACGACTTGTTGGATAATTAAATTTGAGAAAAATTATCCGATTTCACGACTTGTTTGATAATTTGAATTTGGAGTAAATTATCTAGCCTTGCGGCTTATTGGATAATTTAGAAAAATATCTGGTCTTGCGACTTATTGAATATTTAAAGTTGAATTTGAAAATATCCGGTCTTGCGACTTATTGAATATTTAAATTTAAATTTAAAAATATTCGGTCTTGCGACTTGTTGGATATTTAAAGTTGAATTTGAAAATATCCGGTCTTGTGACTTATTGGATAGTTAAATTTAAAGAAAATTGTCTGGCCTTGCGGCTTGTTAGATAATTTGAATTTTAAATATTCTTTTAGCCTTCATGAACGTAACGTCATATTGAGGAGTTATGCCCCGACAGTAAACGTCGACGTATGCACCTCCCAAATAATACTTCGTCGCGATACATCACGGCTTTCAGTATTAGTTTTTTATTTTATTTAAATATTTATGTGGACCTGTCTTTTGGGGTCAAACATGCTGTCAGTTAAATTTGTGATCGAAATGATTGGACCGACGATGGTGATGTATAAACATTGGCTTTATTCATTTATTTATTATTGTCATGATTAATTATTTTCGTGTATTTTTTGTCAAAGAGTAAAGTTACTCTTCACTCAGCAAGGGGTTCGTGTTCAGTTCTGCTGCCTTAGGCGATGGGGCCATTGAGCTGTTTCTCTGAACTCCTTGAAGGAGGAGAGACCGAGCGTGAGCTTTGATGAGAGCTACCATGAGTCATCAAACTAGCGATGCGGCTAGCGGCGGCAATCTTCTCCTTGCCATTCTCTTTCGTGCAATGCGACCAAGTTTTTAGGGCTGCGGAAAGTGGAGCTGCTTCAATCAAGGTCTCAGTCAGCGACCTTTTTTGGGCGGCACCAGAATAAATTGTTGGAGTTTGAAAACCCAAAAGTTCCTTAGTCCCACATTGGGGGAGTTGGAAGGGATACTTTGGTTTAAAGGAAGTTGACTTTTCTCTAGCCCATTGAGGTTTTTAAGAGACATCAATTATCTAAACCAAGTTGATCTAAAACACACATGCACGCGCCTCACCACGCGCCCCCCTTCTCTATATAATAGAAGGCTGGGCGACATGAGCAGACACACAAACGCTCTCTCCTTAGTTTTCTCGCTCTCTTGGTGCACGCGCCTCATAATACCTTAGCTTTCGTGCCGTTGGTCCTACGCCGAGGTTCGGCCCGCGGCCGCCACGATTCTGTGTGCCAGGTTCACTCGCATTCGCCGGCACACTGCTGTGCGCCAAGGTTTCTACTCACTCGCTCTCAGATCAATTATCTAAACATATGTTTATAAATAGAAAAGTTTTAATTCGGTGGGGGCATTTGCCCACACTGTGCTGAACGTGGCTCCGCCACTGCTTGCACCAGCGAGGGAAGAGAAGAAGAGGATGGGTGAAGATGGTAGCTTCGATAGCATATGGCACTTGCTTGGATTTGCACTAGGGTTTGTGGTTGGCTTATGGGGATTCATAGGGGCAGTGATGAGTAAGAAAAGTTATGCCCCGACGATAAACGTCATATTGAGGAGTGATGAGTAATAAAACTTCAATCTTTACAAGCGTAACGTCATATTGAGGAGTTACGCCCCGACGATAAACGTCAAGATACGCACCTCCCAAATAATACTTCGTTGCAGCATATTAGTAATATTATTATTGATAAATATTTTAATTTAAATATTCAATTGAGAATGTTTCAAAAATTTAGAGTTGATGCTTTGTTAAACGTGACGTTGATGTATTTGCTAGTGCATATTGTATCTAGCCATATTGTATCTTCAGCATTATTATCAAGTCAACTGAAATGTATAATTTGATGTATTTGCTAGTGCATCGTGTGGCACAATTCATGCCAATCACTTTCATACAGGTTGCTGATACCAACAAAACAAGTTTGAATGCATGAAAATAATTTGCTGCATGCAACACAAAACCATACGGTCAAGCTTCCAAAATGATTTCTTGCCATCTTCCCTAATTTTCCAGCACACAAAGTCGTCAGTCATTATTGTCATGAGTCAATCTTCCAACAATTCCTTTCCTGTCAACTTAATTATAATTTTAAGTTTTAAAAATTATAATTAAGTTTAAAAAATATTTATTTTTCTTAAACTATATAAATTATATATAAATATAATATAGAAATTAATACTATATATATTTTTTACATGTTAAGCTATAATTATTTTTCATGAAGTCATCAAGTAAAAAGTAATTTGATTACAACTATCTCGATTAAATTATATACAATATAGTAGAACTAAGATTTCCTAAGTGCCTAATTTTTTGACTACTTAATTTTTCGAGTGCTTCTAAAATATTCTTTCATAGTTGTATTTCACTTCACGCCAATCACACTCATATAATACCAACAAAAGAAGCTGGAACGCATGAAAATAATTTGCTGATGGGTCAATCTTGAAAAACTTATGCGGCATACAAAAGTCGTCACAAGTCAAGCATACCACCTTATACGGCACTCTTAAGAAACTTACAATTCAGACGCTAGTGTAGTCTCTATTGATGCCAACGGTCTTCCATGAAAGTTTGAATCAGAGGTCAAGTTGGCTAAGACCCAAGAACAGGGTGTTACCTGTCAGTTTGTCACTAAGACCATGGGCCAGTCTTGCAACAATTTTTTCTCTAGCCAGTCTTCTCTCCCATTTCCCTGCCAATCTTATAAAATTGAAGAAGCTTTGGCATCTCCACTGTGTCGTATTTGTATGAACGATCCAATGGGTCAAACTACTCGTCTCGATATGCTGCTTTTTCTTTTCTGGATGAGTCTTGTGCTTTGCTCCGACCTAGTTACAGTTACAGGGAGATGCATAGACAAGGAACGGAAGGCACTCCTCAGCTTCAAAGCTGGCTTGTCAAACACCCAAGACTGGCTCTCTTGGAAGGGCGAGGAGTGCTGCAATTGGGAGGGAGTTGTATGCAGAAACACCACCAACCACGTCCAACGTCTCGATCTCCACTACCCTTTTCAAGATGATATTAGCCCAAACAAAAGCGAGGTAAACCCTTCACTGCTTGATCTTGAGCATTTGACTTACCTGGATTTGAGCATGATCAACTTTGACGGCGCTCCAATTCCTGCCTTCAGGTCTCTGACTAAATTGGAATCCTTGGACTTGTCCTCGGCTCAATTCGGTGAAGGAATTCCTCACCAGCTGAGCAATCTCTCCAACCTAATTTACTTGGACTTACTTGGACTTAGGATGGAACAAAATTAGTGGAAACATTCCAAAATCTTTGGGGAGCCTCTCAAAGTTGAGTCACATAGATCTTTCTTTTAATAGTATTAAAGGAGAAATCCCCCACCACCTCAGCGGCCTCTCCAACCTAATTCACTTGGACTTATATTTGAACCAAATTAGTGGTAAGATTCCAAAATCCTTGGGGAGTCTCTCAAAGTTGAGTTACATGGATCTTTCTTCCAATAGTATCATAGGAGAAATCCCTCATCAGCTCGGCAACCTCTCCAAGCTAATTTACTTGGACTTAGGGGGGAACAAAATTAGTGGAAACATTCCAGAATCCTTGGAGAGTCTCTCAAAATTGAGTTACATGGGTCTTTCTTATAATAGTATTGACGGAGAAATCCCCCACCAAATCGGCAACCTCTCCAAACTAATTTACTTAGTATTAAGTAGGAACAACCTCTCCAAACTAATTTAGTAGAGCATTCTAAATTTCAATTCGAGCTCGAAGGTCATCATATAACATTACCTGCATTAATGGGAATTGCTCCTAACTTCCTTGGTCAATTAAAACTAATTTAACACGCACAACTAAAAAGTGGCTCTTTACTATCTTTAGCTCAAGTGTTATTGTAAAAGCAAGGTAGATAAGGATAATCTTTATTGATTAGATAGCATTGTTTATAAATCCAACTAGTAGGTAGCTACTTGGGGTGCTTCTTCTCAATTGGAGCCCCGTCTTAGACAACGTATTTTACAATCATATTGGAAAATGGATTCACTTTAGTTGACTAGAAAGGAATGAAGTCAATGGCACGGTAGTAAAAGCATGCCTTTGTGCCCTTCTGTGACACGCATAAGCCCACTTTGTTGTGGAATTGAAAGTGCGGAGTGGAAAATTTCACCTTTTAAAAGTTAACGTCCAAAATATTACCCGTCATTGTCAGGGCCGATCTTCCAAAACATCTACTGTCCTTTTTCTCACTTTCCTGCATACAAAAGTCGTTAGTCAATTTTGTTCTTCCAAAATTTTTGTAAGGTACCGTTCTCAAAATTATTCGGTTAGCTCTGGCTCAATGTTATGCTCAGTATTTTTCTTGCTAAGGAAAAGAAAGTTATCCCTGATAGAAGAATTTGTCATTGGTCTTAGCTCTTAACGGGTATTTTATAATTAATGTTGATGGCTCCCGGCTCCTTAGCTCTTCTTTTAGAGGATTGTGTTACTTGGTTCGTAATGATTGTGGCTCTTGCATTTTTGCAGCTTCAGAATAACTCGGTGCTCCTTGTCAAACTTATGGCAATTGAATCAGAATTAAACTATCTCCACTGCCATCCTGACTTTAATAATATGCAAGTTGTTATGGAAACGGATTATAAGGACGCGCTCCTCCTCATTAATGGACAACTTTTGTTCTTCCACTTAAATTCTGAGTATTCCAGCCCGGGCGCATCTGCCTTCCCGGGGGAGCATAGAGAGCTGGTAGCGGGATAGGTGGACACCAGACATAAGGAAGGTAGTATCTGCATGACGGGGCGGAGAGGGAGCATGAGAACAAAGCTTCTAGTCTTAGAAGCATCAGGATAATAGCAGAAAACCGGAACAACAATGCAGGAAGATTTTTGTCATTTGGTTGACATTTGACATGATCAGAGAGTTGATCTCTATTAAATTGAACTTGATCTTTCTAAATATGAACTCATATTTTTGATCCAAGTCTTGAATTAAACAGATCTATGAATTTATATCAATGACCATGAGGAAATCAGATGTTTGATAGCTAAAGATGATTTTTGTCAACATAAGTCAAAATTAAGTCAAATCTTCCTGTTGAATAGGGGCTAATTAACTTACTCAACCTATTTTGATCAAACCATCATATCACGATATAATATTGTTTGGGAGGTGCGTACGTCGATGCTTGATCAAACCACCAATTCTTATAAAACATCGAGTGATGAGAGTACACCAAAACATAAAATCAAATCAAACGACATATTTTGAATAGAAGTTAGAAAATGGATTCAAGGCTGTGTTTAGTAGGAGAGAAAGAAAATTAGAAGGAAAGGAAAATAAAAAGAAAGGAAAAATAAAAAAAAGTATAGAGATTTTTTCAATTGTGTTTAGTTAGACAAAAAGAAAATTAGAAAAATTGATATCACTCTATCTTTTTATTTTTACACTATTATCTAACTATCATCAAATACTATTAAAAATTATAATTAAATATTATAAAGTATTATAAAATTAATTAAATATTAGTAAATACTATAAAATTAATTAAATATTAGTAAATACTACAAAATTAATTAAATTTATTAAATACTATAAAATTAATTAAATTTATTAAATACTATAAAATTAATTAAATTTTATTAAATACTATAAAATTAATTAAATTTTATTAAATACTCTAAAATTAATTAAATATTAGAAAATATTATAAAATTAATTAAATTTTATTAAATACTATGAAATTAATTAAATATTATGAAATACTATAAAATTAATAATACTATAAAATTAATTTTTATATTATTAAATACTAATAAATATTATAGTAATTAATTTTTATGCTATACTATTAAATATAATTTCATCGTAAAAAAATCTTCATAATAATTTTTTGCTTTTACTTAATATGATCACTACTTTCCAATAATATTTCAAGAGACAAACTAATGAGCTATTCATTTTTTAGCCAAATGACGATCACATTGGACACGAGAAATGAAAATATTACCCTTAAGACAAATAATTACTGAGCCAAATACATCTAAAACAACTAGCTTGTTCGTCATATAACCAGCTCATTTTATCAATACAACATGCTCAATCCAAATGCATCCACCAGCGCTTCTGATAAAAAGGTTAAAAAAAAATTGTAGCACCTCTTACAAAAGAAAATCCCATCTGTACTTTTCTCATATTGCATTACATACTAGAATGACATTCAGATGGAAAAACAACCTTTCCTTTATGCTGCAAATGACCATAATTATTTAGATCCAAAATAAAATAATACGGGCAAGTTAGAAGATCAGTAGCAAGCCTTATCCACATCATCAAAGTACGGGTGCTGCATAGCTCTCTTAGCTGAAATCTGCTTTGATGGCTCGTACATCAACATCTTCTGCAAGTACGAAGTTCAAATAGCATCTTTCATTAGAAGTAGATATGATTAACATGTATTGTATTGTCAACACAATACATCTTGCCTCGCAGCTCTTTTACTTGGAGGCAGAGGGTCATCCGACACAACTTTCCACTACCACAGATGTTGGCACAAGGAATTGAGCGTCAAATCATAATGGCAGTGCCAAGAAGGCAACAAAACCATAAAATTAACCAGCTTTCTCGTGATGCAAGCTCCAGAACCTGGACTTTGTGGCGGAGCAACAATGGAGCCATTGACTGTGCTGTCCCTCCACCATAATCTTCTGTTCCATTCCACCAGTTCAATTACTAGCTCACGGGAGCAAATCAAAAGTTTCATACATATAACTCGGCGAAAGAATTAATTTGATGCAAATCATTCAAACCTGGACTTCGTGGCGGAGCAACAATGGAGCCATTGATTGTGCTGTCCCTCCACCAAATTCTTCTGTTCCATTCCACCAGTTCAACTACTAGCTCACGGGAGCAAATCAAAAGTTTCATACATATAACTCTGCGCAGGAATTAATTTGATGCAAATCATTCAATTCATTTCGCGTTCAAATGCATACCTTTTCATGGGCTTCACAAGATCGATTCCACGTACCACTAGTTTCCGCTGCTCTGCGTCGTTCTCAGCCATAAGCCTCCTCCGCCCTATGGCTCGCCTCCACATACTTGCCTTGCTTGTTTATGTACATAAAGGTTTCGACTTTGCAGTCGACGATCCATCTATCCTCCAGCAATCAAGGCGATGCAAGCAAGTGCGGAGTCCACCGTCATGCATCCAAGCGATGGCAAAGAGCCGACCGCTATCAGCATCTAGGTTTAGAACGAACTTCTTTTTCCTCGCCTATCTTTGTTCTTTCTAAGTGGTCTCTTCTTCCTCTTGCGGCCCCCACTCTTATGCGTCGCCTTCCCCTTTGCTCGCCAGCGCCTTCAGCTTGCAGCCGTTGCCGTTGACGATGAGCAAAGGGGAAGGTGATGGCGAAAACCCTAATAAAACTTCTTACCGGCAACAGGCAAGGAGAGAAGGTAACGACAAGAAAGAGGGTTTCCGACGCATACCTTATTACGCCCTAAAAATCCACCGGATCCCACGCCGGGAATCCTGGACCTCGGGATACATAACACTGTATCTGTCAATCACTCCTGACAATCGAAAGGTACAGACTGAAATAAAATAGTCTAAACAGAGGCCAGCCGGCCTTAAATATCCATAACACAACATCGACAGATACGAAATATAGACCGGCACAGCGGTCAACAGAAATAACAATAACAGGACCGGCACAGCGGTCGACAAACCAACAGATAACATGACCGGCGCAGCGGTCAACAGAGTCTAACAACATAGCATAAAAATAACAACAGACCAAAATGCATCACAACCCACCCAGACTGGTGGTCAACTACTAACTATCTACTCTGCTCCAGATGGAGCCGCGCCTGAACCTGGAGGCAAACCGAAGGGGGGTTAGCCGGAGGCTAAGTAGGGATATTTCAATGATATAGTGCATGATCAGATTCAAGGAATTACCATAATACAACCAAGACTCTATATGACCATATAGAGTATAATCAAATCTCAATATACATATCAATATATATGTATCCTCATACACAGATAAAAATCTGGGAGCTGGTACAGCAGTGGTCCACGACCCGCAACTCTATAAGATAGAGTGGTCCCTACTGATGGCTCCCCGAACAGTAGAGACGACTGTCCGTCGACAGCCCGCTAGTGTAGCGTCCTACACTCAGTACAACCCCTCATTGGGCTGATAACAGACCTCAAGCCCATAACATCGGACTCTCTCGGTCAGAGACGATCATACAGTGTCTCGACAGAAATCTCATAGGCAATATCTGAAGTATACTGACCTGTCTATCGCTAGACAGTCAATCCTCAATGTACATATACAGAACTCATACCACCTACCAACTACCAATAAACATGCAAGAAATGAAAATACTCATACCGTGTTTCATGCAACAGTTTATGTCAACAGGAATGTATGCAGAGCAGAACGGGAATGAGAACAGTAATCAACAGTGATAATAAGCAATAAGGGAGGTGCCGCTAACTACACATGCGGTTGGCACCGTAACAAGGAACGGAGGTAGAATCCCTACCTCAACAGTAGCCGAACAGTACAGATCCAACCAACACAGTGTCAAGTATCAATCAACAGGACCTAACAGGGTAAATCATGTATAAGTCACGTCATACTACTTTAATCCATTTAACACCAATTAACATGCTAATCCGGTTTCATTATGCTAATCAGGTTGTACCAAGTTATTAAATCAAGTTTGACAGGTATACGTGAGTCCAGGGTTATGTTCGCATGCGTTCGTATAATACGTGTACAGAGACGGAGTACGGGTACTAACCTAGTTCGCAGCCACGTGCGAACGCAATAATCACCACCGGAAGTTGGAATACGCGAGAACCAACCACGCGCGCATAACCGAGTCGTCAGCATGGAAATCGATGTTCGCCGGAAAGTTCACCGGAACAGTAGCGCCGCCGCTACAGTGATCGCCGGAATAGTAACTTCGGCGACCGATCGGAATTTCCGGAGTGCTACAAGGTAGCCGCCGACGAGGTGAGTCCGGCCGTATAGTCGGTTTTCGAGGGAGACGCCGGAGACCGCGTAGATCTAAAGTTGAAGGCTCGGCGGCGCTGTTCGCACACCTCGTCGGAGCCGGAGAAGGAGGTGGTCGGGGAGGCGTCGGCTGGTGGCGGAAACGTCCGTCAGGGGCAGATAAGGGTTGGCGGAGGACTTAGAGCTGCCCAGGCGCCAGATTTGGGGGTTTTTCCATCGATCTGACGCCGCTCACGCGGAGAGAGGAGGAAGGCGGCTCGTCCGTCGTTCTCAGCCACCGGAGCTGCGAGAGGGGGCGGCGGAAGCTCGCCGGCTGAAGGGAGGAAGAAGACGTTGGTCGGAGGCCGATTGAAGCTTCTGCGAAGGAGGAGGGCGGCGTTCGTTGTTCGTGATGGAGAGGCGGACGCGAGGCGGGGGAGTGAGATGGGAAAAAGACACGGTGATAGGGGGAGATGGGCTCAGGCACGCATGCACAGTGCCGAGTCCCATCCAACGTTACCCATACTAACATATTTTATTATATCTTATTATTCCTATTTGCCCGTATTCGTCACGGGTGTAACATACCTTATCACCGGATTTCAGCGAGGAAGGGGAAGAAGGTGGCCGGGAGTCTGTTCGCGTGGAGCAGCGGCATGCGATGTTGAAGTGGGGATGAGCACCGATCGGGGTGAGAGCGTCGAGCGGGGTGAGGTTAGGGTGAAAGCAACAGACAGCTTCGTTGAGGGGAAAGTTAAATAATTTTTTTTTATTATATGTTTTGTTAGATAAGATTCACGGTGAAAAAGATAAAAAATATAATTAGATTCATTATATTTTTTATTATTTTTATTATAAATTTTATTAAATGAAACATAATCTTAATTTTCTTTCCCTAATTTTCTATCCACTTTATTAAATACGAAAAGTTGGCCATCCTTTTTTTTCATCCTCTCTCTCCTCCTTTCCTCCCTATTAAATAAAGTATTAAAAATTGACTCAAAAGAATGAAGTCAATGGCTTGACAGTAGAAGTATACTTTTTATGGCTTTTTAGACACGCATTGTTAATTCCACATTGTTGTGTGGAATTCAAAGTGTGCGGTGGAAAATTTCAGTTTCTAATAGTTAATGTCCAAAATATTGCCTGTCATTATTTCCATGGGCCAATCTTCCAACGTATGTCTTCCTGGCATCTTCGGTCTTCCCCATTGCACCGCATACAAAGTCGTTAGTCAATACTTAAAATGTAGAAAATGTTTGCTCCGTTCAGATGGGAAGCTAGAATGGACATTACCTACCATTATTTTCATTGGCCAATCTTCCAAAATATCTCCTGCCATGCTCACTCCAATCTACAAGATTGAAGCTTTGGCCATTCCACTCTGACATTGCTGCAGGTGCGATCCACTCTGATATTTTTTTCCTTTTCAGAGGCTGTGGAATTAAATGTGTTATTTAATTTAGAAGAAAAAGCTTGTCTAGTCTCTATTGATGTGAATGGTTAACGTCCATTTGTCTTAATTGTGCTGCGTCCTTTTCAAACGTTTGAATTGGTCTTCCATGAGAGTTTCTGGCAGAGGTCAAGTCTGCTAAGAAGCAAGAACTAATATAACCTGTCATTATTGCCATGGACAAATCTTCCGAATAATTTTTTTCCTGCCATCTGCTTCCCTTTTGCTGCTAATCTATAAGATAGAAGAAGCTTTAGCATCTCCATTGTGCCCTAGTTGTAGGCGTAATCCAATGGGTCAAGCTACTAGTCTCTACTTGCTAGTTCTCCTTCACCTCTTTTCGTTTAGTCTTTCGTTTAGCTCCAGCCTAGCTTTTGGGAGATGCATAGACAAGGAGCGGAAAGCTCTCCTTAGCTTCAAAGCTAGCTTGTACAATGCCCCTGACTGGCTCTCTTGGAAGGGCGAGGAGTGCTGCAATTGGGAGGGAGTTGTATGCAGCAACACCACCAACCACGTCCAACATCTCGATCTCCACTACCCTTTTCGTGATATTATTTTCCCAAACAAAAGCGAGGTAAACCCTTCACTGCTTGATCTTGAGCATTTGACTTACCTGGATTTGAGCATGAACAACTTTGGCGGCGCTCCAATTCCGGCCTTCATTGGGTCTCTGACTAAATTGGAATCCTTGGACTTGTCCTGGGCTGAATTCGGTGAAGGAATTCCCCACCAGCTCGGTAACCTCTCCAAGCTAATTCACTTGAATTTAAGGGCGAACAACATTAGTGGAAAGATTCCAGAATCCTTGGGGAGCCTCTCAAAGTTGAGTTACATGGATTTTTCTTTTAACAGTATTGAAGGAGAGATACCCAAAAGCATAGGAAACTTGAGCTACTTGGACTCCTTATATTTACAAAATAATATCATAGGGGGGGTATTACCAGGTGCCATCGGTAATCTATGCAATTTGACTACCTTGGATGCTTCCAACAACAACATTAGTGGAGAGCTCACAAATTTTGTTGAAAGTTTATCAAGATGTACAAGTGACATAAATCTTGCTTACCTTAATCTACACAACAATGAGATTGGTGGCCCTATACTTGATCAAATAGGAAAGCTTCAAAGGTTAAATACTCTCAATTTTGGCTCGAATTCTTTGAATGGCTCAATTCCTGCCGCCTTGGGTAATTTGTCTGGGTTAACAAGTTTAGATCTTTCCTCGAATTCTTTGAATGGCTCAATTCCTGCAGCCTTGGGTAACTTGTCTGGGTTAACAAGTTTGGATCTTTCCTCGAATTCTTTGAATGACTCAATTCCTGCTACATTGGGTAAGTTGTCTGGGTTAACAAGTTTGAATCTTTCTTGCAACTCTCTTGTGGGATCACTAACTGAAGCAAACTTTGCCAATCTAACAAGTTTGGATACCTTGGATCTCTCCCACAACTCATTGATATTTAATGTCAGCCAAGATTGGTCTCCTCCATTTCAAGCCACGGAGATAAGAATGGGCTCTTGCACCTTGGGGCCAAAGTTTCCTTCACTGCTGCAAAATCAGACTAATTTGAGCATTATAGATCTATCAGAAAACAACATCTCAGATTCTTTCCCTGATTGGTTTTGGAGCTTATGCTTATCAGACATGGTTCTCAATGTGTCCCACAACCAAATGCGAGGAAGTTTACCAAGCTCAATCGAGTGTTTTTGGACAGTAAGAGTCGATTTGAGCCACAACAACTTTGAAGGTCTCATACCGAAGATGGACCCAATGCTTACATTCTTGGACCTCTCTTTCAATCAATTCACTGGGCCAATTCCACCAGCCTTGGCTGGCGGCGTGGACTACTTGAGGATTCTACTCTTGTCCGACAACAAATTAAATGGCAGTATCCCGTCCTCCATTTGTGAAGCGAATCATTTGCAAGTGCTCAATCTTGCCAACAATGGTTTCTCGGGAGCCCTCCCAGATTGCTGGGACAATTCATCCGTGTTGGAGATAATGGACATCTCAAATAATAAATTATCTGGGAAAATTCCTAGCACACTCGGGTCTCTTCTCAAGCTCAAATTACTGCACTTGAACAAAAACGATCTCTCTGGTACAGTTCCTCTAACTATGCAGCGATGCACAAACCTGGTAGCTCTTAACCTATGCGAGAATAAACTGGGTGGTGTCATGCCTGCTTGGATCTTGGATAGCTTGCCATTGTTGCAAGTGCTGTGCATAAGGGGCAACAAGTTTAGCGGGAGCATTCCAATGGATATAGGGCGAATGACTTCTCTGCAAGTGCTCGACCTTGCAGATAACTCTCTCTCTGGCTCCTTGCCTCCTTCTATTGGCACTCTTAGCTCCATGATTAAAGTACAAAGCGGGAGAAATAAAACTACTCTTGATGGACCAATATCTTCTTATTACAAGGAGAGTCTAGTCGTCAATGCTAAGGGTCAACAACTTAGCTTCACCACTGTAATCTCACTAGTGACAAGCATTGACCTCTCCAATAACAATTTCTCTGGGGAGATTCCGGAAGAGATAACACGCCTTCAAGGTCTTCGTTTTTTAAACTTGTCAAAAAATCATTTTAGAGGAAGCATTTCGGATAATATAAATGACATGGGGGAGTTGGAATCATTAGATCTTTCAGAGAACAATTTGTCAGGCAAAATACCTACGACCCTCTCTGATTTACATTTTCTTAGTGTGTTAAATTTATCATACAATCATTTTGTCGGGAAAATACCAGAGGGCACTCAACTTCAAACCTTTACAACTGCATCTTACATCGGCAACACTGAACTTTGCGGGCCACCTCTTGCCACTTGCGTTGGTGATGGACCCATTGATGAGGGAAGAGAAGAAGAGGTTGGGGGCCGAGATGATAGAAATGATAGCATCTGGTACTTTTTTGGGTTTGCACCGGGGTTTGTAATTGGTTTCTGGGGATTCATGGCGGCTATAATGACCAAGAAAAATATTATACAATGTATTAATTGATAGCATCCTTGCGAGTGTGGTAAGGAATAGCGAATAATTATGCAATTATATTTATCAAAAAATGCTTGCTCACTGTAGGATGTAGGATCAAAAGAATGTTATATATGATCTTTATTAAATTTATTTTAAATTAATAAGGCTTTTTATTTAATGGGTTCTGGCTTCCAATGAACGCAAGTGCTCATTATTAATTACCCATGAAATCAGGAAACCTTTGATTAAGAGATCTATATTATAGAAAAAATACCAGACGGGGCAATTTTATTCATAATCATGATGAAAATAAATAATTTTGCATGATACAAAAATGATGAATGCAAAGAGTCTTTATCAATTTGGATAGCTTTGCGCTTGTCAAATGTTTAGCCTTGTGACAGTTTATTAGACATTTGGACTTTGGATAATATCCGACTTTGGCAGCACAATATCATATTGAGAAGCTAGGTCCCGATGATAAGCATCGACGTACGCACCTCCCAAATAATATTCCATCGTAATGCCTTAAGGCATTGGATATTTAGATTTGAAATATCATCTCGCCTTGCAGCTTGTTGGATGTTTTTGATTTGGAAACTTACCTGGCCTTGCAGCATATTGGATAATTTTGTTTGAAAAATTACCCAACCTTACAGCATGTTGGATAATTTAGATTTGAAAATATCCAGTCTTGCGACTTGTTGGATATTTAAATTTGAGAAAATCACCCGGCCTTGCGGCTTGTTGGATAATTGAATTTGAGAAAATTATTCGGTCTCACGACTTGTTGGATAATTAAATTTGAGAAAAATTATCCGATCTCACGACTTGTTTGATAATTTGAATTTGGAGTAAATTATCTAGCCTTGGGGCTTATTGGATAATTTAGAAAAATATCTGGTCTTGCGACTTATTGAATATTTAAAGTTGAATTTGAAAATATCCGGTCTTGCGACTTATTGAATATTTAAATTTAAATTTAAAAATATCCGGTCTTGCGACTTGTTGGATATTTAAAGTTGAATTTGAAAATATCCGGTCTTGTGACTTATTGGATATTTAAATTTAAAGAAAATTATCCGGCCTTGCGGCTTGTTAGATAATTTGAATTTGAAAAATTCTTTTAGCCTTCATGAACGTAACGTCATATTGAGGAGTTATGCCCCGACAGTAAACATCGGCGTATGCACCTACCAAATAATACTTCGTCGCGATACATCACGGCTTTCAGTATTAGTTTTTTATTTTATTTAAATATTTATGTGGACCTGTCTTTTGGGGTCAAACATGCTGTCAGCTACATTTGTGATTGAAATGACTGGACCGACGATGGTGATGTATAAACATTGGCTTTATTCATTTATTTATTATTGTCATGATTAATTATTTTCGTGTATTTTTTGTCAAAGAGTAAAGTTACTCTTCACTTAGCAAGGGGTTCGTGTTCAGTTCTGCTGCCTTAGGCGATGGGGCCATTGAGCTGTTTCTCTGAACTCCTTGAAGGAGGAGAGACCGAGCGTGAGCTTTGATGAGAGCTACCATGAGTCATCAAACTAGCGATGCGGCTAGCGGCGGCAATCTTCTCCTTGCCATTCTCTTTCGTGCTATGCGACCAAGTATTTAGGGCTGCGGAAAGTGGAGCTGCTTCAATCAAGGTCTCAGTCAGCGACCTTTTTTGGGCGGCACCAGAAGAAATTGTTGGAGTTTGAAAACCCAAAAGTTCCTTAGTCCCACATTGGGGGAGTTGGAAGGGATACTTTGGTTTAAAGGAAGTTGACTTTTCTCTAGCCCATTGAGGTTTTTAAGAGGCATCAATTATCTAAACCAAGTTGATCTATAACACACACACACACGCCTCACCACGTGCCCCCCTTCTCTATATAATAGAAGGCTGGGCGACATGAGCAGACACACAGACGCTCTCTCCTTAGTTTTCTCGCTCTCTTGGTGCACTCGCCTCATAATACCTTAGCTTTCGTGCCGTTGGTCCTACGCCGAGGTTCGGCCCGCGGCCGCCACGCTTCTGCGTGCCAAGTTCGCTCACATTCGCCGGCACATTGTTGTGCACCAAGGTTTCTGCTCACTCGCTCTCGCACTGAAGCGAATGGACATGACCACGGCCTGGTCATCAAGCGGACTACTGCGTCGGTCCGCTCCATCCTATCGCACAGGGGAGCGAGCTCTCTATAGGAGCTCTGGCACCAACGAAGTCATCCCACCATGGAGGATGCTCTCTTGTAGCTGAGCTACCGTGTCTATGACCAAACAGGTGGAGGATCCTCCGACACATATGATCCATCCCTCTAGACGAGGTTCTCGATCACGACGAACCAAGGTGCCATATCGTGAATATAAATAAGCATGCATAAGAAATCCACATGCTAAATATATATATGTATATGAAAGGATCCTACATGTTCACATGCTAAATATATATATGTATATACGACGAACCAGTTTTATTAGACCGTAGGCTTGAAGAGCTTCATTTTGACTCCCATAACGCCTATTTTCGATTAGTTATTGGATCTGAAATATATGTCGTAATTCTGATATATGAATCTGTTTTCTTGAAATCTGAAATTCTGACCCACCTATGTTCGAACCCTTATATCTTCCTGCCTACAATTCGAAATTTTGCGAAACCAGTTTTATTGGAAACTAGATTCAGAGAGCTTCATTTTGAATATAATATTGACTAGCTTTGGTTCGAAATTGGACCAAAAATATATGTTGCAATCTGACAATATAAATCTGCTATGTCAATTTTGGGGCTGTTGTCAATTTTCTTCACGAACGTGCAATTAAAAATTATCTGTAGTAGGGGACTGAATTAATTTCATGAAATTTGTATGTTCTGCAAGGATTCTGAAAATTTCGCCCCTTACAGTGATTTTATGGCTCACGGTTTTTAGGAAATTTGGGGAAAAATATTGCAATGAATATCTATATATATATTTCCCTATAATTCCTAGGCTTATTGAATTGTTTGTTATGTGAATAATTTCTATTTCCTAGTAAATCGATCCTATTCAGTTCTGTGCGGTTTTCAGTTCCGTAGTAATGTCCTTCGATGCCGCTTTCTTCTTGTGTTTTAATGGAAGAGTAAAAATTTTTGAAACCCCGTATTTTACTTGTATGCGTGTGGGGTGTGATTCTGAGGGATGTTACAGATGGACGATCATAGAAATACAATCCAGAGTACAAAATAAAAGTGATCAAATCCTGGGTGCCTCACAAAAATAATATAATAATTATAAATATATAAGTATAATATAATAAAAATTAGAGTTAGAAGGGGCAAACGGCACATTACGAAGGGGCAAATAACATAATATTATATATATATATATAATATTTTAAACATATGTTTATAAATAGAAAAGTTTTAATTCGGTGGGGGCATTTGCCCACACTGTGCTGAACGTGGCTCCGCCACTGCTTGCACCAACGAGGGAAGAGAAGAAGAGGATGGGTGAAGATGGTAGCTTCGATAGCATATGGCACTTGCTTGGATTTGCACTAGGGTTTGTGGTTGGGAATTCAACGTCTTAATTGTGATTAATGGGAATTCAACGTTCAACGTTCAACGTTCAAATTCCACAATAACTGACATTAGTAGAGCATTCTAAATTTCAATTCGAGCTCGAAGGTCATCATATAACATTACCTGCATTAATGGGAATTGCTCCTAACTTCCTTGGTCAATTAAAACTAATTTAACACGCACAACTAAAAAGTGGCTCTTTACTATCTTTAGCTCAAGTGTTATTGTAAAAGCAAGGTAGATAAGGATAATCTTTATTGATTAGATAGCATTGTTTATAAATCCAACTAGTAGGTAGCTACTTGGGGTGCTTCTTCTCAATTGGAGCCCCGTCTTAGACAACGTATTTTACAATCATATTGGAAAATGGATTCACTTTAGTTGACTAGAAAGGAATCAAGTCAATGGCACGGTAGTAAAAGCATGCCTTTGTGCCCTTCTGTGACACGCATAAGCCCACTTTGTTGTGGAATTGAAAGTGCGGAGTGGAAAATTTCACCTTTTAAAAGTTAACGTCCAAAATATTACCCGTCATTGTCAGGGCCGATCTTCCAAAACATCTACTGTCCTTTTTCTAAAATATTCTTTCATTAGTTGTATATCACATGTGGTTATTTCATTATTAACCTTATTAGTTTTCAAAATCATTTAAACAACTTTCTGACAAGTTTTTATGCACATGTGCTCCGTAATTATTAATATTAATTGACTTCTTATATTGTGGAATTTTTTTTTTTTTTGCCAAAGGCAAGAAAGAGTATATGATTAATCCAGAAATAAATATGTACATTGTGAGTTCCACCCTCCAGCTTCCTTCCTCCTTCACAAAACAGAGAAAAATTGGACAAAACCTCCCCTGTAATATCTATCGCAGGGGTCCTATGCTACAAATTTAGTTCACCCAAAAAACTCAAAAGAAGAGACAAGCGACGTGAGTTTTACAAAGCAACACACAGCCTGCCATTACATTACATCACAGTTATATTTGTCTTCGGTATTTAAGAGTCCTTCACGAGCAGCCTTTGAGTCTTGAATATTTGGAGTATCTCCAACCAAGGATAGAATTGATGATATGCGGCAGCTTAAATTCTGAGTATTCCAGCCCGGGCGCATCTGCCTTCCCGGGGGAGCATAGAGAGCTGGTAGCAGGATAGGTGGACACCGGACATAAGGAAGGTAGTATCTGCATGACGCGGCGGAGAGGGAGCATGAGAACAAAGCAGCTGGTCTTAGAAGCGTCAGGATAATAGCAGAAAACCGGAACAGCAATGCAGGAAGAAATGGTGCGAGAAAATCAGAAATCGCACAAAAAAGAATAGCATCAACACTCGTCCAGCGTAAGCCCAGGTCCAAGATCAAAAGGAATTGTGCGAGTAGCTTTTGTTCCCACAAGATCCACCCAAAAAATGAAGAAAGGCCGGTAAGATGAATCACGGTTTGCAGGCAATGTCTGGGATGAGGCCTGGTAGTCTGGTCAACACCCGACGGCCCAAGGTAGCTCGCCAACTTCGCCTTGATTTATGATAGAAGCATATTATAGTATGCTAGAGGGCCCGTATTAGGAGCCCCAAATGTTACAGCATTTCGATACCGCCATATATTGTATATAGCCTGGATAAGAACAATCTACGGATGTAGTTCAATCTATTGTTACCCATCATCCAAAGGTGGCTAAGTAGACTCTCCAAATGATCCCAGGTATTGACAGTGGTCCTGATGGTGCACCCCTTCCGAATCAGATGCAAAAGGGGACCTATCGCTTGGCATTGAAAGAAGAAGTGATTATATGTCTCATGCTCTGAGTTGCAGAGAAGACAAATGGGGTTTTGTATGACCCCCCAATTGTGAAGTCTGGAACGCGTGCTTAGTCTCCTGTGGCAGAGAAGCCAAACTATGAAAGAGTACCGAGGGATATGGCCCTTGAACCATATAATGCTTTGCCAATGCACATCACTATCCGGAACAAGCATCTCGTACGCCGAGTTAATAGTGAAGGTTCCATGCTTGGTTTGTTTCCAATAGACCCGGTCTTCCTGCAGCCCCGGATTTATAGGGATGTTTAGAATAGCCCTATAGATATCAATAAGCCGAAATGAACGTGGATGCGGGATCTCCCATTTATGATTCACAATCAAGGCACTGAGCCAGGCAAACTTCCCAGGCGGGTTTTCAAAACGGACATCCTCGACTTGATCTATAATTGTGTGGGACTCAAACCAAGGATCGAGCCAGAGGCGAGTAGTAGCCCCATTAGCTATTTTGTATCCGACAGCCGTTAAACAAGCTTCCCGGACCCGGAGAATGCTACGGAAAGGCCAAGCAAGACAGGCTGAAAGCCTGACAGACTAGATGGGATCCGAATGTAAATATCGCTCATGGATCCATTTGACCCAAAGTGAATTTTTGTCAATCACCAGATTCCAAAAATGGCGCAAGAGAAAAGCTGTGTTGAGTTTACCAATATCGCGCAGCCCAATACCACCGTTATTTGTGGGCTTGGTGACATTAATCCAAGCGACTTTAGCGATGCCATCCTTTTGACCTGCCGACCAGAGAAATTTTGCCAACATCGAATTTAAGGTTGTGACTACGCCGGTAGGCAGCCTAAGCGCACTACACCAAAAATTTATATTGCCGTAGCATATGGACTTGATTAATTCGACACGCCCAGCATAGGAGAGTCTCGTAGACCTCCATGTTGAGAAGTATTTTGCTAGCTTTTCTAGGAGAGGCATACAATCATTTTTTTCGGATTTGCCTACTAGTAATGGGAATTCCTAGGTAGCGGAAGTGTATTGAGAAATTTACTTCTTTTAAATTATAACCTAGTTACTAAATTTATAATAGTTTGATGCTTTATTAATTATTTTTAATATTACTTATGTGGAAATGATTGTGTAATTTATGTAAAATATTTTTTATTTATATATTATGAATATGCAATAAGAATTAATTTTAAAATATTATTTATAATATATACTTATTTTTTAGGCCAGGGTCGGGTTTTCCTGCGGGGTCACAGGTGGGGTTGGGTTTTCTAAAGCGGTGGAGTTCGGGGTCGTGGTTAAGGATGGGTTGGGGAAGTCAGGGTCGGGTTGGGGATGGCAAAACTCGACCCGACACGCCCCGTTGCCATCCCTAATATCAACTGACTCTTGCAATGTCACCAATGTGTTATAAATTGTCGTACTAAGGTTAACTATTTTATAATTGTGCTAAATTATTATTATTATTATTTTATTTTTTTTGCCAAGGCAATTGTGCTAAATTATATTGTACCATACTATCAATTTTATAAACTTGTGAATATTAGATTTGATATATGCTCCGCCTTGAGTCAATCATTATTGTCATGAGTCAATCTTCCAACAATTCCTTTCCTGCCAGGTTACGGGCAATCCAACTTAGTGAAGTGTGCAAGGTCATGGGCAAGAGATTGTCCAAGTTGCTGGGGGAGGACAGTTTCTCTATAAATTTTAGAGAGCCCACTTCTATTTATCTTATCTGAATCTTGAAAAACCCTCATTGTATGCACATTCAAGCCTATCTTTAAATCTAAACTAGGGTTAACTCAAAATCCCTAGAACTCAACCCTTTCGTTTTTACAAGCCTCCACACGAGTCTCCATTCCGGTAAGCTTGCCGCTCACTGTCGGTGAGCTCACTACACACCACTCGTTGTGGCCATAAAATTGTTTGGGCGGTAAAAGTTTTATAGCTGTAAAAATTTTACGGCGGCCATGAAAATTCAATTCAAGTCACGAAAATTTAGATTAACTCAATTCATGTCTAGAACAACTTTTATTTAGATTAACCTACGGTAACAACCACATATAACTTTTTTTTAGGTTAACCTATGGATGTCTTTATCCATTGTTTGATACAGCTTCTCTATTGTTACTGTTGTGCTATAGCTATTTATTTTAAGTTTTAAAAATTATAATTAGGTTTAAAAAATATTTATTTTTCTTAAACTATATAAATTATATATAAATATAATATAGAAATTAATAGTATATATATTTTTTACATGTTAAGCTATAATTATTTTTCATGAAGTCATCAAGTAAAAAGTAATTTGATTACAACTATCTCGATTAAATTATATACAATATAGTAGAACTAAGATTTCCTAAGTGCCTAATTTTTTGACTACTTAATTTTTCGAGTGCTTCTAAAATATTCTTTCATAGTTGTATTTCACATGTGTTTATTTCATTATTTAATACTGATAATTTATATCATATCATTATCACGCCAACTGAAATTCATAATTTGATGCATTTGCTAGTGCATCGTGCATCGTGTGGCTCACTTCACGCCAATCACACTCATATAATAACAACAAAAGAAGCTGGAACGCATGAAAATAATTTGTTGATGGGTCAATCTTGAAAAACTTATGCGGCATACAAAGTCGTTACAAGTCAAGCATACCACCTTACACGGCACTTTTCAGAAACTTACAATTCAGATGCTAGTGTATGTAGTCTCTATTGATGCCAATGGCCACGGGCCAGTCTTCCTACAATTTTTTCTCCAGCCAGTCTTCTTTCCCATATGCCTGCCAATCTATAAGATGGAAGAAGCTGTGGCATCTCCACTGTGCCGTAGTTGTATGAACGATCCAATGGGTCAAACTATTCGTCTCGATATGCTGCTTTTTCTTTTCTGGATGAGTCTTGTGCTTTGCTCCGACCTAGTTACAGTTACAGGGAGATGCATAGACAAGGAACGGAAGGCACTCCTCAGCTTCAAAGCTGGCTTGTCAAACACCCAAGACTGGCTCTCTTGGAAGGGCGAGGACTGCTGCAAGTGGGAGGGAGTTGTATGCAGCCACACCACCAACCATGTCCAACGTCTCGATCTCCGCAGAGTTTTTTATACTATATCAAACAAAAGCGAGGTAAACCCTTCACTGCTTGTTCTTGAGCATTTGACTTACTTGGATTTGAGTTACAATAACTTTGGCGGCGCTCCAATTCCGGCCTTCATTGGGTCTCTGACTAAATTGGAATCCTTGGACTTGTCCTGGGCTGAATTCGGTGAAGGAATTCCCCACCAGCTCGGTAACCTCTCCAAGCTAATTCACTTGGACTTAGGTGGTAACCAATTTAGTGGAAAGATTCCAGAATCCTTGGGGAGCCTCTCAAAGTTGAGTTACATGGATCTTTCTTATAATAGTATTGAAGGAGAAATCCCCCACCACCTCAGCGGCCTCTCCAACCTAATTCACTTGGACTTATGTGATAACAAAATTAGTGGAAAGATTCCAGAATCCTTGGGGAGCCTCTCAAAGTTGAGTTACATGGATTTTTCTTTGAACAGTATTGAAGGAGAGATACCCAAAAGCATAGGAAACTTGAGCTACTTGGACTCCTTATATTTACAAAATAATATCATAGGGGGAGCATTACCAGGTGCCATCGGTAATCTATGCAATTTGACTACCTTGGTTGCTTCCAACAACAACATTAATGGAGAGCTCACGAATTTTGTTGAAAGTTTATCAAGATGTACAAGTGACATAAATCTTGCTTACCTTATCCTAGACAACAATGAGATTGGTGGCCCTATACCCGATCAAATAGGAAAGCTTCAAAGTTTAAATACTCTCAATCTTGGCTCGAATTCTTTGAATGGCTCAATTCCTGCCGCCTTGGGTAAGTTGCCTAGGTTAAGAAGTTTGAATCTTTCTTCTAACTCTTTTGTGGGATCACTGACTGAAGCAAACTTTGCCAATCTAACAAGTTTGGTTATCTTGGATCTCTCCCATAACTCATTGATATTTAATGTCAGCCAAGATTGGTCTCCACCATTTCAAGCCAGTGACATAAGCATGCGATCCTGTGCCTTGGGGCCAAAGTTTCCGCCATTATTACGGAACCAAACTAATTTGAGGATATTAGACCTATCGGATAACAACATCTCATATTCTTTTCCCAAGTTTCTCAAAATGTATAGTCCATCATTTGGGTCATTTGGGTCATTTTTTATCCTCCCCAATTGTTGGGTCAATTCATCCAATATGAAGATAATAGACATCTCAAACAACGAATTATCTGGAGAAATTCCCAACACATTTGGATGTTTAACTCAGCTCACATCACTGCACTTGAATAAAAACCATCTCTCTGGTACAATCCCTCCAACTCTTCGGCATTGTGTGAACCTAGTAGTTATCCATCTAGGTGAGAATAAATTGGAGGGTGCCATACCCACATGGATCTCAAAGAGTTTAACATCACTGAAAGTACTTTGCCTAAGATCCAATAAGTTTAATGGTGTCATCCCAATAGAACTCGGCCTCTTGACTTCTCTCCAAGTGTTTGACCTAGCCCACAACCATCTCACTGGCTCCTTGCCACCCTCTATTGGCAACCTTAGCTCCATGATTACAATACAGAATGGGAGTGCCAAAATTGCACTTTCTCTATTTAAATCTTTTTACATGGAGAATATCATCATAAATGCAAAAGACCAACAACTTTACTTCACTACTATACTCGCCCTTGTGACAAGCATAGACCTATCCAACAACAATCTCTCTGGAGAGATTCCAGAAGAGTTGTTTCGCCTTCATGGTCTTCGCTTTCTCAACTTATCAAATAATAATTTCAGAGGGGGCATTCCAAAGAGCATCGGTGAAATGGGAGAATTGGAATCACTAGACCTATCGTGGAACAACTTGTCAGGCACAATACCTTCATCTCTCTCTCCATTAAATTTTCTTAGCAAGTTAAATTTGTCATACAATAATTTTATTGGTAAAATACCTACAAGCTCTCAACTACAAACCTTCACAAGTGCATCCTACATTGGAAACACTAAGCTTTGTGGGTTCCCGCTTGCCGCTTGCTCTAGTGACGCATCCACCAAGGAGGGAACACAAGAAGAGGATGATGGTGGAGACGGTGGATTTGATTACGTATGGTACTTTTTTGGGTTTGCACTGGGGTTTGTGGTTGGCTTCTGGGGCTTTGTAGGAGTTGTGATGAGCAAGAAAAATTTAAGAATTAGATACATCATATTAATTGACAAAATTCTTGAGTAATTTATGGGTGTAATATTAGTTAAAGGAATGAGAAATAACCATGGTATGATAGTTTACATTTGTATGCAGTGTAGCTAATATGTGGTTGTGTTGACCATTTTGGAGTGGCAGATCTTATACCAAACTTGAGTCAATTTATCCCATCCAATCGATCTTAACTTAGTGTTACGCTCCAATAAACAGTTCTTCGATGAATCTAGGACTGTGTGTTATATCCTTAGATTTAGCCCCAATTTGTAATTTTGATCAGCAGTCAAAATCACACCGCGTGCCGCCCGTCAATTTCAAAATCGAAATCAGATTCTACTATCACGATTTTGACTGATTTTGACCCAGTCAAAATCGTTGTTGCTACTGTTGATGGTAATAATAATAATAATAAAATAAAAAAAGAATAAATAAACAATTAATTAATTGATCATTGTGGTGTGACAAAATCAATTTAACTAATTATCAATTAATTAATTATTAATTATCAATTAATTATTGATTATCAATTAATTAATTATTAATTATCAATTAATAATTGATCATTAATTAATTAATTCATTCATTATTAATTAATTATCAATTATAATCAACTATTAATTAATTAATCCATTTTTTTTCACAATGGCTATAAAGAGAGCAAGTTGGGTCAAAATATCCTATTTTGACCAAAAGATTTGCTCCTGTGTGAAGACAAACAAAAAAAACAGAAGAGGAAAAATAAATAGAAATAAATAAAATAAGAAAGACATGTATGAGAGAAATCTAATTTTGGAGCAATCCCTATTCGTGGAAAAACATGGGCATGTACATAAGCGTGCAAACAAAAAATAATAAAATATTAAGAGACATGGGATGTAATAACTCGTTGACCAAAAAAAATGGAAGCGGCTATATAAGGTTTGACAAAAAACAAAAGGGGATGATTCGGCGATTGTGCTATTCGACCAAGGAGAGAAACTTTTGGGCATCAACAAGAGCTTGTGGAGAAGGGTGGAAGTCTCGGCTGTAAGAGAAGCACGTATATTTTCTTGACACTTTTTTTTCTCTCATTCTTTTTCCATTCAGGACATTCTAGAAAAGTCTAAGTCTTTAAGGAATTGTAGAAAAGAATTTCCATGTACAGGCGACGAAAAGAAACATCCTTTCCATGTACAGGCGACGAAATCTTGTTTTCGGCGCTATCCTTTCTACACTTTTGGGGCTGCTGGTCGCCCGCTTTTGCGGGTGCGGCTAGTAGAAATTGGGTACACAAGATTGTTTGGGGCTGATTCTGCTGGGCGCACTAGTGGAAAATAGCTGCCCCGCAGAATCAGCTCGTTGCCAGCTTCTCGCGCCCCGCAGTCGCATGTGAACAACGCCCAATGCTTGCTTCTCGTCACGCGAACACAGCGACACCTCGCTGATCCTGCTCCTCTCCGACCGCCGACCTCCGCCGCCTCCCGACCTCCTGCTCATCGCCGACCTCCTGCTCCGGTGCCAGCCAGCTTCCTCACCAGTTCCAGCTGCTTGTGCTAGCTGCCGGTTCTACTCCATGAAGGGAGAGCAAGGGAGAAGGCGACATCACGCACAGATGCAACAGCTGCCTCATGTGTCGCCGGAAGAAGAATCGTCATCTTCCGCTGAGGCATCGCTAGCAGACGAAACTCTCCGGAAGAGGACACTGCACCAAGGGAAGACAAGGACCTCGCCGGCGAGCCTTTCCGTCACCACCGAACGCACTATTCGCAGCCGAGAGAAAAGACACGGGAGCAAGAGTAAAAGCGACAGTGGTGTTCGAAGGAGAGAAGAAGACCAAGGGAAAAAAAAGTAGGCTGTTGCGGCGCACGAGGGGAAAGAGAATTGGAATAAAGAAAATAGGGTTTATGGGATTATAGGTGAAATAAAGAAAAAGTATTTCAGCTTTTATTTATAAAGCCTATTAATTAACTATTTATTTATACAATATTTCACTAAGTCTTAAAATTTAAAAATAAGTACTTAAAATTTTTAAAGTAAATTGTATTTTCTCCAAATTAAGGTGCGCATATAATTGAATTGTATTTTCTTCAAATTTTCTTTCAAGTGGCAATTAATTTAATCTAAATTAAGTTTTAATTATTCTCCCCAAATTTGATTTTACTGAAACAAATTTTGTTATAATTTAGATATTGTTCAATGAATTGATTTCAACTTAAAGTTTGAGTCTTACCTCTTAAAAAGTTTTTTTTACATATATATTTTTGGTTCTAAAAAAAGTTATGTTTTGCCACTTAACTAGCACTGATAGTTTCCCAAACAGCTTCGGCTTCTCTCAGCCAGCTACCTTTCAACCAGCAATTCTCCAGCCAGTAGCCAGCACAAGCAGAATCAGCCCCAAACTGGCCCGCGATCACCTTTCACCGCCGTGTGCGACATCCAGAAGCTTGATTGAGCCCAAATTTCATCCACGACATCTCTTCAAGAGCGCGAATCCGTGGGCAAGAAGACGCATTCATCCGGTGGCTGGATCATCGGAATCGAACATTTTCGTCCGGCGACCCTATTTTGGACAATAGTCATTCGCGTGACGCTAAATCACGACCGGCCGGCTATTAACTCTAGCCACCGCTCCGGCGAGAGGTGGAGAGGCTTCAGCCGAGGCCGCCGGGCGTCTGGTGGCCGGACGGTGAGCGGCAGACGTCGGACGTCGAATGGCGGAAGGCGGACGAGCAACGAGCATGTTGCTGTAATTCAGTTTGATCCAACGACCCGATTTCATCAAGTGTTTGATCCAATGGTTGGGATCAAATATAAGGTTCAACAGCCCAGATTTAATCACTTATGATGAATGGCCAGGATTAAATTTCAATCCAACGGTCCAGATTTATTATGTTTAAATCAACGGACGAGATCTAAACATATATTGACGCTCCAGATTAGTTCACGTGAAATCGGACGGCCAAGATCACTCTGACCAAATAAAATTAATCTGACGGCTAAGATTGATTGCACAAATCTCAGCGGATAGCTCTCGGAATGATCCGAAGATTGATCCTTACTCACCTGAATCAGATCTTTCTAGATCCGCCTTTGGATTTTCAATCAGAGACCCGGATTAAAGCATATCTGCAAATCCAACTTTCAATAGTTGAAATTAACTCGCCTGAATCTGAACCAATCAGACGGCTATCGAAATGATCCAAGCACCAATCCTCACCAAATCAGATCTGATCTTTCTAAATTCACCCTCAGATTTTCGATCAAAGATTTGGGACATTGCAGATCGACAAATTAAATTATCAACGACTGAAATAAATTCACTCGAATCTCAGCCAATCAGATAGCTCTCGAAATGATCCGAATATCGATCCTTATAAATCTGAATAAGATCTTTTCAAATCTATCCTCAGATTTTTGATCAGAGACCTGGATCAAAGCAAATATATGAATCAAACTTTCGCCCAATTCACAGGAAACCTCGAACATTTAGCCCCACGGCTTGTTCGTCAACTCAACCAAATTTTAAATGTTTGGTCCCGCGACCTGTTCAACCGAATTTCGAACGCTTGGCCTATCGGCACGTTCGCCCAAATCTAGAACGATTGGTCCCACAACCCGTTCTTTCAAATCTGAATGCTTAGCCCAATGGCTCATTCACCCAATTCTGAACGTTCGGTCCCACGACCCGTTCAATCGAATTTCGAACGCTTGGCTCATCGGCTCGTTTGCCCAATTTTCGAACGCTTGGCCCATCGGCTCGTTCATTCAAACTTCGAACGCTTGGCTCATCGGCTCGTTCGCCCAACTTTCGAACGCTTAGCCCATCGGCTCGTTCATTGAAACTTTGAATGCTTGACTCATCGGCTCGTTCACTCAAATTCTGAACGTTTGGTCTCATGACCCGTTCAACCAAACTTTGAACGCTTGGCTCATTTGTTCGTTCATCCAAATTCTGAATGATTGGTCCCACGACCCATTCACCCAAATTTTGAACGTTTGGCCTATTGACTCGTTCTTCCAAATTCTGAATGTTTGGCCCAATGCCTCATTCACCCAACTATTCACCCAACTTTGAATGTTTGGCACATGGCCCGTTCATCGAAATTCGAATGCTTGGCCTATCGGCTCGTTCGCCCAAATTTTGAACGTTTGGCCCGTCGGCTCGTTCATCCAAATTCTAAACGCTTGGCTCATTAGCCCGTTTATTCAAAACTCTGAATATTTGGCCAATCGGCCCATTCACCACAAACTTCGAACGTTTGGCCTCACAGCTTGTTCACCCAATTCTTGCACTCAACTCTTCCAAGTAATTCAAATATAGTCATGGATGATGAATTCTTGACGCGTGTTGTCAATGACGTTGTTTAGGAGGTGCGTATGTCGATATTTCGTGTCGGGGCGTAGTTCCTCAACGTTGTTGCAATACAACTCAAATTTCTCTCCATGGCCCATGTCAAATGATGTACTCTTGTAATCAAGTTATGAATAATATTATTCTTTCGACCAATTGTCTTCACTTTGTTATATGCTATAGATCTCCCAATCAAAGGTGCCCTAAGTTCCTTAGGGGTAATTAAGAATGAATGCTTGCGTTCATTGGAAGCTAGAACCTACAAAAACAAAAAGCCTTATAATTTATAAGGTGAATTTGAAACGATCGCACTATTTTTAATGTTTCAATTTTACATTGAAATTTAACCAAAAATGACCCCACAGCTGCCTCGAAGCAAACGCTGCTCCACGCGTTCGTCATCTCGCGCAGCCGTCGTCTTCCTTACGCGTTCGACGCCGAGCGCCACCTGTGCTCGTGGGTTCACCGGAGAAGAAGGGCATGCTGGCAAGGTGGAGACCCTTCTGTGCCCTCAGCCTCTCGTCGTCGGAAGCCGCTTAACGCTGCCGGAACTAATGGAGATGAGCATCTCCGCCAACCGAAAATAGGGGAAGGAATCAGATGAGAGGAAAGCTTTTATTTCTTCTTCAACCAAGCTACAAAACCTCTCCTTTTAACATCGACGGCCCCTTGGCTGCCGACCCCTCTTCCCCTCCCTCGCCGACAGCGCTTTCACCGTTGGTTACAATCACTCAAACCTCTCCCGCGAACTCTCTCTCGTCGACGCCCCCTGGCGCTGGAATCCTCGCCCCTAGCGGCATCAGAGCCCCCGCTCTGGAAGGGCAACGGTGCTCGCCATCGCCGATGGTGGCGCTCCCCAGTGCTCGCCCTCTTGGTGTCACTCCCTCGTGCACCCCCATCTCTGTCCGCCTATCGGACCATTTAAAGGAAAGGGAGAACGTCCGCACAACTCCACTCCGCCGAGTCTCCCGCGTTTCCCATGTCGTCGCTAAGCTCCCGCGTCGCCCGTCTTCCTGGAACCTCGGAGTCGTTTGTCCCACCTCGTCCCCGTCGCACGTCTGCGTGAAGCTCGCATGAAGACGATGACGACGACCGAGTCCATCGCGTTGTCCAAATCCTCTGAAGACGCTATGCTCAAGTCAACATCAGATGATTAGTTTGGCATTGACCGAGCGATGCTGCGTTGATGTCGGGCTCCGCCTAGGCCTGTAACAATCAGGCCTAACACTTAGCCATTTAATTAAAATAGATTACTATAAATATTTTATTTTAATAAGCCAACTTATATAAGAATGAAACTTTACATTCACACTTACTCAATTGACTTGTTGCAAAAAATATAACTCAATTAAAGCTCTATTTAATTGGATGGTCCTTGATTCTAACCATTGCTATCGTCATCGTCGCTGTTGTCGTCAAGTATCTGTTCAGTCAGAAAGAATTAAATATGAGGCAGCGCCGATGGATAGAGCTTTTAAAAGATTATGATTGTACAATCAATTACCATCCGGGCAAAGCAAATGTGGTTGCAGATGCATTGAGTAGGAAGTCCAGAGGAGTTTTAACACACTTAAGAGTGGCTCAAACTGAATTTGCAAAGGAAATAGCAGAATTGGGGGTGGAGATTGTGAATGATACAGGAAAAGGGTATTTAGCAGTCATGATGGCAGAGTCTCAAGTGGTTGAGAAAATAAAAGAAAATCAATTTGTGGATAAAGATATTTGTGATTTGGTAAGTAAGATGGATCAAGGTAAGAGGCCAGATTTTTCTAAAGACTCAGATGGTGTTATTCGATTCAGAGGTAGACTATGTGTACCTCAAAATCATCCTGTGAAAGAAGAACTTATGAGTGAGGCGCACAGGTCTAAGTTTGCAATTCACCCTGGTAGCTCTAAGATGTATAGAGACCTTAAGAAATTTTATTGGTGGCCTGGAATGAAAGTTGATATAGCTGACTTTGTTTCACGTTGTTTGGTGTGTCAGCAAGTTAAGGCAGAACACCAGAAACCAGCAGGACTATTGCAGAACATCCCTATTCCAGAGTGGAAATGGGAACACATCACGATGGATTTTGTATCCGGACTTCCGAGGTCTCAGAGGGGGCATGACTCAATCTGGGTGATTGTTGATAGATTGACTAAGTCCGCCCATTTCTTAGCAGTTAAAAAGAAGGATCCTCTTGATAAACTAGCTGACCTCTATTGTAGAGAGATTGTCCGATTACATGGAGTTCCAGTGAGTATCATATCTGACCGAGACCCGAGGTTCACATCTAGATTCTGGAGCAGTCTACAGAGAGCATTGGGTACTCAGCTCCGTTTTAGCACAGCTTTTCACCCTCAGACTGATGGTCAGTCCGAGCGGACCATTCAGACTTTAGAGGACCTTCTTAGGGCTTGTGTTTTGGACTTTGGTGGGAGTTGGGAGAGTCACTTACATCTAGCTGAATTTGCATATAATAATAGCTACCATTCAGCAATACAGATGGCACCATTTGAAGCACTTTATGGAAGACGATGTAGATCACCTGTGCTTTGGGAGCAGACAGGAGAGAAATAGTTATTGGGACCACAGATCTTACAAGGTAATGCTGAGGCAATTCAACAGATCCGGCAGAGATTAAAGACTGCGCAGAGTAGGCAGAAGAGTTATGCAGATAGAAGAAGATGAGACCTTGAGTTTACAGTTGGAGATCATGTGTTTCTAAAAATTTCTCCGGTCAAGGGGGTCACGAGATTTGGAAAGCAAGGAAAGCTAGCCCCTCGTTACATTGGACCTTTCGAGATACTAGATAGAGTGGGTGCTGTAGCTTACAGATTAGCATTGCCTCCATCACTTGGTCATGTGCATAATGTCTTCCATGTCTCTATGTTGAGGAAGTACATTCCAGACCCGGCGCATGTTATTAGCGAGAGTTATCCACCGATTTCCTCAGATGTGTCTTTTACCGAGTCTCCTATTCAGATACTTGACAGGAAAGAGCATCGACTAAGGAACAAAGTTGTCAAGTTGGTCAAAATCAAGTGGCAAAACCATCCGGAAAGCGAAGCAACTTGGGAACGCGAAGAAGACGTTAAAGCTCAATACCCTGAATTGTTTGAGGAGGGCAAGCTAATTTGGAGGACCAAATTTTCTTTAGAGGGGGAGAATGTTATAATTTAAGTTAAAACTAATTTGTTATTTTATTTTGCAGGACTTGTTTGTAATTTTTAGACACCTATGGGTTTATGTGTAAATTTTCTTTAAACCCTTTTTCTCTTTTCTCTTGGCCGAGGGTTTTTTTTTCTCTCTTCCCGTTTATTTTCTTCCCTATTCGCGAGCAGCGGCGACGGTGAGTCTTCTTCTTCCTCTCCTTCTTCGAATAAAGTTTCCCTTCTTCCCCCTAGTGATTCTTGAAATTGGTGCTAGAAGGTTTGTTCGGTGGCATCTCTACCTTGGATCTGCTTCAAGAACTTGATCAGAGGCGTCTTCACCTGGGATTTGCATCAAGAGGTGTGCGGCAATAGTTTTTGGATTTTCTCTTGTCTACGGATTTTGAGATTAGGTACTCTTCTTCTATTCGATCTGTGAAATTTCTTTTTATATCTCCTTCTTCTTTTGGATTGTGTGCGCTCTTTCATCTCCCTATTTCATTTGGATTTTTGGGGCATTCCTGATGGATATAGGTTGCTACTTAATATCTTAGAGTTCTTTCAAATTTTTTTCATTATCATTTGATCTCCTTAAACAATATCCAGATTGGTATTAACCTGTGTTTAATATTGTTTTACGTAGCTGCCAGTCACATTTTTGGAAAACTGAAATCAGTGTTGCAAGTATTAATTTTCATTGCCATCATCTATACTTCGGATAACCATTTGAAAACTGTGATTAGGATTTTCTCTTTCTCTCTTTTGATCTCAGAATGTATGAGTTTATGCAATTTTCGATTGGGTAGGATAGAGAAGCAATTTCAATTTTATTACCTGGAAAGGTTAATTTACCACCATCTGGCTGTTTAAACAATATCTACACTTTTGTTAAATTACGTGTTGTTTGGATGATAGACGTGACCAAATGGTTATTCTATTTGATATGGTGCTATGGTAATTTAAGCTTCCAAAACTTAATTCTCTTCTTAAATATTGTGGTAGTCAATTAATTCCTGGAGTACTCATAAGCTGTAGAAATTAATTTAGGTGGGGCTGGACTGTAATGTTAACAAATGACATATATATATTAATAGGTTGTTTTGAGTGATTACAATTAGTTGAGTAGAAGGATGTTGTTAATGACAAATGTACAGATTCTATTGAAAATGTTTATGCATGTGTATTTGATAATATGATAATCAAGTTGATTTATAAAGCCTCACTTAAATCGTCACCTAATTATTGCTAATTTTCGTGGAATTTTATGTGAAAGACTCATGGGAAGTTCTTATAATTCTAATTTGATTTATTACTGCCTTATTAGATTTACTCCATGAAACCTGGATGCATGTGTAAACGTTAAAACTAAATCTATCTACTGTTAGACTTTTGTTCTTGAATGGAACTTAACTTAATGCTGTGGAAAATTAGTGGACAGAGTGAATTTTATATTGAATAACATGTAAAGTTAGGGGAAGAACTTACCTGACCAATTTAACATTGTTTTGTGAAATTATACAATGAGATAGGTTATTGAATACTTAAAACGATTAGTCTAACTAGTAGGATTTTATTGATTCAGTTGGTTGCAATTGGTTTTGTTTGAATTTAATACATCTACTCTTCTTTTTTTTAAATTTAGCATAGTAGCTAAAAGTACAAGTAAATCCCAGCATTCCATGATTTTAATTAGCAAAACTTTCTCCACGCTGTAAACATTTAATGCCTTCCTACAGTACTTCAATTCTTTAATTTAGAGTTCCTTTATATATGAGTACTTGTGTACAGTAAGTTAGACTTATAAGGAAAGGGTTGGAATCAATTATAAAAGGTAAAGAAATAATTAAATACATGTATAGCTTTGTCTTGAAAGGATTGATAAATACAATTTTAATTATGTGCATACAATAATCCTACTTCTTTGAAATAATTAGAAAAGAAGATAGCTAAGATTTGAGAAGTTAGGAGGTCAAAGACTGGAAACTAAGATGAATCAAAGACTTGGTAAACATTTTACAAAGAGAATCAACCATTGAGGTAGGAATCTAATCCCTCTTCTTTCATCACAGCATTTTGATTTATCTGAAATCTGTGATACCTTATAGTTCACTTCCATTGATTATTGCTTCTTTACCGTTGAACTCATTATCATTTGTTTATTGATCATTGTGATGGATATGACATGTTTGCATGGTTGCTTTGTTAATACACTTGTGATGATAGTTTAGTCCTTTTGGTGATTACTTGATGTCGTGGCATTGATGAATCTTATGATACCACCGTGGACTCTATAGTGTCGAGTGTGGTTCGACTATAGAGGTGCTAGCTAGAGGTCACCTGACGGGAAGTCATTAGACTAACCGGGGTCCTGGATGTTGGACGCAACATCCCCCGAGCTGTCTGAGGGGCAGTTGTTCCATCGGTTGAGCAACGATGGAAACACTCTAACAAAGAGTGCGGACTCGAATGTGAGGTTATTATGTGGTTACGCTCTTGATTTTACACGACTATAACGATGTGATGATTACATATAGAATAGTGGAATTGTTTTTAATTATCTTTCTTTGATACATGCATTTTGTGATTCCTACTTAGCTTTTCTTGCTAACTCCTTTGTTTTGCCTCCAGGTCCAGGTTCAGGTTCTGCCCAACCCCAAAATGAATAGCTAGATAGAGACTGCAGTCATGGGGAATAAATAGCTAAAGTGGTCCTTCTTGAGTTGTGGCATTTGTACTTCTTTTTGAATTGTTAATCAACTTTGAATTTTGTTGAACAGTTTGAATGATTTTGTAATAAGCATGTCCTGATTTGATTTCTTTTAGTGTGGATTGTGAGATTTGAAGTTTATACAAATTTTGTTATCTAAATGTGGCTTGTATTTCCTTAAACTCTTATGTCCCTAGTGAAATCTTTCGCCGGGGCGTAACAGTGGCGGAGCAACAATGGAGCCATTGACTGTGCTGTCCCTCCACCAAATTCTTCTGTTCCATTCCACCAGTTCAACTACTAGCTCACGGGAGCAAATCAAAAGTTTCATACATATAACTCTGCGCAGGAATTAATTTGATGCAAATCATTCAATTCATTTCGCGTTCAAATGCATACCTTTTCATGGGCTTCACAAGATCGATTCCACGTACCACTAGTTTCCGCTGCTCTGCGTCGTTCTCAGCCATAAGCCTCCTCCGCCCTATGGCTCGCCTCCACATACTTGCCTTGCTTGTTTATGTACATAAAGGTTTCGACTTTGCAGTCGACGATCCATCTGTCCTCCAGCAATCAAGGCGATGCAAGCAAGTGCGGAGTCCACCGTCATGCATCCAAGCGATGGCAAAGAGCCGACCGCCATCAGCATCTAGGTTTAGAACGAACTTCTTTTTCCTCGCCTATCTTTGTTCTTTCTAAGTGGTCTCTTTTTCCTCCCCGTCAGCTCAGCACCTTTTCCAACCTACATTATTTGGATTTAAGCACGAACCAAATTAGTGGAAAGATCTCAGAATTCTTAGGGAATCTCTCAAAGTTGAGTTTCTTGGATCTTACTGATAATAGAATGGAAGGAGAAATCTCCCATCAGCTCAGTAACCGCTCCAACCTAATTCACTTAGCATTATCAATGAACCAAATTGGTGGAAAGATCCCTGAATCCTGGGGCAGTCTATCAAAGTTGAATTCCTTGGATCTTTCTTATAACAATATTAAAGGAGAGATACCTAAAAGCATAGGAAACATGAGCAACTCGGACATCTTATCACTAAATAGTAACAACATTGGTGGAGCATTACCGGGTGCAATGGGTAATCTATGCAATTTGACTTCTATGGATGGTTCCTATAATAGAATCAAGGGAGAGCTTGCTGATTTTGTTGAAGGTTTATCAAGATGTAAGAGCTGCAAAATTTTTTACCTTGATCTGTACAACAATGAGATTGGTGGTTCTATACCTAATCAAATAGGAAAGCTTCAAAGATTAGTTTTTCTTAACCTTGGTTTGAATTCATTAAATGTTAATGGCTTAGTTCCTACTGCCTCGGGTAACTTGCCTTGGTTAACATTCTTGTATCTTTCTTCCAACTCCTTGGTGGGGTCACTAACTGAGGCAAACTTCGCCAATCTAATAAGCATAAGAATCTTGGATCTCTCGCACAATACATTAACAATTACCATGAGCCAAGATTGGTCTCCTCCTTTTCAAGCCAATGGGATAAAAATTAACTCTTGTGCCTTGGGGCCAAAGTTTCCTTCATTACCGAAAAATCAAACTAATTTGAACATTATAGACCTATCAAATAACATTTCAGACTCTTTCCCTAAGTATCTCCAGATGCAAAGAAATCTACCATACGATCAATTTTTTTTTCTCGGATATTTTCCTTAATGTGTCATACAATCAAATGCGAGGAAGGCGAGGAAGTCTGCCAAGCTCAATTGACTATTTTTTGAAATGAGTCGATATAAGATCCAAATATATGTTTCTAGACTTCTCTTACAATCAATTCACCGGGTTATTTCCTCTAGCATTGGCCATCAATGGTATGCTTGGCTACACTCTGAACTTGTCCAATAATAAATTGGATGGCAACATCCCATTCTTCATTTGCAAAGTGAATTGTTTATCGGTGCTCAACCTTGCTAATAATGACTTGTCAGGAACCCTCCCCAACTGCTAGGTCAATTCATCCATGTTGAAGATAATAGACACCCCAAACAATCAATTCTGGAAAAATTCCCAATACATTTGGGTCTTTAACTTGGCTTACATCATTGCACTCGAACAAAAACCATCTCTCTGGTACAATCCCTCCAACTATTCAACAATGTACAAACCTAGCAATCATTGATCTAGATGAGAACAAATTAGATGGTGTATTGCCCACTTGGATCACAAAGAGTCTAAAATTGTTGAAAGTGCTTCGCTTGAGATCTAATGAGTTCAATGGTGCAATCCCAATGGAAATAGGTCTAATGACTTCTCTCCAAGTGCTTGACCTAGCCCACAACCATCTCTCTGGCTTCTTGCCTTCCTCTATTGGCAACCTTAGCTCCATGATTACAATACAGAATGGGAGTAACAAAATTGCACATTCTTTATCATCATCTTCTTATTATATGGAAAATGTCGTCATAAATGCAAAAGGCCAACGACTTTACTTCAATACTATGCTTGCCCTCGTGACAAGCATAGACTTATCTAACAACAATATCCCTGGAGAGATTCCAGATGAGTTCATTCGCCTTCATGCTCTTCACTTTCTCAACTTGTCAAATAATTATTTTGGAGGAAACATTCCAAAGAGCATTAGTGAAATGGGGGAGTTGGAATCACTAGATCTGTCATAGAACAACTTGTCAGGCACAATATCTTATCTCTCTCTGCATTACATTTTCTTAGTGAGTTAAATTTGTCATACAATAATCTTGCTGGAAAAATACCGATAGGCCATCAACTTCAAACCTTCATAAAGAATTCCTACATTGGCAACATTGAGCTATGTGACCTACCACTTTCTCTTGCATCGATATTACATCAACTAATCAGGGAAGAAAAAATCAGGGAAGAAAAGAAGAGGATGGGGTGGAAATGGTAGATTTGATAACATTTGGTACTTTTTTGTATTTGCACTAGGTTTTATAGTTGGCTTATGGGGATTTATTGGCGTGCTAATGAGCCAGAAAAGTTCACGGATTAGATACATCATATTAATTGATAGCTTTCATGGGTAATTGGTGAGCAGTAATGTTAGTTGATGATATAGCAAATAATAATGGTATGATTGTTTATTGGTACATGCTTATACTCAAATGTTGCTTGGTTATGCAAACCATTTTGTATCTATAAATCGTATAACAAGGTATCAATTGAGTGATCTAATCTAATAGGTTTTAATTGACCCATCTAATTAAAATAAAAAAAATGTAAATGTTTTATTGTAATAAGATAACGTGTGTAATGGATGAAATTCTATGTTCACTATTAAAAATGTAACTCAAGTAAAGCTCTACTTAATTGGATGGCCCTAGGTGTATGGGATCAATGAAGGACTATATCATAATTCTACTCACTTAGTTTCAATCAATTGAGCATCTCATGAGTTGACTATACAAGAAGGTTGATTTGTCTAGCTTAGATTGACCTTGTGATACCTTAATGTTTCTTACTCCACATTTTAGCATGTTGTGCTATCTTAATGTTTCTATACCAAACACAATCATAAGATTGAAGACTTCCTTGACCTATTCACTTATAAGCATTCAAATGAAGCATTGTTTATTATCATGTGTACTGCATCGTGATTTGCAAAGATTGATTTATATAGTTAAGTTTGGAAGTAAATCAATCACAAGCACAACCCTTATTTCTAGCTCCTTTTTGTAGGAGTGCCTCTTACGTCAATCCACTCCTAATTATTCATCTTTAATATGTAGATATCATATTTTTTATAATGATATGATTATAACAAGTGTAAAAATATAAAACATTACAGTGATGTACCCTAAATGGTTTTTATTTTAACTGTTAATTTTAAATATTCATTTTTTATTTGTTATGTATAAACTCACAATTAAATAATTATATATATTCATATATATGCTTGAAGCATGAAACTAATTAAACACATGAGTTTTTTTTATAAATAACTAAGATAAAAGGGTTTTTTTTAAGATAATTACCTTTCTTTATGTTGGATGACTTTATGTAGTATCCTTGAGACATAGTTACGATATCAATTTAATTACTTGTACACGTGAAGAACATCTTTTGTTTAGGATTAGCCTATGGTGACATTCACATGCAATTTGTATAACATTACATATGCTGTAGATCCGAGAAAAATAATCCTTTAGAGCTAAGTTTGACGGGTATTTGAGTAATTACTTTAGCTGTTGTTGTTATTGTAAAAAGAGATATTTGGTAAAGATGTGATCACTCTCTTATATTATTCTTGCTAATATTATTTTGAGTTTTAAAAATTATAATTGAGTTATAAAAAATTTTAAAAATTATCTTAAACTATATAAAATATATATTGATATAATATAAAGATCTAATAACATACATATTTTATATGCAAAGTTATAATTATTTTATATGACGTTATTAAATAAAAGTAATTTTATTATAAAGTCCTTCTATTTATATGAAACTTATTGTACTGCCCTTTAACAATTTAGTTATTTCATTTAACTATTTCAAGAGCAGTGATAAAGTGGTACCTAAGTATGAGTGTCTATCCCTTCACGCACGCGCGCACACACTATTATATATATTACCACACACATATATATATATATATATATATATATATATATATATATATATATATATAACCAGTTTACCACCATGTTCGCCCTACAAGCATATATCCAAAAATAATCTCTCTAGAAATATTTCATTCTAGAAAGCATGAATGGATTAAGAGAGTTAGAATCACTAGATATGTCGAGGAACAATTTATCATGCATAATACCTTTAGCCTCGTATGATTTATATTTTCACTGTAAATTTGTCATTCAATAATCTTGATGTGAAAAAAACCCATAGGCACTCAATTTCAAACCTTCACTAATGCATCCTAAATTAATAACATTGAGCTTTGTGGTGGGTGCTATCTGCCACTTTGAGGCAATAACCTTCACTAATGCGTTAGTGAAGGTTATTAATATTGAGCTTTCTCAATATAGCAATAAAGTTATTGAGCCATTGCAAGATGGCATAGCGAACATTGTTGATTGCTTTATTGAGAACAAAAAAAAAAGTCGTGCTGTAACTTGTGAGACAAATTGAGGAACTAGAAACGAAAGTATCATTGCTATTCAAGCTAGCTGTTGTCGGCCCCGGTTCAATCGGTCCAGCACAAGACCAGACCCAAGCCCATACACCGGTTCAATCGGTCCAGCCCAAGACCAGACCCAAGCCCATACAACAGCCCAAGTAGCAACAGTCGGTCAAATGAGAAGCGTTGACCCACCCAAATCAACACGCGCACGCGGCGCGATGAGGGAAGCACTCAATCTGGCCGCATCCATGTCACCTTCCTCACTAGGAAGCTTGGACGACGAGGTTGGCGGCTGCAGCGATGGACGCGGACAACTCGCGAGCACCGGTTGTGAATAGTGCGAGCGACGCGGACAACTCGCGAGCACCGGTTGTGCTTCAAATTCATTGAATGGCTCAATTCCTGCCGCCTTGGGTCAGTTGTCTGGGTTAAGAAGTTTGGATCTTTCTTCCAACTCTCTTGTGGGATCACTAACTGAAGCAAACTTTGCCAATCTAACAAGTTTGGATACCTTGGATCTCTCCCACAACTCATTGATATTTAATGTCAGCCAAGATTGGTCTCCTCCATTTCAAGCCACGGAGATAAGAATGGGCTCTTGCACCTTGGGGCCAAAGTTTCCTTCACTGCTGCAAAATCAGACTAATTTGAGCATTATAGATCTATCAGAAAACAACATCTCAGATTCTTTCCCTGATTGGTTTTGGAGCTTATGCTTATCAGGCATGGTTCTCAATGTGTCCCACAACCAAATGCGAGGAAGTTTACCAAGCTCAATCGAGTGTTTTTGGACAGTAACAGTCGATTTGAGCCACAACAACTTTGAAGGTCTCATACCGAAGATGGACCCAATGCTTCCATTCTTGGACCTCTCTTTCAATCAATTCAATGGGCCAATTCCACCAGCCTTGGCTGGCGGCGTGGACTACTTGAGGATTCTACTCTTGTCCGACAACAAATTGAATGGCAGTATCCCGTCCTCCATTTGTGAAGCGAATCATTTGCAAGTGCTCAATCTTGCCAACAATGGTTTCTCGGGAGCCCTCCCAGATTGCTGGGACAATTCATCCGTGTTGGAGATAATGGACATCTCAAATAATAAATTATCTGGGAAAATTCCTAGCACACTCGGGTCTCTTCTCAAGCTCAAATTACTGCACTTGAACAAAAACGATCTCTCTGGTACAGTTCCTCTAACTATGCAGCGATGCACAAACCTGGTAGCCCTTAACCTATGCGAGAATAAACTGGGTGGTGTCATGCCTGCTTGGATCTTGGATAGCTTGCCATTGTTGCATGTGCTGTGCATAAGGGGCAACAAGTTTAGCGGGAGCATTCCAATGGATATAGGGCGAATGACTTCTCTCCAAGTGCTCGACCTTGCAGATAACTCTCTCTCTGGCTCCTTGCCTCCTTCTATTGGCACTCTTAGCTCCATGATTAAAGTACAAAGCGGGAGAAATAAAACAATATCTTCTTATTACAAGGAGAGTCTAGTCGTCAATGCTAAGGGTCAACAACTTAGCTTCACCACTGTAATCTCACTAGTGACAAGCATTGACCTCTCCAATAACAATTTCTCTGGGGAGATTCCGGAAGAGATAACACGCCTTCAAGGTCTTCGTTTTTTAAACTTGTCAAAAAATCATTTTAGAGGAAGCATTCCGGATAATATAAATGACATGGGGGAGTTGGAATCATTAGATCTTTCAGAGAACAATTTGTCAGGCAAAATATCATACAATCATTTTGTCGGGAAAATACCAGAGGGCACTCAACTTCAAACCTTTACAACTGCATCTTACATCGGCAACACTGAACTTTGCGGGCCACCTCTTGCCACTTGCGTTGGTGATGGATAGAGGTGGCCATGGGCCCGGGCCCGGGCCCGCCTCGGCCCGCCAGAAATCGGGCCGTGCCGGGCACGGCCCGATTGTAATCGTGCCGTGCCGGGCACGGCACGGTTGAAATTTTCTTCGGCCCGGCACGGCACGCGGCACGATTAGGCGTGCCGTCGCCGGCACGGCTCCGCCGGGCCGTGGGCACGAATCCGGCCCGCGGGCCAGATCCGGCACGCGGGCCTGGCACGGCCCGCGGGCTAACGGCGGCACGTGGGTCAAATACGGCCCAACGGGCCCAATTAGGCACGCGGGCCGTGTTGGGCCCGGCCCGGTTTCGGCCCGTGGGCCGAATTTGGCCCGTGGGCCGAATTTAAAAAAAATATTTTAATAAGTAAATTACTTAATTAAAATATATAAAATGTGAAAAAATAAAAAAAAATTGAGAATGTATATTACACAAATTTTTAAAAAAATGTTAAACTTTTATATATTTTAGACCGAACCCATTACAGGCTGCCTAAGTACCCCACTCAAAGGAGGAATCAGGTCTACGTAGTTCTCTTTTTACAACTCTTTTTACAACTCTTTTTACAACTCTTTCTACCACTCTTTCTACAACTTTTTTACAACTTTTTTTATAATTATTTATTACAACGTTATCCATTGGTGCTTCCGCTTGCACTTCCAAGACTTTGTTCATCATCATCCGATGAAATTGAATGACCACCTTTATCTTGAAGACGATCTTCAGCATCTAGCCAATCTTTAAGACAAATACACATTTCCACGCTTTCTTCGTTCATTCGGCTTCGCTTCTCGTCCAGCACCCTGCCGCCGGCACTAAAACAAGACTCCGATGCTACAGTAGACACCGGAGGAGTTAGTAGATCACGTGCCATGGCAGAAATCACAGGATATGATTTTCCTTGTGATCTCCACCATGATAAAATATCAAAATTATCTATTTGTTCTTCTGTGAGTAAAGATGTATGATTATTTTCTAAAAAAAATGTTAATTCATTAAAATTACTAGATCTACTTGTTGATGTTCCTTTTCTATTTAAAATTGAGCGTATTCTTCCTGTAATATTTTTACTACTAGTAGATACATTAGTTTGAGAGGATGTTGGATTCATTGTATGTCCAAATTTTAAATTATAAACATTATACATTTCATCTAATAAGGTAGAAACTTCATTTTTTTTCTCATCTACTCCTTCAAGTTGCATATTTCTATAATATTCATCTAATAAAATATGAACACCTTCTAATTTTAATCTAGGATCCATAATTGAAGCTAAACAATATAAAGGAGATATATTTTTCCAATATTTTTTAAATTTTGTTTCCATTTTAAAAATTACTTGAAAAACATTTTCATCATGTCTATATTGAGAAAACATTTCACTAATTAAAACTAAATGTTCTAAAATTAAACATGATGTAGGATAATAAACACCAGATAAATGAGTGCTAGCATTATAAAAAATTTCTAAAATATTATGTAATAATTTTGCTTTATCCCAATCATTTTCTTCAATGTTTCCATCAGGCATTCTTTCATTATAAAATAATGTAAGAGGATCCTTAAATGGAAAACATGTTGTTAGCATATCATAAGTAGAATTCCATCGTGTTTTAATATCAAGTTTAAATTTTTTATATGACAAACCATAAGATTTACATGTTTGTCTAAAATCTTGATTTCTAGAAGTAGAAGAAGTAACAAATCTAACAGCATTTCTTAATTTAGTTACATGTTCATCTACTTCTCTTATTCCATCTTGAACACATAAGTTTAGAATATGGCATGCACATCGTATATGAAAAAAAGCACCATTAAATATTGGATTTAACAATCTTTTTAATTTATCAATTGCACTATCATTATTACTTGCATTATCAAAACTAATTGAAAAAATTTTATTAATTATATTATATGAATGTAAAATACTATGAAATTGTCTAACTATAGCATTTGCAGTATGAGGATATTCAAAAATTTTAAATGCAATAATTCTTTTTTGGATAAAAAATTCACTATCTATCCAATGTGCCGTAATACACATGTATGACTGATCAGAATGATTACTAGTCCAAATATCAGATGTTAAAGAAATACAAGAAGTTAATGTAATTAAAGCTTGTAAAAGATTAGTTTTATATTCAGAAAAAATTTTTATAGCATCCCTACGCATGGTTTGTCTACTTACTTTTTTATATTTAGGTTGTAGTGATTTATGTATAAATTTTTCAAATTTATAATTTTCTGCTAAAGAAAATGGTTGTTCATCCCAAATAATAAATTTAGCTAATTCTTTTCTAAGAACTTCAGTAGAATAATTATAAATTTCAAAAGAACTAGAGGAAAGATTTAGAGTAGCCTGTGCACGATCGATTTGAGTTTGATGGTTTCTGATGTGGCGAGTCAAATGACCAGTTCCACTCGATGATTTGCAAGTCAAGACTTTTTTGCACTTTTTGCAGCTGGCTCTTTCTTCGCCGTTAATCATCACCACATTGAAGCTCTTCCAAACGTCGCTCGTGCGTTTTCTTGAGCCCGACACAGTAGACTCGTGAGGGTTTGCACTGCATCCCTCCTCTCCCTGCATAGTGTTAGTAGGCTCAAATTCAACATGATCTTGCTGTTGTTGATTTGGGTCGTAAGGCGGAGGGTTGGCATCTTGATCTTGATCGGGTGGCATAACGGGGTTAGTACTTGTCCCCATTAGCTCTTGCTCGAATGCCTCAATCTCCCATGGCAAAAGATCCCATGTATTGTTCAATCCCGCCATTAATTCTACATATAATATTAAAAGTTAGCCAAAAAAATTTAAAAAATAAGATTAAATACTTACTAATAATAAATTATACATTAAAAAATTAACTTATCACGTGTTTGAAGATCGCTTAGTAAGTAAGAACTAAGAAGTTGAGGTTTCACTTTCAGCCTTCAACAACCTTAATTTAATCATAATTATGAAAAAAAATTATATTAGAATAATTTAAATTTAAGTACAATTACATTATAAAAGACTAAAAGTAAATTAATTTACTACTTACTTGATCTTCTCCATGTGACTAGACCGAGGGACTGAGGGAGCTTTGAAATCTTGATGGCTAATTGAAACTCAAGACTTAGAAAAGAGATTAGGAAAGTATTAAGAGAGAATGAGAAAGTAATCCAAAGTTAATTGGAAACTTGTGTGAAGAAATGAGAGGGTTGGGGGGTCAATTTATAGGGATGAATTGGGTGTAAATTTACATATTTATCCCCTATTTTTAATTATTAAAAGGGGCTAAAATGGTAATTTTATAACATAAAGACAATTATATCCCTAACTTTTAAATTTTTTCAAACCGTTATAGGGCTATTTTGGTAAAAACGCATGCCCAAATCAAATTTTCGAACGTTGCCGCCCATTCCAGCCGTGCCGTGCCCGTGCCGGCCTGCGTGCCGTGCCGAGCACGGGTCCGTGCCGTGCCGAGCACGGCCCGCGTGCCGTGCCTGGCCCGGCCCGCGTGCCGTGCCGAGCACGGGTCCGTGCCGTGCCTGGCCCGGCCCGTCCCGCGGGCCGCGGACCTTCGGCCCAGCACGACCCGAGCCGGGCCGCGGGCCGCCCGCGGCCCGTTGACTTGGTCAACGGGCCGTGCCCGGGCCGGCCCGTGTCGTGCCGGGCCGTGCGGGCCGCGGGCCGGCCCGGCCCGTTGGCCACCTCTAGTGATGGACCCATTGATGAGGGAAGAGAAGAAGAGGTTGGGGGCCGAGATGATAGAAATGATAGCATCTGGTACTTTTTTGGGTTTGCACCGGGGTTTGTAATTGGTTTCTGGGGATTCATGGCGGCTATAATGACTAAGAAAAATATTATACAATGTATTAATTGATAGTATCCTTGGGAGTGTGGTAAGGAATAGCGAATAATTATGCAATTATATTTATCAAAAAATGCTTGCTCCCTGTAGGATCAAAAGAATGTTATATTAAAATATAATATAATTTTTATTAAATTTATTTTAAATTAATAAAAAATTTTATTTAATGGGTTCTGGCTTTTAATGAATACAAGTGCTCATTATTAATTATCTATAAAATTAGAGAACCTTTGATTAAGAGATCTATATTACAAAAAAATATAAGACGAGACAATTTTATTTATAATCATGATGAATATAAATAATTTTGCATGATAGATGAATGCAAAGAGTCTTTATCAAAACAAGTCTTCCTAATTACTTACTGTCATCTGCCCCTCTTCCGTCGAATTTAAGAGGTTGAAGCTTTGGCACTTTGCTCTCCATTAGATGTAAGAGATGATCCAATGGTTCCAGCCAGTATTCTCAATCTGCTACTTCTTCTCTTTTGGGTTGGTTTTCTCTTTAGCTCCGGCGTAGCTTCAGGGAGATGCATAGAGAAGGAGAGAAAGGCTCTCCTCAGCTTCAAAGCTAGCTTGTCAAACACCGAAGACTGGTTCTCTTGGAAGGGCGAGGATTGCTGCAACTGGGAGGGTGTTGTATGCAGCAGTACCACTAACCATGTCCTAAATCTCCATCTCCATTACCCTTTCGGTACTACACAAAACAAAAGTGAGGTAGACCGTTCACTGCTTGATCTTGAGCATTTAACTTACTTAGATTTAAGCTGGAACAACTTTGGTGGAGCTCCAATTCCTGCCTTCATTGGGTCTCTGACTAAGTTGGAGTACTTGGACTTGTCCCATGCTGGATTTGGTGGAGAAATCCCCTACCAGCTCGGTAACCTCTCCAACCTGGTTTACCTGAGATTATGTGAGAACCAAATTAGTGGAAAGATCCCCAAATCTTTAGGAAGTCTGACAAAGTTGAGTTCACTAGAGCTGTTTGAGAACTACATCAGTGGAGAAATACCAACAACTGTGTTCCATCTCAAAAATCTAGAAATTTTGTCCTTGTCCACCAACAACATCAGCGGGGCGATATCAAAAACTATTGGCAATCTCATAAATATTCGATCCTTGGACCTTTCTGTGAACAAGATTGAAGGAGAGATACCGAGAAACATAGGGAACTTGAGCAAAATGAAATATCTCTGTCTCTCAGAAAATCTAATCTCTAGAGAAATACCTGCCACCATCAGCAATCTAAGTTCGCTAGTGGTTTTAGATCTATCAAACAATCAAATTGCAGGACAGATACCAGATTCAATAGGAAATCTCTACCGCTTAGAGACCTTACTTCTAAGTGGAAACAACATAGGAGGAGCATTACCAATTGCCATGGGTAATCTTTGCAATTTGACTTCCATGGATGCTTCCAACAACAGAATTGCAGGAGAGCTTGTTGATTTCATTGCCGGTTTATCGAGATGTGGGAATTACAAAAATCTCTACCTTGATCTACACAACAATGAGATTGGTGGTTCTATACCCAATCAGATAGGGAACCTTCAAAGACTAGTTACTCTCAATCTTGGTTCGAATTCATTGAAAGGTTCAATTCCTGCTACACTAGGTAACTTGCCTTGGTTAATAAACTTGAATCTTTCTTCCAACTCCTTGATGGGATCATTGACTGAAGCAAACTTTGCTAATCTAACAAGCTTGAATACCTTGGATCTCTCCCACAACTCATTGACAGTTACTACAAGCCAAGATTGGTCTCCTCCATTTCAAGCCAAAGAGATAAGAATGAGCTCTTGCGCCTTGGGGCCAAAGTTCCCTTCATTGCTACAAAATCAGGCTAATTTGAGCATTATAGATCTATCAAATAACAGCATTTCAGATTCTTTCCCTGATTGGTTTTGGAGCTTATGTTTAGCAGACATGATTCTCAATGTGTCTCACAACCAAATGCAAGGAGCTCTACCTAGCTCAATTGAGTGCTTTTCGACAGTACAGATTGATTTGAGCTATAACAATTTTGAAGGTCTCATACCAAAGATGGATCCCATGCTTACATTCTTGGACTTGTCTTACAATCAATTCACAGGGCCAATTCCACCAGCCTTGGCTAGCGGCGTGGGCAACTTGAATATTCTGCTTTTATCGAACAATAAATTAAATGGTAGCATCCCGTCCTTCATTTGCAAGGTAAATCATTTACAAGTGCTTAACCTAGCCAACAATGATTTATCAGGAGCACTCCCAGACTGCTGGTGTAATTCATCCATGCTGGAGATAGTAGATGTTTCAATTAATAAATTGTCTGGGGAAATTCCTAGTACACTTGGGTCTTTGTCCAAACTAAAATTACTGCACTTGAACAGAAATGGTCTCTCTGGTACAATTCCTCCAACTTTGCAACATTGCACAAACCTAGTAGCCATCAATCTATGCCATAATAAATTGGGCGGTGTCATGCCCACCTGGATCTTGGATAGGTTGCCATCATTGCAAGCGCTACGCTTAAGGTGTAACAAGTTTAGAGGTGGCATTCCAGTGGATCTAGGGCGGATGAACTCTCTCCAAGTGCTCGACCTTGCCTATAACTCTCTCTCAGGCTCACTGCCTTCGTCAATTGGCACCCTTAGCTCCATGATTAAAGTACAAAGCAGGAGCAAAATAACTACTCTTGATGGACCAGTATCTTCTTATTACAAGGATAGTCTACTCATCATTGCCAAAGGCCAACTACTTTATTATGCCACTGCATAATCTCAGTAGTGACAAGCATAGACCTCTCCAACAACAATTTCTCCGGGGAGATTCCAAAAGAGTTGACATGCCTTCATGGTCTGCGTTTCTTAAACTTGTCAAATAATTATTTTAGAGGAAGCATTCCAGAGAGCATAAATGACATGGGGATCTTGGAATCATTGGATCTTTCAAGAAACCATTTGTTAGGCAAAATACCTTTAGTTCTCTCTACTTTACATTTTCTTAGCGCATTAAACTTGTCATACAATAATCTTGTCGGAAAAATACCAATAAGCACTCAACTCCAAACCTTCACAAATGCATCCTACATCGGCAATACTGAGCTTTGTGGACTGCCTCTTATCACTTGCGTCGGTGATACACCCAACAATGAAGGAAGAGAAAAGAAGAATAGGAGTGGAGAAAAGGGATATGATAGCATATGGTACTTTTTTGAGTTTGCACCGGGGTTTATAGTTGGCTTATGGGGATTCATAAGTATTGTAATGATTAAGAAAAGTAGAAGGATTAGATACAATGTATTAATTGATAGCATCCTAGCAGGTGCTGTAAGTGATAACACTAGCCGAGGGAATAACGCATAATAGTATTATTATATTTATTGGTAAGTGCTTACTCACTTTGTTATAGTTGTCTATTGTTAGGCCTAAGATCTGGAAATTGGGCGCGGCCCAAATCCAGCCCAGCTAATCTCAGCCCGGCCCACTTATATTAGCCAACCGGGTTGGCGAATGTGGAGGTGGATCGGGTGCCGCTCGGATCCGCTATCACGATTGTCGCGTGCGATCGACACGGGCGATCAACCTGAAGCGACGCGAGCGTGGGTTGACGGGACGTCGCGTTGACTCAGACGAAATCGTGAAAAAAACGGAAAAGGAGAGAGAGAGAGAGAGAGAGAGAGAGTATGGGGTGGGCGCTGGCTCGCGAGGTGATCGCGCCGCTCTCCGCCGTTCCGTTCTCCCTTCCTTTCGGCCTGCGAGGCCTGGATCCTCATTGGACCCTCGTCGGCGGCTCGTTCTCCAGGCTTTCGGTGGTGTGGGTGGGTGGCAGAAGGCCCCGGAGAACCCCGTCTTCCTTTTGTCTTTCCCACGTCCGGCGACTTGGCAGCGGCGGCGACGAGCTCAGATCGCCTCGAAAGGCGGCGACGCAACCACTTCTTCGACTAGAAGGAGTCGGCGGCCTGAGTGATCGCCGAGGTACTCCTCTTCCTCTGGTTCTCGTTCCCGGCCGCGATCTCGGCTCCGGCGAACCCTCGTCGTTCCCTGCCTGGAATGGTCGTAACCCCCGCGTCTTCTTCTTGTCCGATGTCGGCTCGCCTGCGTGCGTGAATTTCCTGCTCGGACCTCGCCTGCGCGTGGTTGCCATTCGAAGCTCGCCGGACGAGCCCTACTCCGCTTGTGAGCGGAGTCTTCTTCCTCCCTTCTACTCGCCTGCGCGCGAGCTTGTTCTTCCGGCACCGACCGTTGCCTACGAGCGACCCGAGCCGGGCCTCCTCTGGCCATCGCGGGCGGGCGACGTTGGAGCCCTGGGGTCGCTGTTCGGCCGAGGTCCTGGAGGCGGTGACGTCCGTGGTCGAGTTTGGAGCAGTCGGAGCCTTGTGCGAGTGGAGCCAACGTCTTCGTCGACGCCAGCTTCTCCGTCTGCCGCCAGCCGCCTAAGGATGGAGCCATCAGTGGGGTCGTTGGTGCCCTCTCCACCGACCCAGGAGTCCAGCCACCTCCTTGCTGCCGTCGTCGTGCGGCCCTGCTACCTACTTCGTGCTCCTCGAGCAAGGGAGGTGAGTGGCCAACTTTCCGGCTAGCGGGTGGACGCACGCGGGGCGTGCCCGGACGGACCGTCCGTCCATCGTCGATGCGTACGCGCATACGACCCCGAGTAGTGATCCTACGGTCGGATCTTCCTCCTCATCGGTGTGCGAGTGAGGAGCCGGCCGGGTTCTTTCTATTACCGGCGTGCGACGCTGTGTGGACAACCGTCTACGATCGCCGGGCGCCGGCTTGATCCGACAGGTGCGGGAGTAAGTCCCATTTGGGTTTGGGTGAACCCGGTCCGGTTCAGTGATATCGGTCCTTGGTAAATCATGAGCGTTGATCAAGACTATGTTGGAACGGTAGTGATTCGTGTTGAGTCCATAATCGGGCTGGGGAATCGACTCCGCCATTCGCGCCCAATCCGGCGGTTTCGACCGTTGGGATACCTGCGTGGATGCAGTGGGACTCGAGTCAAGCGTTGACTCACGGGTGGAAACCCTAAAAAAATATTACCGTAATTCTGGACGTGACAGATTGGTTCCATTACCGGGATACTGCACGTTCCAACTCGTACGAGCGTCGTACTTGTGTTTTGGTTACACTTAACTGATTGTGCGCAGATGGAATCTGCGACGAGCCCCAGATTATCGTCCTTCGAGGACGTGGTCAGAGGTGGGGTTTTGGGTTCTTACATCTCAGTGGAGATTATCTCCACATGGCTCGTCTCGGGCGAGCGTCTCGTAGCTCGGGTGACTCGACGCACCAAGGAGCTAGAGGCATTGTAGGTAGAGGTTGCGATGCTGAAGCGCGCTACAGCGGCTTCGATATCATCGACCACGGCCAATCTTGGCCTTGCGGCTTGCGGCTTGTTGGATAATTGAATTTGAGAAAATTATCCGGTCTCACGACTTGTTGGATAATTAAATTTGAGAAAAATTATCCGATCTCACGACTTGTTTGATAATTTGAATTTGGAGTAAATTATCTAGCCTTGCGGCTTATTGGATAATTTAGAAAAATATCTGGTCTTGCGACTTATTGAATATTTAAAGTTGAATTTGAAAATATCCGGTCTTGCGACTTATTGAATATTTAAATTTAAATTTAAAAATATCCGGTCTTGCGACTTGTTGGATATTTAAAGTTGAATTTAAAAATATCTGGTCTTGTGACTTATTGGATATTTAAATTTAAAGAAAATTATCCGGCCTTGCAGCTTGTTAGATAATTTGAATTTGAAAAATTCTTTTAGCCTTCATGAACGTAATGTCATATTGAGGAGTTATGCCCCGACAGTAAACGTCGACGTATGCAGCTCCCAAATAATACTCGCGATACGTCACGACTTTCAGTATTAGTTTTTTATTTTATTTAAATATTTATGTGGACCTGTCTTTTGGGGTCAAACATACTGTCAGTTAAATTTGTGATCGAAATGACTGGACCGACGATAGTGATGTATAAACATTGGCTTTATTCATTTATTTATTATTGATTAATTATTTTCGTGTATTTTTTGTCAAAGAGTAAAGTTACTCTTCACTCAGCAAGGGGTTCGTGTTCAGTTCTGCTGCCTTAGGCGATGGGGCCATTGAGCTGTTTCTCTGAACTCCTTGAAGGAGGAGAGACCGAGCGTGAGCTTTGATGAGAGCTACCATGAGTCATCAAACTAGCGATGCGGCTAGCGGCGGCAATCTTCTCCTTGCCATTCTCTTTCGTGCTATGCGACCAAGTATTTAGGGCTGCGGAAAGTGGAGCTGCTTCAATCAAGGTCTCAGTCAGCGACCTTTTTTGGGCGGCACCAGAAGAAATTGTTGGAGTTTGAAAACCCAAAAGTTCCTTAGTCCCACATTGGGGGAGTTGGAAGGGATACTTTGGTTTAAAGGAAGTTGACTTTTCTCTAGCCCATTGAGGTTTTTAAGAGGCATCAATTATCTAAACCAAGTTGATCTAAAACACACACGCACGTGCCTCACCACGCGCCCCCCTTCTCTATATAATAGAAGGCTGGGCGACATGAGCAGACACACAGACACTCTCTCCTTAGTTTTCTCGCTCTCTTGGTGCACGCGCCTCATGATACCTTAGCTTTTGTGCCGTTGGTCCTACGCCGAGGTTCGGCCCGCGGCCGCCACGCTTCTGCGTGCCAGGTTCGCTCGCATTCGCCGGCACACTGCTGTGCGCCAAGGTTTCTGCTCACTCACTCTCGCACTGAAGCGAATGGACATGCCCACGGCCTGGTCGTCAAGCGGACTACTGCGTCGGTCCGCTCCATCCTATCGCACAGGGGAGCGAGCTCTCTATAGGAGCTCTGGCACCAACGAAGCCATCCCACCATGGAGGATGCTCGCTTGTAGCTGAGCTACCATGTCTATGACCAAACAGGTGAAGGATCCTCCGACACATATGATCCATCCCTCTAGACGAGGTTCTCGATCACGACGAACCAAGGTGCCATATCGTGAACATGAATAAGCATGCATAAGAAATCCACATGCTTAATATATATATGTATATGAAGGGATCCTATATGTTCACTCGGTCGATGCCCAGGGTGAGATGTCGATCGTAGAAATACAGTCCAGAGTACAAAATAAAAGTGATCAAATCCTGGGTGCCTCACAAAAATAATATAATAATTATAAATATATAAGTATAATATAATAAAAATTAGAGTTAGAAGGGGCAAATGACACATTAAGAGGGGGCAAATAACATAATATTATATATATATATATATATATATAATATTTTAAACATATGTTTATAAATAGAAAAGTTTTAATTCGGTGGGGGCATTTGCCCACACTGTGCTGAACGTGGCTCCGCCACTGCTTGCACCAGCGAGGGAAGAGAAGAAGAGGATGGGTGAAGATGGTAGCTTCGATAGCATATGGCACTTGCTTGGATTTGCACTAGGGTTTGTGGTTGGCTTATGGGGTTCATAGGGGCAGTGATGAGTAAGAAAAGTTTAAGGATTAAATACATTATGTTAATTGATAGCATGGTTAGGTGAAGGAATAGCGAATAATTAATCATGGTATGATAGTGTATAAATCTGTGCTTGTATTCAAATTTAGCTAATATGTCGTTGTGTAGACTTTTATGTACTTAACAAAAATTACCCTGTCTTGCTCTTATTGATTAGATAGCATTGTTTATAAAGCCAACTAGTAGGTAGCTACTTGGGGTGCTTCTTCTCAATTGGAGCCCCGTCTTAGACAAGTTATTTTACAATCATATTGGAAAATGGATTCACTTTAGTTGACTAGAAAGGAATGAAGTCAATGGCACGGTAGTAAAAGCATGCCTTTGTGCCCTTCTGTGACACGCATAAGCCCACTTTGTTGTGGAATTGAAAGTGCGGAGTGGAAAATTTCACCATTTAAAAGTTAACGTCCAAAATATTACCCGTCATTGTCAGACCCAATCTGGAGATGGAAGCAGCCCTTCTCCTTAAGGGGCGAGGAATTTCTTGATCAGACCCAAATCCAATCTGAAACTAAACCATCAAATCTATGTATGTTCAATTCCAATAAGTTAATTAATATCTAAACCCACTATATATAGATTGAATTAGTTTAAATGCGACTGATTCTAGTTTTAATAGTATCAATCTAATCTTCGTCGGGCCATCAAATTAAACTAGATTAAAATCAAGTGATATGAATTTATAATTTTATATTATAATAAGACAACTAATGGGACAAAATTCAATTTTACCTTCACCATTAACGATCTAGTCATACTCCGCCATCATACATGGCCTTTCTCATTCAAAACCACCTATTTTTTCTCATCAAACAACGAGTTTAAGTGCCTAATTTTTTGAGTAGTTAATTTTCCGAGTGTTTCTAAAATATTCTTTCATTAGTTGTTTATCACATGTGGTTATTTCATTATTAACCTTATTAGTTTTCAAAATCATTTAAACAACTTTCTGACAAGTTTTTATGCACATGTGCTCCCTAATTATTAATATTAATTGACTTCTTATATCGTGGAATTTTTTTTTTTTTTTTTACCAAAGGCAAGAAAGAGTATATGATTAATCCAGAAATAAGTATGTACATTGTGAGTTCCACACTCCAGCTTCCTTCCTCCTTCACAAAACAGAGAAAAATTGGACAGAACCTCCCCTGTAATATCTATCGTAGGGGTCCTCTGCTATAAATTTAGTTCACCCAAAAAACTCAAAAGAAGAGAGAAGCGACGTGAGTTTTACAAAGCAACACACAGCCTACCATTACATTACATCACAAGTTATATTTGTCTTCGGTATTTAAGAGTCCTTCACGAGCAGCCTTTGAGTCTTGAATATTTGGAGTATCTCTAACCCAGGATAGAATTGATGATATGCGGCAGCTTAAATTCTGAGTATTCTAGCCCGGGCGCATCTGCCTTCCCGGGGGAGCATAGAGAGCTGGTAGCGGGATAGGTGGACACCGGACATAAGGAAGGTAGTATCTGCATGACGCGGCGGAGAGGGAGCATGAGAACAAAGTAGCTGGTCTTAGAAGTGTCAGGATAATAGCAGAAAACCGGAACAGCAATGCAGGAAGAAATGGTGCGAGAAAATCAGAAATCGCACAAAAAAGAATAGCATCAACACTCGTCCAGCGTAAGCTCAGGTCCAAGATCAAAAGGAATGGTGCGAGTAGTAGCTTTTGTTCCCACAAGATCCACCCAAAAAATGAGGAAAGGCCGGTAAGATGAATCACGGTTTGCAGGCAATGTATGGGATGAGGCCTGGTAGTCTGGTCAACACCCGACGGCCCAAGGTAGCTCGCCAACTTCGCCTTGATTTATGATAGAAGCATATTATAGTATGCTAGAGGGCCCGTATTAGGAGCCCCAAATGTTACAGCATTTCGATACCGCCATATATAGTATATAGCCCCGGATAAGAACAATCTACGGATGTAGTTCAATCTACTGTTACCCATCATCCAAAGGTGGCTAAGTAGACTCTCCAAATGATCCCAGGTATTGACAGTGGTCCTGATGGTGCACCCCTTCCGAATGCCAAAGGGGACCTATCGCTTGGCATTGAAAGAAGAGGTGATTATATGTCTCATGCTCTGAGTTGCAGAGAAGACAAATGGGGTTTTGTATGACCCCCCAATTGTGAAGTCTGGAACGCGTGCTTAGTCTCCTGTGGCAGAGAAGCCAAACTATGAAAGAGTACCGAGGGATATGGCCCTTGAACCATATAATGCTTTGCCAATGCACATCACTATCCGGAACAAGCATCTCGTACGCTGATTTAATAGTGAAGGTTCCATGCTTGGTTTGTTTCCAATAGACCCAGTCTTCCTGCAGCCCCAGATTTATAGGGATGTTTGGAATAGCCCTATAGATATCAATAAGCCGAATAGACCCGGTCTTCCTGCAGCCCCGGATTTATAGGGATGTTTGGAATAGCCCTATAGATATCAATAAGCCGAAATGAACGTGGATGCGGGATCTCCCATTTATGATTCACAATCAAGGCACTGAGCTAGGCAAATTTCCCAGGCGGGTTTTCAAAACGGACATCCTCGACTTGATCTATAAGAATGTGGGACTCAAACCAAGGATCGAGCTAGAGGCGAGTAGTAGCCCCATTAGCTATTTTGTATTCGACAGCCGTTAAACAAGCTTCCCGGACCCGGAGAATGCTACGGAAAGGCCAAGCAAGACAGGCTGAAAGCCTGACAAACCAGATGGGATCCGAATGTAAATATCGCTCATGGATCCATTTGACCCAAAGTGAATTTTTGTCAATCACCAGATTCCAAAAATGGCGCAAGAGAAAAGCTGTGTTGAGTTTACCAATATTGCGCAGCCCAATACCACCCTTATTTGTGGGCTTGGTGACATTAATCCAAGCGACTTTAGCGATGCCATCCTTTTGACCCGCCGACCAGAGAAATTTTGCCAACATCGAATTTAAGGTTGTGACTACGCCGGTAGGCAGCCTAAGCGCACTACACCAAAAATTTATATTGCCGTAGCATATGGACTTGATTAATTCGACACGCCCAGCATAGGAGAGTCTCGTACACCTCCATGTTGAGAAGTATTTTGCTAGCTTTTCTAGGAGAGGCATACAATCATTTTTTCGGATTTGCCTACTAGTAATGGGAATTCCTAGGTAGCGGAAGGGTATTGAGAAATTTACTTCTTTTAAATTATAACCTAGTTACTAAATTTATAATAGTTTGATGCTTTATTAATTATTTTTAATATTACTTATGTGGAAATGATTGTGTTTATGTAAAATATTTTTTATTTATATATTATGAATATGCAATAAAAATTAATTTTAAAATATTATTTATAATATATACTTATTTTTTAGGCCAGGGTCGGGTTTTCCTGCGGGGTCACATGTGGGGTTGGGTTTTCTAAAGCGGTGGAGTTCGGGGTCGTGGTTAAGGATGGGTTGGGGAAGTCAGGGTCGGGTTGGGGATGGCAAAACTCGACCCGACACGCCCCGTTGCCATCCCTAATATCAACTGACTCTTGCAATGTCACCAATGTGTTATAAATTGTCGTACTAAGGTTAACTATTTTATAATTGTGCTAAATTATTATTATTATTATTTTATTTTTTTTGCCAAGGCAATTGTGCTAAATTATATTGTACCATACTATCAATTTTATAAACTTTTTTGGTAAATAAGATTTTAATTATTATCAAAATTTAAAATAATAAATAAATATATTATTTTAAATTATTAATATTATATTTTTATTATTAAAATTTTAAATTATTTAAAATAATGATATTTAAAATTTTAATCAAATTGAGTAAATTACCTTTTTAAACAATTAGTAAAAGCAAAAAAACCCAAGACAACTTTCTCAATTTCTATTTTTTTTTTCTACTTCTAAATGCTAAAGCTACTTAAATATGGGGCAAATAAGCCCTTAATATTGTAAAAAAGATCCACGCCAACTCGCCAAGGGAGTATGCTACCTTGCTTGTGCCAACTTCCTAGAAGATGTGCCAAGGGGGTAGATCACTTCAAATTGCGCCAACAACAAGGTTGTGCCAAGGTAAAGTATGATGTCCCCTTCTCAATATGTCAAGGGATGTCCAATTTTCTGAGAACATGTGGGTATTTAATACTCGGTCTTGATGGCTTGTGAGCATTTGGATTTGGTATATATTAAGCCTTGACAGCTTGTGAGTATTTGAACTTGATTTGTACTCGGCCTTGATGGCTTATGAGCATTTGAACTTGATATGTGCTCGGCCTTGATAGCTTGTGAGTACTTGAATTTGATTTGTGCTCGGCTTTGATGGCTTATAAGCATTGTGTTCGACCTTGATGGCTTATAAGCATTTGAATTTAATTTGTGCTCAGCCTTGATAGCTTGTGAGTATTTGAACTTGATTTGTGCTCGGCCTTGATGGCTTGTGAGCATTTAAACTTGATTTATAATCGGCCTCGACGGCTTATGAGCATTGGATTTAATATGTGCTCGGCCTTGATGGCTTGTGAGTATTTGAACTTGATTTGTGCTCGGCCTTAATGACTTATGAGCATTTGAATTTGATTTGTACTCGGCCTTGATGGCTTGTGAGTATTGGATTTGATTTATGTTCAGCCTCTATGACTTGTGAATATTGGATTTGATATATGCTCGGCCTTGATAGCTTATGAGCATTTGGATTTGATTTGTGCTCAGCCTTGATGGCTTATGAGCATTTGAAATTAATTTATGAGATATCCGGCCTTAACAGCTTGTTGGATTATTTACGAATTATTCGGCCTTAGCGACTTGGTGGATATTTGGATTTAGAAAATATTCGGCCTCAGCAGCTTGTTGTATATTTAAGTGGAAAATATCTGGCCTTGACGGTGTATTGGATATTTTAATTTTAGAAAGTACCCGTCCTCAAACGGCTTATTGGGTATTTAACTCTAGTGAAAATCCGCCCTCAAATGACTTATTGGGTATTTAACTCTAGCGAATATCCGGCCTTGACGGCTTATTGGATATTTTAATTTGAAAAATACCTGTCCTCAACGACTTATTCGGTATTTAATTTCGGAGAATATCTAGTCTTGATAGCCTATTGGATACTTTAATTTATAAAATACCTAGTCTCAACGGTTTATTGGGTATTTAATTCTGGAGAATATCCGGCCTTGACGGCCTATTGGATATTTTAATTTTAAAAAATACCCGGCCTCAACACCTTATTGGGTATTTAATTTGAGAAATATCCGACCTTAACGGCTTAGTAGAAATTTAATTTTATAAAATATCCGGCTTTAGCGGCTTGTTGGATATTTAATTTTAGAAAATACCCAGCCTCCACGACTTATTGGGTATTTAATTTGAGAAATATCCAACCTTGACAGCTTGGTGGATATTATAATTTTATGAAATATTCGGTCTTGACGACTTAGTGGATATTTTAATAAAACTTCAATCTTAACAAGCGTAACGTCATATTGAGGAGTTACGCCCCGACGATAAACGTCAAGATACACACCTCCCTAATAATACTTCGTTGCAGCATATTAGTAATATTATTATTGATAAATATTTTAATTTAAATATTCAATTGAGAATGTTTCAAAAATTTAGAGTTGATGCTTTGTTAAACGTGACGTTGAATTAAGTTCTACTCGTGAGAGAGGTGACTAAACACCGACAGCCGAGTAAATATTGTTATTATTATTTTTTATTCTATTTTTTCATTTTATCTATTTTTGTCAAAAAAAAAAATTCTCTTTTTCACGGGAATGAGTAACTTTACTCTTTCGTTGTATACTATCCCGCTTCTCGGCGAGATTGCGATGCTGCCGAGCTTCCATCGGAGGAAGTTCTGGCGAGGGGCGTCGATACAAAAAAAAAAAAAGGTGATGGCTCCAGCGCTACTGTACTGCTCAGCGGTGATACTGAATTCTAAAAACTTAATATCGCCTCTCGTAGCAGTAATTATTTTTTTTAGCAATGTATGAAATGTATAATTTGATGTATTTGCTAGTGCATCGTGTGGCACAATTCATGCCAATCACTTTCATACAGGTTGCTGATACCAACAAAACAAGTTTGAATGCATGAAAATCATTTGCTGCATGCAACACAAAACCATACGGTCAAGCTTCCAAAATGATTTCTTGCCATCTTCCCTAATTTTCCAGCACACAAAGTCGTCAGTCATTATTGTCATGAGTCAATCTTCCAACAATTCCTTTCCTGCCAACTTAATTATAATTTTAAGTTTTAAAAATTATAATTAAGTTTAAAAAATATTTATTTTTCTTAAACTATATAAATTATATATAAATATAATATAGAAATTAATACTATATATATTTTTTACATGTTAAGCTATAATTATTTTTCATGAAGTCATCAAGTAAAAAGTAATTTTTTGAGTACTTAATTTTTCGAGTGCTTCTAAAATATTCTTTCATAGTTGTATTTCACATGTGTTTATTTCATTATTTAATACTAATAATTTATATCATATCATTATCACGCCAACTGAAATTCATAATTTGATGCATTTGCTAGTGCATCGTGTGGCTCACTTCACGCCAATCACACTCATATAATACCAACAAAAGAAGCTGAAAATAATTTGTTGATGGGTCCATCTTGAAAAACTTATGCGTTACAAGTCAAGCATACCACCTTATACGGCACTTTTCAAAAACTTACAATTTAGACGCTAGTGTAGTCTCTAGTCTTCCAACAATTTTTTCTCCAGCCAGTCTTCTTTCCCATTTCCCTGCCTGCCAATCTATAAGATGGAAGAAGCTGTGGCATCTCCACTGTGCCGTAGTTGTATGAACTATCCAATGGGTCAAACTATTCGTCTCGATATGCTGCTTTTTCTTTTCTGGATGAGTCTTGTGCTTTGCTCCGACCTAGTTACAGTTACAGGGAGATGCATAGACAAGGAACGGAAGGCTCTCCTCAGCTTCAAAGCTGGCTTGTCAAACACCCAAGACTGGCTCTCTTGGAAGGGCGAGGAGTGCTGCAATTGGGAGGGAGTTGTATGCAGCAACACCACCAACCACGTCCAACGTCTCGATCTCCACTACCCTTTTGATGATATTTTCCCAAACAAAAGCGAGGTAAATCCTTCACTGCTTGATCTTGAGCATTTGACTTACCTGAATTTGAGCATGAACAACTTTAGTGGCGCTCCAATTCCTGCCTTCCTTGGGTCTCTGACTAAGTTGCAGTACTTGGACTTGTCCTATGCTCAATTCGGTGAAAGAATTCCCCATCAGCTCAGCAACCTCTCCAACCTTATTCACTTGGACTTAAGTGGTAGCCAAATCACTTGGACGTACACGTACATGGATCTTTCTCTTTCTTATAAGAGTATTGAAGGAGAAATTCCCCACCAGCTCGGTAACCTCTCCAAGCTAATTCACTTGAATTTAAGGGCGAACAACATTAGTGGAAAGATTCCAAAATCCTTGGGGAGCCTCTCAAAGTTGAGTTACATGGATATTTCTTTTAATAGTATTAAAGGAGAAATCCCCCACCAGCTCGGCAACCTCTCCAACCTAATTTACTTGGACTTAAGTGGTAACCAAATTAGTGGAAAGATTCCAGAATCCTTGGGGAGCCTCTCAAAGTTGAGTTACATGGATTTTTCTTTGAACAGTATTGAAGGAGAGATACCCAAAAGCATAGGAAACTTGAGCTACTTGGACTCCTTATATTTACAAAATAATATCATAGAGGGAGCATTACCAGGTGCCATCGGTAATCTATGCAATTTGACTACCTTGGATGCTTCCAACAACAGCATCAGTGGAGAGCTTGCTAGTTTTGTTGAAAGTTTATCAAGATGTACAAGTGGCACAAAACTTTTTTACCTTGATCTACACAACAATGAGATTGGTGGCCCTATACCCAATCAAATAGGAAAGTTTCCATGGTTATATGATCTCAATCTTGGTTTGAATTCTTTGAATGGCTTAATTCCTGCCGCCTTGGGTCAGTTGTCTGGGTTAACAAGTTTGAATCTTTCTTCCAACTCTCTTGTGGGATCACTAACTGAAGCAAACTTTGCCAATCTAACAAGTTTGGGTACCTTGGATCTCTCCCATAACACATTGATATTTAATGTCAGCCAAGATTGGTCTCCACCATTTCAAGCCGGTGCCATAAGCATGCGATCCTGTGCCTTGGGGCCAAAGTTTCCGCCATTATTACGGAACCAAACTAATTTGATGATATTACACCTATCGGATAACAACATCTCATATTCTTTTCCCAAGTTTCTCAAAATGTATAGTCCATCATTTGGGTCATTTTTTATCCTCGATTTGTCACACAACCAAATGCAAGGCAACATCTCATCCTCCATTTGCAAAGAGTATTTTTTATTGCTGCTCAACCTTGCCAATAATGACATCTCAGGGGCCCTCCCTAATTGTTGGGTCAATTCATCCTACCTACAGATAATAGACATCTCAAACAACAAATTATCTGGAGAAATTCCCAACACATTTGGATGTTTAACTCAGCTCACATCACTGCACTTGAATAAAAACCATCTCTCTGGTACAATCCCTCCAACTCTTCGGCAGTGTGTGAACCTAGTAGTCATCGATCTAGGTGAGAATAAATTAGATGGTGTCATACCCACATGGATCCCAAAGAGTTTGACATCACTGGGAGTGCTTCGCCTAAGATCTAATTATTTTAACGGCGTCATCCCAATAGAATTGGGCCTCATGACTTCTCTCCAAGTGCTTGACCTAGCCCACAACCATCTCACTGGCTCCTTGCCACCCTCTATTGGCAACCTTAGCTCCATGATTACAATACAGAATGGGAGTGCCAAAATTGCACTTTCTAAATTTGAATCTTTGTACAGGGAGAATATCATCATAAATGCAAAAGACCAACTACTTTACTTCACTACTATACTCGCCCTTGTGACAAGCATAGACCTATCCAACAACAATCTCTCTGGAGAGATTCCAGAAGAGTTGTTTCGCCTTCATGGTCTTCGCTTTCTCAACTTATCAAATAATAATTTCAGAGGGGGCATTCCAAAGAGCATCGGTGAAATGGGAGAATTGGAATCACTAGACCTATCGTGGAACAATTTGTCAGGCACAATACCTTCATCTCTCTCTGCATTAAATTTTCTTAGCAAGTTAAATTTGTCATACAATAATTTTATTGGTAAAATACCTACAAGCTCTCAACTACAAACCTTCACAAGTGCATCCTACATTGGAAACACTAAGCTTTGTGGGTTCCCGCTTGCCGCTTGCTCTAGTGACGCAGCCACCAAGGAAGGAAGACAAGAAGAGGATGATGGTGGAGACGGTGGATTTGATTACGTATGGTACTTTTTTGGGTTTGCACTGGGGTTTGTGGTTGGCTTCTGGGGCTTTGTAGGAGTTGTGATGAGCAAGAAAAAATTAAGAATTAGATACATCATATTAATTGACAAAATTCTTGAGTAATTTATGGGTGTAATATTAGTTAAAGGAATAAGAAATAACCATGGTATGATAGTTTACATTTGTATGCAGTGTAGCTAATATGTGGTTATGTTGACCATTTTGGAGTGGCAGATCTTATACCAAACTTGAGTCAATTTATCCCATCCGATCGATCTTAACTTAGTGTCACGCCCCAATGAACAGTTCTTCGATGAATCTAGGACTGTGTGCCAAATTCCTAGATTTAGTCCCAATTTGTAATTTACACCGCGTGCCGCCCGCCAATTTCAAAATCAAAATTAGATTCTACCGTCATGATTTTGACTGATTTTGACCCAATCAAAATCGTTGTTGCTACAGTTGACTGTAATAATAATAATAATAAAATAAAAAAAGAATAAATAAACAATTAATTAATTGATCATTGTGGTGTGACAAAATTAATTTAACTAATTATCAATTAATTAATTATTAATTATCAATTAATTATTGATTATTAATTAATTAATTATTAATTATCAATTAATAATTGATCATTAATTCATTCATTCATTCATTATTAATTAATTGTCAATTATAATTAACTATTAATTAATTAATCCATTTTTTATCACAATGGCGCAGCATAATATAAAGAGAGCAAGTTGGGGTCAAAATATCCTATTTTGACCAAAAGATTTGCTCCTGTGTGAAGACAAGCAAAAAAACAGAAGAGAAAAAATAAATAGAAATAAATAAAATAAGAAAGACATGTATGAGAGAAATCTAATTTTGGAGCAAAGGTGGTATCGATCAAAATTTTCAGAAGCGCAATCCCTATTCGTGGAAAAACGTGGGCATGTACATAGCGTGCAAACAAAAAATAATAAAATATTAAGAGACATGGGATGTAATAACACGTTGACCAAAAAAAATGGAAGCGGCTATATAAGGTTTGACAAAAAACAAAAGCGGATGATTCGGCGATTGGGCATCAACAAGAGCTTGGGCATCAACAAGCACGATGTAGAGCAAGGACATTGTGGAAAAGTCGAAGCCTTTATTAAGCACGATGTAGAGCAACTCCGGTGAAGAAAAAAAAAATTTCATTAAGGACATTCTAGAACAGCCTAAGCCTTTACTAAGGACGATGTAGAGTAACTTAGGCAAAAAGAAACATCCTTTCCATGTACAGGCGACGAAATCTTGTCTTTGGCGCTATCCTTTCTACAGTGAGCGCCAAAGAGAAGATCTCTCATCTTGAGCAAAATCGGGCAGCCCTCTAGAACCGACGAAGCCGAGAAGCATCGTCTCGAACAAATCTTCAATCCCATCTCCAGATCCGTTGATGAGATCTTGGATCTGTCGAAGACGAAATCAGCTGTCCTCGAGGCAACGAAGAAGACATCCAGGCGGCGAAATTTCCAGGCGTCGCCTTTGCTCCGTTTGACGGAGACGAAGAGTTTCATCGATTGCAGATCTGTGATGATTCCTGCTCTGGGAGTCGCACCACTTCGTCGCAACGCCGATTCCTAATCTGGGAGTCGCACCACTCTACCGGACGCGCCAGTCAATCGTGACTTGTAGCCTGCCGACTGCCGCTTTGCCTGATGAAGAAGAAATGCTGAAAATGACGAGGAGAGTCTCGTCAGTGACCGATTCTCTGGCTGTGTCAGAGAAATCATTGAAATCGCCGCTCATTCTAAATATCGGCGAGCATAAAAATAGCGGAAGAATCGGAGATCCTCGTGCTGGATATCAAACGCTTACCCTTTGTTTGTTTCTTGGAGAGAAGTAAAACTGTAAGAAATAAAAAATTGCAACGAAAAAAAATTTAAAAAAAAAAGGAAATTCATATTTTGTTTCTTTGAAAGGAAAGAAAAATAGAAGGAAAATTAATTTTGAAGATCGGGCGAAGTGGCGTTGTGTTTTCTCTAACTTTTCCGTCCGTTTCAGGCAAAAAAGTTTCAGAGGAAAAGTTAAAAAATTTTCCATCCACTTTTCCACTCAAATTTTTCCTTCCACCCAAGGAAACAGCGGAAAACTTATTTTTCTTTTCTTTCTCTCTAGTTTTTCTCTCAAGGAAACAGACCCTTAACTTCACCGTGTTCCCTCTCGTCAAACCCCATTTCTGCTCACTTGATCGAGCCAAAACTTTGCCCACACCTTCGTCTAAGTTAGGCAGGTCGATGACCGAGAGGATCCGAAGCGACATAGGATTGGTTTGGGGCTGCTGGTCGCCCGCTTTTGCGGGTGCGGCCAACAGAAATTGGGTACACAAGATTGTTTGGGGCTGATTCTGCTGGGCGCACCAGCGGAAAATAGCTGCCCCGCAGAATCAGCTCGTTGCCAGCTTCTCGCGCCCCGCAGTCACATGTGAACAACGCCCAATGCTTGCTTCTCGTCACGCGAACACAGCGACACCTCGCTGATCCTGCTATTGCCGATCCTGCTCCTCTCCGACTGCCGACCTCCGCCGCCTCCCGACCTCCTGCTCATCGCCGATCTCCTGCTCCGGTGCCAGCCAGCTTCCTCACCAGTTCTAGCTGCTTGTGCTAGCTGCCGGTTCCAGCTCCATGAAGGGAGAGCAAGGGAGAAGGCGGCATCACGCACAGATGCAACAGCTGCCTCATGTGTCGCCGGAAGAAGAATCTTCATCTTCCGCTGAGGCATCGCTAGCAGACGAAACTCTCCGGAAGAGGACACTGCACCAAGGGAAGACAAGGACCTCGCCGGCGAGCCTTTCCGTCACCACCGAACGCACTATTCGCAGCCGAGAGAAAAGACACGGGAGCAAGAGTAAAAGCGACAGTGGTGTTCGAAGGAGAGAAGAAGACCAAGGGAAAAAAAAAGTAGGCTGTTGTGGCGCACGAGGGGAAAGAGAATAGGAATAAAGAAAATAGGGTTTATGGGATTATAGGTGAAATAAAGAAAAAGTATTTCAGCTTTTATTTATAAAGCCTATTAATTAACTATTTATTTATACAATATTTCACTAAGTCTTAAATTTTAAAAATAAGTACTTAAAATTTTTAAAGTGAATTGTATTTTCTCCAAATTAAGGTGTGCATGTAATTGAATTGTATTTTCTTTAAATTTTCTTTTAAGTGGCAATTAATTTAATCTAAATTAAGTTTTAATTATTCTCCCCAAATTTGATTTTACAGAAACAAATTTTATTATAATTTAGATATTGCTCAATGAATTGATTTCAACTTAAAGTTTGAGTCTTACCTCTTAAATAGTTTTATTTTTACATATATATATATTTGGTTCTAAAAAAAGTTATGTTTTGCCACTTAACTAGCACTGATAGTTTCCCAAACAGCTTCTGCTTCTCTTAGCCAGCTACCTTTCAACCAGCAATTCTCCAGCCAGTAGCCAGCAGAAGCAGAATCAGCCCCAAATTGGCCCGCGATCACCTTTCACCGCCGTGTGCGACATCTAGAAGCTTGATTGAGCCCAAATTTCATCCACGACATCTCTTCAAGAGCGCGAATCCGTGGGCAAGAAGACGCATTCATCCGGTGGCTGGATCACCGGAATCAAACATTTTCGTCCGGCGACCCTATTTTGGACAATAGTCATTCGCGTGACGCTAAATCACGACCGGCCGGCTATTAACTCCAGCCACCGCTCCGGCGAGAGGTGGAGAGGCTTCAGCCGAGGCCACTGGGCGTCTGGTGGCCGGATGGCGAGCGGCGGACGTCGGACGTCAAATGGCGGAAGGCGGACGAGCAACGAACATGTTGCTGTAATTCAGTTTGATCCAACGACCCGATTTCATCAAGTGTTTGATCCAACAGTTGGGATCAAATATAAGGTTCAACAGCCCAGATTTAATCACTTACGATGAATGGCCAGGATTAAATTTCAATCCAACGGTCCAAATTTATTATGTTTAAATCAACGGACGAGATCTAAACATATATTGACGCTCCAGATTAGTTCACGTGAAATCGGACAGCCAAGATCGCTCTGACCAAACAAAATTAATCTGACGGCTAAGATTGATTGCACAAATCTCAGCGGATAGCTCTCGGAATGATCCGAAGATTGATCCTTACTCACCTAAATCAGATCTTTCTAGATCCGCCTTCGGATTTTCAATCAGAGACCTGGATTAAAGCATATCTACAAATCCAACTTTCAATAGTTGAAATTAACTCGCCTGAATCTGAACCAATCAGACGGCTATCGAAATGATCCAAGCACCAATCCTCACCAAATCAGGTCTGATCTTTCTAAATTCACCCTCGGATTTTCGATCAAAGATTTGGGACATTGCAGATCGACAAATTGAATTATCAACGACTGAAATAAATTCACTCGAATCTCAGCCAATCAGATAGCTCTCGAAATGATCCGAATATCGATCCTTATAAATCTGAATAAGATCTTTTCGAATCTATCCTCAGATTTTTGATCAGAGACCTGGATCAAAGCAATATATGAATCAAACTTTCGCCCAATTCATAGGAAACCTCAAACATTTAGTCCCACGGCTTGTTCGTCAACTCAACCAAATTTTGAATGTTTGGTCCCGCGACCTATTCAACCGAATTTCGAACGCTTGGCCTATCGGCACGTTCGCCCAAATTTAGAACGATTGGTCCCACAACCCGTTCTTTCAAATCTGAATGCTTAGCCCAATGGCTCATTCACCCAATTCTGAACGTTCAGTCCCACAACCCGTTCAATCGAATTTCGAACGCTTGGCCCATCGGTTCGTTCATTGAAACTTTGAATGCTTGGCTCATCGGCTCGTTCACTCAAATTCTGAACGTTTGGTCCCACGACCCGTTCAACCAAACTTTGAACGCTTGGCTCATTTGCTTGTTCATCCAAATTTTGAATGATTGGTCCCACGACCCATTCACCCAAATTTTGAACGTTTGGCCTATTGACTCGTTCTTCCAAATTCTGAATATTTGGCCCAATGCCTTATTCACCCAACTATTCACCCAACTTTGAATGTTTGGCACATGGCCCGTTCATTGAAATTCGAATGCTTGGCCTATAGGCTCGTTCGCCCAAATTTTGAATGTTTGGCCCGTCGGCTCGTTCATCCAAATTCTAAACGCTTGGCTCATCAGCCCATTTATTCAAAACTCTAAATATTTGGCCAATTGGCCCATTCACCACAAACTTTGAACGTTTGGCCTCACGGCTTGTTCACCCAATTCTTGCACTCAACTCTTCCAAGTAATTCAAATATGGTCATGGATGATGAATTCTTGACGCGTGTTGTCAATGACGTTGTTTGGGAGGTGCGTATGTCGATATTTCGTGTCGGGGCGTAGTTCCTCAACGTTGTTGCAATACAACTCAAATTTCTCTCCATGGCCCATGTCAAATGATGTACTCTTGTAATCAAGTTATGAATAATATTATTCTTTCGACCAATTGTCTTCACTTTGTTATATGCTATAGATCTCCCAATCAAAGGTGCCCTAAGTTCCTTAGGGGTAATTAACAATGAATGCTTGCGTTCATTGGAAGCTAGAACCTACAAAAACAAAAAGCCTTATAATTTATAAGGTGAATTTGAAACGATCACACTATTTTTAATGTTTCAATTTTACATTGAAATTTAACCAAAAATGACCCCACAGCTGCCTCGAAGCGAACGCTGCTCCACGCGTTCGTCGTCTCGCGCAGCCGTCGTCTTCCTTACGCTTTCTACGCCGAGCACCGCCTGTGCTCGTGGGTTCACCGGAGAAGAAGGGCATGCTGGCAGGGTGGAGACCCTTCTCTGCCCTCAGCCTCTCGTCGTCGGAAGCCGCTTAACGCTGCCGGAACCAATGGAGATGAGCATCTCCGCCAACCGAAAATAGGGGAAGGAATCGGATGAGAGGAAAGCTTTTATTTCTTCTTCAACCAAGCTACAAAACCTCTCCTTTTAACACCGATGGCCCCTTGGCTGCCGACCCCTCTTCCCCTCCCTCGCCGACACCGTTGGTTACAATCACTCAAACCTCTCCCGCGAACTCTCTCTTGTCGACGCCCCCTGGTGCTGGAATCCTCGCCCCTGGCGGCATCAGAGCCCCCGCTCTGGAAGGGCAATGGTGCTCGCCATCGCCAATGGTGGCGCTCCCCAGCGCTCGCCCTCTTGGTGTCGCTCCCTCGTGCACCCCCATCTCTGTCCGCCTATCGGACCATTTAAAGGAAAGGGAGAACGTCCGCACAACTCCACACCGCTGAGTCTCCCGCGTTGCCCATGTCGTCGCTAAGCTCCCGCGTCGCCCATCTTCTTGGAACCTCGGAGTTGTTTGTCCCACCTCGTCCCCGTCGCACGTCTGCGTGAAGCTCGTGTGAAGACGATGATGACGACCGAGTCCATCGTGTTGTCCAAATCCTCTGAAGACGCTACGCTCAAGTCAACATCGGATGATTAGTTTGGCATTGACCGAGCGATGCTGTGTTGATGTCGGGCTCTGCCTAGGCCTGTAACAATCAGGCCTAACACTTAGCCATTTAATTAAAATAGATTACTATAAATATTTATTTTAATAAGCCAACTTATATAAGAATGAAACTTTACATTCACACTTACTCAATTGACTTGTTGCAGAAAATATAACTCAATTAAAACTCTATTTAATTGGATGGTCCTTGATTCTAACCATTGCTAGCGTCATCGTCGCTGCTGTCATCACCTCGCACCTTTTGTTGCCGCCTCTTCACCATCACCGCCTAGCACCGTCGCCTCTCATCATCGTTGTTGGTGTAAAAATAAAAAGATGGGTATGTTTATCAATTTTTCTAACTTTCTTTCTCTCTAAATAAACACAAAGAAAAAAAATCTAATTATTTCCTTTCTTCTTTATTTTCTCTTCTTTCTTATTTTTCTTTTTTTTCAACTTTCTTTCTTTTTTGCTTTCCTTTCCTTTCAATTTTAGGGCTTTTTAAGTGGTTATATTTAAATGTTCTTTCTTTTGTCACTTTGTTTTGAAAATAGCTTGAACAGTTTGCTAAAGAATTTTTTTTTCTCTTGTTCTGTAGCAGATTGTTATCAACGGACTCCTGCAATGCCACCAACACGTTATAAATTATCGACTTAAGGGTAACTATTTTATAATTGTGTTGAATTGTATTGTATTGTACTATAAAATTTATAATTTTTTTTAATAAATAACTTTTAAATTATTATCAAATTTTAAAATAATAAATAAATATATTATTTAAAATTATTTAAAATAATAATATATTTTTCTTTATTTTAAGTGCATAATGTTCCAAGTACTTTTAACAAGTTGATAATAGCATTAAAAGAAACTTAAATGCATGAAAATTGAATGGATAAAAACCCACCAATCCTTATAAAACATCGAGTGATGAGAGTACACCAAAAAATAAAATCAAATCAAACGACATATTTTGAATAGAAGTTAGAAAATGGATTCACTTAAAAGGCTGTGTTTAGTAGGAAAGAAAGAAAATTAGAAGGAAAGAAAAATAAAAAGGAAGGGAAAATAAAAAAAAGTATAGAGATTTTTTCAATTGTGTTTAATTAAACAGAAAGAAAATTAGAAAGATTAATACCACTCTATCTTTTTATTTTTACACTATTATCTAACTATCATCAAATACTATTAAAAATTATAATTAAGTATTATAAAGTATTATAAAATTAATTAAATATTAGTAAATAATATAAAATTAATTAATATTTATTAAATACTATAAAATTAATTAAATATTAGTAAATTCTATAAAATTAATTAAATATTAGTAAATACTACAAAATTAATTAAATTTATTAAATACTATAAAATTAATTAAATTTTATTAAATACTATAAAATTAATTAAATTTTATTAAATACTCTAAAATTAATTAAATATTAGAAAATATTATAAAATTAATTAAATTTTATTAAATACTATGAAATTAATTAAATATTATGAAATACTATAAAATTAATAATACTATAAAATTAATTTTTATATTATTAAATACTAATAAAATTATAATGGCAGTGCCACAGATCTTGGCACAAGGAATTGAGCGTCAAATCATAATGGCAGTGCCAATAAGGCAACAAAACCATAAAATTAACCAGCTTTCTCGTGATGCAAGCTCCAGAACCTGGACTTTGTGGCGGAGCAACAATGGAGCCATTGACTGTGCTGTCCCTCCACCAAATTCTTCTGTTCCATTCCACCAGTTCAACTACTAGCTCACGGGAGCAAATCAAAAGTTTCATACATATAACTCTGCGCAGGAATTAATTTGATGCAAATCATTCAATTCATTTCGCGTTCAAATGCATACCTTTTCATGGGCTTCACAAGATCGATTCCACGTACCACTAGTTTCCGCTGCTCTGCGTCGTTCTCAGCCATAAGCCTCCTCCGCCCTATGGCTCGCCTCCACATACTTGCCTTGCTTGTTTATGTACATAAAGGTTTCGACTTTGCAGTCGACGATCCATCTGTCGTCCAGCAATCAAGGCGATGCAAGCAAGTGCGGAGTCCACCGTCATGCATCCAAGCGATGGCAAAGAGCCGATGGGTCAAGCTACTAGTCCCTACTTGCTACTTCTCCTTCACCTCTTTTCGTTTAGTCTTTCGTTTAGCTCCAGCCTAGCTTTTGGGAGATGCATAGACAAGGAGCGGAAAGCTCTCCTTAGCTTCAAAGCTAGCTTGTACAATGCCCCTGACTGGCTCTCTTGGAAGGGCGAGGAGTGCTGCAATTGGGAGGGAGTTGTATGCAGCAACACCACCAACCACGTCCAACATCTCGATCTCCACTACCCTTTTCGTGATATTATTTTCCCAAACAAAAGCGAGGTAAATCCTTCACTGCTTGATCTTGAGCATTTGACTTACCTGAATTTGAGCATGAACAACTTTGACCTTGCTCCAATTCCTGCCTTCATTGGGTCTCTGACTAAATTGGAATCCTTGGACTTGTCCTCGGTTCAATTCGGTGAAGGAATTCCCCACCAGCTGAGCAATCTCTCCAACCTAATTTACTTAGATTTAACGAGTAACAACATTAGTGGAAACATTCCCCACATGGATCTTTCTTTTAATAGTATTAAAGGAGAAATCCCCCACCAGCTCGGCAACCTCTCCAACCTAATTCACTTGGACTTATATCTGAACCAAATTAGTGGTAAGATTCCAAAATCCTTGGGGAGCCTCTCAAAGTTGAGTTACATGGATCTTTCTTCCAATAGTATCGTAGGAGAAATCCCTCATCAGCTCGGCAACCTCTCCAAGCTAATTTACTTGGACTTAGGGGGGAACAAAATTAGTGGAAACATTCTAGAATCCTTGGAGAGTCTCTCAAAATTGAGTTACATGGGTCTTTCTTATAATAGTATTGACGGAGAAATTCCCCACCAAATCGGCAACCTCTCCAAACTAATTTACTTAGTATTAAGTAGGAACAACATTAGTGAAAACATTCCAAAATCCTTAGGGAGTCTCTCAAAATTGAGTTACATGTGGCTTTCTCTTAATAGTATTGAAGGAGAAATCCCCCACCAACTTGGCAACCTCTCCAAACTAATTAACTTGGAATTAACTTTGAACAAAATTAGTGGAAAGATTCCAGAATCCTTGGGGAGCCTCTCAAAATTGAGTTACTTGGATCTTTCTCATAATAGGATTGAAGGAGAGATACCCAAAAGCATAGGAAACTTGAGCTGCCTGGGTGATTTACTTATAAATGATAATATCATAAGAGGAGCATTACCGGGTGCCATCGGTAATCTATGCAATTTGACTAGAATGGATGCTTACAACAACAACATCAGTGGAGAGCTTACTAATTTTGTTGAAAGTTTATCAAGATGTACAAGTGGCACAAATCTTTTTGACCTTGATCTACACAACAATAAGATTGGTGGCCCTATACCTGATCAAATACGAAAGCTTCAAAGGTTATACACTCTCAATCTTGCTTCAAATTCATTGAATGGCTCAATTCCTGCCGCCTTGGGTCAGTTGTCTGGGTTAAGAAGTTTGAATCTTTCTTCCAACTCTCTTGTGGGATCATTAACTGAAGCAAACTTTGCCAATCTAACAAGTTTGGATACCTTGGATCTCTCCCACAACTCATTGATATTTAATGTCAGCCAAGATTGGTCTCCTCCATTTCAAGCCACGGAGATAAGAATGGGCTCTTGCACCTTGGGGCCAAAGTTTCCTTCACTGCTGCAAAATCAGACTAATTTGAGCATTATAGATCTATCAGAAAACAACATCTCAGATTCTTTCCCTGATTGGTTTTGGAGCTTATGCTTATCAGACATGGTTCTCAATGTGTCCCACAACCAAATGCGAGGAAGTTTACCAAGCTCAATCGAGTGTTTTTGGACAGTAAGAGTCGATTTGAGCCACAACAACTTTGAAGGTCTCATACCGAAGATGGACCCAATGCTTACATTCTTGGACCTCTCTTTCAATCAATTCACTGGGCCAATTCCACCAGCCTTGGCTGGCGGCGTGGACTACTTGAGGATTCTACTCTTGTCCGACAACAAATTAAATGGCAGTATCCCGTCCTCCATTTGTGAAGCGAATAATTTGCAAGTGCTCAATCTTGCCAACAATGGTTTCTCGGGAGCCCTCCCAGATTGCTGGGACAATTCATCCGTGTTGGAGATAATGGACATCTCAAATAATAAATTATCTGGGAAAATTCCTAGCACACTCGGGTCTCTTCTCAAGCTCAAATTACTGCACTTGAACAAAAACGATCTCTCTGGTACAGTTCCTCTAACTATGCAGCGATGCACAAACCTGGTAGCCCTTAACCTATGCGAGAATAAACTGGGTGGTGTCATGCCTGCTTGGATCTTGGATAGCTTGCCGTTGTTGCAAGTGCTGCGCATAAGGGACAACAAGTTTAGCGGGAGCATTCCAATGGATATAGGGCGAATGACTTCTCTCCAAGTGCTCGACCTTGCAGATAACTCTCTCTCTGGCTCCTTGCCTCCTTCTATTGGCACTCTTAGCTCCATGATTAAAGTACAAAGCGGGAGAAATAAAACTACTCTTGATGGACCAATATCTTCTTATTACAAGGAGAGTCTAGTCGTCAATGCTAAGGGTCAACAACTTAGCTTCACCACTGTAATCTCACTAGTGACAAGCATTGACCTCTCCAATAACAATTTCTCTGGGGAGATTCCGGAAGAGATAACACGCCTTCAAGGTCTTCGTTTTTTAAACTTGTCAAAAAATCATTTTAGAGGAAGCATTCCGGATAATATAAATGACATGGGGGAGTTGGAATCATTAGATCTTTCAGAGAACAATTTGTCAGGCAAAATACCTACGACCCTCTCTGATTTACATTTTCTTAGTGTGTTAAATTTATCATACAATCATTTTGTCGGGAAAATACCAGAGGGCACTCAACTTCAAACCTTTACAACTGCATCTTACATCGGCAACACTGAACTTTGCGGGCCACCTCTTGCCACTTGCGTTGGTGATGGACCCATTGATGAGGGAAGAGAAGAAGAGGTTGGGGGCCGAGATGATAGAAATGATAGCATCTGGTACTTTTTTGGGTTTGCACCGGGGTTTGTAATTGGTTTCTGGGGATTCATGGCGGCTATAATGACCAAGAAAAATATTATACAATGTATTAATTGATAGCATCCTTGCGAGTGTGGTAAGGAATAGCGAATAATTATGCAATTATATTTATCAAAAAATGCTTGCTCACTGTAGGATCAAAAGAATGTTACATTAAAATATAATATGATTTTTATTAAATTTATTTTAAATTAATAAGGCTTTTTATTTAATAAGTTCTGGCTTCCAATGAACGCAAGTGCTCATTATTAATTACCCATGAAATCAGGGAACCTTTGATTAAGAGATCTATATTATAGAAAAAATACAAGACGGGGCAATTTTATTCATAATCATGATGAAAATAAATAATTTTGCATGATACATAAATGATGAATGCAAAGAGTCTTTATCAATTTGGATAGCTTTGCGCTTGTCAAATGTTTAGCCTTGTGACAGTTTATTAGACATTTGGACTTTGGATAATATCTGACTTTGGCAGCACAACATCATATTGAGAAGCTAGACCCCGATGATAAGCATCGACGTACGTACCTCCCAAACAATATTCCATCGTAATGCCTTAAGGCATTGGATATTTAGATTTGGAATATCATCTCGCCTTGCAGCTTGTTGGATGTTTTTGATTTGGAAACTTACCTAACCTTGCAGCGTATTGGATAATTTTGTATGAAAAATTACCCAACCTTACAACATGTTGGATAATTTAGATTTGAAAATATCTAGTCTTGCGACTTGTTGGATATTTAAATTTGAGAAAATCACCCGGCCTTGCGGCTTGTTGGATAATTGAATTTGAGGAAATTATCCGGTCTCACGACTTGTTGGATAATTAAATTTGAGAAAAATTATCCGATTTCACGACTTGTTTGATAATTTGAATTTGGAGTAAATTATCTAGCCTTGCGGCTTATTGGATAATTTAGAAAAATATCTGGTCTTGCGACTTATTGAATATTTAAAGTTGAATTTGAAAATATCCGGTCTTGCCACTTATTGAATATTTAAATTTAAATTTAAAAATATTCGGTCTTGCGACTTGTTGGATATTTAAAGTTGAATTTGAAAATATCCGGTCTTGTGACTTATTGGATAGTTAAATTTAAAGAAAATTGTCTGGCCTTGCGGCTTGTTAGATAATTTGAATTTTAAATATTCTTTTAGCCTTCATGAACGTAACGTCATATTGAGGAGTTATGCCCCGACAGTAAACGTCGACGTATGCACCTCCCAAATAATACTTCGTCGCGATACATCACGGCTTTCAGTATTAGTTTTTTATTTTATTTAAATATTTATGTGGACCTGTCTTTTGGGGTCAAACATGCTGTCAGTTAAATTTGTGATCGAAATGATTGGACCGACGATGGTGATGTATAAACATTGGCTTTATTCATTTATTTATTATTGTCATGATTAATTATTTTCGTGTATTTTTTGTCAAAGAGTAAAGTTACTCTTCACTCAGCAAGGGGTTCGTGTTCAGTTCTGCTGCCTTAGGCGATGGGGCCATTGAGCTGTTTCTCTGAACTCCTTGAAGGAGGAGAGACCGAGCGTGAGCTTTGATGAGAGCTACCATGAGTCATCAAACTAGCGATGCGGCTAGCGGCGGCAATCTTCTCCTTGCCATTCTCTTTCGTGCAATGCGACCAAGTTTTTAGGGCTGCGGAAAGTGGAGCTGCTTCAATCAAGGTCTCAGTCAGCGACCTTTTTTGGGCGGCACCAGAATAAATTGTTGGAGTTTGAAAACCCAAAAGTTCCTTAGTCCCACATTGGGGGAGTTGGAAGGGATACTTTGGTTTAAAGGAAGTTGACTTTTCTCTAGCCCATTGAGGTTTTTAAGAGACATCAATTATCTAAACCAAGTTGATCTAAAACACACATGCACGCGCCTCACCACGCGCCCCCCTTCTCTATATAATAGAAGGCTGGGCGACATGAGCAGACACACAAACGCTCTCTCCTTAGTTTTCTCGCTCTCTTGGTGCACGCGCCTCATAATACCTTAGCTTTCGTGCCGTTGGTCCTACGCCGAGGTTCGGCCCGCGGCCGCCACGATTCTGTGTGCCAGGTTCACTCGCATTCGCCGGCACACTGCTGTGCGCCAAGGTTTCTACTCACTCGCTCTCAGATCAATTATCTAAACATATGTTTATAAATAGAAAAGTTTTAATTCGGTGGGGGCATTTGCCCACACTGTGCTGAACGTGGCTCCGCCACTGCTTGCACCAGCGAGGGAAGAGAAGAAGAGGATGGGTGAAGATGGTAGCTTCGATAGCATATGGCACTTGCTTGGATTTGCACTAGGGTTTGTGGTTGGCTTATGGGGATTCATAGGGGCAGTGATGAGTAAGAAAAGTTATGCCCCGACGATAAACGTCATATTGAGGAGTGATGAGTAATAAAACTTCAATCTTTACAAGCGTAACGTCATATTGAGGAGTTACGCCCCGACGATAAACGTCAAGATACGCACCTCCCAAATAATACTTCGTTGCAGCATATTAGTAATATTATTATTGATAAATATTTTAATTTAAATATTCAATTGAGAATGTTTCAAAAATTTAGAGTTGATGCTTTGTTAAACGTGACGTTGATGTATTTGCTAGTGCATATTGTATCTAGCCATATTGTATCTTCAGCATTATTATCAAGTCAACTGAAATGTATAATTTGATGTATTTGCTAGTGCATCGTGTGGCACAATTCATGCCAATCACTTTCATACAGGTTGCTGATACCAACAAAACAAGTTTGAATGCATGAAAATAATTTGCTGCATGCAACACAAAACCATACGGTCAAGCTTCCAAAATGATTTCTTGCCATCTTCCCTAATTTTCCAGCACACAAAGTCGTCAGTCATTATTGTCATGAGTCAATCTTCCAACAATTCCTTTCCTGTCAACTTAATTATAATTTTAAGTTTTAAAAATTATAATTAAGTTTAAAAAATATTTATTTTTCTTAAACTATATAAATTATATATAAATATAATATAGAAATTAATACTATATATATTTTTTACATGTTAAGCTATAATTATTTTTCATGAAGTCATCAAGTAAAAAGTAATTTGATTACAACTATCTCGATTAAATTATATACAATATAGTAGAACTAAGATTTCCTAAGTGCCTAATTTTTTGACTACTTAATTTTTCGAGTGCTTCTAAAATATTCTTTCATAGTTGTATTTCACTTCACGCCAATCACACTCATATAATACCAACAAAAGAAGCTGGAACGCATGAAAATAATTTGCTGATGGGTCAATCTTGAAAAACTTATGCGGCATACAAAAGTCGTCACAAGTCAAGCATACCACCTTATACGGCACTCTTAAGAAACTTACAATTCAGACGCTAGTGTAGTCTCTATTGATGCCAACGGTCTTCCATGAAAGTTTGAATCAGAGGTCAAGTTGGCTAAGACCCAAGAACAGGGTGTTACCTGTCAGTTTGTCACTAAGACCATGGGCCAGTCTTGCAACAATTTTTTCTCTAGCCAGTCTTCTCTCCCATTTCCCTGCCAATCTTATAAAATTGAAGAAGCTTTGGCATCTCCACTGTGTCGTATTTGTATGAACGATCCAATGGGTCAAACTACTCGTCTCGATATGCTGCTTTTTCTTTTCTGGATGAGTCTTGTGCTTTGCTCCGACCTAGTTACAGTTACAGGGAGATGCATAGACAAGGAACGGAAGGCACTCCTCAGCTTCAAAGCTGGCTTGTCAAACACCCAAGACTGGCTCTCTTGGAAGGGCGAGGAGTGCTGCAATTGGGAGGGAGTTGTATGCAGAAACACCACCAACCACGTCCAACGTCTCGATCTCCACTACCCTTTTCAAGATGATATTAGCCCAAACAAAAGCGAGGTAAACCCTTCACTGCTTGATCTTGAGCATTTGACTTACCTGGATTTGAGCATGATCAACTTTGACGGCGCTCCAATTCCTGCCTTCAGGTCTCTGACTAAATTGGAATCCTTGGACTTGTCCTCGGCTCAATTCGGTGAAGGAATTCCCCACCAGCTGAGCAATCTCTCCAACCTAATTTACTTGGACTTACTTGGACTTAGGATGGAACAAAATTAGTGGAAACATTCCAAAATCTTTGGGGAGCCTCTCAAAGTTGAGTCACATAGATCTTTCTTTTAATAGTATTAAAGGAGAAATCCCCCACCACCTCAGCGGCCTCTCCAACCTAATTCACTTGGACTTATATTTGAACCAAATTAGTGGTAAGATTCCAAAATCCTTGGGGAGTCTCTCAAAGTTGAGTTACATGGATCTTTCTTCCAATAGTATCATAGGAGAAATCCCTCATCAGCTCGGCAACCTCTCCAAGCTAATTTACTTGGACTTAGGGGGGAACAAAATTAGTGGAAACATTCCAGAATCCTTGGAGAGTCTCTCAAAATTGAGTTACATGGGTCTTTCTTATAATAGTATTGACGGAGAAATCCCCCACCAAATCGGCAACCTCTCCAAACTAATTTACTTAGTATTAAGTAGGAACAACCTCTCCAAACTAATTTAGTAGAGCATTCTAAATTTCAATTCGAGCTCGAAGGTCATCATATAACATTACCTGCATTAATGGGAATTGCTCCTAACTTCCTTGGTCAATTAAAACTAATTTAACACGCACAACTAAAAAGTGGCTCTTTACTATCTTTAGCTCAAGTGTTATTGTAAAAGCAAGGTAGATAAGGATAATCTTTATTGATTAGATAGCATTGTTTATAAATCCAACTAGTAGGTAGCTACTTGGGGTGCTTCTTCTCAATTGGAGCCCCGTCTTAGACAACGTATTTTACAATCATATTGGAAAATGGATTCACTTTAGTTGACTAGAAAGGAATGAAGTCAATGGCACGGTAGTAAAAGCATGCCTTTGTGCCCTTCTGTGACACGCATAAGCCCACTTTGTTGTGGAATTGAAAGTGCGGAGTGGAAAATTTCACCTTTTAAAAGTTAACGTCCAAAATATTACCCGTCATTGTCAGGGCCGATCTTCCAAAACATCTACTGTCCTTTTTCTCACTTTCCTGCATACAAAAGTCGTTAGTCAATTTTGTTCTTCCAAAATTTTTGTAAGGTACCGTTCTCAAAATTATTCGGTTAGCTCTGGCTCAATGTTATGCTCAGTATTTTTCTTGCTAAGGAAAAGAAAGTTATCCCTGATAGAAGAATTTGTCATTGGTCTTAGCTCTTAACGGGTATTTTATAATTAATGTTGATGGCTCCCGGCTCCTTAGCTCTTCTTTTAGAGGATTGTGTTACTTGGTTCGTAATGATTGTGGCTCTTGCATTTTTGCAGCTTCAGAATAACTCGGTGCTCCTTGTCAAACTTATGGCAATTGAATCAGAATTAAACTATCTCCACTGCCATCCTGACTTTAATAATATGCAAGTTGTTATGGAAACGGATTATAAGGACGCGCTCCTCCTCATTAATGGACAACTTTTGTTCTTCCACTTAAATTCTGAGTATTCCAGCCCGGGCGCATCTGCCTTCCCGGGGGAGCATAGAGAGCTGGTAGCGGGATAGGTGGACACCAGACATAAGGAAGGTAGTATCTGCATGACGGGGCGGAGAGGGAGCATGAGAACAAAGCAGCTAGTCTTAGAAGCATCAGGATAATAGCAGAAAACCGGAACAACAATGCAGGAAGATTTTTGTCATTTGGTTGACATTTGACATGATCAGAGAGTTGATCTCTATTAAATTGAACTTGATCTTTCTAAATATGAACTCATATTTTTGATCCAAGTCTTGAATTAAACAGATCTATGAATTTATATCAATGACCATGAGGAAATCAGATGTTTGATAGCTAAAGATGATTTTTGTCAACATAAGTCAAAATTAAGTCAAATCTTCCTGTTGAATAGGGGCTAATTAACTTACTCAACCTATTTTGATCAAACCATCATATCACGATATAATATTGTTTGGGAGGTGCGTACGTCGATGCTTGATCAAACCAACAATTCTTATAAAACATCGAGTGATGAGAGTACACCAAAACATAAAATCAAATCAAACGACATATTTTGAATAGAAGTTAGAAAATGGATTCAAGGCTGTGTTTAGTAGGAGAGAAAGAAAATTAGAAGGAAAGGAAAATAAAAAGAAAGGAAAAATAAAAAAAAGTATAGAGATTTTTTCAATTGTGTTTAGTTAGACAAAAAGAAAATTAGAAAAATTGATATCACTCTATCTTTTTATTTTTACACTATTATCTAACTATCATCAAATACTATTAAAAATTATAATTAAATATTATAAAGTATTATAAAATTAATTAAATATTAGTAAATACTATAAAATTAATTAAATATTAGTAAATACTACAAAATTAATTAAATTTATTAAATACTATAAAATTAATTAAATTTATTAAATACTATAAAATTAATTAAATTTTATTAAATACTATAAAATTAATTAAATTTTATTAAATACTCTAAAATTAATTAAATATTAGAAAATATTATAAAATTAATTAAATTTTATTAAATACTATGAAATTAATTAAATATTATGAAATACTATAAAATTAATAATACTATAAAATTAATTTTTATATTATTAAATACTAATAAATATTATAGTAATTAATTTTTATGCTATACTATTAAATATAATTTCATCGTAAAAAAATCTTCATAATAATTTTTTGCTTTTACTTAATATGATCACTACTTTCCAATAATATTTCAAGAGACAAACTAATGAGCTATTCATTTTTTAGCCAAATGACGATCACATTGGACACGAGAAATGAAAATATTACCCTTAAGACAAATAATTACTGAGCCAAATACATCTAAAACAACTAGCTTGTTCGTCATATAACCAGCTCATTTTATCAATACAACATGCTCAATCCAAATGCATCCACCAGCGCTTCTGATAAAAAGGTTAAAAAAAAATTGTAGCACCTCTTACAAAAGAAAATCCCATCTGTACTTTTCTCATATTGCATTACATACTAGAATGACATTCAGATGGAAAAACAACCTTTCCTTTATGCTGCAAATGACCATAATTATTTAGATCCAAAATAAAATAATACGGGCAAGTTAGAAGATCAGTAGCAAGCCTTATCCACATCATCAAAGTACGGGTGCTGCATAGCTCTCTTAGCTGAAATCTGCTTTGATGGCTCGTACATCAACATCTTCTGCAAGTACGAAGTTCAAATAGCATCTTTCATTAGAAGTAGATATGATTAACATGTATTGTATTGTCAACACAATACATCTTGCCTCGCAGCTCTTTTACTTGGAGGCAGAGGGTCATCCGACACAACTTTCCACTACCACAGATGTTGGCACAAGGAATTGAGCGTCAAATCATAATGGCAGTGCCAAGAAGGCAACAAAACCATAAAATTAACCAGCTTTCTCGTGATGCAAGCTCCAGAACCTGGACTTTGTGGCGGAGCAACAATGGAGCCATTGACTGTGCTGTCCCTCCACCATAATCTTCTGTTCCATTCCACCAGTTCAATTACTAGCTCACGGGAGCAAATCAAAAGTTTCATACATATAACTCGGCGAAAGAATTAATTTGATGCAAATCATTCAAACCTGGACTTCGTGGCGGAGCAACAATGGAGCCATTGACTGTGCTGTCCCTCCACCAAATTCTTCTGTTCCATTCCACCAGTTCAACTACTAGCTCACGGGAGCAAATCAAAAGTTTCATACATATAACTCTGCGCAGGAATTAATTTGATGCAAATCATTCAATTCATTTCGCGTTCAAATGCATACCTTTTCATGGGCTTCACAAGATCGATTCCACGTACCACTAGTTTCCGCTGCTCTGCGTCGTTCTCAGCCATAAGCCTCCTCCGCCCTATGGCTCGCCTCCACATACTTGCCTTGCTTGTTTATGTACATAAAGGTTTCGACTTTGCAGTCGACGATCCATCTATCCTCCAGCAATCAAGGCGATGCAAGCAAGTGCGGAGTCCACCGTCATGCATCCAAGCGATGGCAAAGAGCCGACCGCTATCAGCATCTAGGTTTAGAACGAACTTCTTTTTCCTCGCCTATCTTTGTTCTTTCTAAGTGGTCTCTTCTTCCTCTTGCGGCCCCCACTCTTATGCGTCGCCTTCCCCTTTGCTCGCCAGCGCCTTCAGCTTGCAGCCGTTGCCGTTGACGATGAGCAAAGGGGAAGGTGATGGCGAAAACCCTAATAAAACTTCTTACCGGCAACAGGCAAGGAGAGAAGGTAACGACAAGAAAGAGGGTTTCCGACGCATACCTTATTACGCCCTAAAAATCCACCGGATCCCACGCCGGGAATCCTGGACCTCGGGATACATAACACTGTATCTGTCAATCACTCCTGACAATCGAAAGGTACAGACTGAAATAAAATAGTCTAAACAGAGGCCAGCCGGCCTTAAATATCCATAACACAACATCGACAGATACGAAATATAGACCGGCACAGCGGTCAACAGAAATAACAATAACAGGACCGGCACAGCGGTCGACAAACCAACAGATAACATGACCGGCGCAGCGGTCAACAGAGTCTAACAACATAGCATAAAAATAACAACAGACCAAAATGCATCACAACCCACCCAGACTGGTGGTCAACTACTAACTATCTACTCTGCTCCAGATGGAGCCGCGCCTGAACCTGGAGGCAAACCGAAGGGGGGTTAGCCGGAGGCTAAGTAGGGATATTTCAATGATATAGTGCATGATCAGATTCAAGGAATTACCATAATACAACCAAGACTCTATATGACCATATAGAGTATAATCAAATCTCAATATACATATCAATATATATGTATCCTCATACACAGATAAAAATCTGGGAGCTGGTACAGCAGTGGTCCACGACCCGCAACTCTATAAGATAGAGTGGTCCCTACTGATGGCTCCCCGAACAGTAGAGACGACTGTCCGTCGACAGCCCGCTAGTGTAGCGTCCTACACTCAGTACAACCCCTCATTGGGCTGATAACAGACCTCAAGCCCATAACATCGGACTCTCTCGGTCAGAGACGATCATACAGTGTCTCGACAGAAATCTCATAGGCAATATCTGAAGTATACTGACCTGTCTATCGCTAGACAGTCAATCCTCAATGTACATATACAGAACTCATACCACCTACCAACTACCAATAAACATGCAAGAAATGAAAATACTCATACCGTGTTTCATGCAACAGTTTATGTCAACAGGAATGTATGCAGAGCAGAACGGGAATGAGAACAGTAATCAACAGTGATAATAAGCAATAAGGGAGGTGCCGCTAACTACACATGCGGTTGGCACCGTAACAAGGAACGGAGGTAGAATCCCTACCTCAACAGTAGCCGAACAGTACAGATCCAACCAACACAGTGTCAAGTATCAATCAACAGGACCTAACAGGGTAAATCATGTATAAGTCACGTCATACTACTTTAATCCATTTAACACCAATTAACATGCTAATCCGGTTTCATTATGCTAATCAGGTTGTACCAAGTTATTAAATCAAGTTTGACAGGTATACGTGAGTCCAGGGTTATGTTCGCATGCGTTCGTATAATACGTGTACAGAGACGGAGTACGGGTACTAACCTAGTTCGCAGCCACGTGCGAACGCAATAATCACCACCGGAAGTTGGAATACGCGAGAACCAACCACGCGCGCATAACCGAGTCGTCAGCATGGAAATCGATGTTCGCCGGAAAGTTCACCGGAACAGTAGCGCCGCCGCTACAGTGATCGCCGGAATAGTAACTTCGGCGACCGATCGGAATTTCCGGAGTGCTACAAGGTAGCCGCCGACGAGGTGAGTCCGGCCGTATAGTCGGTTTTCGAGGGAGACGCCGGAGACCGCGTAGATCTAAAGTTGAAGGCTCGGCGGCGCTGTTCGCACACCTCGTCGGAGCCGGAGAAGGAGGTGGTCGGGGAGGCGTCGGCTGGTGGCGGAAACGTCCGTCAGGGGCAGATAAGGGTTGGCGGAGGACTTAGAGCTGCCCAGGCGCCAGATTTGGGGGTTTTTCCATCGATCTGACGCCGCTCACGCGGAGAGAGGAGGAAGGCGGCTCGTCCGTCGTTCTCAGCCACCGGAGCTGCGAGAGGGGGCGGCGGAAGCTCGCCGGCTGAAGGGAGGAAGAAGACGTTGGTCGGAGGCCGATTGAAGCTTCTGCGAAGGAGGAGGGCGGCGTTCGTTGTTCGTGATGGAGAGGCGGACGCGAGGCGGGGGAGTGAGATGGGAAAAAGACACGGTGATAGGGGGAGATGGGCTCAGGCACGCATGCACAGTGCCGAGTCCCATCCAACGTTACCCATACTAACATATTTTATTATATCTTATTATTCCTATTTGCCCGTATTCGTCACGGGTGTAACATACCTTATCACCGGATTTCAGCGAGGAAGGGGAAGAAGGTGGCCGGGAGTCTGTTCGCGTGGAGCAGCGGCATGCGATGTTGAAGTGGGGATGAGCACCGATCGGGGTGAGAGCGTCGAGCGGGGTGAGGTTAGGGTGAAAGCAACAGACAGCTTCGTTGAGGGGAAAGTTAAATAATTTTTTTTTATTATATGTTTTGTTAGATAAGATTCACGGTGAAAAAGATAAAAAATATAATTAGATTCATTATATTTTTTATTATTTTTATTATAAATTTTATTAAATGAAACATAATCTTAATTTTCTTTCCCTAATTTTCTATCCACTTTATTAAATACGAAAAGTTGGCCATCCTTTTTTTTCATCCTCTCTCTCCTCCTTTCCTCCCTATTAAATAAAGTATTAAAAATTGACTCAAAAGAATGAAGTCAATGGCTTGACAGTAGAAGTATACTTTTTATGGCTTTTTAGACACGCATTGTTAATTCCACATTGTTGTGTGGAATTCAAAGTGTGCGGTGGAAAATTTCAGTTTCTAATAGTTAATGTCCAAAATATTGCCTGTCATTATTTCCATGGGCCAATCTTCCAACGTATGTCTTCCTGGCATCTTCGGTCTTCCCCATTGCACCGCATACAAAGTCGTTAGTCAATACTTAAAATGTAGAAAATGTTTGCTCCGTTCAGATGGGAAGCTAGAATGGACATTACCTACCATTATTTTCATTGGCCAATCTTCCAAAATATCTCCTGCCATGCTCACTCCAATCTACAAGATTGAAGCTTTGGCCATTCCACTCTGACATTGCTGCAGGTGCGATCCACTCTGATATTTTTTTCCTTTTCAGAGGCTGTGGAATTAAATGTGTTATTTAATTTAGAAGAAAAAGCTTGTCTAGTCTCTATTGATGTGAATGGTTAACGTCCATTTGTCTTAATTGTGCTGCGTCCTTTTCAAACGTTTGAATTGGTCTTCCATGAGAGTTTCTGGCAGAGGTCAAGTCTGCTAAGAAGCAAGAACTAATATAACCTGTCATTATTGCCATGGACAAATCTTCCGAATAATTTTTTTCCTGCCATCTGCTTCCCTTTTGCTGCTAATCTATAAGATAGAAGAAGCTTTAGCATCTCCATTGTGCCCTAGTTGTAGGCGTAATCCAATGGGTCAAGCTACTAGTCTCTACTTGCTACTTCTCCTTCACCTCTTTTCGTTTAGTCTTTCGTTTAGCTCCAGCCTAGCTTTTGGGAGATGCATAGACAAGGAGCGGAAAGCTCTCCTTAGCTTCAAAGCTAGCTTGTACAATGCCCCTGACTGGCTCTCTTGGAAGGGCGAGGAGTGCTGCAATTGGGAGGGAGTTGTATGCAGCAACACCACCAACCACGTCCAACATCTCGATCTCCACTACCCTTTTCGTGATATTATTTTCCCAAACAAAAGCGAGGTAAACCCTTCACTGCTTGATCTTGAGCATTTGACTTACCTGGATTTGAGCATGAACAACTTTGGCGGCGCTCCAATTCCGGCCTTCATTGGGTCTCTGACTAAATTGGAATCCTTGGACTTGTCCTGGGCTGAATTCGGTGAAGGAATTCCCCACCAGCTCGGTAACCTCTCCAAGCTAATTCACTTGAATTTAAGGGCGAACAACATTAGTGGAAAGATTCCAGAATCCTTGGGGAGCCTCTCAAAGTTGAGTTACATGGATTTTTCTTTTAACAGTATTGAAGGAGAGATACCCAAAAGCATAGGAAACTTGAGCTACTTGGACTCCTTATATTTACAAAATAATATTATAGGGGGGGTATTACCAGGTGCCATCGGTAATCTATGCAATTTGACTACCTTGGATGCTTCCAACAACAACATTAGTGGAGAGCTCACAAATTTTGTTGAAAGTTTATCAAGATGTACAAGTGACATAAATCTTGCTTACCTTAATCTACACAACAATGAGATTGGTGGCCCTATACTTGATCAAATAGGAAAGCTTCAAAGGTTAAATACTCTCAATTTTGGCTCGAATTCTTTGAATGGCTCAATTCCTGCCGCCTTGGGTAATTTGTCTGGGTTAACAAGTTTAGATCTTTCCTCGAATTCTTTGAATGGCTCAATTCCTGCAGCCTTGGGTAACTTGTCTGGGTTAACAAGTTTGGATCTTTCCTCGAATTCTTTGAATGACTCAATTCCTGCTACATTGGGTAAGTTGTCTGGGTTAACAAGTTTGAATCTTTCTTACAACTCTCTTGTGGGATCACTAACTGAAGCAAACTTTGCCAATCTAACAAGTTTGGATACCTTGGATCTCTCCCACAACTCATTGATATTTAATGTCAGCCAAGATTGGTCTCCTCCATTTCAAGCCACGGAGATAAGAATGGGCTCTTGCACCTTGGGGCCAAAGTTTCCTTCACTGCTGCAAAATCAGACTAATTTGAGCATTATAGATCTATCAGAAAACAACATCTCAGATTCTTTCCCTGATTGGTTTTGGAGCTTATGCTTATCAGACATGGTTCTCAATGTGTCCCACAACCAAATGCGAGGAAGTTTACCAAGCTCAATCGAGTGTTTTTGGACAGTAAGAGTCGATTTGAGCCACAACAACTTTGAAGGTCTCATACCGAAGATGGACCCAATGCTTACATTCTTGGACCTCTCTTTCAATCAATTCACTGGGCCAATTCCACCAGCCTTGGCTGGCGGCGTGGACTACTTGAGGATTCTACTCTTGTCCGACAACAAATTAAATGGCAGTATCCCGTCCTCCATTTGTGAAGCGAATCATTTGCAAGTGCTCAATCTTGCCAACAATGGTTTCTCGGGAGCCCTCCCAGATTGCTGGGACAATTCATCCGTGTTGGAGATAATGGACATCTCAAATAATAAATTATCTGGGAAAATTCCTAGCACACTCGGGTCTCTTCTCAAGCTCAAATTACTGCACTTGAACAAAAACGATCTCTCTGGTACAGTTCCTCTAACTATGCAGCGATGCACAAACCTGGTAGCTCTTAACCTATGCGAGAATAAACTGGGTGGTGTCATGCCTGCTTGGATCTTGGATAGCTTGCCATTGTTGCAAGTGCTGTGCATAAGGGGCAACAAGTTTAGCGGGAGCATTCCAATGGATATAGGGCGAATGACTTCTCTGCAAGTGCTCGACCTTGCAGATAACTCTCTCTCTGGCTCCTTGCCTCCTTCTATTGGCACTCTTAGCTCCATGATTAAAGTACAAAGCGGGAGAAATAAAACTACTCTTGATGGACCAATATCTTCTTATTACAAGGAGAGTCTAGTCGTCAATGCTAAGGGTCAACAACTTAGCTTCACCACTGTAATCTCACTAGTGACAAGCATTGACCTCTCCAATAACAATTTCTCTGGGGAGATTCCGGAAGAGATAACACGCCTTCAAGGTCTTCGTTTTTTAAACTTGTCAAAAAATCATTTTAGAGGAAGCATTTCGGATAATATAAATGACATGGGGGAGTTGGAATCATTAGATCTTTCAGAGAACAATTTGTCAGGCAAAATACCTACGACCCTCTCTGATTTACATTTTCTTAGTGTGTTAAATTTATCATACAATCATTTTGTCGGGAAAATACCAGAGGGCACTCAACTTCAAACCTTTACAACTGCATCTTACATCGGCAACACTGAACTTTGCGGGCCACCTCTTGCCACTTGCGTTGGTGATGGACCCATTGATGAGGGAAGAGAAGAAGAGGTTGGGGGCCGAGATGATAGAAATGATAGCATCTGGTACTTTTTTGGGTTTGCACCGGGGTTTGTAATTGGTTTCTGGGGATTCATGGCGGCTATAATGACCAAGAAAAATATTATACAATGTATTAATTGATAGCATCCTTGCGAGTGTGGTAAGGAATAGCGAATAATTATGCAATTATATTTATCAAAAAATGCTTGCTCACTGTAGGATGTAGGATCAAAAGAATGTTATATATGATCTTTATTAAATTTATTTTAAATTAATAAGGCTTTTTATTTAATGGGTTCTGGCTTCCAATGAACGCAAGTGCTCATTATTAATTACCCATGAAATCAGGAAACCTTTGATTAAGAGATCTATATTATAGAAAAAATACCAGACGGGGCAATTTTATTCATAATCATGATGAAAATAAATAATTTTGCATGATACAAAAATGATGAATGCAAAGAGTCTTTATCAATTTGGATAGCTTTGCGCTTGTCAAATGTTTAGCCTTGTGACAGTTTATTAGACATTTGGACTTTGGATAATATCCGACTTTGGCAGCACAATATCATATTGAGAAGCTAGGTCCCGATGATAAGCATCGACGTACGCACCTCCCAAATAATATTCCATCGTAATGCCTTAAGGCATTGGATATTTAGATTTGAAATATCATCTCGCCTTGCAGCTTGTTGGATGTTTTTGATTTGGAAACTTACCTGGCCTTGCAGCATATTGGATAATTTTGTTTGAAAAATTACCCAACCTTACAGCATGTTGGATAATTTAGATTTGAAAATATCCAGTCTTGCGACTTGTTGGATATTTAAATTTGAGAAAATCACCCGGCCTTGCGGCTTGTTGGATAATTGAATTTGAGAAAATTATTCGGTCTCACGACTTGTTGGATAATTAAATTTGAGAAAAATTATCCGATCTCACGACTTGTTTGATAATTTGAATTTGGAGTAAATTATCTAGCCTTGCGGCTTATTGGATAATTTAGAAAAATATCTGGTCTTGCGACTTATTGAATATTTAAAGTTGAATTTGAAAATATCCGGTCTTGCGACTTATTGAATATTTAAATTTAAATTTAAAAATATCCGGTCTTGCGACTTGTTGGATATTTAAAGTTGAATTTGAAAATATCCGGTCTTGTGACTTATTGGATATTTAAATTTAAAGAAAATTATCCGGCCTTGCGGCTTGTTAGATAATTTGAATTTGAAAAATTCTTTTAGCCTTCATGAACGTAACGTCATATTGAGGAGTTATGCCCCGACAGTAAACATCGGCGTATGCACCTCCCAAATAATACTTCGTCGCGATACATCACGGCTTTCAGTATTAGTTTTTTATTTTATTTAAATATTTATGTGGACCTTTCTTTTGGGGTCAAACATGCTGTCAGCTACATTTGTGATTGAAATGACTGGACCGACGATGGTGATGTATAAACATTGGCTTTATTCATTTATTTATTATTGTCATGATTAATTATTTTCGTGTATTTTTTGTCAAAGAGTAAAGTTACTCTTCACTTAGCAAGGGGTTCGTGTTCAGTTCTGCTGCCTTAGGCGATGGGGCCATTGAGCTGTTTCTCTGAACTCCTTGAAGGAGGAGAGACCGAGCGTGAGCTTTGATGAGAGCTACCATGAGTCATCAAACTAGCGATGCGGCTAGCGGCGGCAATCTTCTCCTTGCCATTCTCTTTCGTGCTATGCGACCAAGTATTTAGGGCTGCGGAAAGTGGAGCTGCTTCAATCAAGGTCTCAGTCAGCGACCTTTTTTGGGCGGCACCAGAAGAAATTGTTGGAGTTTGAAAACCCAAAAGTTCCTTAGTCCCACATTGGGGGAGTTGGAAGGGATACTTTGGTTTAAAGGAAGTTGACTTTTCTCTAGCCCATTGAGGTTTTTAAGAAAGTTGATCTATAACACACACACACACGCCTCACCACGTGCCCCCCTTCTCTATATAATAGAAGGCTGGGCGACATGAGCAGACACACAGACGCTCTCTCCTTAGTTTTCTCGCTCTCTTGGTGCACTCGCCTCATAATACCTTAGCTTTCGTGCCGTTGGTCCTACGCCGAGGTTCGGCCCGCGGCCGCCACGCTTCTGCATGCCAAGTTCGCTCACATTCGCCGGCACATTGTTGTGCACCAAGGTTTCTGCTCACTCGCTCTCGCACTGAAGCGAATGGACATGACCACGGCCTGGTCATCAAGCGGACTACTGCGTCGGTCCGCTCCATCCTATCGCACAGGGGAGCGAGCTCTCTATAGGAGCTCTGGCACCAACGAAGTCATCCCACCATGGAGGATGCTCTCTTGTAGCTGAGCTACCGTGTCTATGACCAAACAGGTGGAGGATCCTCCGACACATATGATCCATCCCTCTAGACGAGGTTCTCGATCACGACGAACCAAGGTGCCATATCGTGAATATAAATAAGCATGCATAAGAAATCCACATGCTAAATATATATATGTATATGAAAGGATCCTACATGTTCACATGCTAAATATATATATGTATATACGACGAACCAGTTTTATTAGACCGTAGGCTTGAAGAGCTTCATTTTGACTCCCATAACGCCTATTTTCGATTAGTTATTGGATCTGAAATATATGTCGTAATTCTGATATATGAATCTGTTTTCTTGAAATCTGAAATTCTGACCCACCTATGTTCGAACCCTTATATCTTCCTGCCTACAATTCGAAATTTTGCGAAACCAGTTTTATTGGAAACTAGATTCAGAGAGCTTCATTTTGAATATAATATTGACTAGCTTTGGTTCGAAATTGGACCAAAAATATATGTTGCAATCTGACAATATAAATCTGCTATGTCAATTTTGGGGCTGTTGTCAATTTTCTTCACGAACGTGCAATTAAAAATTATCTGTAGTAGGGGACTGAATTAATTTCATGAAATTTGTATGTTCTGCAAGGATTCTGAAAATTTCGCCCCTTACAGTGATTTTATGGCTCACGGTTTTTAGGAAATTTGGGGAAAAATATTGCAATGAATATCTATATATATATTTCCCTATAATTCCTAGGCTTATTGAATTGTTTGTTATGTGAATAATTTCTATTTCCTAGTAAATCGATCCTATTCAGTTCTGTGCGGTTTTCAGTTCCGTAGTAATGTCCTTCGATGCCGCTTTCTTCTTGTGTTTTAATGGAAGAGTAAAAATTTTTGAAACCCCGTATTTTACTTGTATGCGTGTGGGGTGTGATTCTGAGGGATGTTACAGATGGACGATCGTAGAAATACAATCCAGAGTACAAAATAAAAGTGATCAAATCCTGGGTGCCTCACAAAAATAATATAATAATTATAAATATATAAGTATAATATAATAAAAATTAGAGTTAGAAGGGGCAAACGGCACATTACGAGGGGGCAAATAACATAATATTATATATATATATATAATATTTTAAACATATGTTTATAAATAGAAAAGTTTTAATTCGGTGGGGGCATTTGCCCACACTGTGCTGAACGTGGCTCCGCCACTGCTTGCACCAGCGAGGGAAGAGAAGAAGAGGATGGGTGAAGATGGTAGCTTCGATAGCATATGGCACTTGCTTGGATTTGCACTAGGGTTTGTGGTTGGGAATTCAACGTCTTAATTGTGATTAATGGGAATTCAACGTTCAACGTTCAACGTTCAAATTCCACAATAACTGACATTAGTAGAGCATTCTAAATTTCAATTCGAGCTCGAAGGTCATCATATAACATTACCTGCATTAATGGGAATTGCTCCTAACTTCCTTGGTCAATTAAAACTAATTTAACAGGCACAACTAAAAAGTGGCTCTTTACTATCTTTAGCTCAAGTGTTATTGTAAAAGCAAGGTAGATAAGGATAATCTTTATTGATTAGATAGCATTGTTTATAAATCCAACTAGTAGGTAGCTACTTGGGGTGCTTCTTCTCAATTGGAGCCCCGTCTTAGACAACGTATTTTACAATCATATTGGAAAATGGATTCACTTTAGTTGACTAGAAAGGAATGAAGTCAATGGCACGGTAGTAAAAGCATGCCTTTGTGCCCTTCTGTGACACGCATAAGCCCACTTTGTTGTGGAATTGAAAGTGCGGAGTGGAAAATTTCACCTTTTAAAAGTTAACGTCCAAAATATTACCCGTCATTGTCAGGGCCGATCTTCCAAAACATCTACTGTCCTTTTTCTAAAATATTCTTTCATTAGTTGTATATCACATGTGGTTATTTCATTATTAACCTTATTAGTTTTCAAAATCATTTAAACAACTTTCTGACAAGTTTTTATGCACATGTGCTCCGTAATTATTAATATTAATTGACTTCTTATATTGTGGAATTTTTTTTTTTTTTTGCCAAAGGCAAGAAAGAGTATATGATTAATCCAGAAATAAATATGTACATTGTGAGTTCCACCCTCCAGCTTCCTTCCTCCTTCACAAAACAGAGAAAAATTGGACAAAACCTCCCCTGTAATATCTATCGCAGGGGTCCTATGCTACAAATTTAGTTCACCCAAAAAACTCAAAAGAAGAGACAAGCGACGTGAGTTTTACAAAGCAACACACAGCCTGCCATTACATTACATCACAGTTATATTTGGCTTCGGTATTTAAGAGTCCTTCACGAGCAGCCTTTGAGTCTTGAATATTTGGAGTATCTCCAACCAAGGATAGAATTGATGATATGCGGCAGCTTAAATTCTGAGTATTCCAGCCCGGGCGCATCTGCCTTCCCGGGGGAGCATAGAGAGCTGGTAGCAGGATAGGTGGACACCGGACATAAGGAAGGTAGTATCTGCATGACGCGGCGGAGAGGGAGCATGAGAACAAAGCAGCTGGTCTTAGAAGCGTCAGGATAATAGCAGAAAACCGGAACAGCAATGCAGGAAGAAATGGTGCGAGAAAATCAGAAATCGCACAAAAAAGAATAGCATCAACACTCGTCCAGCGTAAGCCCAGGTCCAAGATCAAAAGGAATTGTGCGAGTAGCTTTTGTTCCCACAAGATCCACCCAAAAAATGAAGAAAGGCCGGTAAGATGAATCACGGTTTGCAGGCAATGTCTGGGATGAGGCCTGGTAGTCTGGTCAACACCCGACGGCCCAAGGTAGCTCGCCAACTTCGCCTTGATTTATGATAGAAGCATATTATAGTATGCTAGAGGGCCCGTATTAGGAGCCCCAAATGTTACAGCATTTCGATACCGCCATATATTGTATATAGCCTGGATAAGAACAATCTACGGATGTAGTTCAATCTATTGTTACCCATCATCCAAAGGTGGCTAAGTAGACTCTCCAAATGATCCCAGGTATTGACAGTGGTCCTGATGGTGCACCCCTTCCGAATCAGATGCAAAAGGGGACCTATCGCTTGGCATTGAAAGAAGAAGTGATTATATGTCTCATGCTCTGAGTTGCAGAGAAGACAAATGGGGTTTTGTATGACCCCCCAATTGTGAAGTCTGGAACGCGTGCTTAGTCTCCTGTGGCAGAGAAGCCAAACTATGAAAGAGTACCGAGGGATATGGCCCTTGAACCATATAATGCTTTGCCAATGCACATCACTATCCGGAACAAGCATCTCGTACGCTGATTTAATAGTGAAGGTTCCATGCTTGGTTTGTTTCCAATAGACCCGGTCTTCCTGCAGCCCCGGATTTATAGGGATGTTTGGAATAGCCCTATAGATATCAATAAGCCGAAATGAACGTGGATGCGGGATCTCCCATTTATGATTCACAATCAAGGCACTGAGCCAGGCAAACTTCCCAGGCGGGTTTTCAAAACGGACATCCTCGACTTGATCTATAAGAGTGTGGGACTCAAACCAAGGATCGAGCCAGAGGCGAGTAGTAGCCCCATTAGCTATTTTGTATCCGACAGCCGTTAAACAAGCTTCCCGGACCCGGAGAATGCTACGGAAAGGCCAAGCAAGACAGGCTGAAAGCCTGACAGACTAGATGGGATCCGAATGTAAATATCGCTCATGGATCCATTTGACCCAAAGTGAATTTTTGTCAATCACCAGATTCCAAAAATGGCGCAAGAGAAAAGCTGTGTTGAGTTTACCAATATCGCGCAGCCCAATACCACCGTTATTTGTGGGCTTGGTGACATTAATCCAAGCGACTTTAGCGATGCCATCCTTTTGACCTGCCGACCAGAGAAATTTTGCCAACATCGAATTTAAGGTTGTGACTACGCCGGTAGGCAGCCTAAGCGCACTACACCAAAAATTTATATTGCCGTAGCATATGGACTTGATTAATTCGACACGCCCAGCATAGGAGAGTCTCGTAGACCTCCATGTTGAGAAGTATTTTGCTAGCTTTTCTAGGAGAGGCATACAATCATTTTTTTCGGATTTGCCTACTAGTAATGGGAATTCCTAGGTAGCGGAAGTGTATTGAGAAATTTACTTCTTTTAAATTATAACCTAGTTACTAAATTTATAATAGTTTGATGCTTTATTAATTATTTTTAATATTACTTATGTGGAAATGATTGTGTAATTTATGTAAAATATTTTTTATTTATATATTATGAATATGCAATAAGAATTAATTTTAAAATATTATTTATAATATATACTTATTTTTTAGGCCAGGGTCGGGTTTTCCTGCGGGGTCACAGGTGGGGTTGGGTTTTCTAAAGCGGTGGAGTTCGGGGTCGTGGTTAAGGATGGGTTGGGGAAGTCAGGGTCGGGTTGGGGATGGCAAAACTCGACCCGACACGCCCCGTTGCCATCCCTAATATCAACTGACTCTTGCAATGTCACCAATGTGTTATAAATTGTCGTACTAAGGTTAACTATTTTATAATTGTGCTAAATTATTATTATTATTATTTTATTTTTTTTGCCAAGGCAATTGTGCTAAATTATATTGTACCATACTATCAATTTTATAAACTTGTGAATATTAGATTTGATATATGCTCCGCCTTGAGTCAATCATTATTGTCATGAGTCAATCTTCCAACAATTCCTTTCCTGCCAGGTTACGGGCAATCCAACTTAGTGAAGTGTGCAAGGTCATGGGCAAGAGATTGTCCAAGTTGCTGGGGGAGGACAGTTTCTCTATAAATTTTAGAGAGCCCACTTCTATTTATCTTATCTGAATCTTGAAAAACCCTCATTGTATGCACATTCAAGCCTATCTTTAAATCTAAACTAGGGTTAACTCAAAATCCCTAGAACTCAACCCTTTCGTTTTTACAAGCCTCCACACGAGTCTCCATTCCGGTAAGCTTGCCGCTCACTGTCGGTGAGCTCACTACACACCACTCGTTGTGGCCATAAAATTGTTTGGGCGGTAAAAGTTTTATAGCTGTAAAAATTTTACGGCGGCCATGAAAATTCAATTCAAGTCACGAAAATTTAGATTAACTCAATTCATGTCTAGAACAACTTTTATTTAGATTAACCTACGGTAACAACCACATATAACTTTTTTTTAGGTTAACCTATGGATGTCTTTATCCATTGTTTGATACAGCTTCTCTATTGTTACTGTTGTGCTATAGCTATTTATTTTAAGTTTTAAAAATTATAATTAGGTTTAAAAAATATTTATTTTTCTTAAACTATATAAATTATATATAAATATAATATAGAAATTAATAGTATATATATTTTTTACATGTTAAGCTATAATTATTTTTCATGAAGTCATCAAGTAAAAAGTAATTTGATTACAACTATCTCGATTAAATTATATACAATATAGTAGAACTAAGATTTCCTAAGTGCCTAATTTTTTGACTACTTAATTTTTCGAGTGCTTCTAAAATATTCTTTCATAGTTGTATTTCACATGTGTTTATTTCTTTATTTAATACTGATAATTTATATCATATCATTATCACGCCAACTGAAATTCATAATTTGATGCATTTGCTAGTGCATCGTGCATCGTGTGGCTCACTTCACGCCAATCACACTCATATAATAACAACAAAAGAAGCTGGAACGCATGAAAATAATTTGTTGATGGGTCAATCTTGAAAAACTTATGCGGCATACAAAGTCGTTACAAGTCAAGCATACCACCTTACACGGCACTTTTCAGAAACTTACAATTCAGATGCTAGTGTATGTAGTCTCTATTGATGCCAATGGCCACGGGCCAGTCTTCCAACAATTCCTTTCCAACAGTCTTCTTTCCCTTTTGCCTGCCAATCTATAAGATTGAAGAAGCTGTGGCATCTCATCTGTGTCGTAGTTGTATGAACGATCCAATGGGTCAAACTATTCGTCTCGATATGCTGCTTTTTCTTTTCTGGATGAGTCTTGTGCTTTGCTCCGACCTAGTTACAGTTACAGGGAGATGCATAGACAAGGAACGGAAGGCACTCCTCAGCTTCAAAGCTGGCTTGTCAAACACCCAAGACTGGCTCTCTTGGAAGGGCGAGGACTGCTGCAAGTGGGAGGGAGTTGTATGCAGCCACACCACCAACCATGTCCAACGTCTCGATCTCCGCAGAGTTTTTTATACTATATCAAACAAAAGCGAGGTAAACCCTTCACTGCTTGTTCTTGAGCATTTGACTTACTTGGATTTGAGTTACAATAACTTTGGCGGCGCTCCAATTCCGGCCTTCATTGGGTCTCTGACTAAATTGGAATCCTTGGACTTGTCCTGGGCTGAATTCGGTGAAGGAATTCCCCACCAGCTCGGTAACCTCTCCAAGCTAATTCACTTGGACTTAGGTGGTAACCAATTTAGTGGAAAGATTCCAGAATCCTTGGGGAGCCTCTCAAAGTTGAGTTACATGGATCTTTCTTATAATAGTATTGAAGGAGAAATCCCCCACCACCTCAGCGGCCTCTCCAACCTAATTCACTTGGACTTATGTGATAACAAAATTAGTGGAAAGATTCCAGAATCCTTGGGGAGCCTCTCAAAGTTGAGTTACATGGATTTTTCTTTGAACAGTATTGAAGGAGAGATACCCAAAAGCATAGGAAACTTGAGCTACTTGGACTCCTTATATTTACAAAATAATATCATAGGGGGAGCATTACCAGGTGCCATCGGTAATCTATGCAATTTGACTACCTTGGTTGCTTCCAACAACAACATTAATGGAGAGCTCACGAATTTTGTTGAAAGTTTATCAAGATGTACAAGTGACATAAATCTTGCTTACCTTATCCTAGACAACAATGAGATTGGTGGCCCTATACCCGATCAAATAGGAAAGCTTCAAAGTTTAAATACTCTCAATCTTGGCTCGAATTCTTTGAATGGCTCAATTCCTGCCGCCTTGGGTAAGTTGCCTAGGTTAAGAAGTTTGAATCTTTCTTCTAACTCTTTTGTGGGATCACTGACTGAAGCAAACTTTGCCAATCTAACAAGTTTGGTTATCTTGGATCTCTCCCATAACTCATTGATATTTAATGTCAGCCAAGATTGGTCTCCACCATTTCAAGCCAGTGACATAAGCATGCGATCCTGTGCCTTGGGGCCAAAGTTTCCGCCATTATTACGGAACCAAACTAATTTGAGGATATTAGACCTATCGGATAACAACATCTCATATTCTTTTCCCAAGTTTCTCAAAATGTATAGTCCATCATTTGGGTCATTTGGGTCATTTTTTATCCTCCCCAATTGTTGGGTCAATTCATCCAATATGAAGATAATAGACATCTCAAACAACGAATTATCTGGAGAAATTCCCAACACATTTGGATGTTTAACTCAGCTCACATCACTGCACTTGAATAAAAACCATCTCTCTGGTACAATCCCTCCAACTCTTCGGCATTGTGTGAACCTAGTAGTTATCCATCTAGGTGAGAATAAATTGGAGGGTGCCATACCCACATGGATCTCAAAGAGTTTAACATCACTGAAAGTACTTTGCCTAAGATCCAATAAGTTTAATGGTGTCATCCCAATAGAACTCGGCCTCTTGACTTCTCTCCAAGTGTTTGACCTAGCCCACAACCATCTCACTGGCTCCTTGCCACCCTCTATTGGCAACCTTAGCTCCATGATTACAATACAGAATGGGAGTGCCAAAATTGCACTTTCTCTATTTAAATCTTTTTACATGGAGAATATCATCATAAATGCAAAAGACCAACAACTTTACTTCACTACTATACTCGCCCTTGTGACAAGCATAGACCTATCCAACAACAATCTCTCTGGAGAGATTCCAGAAGAGTTGTTTCGCCTTCATGGTCTTCGCTTTCTCAACTTATCAAATAATAATTTCAGAGGGGGCATTCCAAAGAGCATCGGTGAAATGGGAGAATTGGAATCACTAGACCTATCGTGGAACAACTTGTCAGGCACAATACCTTCATCTCTCTCTCCATTAAATTTTCTTAGCAAGTTAAATTTGTCATACAATAATTTTATTGGTAAAATACCTACAAGCTCTCAACTACAAACCTTCACAAGTGCATCCTACATTGGAAACACTAAGCTTTGTGGGTTCCCGCTTGCCGCTTGCTCTAGTGACGCATCCACCAAGGAGGGAACACAAGAAGAGGATGATGGTGGAGACGGTGGATTTGATTACGTATGGTACTTTTTTGGGTTTGCACTGGGGTTTGTGGTTGGCTTCTGGGGCTTTGTAGGAGTTGTGATGAGCAAGAAAAATTTAAGAATTAGATACATCATATTAATTGACAAAATTCTTGAGTAATTTATGGGTGTAATATTAGTTAAAGGAATGAGAAATAACCATGGTATGATAGTTTACATTTGTATGCAGTGTAGCTAATATGTGGTTGTGTTGACCATTTTGGAGTGGCAGATCTTATACCAAACTTGAGTCAATTTATCCCATCCAATCGATCTTAACTTAGTGTTACGCTCCAATAAACAGTTCTACGATGAATCTAGGACTGTGTGTCATATCCTTAGATTTAGCCCCAATTTGTAATTTTGATCAGCAGTCAAAATCACACCGCGTGCCGCCCGCCAATTTCAAAATCGAAATCAGATTCTACTATCACGATTTTGACTGATTTTGACCCAGTCAAAATCGTTATTGCTACCGTTGATGGTAATAATAATAATAATAAAATAAAAAAAGAATAAATAAACAATTAATTAATTGATCATTGTGGTGTGACAAAATCAATTTAACTAATTATCATTTAATTAATTATTAATTATCAATTAATTATTGATTATCAATTAATTAATTAATTAATTCATTATTAATTAATTATCAATTATAATCAACTATTAATTAATTAATCCATTTTTTTTCACAATGGCTATAAAGAGAGCAAGTTGGGGTCAAAATATCCTATTTTGACCAAAAGATTTGCTCCTGTGTGAAGACAAACAAAAAAAACAGAAGAGGAAAAATAAATAGAAATAAATAAAATAAGAAAGACATGTATGAGAGAAATCTAATTTTGGAGCAATCCCTATTCGTGGAAAAACATGGGCATGTACATAAGCGTGCAAACAAAAAATAATAAAATATTAAGAGACATGGGATGTAATAACTCGTTGACCAAAAAAAATGGAAGCGGCTATATAAGGTTTGACAAAAAACAAAAGGGGATGATTCGGCGATTGTGCTATTCGACCAAGGAGAGAAACTTTTGGGCATCAACAAGAGCTTGTGGAGAAGGGTGGAAGTCTCGGCTGTAAGAGAAGCACGTATATTTTCTTGACACTTTTTTTTCTCTCATTCTTTTTCCATTCAGGACATTCTAGAAAAGTCTAAGTCTTTAAGGAATTGTAGAAAAGAATTTCCATGTACAGGCGACGAAAAGAAACATCCTTTCCATGTACAGGCGACGAAATCTTGTTTTCGGCGCTATCCTTTCTACACTTTTGGGGCTGCTGGTCGCCCGCTTTTGCGGGTGCGGCTAGTAGAAATTGGGTACACAAGATTGTTTGGGGCTGATTCTGCTGGGCGCACTAGTGGAAAATAGCTGCCCTGCAGAATCAGCTCGTTGCCAGCTTCTCGCGCCCCGCAGTCGCATGTGAACAACGCCCAATGCTTGCTTCTCGTCACGCGAACACAGCGACACCTCGCTGATCCTGCTCCTCTCCGACCGCCGACCTCCGCCGCCTCCCGACCTCCTGCTCATCGCCGACCTCCTGCTCCGGTGCCAGCCAGCTTCCTCACCAGTTCCAGCTGCTTGTGCTAGCTGCCGGTTCTACTCCATGAAGGGAGAGCAAGGGAGAAGGCGACATCACGCACAGATGCAACAGCTGCCTCATGTGTCGCCGGAAGAAGAATCGTCATCTTCCGCTGAGGCATCGCTAGCAGACGAAACTCTCCGGAAGAGGACACTGCACCAAGGGAAGACAAGGACCTCGCCGGCGAGCCTTTCCGTCACCACCGAACGCACTATTCGCAGCCGAGAGAAAAGACACGGGAGCAAGAGTAAAAGCGACAGTGGTGTTCGAAGGAGAGAAGAAGACCAAGGGAAAAAAAAGTAGGCTGTTGCGGCGCACGAGGGGAAAGAGAATTGGAATAAAGAAAATAGGGTTTATGGGATTATAGGTGAAATAAAGAAAAAGTATTTCAGCTTTTATTTATAAAGCCTATTAATTAACTATTTATTTATACAATATTTCACTAAGTCTTAAAATTTAAAAATAAGTACTTAAAATTTTTAAAGTGAATTGTATTTTCTCCAAATTAAGGTGCGCATATAATTGAATTGTATTTTCTTCAAATTTTCTTTCAAGTGGCAATTAATTTAATCTAAATTAAGTTTTAATTATTCTCCCCAAATTTGATTTTACTGAAACAAATTTTGTTATAATTTAGATATTGTTCAATGAATTGATTTCAACTTAAAGTTTGAGTCTTACTTCTTAAAAAGTTTTTTTTACATATATATTTTTGGTTCTAAAAAAAGTTATGTTTTGCCACTTAACCAGCACTGATAGTTTCCCAAACAGCTTCGGCTTCTCTCAGCCAGCTACCTTTCAACCAGCAATTCTCCAGCCAGTAGCCAGCACAAGCAGAATCAGCCCCAAACTGGCCCGCGATCACCTTTCACCGCCGTGTGCGACATCCAGAAGCTTGATTGAGCCCAAATTTCATCCACGACATCTCTTCAAGAGCGCGAATCCGTGGGCAAGAAGACGCATTCATCCGGTGGCTGGATCATCGGAATCGAACATTTTCGTCCGGCGACCCTATTTTGGACAATAGTCATTCGCGTGACGCTAAATCACGACCGGCCGGCTATTAACTCTAGCCACCGCTCCGGCGAGAGGTGGAGAGGCTTCAGCCGAGGCCGCCGGGCGTCTGGTGGCCGGACGGTGAGCGGCGGACGTCGGACGTCGAATGGCGGAAGGCGGACGAGCAACGAGCATGTTGCTGTAATTCAGTTTGATCCAACGACCCGATTTCATCAAGTGTTTGATCCAATGGTTGGGATCAAATATAAGGTTCAACAGCCCAGATTTAATCACTTATGATGAATGGCCAGGATTAAATTTCAATCCAACGGTCCAGATTTATTATGTTTAAATCAACGGACGAGATCTAAACATATATTGACGCTCCAGATTAGTTCACGTGAAATCGGACGGCCAAGATCACTCTGACCAAATAAAATTAATCTGACGGCTAAGATTGATTGCACAAATCTCAGCGGATAGCTCTCGGAATGATCCGAAGATTGATCCTTACTCACCTGAATCAGATCTTTCTAGATCCGCCTTTGGATTTTCAATCAGAGACCCGGATTAAAGCATATCTGCAAATCCAACTTTCAATAGTTGAAATTAACTCGCCTGAATCTGAACCAATCAGACGGCTATCGAAATGATCCAAGCACCAATCCTCACCAAATCAGATCTGATCTTTCTAAATTCACCCTCAGATTTTCGATCAAAGATTTGGGACATTGCAGATCGACAAATTAAATTATCAACGACTGAAATAAATTCACTCGAATCTCAGCCAATCAGATAGCTCTCGAAATGATCCGAATATCGATCCTTATAAATCTGAATAAGATCTTTTCAAATCTATCCTCAGATTTTTGATCAGAGACCTGGATCAAAGCAAATATATGAATCAAACTTTCGCCCAATTCACAGGAAACCTCGAACATTTAGCCCCACGGCTTGTTCGTCAACTCAACCAAATTTTAAATGTTTGGTCCCGCGACCTGTTCAACCGAATTTCGAACGCTTGGCCTATCGGCACGTTCGCCCAAATCTAGAACGATTGGTCCCACAACCCGTTCTTTCAAATCTGAATGCTTAGCCCAATGGCTCATTCACCCAATTCTGAACGTTCGGTCCCACGACCCGTTCAATCGAATTTCGAACGCTTGGCTCATCGGCTCGTTTGCCCAATTTTCGAACGCTTGGCCCATCGGCTCGTTCATTCAAACTTCGAACGCTTGGCTCATCGGCTCGTTCGCCCAACTTTCGAACGCTTAGCCCATCGGCTCGTTCATTGAAACTTTGAATGCTTGACTCATCGGCTCGTTCACTCAAATTCTGAACGTTTGGTCTCATGACCCGTTCAACCAAACTTTGAACGCTTGGCTCATTTGTTCGTTCATCCAAATTCTGAATGATTGGTCCCACGACCCATTCACCCAAATTTTGAACGTTTGGCCTATTGACTCGTTCTTCCAAATTCTGAATGTTTGGCCCAATGCCTCATTCACCCAACTATTCACCCAACTTTGAATGTTTGGCACATGGCCCGTTCATCGAAATTCGAATGCTTGGCCTATCGGCTCGTTCGCCCAAATTTTGAACGTTTGGCCCGTCGGCTCGTTCATCCAAATTCTAAACGCTTGGCTCATTAGCCCGTTTATTCAAAACTCTGAATATTTGGCCAATCGGCCCATTCACCACAAACTTCGAACGTTTGGCCTCACAGCTTGTTCACCCAATTCTTGCACTCAACTCTTCCAAGTAATTCAAATATAGTCATGGATGATGAATTCTTGACGCGTGTTGTCAATGACGTTGTTTAGGAGGTGCGTATGTCGATATTTCGTGTCGGGGCGTAGTTCCTCAACGTTGTTGCAATACAACTCAAATTTCTCTCCATGGCCCATGTCAAATGATGTACTCTTGTAATCAAGTTATGAATAATATTATTCTTTCGACCAATTGTCTTCACTTTGTTATATGCTATAGATCTCCCAATCAAAGGTGCCCTAAGTTCCTTAGGGGTAATTAAGAATGAATGCTTGCGTTCATTGGAAGCTAGAACCTACAAAAACAAAAAGCCTTATAATTTATAAGGTGAATTTGAAACGATCGCACTATTTTTAATGTTTCAATTTTACATTGAAATTTAACCAAAAATGACCCCACAGCTGCCTCGAAGCAAACGCTGCTCCACGCGTTCGTCATCTCGCGCAGCCGTCGTCTTCCTTACGCGTTCGACGCCGAGCGCCACCTGTGCTCGTGGGTTCACCGGAGAAGAAGGGCATGCTGGCAGGGTGGAGACCCTTCTGTGCCCTCAGCCTCTCGTCGTCGGAAGCCGCTTAACGCTGCCGGAACTAATGGAGATGAGCATCTCCGCCAACCAAAAATAGGGGAAGGAATCAGATGAGAGGAAAGCTTTTATTTCTTCTTCAACCAAGCTACAAAACCTCTCCTTTTAACATCGACGGCCCCTTGGCTGCCGACCCCTCTTCCCCTCCCTCGCCGACAGCGCTTTCACCGTTGGTTACAATCACTCAAACCTCTCCCGCGAACTCTCTCTCGTCGACGCCCCCTGGCGCTGGAATCCTCGCCCCTAGCGGCATCAGAGCCCCCGCTCTGGAAGGGCAACGGTGCTCGCCATCGCCGATGGTGGCGCTCCCCAGTGCTCGCCCTCTTGGTGTCACTCCCTCGTGCACCCCCATCTCTGTCCGCCTATCGGACCATTTAAAGGAAAGGGAGAACGTCCGCACAACTCCACTCCGCCGAGTCTCCCGCGTTTCCCATGTCGTCGCTAAGCTCCCGCGTCGCCCGTCTTCCTGGAACCTCGGAGTCGTTTGTCCCACCTCGTCCCCGTCGCACGTCTGCGTGAAGCTCGCATGAAGACGATGACGACGACCGAGTCCATCGCGTTGTCCAAATCCTCTGAAGACGCTATGCTCAAGTCAACATCAGATGATTAGTTTGGCATTGACCGAGCGATGCTGCGTTGATGTCGGGCTCCGCCTAGGCCTGTAACAATCAGGCCTAACACTTAGCCATTTAATTAAAATAGATTACTATAAATATTTTATTTTAATAAGCCAACTTATATAAGAATGAAACTTTACATTCACACTTACTCAATTGACTTGTTGCAAAAAATATAACTCAATTAAAGCTCTATTTAATTGGATGGTCCTTGATTCTAACCATTGCTATCGTCATCGTCGCTGTTGTCGTCAAGTATCTGTTCAGTCAGAAAGAATTAAATATGAGGCAGCGCCGATGGATAGAGCTTTTAAAAGATTATGATTGTACAATCAATTACCATCCGGGCAAAGCAAATGTGGTTGCAGATGCATTGAGTAGGAAGTCCAGAGGAGTTTTAACACACTTAAGAGTGGCTCAAACTGAATTTGCAAAGGAAATAGCAGAATTGGGGGTGGAGATTGTGAATGATACAGGAAAAGGGTATTTAGCAGTCATGATGGCAGAGTCTCAAGTGGTTGAGAAAATAAAAGAAAATCAATTTGTGGATAAAGATATTTGTGATTTGGTAAGTAAGATGGATCAAGGTAAGAGGCCAGATTTTTCTAAAGACTCAGATGGTGTTATTCGATTCAGAGGTAGACTATGTGTACCTCAAAATCATCCTGTGAAAGAAGAACTTATGAGTGAGGCGCACAGGTCTAAGTTTGCAATTCACCCTGGTAGCTCTAAGATGTATAGAGACCTTAAGAAATTTTATTGGTGGCCTGGAATGAAAGTTGATATAGCTGACTTTGTTTCACGTTGTTTGGTGTGTCAGCAAGTTAAGGCAGAACACCAGAAACCAGCAGGACTATTGCAGAACATCCCTATTCCAGAGTGGAAATGGGAACACATCACGATGGATTTTGTATCCGGACTTCCGAGGTCTCAGAGGGGGCATGACTCAATCTGGGTGATTGTTGATAGATTGACTAAGTCCGCCCATTTCTTAGCAGTTAAAAAGAAGGATCCTCTTGATAAACTAGCTGACCTCTATTGTAGAGAGATTGTCCGATTACATGGAGTTCCAGTGAGTATCATATCTGACCGAGACCCGAGGTTCACATCTAGATTCTGGAGCAGTCTACAGAGAGCATTGGGTACTCAGCTCCGTTTTAGCACAGCTTTTCACCCTCAGACTGATGGTCAGTCCGAGCGGACCATTCAGACTTTAGAGGACCTTCTTAGGGCTTGTGTTTTGGACTTTGGTGGGAGTTGGGAGAGTCACTTACATCTAGCTGAATTTGCATATAATAATAGCTACCATTCAGCAATACAGATGGCACCATTTGAAGCACTTTATGGAAGACGATGTAGATCACCTGTGCTTTGGGAGCAGACAGGAGAGAAATAGTTATTGGGACCACAGATCTTACAAGGTAATGCTGAGGCAATTCAACAGATCCGGCAGAGATTAAAGACTGCGCAGAGTAGGCAGAAGAGTTATGCAGATAGAAGAAGATGAGACCTTGAGTTTACAGTTGGAGATCATGTGTTTCTAAAAATTTCTCCGGTCAAGGGGGTCACGAGATTTGGAAAGCAAGGAAAGCTAGCCCCTCGTTACATTGGACCTTTCGAGATACTAGATAGAGTGGGTGCTGTAGCTTACAGATTAGCATTGCCTCCATCACTTGGTCATGTGCATAATGTCTTCCATGTCTCTATGTTGAGGAAGTACATTCCAGACCCGGCGCATGTTATTAGCGAGAGTTATCCACCGATTTCCTCAGATGTGTCTTTTACCGAGTCTCCTATTCAGATACTTGACAGGAAAGAGCATCGACTAAGGAACAAAGTTGTCAAGTTGGTCAAAATCAAGTGGCAAAACCATCCGGAAAGCGAAGCAACTTGGGAACGCGAAGACGACGTTAAAGCTCAATACCCTGAATTGTTTGAGGAGGGCAAGCTAATTTGGAGGACCAAATTTTCTTTAGAGGGGGAGAATGTTATAATTTAAGTTAAAACTAATTTGTTATTTTATTTTGCAGGACTTGTTTGTAATTTTTAGACACCTATGGGTTTATGTGTAAATTTTCTTTAAACCCTTTTTCTCTTTTCTCTTGGCCGAGGGTTTTTTTTTCTCTCTTCCCGTTTATTTTCTTCCCTATTCGCGAGCAGCGGCGACGGTGAGTCTTCTTCTTCCTCTCCTTCTTCGAATAAAGTTTCCCTTCTTCCCCCTAGTGATTCTTGAAATTGGTGCTGGAAGGTTTGTTCGGTGGCATCTCTACCTTGGATCTGCTTCAAGAACTTGATCAGAGGCGTCTTCACCTGGGATTTGCATCAAGAGGTGTGCGGCAATAGTTTTTGGATTTTCTCTTGTCTACGGATTTTGAGATTAGGTACTCTTCTTCTATTCGATCTGTGAAATTTCTTTTTATATCTCCTTCTTCTTTTGGATTGTGTGCGCTCTTTCATCTCCCTATTTCATTTGGATTTTTGGGGCATTCCTGATGGATATAGGTTGCTACTTAATATCTTAGAGTTCTTTCAAATTTTTTTCATTATCATTTGATCTCCTTAAACAATATCCAGATTGGTATTAACCTGTGTTTAATATTGTTTTACGTAGCTGCCAGTCACATTTTTGGAAAACTGAAATCAGTGTTGCAAGTATTAATTTTCATTGCCATCATCTATACTTCGGATAACCATTTGAAAACTGTGATTAGGATTTTCTCTTTCTCTCTTTTGATCTCAGAATGTATGAGTTTATGCAATTTTCGATTGGGTAGGATAGAGAAGCAATTTCAATTTTATTACCTGGAAAGGTTAATTTACCACCATCTGGCTGTTTAAACAATATCTACACTTTTGTTAAATTACGTGTTGTTTGGATGATAGACGTGACCAAATGGTTATTCTATTTGATATGGTGCTATGGTAATTTAAGCTTCCAAAACTTAATTCTCTTCTTAAATATTGTGGTAGTCAATTAATTCCTGGAGTACTCATAAGCTGTAGAAATTAATTTAGGTGGGGCTGGACTGTAATGTTAACAAATGACATATATATATTAATAGGTTGTTTTGAGTGATTACAATTAGTTGAGTAGAAGGATGTTGTTAATGACAAATGTACAGATTCTATTGAAAATGTTTATGCATGTGTATTTGATAATATGATAATCAAGTTGATTTATAAAGCCTCACTTAAATCGTCACCTAATTATTGCTAATTTTCGTGGAATTTTATGTGAAAGACTCATGGGAAGTTCTTATAATTCTAATTTGATTTATTACTGCCTTATTAGATTTACTCCATGAAACCTGGATGCATGTGTAAACGTTAAAACTAAATCTATCTACTGTTAGACTTTTGTTCTTGAATGGAACTTAACTTAATGCTGTGGAAAATTAGTGGACAGAGTGAATTTTATATTGAATAACATGTAAAGTTAGGGGAAGAACTTACCTGACCAATTTAACATTGTTTTGTGAAATTATACAATGAGATAGGTTATTGAATACTTAAAACGATTAGTCTAACTAGTAGGATTTTATTGATTCAGTTGGTTGCAATTGGTTTTGTTTGAATTTAATACATCTACTCTTCTTTTTTTTAAATTTAGCATAGTAGCTAAAAGTACAAGTAAATCCCAGCATTCCATGATTTTAATTAGCAAAACTTTCTCCACGCTGTAAACATTTAATGCCTTCCTACAGTACTTCAATTCTTTAATTTAGAGTTCCTTTATATATGAGTACTTGTGTACAGTAAGTTAGACTTATAAGGAAAGGGTTGGAATCAATTATAAAAGGTAAAGAAATAATTAAATACATGTATAGCTTTGTCTTGAAAGGATTGATAAATACAATTTTAATTATGTGCATACAATAATCCTACTTCTTTGAAATAATTAGAAAAGAAGATAGCTAAGATTTGAGAAGTTAGGAGGTCAAAGACTGGAAACTAAGATGAATCAAAGACTTGGTAAACATTTTACAAAGAGAATCAACCATTGAGGTAGGAATCTAATCCCTCTTCTTTCATCACAGCATTTTGATTTATCTGAAATCTGTGATACCTTATAGTTCACTTCCATTGATTATTGCTTCTTTACCGTTGAACTCATTATCATTTGTTTATTGATCATTGTGATGGATATGACATGTTTGCATGGTTGCTTTGTTAATACACTTGTGATGATAGTTTAGTCCTTTTGGTGATTACTTGATGTCGTGGCATTGATGAATCTTATGATACCACCGTGGACTCTATAGTATCGAGTGTGGTTCGACTATAGAGGTGCTAGCTAGAGGTCACCTGACGGGAAGTCATTAGACTAACCGGGGTCCTGGATGTTGGACGCAACATCCCCCGAGCTGTCTGAGGGGCAGTTGTTCCATCGGTTGAGCAACGATGGAAACACTCTAACAAAGAGTGCGGACTCGAATGTGAGGTTATTATGTGGTTACGCTCTTGATTTTACACGACTATAACGATGTGATGATTACATATAGAATAGTGGAATTGTTTTTAATTATCTTTCTTTGATACATGCATTTTGTGATTCCTACTTAGCTTTTCTTGCTAACTCCTTTGTTTTGCCTCCAGGTCCAGGTTCAGGTTCTGCCCAACCCCAAAATGAATAGCTAGATAGAGACTGCAGTCATGGGGAATAAATAGCTAAAGTGGTCCTTCTTGAGTTGTGGCATTTGTACTTCTTTTTGAATTGTTAATCAACTTTGAATTTTGTTGAACAGTTTGAATGATTTTGTAATAAGCATGTCCTGATTTGATTTCTTTTAGTGTGGATTGTGAGATTTGAAGTTTATACAAATTTTGTTATCTAAATGTGGCTTGTATTTCCTTAAACTCTTATGTCCCTAGTGAAATCTTTCGCCGGGGCGTAACAGTGGCGGAGCAACAATGGAGCCATTGACTGTGCTGTCCCTCCACCAAATTCTTCTGTTCCATTCCACCAGTTCAACTACTAGCTCACGGGAGCAAATCAAAAGTTTCATACATATAACTCTGCGCAGGAATTAATTTGATGCAAATCATTCAATTCATTTCGCGTTCAAATGCATACCTTTTCATGGGCTTCACAAGATCGATTCCACGTACCACTAGTTTCCGCTGCTCTGCGTCGTTCTCAGCCATAAGCCTCCTCCGCCCTATGGCTCGCCTCCACATACTTGCCTTGCTTGTTTATGTACATAAACGTTTCGACTTTGCAGTCGACGATCCATCTGTCCTCCAGCAATCAAGGCGATGCAAGCAAGTGCGGAGTCCACCGTCATGCATCCAAGCGATGGCAAAGAGCCGACCGCCATCAGCATCTAGGTTTAGAACGAACTTCTTTTTCCTCGCCTATCTTTGTTCTTTCTAAGTGGTCTCTTTTTCCTCCCCGTCAGCTCAGCACCTTTTCCAACCTACATTATTTGGATTTAAGCACGAACCAAATTAGTGGAAAGATCTCAGAATTCTTAGGGAATCTCTCAAAGTTGAGTTTCTTGGATCTTACTGATAATAGAATGGAAGGAGAAATCTCCCATCAGCTCAGTAACCGCTCCAACTAATTCACTTAGCATTATCAATGAACCAAATTGGTGGAAAGATCCCTGAATCCTGGGGCAGTCTATCAAAGTTGAATTCCTTGGATCTTTCTTATAACAATATTAAAGGAGAGATACCTAAAAGCATAGGAAACATGAGCAACTCGGACATCTTATCACTAAATAGTAACAACATTGGTGGAGCATTACCGGGTGCAATGGGTAATCTATGCAATTTGACTTCTATGGATGGTTCCTATAATAGAATCAAGGGAGAGCTTGCTGATTTTGTTGAAGGTTTATCAAGATGTAAGAGCTGCAAAATTTTTTACCTTGATCTGTACAACAATGAGATTGGTGGTTCTATACCTAATCAAATAGGAAAGCTTCAAAGATTAGTTTTTCTTAACCTTGGTTTGAATTCATTAAATGTTAATGGCTTAGTTCCTACTGCCTCGGGTAACTTGCCTTGGTTAACATTCTTGTATCTTTCTTCCAACTCCTTGGTGGGGTCACTAACTGAGGCAAACTTCGCCAATCTAATAAGCATAAGAATCTTGGATCTCTCGCACAATACATTAACAATTACCATGAGCCAAGATTGGTCTCCTCCTTTTCAAGCCAATGGGATAAAAATTAACTCTTGTGCCTTGGGGCCAAAGTTTCCTTCATTACCGAAAAATCAAACTAATTTGAACATTATAGACCTATCAAATAACATTTCAGACTCTTTCCCTAAGTATCTCCAGATGCAAAGAAATCTACCATACGATCAATTTTTTTTTCTCGGATATTTTCCTTAATGTGTCATACAATCAAATGCGAGGAAGGCGAGGAAGTCTGCCAAGCTCAATTGACTATTTTTTGAAATGAGTCGATATAAGATCCAAATATATGTTTCTAGACTTCTCTTACAATCAATTCACCGGGTTATTTCCTCTAGCATTGGCCATCAATGGTATGCTTGGCTACACTCTGAACTTGTCCAATAATAAATTGGATGGCAACATCCCATTCTTCATTTGCAAAGTGAATTGTTTATCGGTGCTCAACCTTGCTAATAATGACTTGTCAGGAACCCTCCCCAACTGCTAGGTCAATTCATCCATGTTGAAGATAATAGACACCCCAAACAATCAATTCTGGAAAAATTCCCAATACATTTGGGTCTTTAACTTGGCTTACATCATTGCACTCGAACAAAAACCATCTCTCTGGTACAATCCCTCCAACTATTCAACAATGTACAAACCTAGCAATCATTGATCTAGATGAGAACAAATTAGATGGTGTATTGCCCACTTGGATCACAAAGAGTCTAAAATTGTTGAAAGTGCTTCGCTTGAGATCTAATGAGTTCAATGGTGCAATCCCAATGGAAATAGGTCTAATGACTTCTCTCCAAGTGCTTGACCTAGCCCACAACCATCTCTCTGGCTTCTTGCCTTCCTCTATTGGCAACCTTAGCTCCATGATTACAATACAGAATGGGAGTAACAAAATTGCACATTCTTTATCATCATCTTCTTATTATATGGAAAATGTCGTCATAAATGCAAAAGGCCAACGACTTTACTTCAATACTATGCTTGCCCTCGTGACAAGCATAGACTTATCTAACAACAATATCCCTGGAGAGATTCCAGATGAGTTCATTCGCCTTCATGCTCTTCACTTTCTCAACTTGTCAAATAATTATTTTGGAGGAAACATTCCAAAGAGCATTAGTGAAATGGGGGAGTTGGAATCACTAGATCTGTCATAGAACAACTTGTCAGGCACAATATCTTATCTCTCTCTGCATTACATTTTCTTAGTGAGTTAAATTTGTCATACAATAATCTTGCTGGAAAAATACCGATAGGCCATCAACTTCAAACCTTCATAAAGAATTCCTACATTGGCAACATTGAGCTATGTGACCTACCACTTTCTCTTGCATCGATATTACATCAACTAATCAGGGAAGAAAAAATCAGGGAAGAAAAGAAGAGGATGGGGTGGAAATGGTAGATTTGATAACATTTGGTACTTTTTTGTATTTGCACTAGGTTTTATAGTTGGCTTATGGGGATTTATTGGCGTGCTAATGAGCCAGAAAAGTTCACGGATTAGATACATCATATTAATTGATAGCTTTCATGGGTAATTGGTGAGCAGTAATGTTAGTTGATGATATAGCAAATAATAATGGTATGATTGTTTATTGGTACATGCTTATACTCAAATGTTGCTTGGTTATGCAAACCATTTTGTATCTATAAATCGTATAACAAGGTATCAATTGAGTGATCTAATCTAATAGGTTTTAATTGACCCATCTAATTAAAATAAAAAAAATGTAAATGTTTTATTGTAATAAGATAACGTGTGTAATGGATGAAATTCTATGTTCACTATTAAAAATGTAACTCAAGTAAAGCTCTACTTAATTGGATGGCCCTAGGTGTATGGGATCAATGAAGGACTATATCATAATTCTACTCACTTAGTTTCAATCAATTGAGCATCTCATGAGTTGACTATACAAGAAGGTTGATTTGTCTAGCTTAGATTGACCTTGTGATACCTTAATGTTTCTTACTCCACATTTTAGCATGTTGTGCTATCTTAATGTTTCTATACCAAACACAATCATAAGATTGAAGACTTCCTTGACCTATTCACTTATAAGCATTCAAATGAAGCATTGTTTATTATCATGTGTACTGCATCGTGATTTGCAAAGATTGATTTATATAGTTAAGTTTGGAAGTAAATCAATCACAAGCACAACCCTTATTTCTAGCTCCTTTTTGTAGGAGTGCCTCTTACGTCAATCCACTCCTAATTATTCATCTTTAATATGTAGATATCATATTTTTTATAATGATATGATTATAACAAGTGTAAAAATATAAAACATTACAGTGATGTACCCTAAATGGTTTTTATTTTAACTGTTAATTTTAAATATTCATTTTTTATTTGTTATGTATAAACTCACAATTAAATAATTATATATATTCATATATATGCTTGAAGCATGAAACTAATTAAACACATGAGTTTTTTTTATAAATAACTAAGATAAAAGGGTTTTTTTTAAGATAATTACCTTTCTTTATGTTGGATGACTTTATGTAGTATCCTTGAGACATAGTTACGATATCAATTTAATTACTTGTACACGTGAAGAACATCTTTTGTTTAGGATTAGCCTATGGTGACATTCACATGCAATTTGTATAACATTACATATGCTGTAGATCCGAGAAAAATAATCCTTTAGAGCTAAGTTTGACGGGTATTTGAGTAATTACTTTAGCTGTTGTTGTTATTGTAAAAAGAGATATTTGGTAAAGATGTGATCACTCTCTTATATTATTCTTGCTAATATTATTTTGAGTTTTAAAAATTATAATTGAGTTATAAAAAATTTTAAAAATTATCTTAAACTATATAAAATATATATTGATATAATATAAAGATCTAATAACATACATATTTTATATGCAAAGTTATAATTATTTTATATGACGTTATTAAATAAAAGTAATTTTATTATAAAGTCCTTCTATTTATATGAAACTTATTGTACTGCCCTTTAACAATTTAGTTATTTCATTTAACTATTTCAAGAGCAGTGATAAAGTGGTACCTAAGTATGAGTGTCTATCCCTTCACGCACGCGCGCACACACTATTATATATATTACCACACACATATATATATATATATATATATATATATATATATATATATATATATATATATATATATATATATATATATATATAACCAGTTTACCACCATGTTCGCCCTACAAGCATATATCCAAAAATAATCTCTCTAGAAATATTTCATTCTAGAAAGCATGAATGGATTAAGAGAGTTAGAATCACTAGATATGTCGAGGAACAATTTATCATGCATAATACCTTTAGCCTCGTATGATTTATATTTTCACTGTAAATTTGTCATTCAATAATCTTGATGTGAAAAAAACCCATAGGCACTCAATTTCAAACCTTCACTAATGCATCCTAAATTAATAACATTGAGCTTTGTGGTGGGTGCTATCTGCCACTTTGAGGCAATAACCTTCACTAATGCGTTAGTGAAGGTTATTAATATTGAGCTTTCTCAATATAGCAATAAAGTTATTGAGCCATTGCAAGATGGCATAGCGAACATTGTTGATTGCTTTATTGAGAACAAAAAAAAAAGTCGTGCTGTAACTTGTGAGACAAATTGAGGAACTAGAAACGAAAGTATCATTGCTATTCAAGCTAGCTGTTGTCGGGCCCCGGTTCAATCGGTCCAGCACAAGACCAGACCCAAGCCCATACACCGGTTCAATCGGTCCAGCCCAAGACCAGACCCAAGCCCATACAACAGCCCAAGTAGCAACAGTCGGTCAAATGAGAAGCGTTGACCCACCCAAATCAACACGCGCACGCGGCGCGATGAGGGAAGCACTCGATCTGGCCGCATCCATGTCACCTTCCTCACTAGGAAGCTTGGACGACGAGGTTGGCGGCTGCAGCGATGGACGCGGACAACTCGCGAGCACCGGTTGTGAATAGTGCGAGCGACGCGGACAACTCGCGAGCACCGGTTGTGCTTCAAATTCATTGAATGGCTCAATTCCTGCCGCCTTGGGTCAGTTGTCTGGGTTAAGAAGTTTGGATCTTTCTTCCAACTCTCTTGTGGGATCACTAACTGAAGCAAACTTTGCCAATCTAACAAGTTTGGATACCTTGGATCTCTCCCACAACTCATTGATATTTAATGTCAGCCAAGATTGGTCTCCTCCATTTCAAGCCACGGAGATAAGAATGGGCTCTTGCACCTTGGGGCCAAAGTTTCCTTCACTGCTGCAAAATCAGACTAATTTGAGCATTATAGATCTATCAGAAAACAACATCTCAGATTCTTTCCCTGATTGGTTTTGGAGCTTATGCTTATCAGGCATGGTTCTCAATGTGTCCCACAACCAAATGCGAGGAAGTTTACCAAGCTCAATCGAGTGTTTTTGGACAGTAACAGTCGATTTGAGCCACAACAACTTTGAAGGTCTCATACCGAAGATGGACCCAATGCTTCCATTCTTGGACCTCTCTTTCAATCAATTCAATGGGCCAATTCCACCAGCCTTGGCTGGCGGCGTGGACTACTTGAGGATTCTACTCTTGTCCGACAACAAATTGAATGGCAGTATCCCGTCCTCCATTTGTGAAGCGAATCATTTGCAAGTGCTCAATCTTGCCAACAATGGTTTCTCGGGAGCCCTCCCAGATTGCTGGGACAATTCATCCGTGTTGGAGATAATGGACATCTCAAATAATAAATTATCTGGGAAAATTCCTAGCACACTCGGGTCTCTTCTCAAGCTCAAATTACTGCACTTGAACAAAAACGATCTCTCTGGTACAGTTCCTCTAACTATGCAGCGATGCACAAACCTGGTAGCCCTTAACCTATGCGAGAATAAACTGGGTGGTGTCATGCCTGCTTGGATCTTGGATAGCTTGCCATTGTTGCATGTGCTGTGCATAAGGGGCAACAAGTTTAGCGGGAGCATTCCAATGGATATAGGGCGAATGACTTCTCTCCAAGTGCTCGACCTTGCAGATAACTCTCTCTCTGGCTCCTTGCCTCCTTCTATTGGCACTCTTAGCTCCATGATTAAAGTACAAAGCGGGAGAAATAAAACTACTCTTGATGGACCAATATCTTCTTATTACAAGGAGAGTCTAGTCGTCAATGCTAAGGGTCAACAACTTAGCTTCACCACTGTAATCTCACTAGTGACAAGCATTGACCTCTCCAATAACAATTTCTCTGGGGAGATTCCGGAAGAGATAACACGCCTTCAAGGTCTTCGTTTTTTAAACTTGTCAAAAAATCATTTTAGAGGAAGCATTCCGGATAATATAAATGACATGGGGGAGTTGGAATCATTAGATCTTTCAGAGAACAATTTGTCAGGCAAAATATCATACAATCATTTTGTCGGGAAAATACCAGAGGGCACTCAACTTCAAACCTTTACAACTGCATCTTACATCGGCAACACTGAACTTTGCGGGCCACCTCTTGCCACTTGCGTTGGTGATGGATAGAGGTGGCCATGGGCCCGGGCCCGCCTCGGCCCGCCAGAAATCGGGCCGTGCCGGGCACGGCACGGCTGAAATTTTCTTCGGCCCGGCACGGCACGCGGCACGATTAGGCGTGCCGTCGCCGGCACAGCTCCGCCGAGCCGTGGGCACGAATCCGGCCCGCGGGCCAGATCCGGCACGCGGGCCTGGCACGGCCCGCGGGCTAACGGCGGCACGTGGGTCAAATACGGCCCAACGGGCCCAATTAGGCACGCGGGCTGTGTTGGGCCCGGCCCGGTTTCGGCCCGTGGGCCGAATTTGGCCCGTGGGCCGAATTTAAAAAAAATATTTTAATAAGTAAATTACTTAATTAAAATATATAAAATGTGAAAAAATAAAAAAAAATTGAGAATGTATATTACACAAATTTTTGAAAAAATGTTAAACTTTTATATATTTTAGACCGAACCCATTACAGGCTGCCTAAGTACCCCACTCAAAGGAGGAATCAGGTCTACGTAGTTCTCTTTTTACAACTCTTTTTACAACTCTTTTTACAACTCTTTCTACCACTCTTTCTACAACTTTTTTACAACTTTTTTTATAATTATTTATTACAACGTTTATCCATTGGTGCTTCCGCTTGCACTTCCAAGACTTTGTTCATCATCATCCGATGAAATTGAATGACCACCTTTATCTTGAAGACGATCTTCAGCATCTAGCCAATCTTTAAGACAAATACACATTTCCACGCTTTCTTCGTTCATTCGGCTTCGCTTCTCGTCCAGCACCCTGCCGCCGGCACTAAAACAAGACTCCGATGCTACAGTAGACACCGGAGGAGTTAGTAGATCACGTGCCATGGCAGAAATCACAGGATATGATTTTCCTTGTGATCTCCACCATGATAAAATATCAAAATTATCTATTTGTTCTTCTGTGAGTAAAGATGTATGATTATTTTCTAAAAAAAATGTTAATTCATTAAAATTACTAGATCTACTTGTTGATGTTCCTTTTCTATTTAAAATTGAGCGTATTCTTCCTGTAATATTTTTACTACTAGTAGATACATTAGTTTGAGAGGATGTTGGATTCATTGTATGTCCAAATTTTAAATTATAAACATTATACATTTCATCTAATAAGGTAGAAACTTCATTTTTTTTCTCATCTACTCCTTCAAGTTGCATATTTCTATAATATTCATCTAATAAAATATGAACACCTTCTAATTTTAATCTAGGATCCATAATTGAAGCTAAACAATATAAAGGAGATATATTTTTCCAATATTTTTTAAATTTTGTTTCCATTTTAAAAATTACTTGAAAAACATTTTCATCATGTCTATATTGAGAAAACATTTCACTAATTAAAACTAAATGTTCTAAAATTAAACATGATGTAGGATAATAAACACCAGATAAATGAGTGCTAGCATTATAAAAAATTTCTAAAATATTATGTAATAATTTTGCTTTATCCCAATCATTTTCTTCAATGTTTCCATCAGGCATTCTTTCATTATAAAATAATGTAAGAGGATCCTTAAATGGAAAACATGTTGTTAGCATATCATAAGTAGAATTCCATCGTGTTTTAATATCAAGTTTAAATTTTTTATATGACAAACCATAAGATTTACATGTTTGTCTAAAATCTTGATTTCTAGAAGTAGAAGAAGTAACAAATCTAACAGCATTTCTTAATTTAGTTACATGTTCATCTACTTCTCTTATTCCATCTTGAACACATAAGTTTAGAATATGGCATGCACATCGTATATGAAAAAAAGCACCATTAAATATTGGATTTAACAATCTTTTTAATTTATCAATTGCACTATCATTATTACTTGCATTATCAAAACTAATTGAAAAAATTTTATTAATTATATTATATGAATGTAAAATACTATGAAATTGTCTAACTATAGCATTTGCAGTATGAGGATATTCAAAAATTTTAAATGCAATAATTCTTTTTTGGATAAAAAATTCACTATCTATCCAATGTGCCGTAATACACATGTATGACTGATCAGAATGATTACTAGTCCAAATATCAGATGTTAAAGAAATACAAGAAGTTAATGTAATTAAAGCTTGTAAAAGATTAGTTTTATATTCAGAAAAAATTTTTATAGCATCCCTACGCATGGTTTGTCTACTTACTTTTTTATATTTAGGTTGTAGTGATTTATGTATAAATTTTTCAAATTTATAATTTTCTGCTAAAGAAAATGGTTGTTCATCCCAAATAATAAATTTAGCTAATTCTTTTCTAAGAACTTCAGTAGAATAATTATAAATTTCAAAAGAACTAGAGGAAAGATTTAGAGTAGCCTGTGCACAATCGATTTGAGTTTGATGGTTTCTGATGTGGCGAGTCAAATGACCAGTTCCACTCGATGATTTGCAAGTCAAGACTTTTTTGCACTTTTTGCAGCTGGCTCTTTCTTCGCCGTTAATCATCACCACATTGAAGCTCTTCCAAACGTCGCTCGTGCGTTTTCTTGAGCCCGACACAGTAGACTCGTGAGGGTTTGCACTGCATCCCTCCTCTCCCTGCATAGTGTTAGTAGGCTCAAATTCAACATGATCTTGCTGTTGTTGATTTGGGTCGTAAGGCGGAGGGTTGGCATCTTGATCTTGATCGGGTGGCATAACGGGGTTAGTACTTGTCCCCATTAGCTCTTGCTCGAATGCCTCAATCTCCCATGGCAAAAGATCCCATGTATTGTTCAATCCCGCCATTAATTCTACATATAATATTAAAAGTTAGCCAAAAAAATTTAAAAAATAAGATTAAATACTTACTAATAATAAATTATACATTAAAAAATTAACTTATCACGTGTTTGAAGATCGCTTAGTAAGTAAGAACTAAGAAGTTGAGGTTTCACTTTCAGCCTTCAACAACCTTAATTTAATCATAATTATGAAAAAAAATTATATTAGAATAATTTAAATTTAAGTACAATTACATTATAAAAGACTAAAAGTAAATTAATTTACTACTTACTTGATCTTCTCCATGTGACTAGACCGAGGGACTGAGGGAGCTTTGAAATCTTGATGGCTAATTGAAACTCAAGACTTAGAAAAGAGATTAGGAAAGTATTAAGAGAGAATGAGAAAGTAATCCAAAGTTAATTGGAAACTTGTGTGAAGAAATGAGAGGGTTGGGGGGTCAATTTATAGGGATGAATTGGGTGTAAATTTACATATTTATCCCCAATTTTTAATTATTAAAAGGGGCTAAAATGGTAATTTTATAACATAAAGACAATTATATCCCTAACTTTTAAATTTTTTCAAACCGTTATAGGGCTATTTTGGTAAAAACGCATGCCCAAATCAAATTTTCGAACGTTGCCGCCCATTCCAGCCGTGCCGTGCCCGTGCCGGCCCGCGTGCCGTGCCGAGCACGGGTCCGTGCCGTGCAGAGCACGGCCCGCGTGCCGTGCCTGGCCCGGCCTGCGTGCCGTGCCTGGCCCGGCCCGCGTGCCGTGCCGAGCACGGGTCCGTGCCGAGCACGGCCCGCGTGCCGTGCCTGGCCCGGCCCGCGTGCCCTGCCGAGCACGGGTCCGTGCCGTGCCTGGCCCGGCCCGACCACGGGCCGTGCCCGGCCCGGCCCGCGGGCCGCGGACCTTCGGCCCAGCACGACCCGAGCCGGGCCGCGGGCCGCCCGCGGCCCGTTGACTTGGTCAACGGGCCGTGCCCGGGCCGGCCCGTGTCGTGCCGGGCCGTGCGGGCCGCGGGCCGGCCCGGCCCGTTGGCCACCTCTAGTGATGGACCCATTGATGAGGGAAGAGAAGAAGAGGTTGGGGGCCGAGATGATAGAAATGATAGCATCTGGTACTTTTTTGGGTTTGCACCGGGGTTTGTAATTGGTTTCTGGGGATTCATGGCGGCTATAATGACTAAGAAAAATATTATACAATGTATTAATTGATAGTATCCTTGGGAGTGTGGTAAGGAATAGCGAATAATTATGCAATTATATTTATCAAAAAATGCTTGCTCCCTGTAGGATCAAAAGAATGTTATATTAAAATATAATATAATTTTTATTAAATTTATTTTAAATTAATAAAAAATTTTATTTAATGGGTTCTGGCTTTTAATGAATACAAGTGCTCATTATTAATTATCTATAAAATTAGAGAATCTTTGATTAAGAGATCTATATTACAAAAAAATATAAGACGAGACAATTTTATTTATAATCATGATGAATATAAATAATTTTGCATGATAGATGAATGCAAAGAGTCTTTATCAAAACAAGTCTTCCTAATTACTTACTGTCATCTGCCCCTCTTCCGTCGAATTTAAGAGGTTGAAGCTTTGGCACTTTGCTCTCCATTAGATGTAAGAGATGATCCAATGGTTCCAGCCAGTATTCTCAATCTGCTACTTCTTCTCTTTTGGGTTGGTTTTCTCTTTAGCTCCGGCGTAGCTTCAGGGAGATGCATAGAGAAGGAGCGAAAGGCTCTCCTCAGCTTCAAAGCTAGCTTGTCAAACACCGAAGACTGGTTCTCTTGGAAGGGCGAGGATTGCTGCAACTGGGAGGGTGTTGTATGCAGCAGTACCACTAACCATGTCCTAAATCTCCATCTCCATTACCCTTTCGGTACTACACAAAACAAAAGTGAGGTAGACCGTTCACTGCTTGATCTTGAGCATTTAACTTACTTAGATTTAAGCTGGAACAACTTTGGTGGAGCTCCAATTCCTGCCTTCATTGGGTCTCTGACTAAGTTGGAGTACTTGGACTTGTCCCATGCTGGATTTGGTGGAGAAATCCCCTACCAGCTCGGTAACCTCTCCAACCTGGTTTACCTGAGATTATGTGAGAACCAAATTAGTGGAAAGATCCCCAAATCTTTAGGAAGTCTGACAAAGTTGAGTTCACTAGAGCTGTTTGAGAACTACATCAGTGGAGAAATACCAACAACTGTGTTCCATCTCAAAAATCTAGAAATTTTGTCCTTGTCCACCAACAACATCAGCGGGGCGATATCAAAAACTATTGGCAATCTCATAAATATTCGATCCTTGGACCTTTCTGTGAACAAGATTGAAGGAGAGATACCGAGAAACATAGGGAACTTGAGCAAAATGAAATATCTCTGTCTCTCAGAAAATCTAATCTCTAGAGAAATACCTGCCACCATCAGCAATCTAAGTTCGCTAGTGGTTTTAGATCTATCAAACAATCAAATTGCAGGACAGATACCAGATTCAATAGGAAATCTCTACCGCTTAGAGACCTTACTTCTAAGTGGAAACAACATAGGAGGAGCATTACCAATTGCCATGGGTAATCTTTGCAATTTGACTTCCATGGATGCTTCCAACAACAGAATTGCAGGAGAGCTTGTTGATTTCATTGCCGGTTTATCGAGATGTGGGAATTACAAAAATCTCTACCTTGATCTACACAACAATGAGATTGGTGGTTCTATACCCAATCAGATAGGGAACCTTCAAAGACTAGTTACTCTCAATCTTGGTTCGAATTCATTGAAAGGTTCAATTCCTGCTACACTAGGTAACTTGCCTTGGTTAATAAACTTGAATCTTTCTTCCAACTCCTTGATGGGATCATTGACTGAAGCAAACTTTGCTAATCTAACAAGCTTGAATACCTTGAATCTCTCCCACAACTCATTGACAGTTACTACAAGCCAAGATTGGTCTCCTCCATTTCAAGCCAAAGAGATAAGAATGAGCTCTTGCGCCTTGGGGCCAAAGTTCCCTTCATTGCTACAAAATCAGGCTAATTTGAACATTATAGATCTATCAAATAACAGCATTTCAGATTCTTTCCCTGATTGGTTTTGGAGCTTATGTTTATCAGACATGATTCTCAATGTGTCTCACAACCAAATGCAAGGAGCTCTACCTAGCTCAATTGAGTGCTTTTCGACAGTACAGATTGATTTGAGCTATAACAATTTTGAAGGTCTCATACCAAAGATGGATCCCATGCTTACATTCTTGGACTTGTCTTACAATCAATTCACAGGGCCAATTCCACCAGCCTTGGCTAGCAGCGTGGGCAACTTGAATATTCTGCTTTTATCGAACAATAAATTAAATGGTAGCATCCCGTCCTTCATTTGCAAGGTAAATCATTTACAAGTGCTTAACCTAGCCAACAATGATTTATCAGGAGCACTCCCAGACTGCTGGTGTAATTCATCCATGCTGGAGATAGTAGATGTTTCAATTAATAAATTGTCTGGGGAAATTCCTAGTACACTTGGGTCTTTGTCCAAACTAAAATTACTGCACTTGAACAGAAATGGTCTCTCTGGTACAATTCCTCCAACTTTGCAACATTGCACAAACCTAGTAGCCATCAATCTATGCCATAATAAATTGGGCGGTGTCATGCCCACCTGGATCTTGGATAGGTTGCCATCATTGCAAGCGCTACGCTTAAGGTGTAACAAGTTTAGAGGTGGCATTCCAGTGGATCTAGGGCGGATGAACTCTCTCCAAGTGCTCGACCTTGCTTATAACTCTCTCTCAGGCTCACTGCCTTCGTCAATTGGCACCCTTAGCTCCATGATTAAAGTACAAAGCAGGAGCAAAATAACTACTCTTGATGGACCAGTATCTTCTTATTACAAGGATAGTCTACTCATCATTGCCAAAGGCCAACTACTTTATTATGTCACTGCAATAATCTCAGTAGTGACAAGCATAGACCACTCCAACAACAATTTCTCCGGGGAGATTCCAAAAGAGTTGACATGCCTTCATGGTCTGCGTTTCTTAAACTTGTCAAATAATTATTTTAGAGGAAGCATTCCAGAGAGCATAAATGATATGGGGATCTTGGAATCATTGGATCTTTCAAGAAACCATTTGTCAGGCAAAATACCTTTAGCTCTCTCTACTTTACATTTTCTTAGCGCATTAAACTTGTCATACAATAATCTTGTCGGAAAAATACCAATAAGCACTCAACTCCAAACCTTCACAAATGCATCCTACATCGGCAATACTGAGCTTTGTGGACTGCCTCTTATCACTTGCGTCGGTGATACACCCAACAATGAAGGAAGAGAAAAGAAGAATAGGAGCGGAGAAAAGGGATATGATAGCATATGGTACTTTTTTGGGTTTGCACCGGGGTTTATAGTTGGCTTCTGGGGATTCATAAGTATTGTAATGATTAAGAAAAGTAGAAGGATTAGATACAGTGTATTAATTGATAGCATCCTAGCAGGTGTTGTAAGTGATAACACTAGCCGAGGAAATAACGCATAATAGTATTATTATATTTATTGGTAAGTGCTTATTCACTTTGTTATAGTTGTCTATTGTTAGGCCTAAGATCTGGAAATTGGGCGCGGCCCAAATCCAGCCCAGCTAATCTCAGCCCGGCCCACTTATATTACCCAACTGGGTTGGCGAATGTGGAGGTGGATCGGGTGCCGCCCGGATCCGCTATCACGATTGTCGCGTGCGATCGACGCGGGATATCAACATGAAGCGACGCGAGCGTGGGTTGACGGGACGTCGCGTTGACTCAGACGAAATCGTGAAAAAAAGCGAAAAAGGAGAGAGAGAGAGAGTATGGGGTGGGCGCTGGCTCGCGGGGTGATCGCGCCGCCCTCTGCCGTTCCGTTCTCCCTTCCTTCCGGCCTGCGAGGCCTGGATCCTCATCGGACCCTCGTCGGCGGCTCGTTCTCCAGGCTTTCGGTGGTGTGGGTGGGTGGCAGAAGGCCCCAGAGAACCCCGTCTTCCTTTCGTCTTTCCCACGTCCGGCGACTTGGCAGCGGCGGCGACGAGCTCAGATCGCCTCGAAAGGCGGCGACGCAACCACTTCTTCGACTAGAAGGAGTCGGCGGCCTGAGTGATCGCTGAGGTACTCCTCTTCCTCTGGTTCTCGTTCCCGGCCGCGATCTCGGCTCCGGCGAACCCTCGTCGTTCCCTGCCTGGAATGGCCGTAACCCCCGCGTCTTCTTCTTGTCCGATGTCGGATCGCCTGCGTGCGTGAATTTCCGGCTCGGACCTCGCCTGCGCGTGGTTGCCGTTCGAAGCTCGCCGGACGAGCCCTACTCCGCCTGTGAGCGGAGTCTTCTTCCTCCCTTCTGCTCCCCTGCGCGCGAGCTTGTTCTTCCGGCACCGACCGTTGCTTGCGAGCGACCCGAGCCGGGCCTCCTCTGGCTATTGCGGGCGGGCGACGTTGGAGCCCTGGGGTCGCTGTTCGGCCGAGGTCCTGGAGGCGGTGACGTCCGTGGTCGAGTTTGGAGCAGTCGGAGCCTTCTGCGAGTGGAGCCAACGTCTTCGTCGACGCCAGCTTCTCCGTCTGCCGCCGGCCGCCTGCGGATGGAGCCATCAGTGGGGTCGTTGGTGCCCTCTCCACCGACCCAGGAGTCCAGCCACCTCCTTGCTGCCATCGTCGTGCGGCCCTGCAACCTACTTCGTGCTCCCCGAGCAAGGGAGGTGAGTGGCCAACTTTCCGGGTAGCGGGTGGACACACGCGGGGCGTGCCCGGACGGACCGTCCATCCATCGTCGACGCGTACGCGCGTACGACCCCGAGTAGTGATCCTACGGTCGGATCTTCCTCCTCATCGGTGTGTGAGTGAGGAGCCGGCCGGGTTCTTTCTATTACCGGCGGGCGACGCTGTGTGGACAACCGTCTACGATCGCCGGGCACCGGCTTGATCCGACGTGTGCGGGAGTAAGTCTCGTTTGGGTTTGGGTGAACCCGGTCCGGTTCAGTGATATCGGTCCTTGGTAAATCATCAGCGTTGATCAAGACTATGTTGGAACGGTAGTGATTCGTGTTGAGTCCATAATTGGGCTGGGGAATCGACTCCGCCAGTCGCGCCCAATCCGGCGGTTTCGACCGTTAGGATACCTGCGTGGATGCAGTGGGACTCGAGTCAAGCGTTGACTCACGGGTGGAAACCCTAAAAAAATATTATCGTAATTCTGGGCGTGACATATTGGTTCCATTACCGAGATACTGCACGTTTCAACTCGTACAAGCGTCGTACTTGTGTTTTGGTTACACTTAACTGATTGTGCGTAGATGGAATCTGCGACGAGCCCCAGATTATCGTCCTTCGAGGACGTGGTCAGAGGTGGAGTTTTGGGTTCTTACATCTCAGTGGAGATTATCTCCACATGGCTCGTCTCGGGCGAGCGTCTCGTAGCTCGGGTGACTCGACGCACCAGGGAGCTAGAGGCATTGTAGGTAGAGGTTGCGATGCTAAAGTGCGCTACAGCGGCTTCGATATCATCGACCACGACCGATCTCGGCCAGGGGAACCGTCGTGCGATGACTCATCCTGAAGCTTACCCTTTTGAGAAGCGCGTTGCTCCATGATATTTAAGGTAAGGTTGGCAGACCTTAAAACTGCTGCCCAGGGAGACACAAAATGAGGACGAGTTAGCAAACTCTAAAACTGCTATTTGGGGACAAGAAGAGTGGACGGTCCAACTAAAACAAAAGAGGTCTCTCTTCTTGGTCCGACCGAGCCTACTTCGCATATAGGGACGCCTTATGTGAGGGAGGCTTGGGAGGACAGCAAGGAAATATCCTTGAAACCTGTTCGGGGTTCCTCGGCATATGGGGACGCCTAGGGAACCTTTCATTAAGAGATCTATATTATAGAAAAAATACAAGACGGGGCAATTTTATTCATAATCATGATGAAAATAAATAATTTTGCATGATACATAAATGATGAATGCAAAGAGTCTTTATCAATTTGGATAGCTTTGCGCTTGTCAAATGTTTAGCCTTGTGACAGTTTATGAGACATTTGGACTTTGGATAATATCCGACTTTGGCAGCACAACATCATATTGAGAAGCTAAGCCCCGATGATAAACATCGACGTACGTACCTCCCAAACAATATTCCATCGTAATGCCTTAAGACATTGGATATTTAGATTTGGAATATCATCTCGCCTTGTGGCTTATTGGATGTTTTTGATTTGGAAACTTACCTGGCCTTGCAGCGTATTGGATAATTTTGTTTGAAAAATTACCCAACCTTACAGCATGTTGGATAATTTAGATTTGAAAATATCCAGTCTTGCGACTTGTTGGATATTTAAATTTGAGAAAATCACCCGGCCTTGCGGCTTGTTGGATAATTGAATTTGAGGAAATTATCCAGTCTCACGACTTGTTAGATAATTAAATTTGAGAAAAATTATCCGATCTCACGACTTGTTTGATAATTTGAATTTGGAGTAAATTATCTAGCCTTGCGACTTATTGGATAATTTAGAAAAATATCTGGTCTTGCGACTTATTGAATATTTAAAGTTGAATTTGAAAATATCCGGTCTTGTGATTTATTGAATATTTAAATTTAAATTTAAAAATATCCGGTCTTGCGACTTGTTGGATATTTAAAGTTGAATTTGAAAATATCCGGTCTTGTGACTTATTGGATATTTAAATTTAAAGAAAATTATCCGGCCTTGCAGCTTGTTAGATAATTTGAATTTGAAAAATTCTTTTAGCCTTTATGAACGTAACGTCATATTGAGGAGTTATGCCCCGACAGTAAACGTCAACGTATGCTGTTGAACCACCTACTCCACCCAGAAGCAGCAAAAGAAGTATCACCAGATTGTATAACCAATCCGTGAAGGTCAAATCTGGGTGGCTTAGGATACGAATCACTAATACATATTATGGCATAAAGGTTCAGTTAATGCTCGGAATAACATCCGCAGCTATGTATCTGAAAGTCAAAGTTTCCATCAGCATTATTCCTGTGGAAATTGAGGATTCAAGACTTCATATTTGCATCTTCTATTTAACCCTAGGATGTAGCCAAAGTTTCACTTCATACACAGAGAAAAAAAAAAGCATATCCCTTAGCCGTTTCTTTTTTAGTTCGAGAAGCGATCATGAACCAAGTGGAGCATGTTAAGTATTCTTAAATCGTACGAAGCGGCAGAATAAGAGTACAGAAATGAACAGGAATAAACAAATTAATCATTAAACCAGTAAATCTTAGAGGATAGACGATATCTTCGCCAAATGAACAGAAAGATCAGAATTTATCCAAATTTGTCCAGCTTGCTATAATAGTTGCATTGATCATTGTTGAACTACACATCCTTGCCACATCCTCAGCCCAAATCGGAGCCGTCTAATTCAGCCCAATTTGTTCTAATCCGCCCATTAACCAACAGGAAAGAAAAACTCCTCAAATAACATACAGCTTATATCCACCTGTACCAGGCTAGGTGAGGGTATCGGTCGTAGACTGAAAACGCTAAGCATACATACATAGCAAGGAGGAGTCAAAATCTATTTGACTATGAACAAAATCAGGAAATGAAAGAAAAGGGGGGCCCGGCGTGTACCACTAGCGACAAAAGACAGGGAAAGCTCCCGCCAAGTGATTGCAGCGAGGGAAGTATTTCAGAGGGGCGATCGTACAGGACAGGGAAACATAAAAAGGGAAATAATCAGCAAACAAGAAAAAGAACAAGGCCGACCAGGAAGGAAGATGAAAAGGGGGTCCGGGCCAGTCGAGGGATGAGTGAAAGAAGACAAAAGACAGCTAGGAAGAAAAGGGAGACAACTTATTGAGCTGTGGCCTATATAAGGGAGGCACTCGGCTAGAAAGAGGGCATCGGGAGGAGCAACACAAGGAGGAGAACGCTACAGCGGAAGAAGGTAAGGGAAAAAGGGATTTTTTTCGGGTTTAGTAGGCTTCATGGTCGCATTAAGCGACCTGGCATCACAAAGAATGCACACACACACTGTTTCTCTTCCATCTCTCAAGCCATACTACGTGTTCTAAGAGGAAGGGGAATGAGTAGTGCAAAAGGCGAGTGGGAGAAAATGCAGAAGTAATAGAGAGAAAAAAAATATAGAGAAATTAGAATCTGTGAAAACGGCAGAGGATATAAACATCGTAGAAATCAGTAGAACGCGGAGAGCGTCATAAAAAAAAAGGGAAGAGAAGAAGAAAACAAAAGGGGTATGGTGATGACAGCGGGTGCATGATCGGATTCGTCAGAAAGGTGCAAGTCGTGAAGGGATTGATGAAGAACACAGAAACGCATAGCGCATTGGCAAGAATACGACAGTTGCATATACGCGCTGTGCTCATATTTTACCTCCCCTCAAGATACTATAAGCGTTGAAATAGAAGGCATGAGAGATAGGAGGCCAGGAAGAACGCGAGGAGAAAACAAAAGAGGTTATGGCGGTATGAGTTACTAGGCGTCTTCTAGCTTCGGGGGAAAAGGGGGAAGAATAAGGTGCTCTAAAAGGGGAAGATCCTCTAAAGGAAAGATACCCTAAAGGAGACACCGTATAACCGATTCAAGAAGAACTTCGTCAAAAAAAAAACAACGAAACAACAAAAAGAAAACGAAACGTCAAAATTTCAGAGAGAACTCTGTCAAAATCCAACAAAGAACCAAAGTGTGTGTTCATGAAAATGAAAGGAATCATCATACGGAAGATGCATTACCTTCTCGAATGGTAAGAAAAGACCTTATTGCTACCGGATCTAACTCGATCTGCGCTGACAATGAAGTTCCACCTTCGCGACACGAACTCTCGGTGAAAGCTTCTGGGCCGACCCACGCCTTTTCCGTTTGTCGCCGTCTCACCGGAAGTCCGACGGCACCGTTGCAATCTTCGATCTCGTCGCCTCTTCAACACCTTCGGTGTCGCAGTCGAGTCTCCAGTGTTTCCTCCAAGAACTGACACTACGAATAATCTGTCTTCGCCGGAGCCCGATGATCAGTCGTCCACGATCATCTTTCTCAATGTCGGCCGCACTTTTGGACGCTCAGACGGGTCAGAGAGTGGCTTTACTCTTTGACCTAAACGACCGTAAACTGCTGAAGATTACGAAATATCGAAACGTGGCATGACGTCACGTGAAATGCCGCTCCAACGTTCGAAATCACCGTTGTCCCGAAGAAAACAAATAAACAAAAGGGGGCACAAATCGAGGATGGATCGCTTCAGCCGATTTTCAATGTAGGTTCGGGGATTTTTATCGAGTTCGGATCATCCAACCCGGCGGCTCTGGAATCAGCCGGGTCCAGATCCGAACCTGATCTGGATATTTAGCCTGGTTCATCAGCCAAGTCGTGAGATTAAAATTTAGCCAAACAAATTTGGCTTATCAAGTCCTGTGTGGCATAGTTGCAAACCCACCCACAGCCGGACCATCGGAGAGTGCGCACGTCGGCGTCTAAAGTCAAGGCGCGGCTTCCCGACATGACGTCACGATGCAAGCCCGGATAAATTCTAAACTAATCCATCGACGCCGCAAAGCCAGACGAATTCCAAATTAAATTATCCATCACGCCGCAAGGCTGGATAAATTCCAAATCAAATTATCCACCACGCCGCAAGGCCGGATGAATTCCAAATTAAATTATCCATCACGCCGCAAGGCTGGATAAATTCCAGATCAAATTATCCACTACGCCGCAAGGCTGGATAAATTCCAGATTAAATTATCCAACATGCCGTAAGGCCGGATAAATTCCAGATCAAATTATCCACCACGCCGCAAGGCTGGATAAATTCCAGATTAAATTATCCAACATGCCGTAAGGCCGGATAAATTCCAGATCAAATTATCCACTACGCCGCAAGGCTGGATAAATTCCAAATCAAATTATTCAATACGCCGCGAGGCCGGATAAGTCCCTGAATCAAACTATCCACCACGCCGCAAGGATGGATAAATTCCAAATCAAATTATTCAATGCGCCGCGAGGCCGGATAAAGTTTCCAAATCAAACTATCTAACACGCCGCAAGGCCAGATAATTCCTAAATTATTCGACACGCCGTGGGGCCGAGTAATTTCCTTCAAATTCGAGCTATCCAACACGCCGCCAAGGCCGGATAGATTCCCAAGATCTGATATCCAATACGCTTTAATACATTACGATGGAATATCGTTTGGGAGGTGCGTACGTCGATGTTTACCATCGGGGCGTAGCTCCTCGATATAACGTTGTACTGCCTAGGCTGGGTATTACCCAATATGCCATCACAAGACCAAAGTCTGACGAACACAAATCGTCCATGTTGATGAAGCTTTTTTTTTATCATGTCAAATTATACATCGCGTCAAATCAAATTAACGAATGATATCAGTTGACTATGTCTCTCTTATTTTGTTGCGTGTTATAGATCTCTTAATCAAAGGTTCCCTAATTTTATGGGTAATTAACAATGAGCGCTTGCGCTCATTGGAAGCCAGAACCCATTAAACAAAAAGCCTTATTAATTTAAGGTGGATTTGAAACGGTCACAATACATTCTCAATGTAACGAAAATGACCCCACAAATTCTGGCACACCCGGTGGGACTGGCTTCTCCTTTCATCTTCGAGATCTATGTTACGCAACACCAAATTCCATGCTCTTGTTCTTACACTTCTCTCGTTCTACGCAGCAATGGCGAAGAAGCTGAACATCTTTGTTGAGGATGCATCGATCATCGTGCATGGCGTCCAATTTGGTTCCATTTCAGAGAAGGACGTTGAGTTCATCTACCTACCCTTCGTAGACTCTGAGAACATTAAAGGAAGGAATGCTCCGGTTATCAAGAATAAAACCTCCTTGAAGAAGAAGGAGACTACCACGAAAAAGAAAGAGCTATCAAACGCAAATAATGGGGGCATGTTCAACGAAAAGGAGGAGGAACCGTCTTTCACTATTAACGGGGGCAAGATCCACCAGATTATGTTCTCAAACCCTGAGAAGACAAGGAAGCAGGAACGACAGGCCTTAAGGAAGAAGGAGGCTAGGCATTACAAACAAGGTCGCTTAATCCCTGTGAGGCATAACCGTTCCGCCGCCAAGACAGAAACTACCGTAACAAACAAATTTGCACCACTTCTGTCAGTTGTGAGAAACTCTAACCTGATAGAGGGGCTGCGGCTGCGAACCCACGTACAGAGCAGGCCTCACCCAAGACCTAAGAATATCGCTATTCAAAAGAAAACATCTCAAAGGATTTATGAGACATACAAAAGGGCTCAAAAGAATATGAAAAGAAAAGAAAGACGTTCCAAGATCAGCCACGAGGAAACAGAGGGTCATATAATCCACACAGTGCGGATGGTGGAACACGCACGAGAGACCGGTTCTAATTCTGAGGAGGATACCCTTCGGACCATGACAAGGAAAGCCAAGAGTAAAAAGTTGGCCTCTATCGTAATTCAGGAGCCTGTTCAACGATACAAACTAGGAGCGACCCCTCTACATCAAGGAACTTTTGAAGAGGAAGAGGAAGAGGAAGAACCCGTTATGACCGCTAATCATGACCATAGAGATGAGGCTATCGCCGATCTTAAGAGACAACTCAAGAAGAGGGACAACGACATGAGCATACTCATGGCAAAGTTCGAGGAGGTGACTAATGCTCTTGCAAAGACGCAAGAAATGATGCTGCGCCAAGAACAAACATCGCGAGAACAAAATAACGCTCTGGCGACATCTTCTTTACCAGCACAATCAAATGACGAGGCCATCACCTTGACCAGAAAGGAAGTACAAGAGATGGTGATGGACCAGCTGAAGCAAATGGAGGGAACCAAAATCGCTCCGCGAAGGAGGCGCGGGAGACCTTACCCAGCTGTATACGATAATATTCCTTACCCCAAAGGGTACATTGTACCGCACTTTAAGATGTTTAGTGGAGTAGGGAATCCTGACCAACACTTGGCCCATTTTGTCGCGACTTGCGGGAACACTGGCGGCAACGACGCCTTATTGCTCCGGCAGTTTCCACAAAGCCTCTCAGGGGTTGCCTTTGAGTGGTATTACTCTCTGGAGAACGAAGCTATCGGAACTTGGGCCGATATGGAGGAAACCTTTAGGATGAAGTTTGCTTCGATAAGCGATAAGATTACAATCGCAGATCTGGCCGTTACAAAGAGGAAAAAGGGCGAGACCGTCCTCAATTATATTACAAGATGGAGAAATTTGAGTATCAAATGCGAAAAGCCACTAGAGCAAACCGAGGCCGTGGATTTGTTGGTCCGCAACATCGATAGCTGGATGGCCCCCTTTCTTTGCGGTAATAACATCTCTACATTTCAAGAATTGATCACCCAAGTGGCAAAACTGGAACGAACGAACCATCAGCCTTATGTAAATATGCAAAACCCAAAATTCAGAAGGGAAGAACCAAGAAGAAATGAACCCAAGGTCGCCTATACAAACGTTGTTAACAGGGGCAAAAGAATGGAAGTTCACAACGCAAACGTACCTCGAATAGAAAGAGCGCCAACGCTCGGCGAGAATAGCCGAGGCAAGCCATTGACCCTTGAAGAGAGAAAGAATAAAATCTATTCATTCAAAAGAGAAAAGACGATGAAAATTTTTAGAGACGCTCTGAAGAATGGCTTACAACTACCAGAGCCGAAACGCCCCGAAGAAAGCAATAAAACTGACGATCCCAACTTTTGCCCTTACCATCGCGTACTGGGGCACACAATAGAAGACTGCTATATTTTCAAAGATTGGGTAGAGAAACAATATAAGACGGGAAAGATAACTCTGTCAAAACAGGTTTTGAATGAAACCCAAACCGAGGAGGTTGATTTTATTCAAACAAGAATAGATCCGGCGCCTGTAGAAGACCAGGAGTGGAATACCGTGGTGTCAAGAAAGACGTTGCGACTCCTCCAAAAATTACAACAGATACCAGGCATAGTGTGGAGAGACTCTTTGTCCCCACGATACGTATCGCCAAGACCTCGTCCACCAACAAGAAAAAGTCAAAAGAAAAAGGAAAAGAACCCTCGATCGAAGAACAAAAATAAGAAAGCCGCTTCTTTGACTAAAGCGCAAGAAAAGAGCGATCTCAAAAAATACATCGACTCGCTTGAGGAGTATGTGCAAGAAATGCCTAAACCTGTGAAACTTCATCACTACATCACTGAAAAGGTGTGGGAAGAACTTTTGGAAGACGATTCAGAGGGTGAAGAGTACGAGATGGAGTCCTGCAGGATGATATCGGTGATCCTGGAGCCCTCACAAGAAGATAAAACTGACAATGTTAAGGACGTCACTATCGCGAGGATGGATACCTGTAACGCGATCAACTTGGGAAGTGACTCCGAAGATGAAATCTTACCTGCCTACCTGTATGAAGAAGTACCTACTGCCAAAAGCAGCAAGCAAATAAACGAATCCTGCCAAATGAATCTTAGGAGCGGCAAGGTCGTGGTAGGGCGTACGATAGACAAAGAAAAGGAAAAACTCAAAGGAAAGCAAATTGAAACGCAGGAAGTGGGCGACGATGCAGTACCCCCGTTAAAACTATCCTCTTCTGAATATAATATACTATCACATTTGAGAAAGGTTCCCGCCCTCCTCAGCATATACGACGCCTTGATGATGTCACAAGAACTGAGGGACGTTCTTATCTACGCCCTGCAAAACCCTAAAAAATTTCAAGCATTCTTCGTGGAGGCTGATATAAAAGAGGCGCTGAGTACATATGTTACATCTTCCATTACCTTCAACGACGACGACATGCTATTGGGGACGTCGCAGCATAATCGGCCACTGTACGTGACCGGGGACGTGGAAGGAATGAAGATAAGCAGAATCTTAGTGGATCCAGGGTCGTCAGTCAACCTCGTAACCTTGCGGACCTTAAAAAGCCTTTCTTTAGGCGTCCACAATTTAACGGCCGAAAAGGTTATTATCCAAGGATTCAATAAAAACAGCCAGAAGGCTTTAGGCTCCATATGTTTGCCATTGCAGCTCGATGGTTTAAAGACCGAAGTTAAATTCCATGTTATCGACACTGATACATCATACAAGGCGTTACTCGGGAGACCTTGGCTCCATGAGAATCACATAATCCCCTCTACCTTACACCAATGCCTGAAATACCTAAGAGAAGGTAGGGAGGAGCGTATCGATGGGGATATCCAACCCTTCTCAGTGCATGAAGTTAAATACGAAGACGCGCACTATTTCATCGGATCGACGACGCAGCCTGCGAAATCGACACTACAGAGCTCGATCATCTCCAAGCTAAAGAAAACGACTCTGTCAGCATGTCCCCATTTCGGAAGTGACTCCAAGTCAGAAGCGAGTGACTGCTCGGCCTCTACATGCGACGTGGTTGAAACCCATGAAAAGGAAGGTTGGTCACAAAGGCTGACGACACGACGAAACATGGCGGAATACGAGATAGGAGTATTGAGAGTTCCTCAAGGCTACCTTAAGGGTTTCACTCCCCTGAATGCATCGCAAGTTGTAGAGATGAAGACTTTTATTGTCCCTAACAAGAGGGAATGCACGAGAGGAAGGCTCTTTATCCATAAACCAATACACTTCTATCAGTCGGATGAAATTCATCACGTCATGACAGACAAAGAGAATGACCCAGAGTCAACGCAACTCATCAAAGTCCCCCCATTTGCTTATTACCCTCCGAGCTTAAGAAATCTCGTAGAAAAGCACGGTTGCTTGAACCCTCGTTTAAAGAGTGAGTTACGCCAATTTGAGAAGTTGTGGAACCCAGGTTCACGGAATATCACATTACCAAATGGGAAAATCTCCAATACTCGGGGTTTAGGGTACACAGAACCAAGTGAAGAGGCTCTTATGTTTCACCCATATACTTGCAATATGGTGACAATAGGCGAAACATATGAAATGAAGCAAGAAAATGAAGAATTCAAAAAGGCACCGAAGGAACTGGAAGATGGGGGGCAGACCACCTGTGATGAGTTAATTGAGGTCAATCTCGGGTCAGAAGAAGATGTCAGGCCCATTTATATAAGCGCACAACTCTCTCAGCATGAAAAGGACCAGCTGGAGGCACTCCTCCACGAGTTTAGTGACTGCTTTGCATGGGCATATAAAGAGATGCCGGGCCTTAGTCCGGAGGTCGCCATCCATAATTTGTCGATCAGTCCTGATGCTACTCCGGTAAAGCAGGCACCAAGAAGAATGAGGATAGAACTTGAAGGGCAGATCACCCTTGAAATAAAGAAATTAATCGAGGCAGGCTTTATAAGAGAGGAGAAATACGCAGACTGGATAGCAAGTATCGTCCCTGTAAAGAAGAAAAATGGGCAAATCCGGATCTGCGTAGACTTCAGAGACTTGAATAACGCATGTCCCAAAGACGATTTTCCACTCCCTGTGACAGAAGTAATGATCGACTCGGTGTCAAACTTTGAAGTGTTCTCATTTATGGACGGGTCATCTGGTTATAATCAAATTAAGATGGCGCCTGAAGACGAGAAGCACACTGCGTTTCGTACGCCTATCGGCATCTTTTGTTATACCGTTATGCCGTTTGGGCTAAAGAACGCCGGGGCAACGTACCAACGCGCGATGACTAAGATCTTTGACGATTTAATCCACAAACTCGTCGAGTGCTACGTGGACGATTTGGTGGTCAAGTCGCAATCTAAAGCAGAACACTGTCAAGACCTGAGGACCGTGTTCACTTGCATCCGCAAGTACAACCTCAAAATGAATCCGTTCAAATGCGCGTTTGGGGTATCATCTGGAAAATTCCTGGGTTTCGTGGTCAGACACAAAAAGATCGAAATTGATCCCGCGAAGATAAGCTCAATCAAGGACATGCCGCCCCCAAAGAACCTTAAAGAGCTTAGATCCTTCCAAGGGCGACTGGCTTATATTAGGAGGTTCATTTCCAACCTATCCGGGCGAATCCACCCCTTTTCGAAACTGACAAAGAAAAATGCTCCATTCATTTGGGACGGCGCATGTCAAAGCGCTTTCGAAAATATCAAAAAATACCTTTCATGTCCTCCAGTCCTTGGGGCACCTATCACGGGAAAGCCACTCATCTTATATACCACGGCTTTGGAAACATCCTTGGGGGCACTATTGGCCCAGGATAACGACGATGGGAAGGAGACCGCCTTGTATTATCTTAGCCGAATGTTCGTAGGAGCAGAACATTCCTATTCCCCAATCGAAAAACAATGTCTGGCGTTGATATTCGCCATTAAAAAGTTAAGGCATTATCTCCTTGAGCATGAAGTCCGTCTCATATCAAAAGTCGACCCCTTAAGACACCTGATGACGAGGCCTACCCTAACAGGGCGATTGGCTAAATGGGCCGTCCTACTCCAGGAATTCGACATCACATATGTGTCGCAGAAAGCAGTAAAAGGGCAAATTCTCGCCGATTTCTTAGCGGCCCATCCTGTCCCCGATGACTCTCCTCTGAGTTATGACTTTCCAGACGAAGAAATATTAAATACCGAAATCGACCATAGATATTGGGAACTTTACTTCGATGGGGCGTCTTCAATTCAACCAGCTATCCCCCCAAATATCCCGAAAGTAAAGTCAGGGATTGGCCTGGTATTCATCACCCCGGAAAGGGGGATATTACATTACTCCTTAGCCCTCACTGGTCCCTGTACCAACAACGAAACTGAATACGAAGCTTTAATCGCCGGGCTTGAGCTCGCGCGGGAGATGAAAATCGAAAGAATGCATGTGTACGGCGATTCCCAGCTCATCGTCAAGCAGGTGACTGGTAAGTACCAAGTCAAGAAAATGGAATTGCACAAATATCATACGAAGGCTGTGGAACTCATGGAAAAAATACCGTACGTCACTCTGACCTGCGTTGCTAGGGCTGCTAATGGTAGAGCGGACGCGCAGGCAAAATTCGCCAAAGAGCTAGCCGGACCATCCATTGACCAAGTCAATATCGTGATCAGAGACAGGAACCTGATCGCACCGGCCGAAGATGATCACGTCAACAAGAAAGAAGTAACAGATGCTATGACAGTCTTCCTCACGCAAGAACATGATTGGAGAGAGCCATTTGTCAACTACCTCAAAAGTGGCATCCTACCCGAGGATAAGGCTCAAAGGGTGCAATTGAAAAAACGGGCCCTCCGGTATACATTTGTGAATGACACGCTGTATCGTCGATCGTATGAGCAGCTTTGGCTCAGGTGTATCGCAATGGATGAGGTCGCCCACGTATTACATGAAGTCCATTCCGGTCTTTGTGGTGCCCACCAATCAGGGCCCAAAATGTATCTTAAGATTAAGAGGCTAGGGTACTACTGGCCAAGCATGGTGCAAGACTGTATAAACTGTGCAAAGACCTGTCATTTGTGCCAAGTGCACGGAGATTTAATTCATAAGCACCCTAACCCTCTTCATCCGACGGTTTCGTCGTGGCCGTTCGAGATATGGGGGACGGATATAGTAGGACCAATAGAACCTCCTTCTTCTCTGGGGCATCGATTTATACTCGCGGCAACAGACTATTTCTCCAAATGGGCGGAGGCCATCCCATTAAAAGAAGTCAAAGCCGCCAATGTTGTCAATTTCTTCCGCGGGAATGTATTGAGTCGTTTTGGAACTCCTAGACGAATCATATCCGATAACGGTTTGGCTTTCAAAAATGCCTTGATCTACAAATTTGCAGAGCGTCACAAAATTGATTGGCGGTACTCCTCGATATACAACCCAAGAGCAAATGGACTAGCTGAAGCATTCAATAAAACTCTATGCAAGCTGCTCAAGAAGAGCGTTTCAAAAAACAAGAAAGAGTGGCATCAGAAGCTAGTGGAAGCATTATGGGCTTATCGAACCACGTATCGCACGCCCACACAATCGACGCCTTATTCCTTAGTCTTCGGTGTCGAAGCAGTGCTTCCACTCGAGGTGGAAATACCTTCGCTGAGGATGGCAATGCAATGTGACATGACAATGGATGAAAATGCCCAGTTACGTCTTGATGAGCTGGACACACTTGATGAGCAAAGACTGATTGCACAGCAAAACCTGGAGCTATACCAAGCGCAAATGGCAAGGGCGTATGACAAGTTAGCCAGAGAACGCACTTTCAAGAAAGGAGATCTTGTCCTAGCAGTAAGGCGGCCCATCATATCCAATAAGATAGCAAAAGGGAAGTTCAACCCTAATTGGGAAGGACCCTATGTGATAGGAAAAGTCTACGAGGGGGGAGCCTACCAACTGACAGATCAAGATGGGGCGCACCCGATGCCGCCCATTAACGGCCGTTTCCTAAAGAAATACCACGCTTAAAACGCGAATCTGATCCTGACCAAGCGACACTAGGCTCGAGAATATCAAAGTCGTTGCCAGCTGACTATTTGCTAGACCTGTGTAAGTTCCTCATATGAGCGTTCACCAGGTTGGATGATGGAAGCATAAATTCGTCCCTATTTCTCAAAAAAAAAAAAAAAAAAAAAAAAAAAAAAAAAAAAAACTGGCGAGCCGTGCTGTTTCCGCGCTTCGGCGGCCCCGAAGTCCTCAAGGTGCGCCCGGACGTCAGCGTCCCCAATCTGAAGCCTCGCGACGTGCTTGTCCGTGCCCATGCCGTCTCAATCAATCCCTTGGACATACGGATTCGATCTGGTTACGGTCGCTCTATTTTTGAACCACTCCTGCCACATAAGCATCTTCAAAGAGAGCTCCACACAATGAAAGAAATTTTAGTGACATTGATTTGATCCTGTTCTACTGTTTTCTTTTTCTTTTTGGGGATTACAATTCTTGTATGCAAGTATTGATGGAAGAATAGAGTTAAGCGCTCACTCGCAAGATAAACTTAAGCTCTTGCTGCTCGAGCAAGATAAAAAGGAATAGATATGCAAGATTAAAATTAAGAAGTGCAGAAGTAATCGAATTTGAGGCTGGGTCTTGAGTACTATGTTGTCAGTATTTTAGAGGCCACTGCAGCGTTGGCTGCCTCTGTGTAATGAATTCCATCCCAGCTAATATACTTGGAACCGATAGGGCAGACTTGGCGGCCGTCAGCGCCACGCGGGATGTTTTGATTGTAGTTGTATGGAGGTCCGCCATAGCCACAGCATGCCGCTAGTGCAGTCCCAAAGCCTGCAAAAGAGAACAATGTCATAGCCATAGTTACACGGGAACACTAGTTAGAATCGACATGTTCATGCCCACTTGGCATTCATTCATCTACCTCAAGATGATCATGACCTTTTAGAGCATGCGTATCACTAAGTGGGGTGGCATTCTTTAACTTACCATATTTGGTGTAGTTGGCGATTTGACAATACAAGCATGACACTATATCAGTTATAAGTGAGCGACGGTTTTAACAATACAAGCATGACATTACACCAGTTACAAGTGGACAGCGGTTTTGACAATACAAGTATGACACTACACCAGTTTTAACAATTTGCTGAAAGGAAGCCATCATTACATCAATCACAACCAAGCAAGAACAAAATGATCCTGAATAGGTAAATGATACGTCAAAGAGCACAAGACATCCCAAATGTTAAAGTCCAAACACATGATACAGGAAGAGATACATCGAAATACAGAGACACCCTAAAATACAAAAATCCAAGCGCATAACACAAAAGAAACATATCAAAATTCTTTGATTATGTTCTGGAGAACGTGCCTTCGTTCTTTAATGACAGAAGCAAGTCTGCTGCGCTCAACTTCCTTCATCTCACGCTGAGTCTCTAATGAAGCCTGGTGGACTTCAGTTGCATCAATTAGCTCTGAGTTCTGTGCCTTGGCGGTTTCAATATTCTCCAAACTGTCGTCACAATCTTGCATGTCAGAAATTGCCGCACGTCTTTCCGATAGGAGCCTCTCCCTTTCTTCGTCAATTCGTTCCATGCGCGCGTCAATCCGCCTCACTTTGGCCCTGGCTAAATCACAAGACATCATTATGGCGTTCTTCTCAATAATCAGACTACTTTGAAGGGACCATAAATCCTCTAGAACGGTTGCCTCTTTGCTGATCTGGGAATCAAGAGCGGCAGTATCCAAACTGATCAATGAGTCCTGCTCAACCTCAAGTCGCTTCAAGACTTCTATTATCTCCCGACTCAGTCTTTCCCAAGTAGCCTCCAGAGCTTTAAAACTGGTCAAGGTTTGCGAAATGCTATATGAGGAAGCCAAAAACTCTTCTACTGTGGGAAACGAGTCCTCGTCACGAAGCGTGCCAAGGTAGTCGGAAATAAGGAAACGGGCTGCTCTCTCCTGCGATCGCCGGACTATATCTGAAACCCGAGAGGTAGACGGCCCGGGAGGTGGCGGCACAGTAGTCTCCCGAACCCTGCTCACAATCCCTGAAATGACAACATGAAGCAGACTATTAAAGAAAATAGCGGCACATAACTGGTGTATGATAAACCATGCAGACATGACGAGTTTACCTTTGTCGGAGGATTCATCACGTTGAAATCCACCATCGCCGAAAGAGTGACCATCCTCAACACTTGCCTCCCCCATACCTGCCACCAACAAAGCAGGAATACCAAAGTGATCCAGTAATACTAAGATCAGCCATCCAGTACACGGTATAAACCCATTTATCATTGCAAAAGAAATGACTCGCAATCAAGTGCATCAGACTACATATTAGCAGAAAGAATAAGGAAAACATACCTTCATTGTGCACATTCGCCACCCCTGCAACAACCAACTTGACGCAAGATACGAGGCCGGTTGAAGACCCTCCTGCCATCATAACAAATTCTGTATAGTCAAGAAGAGACAAAGATCATGCGCAGCTAAAAGAGGCAGTACTGGCAATGAAAATCGATAGGAAAACAAAGCGATAACGAGTCACAAGTATAAAAAATGAAACTCTTCTCCCACTATCATGGTAATACAATGCAGCTAGGTAATAAAATGCAGCTAAGAAATAAAATGACGGGTGACGAAAAGTACCGTCCTCCACGACCCTCTCGTTCCCTGCGACGGTGTCCATACCTTCCGACACAGGCACTGAAAATGTCACTAAATGATAATAATAATAAGAACAAAATCTTGCTAAGTGACATAGTCATTAGGATATATGGAGAGGGACTCGTGTCCCTACTGTTTCTTGAAACATTCTGCCAGCATAAGGAGGAACAAGAAATTACCATTATGTAAAGAAGATACCCCTTCTGCCTCGATCCCCAACGTACTCGGCGCATGCTTTAGACCTACAAGCCAATCTGACACTGATCAAACATGAAGTCGTCGTTAGAGGCGCTATTCAAAAGATTTATCATGTGTAGCCCAAACTACAGCATCAAGATGGCAAAAATGATAAATAGAAGGATACGATTCGAGGACTTTAGGCCTTACTCGTCTCTGAGTTGATCAAGGAATTCCTCGCACTTGCGTCAGTATCAGCTTCCCTCGTCGATTCCGCCGGCACGTGAACAACTGCACCAAGATTAGATTGTAAGTCAAACATAAAGAATTCTGCAGTCTACATAACCTGGACAAGCCGTACTTCCTTTAGAGGCCCCAATCATATCGTCAGACGAGTCGCTCGGATAATGTTTTAACAGTTCGGCGGTATCAATATCATCCATGTCCGCCGCATCATCAGGGGGGTGAGCGTGTACCTGCTCAGCAACTTTGGTTGCAGACCGAATCTCTAAAAGAACACAGAACATGCCAGAAATAATCACATGAGTCAGAGATAATCGCATATATCAGGGGTAACTGCCGTATCAAACAAACAAGTGCATAAAAGGAAATACACGGAATGTCCAATAAAGAAAACAGCACCTGTGATGGTCAACTCGTCCTTGCTCGCTCGCTGCGGAGTTGTATCCTCGCCCGGACACCCTTCAACGCTAAGAACAGAATTGGATCCTCGTGCATGTCCTATGCCCTGCACCCCAAGTGAAAGTGTCAAATCGATGATACCGCATATTAAAAAAAAAAGAGAGGGAAAAAGGTAAATGTTACCTCAGATAAGCTAGGCGATGCCGCCCCCAGGTCCAAGATCTTTAGCCGCTTGAGGGATGAAGACCGAGAGAGGTCAAACTCAAAACCATATGACGATCGACTAGCTGTCCTCTTCAAGAATTTCCGCGGATGGGACTTTTCGGTGAAACCAAGCGTATCCTTGATGTCATAACTGAAAAGCGCCTTCAAATGCATGGAGTGCCATCTCAGGTATTCGTAACTGCATCTGGGAACCCGGCCACGAGCCGGGATGGCATATGACGAATGGGTCCCACGCCGGAGCAGTAAACACCAACAAGAGGCCATTGTCGCAAGGTCGCCTGATAATCTTCCATAATCCAGGACATTTTGAGGAATAGTCTGATCAAAACCGAATTGGCGAGCGCATCTGTGAGGATTGTACACTTCTAAAGATGCAAGATTTCCACTCCTAAAGGGTAGCCAGCCCACCCGAATGCTCACAAGGAATTCGGTAGCAAGCCACCCATCCTCGGTCAATACGTCGACGGGGTTATCCTGAACATCAGCCTGCTCACCTAAACATCCTGCTTTGTTTGGGAATATGACCCGATGATGCCCAAAGGTCTTGTCCTTGCAAAAGAGTAAACGTGCCTCAAGATCTCTAAAGCGAACCGGATGAGCCCCAACAATGCATACCATGAGGGGTAACTTACGTTTCATAGCCTCAGAAGCGGCAGTGGTGTATAACCCTTGAAACTGCAGATTGAACCATCCAAATAGATAATGAAGGGGAATCAGCGTGTCTTGTGAGCCCGGGAAGTCAGCGGTTCACGCCTCTCTCAAAGATCGAAATAAATTCGACAACGCCGCCGGGGCCAAGGAAAGACGAACTCCTCGCGCCAGTCTGTCAGCCATAATAAAAACCTCCGGCCTAATGCGATTCGGGTACTTGTAGGGGATGGCAAAGTAGCATAGCCAGCAAGCTAAAAAGGCCGTAAGAAATGTAACTCGGTCCATCTCCTTCGCCGCGATAGGAGGTCGAAGGGGCGTATCATGGTCCTGCACTAGAGTGTTTTCTGAACCGACACCAAAGGGATCACGCGGCGAGGGGAAGCCGGTCTCGTATGCGGTGCCTAAGTCGACGAAATGTAGGATCCACTGAGTAATAGAAACAGCCCCAGAATACCGATGAAGTAACTCATAAAAGTGGTGGAACACAGCCTTGAGAGAGGGAGAACATCGAAACTCGCCGTGGGTAGTCTCACCAAAAAGTGTCTTTTCATCCGGCACATGCTCATCCTACCGGGCACCTAATATGGGGAGCCCGCAAATGTGTCGCATGTCCCAGAGACTCGGGACAATCTCCTCTTCAGAAAGATAACACGTGTTGGTGGCCGGACTCCAATGTTCTAAGATGCCCTTTAATAATGTGACATCATACTCATAATTAAATAACGACAACATGATGGCTTCATGAATCCCGGCCTTCTTAAGAATCTTCCTCTCGCTACGCAAGATGTATCGCGCCCACTCTGTATAGCCGGGGTGGTGCGTGACGCTACCACAAATGTTAAATCGCGAGGCCCACCTCGGTACGCGCTTAGCGGCCATCTCCAAACCCAAAAAGAAGTTTGACTCTTGGCTGGATATTCTGGTGTGGGGTTCAAGGCATAAACATAAGTCAGGGCCTTGATCAAAGATACGAGACCTGTTCATCATTCCAGTCACATTACGCTCTAGAGGCGTCCAATGTCCACTCTCAAAATGGGGGTGAGGCTTGTACTCCGTTGGCACTAGGGGCATGGTGTAAGATCCAGAAATTTATTAGCAGGTAAGAAAAATAAAATGTTATTTATTTAGCATTTTTGGGAATTTCTTTCAATGAGAAAATGTGTTGATTTATGTATTTTTCCTGCAATGTAAAAATATGTGTCGCGGAGAGGATTCGAACCTGCGACTTAAGGCGTAGAGTGTGTGCTGTGTACCACTAGGCTAGTAGTGTCTTTCTATTAGAAAAGGGTAAGAGCCCTTGATAAGGGTGAAGTGGAAAATATAACTTATACTAAAGGGTTATTGGATCTTCCACTTATGTTTGATATTGGGTTTGGATCCTTTGGAGGTAGAAAACGAAAATTAAGAGGGTTCACTCACGATTTTCCCTCTTGCTCACGATCTTTTCTCCCTTGGAGGTGGCGGCTTGCTCTCTCCTTCTTCCTCCTCTTCTTGTGGCCGGCGGCGTTTGGTGGTGGAGGTGGTTTCCGGCGAGTCTTGTGTGCTTCCGGCGGCGTGAGCAAAGTGAGGGGAGGCGTGAGGGTTTGTGACTTGGAAGAAACCGAAATCAAGGTGAGTGGATTTTTCTCTTCACCTAGTTCACGCATATTAGTAGTATTGCTTGTTTTAGAGAAAATTAAGGGTTAGAAATATAACATGAACTCTTGCTTTCACATGTGTACACGTTTTCTTTATTTTTCCCTAAATTTCGAAACCCTAGCTTGCATGACAATTAGGGCTTTTCGTTTTTAAGACTCCTAATCATCAATTAAACCTTGATTAAACATGTATGTAACCTTAGATTTTCAGTTGCATGAAGATTAGGGCTTGAATGAGAATTTCGCCCCTTCTTCATGAAATTGCGCCCAAATGTATGGGTAAAAATTGGGGAAAAACTGATATTCATGAAATTAGGTATATAAGGACTCTACCGTAATTTTTTGGGAATTTTTGGAAATAAAAGTTTCTGTTGACTGAGATTGACCTAGGGGTAATTGGGTAAATTTTCTAGTTAAAATTGGGGAAAACTTGAAATTACGAATCTAGGGATCATGAGGGATGTAATGACTATTTTTACGAAATTTTTGGATAAGTTTTCCTGCATGACTTAAACTTTGAACTAGGGGTATTTCTGTCTTTTGTTATAAGAACTAGGAGAAAACTATGAATCTGTGATATTCAGTATTTATGTTATTTGTGGATGACATTGGTGAATTTTCTGTATTAGTATGTATTTTTAATTATTGATTGATAACCTAGAAAAGGTTAAACCATGCTTGCATGAAATCTAAGGACCTTTCTGAACTTGATTGATGTGATGTTCGAAATAATGTCTGTGTTAAATGCATTCGATAAGGGTCCTAGACTTGAGTGGACTGAACCTAAGGGTCAACTAGAGCACTCAGTGAACAGTCATTCTGACTTGGGGTTGGAGAATCCACCCAACCTATTCTGATTTGTTTCCGGTAATGGAGGGACTGTTCTAGAGTCTAGTGACCAGGTTAGAGGTTCAGGTTTCCAGTTTGTGTTGAGGGTATTTTTGTCCAAGTGGTAAACCTTTTGAGAGTTGGGTGTTTGAAACAAAGTGCCACGTCTTGGTCAGACGGGGGCCACCTCTTGAATTCATTCACCTTCCGTTCTGTTCTGTTTGTGTTCCCGGTAAGGGGGTGTGGTTGAGTGTCGTAGAGCAAAGTGCCACGTCGTGACCTGGCGGGGGCCACCTCTTGAATCTATGCCTCACCATTGTTCGTACATGTTACTCTCAGTGCCTTGACGAAGGCCGGGTTGGACCCTCGGGGTCAATTCTGAAATCACTGGACAATAGTTGCGTGAGTCTGAGTCTGTTAGCCGGTTAGGCTGTTTTGTGAACTTGTTGCCCGGGATGGTGGGTGTATTGTTGTATGATTATAATTGTGATTTATGGTTATCAGTTTTATTATGTATCATGCTTTGTCATCTTCCGTTAAAAGTTTTGAAAAGATATCTGCATCTATTTTTGATTGTATATTAGTGGATGGTCGAACGAGACTATCTACTCACTGAGCTGTGTAGCTCATTCCACTATATTTCCAGATGCAGGGCAGGAGCCTACAGCCTAGCGGATGTATTATTTTCTGACTTGATATTTTGGGGCCTGCGAGCCTGTGCTATTTTGAAGGCCGGATGTGGCCGAGGTTTTTATGATTTTATTCATTGACATGTTAGCCGGATGTGGCTGCTAGTTTTCGACTACTGTGATATTGTTGCCGGGTTGGCATTTGGTTTTGATACGCGTGTTAAACCGAGGGCTTAAGCCTGTTTTCGGTGAATTCTGTTCTGTTCAGTGTTATTTGATTAATGTGATTTATTAGTTGGATGTTGTGATAAGGATTGTGAATCTTGTTTTTGAAATGGTATGTTCAATTTGTGTTTATGGAGCATGTACAGGAATTTCCTTAGTAATTCTGGGGACATGCTGCCGAAATTTTTCGAATCGTTTCTGTAAGCTATTATTCCCTAGCATTTGTCTTGTTGTTTTGTGTGTGACGTTCCCTATCTTCCGCGGTTTCTGCATATGTTTGGGAGTTATTCTGAGGGGGCGTTACACATGGACAAGTGACGGGGTACCTTGTTACAGAATGCGTCCCTGCCCTCCAACATCACGTCACGCCATTCATGCCATATTCCCCGGAAGTGGCCGAGGGAATCATACTTCTTAATATATTCCATAATCGCTTCATCATTGGGTTCGTCCAACGGCATGGAAGCGCGGCGGGACCACAGGAAACCCATGAACGATACAAAAAGGGTAAAGACAGAAGGCAAAAGAGCCAGAAGACCGAGTCAACACCTGGAGTAACGATAAAAATAGTAAGACAACATATAAATATTCTATCTTCCCAACGGTTTTGTACACGCCTGTGCTTGTACAAACCCGTTGGGAGGGGCAATTTGTTGAACCACCTACTCCACCCAAAAGCAGCAAAAGAAGTATCACCAGATTGTATAACCAATCCGTGAAGGTCAAATCTGGGTGGCTTAGGATACGAATCACTAATACATATTATGGCATAAAGGTTCAGTTAATGCTCGGAATAACATCCGCAGCTATGTATCTGAAAGTCAAAGTTTCCATCAGCATTATCCCTGTGGAAATTGAGGATTCAAGACTTCATATTTGCATCTTCTATTTAACCCTAGGATGTAGCCAAAGTTTCACTTCATACGCAGAGAAAAAAAAAAGCATATCCCTTAGCCGTTTCTTTTTTAGTTCGAGAAGCGATCATGAACCAAGTGGAGCATGTTAAGTATTCTTAAATCGTACGAAGCGGCAGAATAAGAGTACAGAAATGAACAGGAATAAACAAATTAATCATTAAACCAGTAAATCTTAGAGGATAGGCGATATCTTCGCCAAATGAACAGAAAGATCAGAATTTATCCAAATTTGTCCAGCTTGCTATAATAGTTGCATTGATCATTGTTGAACTACACATCCTTGCCACATCCTCAGCCCAAATCGGAGCCGTCTAATTCAGCCCAATTTGTTCTAATCCGCCCATTAACCAACAGGAAAGAAAAACTCCTCAAATAACATACAGCTTATATCCACCTGTACCAGGCTAGGTGAGGGTATCGGTCGTAGACTGAAAACGCTAAGCATACATACATAGCAAGGAGGAGTCAAAATCTATTTGACTATGAACAAAATCAGGAAATGAAAGAAAAGGGGGGCCCGGCGTGTACCACTAGTGACAAAAGACAGGGAAAGCTCCCGCCAAGTGATTGCAGCGAGGGAAGTATTTCAGAGGGGCGATCGTACAGGACAGGGAAACATAAAAAGGGAAGTAATCAGCAAACAAGAAAAAGAACAAGGCCGACCAGGAAGGAAGATGAAAAGGGGGTCCGGGCCAGTCGAGGGATGAGTGAAAGAAGACAAAAGACAGCTAGGAAGAAAAGGGAGACAACTTATTGAGCTGTGGCCTATATAAGGGAGGCACTCGGCTAGAAAGAGGGCATCGGGAGGAGCAACACAAGGAGGAGAACGCTACAGCGGAAGAAGGTAAGGGAAAAAGGGATTTTTTTCGGGTTTAGTAGGCTTCATGGTCGCATTAAGCGACCTGGCATCACAAAGAATGCACACACACACTGTTTCTCTTCCATCTCTCAAGCCATACTACGTGTTCTAAGAGGAAGGGGAATGAGTAGTGCAAAAGGCGAGTGGGAGAAAATGCAGAAGTAATAGAGAGAAAAAAAATACAGAGAAATTAGAATCTGTGAAAACGGCAGAGGATATAAACATCGGAGAAATCAGTAGAACGCGGAGATCGTCATAAAAAAAAGGGAAGAGAAGAAGAAAACAAAAGGGGTATGGTGAGGACAGCGGGTGCATGATCGGATTCGTCAGAAAGGTGCAAGTCGTGAAGGGATTGATGAAGAACACAGAAACGCATAGCGCATTGGCAAGAATACGACAGTTGCATATACGCGCTGTGCTCATATTTTACCTCCCCTCAAGATACTATAACCGTTGAAATAGAAGGCATGAGAGATAGGAGGCCAGGAAGAACGCGAGGAGAAAACAAAAGAGGTTATGGCGGTATGAGTTACTAGGCGTCTTCTAGCTTCGGGGGAAAAGGGGGAAGAATAAGGTGCTCTAAAAGGGGAAGATCCTCTAAAGGAAAGATACCCTAAAGGAGACACCGTATAACCGATTCAAGAAGAACTTCGTCAAAAAAAAAACAACGAAACAACAAAAAGAAAACGAAACGTCAAAATTTCAGAGAGAACTCTGTCAAAATCCAACAAAGAACCAAAGTGTGTGTTCATGAAAATGAAAGGAATCATCATACGGAAGATGCATTACCTTCTCGAATGGTAAGAAAAGACCTTATTGCTACCGGATCTAACTCGATCTGCGCTGACAATGAAGTTCCACCTTCGCGACACGAACTCTCGGTGAAAGCTTCTGGGCCGACCCACGCCTTTTCCGTTTGTCGCCGTCTCACCGGAAGTCCGACGGCACCGTTGCAATCTTCGATCTCGTCGCCTCTTCAACACCTTCGGTGTCGCAGTCGAGTCTCCAGTGTTTCCTCCAAGAACTGACACTACGAATAATCTGTCTTCGCCGGAGCCCGATGATCAGTCGTCCACGATCATCTTTCTCAATGTCGGCCGCACTTTTGGACGCTCAGACGGGTCAGAGAGTGGCTTTACTCTTTGACCTAAACGACCGTAAACTGCTGAAGATTACGAAATATCGAAACGTGGCATGACGTCACGTGAAATGCCGCTCCAACGTTCGAAATCACCGTTGTCCCGAAGAAAACAAATAAACAAAAGGGGGCACAAATCGAGGATGGATCGCTTCAGCCGATTTTCAATGTAGGTTCGGGGATTTTTATCGAGTTCGGATCATCCAACCCGGCGGCTCTGGAATCAGCCGGGTCCAGATCCGAACCTGATCTGGATATTTAGCCTGGTTCATCAGCCAAGTCGTGAGATTAAAATTTAGCCAAACAAATTTGGCTTATCAAGTCCTGTGTGGCATAGTTGCAAACCCACCCACAGCCGGACCATCGGAGAGTGCGCACGTCGGCGTCTAAAGTCAAGGCGCGGCTTCCCGACATGACGTCACGATGCAAGCCCGGATAAATTCTAAACTAATCCATCGACGCCGCAAAGCCAGACGAATTCCAAATTAAATTATCCATCACGCCGCAAGGCTGGATAAATTCCAAATCAAATTATCCACCACGCCGCAAGGCCGGATGAATTCCAAATTAAATTATCCATCACGCCGCAAGGCTGGATAAATTCCAGATCAAATTATCCACTACGCCGCAAGGCTGGATAAATTCCAGATTAAATTATCCAACATGCCGTAAGGCCGGATAAATTCCAGATCAAATTATCCACCACGCCGCAAGGCTGGATAAATTCCAGATTAAATTATCCAACATGCCGTAAGGCCGGATAAATTCCAGATCAAATTATCCACTACGCCGCAAGGCTGGATAAATTCCAAATCAAATTATTCAATACGCCGCGAGGCCGGATAAGTCCCTGAATCAAACTATCCACCACGCCGCAAGGATGGATAAATTCCAAATCAAATTATTCAATGCGCCGCGAGGCCGGATAAAGTTTCCAAATCAAACTATCTAACACACCGCAAGGCCAGATAATTCCTAAATTATTCGACACGCCGTGGGGCCGAGTAATTTCCTTCAAATTCGAGCTATCCAACACGCCGCCAAGGCCGGATAGATTCCCAAGATCTGATATCCAATACGCTTTAATACATTACGATGGAATATCGTTTGGGAGGTGCGTACGTTGATGTTTACCATCGGGGCGTAGCTCCTCGATATAACGTTGTACTGCCTAGGCTGGGTATTACCCAATATGCCATCACAAGACCAAAGTCTGACGAACACAAATCGTCCATGTTGATGAAGCTTTTTTTTTATCATGTCAAATTATACATCGCGTCAAATCAAATTAACGAATGATATCAGTTGACTATGTCTCTCTTATTTTGTTGCGTGTTATAGATCTCTTAATCAAAGGTTCCCTAATTTTAGGGGTAATTAACAATGAGCGCTTGCGCTCATTGGAAGCCAGAACCCATTAAACAAAAAGCCTTATTAATTTAAGGTGGATTTGAAACGGTCACAATACATTCTCAATGTAACGAAAATGACCCCACGGCCTGAAGGTTTCTGCTGTGCGCCAAGGTTTCTGCTCACTCGCTCTCGCACTGAAGCGAATGGACATGCCCACGGCCTGGTCGTCAAGCGGACTACTGCGTCGGTCCGCTCCATACTATCGCACAGGGGAGCGAGCTCTCTATAGGAGCTCTGGCACCAACGAAGCCATCCCACCATGGAGGATGCTCGCTTGTAACTGAGCTATCGTGTCTATGACCAAACAAGTGGAGGATCCTCCGACACATATGATCCATCCCTCTAGACGAGGTTCTCGATCACGACGAACCAAGGTGCCATATCGTGAACATGAATAAGCATGCATAAGAAATCCACATGCTAAATATATATATGTATATGAAGGGATCCTACATGTTCACTCGGTCGAGCTCGAAGGTCATCATATAACATTACCTGCATTAATGGGAATTGCTCCTAACTTCCTTGGTCAATTAAAACTAATTTAACACGCACAACTAAAAAGTGGCTCTTTACTATCTTTAGCTCAAGTGTTATTCTAAAAGCAAGGTAGATAAGGATAATCTTTATTGATTAGATAGCATTGTTTATAAAGCCAACTAGTAGGTAGCTACTTGGGGTGCTTCTTCTCAATTGGAGCCCCGTCTTAGACAAGGTATTTTACAATCATATTGGAAAATGGATTCACTTTAGTTGACTAGAAGTCAATGGCACGGTAGTAAAAGCATGCCTTTGTGCCCTTCTGTGACACGCATAAGCCCACTTTGTTGTGGAATTGAAAGTGCGGAGTGAAAATTTCACCTTTTAAAAGTTAACGTCCAAAATATTACCCGTCATTGTCAGGGCCGATCTTCCAAAACACCTACTGTCCTTTTTCTCACTTTCCTGCATACAAAAGTCGTTAGTCAATTTTGTTCTTCCATATTTTTTTTGTAAGGTACCGTACTCAAAATTATTCGGTTAGTAGCTCAATGTTATGCTCAGTATTTTTCTTGCTAAGGAAAAGAAAGTTATCCCTGATAGAAGAATTTGTCATTGGTCTTAGCTCTTAACGGGTATTTTATAATTAATGTTGATGGCTCCCGGCTCCTTAGCTCTTCTTTTAGAGGATTGTGTTACTTGATTCGTAATGATTGTGGCTCTTGCATTTTTGCAGCTTCAGCATAACTCGGTGCTCCTTGTCAAACTTATGGCAATTGAATCAGTATTAAACTATCTCCACTGCCATCCTGACTTTAATGATATGCAAGTTGTTATGGAAACGGATTATAAGGACGCGCTCCTCCTCATTAATGGACAACTTTTGTTCTTCCACTTAAATTCTGAGTATTCCAGCCCGGGCGCATCTGCCTTCCCGGGGGAGCATAGAGAGCTGGTAGCGGGATAGGTGAACACCGGACATAAGGAAGGTAGTATCTGCATGACGCGGCGGAGAGGGAGCATGAGAACAAAGCAGCTGGTCTTAGAAGCGTCGGGATAATAGCAGAAAACCGGAACAGCAATGCAGGAAGGAATGGTGCGAGAAAATCAGAAATCGCACAAAAAAGAATAGCATCAACACTTGTCCAGCGTAAGCCCAGGTCCAAGATCAAAAGGAATGGTGCGAGTAGTTTTTGTTCCCACAAGATCCACCCAAAAAATGAAGAAAGGCCGGTAAGATGAATCACGGTTTGCAGGCAATGTCTGGGATGAGGCCGGGTAGTCTGGTTAACACCGGACGGCCCAAGGTAGCTCGCCAACTTCGCCTTGATTTATGATAGAAGCATATTATAGTATGCTAGAGGGCCCGTATTAGGAGCCCCAAATGTTACAGCATTTCGATACCGCCATATATTGTATATAGCCCCGGATAAGAACAATCTACGGATGTAGTTCAATCTACTGTTACCCATCATCCAAAGGTGGCTAAGTAGACTCTCCAAATGATCCCAGGTATTGACAGTGGTCCTGATGGTGCACCCCTTCCGAATCAGATGCCAAAGGGGACCTATCGCTTGGCATTGAAAGAAGAGGTGATTATATGTCTCATGCTCTGAGTTGCAGAGAAGACAAATGGGGTTTTGTATGACCCCCCAATTGTGAAGTCTAGAACGCGTGCTTAGTCTCCTGTGGCAGAGAAGCCAAACTATGAAAGAGTACCGAGGGATATGGCCCTTGAACCATATAATGCTTTGCCAATGCACATCACTATCCGGAACAAGCATCTCGTACGCTGATTTAATAGTGAAGGTTCCATGCTTGGTTTGTTTCCAATAGACCCGGTCTTCCTGTAGCCCCGGATTTATAGGGATGTTTGGAATAGCCCTATAGATGTCAATAAGCCGAAATGAACGTGGATGCGGGATCTCCCATTTATGATTCACAATCAAGGCACTGAGCCAGGCAAACTTCCCAGGCAGGTTTTCAAAACGGACATCCTCGACTTGATCTATAAGAATGTGGGACTCAAACCAAGGATCAAGCCAGAGGCGAGTAGTAGCCTCATTAGCTATTTTGTATCCGACAGCCGTTAAACAAGCTTCCCGGACCCGGAGAATGCTACGGAAAGGCCAAGCAAGACAGGCTGAAAGCCTGACAGACCAGATGGGATCCGAATGTAAATATCGCTCATGGATCCATTTGACCCAAAGTGAATTTTTGTCAATCACCAGATTCCAAAAATGGCGCAAGAGAAAAGTTGTGTTGAGTTTACCAATATCGCGCAGCCCAATACCACCCTTATTTGTGGGCTTGGTGACATTAATCCAAGCGACTTTAGCGATGCCATCCTTTTGACCCGCCGACCAGAGAAATTTTGCCAACATTGAATTTAAGGTTGTGACTACGCCGGTAGGCAGCCTAAGCGCACTACACCAAAAATTTATATTGCCATAGCATATGGACTTGATTAATTCGACACGCCCAGCATAGGAGAGTCTCGTAGACCTCCATGTTGAGAAGTATTTTGCTAGCTTTTCTAGGAGAGGCATACAATCATTTTTTCGGATTTGCCTACTAGTAATGGGAATTCCTAGGTAGCGGAAGGGTATTGAGAAATTTACTTCTTTTAAATTATAACCTAGTTACTAAATTTATAATAGTTTGTTGCTTTATTAATTATTTTTAATATTACTTATGTGGAAATGATTGTGTTTATGTAAAATATTTTTTATTTATATATTATGAATATGCAATAAAAATTAATTTTAAAATATTATTTATAATATATACTTTTTTTTAGGCCAGGGTCGGGTTTTCCTGCGGGGTCACAGGTGGGGTTGGGTTTTCTAAAGTGGTGGTTTTGCTGCATGCAACACAAAACCATACGGTCAAGCCTATCTTTAAATCTAAACTAGGGTTAACTCAAAATCCCTAGCACTCAACTCTTTCGTTTTTACAAGCCTCCACACGAGTTTGATACAGCTTCTCTATTGTTACTGTTGTGCTATAGCTATTTATTTTAAGTTTTAAAAATTATAATTAAGTTTTAAAAATTATAATTAAGTTTAAAAAATATTTATTTTTCTTAAACTATATAAATTATATATAAATATAATATAGAAATTAATACTATATATATTTTTTACATGTTAAGCTATAATTATTTTTCATAAAGTCATCAAGTAAAAAGTAATTTGATTACAACTATCTCGATTAAATTATATACAATATAGTAGAACTAAGATTTCCTAAGTGCCTAATTTTTTGACTACTTAATTTTTCGAGTGCTTCTAAAATATTCTTTCATAGTTGTATTTCACATGTGTTTATTTCATTATTTAATACTGATAATTTATATCATATCATTATCACGCCAACTGAAATTCATAATTTGATGCATTTGCTAGTGCATCGTGTGGCATACAAAGTCGTTACAAAGTCGTTATGCATTTGCTAGTGCATTTGCTAGTGCATTTGCTGGAACGCATGAAAATAATTTGTTGATGGGTCAATCTTGAAAAACTTATGCGGCATACAAAGTCGTTACAAGTCAAGCATATACACCTTATACGGTCTTCCATTTACCTGTCACTATGGCCATGGGCCAGTCTTCTTTCCCATTTGCCTGCCAATCTATAAGATTGAAGAAGCTGTGGCATCTCCACTGTGCCGTAGTTGTATGAACGATCCAATGGGTCAAACTATTCGTCTCGATATGCTGCCTTTTCTTTTCTGGATGAGTCTTGTGCTTTGCTCCGACCTAGTTACAGTTACAGGGAGATGCATAGACAAGGAACGGAAGGCTCTCCTCAGCTTCAAAGCTGGCTTGTCAAACACCCAAGACTGGCTCTCTTGGAAGGGCGAGGACTGCTGCAATTGGGAGGGAGTTGTATGCAGCAACACCACCAACCACGTCCAACGTCTCGATCTCCACTACCCTTTCGATGATATTTTCCCAAACAAAGGCGAGGTAAATCCTTCACTGCTTGATCTTGAGCATTTGACTTACTTGGATTTGAGTTACAATAACTTTGGCGGCGCTCCAATTCCGGCCTTCATTGGGTCTCTGACTAAATTGGAATCCTTGGACTTGTCCTCGGCTCAATTCGGAGAAGGAATTCCCCACCAGGTGAGCAATCTCTCCAACCTAATTTACTTAGATTTAACGAGTAACAACATTAGTGGAAAGATTCCAGAATCTTTGGGGAGCCTCTCAAAGTTGAGTTACATGGATCTTTCTTATAATATTATTGAAGGAGAAATTCCCCACCAACTGGCCAACCTCTCCAACCTAATTTACTTGGACTTAGGATGGAACAAAATTAGTGGAAAGATTCCAGAATCTTTGGGGAGCCTCTCAAAGTTGAGTTACATGGATTTTTCTTTTAACAGTATTGAAGGAGAAATCCCCCACCACCTCAGCGGCCTCTCCAACCTAATTCACTTGGACTTAAGTGGTAGCCAAATTAGTGGAAAGATTCTAGAATCCTTAGGGAGCCTCTCAAAGTTGAGTTACATGGATCTTTCTTTTAATAGTATTGAAGGAGAAATTCCCCACCAACTCGGCAACCTCTCCAACCTAATTCACTTGAGCTTAAGGGGGAACAACATTAGTGGAAAGATTCCAGAATCCTTGGGGAGCCTCTCAAAGTTGAGTTACATGGATCTTTCTTATAATAGTATTGAAGGAGAAATCCCCCACCACCTCAGCGGCCTCTCCAACCTAATTCAATTGGACTTATGTGATAACAAAATTTGTGGAAAGATTCCAGAATCCTTGGGGAGCCTCTCAAAGTTGAGTTACATGGATTTTTCTTTTAACAGTATTGAAGGAGAGATACCCAAAAGCATAGGAAACTTGAGCTACTTGGACTCCTTATATTTACAAAATAATATCATAGGGGGAGCATTACCAGGTGCCATCGGTAATCTATGCAATTTGACTACCTTGGATGCTTCCAACAACAACATTAATGGAGAGCTCACGAATTTTGTTGAAAGTTTATCAAGATGTACAAGTGACATAAATCTTGCTTACCTTATTCTACACAACAATGAGATTGGTGGCCCTATACCTGATCAAATAGGAAAGCTTCAAAGGTTAAAAACTCTCAATCTTGGCTCGAATTCTTTGAATGGCTCAATTCCTACCGCCTTGGGTAACTTGTCTAGGTTAATAAGTTTGCTTCTTTCTTCCAACTCTCTTGTTGGATCACTGACTGAAGCAAATTTTGCTAATCTAACAAGTTTGGATATCTTGGATCTCTCCCACAACTCATTCATATTTAATGTCAGCCAAGATTGGTCTCCCCCATTTCAAGCCAGTGAGATAAGAATGACCTCTTGCACCTTGGGGCCAAAGTTTCCGCCATTATTACGGAACCATACTAATTTGGGTACATTAGACCTATCAGATAACAACATCTCAGATTCTTTTCCCAAGTTTCCCAAAATGCAAAGTAGTCCATACCTTATGTCATTTTATCTCCTCAATTTATCACACAACCAAATGCGAGGAAGTCTCCCAAGCTCAATCGAATATGATGTCGTGGACCTCTCTTACAATCAATTCACCGGGCCATTTCCTTCGGCATGGGCCATCAACATTATGTATTCAATCAGTATGGACTTATCCAACAACAAATTGGATGGAAACATCTCATCCTCCATTTGCAAAAATAATGAATTACAGATGCTCAACCTCGCCAGCAATGGCTTCTCAGGGGCCTTCCCCAATTGTTGGGTCAATTCATCCACCATGCGGATAATAGATGTCTCAAATAACAGATTATCTGGAGAAATTCCCAACACATTTGGATGTTTAACTCGGCTCACATCACTGCACTTGAATAACAACCATCTCACTGGTACAATCCCTCCAACTCTTCGGCAGTGTGTGAACCTAGTAGTCATCGATCTAGGTGAGAATAAATTAGATGGTGTCATACCCACATGGATCCCAAAGAGTTTGACATCACTGGGAGTGCTTCGCCTAAGATCTAATTATTTTAACGGCGTCATCCCAATAGAATTGGGCCTCATGACTTCTCTCCAAGTGCTTGACCTAGCCCACAACCATCTCAGTGGCTCCTTGCCACCCTCTATTGGCAACCTTAGCTCCATGATAACAATACAGAATGGGAGTGCCGAAATTGCACTTTCTCTATTGAATCTTTGTACATGGATAATGTCATCATAAATGCAAAAGACCAACAACTTTACTTCACTACTATACTCGCCCTTGTGACAAGCATAGACCTATCCAACAACAATCTCTCTGGAGAGATTCCAGAAGAGTTGTTTCGCCTTCATGGTCTTCGCTTTCTCAACTTATCAAATAATAATTTCAGAGGGGGCATTCCAAAGAGCATCGGTGAAATGGGAGAATTGGAATCACTAGACCTATCGTGGAACAACTTGTCAGGCACAATACCTTCATCTCTCTCTGCATTAAATTTTCTTAGCAAGTTAAATTTGTCATACAATAATTTTATTGGTAAAATACCTACAAGCTCTCAACTACAAACCTTCACAAGTGCATCCTACATTGGAAACACTAAGCTTTGTGGGTTCCCGCTTGCCGCTTGCTCTAGTGACGCAGCCACCAAGGAGGGAAGACAAGAAGAGGATGATGGTGGAGACGGTGGATTTGATTACGTATGGTACTTTTTTGGGTTTGCACTGGGGTTTGTGGTTGGCTTCTGGGGCTTTGTAGGAGTTGTGATGAGCAAGAAAAATTTAAGAATTAGATACATCATATTAATTGACAAAATTCTTGAGTAATTTATGGGTGTAATATTAGTTAAAGGAATAAGAAATAACCATGGTATGATAGTTTACATTTGTATGCAGTGTAGCTAATATGTGGTTATGTTGACCATTTTGGAGTGGCAGATCTTATACCAAACTTGAGTCAATTTATCCTATCCGATTGATCTTAACTTATTGTCACGCCCTAATGAACAGTTCTCCGATGAATCTAGAACTGTGTGCCAAATTCTTAGATTTAGCCCCAATTTGTAATTTTGACCAGCGGTCAAAATCACACCGCGTGCCGCCCGCTAATTTCAAAATCGAAATCAGATTCTACCGTCACAATTTTGACTAATTTTGACCCAGTCAAATCGTTGTTGCTACTGTTGATGGTAATAATAATAATAATAAAATAAAAAAAAATAAATAAACAATTAATTAATTGATCATTGTGGTGTGACAAAATTAATTTAAATAATTATCAATTAATTAATTATTAATTATCAATTAATAATTGATCATTAATTAATTAATTCATTCATTATTAATTAATTATCAATTATAATTAACTATTAATTAATTAATCTATTTTTGATCACAATGGCGCAGCATAATATAAAGAGAGCAAGTTGGGGTCAAAATATCCTATTTTGACCAAAAGATTTGCTCCTGTGTGAAGACAAGCAAAAAAACAGAAGAGTAAAAATAAATAGAAATAAATAAAATAAAAAAGACATGTATGAGAGAAATCTAATTTTGGAGCAAGGTGGTACTCGATCAAAATTTTCAGAAGCGCAATCCCTATTTGTGGAAAAACGTGGGCATGTACGTAAGCGTGCAAACAAAATATAATAAAATATTAAGAGACATGGGATGTAATAACACGTTGACCAAAAAAAATGGAAGCGGCTATATAAGGTTTGACAAAAAAACAAAAGGGGATGATTCGGCGATTGTGCTATTCGACCAAGGAGAGAAACTTTTGGGCATCAGGAAGAGCTTGTGGAGAAGGGAGGAAGTCTCGGCTGCAAGAGAAGACACTCCATCAAGGACATTCTAGAAAAGTCTAAGTCTTTACTAAGGATAATGTAGAGCAACCCCTGTAAAAAAAAGGAGTTTCCATTAAGAACATTGTAGAAAAGCCTAAGCCTATTAAGTATGATGTAGAGCAACTCCGGTGAAGAAAAAAAAAATTTTCATTAAGGACATTCTAGAACAGTCTAAGCTTTTACTAAGGACGATGTAAAGTAACTAGGCAAAAAAAAAAGAGTATGTTACTATTTTATAAAAAGAGAGAGACTGTAAAAAAAAAATTAAAAAAAAACCTGCTTGAACGATCGGAAAAGAAACATCCTTTCCATGTACAGGCGACGAAATCTTGTCTTCGGCGCTATCCTTTCTACAGTGAGCGCCAAAGAGAAGATCTCTCATCTTGAGCAAAATCGGGCAGCCCTCTAGAACCGACGAAGCCGAGAAGCATCGTCTCGAACAAATCTTCAATCCCATCTCCAGATCCGTTGATGAGATCTTGGATCTGTCGAAGACGAAATCAGCTGTCCTCGTGCTGGCTATCAAACGCTTACCCGTTGTTTTCTTGGAGGAACTAAAACTGTAAGGAATAAAAAATTACAAGGAAAGAAAACGTTAGGGAAAAAAAAAATTCATATTCTATTTTTTTGGAAGGAAGAAAAAGTAAAAAAAAAATTAATTTCGAAGATCGGGCGAAGTGGCGTTGTGTTTTCTCCAACTTTTCCGTCCGTTTTGGGCGGAAAAGTTTTAGAGGAAAAGTTATAAAATTTTCCATCCCACTTTTCCACTCAAATTTTTCCTTCCACCCAAGGAAACAGCAGAAAACTTATTTTTCTTTCCTTTCCCTCTAGTTTTCCTCTCAAGGAAACAGACCCTTAACTTCACCGTGTTCCCTCTCGTCAAACCCCATTTCTGCTCACTTGATCGAGCCACAACTTTGGCCACACCTTCGCCTGAGTCAGGCAGGTCGATGACCGAGAGGAACTAAATCGACATAGGGTCGGTTTGGGGCTACTGGTCGCCTGCTTTTGCGGGTGCGGCCAGTAGAAATTGGGTACACAAGATTGTTTGGGGCTGATTCTGCTAGGCACACCAGCGGAAAATAGCTGCCCCGTAGAATCAGCTCGTTGCCAGCTTCTCGCGCCCCGCAGTCGCATGTGAACAACGCCCAATGCTTGCTTCTTGTCACGCGAACACAGCGACACCTCGCTGATCCTGCTATTGCCGATCCTGCTCCTCTCCGACCGCCGACCTCCGCCGCCTCCCGACCTCCTGCTCATCGCCGACCTCCTGCTCCGGTGCCAGCCAGCTTCCTCAACAGTTCCAGCTGCTTGTGCTAGCTGCCGGTTCTAGCTCCATGAAGGGAGAGCAAGGGAGAAGGCGGCATCACGCACAGATGCAACAGCTACCTCATGTGTCGTCGGAAGAAGAATCATCATCTTCCGCTGAGGCATCGCTAGCAGACGAAACTCTCCGAAAGAGGACACTGCACCAAGGGAAGACAAGAACCTCGCCGGTGAGCCTTTCCGTCACCACCGAACGCACAATTCGCAGCCGAGAGAAAAGACACGGGAGCAAGAGTAAAAGCGACAGTGGTGTTCGAAGGAGAGAATAAGACCAAGGGAAAAAAAAGTAGGCTGTTGTGGCGCACGAGGGGAAAGAGAATAGGAATAAAGAAAATAGGGTTTATGGGATTATAGGTGAAATAAAGAAAAAGTATTTCAGTATAAAGCCTATTAATTAACTATTTATTTATACAATATTTCACTAAGTCTTAAAATTTAAAAATAAGTACTTAAAATTTTTAAAGTGAATTGTATTTTCTCCAAATTAAGGTGTGCATGTAATTGAATTGTATTTTCTTCAAATTTTCTTTCAAGTGGCAATTAATTTAATCTAAATTAAGTTTTAATTATTCTCCCCAAATTTGATTTTACTGAAACAAATTTTATTATAATTTAGATATTGCTCAATGAATTGATTTCAACTTAAAGTTTGAGTCTTACCTCTTAAATAGTTTTACTTTTACATATATATTTTTGGTTCTAAAAAAAGTTATGTTTTGCCACTTAACCAGCACTGATAGTTTCCCAAATAGCTTCTGCTTCTCTCAGCCAGCTACCTTTCAACCAGCAATTCTCCAGCCAGTAGCCAGCAGAAGCAGAATCAGCCCCAAACTGGCCCGCGATCACCTTTCACCGCCGTGTGCGACATCTAGAAGCTTGATTGAGCCCAAATTTCATCCACGGCATCTCTTCAAGAGCGCAAATCCGTGGGCAAGAAGACGCATTCATCCGGTGGCTGGATCACCGGAATCAAACATTTTCGTCCGGCGACCCTATTTTGGACAATAGTCATTCGCGTGATGCTAAATCACGACCGGCCGGCTATTAACTCCAGCCACCGCTCCGGCGAGAGGTGGAGAGGCTTCAGCCGAGGCCGCCGGGTGTCTGGTGGCCGGACGACGAGCGGCAGACGTCGGACGTCGAATGGCGGAAGGCGGAAGAGCAACGAACATGTTACTGTAATTCAGTTTGATCCAACGACCCGATTTCATCAAGTGTTTGATCCAACGGTTGGGATCAAATATAAGGTTCAACAGCCCAGATTTAATCACTTATGATGAATGGCCAGGATTAAATTTCAATCCAACAGTCCTGATTTATTATGTTTAAATCAACGGACGAGATCTAAACATATATTGACGCTCCAGATTAGTTCACATGAAATCGGACGACCAAGATCGCTCTGACCAAATAAAATTAATCTAACGGCTAAGATTGATTGCACAAATCTCAGCGGATAGCCCTCGGAATGATCCAAAGATTGATCCTTACTGACCTGAATCAGATCTTTCTAGATCCGCCTTCGGATTTTCAATCATAGACCCGGATCAAAGCATATCTGCAAATCCAACTTTCAATAGTTGAAATTAACTCGCCTGAATCTGAACCAATCAGACGGCTATCGAAATGATCCAAGCACCAATCCTAACCAAATCAGGTCTGATCTTTCTAAATTCACCCTCAGATTTTCGATCAAAGATTTGGGACATTGCAGATCGACAAATTGAATTATCAACGACTGAAATAAATTCACTCGAATCTCAGCCAATCAGATAGCTCTCAAAATGATCCGAATATCGATCCTTATAAATCTGAATAAGATATTTTCAAATCTATCCTCAGATTTTTGATCAAAGACCTGGATCAAAGCAGATATATGAATCAAACTTTCGCCCAATTCATAGGAAACCTCGAACATTTAGTCCCACGGCTTGTTCGTCAACTCAACCAAATTTTGAATGTTTGGTCCCGCGACCTATTCAACCGAATTTCGAACGCTTGGCCTATCGGCACGTTCGCCCAAATCTAGAACGATTGGTCCCACAACCCGTTCTTTCAAATCTGAATGTTTAGCCCAATGGCTCATTCACCCAATTCTGAACGTTCAGTCCCACAACCCGTTCAATCGAATTTCGAACGCTTGGCTCATTGGCTCGTTCACCCAACTTTCGAACGCTTGGCCCATCGGCTCGTTCATTCAAACTTTGAACGCTTGGCTCATCGGCTCGTTCGCCCAACTTTCGAACGCTTGGCTCATCGGCTCGTTCGCCCAACTTTCGAACGCTTGGCCCATCGGCTCGTTCATTGAAACTTTGAATGCTTGGCTCATCGGCTCGTTCACTCAAATTCTGAACGTTTGGTCCCACGACCCGTTCAACCAAACTTTGAACGCTTGGCTCATTTGCTCGTTCATCCAAATTCTGAATGATTGGTCCCACGACCCATTCACCCAAATTTTGAACGTTTGGCCTATTGACTCGTTCTTCCAAATTCTGAATATTTGGCCCAATGCTTCATTCACCCAACTTTGAATGTTTGGCACATGGCCCATTCATCGAAATTCGAATGCTTGGCCTATCGGATCGTTCGCCCAAATTTTGAACGTTTGGCCCGTCGGCTCGTTCATCCAAATTCTAAACGCTTGGCTCATCAGCCCGTTTATTCAAAACTCTGAATATTTGGCCAATCAGCCCATTCACCACAAACTTCGAACGTTTGGCCTCATGGCTTGTTCACCCAATTCTTGCACTCAACTCTTCCAAGTAATTCAAATATAGTCATGGATGATGAATTCTTGACGCGTGTTGTCAATGACGTTGTTTGGGAGGTGCGTATGTCGATATTTCGTGTCGGGGCGTAGTTCCTCAACGTTGTTGCAATACAACTCAAATTTCTCTCCATGGCCCATGTCAAATGATGTACTCTTGTAATCAAGTTATGAATAATATTATTCTTTCGACCAATTGTCTTCACTTTGTTATATGCTATAGATCTCCCAATCAAAGGTGCCCTAAGTTCCTTAGGGGTAATTAACAATGAATGCTTGCGTTCATTGGAAGCTAGAACCTACAAAAACAAAAAGTCTTATAATTTATAAGGTGAATTTGAAACGATCGCACTATTTTTAATGTTTCAATTTTACATTGAAATTTAACCAAAAATGACCCCACAGCTGCCTCGAAGCGAACGCTGCTCCACGCGTTCGTCGTCTTGCGCAGCCGTCGTCTTCCTTACGCGTTCGACGCCGAGCGCCACTTGTGCTCGTGGGTTCACCGGAGAAGAAGGGCATGCTGGCAGGGTGGAGACCCTTCTCTGCCCTCAGCCTCTCGTCGTCGGAAGCCGCTTAACGCTGCCGGAACCAATGGAGATGAGCATCTCCGCCAACCGAAAATAGGGGAAGGAATCGGATGAGAGGAAAGCTTTTATTTCTTCTTCAACCAAGCTACAAAACCTCTCCTTTTAACACCGACGGCCCCTTGGCTGCCGACCCCTCTTCCCCTCCCTCGCCGATAGCGCTTTCACCATTGGTTATAATCACTCAAACCTCTCCCGCGAACTCTCTCTCGTCGACGCCCCCTGGCGCTGGAATCCTTGCCCCTGGCGGCATCAGAGCCCCCGCTCTGGAAGGGCAACGGTGCTCGCCATCGCCGATGGTGGCACTCCCCAGCGCTCGCCCTCTTGGTGTCGCTCCCTCGTGCACCCCCATCTTTGTCCGCCTATCGGACCATTTAAAGGAAAGGGAGAACGTCCGCACAACTCCACACCGCCGAGTCTCCCGCGTTGCCCATGTCGTCGCTAAGCTCCCGCGTCGCCCGTCTTCCTGGAACCTCGGAGTCGTTTGTCCCACCTCGTCCCCGTGGCACGTCTGGGTGAAGCTCGCGTGAAGACGATGACGACAACCGAGTCCATCGCGTTGTCCAAATCCTCTGAAGACGCTACGCTCAAGTCAACATCGGATGATTAGTTTGGCATTGACCGAGCGATGCTGCGTTGATGTCGGGCTCCGCCTAGGCCTGTAACAATCAGGCCTAACACTTAGCCATTTAATTAAAATAGATTACTATAAATATTTTATTTTAATAAGCCAACTTATATAAGAATGAAACTTTACATTCACACTTACTCAATTGACTTGTTGCAGAAAATACAACTCAATTAAAGCTCTATTTAATTGGATGGTCCTTGATTCTAACAATTGCTATCGTCATCGTCACTGCTGTCGTCACCTCGCACCTTTTGTCGTCGCCTCTTCACCATCACCGCCTAGCACCGTCACCTCTCATCATCATTGTTGGTGTAAAAATAAAAAGATGGGTATGTTTATCAATTTTTCTAACTTTCTTTCTCTCTAAATAAACACAAAGAAGAAAAATCTAATTATTTCTTTTCTTCTTTATTTTCTCTTCTTTCTTATTTTTCTTTTTTTTCAACTTTCTTTCTTTTTTTGCTTTCCTTTCCTTTCAATTTTAGGGCTTTTTAAGTAGTTATATTTAAATGTTCTTTCTTTTGTCACTTTGTTTTGAAAATAGCTTGAACAGTTTGCTAAAGAATTTTTTTTTCTCTTGTTCTTAGCGGATTGTTATCAACGGACTCCTGCAATGCCACCAACACGTTATAAATTATCGACTTAAGGGTAACTATTTTATAATTGTGTTGAATTGTATTGTATTGTACTATAAAATTTATAAGTTTTTTTAATAAATAACTTTTAAATTATTATCAAATTTTAAAATAATAAATAAATATATTATTTAAAATTATTTAAAATAATAATATATTTTTCTTTATTTTAAGTGCATAATGTTCCAAGTACTTTTAACAAGTTGATAATAGCATTAAAAGAAACTTAAATGCATGAAAATTGAATGGATAAAAAACCACCAATCCTTATAAAACATCTGAGTGATGAGAGTACACCAAAAAATAAAATCAAATCAAACGACATATTTTGAATAGAAGTTAGAAAATGGATTCAAGGCTGTGTTTAGTAGGAAAGAAAGAAAATTAGAAGGAAAGGAAAATAAAAAGGAAGGAAAAATAAAAAAAAGTATAGAGATTTTTTCAATTGTGTTTGGTTAGACAGAAAGAAAATTAGAAAGATTGATCACTCTATCTTTTTATTTTTACACTATTATCTAACTATCATCAAATACTATTAAAAATTATAATTAAATATTATAAAGTATTATAAAATTAATTAAATATTAGTAAATAATATAAAATTAATTAATATTTATTAAATACTATAAAATTAATTAAATATTAGTAAATACTATAAAATTAATTAAATATTAGTAAATACTACAAAATTAATTAAATTTATTAAATACTATAAAATTAATTAAATTTTATTAAATACTCTAAAATTAATTAAATATTAGAAAATATTATAAAATTAATTAAATTTTATTAAATACTATGAAATTAATTAAATATTATGAAATACTATAAAATTAATTTTTATATTATTAAATACTAATAAATATTATAGTAATTAATTTTTATGCTATACTATTAAATATAATTTCATCGTAATAAAATCTTCATAATAATTTTTTGCTTTTACTTAATATGATCACTACTTTCCAATAATATTTTAAGAGACAAACTAATGAGCTATTCATTTTTTAGCCAAATGACGATCACATTGGACACGAGAAATGAAAATATTACCCTTAAGACAAATAATTACTGAGCCAAATACATCTAAAACAACTAGCTTGTTCGTCATATAACCAGCTCATTTTATCAATACAACATGCTCAATCCAAATGCATCCACCAGCGCTTCTGATAAAAAGGTTAAAAAAAAATTGTAGCACCTCTTACAAAAGAAAATCCCATCTGTACTTTTCATATTGCATTACATACTAGAATGACATTCAGATGGAAAAACAACCTTTCCTTTATGCTGCAAATGACCATAATTATTTAGATCCAAAATAAAATACGGGCAACTTAGAAGATCAGTAGCAAGCCTTATCCACATCATCAAAGTACGGGTGCTGCATAGCTCTCTTAGCTGAAATCTGCTTTGATGGCTCGTACATCAACATCTTCTGCAAGTACGAAGTTCAAATAGCATCTTTCATTAGAAGTAGATATGATTAACATGTTTCACAAAACTAGGACAAACAATCTTTCTAAAAAGATTAAAAAGAAAATGGCCATCAGCACTCACCGAGAGAAGGTCTAACCCATCAACATCCAGGTTAGGCACGAACTTCATCATTTGGAGTACCAAGCAATCTGCATCAGCAATAGTAATTAATCCACCTGACTAGGCAAGATAAATAGATAGGGAAAAAAGATATCATCATAATGGTTTGTAGATATATGTGAGACGCGACTCGCTCGAGCACAAAAAGGCTAAGGTTGAGAGAGGTCAAGGTCTTCAAAGCTAGCTTGTACAATGCCCCTGACTGGCTCTCTTGGAAGGGCGAGGACTGCTGCAAATGGGAGGGAGTTGTATGCAGCAATACCACCAACCACGTCCAACGTCGCGATCTCCACAAACCTTTCGGTATTCAATCAAACAAAAGCGAGGTAAACCCTTCATTGCTTGATCTCCAGGATTTGATTTACTTGGATTTGAGCGGGAACAACTTTGGTGGTGCTCCAATTCCTGCCTTCATTGGGTCTTTGACTAAGTTGCAGCACTTAGACTTGTCCAATGCTGCATTCGGAGGAGAAATACCCCGTCAGCTCAGCACCTTTTCCAACCTACATTATTTGGATTTAAGCACGAACCAAATTAGTGGAAAGATCTCAGAATTCTTAGGGACTCTCTCAAAGTTGAGTTTCTTGGATCTTACTGATAATAGAATGGAAGGAGAAATCCCCCATCAGGTCAGTAACCGCTCCAACCTAATTCACTTAGCATTATCAATGAACCAAATTGGTGGAAAGATCCCTGAATCCTTGGGCAGTCTATCAAAGTTGAATTCCTTGGATCTTTCTTATAACAATATTAAAGGAGAGATACCTAAAAGCATAGGAAACATGAGCAACTCGGACATCTTATCACTAAATAGTAACAACATTGGTGGAGCATTACCGGGTGCAATGGGTAATCTATGCAATTTGACTTCTATGGATGGTTCCTATAATAGAATCAAGGGAGAGCTTGCTGATTTTGTTGAAGGTTTATCAAGATGTAAGAGCTGCAAAATTTTTTACCTTGATCTGTACAACAATGAGATTGGTGGTCCTATACCTAATCAAATAGGAAAGCTTCAAAGATTAGTTTTTCTTAACCTTGGTTTGAATTCATTAAATGTTAATGGCTTAGTTCCTACTGCCTCGGGTAACTTACCTTGGTTAACATTCTTGTATCTTTCTTCCAACTCCTTGGTGGGGTCACTAACTGAGGCAAACTTCGCCAATCTAATAAGCATAAGAATCTTGGATCTCTCGCACAATACATTAACAATTACCATGAGCCAAGATTGGTCTCCTCCTTTTCAAGCCAATGTGATAAAAATTAACTCTTGTGCCTTGGGGCCAAAGTTTCCTTCATTACTGCAAAATCAAACTAATTTGAACATTATAGACCTATCAAATAACATTTCAGACTCTTTCCCTAAGTATCTCCAGATGCAAAGAAATCCACCATACCATCAATTTTTTTTTCTCGGATATTTTCCTTAATGTGTCATACAATCAAATGCGAGGAAGTCTGCCAAGCTCAATTGACTATTTTTTGAAACTGAGTCGATATAAGATCCAAATATATGTTTCTAGACTTCTCTTACAATCAATTCACCGGGTTATTTCCTCTAGCATTGGCCATCAACTGTATGCTTGGCTACACTCTGAACTTGTCCAATAATAAATTGGATGGCAACATTCCATTCTTCATTTGCAAAGTGAATTGTTTATCGGTGCTCAACCTTGCTAATAATGACTTGTCAGGAACCCTCCCCAACTGCTAGGTCAATTCATCCATGTTGAAGATAATAGACACCCCAAACAATCAATTCTGGAAAAATTTCCAATACATTTGGGTCTTTAACTTGGCTTACATCATTGCACTTGAACAAAAACCATCTCTCTGGTACAATCCCTCCAACTATTCAACAATGTACAAACCTAGCAATCATTGATCTAGATGAGAACAAATTAGATGGTGTATTGCCCACTTGGATCACAAAGAGTCTAAAATTGTTGAAAGTGCTTCGCTTGAGATCTAATGAGTTCAATGGTGCAATCCCAATGGAAATAGGTCTAATGACTTCCCTCCAAGTGCTTGACCTAGCCCACAACCATCTCTCTGGCTTCTTGCCTTCCTCTATTGGCAACCTTAGCTCCATGATTACAATACCGAATGGGAGTAACAAAATTGCACATTCTTTATCATCATCTTCTTATTATATGGAAAATGTCGTCATAAATGGAAAAGGCCAACGACTTTACTTCAATACTATGCTTGCCCTCGTGACAAGCATAGACCTATCTAACAACAATATCCCTGGAGAGATTCCAGATGAGTTCATTCGCCTTCATGCTCTTCACTTTCTCAACTTGTCAAATAATTATTTTGGAGGAAACATTCCAAAGAGCATTAGTGAAATGGGAGAGTTGGAATCACTAGATCTGTCATAGAACAACTTGTCAGGCACAATATCTTATCTCTCTCTGCATTACATTTTCTTAGTGAGTTAAATTTGTCATACAATAATCTTGCTGGAAAAATACCGATAGGCCGTCAACTTCAAACCTTCATAAAGAATTCCTACATTGGCAACATTGAGCTATGTGACCTACCACTTTCTCTTGCATCGATATTACATCAACTAATCAGGGAAGAAAAGAAGAGGACGGGGTGGAAATGGTAGATTTGATAACATTTGGTACTTTTTTGCATTTGCACTAGGCTTTATAGTTGGCTTCTGGGGATTTATTGGAGTGCTAATGAGCCAGAAAAGTTCACGGATTAGATACATCATATTAATTGATAGCTTTCATGGGTAATTGGTGAGCAGTAATGTTAGTTGATGATATAGCAAATAATAATGGTATGATTGTTTATTGGTACATGCTTATACTCAAATGTTGCTTGGTTATGCAAACCATTTTGTATCTATAAATCGTATAACAAGGTATCAATTGAGTGATCTAATCTAATAGGTTTTAATTGACCCATCTAATTAAAATAAAAAAAAATGTAAATGTTTTATTGTAATAAGATAACGTGTGTAATGGATGAAATTCCATGTTCACTATTAAAAATGTAACTCAAGTAAAGCTCTACTTAATTGGATGGCCCTAGGTGTATGGGATCAATGAAGGACTATATCATAATTCTACTCACTTAGTTTCAATCAATTGAGCATCTCATGAGTTGACTATACAAGAAGGTTGATTTGTCTAGCTTAGATTGACCTTGTGATACCTTAATGTTTCTTACTCCACATTTTAGCATGTTGTGCTACCTTAATGTTTCTATACCAAACACAATCATAAGATTGAAGACTTCCTTGACCTATTCACTTATAAGCATTCAAATGAAGCATTGTTTATTATCATGTGTACTGCATCGTGATTTGCAAAGATTGATTTATATAGTTAAGTTTGGAAGTAAATCAATCACAAGCACAACCCTTATTTCTAGCTCCTTTTTGTAGGAGTGCCTATATTTTTTATAATGATATGATTATAACAAGTGTAAAAATATAAAACATTACAGTGATGTACCCTAAATGGTTTTTATTTTAACTGTTAATTTTAAATATTCATTTTTTATTTGTTATGTATAAACTCACAATTAAATAATTATATATTCATAGATATGCTTGAAGCATGAAACTAATTAAACACATGAGTTTTTTTTATAAATAACTAAGATAAAAGGGTTTTTTTTAAGATAATTACCTTTCTTTATGTTGGATGACTTTATGTAGTATCCTTGGGACATAGTTACGATATCAATTTAATTACTTGTACATGTGAAGAACATCTTTTGTTTAGGGTTAGCCTATGGTGACATTCACATGCAATTTGTATAACATTACATATGCTTTAGATTGGAGAAAAATAATCCTTTAAAGCTAAGTTTGACGGGTATTTGAGTAATTACTGTAGCTGTTGTTGTTATTGTAAAAAGAGATATTTGGTAAAGATGTGATCAGTCTCTTATACTATTCTTGCTAATATTATTTTGAGTTTTAAAAATTATAATTGAGTTATAAAAAATTTTAAAAATTATCTTAAACTATATAAAATATATATTGATATAATATAAAGATCTAATAACATACATATTTTATATGCAAAGTTATAATTATTTTATATGACGTTATTAAATAAAAGTAATTTTATTATAAAGTCCTTCTATTTATATGAAACTTATTATACTGCCCTTTAATAATTTAGTTATTTCATTTATCTATTTCAAGAGCAGTGATAAAGTGGTACCTAAGTATGAGTGTCTGTCCCTTCACGCGCGCGCACACACACTAATATATATATTACCACATATATATATATATATATATATATATATATATATATATTACCAGTTTACCACCATGTTCGCCCTACAAGCATATATCCAAAAATAATCTCTCTAGAAATATTTCATTCTAGAAAGCATGAATGGATTAAGAGAGTTAGAATCACTAGATATGTCGAGGAACAATTTATCATGCATAATACCTTTAGCCTCGTATGATTTATATTTTCACTGTAAATTTGTCATTCAATAATCTTGATGTGAAAAAAACCCATAGGCACTCAATTTCAAACCTTCACTAATGCATCCTAAATTAATATTTTAATCTATTTTAAATCATATTTATTTATTATCATGCTAATTCGAGTTTATTAGGTTAAACAGATCAGGTCAAGTTCTGGTTTGATCACATGCATTCGCCTACGTACGTAGAGCCGGGTCCGAGCACTAACCTAGTTAACAGTCTTGTGTGAACGAACAATCACCACCGGAAGTCGGGATACGCGAGAACCAACCACGCGCGCGTAACCTAGTCGTCAGCACGGAAATCGATATTCGCCGGAAATAGTAATGCCGCTGCTACAGTACCGCCGGAACAGTATTTCCGGTGGCAGATCAAAGCTCTCCGGTGACCAAAACGAAGCTGATGGCGAGGGGGTTCTGGTCGTAGGGTCGGTGTCGCAAACGGAGGTCGGGATCGCCAGAGATCTGGGAAAAACCGGTCGGCGGTAGTAAAAGCAATGGCACGGTAGTGGAAAATGGATTCACTTTAGTTGACTAGTTGGCTAGAAAGGATTCACTTTAGTTGACTAGAAAGGATCCAATATTTTACAATCATATTGGAAAATGGATTCACTTTAGTTGACTAGAAAGGAATGAAGTCAATGGCACGGTAGTAAAAGCATGCCTTTGTGCCCTTCTGTGACACGCATAAGCCCACTTTGTTGTGGAATTGAAAGTGCGGAGTGGAAAATTTCACCTTTTAAAAGTTAACGTCCAAAATATTACCCGTCATTGTCAGGGCCGATCTTCCAAAACATCTACTGTCCTTTTTCTCACTTTCCTGCATACAAAAGTCGTTAGTCAATTTTGTTCTTCCATATTTTTTGTAAGGTACCGTTCTCAAAATTATTCGGTTAGTAGCTCAATGTTATGCTCAGTATTTTTCTTGCTAAGGAAAAGAAAGTTATCCCTGATAGAAGAATTTGTCATTGGTCTTAGCTCTTAACGGGTATTTTATAATTAATGTTGATGGCTCCCGGCTCCTTAGTTCTTCTTTTAGAGGATTGTGTTACTTGATTCGTAATGATTGTGGCTCTTGCATTTTTGCAGCTTCAGCATAACTCGGTGCTCCTTGTCAAACTTATGGCAATTGAATCAGTATTAAACTATCTCCACTGCCATCCTGACTTTAATAATATGCAAGTTGTTATGGAAACGGATTATAAGGACGCGCTCCTCCTCATTAATGGACAACTTTTGTTCTTCCACTTAAATTCTGAGTATTCTAGCCCGGGCGCATCTGCCTTCCCGGGGGAGCATAGAGAGCTGGTAGCGGGATAGGTGGACACCGGACATAAGGAAGGTAGTATCTGCATGACGCGGCGGAGAGGGAGCATGAGAACAAAGCAGCTGGTCTTAGAAGCGTCAGGATAATAGCAGAAAACCGGAACAGCAATGCAAGAAGAAATGGTGCGAGAAAATCAGAAATCGCACAAAAAAGAATAGCATCAACACTCGTCCAGCGTAAGCCCAGGTCCAAGATCAAAAGGAATGGTGCGAGTAGCTTTTGTTCCCACAAGATCCACCCAAAAAATGAAGAAAGGCCGGTAAGATGAATCACGGTTTGCAGGCAATGTCTGGGATGAGGCCTGGTAGTCTGGTCAACACCCGACGGCCCAAGGTAGCTCGCCAACTTCGCCTTGATTTATGATAGAAGCATATTATAGTATGCTAGAGGGCCCGTATTAGAAGCCCCAAATGTTACAGCATTTCGATACCGCCATATATAGTATATAGCTCCGGATAAGAACAATCTACGGATGTAGTTCAATCTACTGTTACCCATCATCCAAAGGTGGCTAAGTAGACTCTCCAAATGATCCCAGATATTGACAGTGGTCCTGATGGTGCACCCCTTCCGAATCAGATGCCAAAGGGGACCTATCGCTTGGCATTGAAAGAAGAGGTGATTATATGTCTCATGCTCTGAGTTGCACAGAAGACAAATGGGGTTTTGTATGACCCCCCAATTGTGAAGTCTGGAACGCGTGCTTAGTCTCCTGTGGCAGAGAAGCCAAACTTGAGTACCGAGGGATATGGCCCTTGAACCATATAATGCTTTGCCAATGCACATCACTATCCGGAACAAGCATCTCGTACGCTGATTTAATGGTGAAGGTTCCATGCTTGGTTTGTTTCCAATAGACCCGGTCTTCCTGCAGCCCCGGATTTATAGGGATGTTTGGAATAGCCCTATAGATATCAATAAGCCGAAATGAACGTGGATGCGGGATCTCCCATTGATGATTCACAATCAAGGCACTGAGCCAGGCAAACTTCCCAGGCCGGTTTTCAAAACGGACATCCTCGACTTGATCTATAAGAATGTGGGACTCAAACCAAGGATCGAGCCAGAGGCGAGTAGTAGCCCCATTAGCTATTTTGTATCCGACAGCCGTTAAACAAGCTTCCCGGACCCGGAGAATGCTACGGAAAGGCCAAGCAAGACAGGCTGAAAGCCTGATAGACCAGATGGGATCCGAATGTAAATATCGCTCATGGATCCATTTGACCCAAAGTGAATTTTTGCCAATCACCAGATTCCAAAAATGGCGCAAGAGAAAAGCTGTGTTGAGTTTACCAATATCGCGCAGCCCAATACCACCCTTATTTGTGGGCTTGGTGACATTAATCCAAGCGACTTTAGCGATGCCATCCTTTTGACCCGCCGACCAGAGAAATTTTGCCAACATCGAATTTAAGGTTGTGACTACGCCGGTAGGCAGCCTAAGCGCACTACACCAAAAATTTATATTGTCGTAGCATATGGACTTGATTAATTCGACACGCCCAGCATAGGAGAGTCTCGTAGACCTCCATGTTGAGAAGTATTTTGCTAGCTTTTCTAGGAGAGGCATACAATCATTTTTTCGGATTTGCCTACTAGTAATGGGAATTCCTAGGTAGCGGAAGGGTATTGAGAAATTTACTTCTTTTAAATTATAACCTAGTTACTAAATTTATAATAGTTTGTTGCTTTATTAATTATTTTTAATATTACTTATGTGGAAATGATTGTGTTTATGTAAAATATTTTTTATTTATATATTATGAATATGTAATAAAAATTAATTTTAAAATATTATTTATAATATATACTTATTTTTTAGGCCAGGGTCGGGTTTTCCTGCGGGATCACAGGTGGGGTTGGGTTTTCTAAAGCGGTGGAGTTCGAGGTCGTGGTTAAGGATGGGTTGGGGAAGTCAGGGTCGGGTTGGGGATGGCAAAACTTGACCCGATACGCCCCGTTGCCATCCCTAATATCAACTGACTCTTGCAATGTCACCAATGTGTTATAAATTGTCGTACTAAGATTAACTATTTTATAATTGTGCTAAATTATTATTATTATTATTTTATTTTTTTTGCCAAGGCAATTGTGCTAAATTATATTGTACCATACTATCAATTTTATAAACTTTTTTGGTAAATAAGATTTTAATTATTATCAAAATTTAAAATAATAAATAAATATATTATTTTAAATTATTAAAAATTAATATTATATTTTTATTATTAAAATTTTAAATTATTTAAAATAATGATATTTAAAACTTTAATCAAAATTGAGTAAATTACCTTTTTAAACAATTAGTAAAAGCAAAAAAACCCAAGACAACTTTCTCAATTTCTATTTTTTTTTTTACTTCTAAATGCTAAAGCTACTTAAATATGGGGCAAACAAGCCCTTAATATTGTAAAATAGATCCACGCCAACTCGCCAAGGGAGTATGCTACCTTGCTTGTGCCAACTTCCTAGAAGATGTGCCAAGGGGGTAGATCACTTCAAATTGCGCCAACAACAAGGTTGTGCCAAGGTAAAGTATGATGTCCCCTTCTCAATATGTCAAGGGATGTCCAATTTTCTGAGAACATATGGGTATTTAATACTCGGTCTTGATGGCTTGTGAGCATTTGAATTTGGTATATATTAAGCCTTGACAGCTTGTGAGTATTTGAACTTGATTTGTACTCGGCCTTGATGGCTTATGAGCATTTGAACTTGATATGTGCTCGGCCTTGATAGCTTGTGAGTACTTGAATTTGATTTGTGCTCGGCTTTGATGGCTTATAAGCATTGTGTTCGACCTTGATGGCTTATAAGCATTTGAATTTAATTTGTGCTTAGCCTTGATAGCTTGTGAGTATTTGAACTTGATTTGTGCTCGGCCTTGATGGCTTGTGAGCATTTAAACTTGATTTATAATCGGCCTCGACGGCTTATGAGCATTGGATTTAATATGTGCTCGGCCTTGATGGCTTGTGAGTATTTGAACTTGATTTGTGTTCGGCCTTAATGACTTATGAGCATTTGAATTTGATTTGTACTCGGCCTTGATGGCTTGTGAGTATTGGATTTGATTTATGCTCGGCCTCTATGACTTGTGAATATTGGATTTGATATATGCTCGGCCTTGATAGCTTATGAGCATTTGGATTTGATTTGTGCTCAGCCTTGATGGCTTATGAGCATTTAAAATTAATTTATGAGATATTCGGCCTTAACGGCTTGTTGGATTATTTGCGAAATATTCGGCCTTAGCGACTTGGTGGATATTTGAATTTAGAAAATATTCGGCCTCAGCAGCTTGTTGGATATTTAAGTGGAAAATATCTAGCCTTGACGGTGTATTGGATATTTTAATTTTAGAAAGTACCCGTCCTCAAGCGGCTTATTGGGTATTTAACTCTAGTGAAAATCCGCCCTCAAATGGCTTATTGGGTATTTAACTCTAGCGAATATCCGGCCTTGACGGCTTATTGGATATTTTAATTTGAAAAATACCTGTCCTCAACGGCTTATTCGGTATTTAATTTCGGAGAATATCTAGTCTTGATAGCCTATTGGATACTTTAATTTATAAAATACCTAGTCTCAACGGTTTATTGGGTATTTAATTCTGGAGAATATCCGGCCTTGACGGCTTATTGGATATTTTAATTTTAAAAAATACCTGGCCTCAACACCTTATTGGGTATTTAATTTGAGAAATATCCGACCTTGACAGCTTAGTAGAAATTTAATTTTATAAAATATCCGGCTTTAGCGGCTTGTTGGATATTTAATTTTAGAAAATACTCAGCCTCCACGACTTATTGGGTATTTAATTTGAGAAATATCCAACCTTGACAGCTTGGTGGATATTATAATTTTATGAAATATTCAGCCTTGACGACTTAGTGAATATTTTAATAAAACTTCAATCTTAACAAGCGTAACATCATATTGAGGAGTTACGCCCCGACAATAAACGTCAAGATACACACCTCCCAAATAATACTTCGTTGCAGCATATTAGTAATATTATTATTGATAAATATTTTAATTTAAATATTCAATTGAGAATGTTTCAAAAATTTAGAGTTGATGCTTTGTTAAACGTGACGTTGAATTAAGTTCTACTAGTGTGAGAGATGACTAAACACCGACAGCCGAGTAAATATTGTTATTATTATTTTTTATTCTATTTTTTTATTTTTTCTATTTTTGTCAAAAAAAAAAATTCTCTTTTTTTCACGGGAATGAGTAACTTTACTCTTTCGTTGTATACTATCCCGCTTCTCGGCGAGATTGCGATGCTGCCGAGCTTCCATCGGAGGAAGTTCTGGCGAGGGGCGTCGATACAAAAAAAAAAAAAGGGTGATGGCTCCGGCGCTACTGTACTGCTCAGCGGTGATACTGAATTCTAAAAACTTAATATCGCCTCTCGTAGCAGTAATTATTTTTTTTAGCAATGTATGAAATGTATAATTTGATGTATTTGCTAGTGCATATTGTATCTTCAGCATTATTATCAAGTCAACTGAAATGTATAATTTGATGTATTTGCTAGTGCATCGTGTGGCACAATTCATGCCAATCACTTTCATACAGGTTGCTGATACCAACAAAATAAGTTTGAATGCATGAAAATAATTTGCTGCATGCAACACAAAACCATACGGTCAAGCTTCCAAAATGATTTCTTGCCATCTTCCCTAATTTTCCAGCACACAAAGTCGTCAGTCATTATTGTCATGAGTCAATCTTCCAACAATTCCTTTCCAACAGTCTTCTTTCCCTTTTGCCTGCCAATCTATAAGATTGAAGAAGCTGTGGCATCTCATCTGTGTCGTAGTTGTATGAACGATCCAATGGGTCAAACTATTCGTCTCGATATGCTGCTTTTTCTTTTCTGGATGAGTCTTGTGCTTTGCTCCGACCTAGTTACAGTTACAGGGAGATGCATAGACAAGGAACGGAAGGCACTCCTCAGCTTCAAAGCTGGCTTGTCAAACACCCAAGACTGGCTCTCTTGGAAGGGCGAGGACTGCTGCAAGTGGGAGGGAGTTGCATGCAGCAACACCACCAACCACGTCCAACGTCTGGATCTCCACTACCCTTTTCGTGATATTATTTTACCAAACAAAAGCGAGGTAAACCCTTCACTGCTTGATCTTGAGCATTTGACTTACCTGGATTTGACCATGAACAACTTTTATGGTTCTCCAATTCCTTCCTTCATTGGGTCTCTAACTAAGTTGCAGTACTTGGACTTGTCCCAAGCTCAATTCAGTGAAAGAATTCCCCATCAGCTGAGCAACCTCTCCAACCTAATTCACTTGGACTTAAATTTGAACTACATTACTGGAAGCATTCTAGAATCCTTGGGGAGTCTCTCAAAGTTGAGTTATATGTATCTTTCTTGTAATAGTATTGAAGGAGAAATCCCCCACGAGCTCGGCAACCTCTCTAACCTAATTCATATAGACTTAAGTTGGAACGTAATTACTGGAAAGATTCCAAAATCCTTAGGAAACCTCTTAAAGTTGAGTTATATGGATCTTTCTTCCATGGGTATTGAAGGAGCAATCGCCCACCAACTCGGCAACCTCTCCAAGCTAATTTACTTGGACTTAAGTTCAAACAAAATTAGTGGAAAGATTCCAGAATCCTTGGGGAGCCTCTCAAAGTTGAGTTACATGGATTTTTCTTTTAACAGTATTGAAGGAGAGATACCCAAAAGCATAGGAAACTTGAGCTACTTGGACTCCTTATATTTACAAAATAATATCATAGGGGGAGCATTACCAGGTGCCATCGGTAATCTATGCAATTTGACTACCTTGGATGCTTCCAACAACAGCATCATTGGAGAGCTTGCTAATTTTGTTGAAAGTTTATCAAGATGTACAAGTGGCACAAAACTTTTTTACCTTGATCTACACAACAATGAGATTGGTGGCCCTATACCCGATCAAATAGGAAAGTTTCCAAGGTTATATACTCTCAATCTTGGTTTGAATTCTTTGAATGGCTTAATTCCTGCCGCCTTGGGTAAGTTGCCTTGGTTAAGAAGTTTGAATCTTTCTTCTAACTCTTTTGTGGGATCACTGACTGAAGCAAACTTTGCCAATCTAACAAGTTTGGCTATCTTGGATCTCTCCCATAACTCATTGATATTTAATGTCAGCCAAGATTGGTCTCCACCATTTCAAGCCAGTGACATAAGCATGCGATCCTGTGCCTTGGGGCCAAAGTTTCCGCCATTATTACGGAACCAAACTAATTTGAGTATATTAGACCTATCGGATAACAACATCTCATATTCTTTTCCCAAGTTTCTCAAAATGTATAGTCCATCATTTGGGTCATTTTTTATCCTCGATTTGTCACACAACCAAATGCAAGGCAACATCTCATCCTCCATTTGCAAAGAGTATTTTTTAGTGCTGCTCAACCTTGCCAATAATGACATCTCAAGGGCTCTCCCCAATTGTTGGGTCAATTCGTCCAACCTAAGGATAGTGGACATCTCAAACAATGAATTATTTGGAGAAATTCCCACCACGTTTGGATCTTTATCTCAGCTCCAATCACTGCACTTGAATAAAAACTTTCTCTCTGGTACAATCCCTCCAACTCTTCAGCAGTGTGTGAACCTAGTAGTCATCGATCTAGGTGAGAATAAATTAGATGGTGTCATACCCACATGGATCCCAAAGAGTTTGACATCACTGGGAGTGCTTTGCCTAAGATCTAATTATTTTAACGGCGTCATCCCAATAGAATTGGGCCTCGTGACTTCTCTCCAAGTGCTTGACCTAGCCCACAACCATCTCACTGGCTCCTTGCCACCCTCTATTGGCAACCTTAGCTCCATGATTACAATACAGAATGGGAGTGCCGAAATTGCACTTTCTCTACTTAAACCTTTGTACATGGAGAATATCATCATAAATGCAAAAGACCAACAACTTTACTTCACTACTATACTCGCCCTTGTGACAAGCATAGACCTATCCAACAACAATCTCTCTGGAGAGATTCCAGAAGAGTTGTTTCGCCTTCATGGTCTTCGCTTTCTCAACTTATCAAATAATAATTTCAGAGGGGGCATTCCAAAGAGCATCGGTGAAATGGGAGAATTGGAATCACTAGACCTATCGTGGAACAACTTGTCAGGCACAATACCTTCATCTCTCTCTGCATTAAATTTTCTTAGCAAGTTAAATTTGTCATACAATAATTTTATTGGTAAAATACCTACAAGCTCTCAACTACAAACCTTCACAAGTGCATCCTACATTGGAAACACTAAGCTTTGTGGGTTCCCGCTTGCTGCTTGCTCTAGTGACGCATCCACCAAGGAGGGAACACAAGAAGAGGATGATGGTGGAGACGGTGGATTTGATTACGTATGGTACTTTTTTGGGTTTGCACTGGGGTTTGTGGTTGGCTTCTGGGGCTTTGTAGGAGTTGTGATGAGCAAGAAAAATTTAAGAATTAGATACATCATATTAATTGACAAAATTCTTGAGTAATTTATGGGTGTAATATTAGTTAAAGGAATAAGAAATAATCATGGTATGATAGTTTACATTTGTATGCAGTGTAGCTAATATCTGGTTATGTTGACCATTTTGGAGTGGCAGATCTTATACCAAACTTGAGTCAATTTATCTCATCCGATCGATCTTAACTTAGTGTCACGCCCCAATGAACAGTTCTCCGATGAATCTAGGACTGTGTGTCAAATTCCTAGATTTAGCCCCAATTTATAATTTTGACCGGCGGTCAAAATCACACCGCGTGCCGCCCACCAATTTCAAAATCGAAATCAGATTCTACCGTCACGATTTTGACTGATTTTGACTCAGTCAAAATCATTGTTGCTACTGTTGACGGTAATAATAATAATAATAAAATAAAAAAATAATAAATAAACAATTAATTAATTGATCATTGTGGTGTGACAAAATTAATTTAACTAATTATCAATTAATTAATTATTGATTATCAATTAATAATTGATCATTAATTAATTCATTCATTCATTATTAATTAATTATCAATTATAATTAACTATTAATTAATTAATCCATTTTTATCACAATGGCGCAGCATAATATAAAGAGAGCAAGTTGGGGTCAAAATATCCTATTTTGACCAAAAGATTTGCTCCTGTGTGAAGACAAGCAAAAAAAACAGAAGAGAAAAAATAAATAGAAATAAATAAAATAAGAAAGACATGTATGGGAGAAATTTAATTTTGGAGCAAGGTGGTACTCGATCAAAATTTTCAGAAGCGCAATCCCTATTCGTGGAAAAACGTGGGGATGTAATAACACGTTGACCAAAAAAAATGGAAGCGGCTATATAAGGTTTGAAGTCTCGGCTGTGGAGAAGGGAGGAAGTCTCGGCTGTAAGAGAAGCAGGTATATTTTCTTGACACTTTTCTTTCTCTCATTCTTTTTTCATTAAGGACATTCTAGAAAAGTCTAAGTCTTTACTAAGGGTAATGTAGAGCAACCCAGTAAAAAGGATATTGTAGAAAAGTCTAAGCCTTTATTAAGCACGATGTAGAGCAACTCCGGTGAAGAAAAAAAAAATTTTCATTAAGGACATTCTAAAACAGCCTAAGCCTTTACTAAGGATGATGTAGAGTAACCTAGGCAAAAAAAAAAAAAAAAGAGTATGTTACTGTTTTATAAAAAGAGAGAGCGCCAAAAAGAAGATCGGAAAAGAAACATCCTTTCCATGTACAGGCGACGAAATCTTGTCTTTGGCACTATCCTTTCTACAGTGAGCGCCAAAGAGAAGATCTCTCATCTTGAGCAAAATCGGGCAGCCCTCTAGAACCGACGAAGCCGAGAAGCATCGTCTCGAACAAATCTTCAATCCCATCTCTAGATCTGTTGATGAGATCTTGGATCTGTCGAAGACGAAATCAGCTGTCCTCGAGGCAACGAAGAAGACATCCAGGCGGCGAAATTTCCAGGCGTCGCCTTTGCTCCGTTTGACGGAGACGAAGAGTTTCATCGATTGCAGATCTGTGATGATTCCTGCTCTGGGAGTCGCACCACTTCGTCGCAACGCCGATTCCTAATCTGGGAGTCGCACCACTCTACCGGACGCGCCAGTCAATCGTGACTTGTAGCCTGCCGACTGCCGCTTTGCCTGATGAAGAAGAAATGCTGAAAATGACGAGGAGAGTCTCGTCAGTGACCGATTCTCTGGCTGTGTCAGAGAAAACATTGAAATTGCCGCTCATTCTAAATCTCGGCGAGGATAAAAATAGCGGAAGAATCGGAGATTCTCGTGCTGGATATCAAACGCTTACCCATTGTTTCCTTGGAGGGAAGTAAAATTGTAAGGAATAAAAAATTGTAAGGAAAGAAAACTTTAGGGAAAAAAAAAATTCATATTCTGTTTTCTTGAAAAAAAAGAAAAATAGAAAGAAAATTAATTTTAAAGATCGGGCGAAGTGGTGTTGTATTTTCTCTAACTTTTCCGATTCGGGCGGGCGGAAAAGTTTCAGAGGAAAAGTTATAAAATTTTTCATCCATTTTTCCATTCAAATTTTTTCTTCTGCCTAAGAAAATAGAGAAAAATTTATTTTTCTTTCCTTTCCCTTTAGTTTTCCTCTCAAGAAAACAGACCCTTAACTTCACCGTGTTCCCCCTCGTCAAACCCCATTTCTGCTCACTTGATCGAGCCAAAACTTTGGCCACACCTTTGCCTGAGTCAAGTAGGTCGATGACCGAGAGGATCCGAAGCGACATAGGGTCGGTTTGGGGCTGCTGGCCGCACCCGCAAAATCAAGATTGTTTGGGGCTGATTCTGCTGGGCGCACCAGCGGAAAATAGCTGCCCCGCATAATCAGCTCGTTGCCAGCTTCTCGCGCCCCGCAGTCGCATGTGAACAACGCCCAATGCTTGCTTCTCATCACGCGAACACAGCGACACCTCGCTGATCCTGCTATTGCTGATCCTGCTCCTCTCCGACCGCCGACCTCCGCCGCCTCCCGACCTCCTGCTCCTCGCCTACCGCCGACCTCCTGCTCCGGTGCCAGCCAGCTTCCTCACCAGTTCCAGCTGCTTGTGCTAGCTGCCGGTTCCAGCTCCATGAAGGGAGAGCAAGGGAGAAGGCGGCATCACGCACAGATGCAACAGCTGCCTCATGTGTCGCCGGAAGAAGAATCGTCATCTTCCGCTGAGGCATCGCTAGCAGACGAAACTCTCCGGAAGAGGACACTGCACCAAGGGAAGAGAAGGACCTCGCCGGCGAGCCTTTCCGTCACCACCGAACGCACTATTCGCAGCCGAGAGAAAAGACACGGGAGCAAGAGTAAAAGCGACAGTGGTGTTCGAAGGAGAGAAGAAGACCAAGGGAAAAAAAAGTAGGCTGTTGTGGCACACGAGGGGAAAGAGAATAGGAATAAAGAAAATAAGGTTTATGGGATTATAGGTGAAATAAAGAAAAAGTATTTCAGCTTTTATTTATAAAGCCTATTAATTAAATATTTATTTATACAATATTTCACTAAATCTTAAAATTTAAAAATAAGTACTTAAAATTTTTAAAGTGAATTGTATTTTCTTCAAATTAAGTTGTGCATGTAATTGAATTGTATTTTCTTCAAATTTTCTTTCAAATGGCAATTAATTTAATCTAAATTAAGTTTTAATTATTCTCCCCAAATTTAATTTTACTGAAACAAATTTTATTATAATTTAGATATTGCTCAATGAATTGATTTCAACTTAAAGTTTGAGTCTTACCTCTTAAATAGTTTTTTTTACATATATATTTTTGGTTCTAAAAAAAGTTATGTTTTGCCACTTAACCAGCACTGATAGTTTCCCAAACAGCTTCTGCTTCTCTCAGCCAGCTACCTTTCAACCAGCAATTCTCCAGCCAGTAGCCAGCAGAAGCAGAATCAGCCCCAAACTGGCCCGCGATCACCTTTCACCGCCATGTGCGACATCCAGAAGCTTGATTGAGCCCAAATTTCATCCACGACATCTCTTCAAGAGCACGAATCCGTGGGCAAGAAAATGCATTCATCCGGTGGCTAGATCACCGGAATCGAACATTTTCGTCTGGCGACCCTATTTTGGACAATAGTCATTCGCGTGACGCTAAATCACGACCGGCCGGCTATTAACTCCAGTCGCCGCTCCGGCGAGAGGTGGAGAGGCTTCAGCCGAGGCCGCCGGGTGTCTGGTGTCCGGACGGCAAGCGGCAAACGTCGGACGTCGAATGGCGGAAGGCGGATGAGCAACGAACATGTTGCTATAATTCAGTTTGATCCAACGACCCGATTTCATCAAGTGTTTGATCCAACGGTTGGGATCAAATATAAGGTTCAACAGCCCAGATTTAATCACTTATGATGAATGGCCAGGATTAAATTTCAATCCAACGGTCTAGATTTATTATGTTTAAATCAACGGACGAGATCTAAACATATATTGACGCTCCAGATTAGTTCACGTGAAATCGGACGGCCAAGATCGCTCTGACCAAATAAAATTAATCTGACGGCTAAGATTGATTGCACAAATCTCAGCGGATAGCTCTCGGAATGATCCGAAGATTGATCCTTACTCACCTGAATCAGATCTTTCTAGATCCGCCTTCGGATTTTCAATCAGAGACCCAGGATTAAAGCATATCTGCTAGGGCTGTTCATGGTCGGTTAACCGAACCGTTGACCATAGTCAACCGGTTAACCGAACCAAATGGAAGGGAAAAACCACGAACCATTACCAAACCGTTCGACCGGTTAACCGGTCAAACGGTTAACCAGTCAAAACGGTTAACCGATTCGGTTAACCGATTATAATTTATTTATTAAAATTTATTTTAAAAAATTAACTTTGACTATTAAATATTTAAAAAAATTAATTTTTAAATTGATTTTACTTATTAAATATTATTATATGATAATTATATATTTAAAATAATTAGTTTTTAAGTTGTAATGAATAGGTTTCGAACTCATGACCTACTAACTCACAAAACAACCTTCAACCATTGCACTAGATAAAAAATCTAAATTTTAATTTTGAGATATACATATATATACCGGTTGGTTCGGTTAACCGGTCAAAATTTTTTCTCCGAACCGTAACCGAACCGAACCGAACCATTATACTCAAAAAACCGACCGTGAACCGAACCGATCCTTTCGGTTAACCGCCCGTTCGGTTCGGTTCGGTCGGTTTTTCGGTTCGGTTCAGTTTTTCGGTTTTTTTGAACAGCCCTAATATCTGCAAATCCAACTTTCAATAGTTGAAATTAACTCGCCTGAATCTGAACCAATCAGATGGCTATCGAAATGATCCAAGCACCAATCCTCACCAAATCAGATATGATCTTTCTAAATTCACCCTCAGATTTTCGATCAAAGATTTGGGACATTGCAGATCGACAAATTGAATTATCAACGACTGAAATAAATTCACTCGAATCTCAGCCAATCAGATAGCTCTCGAAATGATCCGAATATCGATCCTTATAAATCTGAATAAGATCTTTTCAAATCTATCCTCAGATTTTTGATCAGAGACCTGGATCAAAGCAGATATATGAATCAAACTTTCTCCCAATTCACAGGTAACCTCGAACATTTAGCCCCACGGCTTGTTTGTCAACTCAACCAAATTTTGAATGTTTGGTCCCGCGACCTGTTCAACCGAATTTCGAATACTTGGCATATCGGCACGTTCGCCCAAATCTAGAACAATTGGTCCCACAACCCGTTCTTTCAAATCTGAATGCTTAGCCCATTGGCTCATTCACCCAATTCTGAACGTTCGGTCCCACGACCCGTTCAATCGAATTTCGAACGCTTGGCTCATCGGCTCGTTCGCCCAACTTTCGAACGTTTGGCCTATCGGCTCGTTCATTCAAACTTTGAACGCTTGGCTCATCGGCTCGTTCGCCCAACTTTCGAACGCTTGACTCATCGGCTCGTTCGCCCAACTTTCGAACGCTTGGCCCATCGGCTCGTTCATTGAAACTTTGAATGCTTGGCTCATCGGCTCGTTCACTCAAATTCTGAACGTTTGGTCGCACGACCCGTTCAACCAAACTTTGAACGCTTGGCTCATTTGCTCGTTCATCCAAATTCTGAATGATTGGTCCCACGACCCATTCACCCAAATTTTGAATGTTTGGCCTATTGACTCGTTCTTCCAAATTCTGAATGTTTGGCCCAATGTATCATTCACCCAACTATTCACCCAACTTTGAATGTTTGGCACATGGCCCGTTCATCGAAATTCGAATGCTTGGCCTATCGGCTGGTTCGCCCAAATTTTGAACGTTTGGCCCGTCGGCTCGTTCATCCAAATTCTAAACGCTTGGCTCATCAGCCCCTTTATTCAAAACTCTGAATATTTGGCCAATCGGCCCATTCACCACAAACTTTGAACGTTTGGCCTCACGGCTTGTTCACCCAATTCTTGCACTCAACTCTTCCAAGTAATTCAAATATAGTCATGGATGATGAATTCTTGACGCGTGTTGTCAATGACGTTGTTTGGGAGGTGCGTATGTCGATATTTCGTGTCGGGGCGTAGTTCCTCAACGTTGTTGCAATACAACTCAAATTTCTCTCCATGGCCCATGTCAAATGATGTACTCTTGTAATCAAGTTATGAATAATATTATTCTTTCGACCAATTGTCTTCACTTTGTTATATGCTATAGATCTCCCAATCAAAGGTGCCCTAAGTTCCTTAGGGGTAATTAACAATGAATGCTTGTGTTATTTGGAAGCTAGAACCTACAAAAACAAAAAGCCTTATAATTTATAAGGTGAATTTGAAACGATCGCACTATTTTTAATGTTTCAATTTTACATTGAAATTTAACCAAAAATGACCCCACAGCTACCTCGAAGCGAACGCTGCTCCACGCGCTCGTCGTCTCGCGCAGCCGTCGTCTTCCTTACGCGTTCGACGCCGAGCGCCACCTGTGCTCGTGGGTTCACCGGAGAAGAAGGGCATGCTGGCAGGGTGGAGACCCTTCTCTGCCCTCAGCCTCTCATCGTCGGAAGCCGCTTAACGCTGCCAGAACCAATGGAGATGAGCATCTCCGCCAACCGAAAATAGGGGAAGGAATCGGATGAGAGGAAATCTTTTATTTCTTCTTCAACCAAGCTACAAAACCTCTCCTTTTAACACTGATGGCCCCTTGGCTGCCGACCCCTCTTCCCCTCCCTCGCCGACAGCGCTTTCACCATTGGTTACAATTGAAAGTCCCCTTCAAGGGGGAGCGCAAAGGGGGTGAAACCCTAATAGGGGGCGCATGAAAAATTTCTAGGGTTTCAACTAGATCGATTGCATGAATATATATGATCAACTTTGATTATTATTTCAAAGATCAAGTTAAGATCTTTTACCATAGCCATGATGAAGGAGGCGGCTTGGAAGCAAGAGGGCAAATAAGCACTCCTCCAAAGAAAACGCACACTAGATGAGAGATGGCTACCTCCTTGGATGTTCCTTGTGCTAGCAAGAATCTCCCAAGTTTCTTGTCGTGTGTCGAAGTAGAGAGATGCTTGGCCGAACTCCCTTCTCGTCAAGCAAGAAGCTCTACCCAAGAGCCAAGGCGATAATTGAAGTGAATTGGCCATAATCGTTGAGGCGTTTTCAAGAGATGGCGTTACATGACTTCCAAATATGGAAAGTCATGAAGCCATGCGCTCACTCATAAGAAAACCGCCCAAACACAATCAAGCCTTGAACCATGCGTTCACATATGTGAACCGGTTCAAGCCAACTCAATTCAATTCAATTCGGTCCAAAGACCAAACCAAACCAGCCCATGGTCTAGATCTCTCTGAACCAAATGGCTCAAGATCTAACCGTTCATCTCATGATGTTCCTGATCTCACCGATCTAGAATCATCTCTCTCGATCGAAGCTTACCGATCTTAAGTCCTAATCAATCAAACATGATCAGACCAGATCTCACTTACAATCAGAGTTTAAACTCCTTTAAACTAAACCCAAACAATTCAGTCCACACGATCAGGCTTAAGTAAGCCATATCATCAAATTGTGCGACCCTGAGGGTTTCCTTTAAATGTCGGTAACGATAACTTACATTATCGCGATCAGTGAGGGGTATCTAGCAACACATCACTGTCTCCCGATATAAAGGAAAGAGTCTTCCAAGACTACTCCCAAACCATAGCACAAGTGTGAATCCACTTCACTAGGCATACATGTTTCCTTTGCCACTGGATGTTCTTATTGGACAAGCGTGTCAAGCCTGTAGCTCCAATATGATGAGCATGATTAGATCAGATGAACATAGTCACCTGGGTATGGCCATACACTTTCTCAATCATCTCATTTAGGGGGGCCCCTTTAGAACATCGCACTCCTTAAACAAGGAGACGACAATCCTATATCTATCACTAGTGTCCTAACCTGACTCATGATCATTATCCAAGATAATCTATAACCATTATGTTTCAAATGATATTGAACTACCTCAAAACAATGACAATCATCATTTAGAAACACAAGTGATCTCAAGTCAGAGGACATGTGCCACTTGTTGCAAACAAGGATTATTCACATTGTGACAAGCAATTGAATATCCTAGTAGGGTCTGTCCAGTACATCCAATGTACCCATGAGTCTACATCTTATTCCATGCTCGAAGCATCCTATAAGATTAGAACACATATTAGTCTCAATCATATCAAGGCTGTCTCATGTTCACCAAGATATCTCGACTAAGGACATAGAGCATGTCAGCCTAGCTGAACAGCATTGAGACATTATTCAGAAGCACACTTATTGCTGCAGACAATGTAACATACTGAATAACAACCATTGCCTTTATAAACATAAGAGTTTATATACATGATACTGATAGAATCCCAAGGCTTCAAACATTAGCCTTAAGGGCATACCCCAACAACAATCACTCAAACCTCTCCCGTGAACTCTCTCTCGTCGACGCCCCCTGGCACTGGAATCCTCGCCCCTGGCGGCATCAAAGCCCCCGCTCTGGAAGGGCAACGGTGCTCGCCATCGCCGATGTTGGCGCTCCCCAGCGCTCGCCCTCTTGGTGTCGCTCCCTCGTGCACCCCCATCTCTGTCCGCCTATCGGACCATTTAAAGGAAAGGGAGAACGTCTGCACAACTCCACACTGCCGAGTCTCCCGCGTTGCCCATGTCGTCGCTAAGCTCCCGCGTCACCCGTCTTCCTGGAACCTCGGAGTCGTTTGTCCCACCTCGTCCCCGTCGCACGTCTGCGTGAAGCTCGCGTGAAGACGATGACGACGACCGAGTCCATCGCGTTGTCCAAATCCTCTGAAGACGCTACGCTCAAGTCAACATCGGATAATTAGTTTGGCATTGACCGAGCGATGTTGCGTTGATGTCGGGCTCCGCCTAGGCCTGTAACAATCAGGCCTAACACTTAGCCTTTTAATTAAAATAGATTACTGTAAATATTTTATTTTAATAAGCCAACTTATATAAGAATGAAACTTTACATTCACACTTACTCAATTGACTTGTTGCAGAAAATATAACTCAATTAAAGCTCTATTTAATTGGATGGTCCTTGATTCTAACCATTGCTATCGTCATCGTCGCTGCTGTCGTCACCTCGCACCTTTTGTCGTCGCCTCTTCACCATCATCGCCTAGCACAGTCACCTCTCATCATCATTGTTGGTGTAAAAATAAAAAGATGGGTATGTTTATCAAATTTTCTAACTTTCTTTCTCTCTAAATAAACACAAAGAAGAAAAATCTAATTATTTTCTTTCTTCTTTATTTTCTCTTCTTTCTTATTTTTCTTTTTTTCAACTTTCTTTCTTTTTTGCTTTCCTTTCCTTTCAATTTTAGGGCTTTTTAAGTGGTTATATTTAAATGTTCTTTCTTTTGTCACTTTGTTTTGAAAATAGCTTGAACAGTTTGCTAAAGAATTTTTTTTTCTCTTGTTCTATAGCGGATTGTTATCAACGGACTCCTGCAATGCCACCAACACGTTATAAATTATCGACTTAAGGGTAACTATTTTATAATTGTGTTGAATTGTATTGTATTGTACTATAAATTTTATAAATTTTTTAATAAATAACTTTTAAATTATTATCAAATTTTAAAATAATAAATAAATATATTATTTAAAATAATAATATATTTTTCTTTATTTTAAGTGCATAATGTTCCAAGTACTTTTAACAAGTTGATAATAGCATTAAAAGAAGCTTAAATGCATGAAAATTGAATGGATAAAAAACCACCAATCCTTATAAAACATCGAGTGATGAGAGTACACGAAAAAAATAAAATCAAATCAAACGACATATTTTGAATAGAAGTTAGAAAATGGATTCAGGCTGTGTTTAGTCGGAAAGAAAGAAAATTAGAAGGAAAGGAAAATAAAAAGGAAGAAAAAATAAAAAAAATATAAAGATTTTTTCAATTGTGTTTAGTTAGACAAAAAGAAAATTAGAAAGATTGATATCACTCTATCTTTTTATTTTTACACTATTATCTAACTATCTTCAAATACTATTAAAAATTATAATTAAATATTATAAAGTATTATAAAATTAATTAAATATTAGTAAATAATATAAAATTAATTAATATTTATTAAATACTATAAAATTAATTAAATATTAGTAAATACTATAAAATTAATTAAATATTAGCAAATACTACAAAATTAATTAAATTTATTAAATACTATAAAATTAATTAAATTTTATTAAATACTCTAAAATTAATTAAATATTAGAAAATATTATAAAATTAATTAAATTTTATTAAATACTATGAAATTAATTAAATAGTATGAAATACTATAAAATTAATAATACTTTAAAATTAATTTTTATATTATTAAATACTAATAAATATTATAGTAATTAATTTTTATGCTATACTATTAAATATAATTTCATCGTAATAAAATCTTCATAATAATTTTTTGCTTTTACTTAATATGATCACTACTTTCCAATAATATTTCAAGAGACAAACTAATGAGCTATTCATTTTTTAGCCAAATGACGATCACATTGGACACGAGAAATGAAAATATTACCCTTAAGACAAATAATTACTGAGCCAAATACATCTAAAACAACTAACTTGTTCGTCATATAACCAGCTCATTTTATCAATACAACATGCTCAATCCAAATGCATCCACCAGCGCTTCTGATAAAAAGGTTAAAAAAAAATTGTAGCACCTCTTACAAAAGAAAATCCCATCTGTACTTTTCTCATATTGCATTACATACTAGAATGACATTCAGATGGAAAAACAACCTTTCCTTTATGCTGCAAATGACCATAATTATTTAGATCCAAAATAAAATAATACGGGCAAGTTAGAAGATCAGTAGCAAGCCTTATCCACATCATCAAAGTACGGGTGCTGCATAGCTCTCTTAGCTGAAATCTGCTTTGATGGCTCGTACATCAACATCTTCTGCAAGTACGAAGTTCAAATAGCATCTTTCATTAGAAGTAGATATGATTAACATGTTTCACAAAACTAGGACAAACAATCTTTCTAAAAAGATTAAAAAGAAAATGGCCATCAGCACTCACCGAGAGAAGGTCTAACCCATCAACATCCAGGTTAGGCACGAACTTCATCATTTGGAGTACCAAGCAATCTGCATCAGCAATAGTAATTAATCCAGCTGACTAGGCAAGATAAATAGATAGGGAAAAAAGATATCATCATCTTAATAATATGACGGTTTTGATTACAATTTTTTTGCATGACATAATCACATATAACGATAACTTACACATCCCTACGGATGACTCAAGCCATTAAATTGTAAGACAGTTAAAAGATCAAATCCACAAGACTTAGGCCACAAGAAATATTGGCAATGACACATTTAATAGTGTAAATTAGAGAAAATACAATTGTGTGAATTCATGGGCAACTAAGCAACGAATCCCCAGGACATATCAAAGGATAAAGTGGTCTAAGCTGCATATTTAGTAATATTTTTGACAAAATTGTCAACACAATACATCTTGCCTCGCAGCTCTTTTACTTGGAGGCAGAGGGTCATCCGACACAACTTTCCACTACCACAGATGTTGGCACAAGGAATTGAGCGTCAAATCATAATGGCAGTGCCAAGAAGGCAACAAAACCATAAAATTAACCAGCTTTCTCGTGATGCAAGCTCCAGAACCTGGACTTTGTGGCGGAGCAACAATGGAGCCATTGACAGTGCTGTCCCTCCACCATAATCTTCTGTTCCATTCCACCAGTTCAACTACTAGCTCACGGGAGCAAATCAAAAGTTTCATACATATAACTCGGCGAAAGAATTAATTTGATGCAAATCATTCAAACCTGGACTTCGTGGCGGAGCAACAATGGAGCCATTGACTGTGCTGTCCCTCCACCAAATTCTTCTGTTCCATTCCACCAGTTCAACTACTAGCTCACGGGAGCAAATCAAAAGTTTCATACATATAACTCTGCGCAGGAATTAATTTGATGCAAATCATTCAATTCATTTCGCGTTCAAATGCAAATCAAAAGTTTCATTCAATTCTTTTTTTCACCCTCTCTCTCCTCCTTTCCTCCCTATTAAATAAAGTATTAAAAATTGACTCAAAAGGAATGAAGTCAATGGCTTGACAGTAGAAGTATACTTTTTATGGCTTTTTAGACACGCATAGTTAATTCCACATTGTTGTGTGGAATTCAAAGTGTGCGGTGGAAAATTTCAGTTTCTAATAGTTAATGTCCAAAATATTGCCTGTCATTATTTCCATGGGGCCAATCTTCCAACGTATGTCTTCCTGGCATCTTCCCCATTGCACCGCATACAAAGTCGTTAGTCAATACTTAAAATGTAGAAAATGTTTACTCCGTTCAGATGGGAAGCTAGAATGGACATTACCTACCATTATTTTCATTGGCCAATCTTCCAAAATATCTCCTGCCATGCTCACTCCAATCTACAAGATTGAAGCTTTGGCCATTCCACTCTGACATTGCTGCAGGTGCGATCCACTCTGATATTTTTTTCCTTTTCAGAGGCTGTGGAATTAAATGTGTTACTTAATTTAGAAGAAAAAGCTTGTCTAGTCTCTATTGATGTGAATGGTTAACGTCCATTTGTCTTAATTGTGCTGCGTCCTTTTCAAACGTTTGAATTGGTCTTCCATGAGAGTTTCTGGCAGAGGTCAAGTCTGCTAAGAAGCAAGAACTAATATAACCTGTCATTATTGCCATGGACAAATCTTCCGAATAATTTTTTTCCTGCCATCTGCTTCCCTTTTGCTGCTAATCTATAAGATAGAAGAAGCTTTGGCATCTCCATTGTGCCCTAGTTGTAGGCGTAATCCAATGGGTCAAGCTACTAGTCTCTACTTGCTACTTCTCCTTCACCTCTTTTCGTTTAGTCTTTCGTTTAGCTCCAGCCTAGCTTTTGGGAGATGCATAGACAAGGAGCGGAAAGCTCTCCTTAGCTTCAAAGCTAGCTTGTACAATGCCCCTGACTGGCTCTCTTGGAAGGGCGAGGAGTGCTGCAATTGGGAGGGAGTTGTATGCAGCAACACCACCAACCACGTCCAACATCTCGATCTCCACTACCCTTTTCGTGATATTATTTTCCCAAACAAAAGCGAGGTAAACCCTTCACTGCTTGATCTTGAGCATTTGACTTACCTGGATTTGAGCATGAACAACTTTGGCGGCGCTCCAATTCCGGCCTTCATTGGGTCTCTGACTAAATTGGAATCCTTGGACTTGTCCTGGGCTGAATTCGGTGAAGGAATTCCCCACCAGCTCGGTAACCTCTCCAAGCTAATTCACTTGAATTTAAGGGCGAACAACATTAGTGGAAAGATTCCAGAATCCTTGGGGAGCCTCTCAAAGTTGAGTTACATGGATTTTTCTTTTATTTACAAAAGAGATACCCAAAAGCATAGGAAACTTGAGCTACTTGGACTCCTTATATTTACAAAATAATATCATAGGGGGAGTATTACCAGGTGCCATCGGTAATCTATGCAATTTGACTACCTTGGATGCTTCCAACAACAACATTAGTGGAGAGCTCACGAATTTTGTTGAAAGTTTATCAAGATGTACAAGTGATATAAATCTTGCTTACCTTAATCTACACAACAATGAGATTGGTGGCCCTATACCTGATCAAATAGGAAAGCTTCAAAGGTTAAATACTCTCAATTTTGGCTCGAATTCTTTGAATGGCTCAATTCCTGCCGCCTTGGGTAATTTGTCTGGGTTAACAAGTTTGGATCTTTCCTCGAATTATTTGAATGGCTCAATTCCTGCCGGGGTAACTTGTCTGGGTTAACAAGTTTGGATCTTTCCTCGAATTCTTTGAATGACTCAATTCCTGCCGCATTGGGTAAGTTGTCTGGGTTAACAAGTTTGAATCTTTCTTACAACTCTCTTGTGGGATCACTAACTGAAGCAAACTTTGCCAATCTAACAAGTTTGGATACCTTGGATCTCTCCCACAACTCATTGATATTTAATGTCAGCCAAGATTGGTCTCCTCCATTTCAAGCCACAGAGATAAGAATGGGCTCTTGCACCTTGGGGCCAAAGTTTCCTTCACTGCTGCAAAATCAGACTAATTTGAGCATTATAGATCTATCAGAAAACAACATCTCAGATTCTTTCCCTGATTGGTTTTGGAGCTTATGCTTATCAGACATGGTTCTCAATGTGTCCCACAACCAAATGCGAGGAAGTTTACCAAGCTCAATCGAGTGTTTTTGGACAGTAAGAGTCGATTTGAGCCACAACAACTTTGAAGGTCTCATACCGAAGATGGACCCAATGCTTACATTCTTGGACCTCTCTTTCAATCAATTCACTGGGCCAATTCCACCAGCCTTGGCTGGTGGCGTGGACTACTTGAGGATTCTACTCTTGTCCGACAACAAATTAAATGGCAGTATCCCGTCCTCCATTTGTGAAGCGAATCATTTGCAAGTGCTCAATCTTGCCAACAATGGTTTCTCGGGAGCCCTCCCAGATTGCTGGGACAATTCATCCGTGTTGGAGATAATGGACATCTCAAATAATAAATTATCTGGGAAAATTCCTAGCACACTCGGGTCTCTTCTCAAGCTCAAATTACTGCACTTGAACAAAAACGATCTCTCTGGTATAGTTCCTCTAACTATGCAGCGATGCACAAACCTGGTAGCCCTTAACCTATGCGAGAATAAACTGGGTGGTGTCATGCCTGCTTGGATCTTGGATAGCTTGCCATTGTTGCAAGTGCTGTGCATAAGGGGCAACAAGTTTAGCGGGAGCATTCCAATGGATATAGGGCGAATGACTTCTCTCCAAGTGCTCGACCTTGCAGATAACTCTCTCTCTGGCTCCTTGCCTCCTTCTATTGGCACTCTTAGCTCCATGATTAAAGTACAAAGCGGGAGAAATAAAACTACTCTTGATGGACCAATATCTTCTTATTACAAGGAGAGTCTAGTCGTCAATGCTAAGGGTCAACAACTTAGCTTCACCACTGTAATCTCACTAGTGACAAGCATTGACCTCTCCAATAACAATTTCTCTGGGGAGATTCCGGAAGAGATAACACGCCTTCAAGGTCTTCGTTTTTTAAACTTGTCAAAAAATCATTTTAGAGGAAGCATTCCGGATAATATAAATGACATGGGGGAGTTGGAATCATTAGATCTTTCAGAGAACAATTTGTCAGGCAAAATACCTACGACCCTCTCTGATTTACATTTTCTTAGTGTGTTAAATTTATCATACAATCATTTTGTCGGGAAAATACCAGAGGGCACTCAACTTCAAACCTTTACAACTGCATCTTACATCGGCAACACTGAACTTTGCGGGCCACCTCCTGCCACTTGCGTTGGTGATGGACCCATTGATGAGGGAAGAGAAGAAGAGGTTGGGGGCCGAGATGATAGAAATGATAGCATCTGGTACTTTTTTGGGTTTGCACCGGGATTTGTAATTGGTTTCTGGGGATTCATGGCGGCTATAATGACCAAGAAAAATATTATACCATGTATTAATTGATAGCATCTTTGGGAGTGTGATAAGGAATAGCGAATAATTATGCAATTATATTTATCAAAAAATGCAATTTATTTTAAATTAATAAGACTTTTTATTTAATGGGTTCTGGCTTCCAATGAACGCAAGTGTTCATTATTAATTACCCATGAAATCAGGGAACCTTTGATTAAGAGATCTATATTATAGAAAAAATACAAGACGGGGCAATTTTATTCATAATCATGATGATAATAAATAATTTTGCATGATACATAAATGATGAATGCAAAGAGTCTTTATCAATTTGGATAGCTTTGCGCTTGTCAAATGTTTAGCCTTGTGACTGTTTATTAGACATTTGGACTTTGGATAATATCCGACTTTGGCAGCACAACATCATATTGAGAAGCTAGGCCCCGATGATAAGCATCAACGTACGCACCTCCCAAACAATATTCTATCGTAATGCCTTAAGGCATTGGATATTTAGATTTGGAATATCATCTCGCCTTGCGGCTTGTTGGATGTTTTTGATTTGGAAACTTACTTGGCCTTGCAGCGTATTGGATAATTTTGTTTGAAAAATTACCCAACCTTACAGCATGTTGGATAATTTAGATTTGAAAATATCCAGTCTTGCGACTTGTTGGATATTTAAATTTGAGAAAATCACCCGGCCTTGCGGCTTGTTGGATAATTGAATTTGAGGAAATTATCTGGTCTCACGACTTGTTGGATAATTAAATTTGAGAAAAATTATCCGATCTCACGACTTGTTTGATAATTTAAATTTGGAGTAAATTATCTAGCCTTGCAACTTATTGGATAATTTAGAAAAATATCTGGTCTTGCGACTTATTGAATATTTAAAGTTGAATTTGAAAATATCCGGTCTTGCGACTTATTGAATATTTAAATTTAAATTTAAAAATATCCGATCTTGCGACTTGTTGGATATTTAAAGTTGAATTTGAAAATATCCGGTCTTGTGACTTATTGGATATTTAAATTTAAAGAAAATTATCCGGCCTTGCGGCTTGTTAGATAATTTGAATTTGAAAAATTCTTTTAGCCTTCATGAACGTAACGTCATATTGAGGAGTTATGCCCCGACAGTAAACGTCGACGTATGCACCTCCCAAATAATACTTCGTCGCGATACGTCACGGCTTTCAGTATTAGTTTTTTATTTTATTTAAATATTTATGTGGACCTGTCTTTTGGGTCAAACATGCTATCAGTTAAATTTGTGATCGAAATGACTGGACCGACGATGGTGATGTATAAACATTGGCTTTATTCATTTATTTATTATTGTCATGATAAATTATTTTCGTGTATTTTTTGTCAAAGAGTAAAGTTACTCTTCACTCAGCAAGGGGTTCGTGTTCAGTTCTGCTGCCTTAGGCGATGGGGCCATTGAGCTGTTTCTCTGAACTCCTTGAAGGAGGAGAGATCGAGCGTGAGCTTTGATGATCGCTACCATGAGTCATCAAACTAGTGATGCGGCTAGCGGCAGCAATCTTCTCCTTGCCATTCTCTTTCGTGCTATGCGACCAAGTATTTAGGGCTACGAAAAGTGGAGCTGCTTCAATCAAGGTCTCAGTCAGTGACCTTTTTTGGGCGGCACCAGAAGAAATTGTTGGAGTTTGAAAACCCAAAAGTTCCTTAGTCCCACATTGGGGGAGTTGGAAGGGATACTTTGGTTTAAAGGAAGTTGACTTTTCTTTAGCCCATTGAGGTTTTTAAGAGGCATCAATTATCTAAACCAAGTTGATCTAAAACACACACGCACGCGCCTCACCACGCGCCCCCTTCTCTATATAATAGAAGGCTGGGCGACATGAGCAGACACACAGACGCTCTCGCCTTAGTTTTCTCGCTCTCTTGGTGCACGCGTCTCATAATACCTTAGCTTTCGTGTCGTTGGTCCTACGCCGAGGTTCGGCCCGCGGCCGCCACGCTTCTGCGTGCCAGGTTCGCTCGCATTCGCCGGCACACTGCTGTGCGCCAAGGTTTCTGCTCACTCGCTCTCACACTGAAGCGAATGGACATGCCCACGGCCTGGTCGTCAAGCGGACTACTGCGTCGGTTCGCTCCATCCTATCGCATAGGGGAGCGAGCTCTCTATAGGAGCTCTGGCACCAACGAAGCCATCCCACCATGGAGGATGCTCGCTTGTAGCTGAGCTACCGTGTCTATGACCAAACAAGTGGAGGATCCTCCGACACATATGATCCATCCCTCTAGACGAGGTTCTCGATCACGACGAACCAAGGTGCCATATCGTGAACATGAATAAGCATGCATAAGAAATCCACATGCTAAATATATATATGATATGAAGGGATCCTACATGTTCACTCGGTCGATGCCCAGGGCGAGATGTCGATCGTAGAAATACAATCCAGAGTACAAAATAAAAGTGATCAAATCCTGGGTGCCTCACAAAAATAATATAATAATTATAAATATATAAGTATAATATAATAAAAATTAGAGTTAGAAGGGGCAAACGGCACATTAAGAGGGGGCAAATAACATAATATTATATATATATATATATATATAATATTTTAAACATATGTTTATAAATAGAAAAGTTTTAATTCGGTGGGGGCATTTGCCCACACTGTGCTGAACGTGGCTCCGCCACTGCTTGCACCAGCGAGGGAAGAGAAGAAGAGGATGGGTGAAGATGGTAGCTTCGATAGCATATGGCACTTGCTTGGATTTGCACTAGGGTTTGTGGTTGGCTTATGGGGATTCATAGGGGCAGTGATGAGTAAGAAAAGTTTAAGGATTAAATACATTATGTTAATTGATAGCATGGTTAGGTGAAGGAATAGCGAATAATTAATCATGGTATGATAGTGTATAAATCTGTGCTTGTATTCAAATTTAGCTAATATGTGGTTGTGTAGACTTTTATGTACTTAACAAAAATTACCCTGTCTTGCTCTTATAATTATGGCTTGAGCTGGTGAGACAAAATCATATGTGCTCATCCTATTTAGATAGAGTCTCCCCATGAGCATATAGCCTTTTTTATATACATTTTATTATATCAAATAATGTCCAACATATGAGCCTGTATCGCAACTATATATCAGTTCTGCACAACACGAAGAAAAAAAAATGGTATTTTTATATCTACTTACAAGTCATCTAAATCTCATCAATGAAGAGGAATGTATGATGGTTACCAGCTTACAAGTCTGATTATTTATGAAGCTACCAATGTCCACCAATAATCACTAGAGCTAAGAAACAAGTAATTTTCCAATGGTGACAAGCGCATTATCATACTCATTCTTATCTCAGTTGCATTATATTCAGTAAAGGTCAGGCCTGAGTCCTGCTCATCGCAGATCTTCAATGTCTTGACTTTTCAGACGCACAATTCCACATTGTTGTGTTGAACTGAAAGTATTCAGTGGAAAATTCACATTTTAATATATTGCCTATCATTGTCACGGCCAATCTTCCAACGTATTTCCTGCCATCTTTCCCATTTTCCTGCGTAGAAAGTCGTTAGTCAACTTTAGAGTGTTGTGTGATCTTGTAAATTAGACTAATTGAAGAAATCATTAATCCTTGTAAATTGTCGACTTAATAGAGTAAAAGGAACTCCATAGATTATATTCACGTCAGAAAATGGATTCACAAACGACAAGCACACCTTAAACGACGGCCCTTTTCAGAAAGTCAAATTCCACATTGTTTCCCTAGTCTCTGTTGATGTCAACGTTCAACGTCTTAATTGTGATTAATGGGAATTCAACGTTCAACGTTCAACGTTCAAATTCCACAATAACTGACATTAGTAGAGCATTCTAAATTTCAATTCGAGCTCGAAGGTCATCATATAACATTACCTGCATTAATGGGAATTGCTCCTAACTTCCTTGGTCAATTAAAACTAATTTAACACGCACAACTAAAAAGTGGCTCTTTACTATCTTTAGCTCAAGTGTTATTCTAAAAGCAAGGTAGATAAGGATAATCTTTATTGATTAGATAGCATTGTTTATAAAGCCAACTAGTAGGTAGCTACTTGGGGTGCTTCTTCTGGAGCCCCGTCTTCTGGAGCTCCCGGCTCCTTAGCTCTTCTTTTAGAGGATTGTGTTTCTTGATTCGTAATGATTGTGGCTCTTGCATTTTTGCAGCTTCAGCATAACTCGGTGCTCCTTGTCAAACTTATGGCAATTGAATCAGTATTAAACTATCTCCACTGCCATCCTGACTTTAATAATATGCAAGTTGTTATGGAAACGGATTATAAGGACGCGCTCCTCCTCATTAATGGAGGAGGTCCTCCAGATTAATGGTATAAGGATGCTTAGTCTCCTGACTCATTAATGGTATACTAAAATAATTCTAATCCTTTTGACTCATTAATCTGGAACGCGTGCTTAGTCTCCTGTGACAGAGAAGCCAAACTATAAAAGAGTACCGAGGGATATGGCCCTTGAACCATATAATGCTTTGCCAATGCACATCACTATCCGGAACAAGCATCTCGTACGCTGATTTAATAGTGAAGGTTCCATGCTTGGTTTGTTTCCAATAGACCCGGTCTTCCTGCAGCCCCGGATTTATAGGGATGTTTGGAATAGCCCTATAGATATCAATAAGCCGAAATGAACGTGGATGCGGGATCTCCCATTTATGATTCACAATCAAGGCACTGAGCCAGGCAAACTTCCCAGGCGGGTTTTCAAAGCGGACATCCTCGACTTGATCTATAAGAATGTGGGACTCAAACCAAGGATCGAGCCAGAGGCGAGTAGTAGCCCCATTAGCTATTTTGTATCCGACAGCCGTTAAACAAGCTTCCCGGACCCGGAGAATGCTACGGAAAGGCCAAGCAAGACAGGCTGAAAGCCTGACAGACCAGATGGGATCTGAATGTAAATATCGCTCATGGATCCATTTGACCCAAAGTGAATTTTTGTCAATCACCAGATTCCAAAAATGGCGCAAGAGAAAAGCTGTGTTGAGTTTACCAATATCGCGCAGCCCAATACCACCCTTATTTGTGGGCTTGGTGACATTAATCCAAGCGACTTTAGCGATGCCATCCTTTTGACCCGCCGACCAGAGAAATTTTGCCAACATCGAATTTAAGGTTGTGACTACGCCGGTAGGCAGCCTAAGCGCACTACACCAAAAATTTATATTGCCGTAGCATATGGACTTGATTAATTCGACACGCCCAGCATAGGAGAGTCTCGTAGACCTCCATGTTGATAAGTATTTTGCTAGCTTTTCTAGGAGAGGCATACAATCATTTTTTCGGATTTGCCTACTAGTAATGGGAATTCCTAGGTAGCGGAAGGGTATTGAGAAATTTACTTCTTTTAAATTATAACCTAGTTACTAAATTTATAATAGTTTGATGCTTTATTAATTATTTTTAATATTACTTATGTGGAAATGATTGTGTTTATGTAAAATATTTTTTATTTATATATTATGAATATGCAATAAAAATTAATTTTAAAATATTATTTATAATATATACTTATTTTTTAGGCCAGGGTCGGGTTTTCCTGCGGGGTCACAGGTGGGGTTGGGTTTTCTAAACCGGTGGAGTTCGGGGTCGTGGTTAAGGATGGGCTGGGGAAGTCAGGGTCGGGTTGGGGATGGCAAAACTCGACCCGACACGCCCCGTTGCCATCCCTAATATCAACTGACTCTTGCAATGTCACCAATGTGTTATAAATTGTCGTACTAAGGTTAACTATTTTATAATTGTGCTAAATTATTATTATTATTATTTTATTTTTTTTTGCCAAGGCAATTGTGCTAAATTATATTGTACCATACTATCAATTTTATAAACTTTTTTGGTAAATAAGATTTTAATTATTATCAAATTTTAAAATAATAAATAAATATATTATTTTAAATTATCAAAAAATAATATTATATTTTTATTATTAAAATTTTAAATTATTTAAAATAATGATATTTAAAATTTTAATCAAAATTGAGTAAATTACCTTTTTAAACAATTAGTAAAAGCAAAAAAAACCCAAGACAACTTTCTCAATTTCTATTTTTTTTTTCTACTTCTAAATGCTAAAGCTACTTAAATATGGGGCAAACAAGCCCTTAATATTGTAAAAAAGATCCACGCCAACTCGCCAAGGGAGTATGCTACCTTGCTTGTGCCAACTTCCTAGAAGATGTGCCAAGGGGGTAGATCACTCCAAATTGCGCCAACAACAAGGTTGTGCCAAGGTAAAGTATGATGTCCCCTTCTCAATATGTCAAGGGATGTCCAATTTTTTGAGAACATGTGGGTATTTAATACTCAGTCTTGATGACTTGTGAGCATTTGGATTTGGTATATATTAAGCCTTGACAGCTTATGAGTATTTGAACTTGATTTGTACTCGGCCTTGATGGCTTATGAGCATTTGAACTTGATATGTGCTCGGCCTTGATAGCTTGTGAGTACTTGAATTTGATTTGTGCTCGGCTTTGATGGCTTATAAGCATTGTGTTCGACCTTGATGGCTTATAAGCATTTGAATTTAATTTGTGCTCAGCCTTGATGGCTTGTGAGTATTTGAACTTGATTTGTGCTCGGTCTTGATGGCTTGTGAGCCTTTAAACTTGATTTATAATCGGCCTCGACGGCTTATGAGCATTGGATTTAATATGTGCTCGGCCTTGATGGCTTGTGAGTATTTGAACTTGATTTGTGCTCGGCCTTAATGACTTATGAGCATTTGAATTTGATTTGTACTCGGCCTTGATGGCTTGTGAGTATTGGATTTGATTTATGCTCGGCCTCTATGACTTGTGAATATTGGATCTGATATATGCTCGGCCTTGATAGCTTATGAGCATTTGGATTTGATTTGTGCTCAGCCTTGATGACTTATGAGCATTTGAAATTAATTTATGAGATATCCGGCCTTAACGGCTTGTTGGATTATTTGCGAAATATTTAGCCTTAGCGACTTGGTGGATATTTGGATTTAGAAAATATTCGGCCTCAACAGCTTGTTGGATATTTAAGTGGAAAATATCTGGCCTTGACGGTGTATTGGATATTTTAATTTTAGAAAGTACCCGTCCTCAAACGGCTTATTGGGTATTTAACTCTAGTGAAAATCCGCCCTCAAATGGCTTATTGGGTATTTAACTCTAGCGAATATCCGGCCTTGACGGCTTATTGGTTATTTTAATTTGAAAAATACCTATCCTCAACGGCTTATTCGGTATTTAATTTCGGAGAATATCTAGTCTTGATAGCCTATTGGATACTTTAATTTATAAAATACCTAGTCTCAACGGTTTATTGGGTATTTAATTCTGGAGAATATCCGGCCTTGACGGCCTATTGGATATTTTAATTTTTAAAAAATACCCGGCCTCAACACCTTATTGGGTATTTAATTTGAGAAATATCCGACCTTGACGGCTTAGTAGAAATTTAATTTTATAAAATATCCAGCTTTAGCGGCTTGTTGGATATTTAATTTTAGAAAATACTCAGCCTCCACGACTTATTGAGTATTTAATTTGAGAAATATCCAACCTTGACAGCTTGGTGGATATTATAATTTTATGAAATATTCGGCCTTGACGACTTAGTGGATATTTTAATAAAACTTCAATCTTAACAAGCGTAACGTCATATTGAGGAGTTACGCCCCGACGATAAACGTCAAGATACGCACCTCCCAAATAATATTTCGTTGTAGCATATTAGTAATATTATTATTGCTAAATATTTTAATTTAAATATTCAATTGAGAATGTTTCAAAAATTTAGAGTTGATGCTTTGTTAAACGTGACGTTGAATTAAGTTCTACTCGTGAGAGAGATGACTAAACACCGACAGCCGAGTAAATATTGTTATTATTATTTTTTATTCTATTTTTTCATTTTATCTATTTTTGTCAAAAAAAAAATTCTCTTTTTTCACGGGAATGAGTAACTTTACTCTTTCGTTGTATACTATCCCGCTTCTCGGCGAGATTGCGATGCTGCCGAGCTTCCATCGGAGGAAGTTCTGGCGAGGGGCGTCGATACAAAAAAAAAAAAAAAGGTGATGGCTCCAGCGCTACTGTACTGCTCAGCGGTGATACTGAATTCTAAGAACTTAATATCGCCTCTCGTAGCAGTAATTATTTTTTTTAGCAATGTATGAAATGTATAATTTGATGTATTTGCTAGTGCATATTGTATCTTCAGCATTATTATCAAGCCAACTGAAATGTATAATTTGATGTATTTGCTAGTGCATCGTGTGGCACAATTCATGCCAATCACTTTCATACAGGTTGCTGATACCAACAAAACAAGTTTGAATGCATGAAAATCATTTGCTGCATGCAACACAAAACCATACGGTCAAGCTTCCAAACTTATATTTCTTGCCATCTTCCCTAATTTTCCTGCCTGCAAAGTCGTTAGCCATTACTGCCATGAGTCAATCTTCCAACAATTGCTTTCCTGTCATCTTCCCTGTTTCCCTCCGATCTATAAAATTGAATAAGATTGAAGGTTTGGGCATCTCCTAATTGTTGGCGTGACCCAATGGGTACAACTACTGCAAGTCTAGATCTGCTACTTCTCCTTCGCCTTTTTTTCGATTAGTCATCTGTTTATCGCCGGCCAAGCTTCAGGGAGATGCATAGACAAGGAACAGAAGGCTCTCCTCAGCTTCAAAGCTGGCCTTTCAAACACCCAAGACGGGGCTCTCTTGGAAGGGCGAAGTCTGCTGCAAGTGGGAGGGAGTTGTATGCAGCAACACCACCAACCAAGTGACATAAATCTTGCTTACCTTGATCTACACAACAATGAGATTGGTGGCCCTATACCCGACCAAATAGGAAAGCTTCAAAGGTTGGACACTCTCAATCTTGGTTTGAATTCATTGAATGGCTTAATTCCTGCCGCCTTGGGTAACTTGCCTAGGTTATTAAATTTGGATCTTTCTTCCAACTCCCTAGTGGGGTCAAGGAAGCAAACTTTGCCAATCTAACAAGTTTGGATTTTTTGGATCTCTCCCACAACTCATTCATATTTAATGTCAGCCAAGATTGGTATCGTCCGTTTCAAGCCGAATACATAAGAATGGTCTCCTGTGCCTTGGGCGCTAAAGCTTCCGCCATTACTACGGAATCAATCTATTTTGATATCATTAGACCTATCAGATAACAACATCTCAGATTCTTTTTCCAAGTTTCTCAAAATACAAAGTATTTCATACTCTATTCCATTTATTCTCCTCAATTTGTCACACAACCAAATGCGAGGAAGTCTGCCAAGCTCAATTAATTATATGCTCGTGGACCTCTCCTACAATCAATTCACCGGGCCATTTCCTCCGGCATTGGCTATCAACAATGTGTATTCTTACAACATAGACTTATCCAACAACAAATTGGATGGCAACATCTCATCCTCCTTTTGCAAAGCAAATGGTTTAGCGATGCTCAACCTCGCCAACAATGGCTTCTCAGGGGCCCTCCTCAATTGTTGGGTCAATTCATCCAATCTGAAATAATAGATATCTCAAACAATGAATTATCTGGAGAAATTCCCACCACATTTGGATGTTTAACTCAGCTCACATCACTACACTTAGAATAAAAACTATCTCACTTGTACAATCCCTCAAACTCTTCAGCAGTGTACAAAGCTTGTAATCATTGATCTAGGCGAGAATAAATTGGATGGTGTGATACCCACTTGGATCTCAAAAAGGCTAACATCATTGCAAGTACTTTGTTTAAGGTCCAACAAGTTCAACGGTGTCATCCCAATGGAATTGGGCCAGATGACTTCTCTCCAAGTGCTTGACCTAGCACACAATTATCTCTCTAGCTCAGTGCCTCCCTCTATTGGCAACCTTATCTCCAAGATTAAAATACATAATTGGAGTGAAGAAAATTCACATCCCATATTAAATGCTTATTTTGAAGTACCAACTTACATAGAGACTACTTATTACATGGAAAATGCTATCATAAATGCAAAAAGCCAACAACTTAACTTCACTACTATACTCACCCTCGTAACAAGCATAGACCTATCCAACAACAATCTCTCTGGAGAGATTCCTGAAGAGTTGACTCGCCTTCATGGTCTTTGCTTTCCCAATTTGTCAAATAATTACTTCAAAGGAGACATGCCAATCAGCATTAGTGATATGGGGTAGTTGGAATCACTAGATCTGTCATGGAATAATTTGTAAGGTACAATACCTTCATCTATCACTGAATTATATTTTCTTAGTGAGTTAAATTTGTCCTACAATAATTTTGTTGGTAAAATACAGACAAGCTCTCAACTACAAACCTTCACAAGTGCATCTTACATTAGAAACACAAAGCTTTGTGGCTTGCTGCTTGTCCTAGTGACACATCCACCAAGGAGGGAAGAGAAGAAGAGGATGAGGGTGGAGATGGTGCATTTGATAACATCTGGTTCTTTTTTGGGTTTGCATTAGGGTTTATAGTTGGCTTTTGGGGATTTGTAGGAGTTGTAACGAGTAAGAAAAGTTTAATAGTGTGTTTAGTAGGAAGGAAAGGAGGAGGGAAAAGATGGAAAGTTGGAAAGAGCGCTATAAAATTGTGTTTAGTAGGACGGATGGAAATAAGGAAGGAAAATGAGAGGAAAAATAACCCTATTTTCATTCCGCCCAAATTGGGCGTAAAATCGGACGGAAAGTTGGATTTGCCCTTTTCATACCTATTTTCACCCTTTTCTTTTTTATGTCTGCTCCCTCTCGTGCTTTTCTTGCAATCTTCATCATCATCGTTGTCATCACCGTCGTCATTGCCATTGTCGTCATCATCGTTGTCATCATCACTTTTCATCTCTCGTCGCCGCCATTTCACAGTTGCCTCTCATCGTCATCATCGACATAAAAAGAAAAAAAATAGAGTATGTTTATCAATCTTTCTAACTTTCTTTCCTTCTAAATAAACACAATAATGAAAAATCTTATTATTTTCTTCTTTTTTATTTTCCCTTCTTTCTTACTTTCTTTTCCTTTTAACTTTCTTTCTCTCCTACTAAACACAGCATAAGGATTAGATACATCATATTAATGGACAACATTTTTAGGTAATTTATGGGTATAATATTAGTTTATATATGCAATGTAGCTAATAATGTGGTCATGTTGACCATTTTGGAGTGGCAGATCTTATTAAAACTTGAGTCAATTTGTCCAATTTAATCGATCTTAACTTAGTCATCTAAGTAAAATAAATTAGTGTAAATATTTTATTTTAATAAGCCAATTATATAAGAATGAAATTTTACATTCAAACTACTCAATTGACTTGTCGCATAAAATATAACTCAATTAAAGCTCTATTTAATTGGAGGGTCCTAGATTCTACAAATTTAAAATACTATATCATAACACTACTCATTTTGACCTAATTAATCCAGCATCTCACCAATTGATTGGGTAAGAAGGCGGATTTGTATGACTTACATTAACCTTGTGATACATACATATTTAAAAATAAAATATGATTTCTTTTGAAACTTTAATCCATCACCACTTGTGTGGTACACAACTTTTTTAAAATTAACTTTATGTAACGATTATGAGGGTATGCCTCACGAAGAGAATATAAGTGGAGGAAAAAAAGTTAAACATATTTTTATTATCAATTTTTATTTAAAAAATGGTAAAATATATTATTGGCTTATCATTTCTTTTATTTTTCATAAATATTGAATTGATTTCTATTTCCTTTTTCTTAGTTTCTCATCCAAGCAACAAAAATCTTAATGTGTCATACTCATGATGTTACTATTGTATCTCTAATTTAATTACATTTATTATTTATATATAACAGTTTTAGTAAACCAGTAAATTATGAAATTAAATTTTTTATCATCATCATTATCGAATATTTTTTTATCATTATCATTATCAAATACCGAATAATATAAAAAATTTTACTATTACCAAACTTATTAGTTCTTTTTTATGAAATCGATATTTGTCGATTAATGCTTACTCCTAATTATAATACCTTGGAAATGAAATATTATCATCTTAAATATCAAAAAAGTTCTCACATGTGAAACTAATGCGCACCTCTGACTATAATACTTAGAAATAAAATATTATTATTTTACCTATTAAAAAATTTATAGAAACTAGATGGTAGAGATCATCCAAGGCAACACTTATTTGAAGGCTTCAACTAGAATATAATCCCCTAAATTAGCCCAATAGTTAAAACTAACCAGTGTGTTTTCTTAGATGAAAATTAGAAGAAAGGAATAAAAAATATAATAAATCTAGACGTAAAATGCTATTAGATTTAATGTACCTTTTATTTTTTTTATTTTTTTCCTTTCTCCGATTGCTAATTGCGGGTGTGTGCACTGTTTAAACTATTAATCTTTTAAAAAATCGTTTTTTTAATTTATTATGTATAAACTCATAATTAATTATATATACGTATTATAGTTGGTAAGTGGTAACGCAGCCGGTGTGTGCACTCAGGGGTGTCCAAAATTCGGGTCAAACCGAAAAACCGAACCAAATCGAACCGAAATTTTCGGTTCGGTTCGGTTCAAACTAAGTTCGGTTCGGTTCGGTTCGGTTTAAAATAGTTAAAAAAATTTCGGTTCGGTTTTCGGTTTGAAAAGTTCGGTTCGGTTCGGTTTTCGGTTTGAACCGAACAAACTCAATTTTAAATATAATATTATTATTTTTATATAAAATATAAAATATTATTATTTTTAATTATATAAAATATATTATATTATTATTTTAATTATATAAAATATATTATATTATTGTTTTTTATTAAAAATTAATAATATAAAAGTATAAATAAATTAAATATATATTTATATAATAAATTTCGGTTTATTCGGTTTAAACCGAACCGAACCGAATAATTCGGTTCGGTTTTGATTCGGTTTTTACCTAATTCGGTTCGAGTTCGGTTTATTACCATCATAATCGGTTCGGTTCAATTTGGACAAGTTCGGTTCGGTTCGGTTCGGTTCGAACCGTTTGGACAGCCCTATGTGCACTGTTGATTGCCAAGGGCATCAAAATTTGTGGATTTCCTGGTCGCTAATCGTCGGTGTGGAGGCGAGTCAAAGCGGAGACGAAGATCGATCCTTGTTATTTTGATCTCTCCTCCTGCTGCTCATCCGATAAATCCCGGTCTATCCGGGATTTCGACGGTGGAGTGGTCTGATGGGGCGACGAAGTGGGAAGAAACCCTTCTCCTTCTTCTCCAAGAAGGGGCGAGCGACCAAGCGGATCGAGCTACAGCCTTCGCCGTCGCCAATCTCTAATCACCTTCTCGCCAAGGGCAGCGCAAATTCCATAGCGCCGGTGGATGGACCGGTATCAAGCGCCGCGGCGGTGCACAATCATTCAAGTAAGGCGGCGAAGAAGAAGACCGGTTCGCGGCTCTGGATGAGGTTCGATCGCTCTGGGCAGTCGGAGGTTCTCGAGCTCGAAAAGAGCGCCATCATTAAGCTGGCGGGTATTCCCTCGCGTGACTTGAGGATCCTTGGACCCGTCTTCTCCCACTCGTCTAACATCCTGGGTGAGCGACCTGTTCTTGCGTTTTTGTTCCTCAATAAAATCTCTGTGAATAAGTTAATAGGATTCTCGTTCTAGTGCTTCATAAGGTCTGATCTAATTTTGCCTCTAATTGACAAAATCATGGTTCGTTCCTAGATTTTTTTTTAGACCTTTGGGTTTGATAACGCGGAAGGTCATATGGTTCTTGGTTTATTTATGATGGATGGACTTTGTGCTTTGTATTTGGACATAGTTACGATTGTGGATTACTTACTTCTACACGTATAGAACAACTTTTATTAGGTTAACCTACAATTACAATCACATGCAATTGTATATGCATAGTGCATGTGCTTTAGAATGGAGGAAAAAAATAACCCTTTAAATATTTCTGTTCAAGTTTTCTACCTACAAAGTTCTAGTGTTCTTATTGTCCTCTGTTTTAGAGATGTATCGACGCTACTTCCAATAATGTAGCAACTTTTAATATGTGGTTAGTTCTCGGTTGTAATACTGTGTTCTGAGTGACCATATCTTTCTTTCCAATTTTATTATGTCTGACTTTTGTTTCGAAGCATAGAACACCTTTAAAGTAGAGGTGTAGTATCAGGTTGTTATTTAATATCGGAGGTCCACTTCTCTGTTAGTATGCTAGTGATTTGCTCATAAATGTTTCAAAGAGTAGACTATTTTCTTAATTGGCTACATGCATGGTTTCTTATCCCATGAACCTGAGATCTGCACTACCAAAGCACTATTTTAAGTAACATTCAAATGCACAAAGGCATAGGAGTTTGCAAGTGACATAACGAACTTACAATGCTTGTCATATTGCCGCTCTAAAGTTATTCTCTATTATAATGCCTTATAGATCTGCAGTTTTATTAATGCTTTCATGGTAAGTTTCCTGTCTATATGTGAAAGACATATAGTGGGAACTTTTTTGTGAATTAGTGCTTCTTTAATTTGAATGATTTTGATTCATCATTAATTTATGTTGTTTTGTTTTTGTTGATAATATTTCAGCCAGGGAAAAAGCTATGGTTGTCAATTTAGAATTCATAAAGGCCATAGTTACTGCTGACGAAGTGCTAATACTGGATCCTCTGTGTCAAGAAGTTCTTCCTTTTGTAGATCAGTTGAGGCAGCAACTCTCTGTGAAGAGTCCTTTCAGGGTGCATGATCTTAACCATGATGAACAAAATAAAGATAAATGTGCAACTGGTGAAGAATGGACAAAAACAAATGAGGCAGCTGAAAGTGAACGAGAACTTCCATTTGAGTTTCAGGTTCTTGAAATTGCATTGGAAGTTGTTTGTACATATTTGGAGAATAATGTCTCTGATCTTGAGAAAGAAGCATACCCTGTGCTTGATGAATTAGCCACAAATGTTAGTACTAAGAATCTTGAACGTGTGCGGAGTTTGAAAAGTAACCTCACTCGATTGCTTGCTCGTGTTCAGAAGGTAAGTTTTGAATAATACTTTTAAATCATCAAGATTTATATTTTTTTCAAAAATCTGTTTACAACGTAGTAAATTTATTTTACAATGTTACTGCAATATTATTTGAATCTCCATTTTTTTCAAGTAACTCATTTCAATAATTATAGCGATGACTTGCAATTGTAAATGAATTGTTCGGACAATTGATCTTATGTTCTTTTGAGGCTTGCTGAATTGTGTAGTATCTGGGAAGATATAGGAAAGTATGTCTTATTTATTTAACCAGCATAAAATATTGTCAGATAGAAAGAAATTTTTTGGTAACAGATGATATGCCTATTAGTATTCAGTAGTGTGACTAGTGTCCATGTAAAATATGTTTCTTAGACCATGGTGAATATTTGTTTATACATTAATAGATAGTATAGCTCAGGATGTCCAGCCTTTTGACTTCCTAGAAGATGAGTATAACTGGTTTGATGCTTCATATATCTGATTTGGTCTGTACTTGGTTTAAGTGTTACTCAACTTGATCTTCATGCTGATAGCTTTAACAAATCATATTGCACTAAAGAGTACCACTTTGTTATCAGGTTAGAGATGAAATTGAGCACCTTTTAGATGACGATATGGATATGGCCCATCTATATTTAACGAGGAAGCAAATCCAGTTTCAGCAATTCGAAGCTTACATAGCCTCTGCAGCTTCAAATAGCATCGTTGCTGTTGGACCACACCTCAGAAGACTTGGTTCTAATGTTAATGGTAGTGCAAGCATGATTTCTAGTATATATGCTGATGATAATGATGTGGAGGATTTGGAGATGCTGCTTGAAGCTTATTTCATGCAGCTTGATGGCATGCGGAACAAAATTTTGTCGGTCAGTTCTTCCTCTCAATAATTTGGGTCGATTAATTTATTTATTTCCACATAACAATGTGATGATTATGTTCAGGTTTTGCTAACAAAAATTAGCCTTAGAAATATTGACAGAGCTTTATAAATGATGTTTTAACTGTAGTATAATAGCATATTGCTCTTTTTCTTGAATATGGGCAATGGATTTATTTACTTCTAAGTAAGAATATGCAAGTAGCCAAGTGTTGCTTGTCCATGCATGTGTGGTTTGTGTTAGCGCATGTGTCAGTCTGAGTGCTACTTGTTTGTGGAATGGCATAGAAGTAACTAATTATTGTCTGTCCATAAATTCTCATACTACTTGATGTCAAGAATATTCTATTTATTTTTACATAAAGATATGCATATGTTGGTAAGGGTTTCTTAATATACCAAAGTATTTACTAGAAAAAATTAGACAAGATGAAATTGGAGATACGTGGCTTGTTTGATCCCATGTATTAATTATTCAAACTCATCACTAGTACTACATCACATGCATGACGTCTAACTTGGGGAGGACGGCCACTATGGTGACTGCTAGGTCCAATGTTCTAATTTAACTTCCCTATTATCATGAAATCCAAAGAGGAACTTATCCTCGTAGAGGAGAGTGATTTAGGTGTCCATAGTTTTAGCTTTGCAACATTTTAAAAACTGGCATGTGTTGAGTGGTATGGCTAGTTTGTACCCTGTATCGGGAGGTATAACCAGTTTGTACTAGTCTAGGTAGGGACAAGTACATGGACCTACATGGAGTGGAGTGGAAGAAGAAAAAAGAAAAAAATTGAGGAGGAGAGCATACATGAGCATATGCCATGAACATGCACGGTGGACACAACCGGTTCATGACCCATGTTTTCAAGAGCCACGATCTCTTTTAGCTATGCCTTTACACCAATGTCTAAGTAACCACAAGTTTGTAATGAGATCATCTATATGGTTCTTGCAAGGAGGGATGATTTCATGACTAATATATATTTATCATTAAATATATTTATTATTTATTTATTTACTAGATCAAAGTAATATGTCAGAGAGAAGATATATGTAACTATTCGTGTATAAAAGCCTATTTCTAGCTTAAACATTGTAATTAAGAAGTTTAAATTGAATGGAACTTGAATTTTCTCTCTACTGGGCTTCTCTCTCTCATCGTCATTATGGTATTAGAGCTACACCTTGACTCCTCATCTACTCCAGATTTTCTATTCACAATAGACCATTCTTTCCTTATCTACCTTAAATCACAAAAGTCCACCATCGCAACATCAACAATCTTGTCATGGTCATTTTAAACTTGGACGATGAGAGGATTGCCCTTGCCTTCATAAACCAATGTCTAAGTAACCACAAGTTTGTAATGAGATCATCTATATGGTTCTTGCAAGGAGGGATGATTTCATGACTAATATATATTTATCATTAAATATATTTATTATTTATTTATTTACTAGATCAAAGTAATATGTCAGAGAGAAGATATATGTAACTATTCGTGTATAAAAGCCTATTTCTAGCTTAAACATTGTAATTAAGAAGTTTAAATTGAATGGAACTTGAATTTTCTCTCTACTGGGCTTCTCTCTCTCATCGTCATTATGGTATTAGAGCTACACCTTGACTCCTCATCTACTCCAGATTTTCTATTCACAATAGACCATTCTTTCCTTATCTACCTTAAATCACAAAAGTCCACCATCGCAACATCAACAATCTTGTCATGGTCATTTTAAACTTGGACGATGAGAGGATTGCCCTTGCCTTCATAAACCTATTTTGCCTCTTGTAGGTGTCAATCACCAAAAACCACACACAATTGCTATAAATTGACACTGCTCACTATGCCTCCACCTGGAGAATCACTATCCATTGCTATCATGTTTTCGGCCACTGCTACTTGTGGTTTCATCTCATGTCCAACTACCACAGTTTCCTCACAATTGTCTGCACTATTCACTATACCCCTAACCCATCCATCCATTAGTTTCCCACCACTCTAGCTACTCTTTTCTGGCCATTGTCATCACCTAGAAAGATGAAAGGACCACTAGGCTTAAGTATAAGTACTTGCAAGCCTATGTCTCTTGATGCTTTTTTTAATCTACTAATCACCATGGATTATAGGTTGCCAATGAACTTAGAGCCGTCAGTAGATTATTGCAAGTCTCCACTCTGATCATTGCAACATTGAGCAACTTGTCAATTTCCACTTGAGTTATCAAGCATCATGTCTTCATGGCGACTGTCTTATCTTAGTCTTAGTGTTACAGTTGTCTTAGTTGGAATCCCTATTATACCTATTTAAGCATTGGCTCAAATTAATTATTTTTTGCATAATTTTCAAGATAATTCATGATAAATTTCCTGATACTATCCTTGAGGAACACTAAACATGTTATTGATTATCTTGCCTCCAACTCTACATAATGAACCCTATAAAATGAATCAAATGGATTAGACAAGAGAATTTGAAAAGGTAATTGTTGGAGAAAGTTTGAGTCCTTGTGTGGTTCTAGCTTTACTAAGTACTAATTGTTGGACAAAAAATAGGGGAAAATAGATAGAAATGTTGGATAAAATTCTGCAGCTTATTTTTTGCTCAATATTTTGCATGTCTCTTGCATTGTTTTCCAAGGAATATAGAAGCCGAGAAACATTAATGATCTAGGGACTAAACAATGCATTAATTACCTAGAAACTTAACAATGTATTAACTTATTCTAGTTTCACGATTTTACCATTAAGGATAATGGTGGATAGTTGTAATCCACCCAGTTTAATTATGAATAAAATAACTTGATTATTTTGATTGATTGTTGAGTTTGACTATCTGTTGACCTTGACTGAAGAATTCACAAATTATCTCTTACACTAACAAAAGAATGCAACTTGGAGAATGTAATTGATAGTCATGCCATTTATATGTTTATCATATCTTGTTAAACTTGATGACATTCTTGATGTGATGGTCTGTTCACATTGGTTTTCTAAGATTAACTTACAAGGTGGTTATTATCAAAGGATTAGACTTGGTAATGAATATAAGTATGCTTTTAAACACCAGATAAACAATATAAATGGTTATTCATGCTCTTTGAGTTGTTGGATGTGCCTAGCACATTCATTATAATGTCTAGCCTAGTCTTAGAAAATTTCATGTATAAGCTCTTAGTGGTCTACTTTAACAGCGGGCTTGTTTGGAAAAAAATTTCTAGGCAGCCCGGCTGCCTAGGAATCTTAGGCAAGTACGAATCTCACCATTGGTTTTTCTTTGAGATTTGTGCTTGCATGAATCTCGAAATTGAGTCTAATGAGCACAAATCTCAAATCAAATTGAGCGGCAAGATTCGTACTTGCCTAAGATTTCCTGTTCAGCCCGGTTGCCTAGGAATTTTTTTCGCCATGCTGTTAAACTGCTTTTGAGCAACTTTTAAGTAGAAAGCAGGTAACAAATTATTTGGTAATGAAAAATAAAATTATAAAAAAATAGAAAAAAATATAAGTTATGAAAGCTACAAATTGATGCTTTTGCAACTTTAACTTCTAAAAAAAAGTAATTCACATTATTTCAATTAAAATTTTAAGTATTTTTATTTGAAATATTTTAAAATTTTAATAAAAAATATATTATTATTTTAAATAATTTAAAATAATATATTTATTTATTATTTAAAGTTTAACGACAGTTAAAAAGTTATTTATCAAAATTAACACAGTTATAAAACAATTAATCGCAGGGCCAAACAAGCCCATCATCTAGATGTACTATTAATTAAACAAAGGATACCACTATTCCTCATGGCACATCAAGCTAAAAAGTATATGTTAACTTGAAGAATTTCTCTTTCTTATAAACCTAATCCCATTTTTCTGACAACCAACTAAACAAAAAAGTTGACTTATTATCCTGATGAACCTATGCCTTAACTCTTAATTAAAAATGTTTAAGACAAATTTAATAATAATAACTTGATATATCTTTATTCCATTTTTATTATTCTTCTACCACCTATATGAGACTAAACTAGGATGTCACAATCCCTTCTTTTCTTGGGTTATTAACTCTGCTAAGGGTGTTCATTAAATTTTGACAAAAGAAGAGCAAATAGAGACTCCTAATATTTAACATTATTCATGATAAGATAAGTTCCGTAGTTTAATCACTTTCTATCGGAGGTTCCTAAATCATGAATTACATTAATAACCACCTTATATAGGTAATTTTATTAGATTAGTTCATTTTCTAGAGCTTTCTAGGAAATTAAACAAACGGTAACTAAGACTCATATCTCAAGGCACCTAATCACTCTAAAACTTCTGAGGTTTCATGCGATGCATAGGAATAAGTGTAGAGGATCCTGTAAGTTAAAGGGGTAATCACTAACTTTCTTTACCCAAAACACAACCAAATAATTAGTGCTATTTGACTTATAAAAAAGAGTTTACACTATTATTCAGACTTAAGGCCTTTGAGGCATTATTTCCTACCTAATGAGTAATGACCTTAAGGCCTTTGAGGCATTATTTCCTACCTAATGAATTGTTCTGCTCTGATCATAAAGCATTAAGTATTAAACATGTTAGTCGATAGAGTTTTTTGAGAATATACTTTTGTCATAAAACATTCACTGATAATGAAATAGATCTGTCAATTTGTTGAGTTATTGCCACCTTGCATACGATAAACACTCAAGTTCTGGATTTGATTGCTTTAAGTACAACATTTGTTCTTCTTTCACACATATTTTTACAATTATACAGGATAATAACTTAAATGATTTTTATAGCTTTCTCATTTCATCCTTTGGAACTAGTTGGGAGCTTCGTAGAGTGCATAAAATTTATGTTGAACTTAGACAAGCAAAACGTTTTGAATAATGATAATTATAAATTGTGTTGATTTTCGTTGTAGAGAGAAAATACAATATAGGTGGTTATGTTCTTGCCCACATACGTCCTGGGCACTTTTCCTAGAAGCTTTTTTGAAAAAAAAGTACATGCCTGTGCATTTAATTCATTTCACATTATCAGAAAATTTTGCTTGAATGCCTAACTCTTGAGTAGCAAACACTTTTAAATATTAATCTAGTTTTCAATATTGGGTGCACAACATTTGTGTCTCCTTGTTGATTTCTCTGTGAGTTATACTTTTGATTAATTTGGTACTAATATTCCCTTAAACAATATCATTATCACCTTCAGTCCATGAGATAGTGCATTCAAACATAGCCGTATAGTCATTGGGATGCAGAGATGTTTAGGATTTGGAAATCTATAGAGTACATATATATATAGAATATTAGAATGCCACCTATATAAGGCTTAGAGAAACAAATAACATGAGACTAAGCTTGTGGTAATAACTTTTCTAAAGCATAATTTCTAAAATTGAACTTATTGGAGGGTTATTTACTTAATTGGTTACTTGAGATGATGAGGTGTAGAGTTACCTGCAGTCCTACTCTTATTGTTTATCTTTTTTTTGTTTCTTCACTGATCCAAAACTAGTTATTTGTTGCTTGTTTATCCATATTTATTTCGGGACGCCTACAAATAAAAACTAAATAAATATATACATGAAAATGAGACTCTACTAAGTAAAATTAAATGAATCTATATAGAAGAATGCGATGCATCTTGTATCACAGAGAGGTCACTATGAACTGGAAGATCATTTGTAGATTTTGGTTATTATATTATTTGGTTCAGGAATTGACAACTCGTAAGAACCTTGCAAGAAAAAAAAACATAGAAATAAACTTTTACCTTTTGGTCATGGTATCTTGATGGTTCTTTCATTTTTCTTCTAAGTTTTGATCGTGTCTTCTCTGTATATTGCTGGTTCAAAATATATTCCATGTTTTGTAAGACAACTAGTTTCGTTCTTGATCACTGCTACAAATTTATACAGCCTTTTGTTTTTCATTAAATTCACATTAGTATTTTGTTTTTACTTGGAATGTTAAGCCTTCAAAGTAGTTTGGCTTATGGATTCACTGATCCTAGTCTAGTAATTAATAGTATCAATTCAAAAAAAGTCTCGCCTTGTGAGTTTTAATCTTGTAATTTTTCTCAGTTTTATTGTGTCAACCTGAAATTGGCATGCCTATATGTAATATAGACATTTTTCTAGAAATTATAGTTATCTTATCTTGTATGTTAACCCTAATACAGCTAGTTGAACTGATGAATATTTGGATTTTCTTTCAAAATGACAACAGGTGAGGGAGTATATTGACGACACGGAGGATTATGTCAACATCCAACTTGACAATCAGCGTAACGAACTTATCCAACTCCAACTGGTATTGACCATTGCTTCATTTGGAATAGCTGTGGATACGCTTATAGTTGGGGCATTTGCAATGAACATCCCATGCGAGCTATACAATGTAAACCACATCTTTACCCCCTTTGTTGGAGGCACATCCGGAGGCTGCTTCATAATTTTCTTGCTCATCTTAGCGTATGCCAGGTGGAAGAAGTTACTTGGACCTTAAAAGTCGATCATTTAGCAGGTAGTAGCTGCGCTAATTAAGTACATCGCACAGTTACGATCTATTTGTTGAACCATTAAAATTCAATCATGTGTGCAGCCTACTCCAATACCGGGCTTGTAAAGGACTATTGTGTTCAGAAATTACTTGATTAATACTTAACTAAAAAAGAGACAGCAATAATTGTGAGGTAGGTTTGAAATCAAAAGATAAGTAGTTAAGTGCGTTGATATGGGTATGAAGTTTTCAAAAATCGAGACATGGTTTAATGGGTAGCAGCAGGTATTCGAAGATAATGCTAAAATTCATTCAGGACAATCACATCCCAAAGTGGACCCTAACGAAGAATAGCAAAGGGTTGGAATTATATTTTTGCTACTCGGAAGGTCTACAAAGTATGTCTGAGAGTGAGAAGGACAGCACTTCAATGGCATGGTAATTGTAAAAAAAAAGATATATTCAGAGGTGATATTGGTCGGTCATTATGAGCGTTTCTATTTTTGAGGCAGCACATCAAGTTCTAAGGAATTTCACTTATTCAACCAGAATATACAAACTCATGGGTCGGCAGTGGACTCGGAGAGTGGAGTATAGCAGTTATATATACCATGAAGAAAACTGAATATGGAGCAACTGTGCATATCATGAAGACAACTAAACATCGAATACCTCTTTAGCGTGATGTATCCAGAGCAACTATCTGAAGCCGACCTTTTCTTTCTTCCAAATTACTTCTGTATAATGCCTATGGGCACCTGGAAGTAGAATTACAAAGTGTTAAGAATACACGTTCATCTATGCAAACGTCTAAGGTAGATAAAAACACATGGCCATTGATTTTGACCACGCATATGCAGCAAAGGATGATCAGAATCAATTTTGACCACAATACACACCAACAGAGAGCCACAAAAAAAAAGAGCCTGGCACGCGTGCGTGAGTTGAATAAGACATGGGCAGGTAAGCAGGTGCAGATAAGTAAAAAAAACAACAGAAAAGACAGGGGAAGGGGTGAGTATGGAAGCTAAGCGGGACTGAAAAGAAAGAAGAGTGCGCATGGCAGGAGAAGAAAATGGAAGATCAGAGAAGCAGGACTGTAAGAGAAAAGAAAAGAGTGCGCACGGTAAAAAAAAAAGAAAAGAAAACAAACTGAAAGAACAGAGAAAAGGAAAGAAACCAGTGGCCTATATAAAGGAGGGTTGGCCAAGAGAAAAGGGGCGGTGATAGAGAGGACGCTGAGACAAAGAGGAGCATCAGGGAACTGCGTGAAGAGGCATTTGAAGGTGAGAAAAGGGGAGTTTTGTAGGCCTAAGGTGCACTAAGCACCCGATGGCATCACCATAAACGTGCACACACACACCGTTTTTTTTGGTTGGTTTCCTAGGCCTAAGGTGCACTAAGCGCCCGATGGCATCACCATGATCGCACACACACACACCGCCTTTCTCTCGCTCGTTTGCTAGGCCTAAGGTGCATTAAGCACCGGTGGCATCACAGAACAAGATAGGTAAGCAGAATCGGGGAAGAGGTATACTATGCGGAATATTAAAAAAAAAGGAAGAGAAAAAATGGGTAAGGAGAGCGATGCGAAAATGAAACATTCGGAGACGTTGAAAAACATAGGACGATAGGGAATCAGGCGAGAGAGAGAAGACTGGGGAAACACAAAAGGACGATGGTAAGGGAAAAGGGAAGAAGGGAGTTTCAGCCTTGTAGACGGTCTAAAAAAAAACAAACAAAAAAGCAAGAAGGAGAGGAGGCCAAAACAAAAAAAACAATACGAAGAAAACACACACAGAAGACACTGCGGCGAGGAGGAAGATACAGGACGAAGACACACAGAAGAGAGGCGAAGCACAAAGGAGCGTAGAAAGGCTATAAGAAGAAGGTAAAAGATAAAGGGAAGTTTTTTTATATTGTACTCATCCTCCTTCTGAGGCCTCCCGGATGCGGCGAGTCTGAGAGGTAGATTGGCAGTCGAAGGGCTGATTCTGAGAGCTGACGTGAGGAAAAGAAAATGAAGTAGTGGGGGAAGAACAAAATGAGTCGGGTAGAAGAAAAGAATAAAAGCCCAAAAGCATTAAAAAAAGAGAGGGAGAGAATGAGAAGAAGCGGAAAGTCGGGCAAAAAAAAAAAAAGCCCAAAAGCAGAAAAAAGAGGGAGAATGCGAAGAAGTAGAAGCTATGCGAGCCGGGGAGAAGAAAAGCCCATGAAAAAAATAAAAAAAAGGGGGAGAATATGAAGGAGAAGACATATGAAGAACAAAAAAAATCAAACACCTGCTTAAGCCCTATGCTGCTCTCTTCAATTTCCTTCAAAATGCCAAATCAAATTCAGCATTCTTTTATTTGAGCTGAGGTTCGGAATCTGCTACGAGCCCCATGGAGGAGGTATACAGAAGCCTTGACTCAACCTGAAACAAAAGAACAAGGTTAATAGAGGCGATCAAAACATGAAAAGGGGAGTAAATATATGTCAAAACCTTTGTCTTCGAATTGACAAGGGTTGATTACCTGATTTGCTGAAAGGAAGAATCTCCCGCCTTATCACACCGCTGCTATACTATTTTGGGAAAGAGATGAGATTTCATCGTCCACCAAGGGAGGTATAAAGTTTGGGAAGAACTCTGTTGCATCACAACTATACTACTGCAAAACAAAAATCAAAGGGGTTTTCGTCAAAAACCTGCAAACACACTTCCTGTAAGCAGAAGAAGCAAAGAGTTTCAAGACACAAGAAAAACAAAAAAAAACAAAATGCTATACTGAAGAAGCAGAATCTAAAAAATACAATATAATAAATCCACAAAGAGAAGGAAACGTAGTGTTGCTATGGGAAGGAAGCTATAAAACCTTCGAAACACTGAAATCTGGCTATGGAAAGCACCGCAAAGAAATCTGAAAACCTCACGGCAGAAAGAATTTTGTTTGGAAACAAAATAAGAGAAAACTTACTAACATCCAGCCGGCAAAGTTCGTCATAGAAGTTGAACTCTAAACCTGAATTGTGGCACTCGCCGACTTCCGATTTGGACAGGAAGGTGCAGTATCACTGGACCCTAATCCTAATTGAAGCTTTAATCCAAAACTGAAGGAAGACCCGATCCGGTAAGGGCCTGAGGCTGCGCTCTTTAGCTGAGAACAACTTGGTTGGCTAACTAGCTTCGAAATCCAAAATTCAACCTGCGACACTGTTTCTTCCATCGGCGCCGAAAGAAGAGCCACTGACGACCCCCCATCTCTGCTAGCGCATGATTCCGCCGATCCTCTCGCGTGGCGAACTCTCCACTGGCGCCGGAATCGCCGGCATCTTTACCGGGAAGGCCAACTCCCCTGCGCCTTCGACAGATTTCCACGCAACGGCACCGAGCTTCCCCCACGAGTTCCTCGCCGGGTGCAGAGCGTCATGCGGAACGGCAGAAGAGTAAAGTTACTCTTCTGTGACAAAAGTAAAATAAAACAGAAGAAGGGGATTTCACGCTTTGACTGAAACACACAAAGTCAGAAATAAAAGAAGAGGTTGATTCGTATAGCGTTATTAATTCGGCCGCCCCAGATTTCATTAAGCGGCTTAAGCTGAGGACACATACATATATATAAAATGTGACAATAATAGTGGCAAAACAAATAAAATATATATGCGGCAATGTCATCTTGCCCATCCGTCAAAATGAATAAAGAAAACAACAAAAATCTATCATCATGATAACCAGCCGGCTAGTGGTTCAAACCTTGAGTCATGTCAAAATGTTGACTCCAAAGGAAGAATTCTCGATTGAATATAGCACCATCTGGCTAATAGTTTGAACCCCGAGTCATGTCAAAATGTTGACTCTAATGGAAGAATTCTCAAATTGAATATAATACTGGGAGTTTTAAGCCATCACGATGAGATATTGTTTGGAAAGTGCGTACATCAATGTTTATCATCGGGGCGTAACTCCTCAATATCGCATCACGCCACAAGGCCGGATAAATTTCTAAAATCAAATTATCCACCACGCCGCAAGGCCGGATAAAATTTCAAATCAAATTACCCAACACGCCGAGAGGCCGGGTAATTTCCCCAAATCAAACACTTAATGTGCCTAAGTACGATTACGATGGAATATTGTTTGGGAGGTGCGTACGTCGGTGTTTACCATCGGGGCGTAGCTCCTCAATATGACATTGTGTCGACGAGGTTTCAAACCAAATTATCCAAATATACCGCAAGGCCGGATAAAATTCCAAATCAAATTATCCAGCACGCCGCAAGGCCGGATAAATTCTAAGTCAAATTATCCAACACGCCGCAAGGCCGGGTAAATTCTCAAATTCAATTATTCAATACGCCGCCAAGGCCGGATGATCCCCCAAACCCAATATCCAACACGCCGCAAGGCCGGGTAAATTCTCAAATTCAATTATCCAATACGCCGCAAGGCCGGATAACTCCCAAACCCAAGTTGTTCAACACGCCATGAAGCCGAGCAATTTTCTTCCAAATTAAACTACTCAACAGGCCGCGAAGCCGAGTAATTTCTCTCAAATTAGAGCCATCCAACATGCCGCCAAGGCCGGATGATCTCCCAAACCCAATATCCAACATGTCTTAATGCATTACAATGGAATATTGTTTGGGAGGCGCGTACGTCGATGTTTACCATCGGGGCGCAGCTCCTCAATATAACGTTGTACTGCCTAGGCCGGGTATTACCCAATATGCCATCACAAGACTAAAGTTTGACAGACACAAATCGTCCATGTTGATGAAAGCTCCTTTTTTTATCATGTCAAAATATGTATCACATCAAATCAAATTAATGAATGATATCAGTTGACTATGTCTCTCTTATTTTGTTGTGTATTATAGATCTCTTAATCAAAGGTTCCCTAATTTGAGGGGTAATTAACAATGAGCGCTTGCGCTCATTGGAAGCCAGAACCCATTTAACAAAAAGCCTTATTAATTTAAGGTAAATTTGAAACGGTCATAATATATTTTTCAATGTAGCAATTTTGACCCCACACTATTGCCTCATCTGAGCTTAAAGCGAAGCTGTATTTGGTGTCAGGATTTATGATGAACAAAGCTTCCTTTGGTGTTCTGGATCTCTAATAATGTGTTAAAGGCAACATTTATGCACCACATTCAAAAAGTTACTTTTCTTTTTCTAAATATTAGTTACCATATATATATATATATATATATATGTTCACTCAGCAGTCCGGTAGTAAAAGTTACATTTTTGAGCTGACGTGAGCTAGCACTGTTCAGCCATAATAATGTGTTAAGGCAACATTTTACGCACCACATTCAAAAAGTTACTTTTCTTTTTCTAAATATCAGTTACCTTATTATTATTATTATTATTATTATTATTATTATTATTATTATTATTATTATTATTATTATTATATATATATGCGCTATGTAGGTAAATCGGTAAATCGGTTCGGTAATAATATTTAGATAATTCTGTTTTCGGTTTGGTAATTTATCGATTTATCGATATATATATTAATATATAAAAAATAAATTTTTATTTATTAATTTTTAATTTTTTATCGGTAATTTACCGATTTACCGGTCGATTTTTACCGATCGATAATATTTTAATTATGTAATATTTTAATATTTTAATATATTTTAATCGGTAAATCGGTAATTTACTGATCGGTAAATAGTATGTTCGGTATCGATTTTAGTAATAGATTTTTCGGTTTCAGTAAATCGGTAAATCAATTTTCGATTTTTACCGAATGCTCACCCCTAGCGCTATGTTCACCCAGCAGTTTAGTAGTGAAATTTTAATTTTTAAAAATAATTAAGTTAATAAAATATATAATTAATTAATTAATTAAATTAACTAAACTATAATATATAATATTATTAGCAAAGTATATTTAATCATTTATATATTTTTTAATTAAATAAATTATTAGCAAAATATATACCATATTAATTAATATTATATATATATATATATATATATAGTAACCCCGTAATTACAATAGCCATCAGCAAGCACAAAAACATCTAAAACTTACTTTACTGAACAGTGCAAATATGTGGCCAAATTTTTACTATTCCACCGCAAAGACGTGCAGTGCCACTGGCTGCCCAGCACAGCAGGAAGCAAGTAGTGCCAAATGGGGTATTATTTGATAGTATAATAATCAAACAATCTACCAAACGGGCGATAAAGAAGTGGTGTATATATATATATATATATATATATATATATATATATATATATAATTAATATTTATTTATTGATTTAATATATACTAATTAGTGTAAATTAATAATCTTATACATATAATTATTTTAAAAATAAAAATTTTATTTAATTATAGAAATGTGTGGAAGACCTTCACATGTCACTATATTTAGATGATGTACCTTCTAGTTTATGATTTTTCTAATTCAAATTGTTCCACCGTGCCCAGGTTGGCGTACGAATAATTCTGCAATATTTCCCCTTCCGTATACAAGTTTCTGAATACAACTCCTTGGGTAATCAGAGCTCACTTCTAAAGGCAAATCCAATAAAAATGTTCCTATAAATTCAACAGAAAAAGTCGAGGCTGTAATGTCAGAAGTACGATGATCACAAGTTCCTAAGTTGTAGTCGTGATCTCAGGACTAGTGAATCCAGTAACACTAAGAAATACGACACCATGTTGATTCATGAAGCTGTCATCCTTAGTGTAATCTAAAGCCTCACCAATGCACTCTGCACCCCCCTCCAATACACGTCCTCAAGAATCTTTGCTGGGTCAGCTTCTTTGAGTCTTTAGTCTGTATTCACTCATAGAAGACAAGAAAACAGTAAGCTGTTGGCAACTAGATCAGGATAAAATAATTTTCTGGAACTGAGAAGATTAAAGTTTGTTAGTCAAGAGGAATCTCGCAAATGCTGAAAAAGCTTACCTCAGTGTAATTATTTTCAAGCTTAGATCACTTCGTCAGTCAACCTCCAACACATTATTGTTCATGCCACAATCATTAGTAATCTCCCGTCGACGGTCTAATTGCCAATGACCATCAACGATGAATTTTATCTAAGTTGAGAAACAACCATTAGTAATCTCCCGTCGACAGTCTAATTGCCAATGACAATCAACGACGAATTTTATCTTGAGGAATACGTTGAGAACAAGAAGACTGCTTGTTCAGACACTAGGATGAAAACAAGGCTCTTACATACATACATACATATAATCTCCCGTGACATACATACAGACAAACATATATATGTATCACAGAATACAAAATTTTATCTAATTTCTCTAAAATAGAAAAGTTCATGTCACAGCATCACCTGCAGATATGTAACACAGAATACAAAATTTTATCTAATTTCTCTAAAATAGAAAAGTTCATGTCACAGCATCACCTACAGTTGCCCGCCACGTAAACAGATATTTCAGACATTAACATGTTCATAATGGTGAAAAACAATTTGGCAAAAAGACTGTCAAAAAGTTAAGAAAAGTTGAATCATGATTAAAAGACGAAAAGAATCCAAGGCATGATAGATTAGAACCAAATTACTCCATGAGGAAAAACCAAAACAGTCTTTGTTGGTACAATACGTAGAAAAAACAGTATCTTCTAATTCTTACAACGTGCTCACAATAAATAGCCATGTAACAGAATTATTTCTTTGAATATTAAAAAGAACCTTAAAGGCACCGTAAGACTCCAACTTTACACACCTCTAGTTTGATTTAAATTTCAACGCTAAATGGCACCTTCCTTTCAGCGTAGGTTATTTGACGCTCACTTTAAACTTGGAAAGACGATTGTCATTTCATAATTAGCTTGCACAAAATTTGGAGAACTTGCTTGCTTTAAGCACATTTTCCATCTCTCCTGTGGTGCGTAGCATCAAGTAGATATAAGGCTCTTGATTATCTTTGACACATCCTTTAAATTTATGTTGTTAATAGCAAGCTTTCTAATCTCCATTTGTACCAATATACCAATCCAATCTCAGACCATAATCGATGGTAACAACACAAGTATATAGGTACCAAACATACCAACACATCTACATCAGTCTGATTATATCTTAGATCGGTAGTTTAGTTTATAACTTATGAGTTAGTCGTTAGTAATGGGCTATTGAGTCCTCTTCTTAATTATATATATGCATTAATGAGTAACCCACGAATAAACTATTATTGTCTTTCTTCCAACTTGGTATCAGAACAATCTCCTCTCCTCTCCTCTCTCACCCACCGCCACCTCTCATCCTAGCTACCTCTTCATGCTATCTAGACTGGTCACTAGAGATCTCCCTTCTTTGACCACTTCTTTATCCACCACCACTTCTCTGGCTCCTGTACTGCTCTTCCTCCTCTCCACTTACCAGTAGCTGCCATTTGTTCTATTCTCCATTTCTCTTTTACTCATTGGTACATACGGAAGACAGCTTCTTTGTTAAAGTTATTTTGCTTTTTTGATCCTTCTAGCCTTCTAGGATAACTTTTAAGTTCTAGGACTACGAACATCTAATCCTCTTTTCCTGACTCTTCTTTTTTCTTTCTCAGATATTTCATTTTTTAACTATCACCTCAAGCCCACCACTACTTTCAGTACCTTATCAAACTTAATATTATCAACTACTGCTCTGGCTTGCTCCATTTGATACTTTATTGGTTCACAGGAAGGATAGGCATCTTGATTTTACTCCACCTAATTCTTCTAACTCGGACAACTATATGGCAACACTCTCATTATGTTGTGCTTGCAAGTCTTCTTGACATCATGGAATCAATATTGCTTCAATTGTTATGTTTTATAATACAACTACGAATGGAACTTTGGCAACTACATATGCGTGCCAAGAACATCTAAAATATCTGTAACTTTTATTAAGACATTTAATCTAAAGCAAGATGAATGCCACTTTCTTGATTGGCATACTCTTTTCAAGCCTGAGATATATTATCACCCATCTATTACATTAATGACAGATTTACTAAAGCAATTTGAGAAATTCTTGGAAGCCAAGTACTTTTCCAGTCTTGATGATGAATAAGCATGTACTTAACTTGATTGTTCATAATCTCTAGAATGCGTTTGTTCAACTTCTTAAAATCACTCCTGCCATCACTAGTTCCAGTATTGCATCTATATCATCAGAGTCTACCGCTTTTGTTGATTCATGTTTCTAGCGATTGTGGGATGCGTATTGCTTCTAGATGCGGTTGTGGTTGCAATCAGAACTCATTACCCCTTTCTATTCAGTCTGGTCACTCAGACCATACTCTTGTACGTTGCCAGTAGAAGTTTGGTTGTCCACCCTAGACTCAAGAGGATACTATATATCATGCTACTGATCTGGGTGCTTCTACTACTTCTATGTTGCTAGTTCCTTTTGTGCCTGAACCTACTATTACTATTCCTATGGCTGATGAGAGATTTATACAGTCCACTTGCTCTAGTCAAGCTCTACATCCACATTTATGGCTTCCACTTATGTTGCATCTGGTATAACTTCTTTAGCCCTTTTCCAGGTTCCTTGGATCTTAGATTCTAAAACTTCCTCTCATATAATAAGTAATTGATATTTCTTAGTAACTTTTTTATCAATCTCTAGTGTCCATTAATAATGGGACTAATGTTTCTATTAAGGGCATAGGCTTATACGCACTATGACACAATTAACATTGTCTGTTCTTTTGCTTCTTGCAAATCATTTATCTGTTAGTTCTCTTACTCATTATTTACATTGTTCTATCACCTTTCTTCCCTCTCATTATGGTTTTTAGGACCTAAAGATTAAAGCAACAACTGATGGAGGGCTTCCAGAGGGATCTATGTAAACTTATCAACCCTACTTACTCCCTTTCTATGAGACCATTGTCTCAGTTATCTAGCACTAGTCAAAATTCAGTAATTCTTCTCTTCAGAGTCGTATTCATCTTTTGTTTGAGGTTTATCAGCTCGGCAAGCATTAGAGCATTTCTTCCTCTTATTCATACTATCGGAGTTTGTTTTCTTTTCAGTTAGTTAACTATGATATTTAGAGCACAAGTTGTATCTCTTTTTTGTGATATTTTTAGCTAATTTGTCACATTTATTGATGAGTATTCTCATGTGTTGGATCTACTTAATGAAGATTCAATCTCCATATGAAAATTAAAATTAATTTGGTGTCTATTGAAGTTTTATGTACTAATAATGCTTGAAATATGTTTAAATCGCTTTTCAATCTTTCTATTAATCTTGTGGGATTATCCACCAAATCATTTATCCTTACACTTCTCAAGAGCATGATATTGTGTATGCAACAATCAAAATTTTTCATACATTACTTGGACCCTTTTCTTGTACATGCATATTACTGTTACCATGGTTTTTAATCGTGACCCCTTGCTACGTACTAGTCCAAGCTTGAACTAGTACATAAACGTCCTTGTTTGGTATATCGAACACTCTAGGTACCATATGTAGATATGCCTTATATATATATCAGTCCGAAAGATGACTACTACATAGTTATGGATTGAGATTAAAAATCATGGTTCTTATAATGGTGACGTTGTCCTCAAAGCCTATTTTTTATTAAATGGATTAAAAAAATTATATCAAAAAGCATTTCACTTTTTCATTTATTTATCTTAGTCAGACTCCCTTTATATTTCTCTAAGAGTATTTGGGAATTTATATTACATCCATTCTTTGGCTTAGATCAAGTGAACTTAGTCCTTGGTTCATTCGGTGCATCTTTCTCGAATATTGAAAAACACAATAGTGTTATCACTGCTCTATTTTTGGGTCTTCTTGATCGTTTTCCACCATCTTTGGATCTTCTCCATATTATTATTCTAAACTCAGTTGGCACAAATGTTATTTTTTTCATTATTGCCTCTACCAAGCCAATGTGTCATTTTAGCCATGCACCTCTAAAACTCCACTTTCCACATTTCCGCTTCTAAGTTATATATTGTGTGCCATTATAATCACCACTCAATTTTCACCACCATTAAAAGCGAACATCATAATGGTCTTTCTTAGACTACAATCCCTCCACCACCATATTCTTCTACATTCCTATCCTCTCATCTTGATATTCTTATCGTGCTTCAGAAAGGAAAACAATCATATGTCTCACCTTATTTCTTATTTGTTAAGTACAAATGTTGTCTCCTTCCTTTCATCCTCTACCACATCTCTTTTGGAAACCTATCATGAGACTATGCTAGTACTATAGCGGAAACATGTATTGGATGAAGAGATGTCAGCTCTCCTACCATAAAACACATGGACAACTATCTCTCCTCCAAGTGTTTGTCTTATAGCATGCAAACGGGAACACAATGCTAAATATCATAATATGGTACTATTAACTTGTTTAATTGCTAGAGGCTTTGATTAAACATAGGAAGTAAATCATTTTGATAATTTGTCTTTTGTATCATGATTAAAATCGAGTTATGTTCTCGTTGGTTATTAATTTAGATGAGCATCTACACCAACTTGATGAAAAAAATATAGTTCCTTATGGTGACTTATTGGAGCAACTCATAGAGTATGTTGCTCAAGAAGAGATGACATATAAATTGATCAAAGCAATTTTAGGTCTTAATAAAAAAAACTAGAACTAGGTTTCATAATTAGTTGGTCATCAACGTAGCAAAGCAAACCACTCTGCATTTGTTGGGCATGCGAGTTTTGGAGTTGTTATTCTGATTATTTTTGTTATTGTTACTAGACTAGGAATTGCTTATGTCGTTAGCGCGTAAGTTGGTTCATAAATGAGCCTAAATACATGAAAAGTTATCCTTTGCATTCCCAAACTATGTTAAAGGTGCAGATGGAAAGGGTGTTATATAATAGGCATTGACATACAATGGTGGAGGTTTATACTTTATACCAATGTTGATTAAATCGGAAATATTGATGATAGACACTAAGAAGAGTAAAAACAATGTGTCTTTCAATCTAGTTGTGAGGCTAAATACAAAATTATAATACACAACTTATGAGATGATATGACTTTAAAATCTTCCCGAGGACTTTGATCTCCCATCTCTATCCGACAAATATTATTGTGACTATTCTACTATTTATATTATCAACAATTCTATTTTACATGAAAGACTAAAAAGTGGAAATCGTTGTCACTGTTTGAGAGATGTTTTGGTAATGTGAATATCTCTCCATTTATAAATATGAGGACCAAATGCATGAAATCTACGCTAAGGTTCTTCTTGAGCTTGTGTACTTTACATAACAAAATGGACATACAAGATATTTATGCAGAGTTGTTTTGGCAACGCATTTTCCAAAATATCAATAATCTCTCTATAGAAACAAACTTAAGAGTAATTTTTTTGCATTATATGAGTTGTTTAATAGACAGTAAATGAAGTGACGGAAGTTCAATGTGCAGTCTTCTCTTCATGAGGTCTGGATTTTTCAGTATAACAGAAAGCGAACCTAGCAGCATACCAAGAGGTTGGGATGCTGCATTCTCTTTGGAGCATGCGAAATTGGGTGCCACGATCTCCGAAATGTAATTCTTTGTCAACCTGCTTTGGTTGTTTATACCGCCAAGACAGTTTCGCTTCTTCCTCACTCAAATAACAAGTCTGCATTTATCTTTCTTACATTTCCCTATCCATCATTTTTCTTAAATAGGAGTTTCAAAGTTAGAAACTAACCACAAGAAAACTCGAGTCTGATAACACATTTGTTCACTTCTTTTCTCATCTTGCTCGTCCAAAAACAGTTCAACTCAAGGTTTTAGTCTAACTGTTCTCAAGTCTTAACTAAATCAGACCACCTACTTGAATGAAAGTCAACACCACCACCACTGCCAGCACTCGGTCGCCTAAAGTTGACCTTTACTTATTCGTCAGCTGTTTCAAAGCCAAAATACCACTGAAGAACAAATTCAAGCAAAAAAGAAAATGTCGAGCTCTCATATTTATCTATCCATCACTACTCCAGTCCCCTAAAATGGCATAATTCAAGCTGCCTCTTATAGTTGAACTGAAATTCCAGAAAGTGAGCAAGCAACCAATCATTCATAGACAGATCGATCAGGTTTATAAGTTAGTTGAGATTACAGTTGAATCCCAGTTCAGATCCAGTTTTGACCAGGTTCATTAATTAAACAAACTCACATAATCCACTTTAGATTCCTTTTTTCATGCACAGCAGTACATTATGCAGAGTCATTATCCATCTAGAAGATTATGTGCTAGCACATGTTTACAACATTGAACTGGAAATCAGACCCCGATTTGAACTTTAATGTTCTAATGATTATTCATTGTCTGCTTTTTACTTAATAATACTAATAATATTAATATTTATTTCGTTGACACCAAGAGTTGGGAAGAGAATCAGGAACTAAAATTATCAAATAGAGAGGCTAGTAGATGAACATATGGATTTCTATGAAAATGATAAACTCCAATTGCATAGTAATTTGTAAAAACATGTCTGAATTGTTCTATGGTCAGGACACTATTGAAAGTATGTGAATGAGTCCAACTACTTCACACACCTCATAGACGCCCGGATAAAGCCATAACACTGTAGTCCAGAGCAACTGGTTCCTGCATAGTTTCTAGTTAGATAATATAACCTAGAATTTCAAGGATCGAGTAGTAAATAATGAACAACTAGAGTAAGTACAGAAGCTGTAAGCATGGAAAATTGTAATGGACAATTATTTAAGCTACTCATAATGGAATTTATAATGTCTTACATTCCTATTCATGCAATTCTAGATTGCCTCAAAATAAGGTGCAGCTGTAAGGATAAGAATTCACAAACGATAACTAGGAGAGCATTTTTTTTATTGACTACCAAATTTCAAACAAAATGTCCGGTTTATACCAATAAAACTAGCATATACATCTAGTCCTTACTCCTTACTGATCCGAGCATGGATAATAGATCAAATAACTAGGCATTACTAAGTGTTGTTGTTTTTTACAGTAACACAGTTCACAAAATCAATATTTGGGATAGGTATTGGATGGTCTAAAAAAAGAGTACGAGTACAGTCACATTTTTCATAACCATTCAGTAAAATTGGGGAAAAAATATTTAAAATAATAAAAATAATAAAATAAAGAACAATTTTGAAAAACACATAAAAGGTGATCTATTGCATTTCACGAGAGAATAACTTTCTTTTGTTACAATTCTAAAGTTAATAGCTTAAATAAAAATAATTTGATATAATGATTAAATATTATTCTATGATATTAGTAATTATAATAAGCACTTAGTCAGTTTCGAACAATTTGTAGATTGTATATTAAAATTAACTACTGAATTTAAAAAACCTACGTTTAATGTCAGCCACAAATATAGTAAATATACTTATTAAATTTATTATAGCATGTATTCTACTTTTATTATCTATAATAGGTGGACAAGCTTTGAATACATATATGCTTTTAAGAATATAGTAATATAATTGCATAGATAAGCGTTTTTAATTATCTTATTATTATAATTACATGATAATATGCATTTTATCATCATGTTTGTATAAAGTCTTTCATTCTTTTCCAAAATTTTAATATTTCAATATTCATTCTGTATGTTACCATTCAAAATAGCCAGGTACTAATCGACTTTAGTATATGATACTACCATGATTTATAGTTACATTTTATTGATGTTCTTTGTATCTTAATTTTTTTAATTAATATTTATAATCATATTAAAGTAAGTATTCTTATTTTTAAATTTAAGTATAGTAAAAATTAACCATTTCAATTTAATGAGTGCGTTATTTTGATACTATGTAGGTAAGATGACTAGTTTACTTTACTAAACAATTTCAATCGACTTTAATTTGATCTAATCAATAAACTAATCTAACATAACTTCATCTAATAACCCAATAAAACATTTCTATTTTAATCCATATACTAGAATACTTCAATTAAGAACAAATTTAACTGTTTTTTTACTGCTGGAGCAGTCAAAAGATTATAGTAAAATATGAGAGATCATCGGTAAAAAAATAGAGAGAGATAAGCAGCAATTTTGTTGGATGGTGCTCTTCACAATCCGACAAACCTTCCTGAAGGAAAGACAATATAGATATGCAGGGATGGTGTTTTCTCTTTGTTCATGTGAAGTCGCTCAAGTCTAACCTCTGCAATCGATTGGGGTCTAAGGGAACAAGCTGCATGCACTAGTTGGAGAACAGCCGACATTGTCTACACTGTAGTGTATTGTCTCCTTTTTTTCTCCTTATTGGTGATTATCAATTACCCGCTAGGATTTCAAGTTGAAATTGATCAAGATCGCTGAGATCACCCGATCCTTGCAATGCAGCCAGATTTATGTCATTTCTGGCGGACTCCAGTAAACTTCTATTGGTTCTCACTATTTCAATAAATTTTACTGATCTAGTCAGCTTCGCTAATCCCGATCCTACTCCATCACTTTGGATCAGGTTACTCCATCACTTTGGATCAGGTTTGGCTGATCTTTTAAACCATCGAAAGTAGTAATCACGATATGTACTCAATATTTCAGTACCATATTAATCTGACAACTCTCAGAATTGATATTGAACCAGTTCTTAAATCCATGTGCTGATAATGAAATCATTTATACTAAATGGGAAGATTCAGATTGATCCCTAAAACTTACTTTTTTCCCAGTTCAATCCCTAAAATTTTGTTTCTCAATTTAGCTCCAGAATTTACTTTTGTAAAGTAGTTCTTTAGTTTTATATTTCTGAATTTGGTCCCAAATTTTAGCTCCTATCATTGCTCAAAATTTCAACGTCACATCAATTCTCTGCATTCCTCACCTGACTATTTCCGTTCAATCCGAGTTCATTAACAAATTTAGAATAATATAACCAACGACCAAGCACTGCTAGATATCTAGGCACCTCTTATATGGAAAAATGTTACATGATAATCCAGAGCACATAATGCAATGAAAATAAGATTCAAAGTCCATAGCACCAGCTAAAATTATTGAAGATTCTCTTTGAAGACTTCAGATAGAATTGTAGATAAAAATTCGAAGTAAAAAAAATGAAATGACATCAAGGACACTAATAAATTGCATAGGAGTGGCTTTCATAAGAAACAATATATAAAAACTGTGGCACTAATACTATATCTAACTAGCTACAAAAAAAATACTAATTTAGACCTGGATCCAGGTGGATTCGTGGGCTCAGATGAAGGATGAAGACTCATTCTGATTCTATGCTGCCAACCATTAAAACTACCAGCAACTTCTACGATTTGACCATCTGTCCAGTAGTCTATATGAACCTATGCCAAGAAAAAAATGTATAAGGATGCAATATCTCATTATATAAAGCAAATAGATTCTGCAACAAAAAATTAATGGCCATGTATGATACTAATGGTTCACCTTATAAAATGGATATGCTCATGGTTTAGTATTGACCATATTGACGCATGGTACCATAGTCCAGTTAAACTCAACTTGAGCTTGAGTTTGAACTGGCTCCAGCACTCTCATTTACTACCATATTGTCTTGGAAACTTGCAGAAAATGAAAACTGCGTTGTTTGACCTATGTGAAATCTCCCCACTAAAAAATGATGTTGCAATGAATGTATTACCAATAGTGGCAATTATCTAGCATTCTCGAGCATGTTGTCATGCAAGATAAACATTCCATGGGAGCTACAGAATGATGATTGAAGAGAATAAAGAGAAACCTAGAGTTTAGAAAGAGCTTGAGTGAGTATGAAATGAGGAGTTTTGCAGATAGCTAGATCAAGAATCTATTAATTTACATGCGGCCCAAAGTGACCAACCAAAAGCTAAATTTCTAGCCACTAGAGGTGGGACTGGTATGCAGTTCGTCCTGCAGTTGTATCGGGACAATTTTAGGGTTGATATCTACCAGTATACCAATAGTACCAAGAACAAATCAGTGCACAGTAGATCCCGGCATACATAAGATCCATGTATCAATCCAATATCATATTGGTACGTATCAAGCTTACTGCCCTAGTACAGGGCAAGTCTTGAAACCACGTTTATGTGCTAAATCAACAAGTGGGAACGTTAAAAGTACATAAAATCTTCTACAACGAGCTCTATTTCTAGCCTTCTTAGTGAGCAAATTGCACTTCATATAAAATGATTCTTCTTTGTAACATGTGAACTCAGGCTGATATAATTGTTGTTTCATTTTATCTTAAGGTCTAAGGACATGAGCGAAACAAACACGAGAATATAACAAATATAGTCATATAGAAGATACAAATGGTGTATATACCTCCTTCAGTCCATTTAAGTTTCCCTCAGCTGTGAGGAGCTCGATGTCCTTGTCCGCCTTCATTCTCTGAATATCAACAAGCTCAACTGTGCCCTTAGCTTGTAAATTACTTAATGAATCCTGAGCATGAAAAAGAATAATTGTAAAACTTTTATTTCTTTTAGCACGTATTCAATATCTATAAAAAATAGAAAGCTCATTCCAACAGGAACACCAATTTGAACTGGACTTAACCAATGTAAAAATGCAGAATTGATTACGCACAATAAGAAGAATCTTAAAACCAAAGAAACTGTTTTCATATTTGTTACAACATGATCATGTTTCTGCCTTTATGTTATTAACAGAGTAACAACCTCATGATATTTACACTATGGAAGATCAAGAACTCAAAAGAGTGGAGTGACCATACTAGCTATTGGTATTCAATAATGAATCTGCTTAAAAGAAGCACTGGCATCTTCTGAAGAAATATAATGAGTCCTAGGATTAATTCTTTGTCTTTAAGTGACTATTGTGGAAGTAACTAAATCTAATTTAGCATAATTAGATGCTATTAATTTATTTCAAAATATCTTAGGTCCAAAAGGAATGGCATTCATGAAATATGAAAGAAATATTTGTTCATAAATCATAATAAGAACCTAACAGAATTCTTCATGAGCTGCTGTTGCCTTGATTCCTTGGAATATTCTAAGGTTACACCTTTTAATAGGTAATAAAAATAAGAGACCATTCGTACCTTTGCCTCTTCAATTTGTTGTTTCAATTGGGAAAGCTCCAGTTCATTTTGATCCTAAAAAAATTCAGCATTGTGTTTACAGTGACGTAACTTCACAAGAAAAAACGAATAGAAAATGAGACAAAAGATTTCACCATCAAGATTTTTATATGATTCATTTCATTCTGATTGTCTTGTTCATGAATCTATAGAATGAAAAGAAACAATTACACATCTGAAACATGGATTATTGACAATATAACAACAGTTTGATAAATTAGTAAGCAAAAACCTCTGAATCCAAATCCTGATATAGCTCAAAATCTTTACCTGAAGCATCAGCAAGTACATAAGAAAAGGAGTTGATAATGATATTAGGACGGAGTTATAGTATAAAGCAGGTAAAATAATTAGCAAACTACTAGCGTTTCAGCTTTATCCACTTGTGCAGGTCAATGAAGTTTATTGTATTAAAAAGCTTCCACGTGAAAAAATAAGTTTTATGGCAGATATTAACCATTGTTACCTCATTTATCACCAACTTTTCATCTGTATGGTGGTGCTTCAGTCATTAATTAAACAGTGAAAGTTGATGAGAAGAACACTTCCCTAAACATTTTCATCAAAGTTGAGAAAAAACAACTTGGAACTTTAGATATAGAGATGAATAATTCCAGTATAAAGTGATGAATGTCTAGTAGAACATACAGTCTAAAAACTTGTGACGGTAATATACAATTAGTCTGGATAGCGAACAGTAAGATAATGATACTATATTTCACCAAAAACATATTGATATACTAAGAATTTCTGCCACATTAACATAAAGAACGCACAAAGGCAATATATGTTCTTCTGATTCTTCTACAAACATGAGAGTTGAAATTCCAAAAATATTCAGAAGGCACATAGGGGAGGGACAATCGTATCAGATATAACACTTGTAATGTACCAGTGATCTGGCAGAAAAAAGTGCACTCAAAATTCCATGGCCTTTCATGAAATTTTCTTAAGGAACATCTTTAAGACTTCAATTGATAAACAATATAGGCCAAAAACTTCACATGTAACTAGGATTTCCAAATGAATAAAAAATATACACAAGTGCTAAAACATTGATAGGCCATGTGCTTCCCATGCTTACCTTCTATTGCATCAAATTCTCCAGTCTCACTAAACTTTGCTCCTTTTAGATGCAGAAGCTCTTCAGAATCTTTGAATATTGTCTCATTTGATTTTGACATGTCGTTCAAAGAACATTTGTCCAATGAGAAGGTAGAATCAAGAGCGAGAGTTGTGCTCCTTTCTTGAGTTCCTAAAATTATATATTACTATGACCAACATTGGTATCGCTACAAGAAAGGTACGTGCATGAATGCTAAAAAATTTTCAAACCTTTTGTTTCATGTAAGTTTGCATTTATGAAATCTTGATTTCCTTCTGACGTCATAAGTGAGTGATACTTTTCATTCGAACTCAACAGAAGCTCTGTGATTGCTTTATATCCTCTCCGCCTCACAATATTTGCAAGGTCCTTCCTATTGGAATTGCAATGAAGATGTTTACCATCTTCCGTATACAAGCTTATTAACAGTAAACAGTAGAAGTTATGATATCACCAAGTGGCTCACAGGAGCAACTCCAATAATAAAGTGCATATATTTGGGCCATAAAGCTTGTAGAAAGCATAGTTTTTCAGTACCATATGCTTATAGCATGGTCTAGATTTGCTCAATGCTGAGGTTGTAAGATGGAAAAAGGATTGCTAACTGGGTTTCCAGTGCAAAAAGTAATAAAAGAACAGATAAATAGATGTTTGTGGTGCAAAGGTTGGTCTTTCCGACTTCGTGAATAAAACACGTAGGTATGGCCTTGCTGGTAAAAATCTGAGGAACTAATTTGTAATACTCATTACTACGAGTCAATAATCAGTTAACCAAAGCGTACGAAGAACAAAAAACAAATATATATCGATGCAAATGATCGATCACTCAAACAAAAGCGACCAAGTATAACCGAATGATAAAAAAGGCAAGCAAGCAAGTCTCTGTAAGCAACAACATAAAGCAACTTCCAACAGCCGAGGACGGCGAATCAAGCAAAGAACAAGAAGAAGAAGGTGACATCATGCACCCCACGAACCTTCCATTCTCAGAAAGCTCCTTCGTCGACGGCGCGCGATTATCAGGAAGCCCCATTGTCGATATGAATTCCCGCAGCTCATCGCACAGCTCCTCGTTGCTCTTCAACGCCCTTCCTTTCCTTTTACGCGCATTACCACAACGGAAGTACTTCGATCAGGGGCTCGTAATTAATTTGATAAGAAGATGCAAATCGTCGACACGAAAAGAACACGATCGGCTACAAGACAAGGAGAATGGCATATCACCTCGATCTTTTCCCAGAGCAAGAAGGCGCGAGGTTTCTGCGAGAAAGATTCGCAATGGCGATCCTGGGGCGATCAGATGCTTGAACTTTGCGTAAGGAAGGGAAGGGGAGAAGTTTGGGGGGAAAGAATGAGAGGACGGAGAGCGCCATGGGAGGGATCAAACATTTGGAGAGAGAGGTCGGCGGGGAGAGGGGGTTGGGTTTGGGTCGGTGGGAAGCGGAAGAGGGTCTATAACTCTATTTTTTGTTTTGCGGCGACGAGAGCGGCGAAGGTCCAGGAGCTTGGCGGGGTCTTGAAGCCTGAAGGGACCTGAGAAATGTAACAGCGGAAGGGCGTAAGGGCATGTCTTTTTGTCCTCTCTGCTTGCAAAATTTGCCGTTTATGGCAAATTCGGTGGGCATTGTCTTGTTCTTCAATGCGGCCCGCTTAAAAGCTGAAAGAGAATGATATTTTAGTATTTTTACAAGGTTGTGTATTATCTTTAAACACTGTTTAATATAAAATAATAATTTACAAACAAAATGTATTCTCCTATAAATTAGAAATAGATAAATTATATATTATTTTTAAATTAATGTCTTTTTATCTCGTTTAGTGATTGCTTGGTGTTATTTACATTCTCATATATTACAAGCTCCTTTTGTCAATTATGAAACTAGAGGTGCACTCTTAATCCTTTCCATGGATATCTCCTATCGAGTATTCTCATTCTTAAACGTTCTCTGTTCTCTCTCAAACCATGTAAGAATTTCTTGTGTTGTGTATTCTAGAAGGAAAAATCAGATGGGATGGAAAGAAATATGAGCTTTCCTCGTTTCCACTGAGGAAAAGAAAAGTGAGAAAAAAAAAACTTTGTTTCTCATTTTATTTTCCTACAAATTAGACAAAAGTTGTGCTGTTATTTTTTTATCTTTTCCTTAATTTTATAATTTTTTTCTTTCCTTTAATTTTTATTTTCCCTTTAGGATGCACAATATTAGTGTCAAGAAATGGTAAATCGCGCCCTATCTTGCTAGTTTTTCAAACATTCACTAAACATTTATATATTTTCTTATTGATTTTATATATAATAAATGTTTTCTTGTGAATCTATGGCATAGGTAGCATTGTTATTTTGTCTTAATTATACCATAAATACATTAATTTCTTATGAATTATGATGCGGCCAAAAATGGTACATTATAGGAAGAAACTTAAGTCTTAGAGCAAGTGACTTATGGAAGACAAGTTTTTTGATCAATCTACACCTTGTAGATGAAAGTACCAAGGTGCTTGATGTCACGCCCTCAATTACGGTAATATTTTTTTATAATTTTCAATGTGAGTCAACGCTTGACTCGAGTCCAAATACGTCAACGCGACTATCGCAACGGTCAAAACCGCTGGATTGGGCGCGACTGGAGTCGATTCCTCGAACCGACTCCCAGCCCGACTGTGGACTCTTGCGGATCGCTGCCGTTCCAACACGGCTCAGGTCAACGTCGACGATTCACCGGAGACCGGTGGCGTCGAGTTAAACCAGGTTCACCCGAACCCAAACGGGACTCGCTCGTATCCGACCACGTCGGACGAGGTCCACAACAGTATTACCCAGTTGTCTACGGATCAAGCCGGCGCCCAGCGATCCCAGACGGTCTTCCACGCGGCGTCGCACGCCGATGACTGAAAGTACCCAGCCGGCTCCTCACTCGCACGCCGACGAGGAGGCCGGACGACGCTCCACCGGTAACATCGCACGAGGGCGACGGAAACCCAGCAGCCTCATCCCTCTCGCACGCAGGCGAGAACGGCCGGGGGAGGAGTTCTCCTGAAGGCAACCACGGAAGCCGACGATGGCCGGCGCCAAGATAACTCGCTCGCACAAAGGCGAGCTCGGCTGCATAGAAGATTGGAGAGGAGGGTGGCACCGACCACCCACTGGGCCACCGCCTGTGGGAGGCGCTGCTGCTGGCGCCGGTGGAAGGGAAACCGGCAGATGAACGGTGGCGGGGGAGCTACGTGCGCGTTCGTTCGTCCACACGACGCAAAGGAAGAAGACGTCGTCGATTTGGAAGCTTCTTCAACAGGGAGCAGCCGCCACTAGCTGCGCACTTCACGGGGAGGACGGCGATGTCCGCCCTGGCTAACGACAAAGAGGACAGCGGTCCCTCGCGTTCGTCCACGGCTGGTCGGCGGCTCCTGGATTCGGCGACGACGCCGCACGCGGGCGGGACCCAAGCTCCTCGCACGCGGGCAAGCTTCGGCCTCGGAACTTCTCGCACGCAGGCGAGCCGGCGGCCGGAAGGAGAGAGGAAATGGGAGAGCTCGCAGGACGGAGCACGAAACCGCGGCCACAACACGCATGCAGCGTAGGTAGCGGAAGGAAAGGAGGCACCGCCGGACCAGAACGTGAGGTCGGGACGAAGACCGAGGAAGGCGCCAGAGCCGGCGAGGGAAGGTACCTTGGCCGGACCATCCCGGATCCGTCCTGTCGGTGACGAGGTGGCAGAGAAGCCTTCTGAGGCTATCTGGAGGCGTCGCCGGCATCGGAGACGAAGGAGAGAAGCGGGGCTCTTCCGTGCGTTCCACCACCCGCCCACACCACCGGAACGTAGAGAGAGAGTTCGCCGACAAACGGCGTCCGACGAGAAGAACCGGACTTGCCGGCCGGAGGGAACAGAGGCGAAGCGGTGGAGAGCGATAGAAATCCCACTCGCGAGCCGAGGAGACCCCTTTCTCTCTCCTCCTTACCACCTTTTCTTCGCTTCGCTCGAGTCAACACCGACGTCGTGTCAGCCCACGCCCACGTCGCTTCGCGTCTGCCGCACGCGACGTCTCACGCGTCTCTCGCCCGTTGAGGTGTTAATGGATCCGGGCGAGCCCCGATCCAAATCCCTTCACCCACCAACCCGTTCAGCTAGGTGTGGATGAATTGGGCTGGGCTAAGAATTGGGCCAGGCCCAACTTTGGGCCCAATGGCCTAACATTCTCCCCCTCCGGAGCGAGTCATCGCCCTCGACGACTCTGAGAAACGTCGGATCTCATCCTCGAACTGCCACAGTTCGGACATCTTATACCATGTGACTCCTTCCATTGGAGAACCTTTCCAAAGAACGAGGAACTCTGTTCGTCGGTTCATCCCACTATGCCCCAAACTCGGTGATCCAAGATCTTTCCAATCCTTTGGTCGAACTCTATTCGAATCATTAGAGGTGCACGAAGCGATTGTGACCGAGATGGATCCCTTGGATCCTTACATAACCTCTTCAGGAAGCTCACATGGCATGTCGGACGCAGTTTCACCCCATCGGAGAGCTTCAGACGATACGCCACTGAGTCAACCCGACTCAACACCTTGAAAGGTCTATTGTATCACTGCGGAAGTCCCCGATGTGCTGCCTCCGCAGATATCTCCATCCATATCAGCGGGATAAGTCGGAGAAGTACCAGGTCGTCCAAGACGAATTCTTCATCTCGACGTCGACGAGTTGCATCATGTTGCATTCGTCTAACCACAAACTCGAGGCTATCCCTAGCCTCCTAGAGCGACTCAACTCGCTCATGAGCTACCCGTAGAATAGCAGGACACCTCCCTTCGGAGGTCCTTATCGCAATACCAACCGAAATTGGGGATTGTCTCCCTAACACAAGCTCAAACGGCTGTGCCCCGTAGACGGCGATCTGTGGAGATTATAGGCAAATCGTGCCGAATCAATCCACTTCACCCCGTCCTTAGACTCGCAGTCACCCAAAATGACGAAGGCAGTCCTCCGTGAGGACATTAACCCACTCTGTCTGCCCAAATACCATCATCAGGTCGTACCCGACTTGGTCTGCTCAACAGACTTTCGACATTCCTTTTCGATCACAACTGCTGCTTTTATCCTTATAAGGAGATCTCCTTCCACTCCGGAGATCGCAAGGCGAATTAAGGCGTTTAGCCTACTCAGTGCATTCGGCACTACCCTAGCCTTTTCAGGCTTGTGTTTCCACCGGAACTAGAATTCTGATAGGAATTCCTACCATCGGGCCAGTTTGGCCAACAATCTCTTCCGAGTGGTGAGATATGTGTTCACCACCTTATTAGTTTTCGCCATAAAGGCGATACCTAGGAGAAGTACTCTCCATACCCGGAGGCAGTGCAACACTGCAATCATCTCTTTTTTCATGCGTAGAGTATCTCTCTGCTTCCTCATTTAGCTTTCGACTATCGAAAGCTACAGGATGTCCATCCTGTATCAACACATCACTCGTCACTTGATCCGAAATGTCGGATCTCCTTGGCGCAACCCTGCAACTAAGGCGTTCGCCAACAAGAGCACTCCCTAGGAGTCCCTCTTCCTTCCCTTCCTTGGCTCCGTGCTCTCAATGCCCGGCCCGAGGCAAGGGAAAACACTCATTACATATCTGTATCCCATACAGATAAGACCTCACAGCTATCTCTGCATTGACCAAAAGTCCAAGGCCAAAGATTGCTTCGTAGTCTGGAAGATTCAGAATCTTCGCATGGCAGCGGCCCTGCCAACTGCCGATTACGCTATCCAATCGTAAGATACCCCGAAGGTCTCGGGGTCGACTGCACCGACCGACCTCACTCGATCCTGTGCTGAGGACGTTTTAAGTCCAACGCTCTTAACCGTTCATCGTCCCAGACGACTCATTTTGTGCGACTCGATTCGCACCCGTAATTTCCACTGAATTGTAGGAAGGGTCCTACAACACCCGCGATCCAATCAGATTGCATATGTTCCCAGGAAACTCGTCCAACATCGTAACTTGGTCACGCCGAAGTCTCATCCTCTTCGAAGGCGTCTCATACCACCCCCATCGAAGACTAACTTAGGCTGCCCCAATTACCATTTTGTCCCTGGGTCTCCTCCACTCATACAGGCGTCCCTATATGCTGAGGAACCCCGGACTGTTTGCAAGGATTTTTCCTTGCTGTCCTCCCAAGCTTCCCTCACATAAGGCGTCCCTTTATGTGAAGTTGGCTCAGTTGGACCAAGGAGAGGGATCTCTTTTGTTTTAGTTGGACCTCGTCCACTCTCCTTGTTTCCAAATAGCAGTTTTAGAGTCTGCTAACTATTCCTCATATTGTCTCCGGAGAGATTCGCAATGCAAGCCTGGGCTTGCTCCCCCTCGGGGATCTGAATAGGGTGGGAATATGTCACCATATCCCAGAGGAAGTTCGCAACTTCCGTGGGGCAACGCACCCCTCCAACCTGTGGGTTATGGGTCCACTCCCACGACGTACACGAACTCCATTGGTCAACGGGGTCGTATCCAGGTTCGGGGCCCCGCCCGATCCCGTACCCCGACCTGAATAACCGGAGCGCTCAAGTGGGCCGTGAACAGAAATATGTGTCGTCACACGACGGTCTCTTGGCCGGAATCGGCCGTGGTCAATGCTATCGAAGCCGCCGTAGCGTGCTTCAGTCTCACAACCTATACCTGAGATGCCTCTAGCTCCTCGGTGAGTCGAGCCACCTGAGCTACGAGACCCTCGTTAAAGATGAGCAAAGGTGGAGATGATCTCCATTGAGATGCGGGGATCCAAAACCCCATCTCTAACCATGTCCTCGGGGGACGATAGTTTGCTATCCGTCGACAACATCATCTACACACAAGTAGGAAAGTCAGTCGACATGCACGTACAATGCTCGTACGGGTTGGAACGCGCAGCAACCTGGGCTCTGATAACAAGCTGTCACGCCCTCAATTATGGTAATATTTTTTTATAATTTTCAACGTGAGTCAACGCTTGACTCGAGTCCAAATACGTCAACGCGACTATCGCAACGGTCAAAACTGCTGGATTGGGCGCGACTGGCGGAGTCGATTCCCTGAACCGACTCCCAGCCCGACTATGGACTCTTGCGGATCGCTGCCGTTCCAACACGGCTCAGGTCAACGTCGACGATTCACTGGAGACCGGTGGCGTCGAGTTAAACCAGGTTCACCCAAACCCAAACGGGACTCGCTCGTATCCGACCGCATCGGACGAGGTCCACAACAGTATTACCCAGTTGTCTACAGATCAAGCCGGCGCCCGGCGATCCCAGACAGTCTTCCACACGGCGTCGCACACCGATGACTGAAAGTACCCAGCCGGCTCCTCACTCTCACGCCGACGAGGAGGCCGGACGACGCTCCGCCGGTAACGTCGCACGAGGGCGACGGAAACCCAGCAGCCTCGTCCCTCTGGCACGCAGGCGAGAACGGCCGAGGGAGGAGTTCGCCCGAAGGCAACCACAGAAGCCGGCGATCGCCGGCGCCAAGATAACTCGCTCGCACAAAGGCGAGCTCGGCTGCATAGAAGATTGGAGAGGAGGGTGGCATCGACCACCCACTAGGCCACCGCCTTAGGGAGGCGCCGCTACTGGCGCCGGTGGAAGGGAAACCGACAAACGGACGATGGCGGGGGAGCTACGCGCGCGCTCATTCGTCCACACGACGCAGAGAAAGAAGACGCCATCGACTTGGAAGCTTCTTCAACAGGAGCAGCCGCCACTAGCTGCGCACTTCACAGGGAGGACGACGATGTCCGCCCTAGCTGGCGACGAAGAGGACAGCGGTCCCTCGCGTTCGTCCACGGCTAGTCGGCGGCTCCTGGATTCGGCGACGACGCCGCACGCGGGCAGCAACCCAAGCTCCTCGCACGCGGGCAAGCTTCGGCCCGGAACTTCGCGCACGCAGGCGAGCCGGTGGCCGGAAGGAGAGAGGAAATGAGAGAGCTCGCCGGACGGAGCACGAAACCGCGGCCACAACACGCATGCAGCGTAGGTAGCGAAAGGAAAGGAGGCGCCGCCGGACCAGAACGTGAGGTCGGGACGAAGACCGAGGAAGGCGCCGGAGCCGGCGAGGGAAGGTACCTTGGCCGGACCATCCCGGATCCTTCCTGTCGGTGACGAGGTGGCAGAGAAGCCTTCCGAGGCTGTCTGGAGGCGTCGCCAGCGTCGGAGACGAAGGAGAGAAGCGGGGCTCTTCCGTGCGTTCCACCACCCGCCCACACCACCGAAACGTAGAGAGAGAGCTTGCCCACAAACGGCGTCCAATGAGAAGAACCGGACTTGCCGGCCGGAGGGAACAGAGGCGAAGCGGTGGAGAGCGGCGGAAATCCCACTCACGAGCCGAGGAGACCCCCCTTCTCTCTCCTCCTTACCACCTTTTCTTCGCTTCGCTCGAGTCAACACCGACGTCATGTCAGCCCACGCCCACGTCGCTTCGCGTCCGCCTCACGCGACGTCTCACGCGTCTCTCGCCCGTTGAGGCGTTAATGGATCCAGGCGGGCCCCGATCCAAATCCCTTCACCCACCAACCCGTTCAGCTGGGTGTGGATGAATTAGGCTGGGCTAAGAATTGGGCCGGGCCCAACTATGGGCCCAATGGCCTAACACTTGAGCATGTGAGATACTTGCCTTGATGAGTCGATCAAATTACTTCCAAAATGATAGTAAGTTGCTCAATTGATATTGGTACCTCAAACCACTCGAGTTGCCCAAATCCTCAATACTTTGGCATACAACATGGCCCTCAAGACCAAACTCCCAAATTGCAAAGCCTAAAATGCTCCAGCATAACCCCAACTGTCACGCCCCGGTCGGATCGGCCTGAAAACAGCGCTTATCCGTTGTCTCAGAGCCGTCCGGCGGAATACCGGAACGCAACTCGCCCTAGGGTTTCCGGCCTTAAATTAGAAACCCTAATCTCCCGAATAATTTTTATCCCCGAATACAATATCGCACGGAGAAAACCCTAACCCCAATTTAGAAATCCGAAAAGAAACGGAACCCTAAATTAAATACCTCCTCTGATTTTGACCAAAGTCAAAATCAAAGCTTCGCTGACGTCGGCGTGACGTCAGCCCTCGATCGATTTTCGCCGCCGCGCCAAATTACCGTCGCTGACGTCAGGATGACGTCAGCCGCCCGATTTCGTTCGCTGAAATCGAATTTCGCCATTGCCGATTTTGACTTCGTCAACGCCTCGTTTCGAACGCCGAGCGTTCGAAACTCGTCTTCTTCCTCGAGCCGAAGCCGTCATCTTCACGCGTCGAACGCGCGTCTGCGTTCGACGCTGCCGTCGCCGGAGAAGGAAGGTCGCCGCCTTCCGTCGTCGTTGAACAGGGGAAGGGAACATATGAAAGGAAGAAGCTTTATTACCTCTGCAAAGCTTACAACGTCTCTCAACCGACGACCTCCGTCGGTGCCCGCTTCCCCTCCCTCACCGGTGATTCCGGTTACATGCTCTCCTTGATCTCACTCTCTCGTCGGCACCTCCGCGCCGACCTTCGCCCCCTGGCGGCATCAGAGCCCAGCTCTGGAAGGGCGACGGCGCCTCGCCGCCGCCGGTGGAGTCGCCCCCGGCGCTCTCTGTGTGGTGACGCCTCTGCGCACCCCGATCTCGGAAGCTTTCCTCCTCTTTATAGACGAGCCGCCGCTCGTTTTCCTTCGCGTCCGACTCCGTCGTCGCCCTCCGCTTCTTCCGCCAGGACGCGATCGCGCTGCGTCCGCGTCTACCGCGCGTCGAGTTTCCGCTTCGCTCGCGACCGCCGTCGTCGAGCCCGAGATACCCGCTGGAGACCGCGTCCGAACGCCGAAATCTCCTCGCGCGTCCGCTTTGATCGCGTTGAAGCTGAAGCTCGCGGAGATGCCGCTTCCGAGCCGCACGGGGAAGTTGACGAAGTTCTGCTTCGTTCGCGCACGCCGCGTTCCTTCCCTCAATCGGGTGTTGACCCGATTTTGACCCAGAATTGGGTCTCTGTGTGGGATTCCTCCAATTGTGGGCCTGGGCTTGGGTTGGGCCGAACCGGGTAGACCGGGCCCTGACACCAACGGAGGCCATTATCTCATTACAAATTCTATCCAATACTTTTGCAGTAATAATGATATTGTTACAAGTTAGTCAAATCAACACAAGCAGGCAAAGAGGTCGTACTTTTGAAAACCGACATTTAATCAATGAATACAATGGAGGTTATGTGCCAAGCACGAGACATCGTACTTCGCTCATGTTTGCAAATTTATTTTTATTGTTTTACTGAATATAATCAAGGCTGCTGAACGCTATAGTATAGTTCGCTCTCAAAAAATAAAATAAAACGAACGTGCAAAAGAAGATATCATGATCTTGTTCAGCACAATTAAATTGAATAAGTAATTACAATCCTGCGCCTCAAGATGAAACAAATCAACAAATTCAAACTGCTGCTTGATATGTCAGAATAGTTTTCTGATACAACATTAAGGAGTGAAAATCATCATATGAGGTGTATCTTATGATAACAATGCCGCTTGATTAATCATTATTAACTTATGAAAATTTAAGAATAGTGACCAGTTTAATTACAATAGGACTCGCGCGTCACCAAGAGAATTGAGTTCGTTGATGAGGATCGGTGTTTGTGAGGACAACAATGTAAGAAAAGACAACTAGTGAGTTTGGAATCGATGTGGAGACTAAGAGAGTGAAGCTTATTATTGCAAGAGGTGAGACTCTGGTGAGTCTTAGAAAGTGATGCAGACTTGAACATCAACGTATCAAGTATCTCCTAAAGTAAGCGGACCTCTGTGTCATCCAATTGATGCAATAAACACTTGACTATCAAAGAAAAAGATGCTATATGCAATGTTAAATTCATGGTTGAACAATCGTATTGCAGAGAGAACTATTGTTTGACTCATTTCCTTGCAAATACCCGATAAGAGATAGCTGTATACCATTTCCGATGAGCGTTGGAAGTCTTGAATCAGAAAACAAGAGTATGGAGGTATAAGCTGAAATGTTCTATGCACCAAGACAATTGACTTAATAAAAACTAACATGAAATAAATCATGCTCTTCTCGGAAAGGGGAAGCGGATTTAAAAATTTGTATTCTATTTCAACACATTACATGATCATTAAGATTCCTCTTATCATAAGATAAGATTGAGACATCCCATTAAGTGTAAAGCATTTTAAGCACACAAATCAAAATTAGGTTTCAACTGCTTTTGACATTTGAGCTGTAGAGTCTCTAACCAAAAGCATACCCCCGGAAAATCTTATTTTCGAGTGTTCTTTCTTCTATGATCTTTTTTTTGGCATGGAGTCAAGCCAAAAAAATGCAAGGAAGTACTTTGGTATCTGAATATAAAATTTTAACATGTAGGAGATAACAACTCGGCCTCTTCATATATGGGTTCTAAGCCAAACATCCCAATGGTTCTGGAAGACGAATGCTATTGCTTACTAAGATTTGCTTTCCAATCACTCATCTAGAATTTTTATACCAAATGGATTGTTGGAAGTGACTCAAGAAATCAACTTAATTTTGTATTCCAATTTGAATTTTCATTCTTAGATTTGTTGGAAGTGGATCACCAATATCAACATCAATCTTTCTTTCAGATTTATTGCAAGGAAATCTAGGCATGACAAATTGTTGACAGTTCATCATAGAATTAACTTTGATTTTCATCACAAGGTTGATTTATCAATCTATTGTCAAAGGGTTGTGAACGGCTTATTGGCAATGGATCATTGGGTCAATAGATTTTTTTTCCATAGCAGTCTAACAGATAGTGCCCTTTGATTTGCTAGAATAAGATCACTCTGGTCCTCCTTATTTAAGAATTTTTATGTCCGAGAAGCAGCTTACAGGTTAAGCCAGAATTTTTATCCTACAACTAAAAAACCAGATCTCATAAGGCTCACTACAGCTTTCAATTTTGTGGCTCATGGAGGCTCCAATCAAATTAGGTGGCATTTCCGAGTCTATTATGAGCGGCTGAGATGCTGCTGCTTTTGCTCATCTCTTTGGTGGGTTTTTACTTAGGCGACAATGTCCTATACCGTAGCACTACATATTCTTCACAATGTGATGGCCAAATTGAAATAATCAATTATTTCTTTAAACATTGTCTAACATTGTGGAACCAATAACCCCACACAAGAAAATGGTTGAATTAACTTCCACAGATCAAATATTAACAAAACTTTCATTCAACCATCATATAACTACTCCATTTTGGGCTCTCTATTGTCAACCCCCGCCGAAGCATCTCCTATGCTATCAGCACAACAAATCTAGCAATCATTGATCACAATCTCATTCCATCATGACTAAGTGTTGGCAAACTTGCGTAAGCATTATACAACTGATGGAACACACTTACGATGCTAAACAATGGATGTGCACATCAACAAGGGCAATGTGATGCTTCTAAACTCTAATTGTACACAAAAAAAATTCTTTCATGAAGGACGGGTAGCATAGGCTTTCACCACATTTTTACCATCTTTTGTGAGCCCAATCCACAAAGATGCGATTGTTTCCAAACAACTTCTAGCAATCTCCAAGATCCATCAGTTTGCATGTCTCCCATGACTATTTTGAGATAATCTATCAATTACCCATCTTAGCTAGTTGCCAGCAAAGGCCAATATGAATTTCTAAAAATTGGAAAGGAGCATCACCAACAGACACATCATGGAAAAAAAGTCTTGCAACAAAGATAGCTTACCTAGTGCTGAGAACGAGAAGTTAACAGAGAGCGATGTCATGGTCAGCCAAGTACAAGATGGATCACCAAGCAGCCTTCCAATGCAAATCATGTGATGACAAGGATGGAAACGACTTCATATCAAACTAAGGAAGAACGTAGCAATTTGAAGACTTATGTTAAGATACTCACTTTCTTATGTAGAAAAACCTATAAATAAGACTATCATAGAAGAGGGCTATTGCCTTCTCCTCGCCTCAGCCCTTTTTTGACCTCACACCCACACTTTGTCCAAGGCTCACAATTGGTGCATTCTTATAAATAGCTCAAAGAGTAAGCAAGCTATGATGATGTAATAAAGTTAAAACTTAAAAGCAGTTCTTCCCAAGGCAGTATAGAATGTTAAGTTTTAAACTTTCATAAAATTATAGCATCAATAATTCTACATTAGAAAAAGGAAAATCATTAACTAAAGAAGAAATGAAATCAATTAGATATTTTGTTTCTCTTGTTCTCCAAGGAAATTTTGTGCAAAACAAATGTGAAAGAGCAATCGGTACTAATCATAATGAAGAAGCCAGTAGGAAATGTCTAACTCTTGAGACAAATGTATTTCATGAACATGGAGAAAAGGATAACATGAAAGGTCATACCCTTTTAAGCTGTTTTCTTCAGCTAACATCAGAATTGGCAGAATCTAAATTTATCATTTCTTAGGATAGCTAGTAGGATCCGGACCCACATCACGAGATCCTGTATTAATATAAGGTCCTCGAAAAGTAGCCTGAGGTGGTAGAGGCTTTGAAGAATCAATTATGGGTTTCGTTCTTGATTTCCTTCAGCAAGAAACACTGATTTTAGGGGGAAAAAGTAAAAAAAGAAAAGAACTTCACAAGAATTGTTAGAACTTTAGCGACTAACAAGATTTTTTACTTACACAAAGAAGAAAGGAAATGATAAGCCACCTGCTGCAAAGGCCAACAGTCCTGTTGCAAGTACTATATTGCGGAGACGAGACATCTTATTAATTGAATCTGGAAAAAGTACATGGAACTAAGTACATTTTCAGTAAAGGGAATCGGTGATTACAATTTTTTGCTAACACATACAGAACAGATATATATAGGATTCTTCTCTGACTTTTCAATGCCAAAAAAGAACAGACCATCATTTCTTTTACATTTCACAGGAAAACATGTCAAGTAAACAGCATAATAGTTTTCACCAACTTATAGGAGATTATTTATACTTTCAAGCAGATGAAACAAAAAAATGTAGCACAGATTCATTAATTTGTTCCCAATAACGAAAGGATATTGCTTGGAAATAAGAAGCCAAATGGAGAAAGCGGTGATTTGATCTCAAAACCTTATTATCAACAAATGAAGGAAAATTGAAATTTGAAAGCGCAAGTCTTCAAAAACAATTGACAGGGACCACTTTCCTACCTTATCTTCCTACTGTAATTCCTCCTGCGGAATCTAAAATTTGAAGTAATATCGTCAATTGTCAGACTGTTTTCAGTAGGAAACAATACTATATGTCATACATAGAACAAGTACAAAATCCAAAATTTTACATGTTCAATTGTTCATTTACTCAACTAACATCATTATGTTAACTGAACCGGTATCTATTAGATCTTAATCAGGAAATAACCCTCAGCCATGACAAAATTAACTCCCTGACGAGAAGAGAAAAGTTATATATAGGGATAGCCTCCTTCATATGATTTTTTTTTTTTAGTATCAAATCAGCCTTTGAATTTACTGAAACCAACTATCCCAGTTTCAACTGATTTGCTAGCAAAAGTTCTTACTTGCTTGATGACAAAATTCTTTTGCCCTGCACAACATAGATTAATGAAGCACTTCAAAACATCTAGAAGAACAATGACTCACCAGTCACTACAATAAAATAACTGGCCAAACTGGATCAATATTTGAGACAAGTATTTCCAAGACATGTAAGGATCAATTTGCGTCGAAATCGTTCATTAAAGGGCGAGTTCAAGCAATTTCATTTACAATGCAAGAATAGTATCTCGGGATCAGAGTGTTTAGAACCTTTACCTTAGTGAGGGCGAAAAGAATGGATCGAAGGAGAAATTGGCAACCCCTTCCGGGAAATCTCGATGAGACGGCTCGTAGCGGTGCTAGCTAAAAGACCGCAAGAGGGCGAGAGATGTGAAGGGAAATCTCGATGAGACGGAGCGTAGCGGTGCTAGCTAAAAGACTGCAAGAGGGCGAGAGAGGAGCACAGTAGTGGCGATGGCGAAGCTGCGGATGGTTGATGGCAGCGTTAGGGCAGTAGGGAACAGGGCTTGGCTGCCTACGAAGTACGACCGTCGACGTCGCGAAATTGAGAGACGATTAGGGAAGAAATCCAAAGCAGGTATAAATTTGAGCCATCGGACGCACATGCACGCATGCCGATTGTCATTAGATTAAATTTTAAAAATAAATTTGTTTTCTTTTTAATTTACTAGAATTTATTCCAACAGTATTTAGTCGAAATTATCCAATCGACTAGATATAGAAATAACAACACAACATAGCACTGCATTTCCTTAGGGAAAATTTTATAAAATTAAAAATTAAAAGAAAAAAATCGTTCAGTTTGCTAGAGTAGATATTAGTACGTGAAACGTTAAAAAAGAAATTAAGTATACATATATATTGATAAATTATGCACGTTAATGCATTTGTAACTCAGTTCAATTACTTTCAAATCATAAATGAATTGATCCAATTACAATCAAATGTATTTACATTTCTTAATCGAAATACCGTGTTAATAAATCATGTTTTTTTGCTTGCAATTAAGTTTGATTTATAACAAAAGACCTTGTTCTGATTTTTGTGAGGAAATACAAAATAAGAACTACTCACAAAACAGAAAAAGAAGAGAATTCAAGAAAAAAATGTGATGGTTAATGTCACAAACAATTTAGTTTTTGCTAGAACAGAGACCATACATTAAAATCGGGTGACAAAAGGAAACTGAAAAAACAATAGAATCTTCAAGAGAGCAAATAACTTAAGAGGCTTGAAATGAAATTAGAGCCAGAATAATTCTTCAGTATTTTTTTTCCTTCTATGAAACTGACGATCCCATAATGCCTTCCACGGTTCCACCTCTGCCATTCTAATTTCTCAGATGCAACGGAGTTGTTGCTTAGAAAATCATAAGCAAAGTTTGTACCAGGGTGTCCATATGCAGCAGGGGTTAAAACCCATTTATCATCAATAGTTGTGCTATATGAGTTAAAAACAATTAAACTAATAAAATCTACATGAATCAAATAATCAGTGAAAACATTCAAATAAGTACAATTTAAAGGCACATTGACCCATAGTTAGTAAGTCCTTGCTGTTTATGTTCACTATTGACAACTTAACGAGATTTATCCACTATGATTTGATTTGCTCCCAAAAAATATTTACATGCTGAATGAAATTTAGATACTGGATCAAAACCTGCTCTAGAAAAAAAATGAAATATTCATTTATAAACCAATTTCACCGAATTTGGGTGGAAAGGTCCAATAGTGAATATTTCAGACCTTGAACTAGATCAATTCAATTCCCTACTAAAACAAAGTTCATGCCATGATAAATTTATTTGTCCGACTTTACAGATTATAAAGCAACAAGATGATCAAACATTTTCAGATCTGCAGCCCAACATAAATTTTGGACAGATTCTCACGTGTTTTGACTTAAACAAAAAATCAGACCAGCATCAAAATTCACGTACATTAACATAGAAGAGGTGAGCAATACAGTTTGCATCTAATCAAATATAAGCATAACCTACACCCTTAGAGAAAAAAAGTTAATATGTCAAGATTTGAACCCTAGAGGTTCATCATGGAAGCAAGAAGAGAAGGGAGTTAGAATCTCACCTTAATTCAATTTCTGCAACTCTAAGATTCAAAAAACCCCTGAAAACCTGGAGAGCATCCTCCTTTCCCTTCCCTCAAGACACAAACTCACTAATCACAACATGTGAGCACCACAGTAAAAAGAAAGGAAGATAAAAGGTTACCCTCTTTCCAAGCCAAAGAAACTCATGATAAGAGTAATGGTCCAACAGTACCACCAAATACTAGCCATCAACCACAACGACGGCTAGATATAACCTCATACCACTTCTATATTAAGTTGGCAGACACCCAACGTTAACCAAATCAATCTAAGCAAATCCTAGGCCAAACAATACAAAAAATAAATGTACAAACAAACAATGAGTAAAATCGACTAGAAGAAGATATGCATTACATAACCTGATATCTCTTTAGCAACTTTGGTTATTCAAATACAAAATTGAATAGCACATGTATCGTTTATGAGCAAGCCTGTATGCAAGCATTAGATTGGTAAACATGTACATGTCGAAATAATTTATCAAAACAGAAATAGAACCAAATTAAAATGAAATTGACATTGGAAATAGCTAGAATTCACAAATTTCTGCCTCTACAATGACAAAAACACGTCAAATTTTATGACTACAAATATTGATGAATAGTATGCATTAAACATCTTTAGTTTGAAAATAAAATTGAAATTAACCAATCTACGAGATCTAGAAAGGATCACAATATTCTCCCTCCATAATGACACACTGTGTAAATCAAAATTTATGCAAGTAAATTGTCCAGATATACACATAATTTTGTAATCATGCCAAATTTTATAATCTAATCCAATCGCATATATCCATAACAATACATGTCCTAAAGCATAACAATTGAATGAATATATATAAAAAACTTATAAACAAACGAAAACTACCATTGGCACAAGAAATTTCAACCACAAATATATAGTTGTAGGTTTATGCAAGCATCCACAATTCTGATTTCAAAGTCATTTTGACAATACCGTTTACTACAAACAGTACTAGGAAAGTAATGAAAAATTACTCCCAATTAGTTCAACGAGCAGAACATTAAACCCTCAACCAACTAATTGAGGACAATTCCTTCTGCTACAACTGCTTCTACTGCAACATCATTTGGGGAGCACTTGGGCGGCATGAGCCATGACTGGGGGCTGGTTCTCCTGTTGCTGTTGGTAGTTAAGCGGCCGCCGGAAGAGCATGATGTGGGGCTCCGGGCGGTGGATCGCGTAGTGCACCCATCCCCTGCTCTGCTGCACCCCGATCGCTCGCCACTCATTCTAGCGTACCCATCACAGATCCAGGCACTCGTCGTCAGAAAAAAAAACGAATTTTTTTGAGCTACCCTAGGTAAAAGTTAAGATTATTTACCTCAGATAGGAGGCGGTTCTTGGGCAGCAATTTGGCCACTTCCTGAGGGAGTACCACATGCCTGTAAGCATGAAGAAGCACGGTAAGAAATAGAAAAAAATCAAAAGATCCAAAGCGAGTAACAGAACAAAAAAGAGGAATATCACGACAACGGGTACCTGTATTCATATAGGTCGTCGAAGTACTTCTCGGAGTACTGTATCTGACCCATATCGATCTCCTTCCCGCTTCTACTCGTTCGATCGCACTGCGGAAGTTCCACAAAAAATTGGGTGAAAATAAACCAGATCAGTGCATTCATTAGAATAATCGAGTAATGCAAACTAGGGAAAAGAGAAGCGAACAAACCCTAACAAGCGAAGGGAAAAAAAAGCTCAGAGATTGTGAAAGGAACCACTCGATTATCAGGTGACACTCGAGGGATCATATGGAGTGTGGATGGACAGTTGGACGGCTGTGCTTTGCTCCAGAAATGGTGAGCGACGGATGGAGTAGGTTAGAAATATCACGGGAGCGTCGTTTGAAATTTGAAATGTAACGGCATAATAGTAATTCTACTCAAAGTCTCAAACGCCACCGTAAGCGCACTAAATAATAATTATTATTATTATTATTAGAGAATCGAGTTGGCAACAGCCAAGTTGGCCCGTTGACTAGTCAATAGATTGTAACGGCATATGATATTAGTTTAGGTCATGCTAGATCGAGGTCCTCAAGTATATGGATCGAGCCTGACACGAAGTAAAACCAAACCAAATGTTGTCAGCAGGTACCCTACTCGTCTAAGGATAAAAAGGATGATAATTTATCACTCAAATAGTTTTTTAAAAAATAATAAAAAAATATTATGATCATTACACATTCTAAACTATCAAACGTACTAATATTATTGTGAATAAAATCTTCTACTAGGAGAAATAAAATCGTAAAAAATAGTAGAATCTATGTTAGGTTATTATAGTACAGAGTTTACTATTTTTTACGATTTTGTTCCTCATCATAGAAGATTTCATTTACGATAATATTAGTACCTTTGGATAGCTTAGAATGTGTAAATCATCATAATATTTTTTATTATTTTTTTTAAATCATGTGTAGATCATCATAATAGTAAGGTACCTTGCTCGCAACATTAATTTAGCACACAGGCCAAGCATATGACACAACTTCCTTCCAATGGTTTTTTAATAATAAATAATAAATTTATAAATTTATAAATTTTAGAATTAGACACAATCTACTCATGCCCATGTGTCATGTTGGGCAACACCCGCTTATAATTATATTGTACCGGGCATGGCTAACCGAGCCAAAGTAGGCTCATGATTGGGCAGTTCAACACAATTTATTGACCATGCTATATTTTTTTTGGACCAAATCCACAGCAGAAAGAAAGAAATATAAAATAAATCTAATACATTTTACTATTAGATTCAATGTATTTTTTTTTTCCGCTACTATAGATTTCACCCAAAGAAACACAGCAAAGTTTAATTTTATGATATTTTTATATATATATATTTCTTACTATTATATTCCTAGATAGTTCTTGCTTATGAATTGATTAATATAGTGAGTGATTTGAGAAGAGAATATAGGTCGGTTTATGGAAAACATGTCTAGGCTGTCTCTGTCTAAAGATCTTAGGCAATTGTGAATTGATACATTAATCTTGACTTTAAGATTCGTAGAACAACCTATATGTGATTCTGCTTAGATTCTTAGGCAAAACAGTGCCTAAAGATTTTTCTCTGATGAAAGATGGAATTACACCTGCCATTTGAAACAAATGCTTTAAGGAGAGAAAATAGGAAAAATCAAAAAATAAAGAATAGGGTCACAAAGTTATTGTTTATAGAGATGCTTTACATGTTCCAGGATCCCCAAGGTGTTGTACATTACGTAGAACCCAGTTACTTGTCTTTACAGCTAATAGCTAATTCCATCAGACATCTGAACAATCAAGCCTCTTCAATGACGCTCAACAGCTCCATAGAATTAACAAAAGCTTTCTGCTATTCAGCTTCTGCTTGAAGGAAAAACTTGGAGGATGTACCTTTGCAGAAACAGAAACTAGCCAGAAATACAAGTAGAGGTGGTATCTGTACCCTTTTCTTTTCTCCTATCATGGCCAACTTGTGTTTGTCAGAGAGCTCATCACGAGTAGATTTGCTGGTTTCCCCGTTAAAAGTTGAGATGAGAGATACTTCATGAACCTCCCACGAACTATAAAGTTGTGAGAAGATAACAAAAAGGTCCAAAAATATGGGAAACATTCTTAGGCACTGACTCTTCGTAAGAATCTAATGGTCTTGTCACTCTATCTCTCTGAAATTATGAATCGTGACCTTTGACCTTGTTTTTAAGATTCACACTCTCAAAGAGATTGATAGAAGGCTAAGATTCCTAGGCAGGGTCCCTGCTTAGGAATTGTTTTCCAAAAAAACATTGACTTACACATTACAAAAGTTCTTGTACATGTAACGTAGGGCTCATTATTATCCACTTCAAGTGGTCTGCATAGAAATATGGAGGATGATAGAGAACTCAGTATGAATTTCTCATTCTTCATCACATTCCACGAGACGAATTCTAAAACTTGGTGATCAGTGCACTATTTCTCATTCTTGCTTGAGATAAAGTGAACATTCCCAATTACAGTCTCAATCTCGTGGAAATTACTCCTGATCTACTACGTTCAACCCAAAAGAAAAGACATGTTTGAGAGATACGGTAAAGTGTAGCTTCAGCTACCAATAGATCAATCTTCGTGTTCATTCTAGGAGAGCTAATATGATCTTGTCATTCCAATTCAATGAATGGGAATATTAGAAAAGTAATCACAAAAGCTTACAAAGCCAGTGAGGAAAATTCACTCTTCTGTACAGAAGAAAGTATTAGCAAGTAGGATAATCTGGTTTCTTTTAGATGCAAAAGCATTCCTGTAAGATTCATAATCTCATTGGTTTGCCGATAATCATCCTCTTATTTCTTAAATTAAACACTCAACGTTCTCCTGGTGCGGTATGACAATGGCAACAATTCCTGATCGATGCCATGGGTATGTAATAATTGCGATGTGATTGATTATATAGTACATAAGTGTCCAATGAAAAGGTTTTTATGTAGAATATTTGACAAGATATCAAATTGTTGTATTGTATCAAATAAATAGTACCAAAGATGGATCTTTACTTGACACCAAACTAATAGTAGCTCGAAAGTGAACTACCCTCCAAATATGGTGTGACAAGTAATCAAGATAGCTACTAATGAAAAAAAATGTATGAATGTACTTGAGGAATGAATGTTAAAAAGAGTACTCAACATTATTAAAAGAATGTAATTCAAGAGTAAGCTAAAGAAACTTAAAAGTGTAGGGGACGATATAAAAAGGCCATATCTGGAAGAATCAATTCGGCCATACTTGCTTTAAGAATATGTCCCTTAGTAACTAGCAAAGTTGGATGCACTTATTCCCTATTTAATTATAGTGCAATGTGAACAATGATAATCCCTCTATAAAGTCCATAAATGAATGCGAAGAATACCAAAGCAAAAGAAATCTCCTAAAGTAAAGCTAGTTCAAAGTAGGTAAAGACCATGTAATTTGAAAGCAATTGTTTCAAAATCTAGATTTGGCATAAACCACAACTTTTGATTGTCTATCCAAGAGTGAATCTTCAAATATCACGTCCAAGATAATAAGATGGATAATCGAAACTCCAGAGATCTTGCAAGTGAGCTTGGACAGTCAAATTTAAGCTTCATGTATGATATAATAGTGACCAAAGGATTTGCCTTTGGAAAGACATGTGCTACTGAAGCCAAAAAAAAAGTGATCAAGCAATGTGCCAACAGTCAAAAACCTAAGTTTTTACAGACTAGTTGGTAGTTTAAAGAACAACCACCATGACATTGACACCCTAATGCAATACATGCTCAAAATCCACTATATCGAGCTTGTTTCTTTGCAGACGCTATGAACAGCTATGTATGACATTGACTTTACGTATTGTCATAGGGTTACCACTACTTTACATTAATAACATGAAATTAACTCAGCTATTTGATCAATATTGTCAAATCAAATATACATAAATTGGATTTTTTTTATAAAAAAAAACTTATATTTCTTTAAATCAAATTTTGAGATGATATATCAGGAGTTTATATCCTATATCCCCCTATTTACAATTGATTCGGGGCAATTCAAATGGGTTGATCATGAAGTTAATCGAGTGCTAGGTTAAGCATATAAATTGGGCCATTCACTAAGGGTTTTAGGCCTTTAAAATAAATGATTAATACAGAAAATCTTAACAAGTGTCAAACCCGGCTGATATTGGTGTTATGGCATCAATATACCTATCAAAGTGGCGCAAATAGTTGCAAGAATTGTTACCTCTTTTAATAATCCTCATGATCGTCACTGGATGTTGCAGATGCAGGACTTCCCTCTCACTAGAAAATCCCCTTCTTCCGGCACACTAAGAACATCAAAACATGAATCAGATAGGTTACATCTATCCAAACTTTGAAGCAATCTAAATAAAGAAAATAAAAAAATAAACCGGTCACGAAGAACAGAATGCAAATTGGACCTCGAGTGGAACACTTGGACATGGGCAAGGTCTCTGCCATGAGCATCAAGCCAGCTAACTTTTCTTCTCTCATCCATTTCCATCTCCTGCTGCTTGCGCACCTTGATTGATCTCTTAAGGTTACTCTTCAAAGGTGTAGGAAGAGGAGGAACTGGGAGAAGATAGGAAAGGGGCAGGGCTAGCTCGGCAGGTTCACCCTGACCATTAGCTTGGCCCTTCATGGGGGCAGTGGCTCTTCTGCTCTCCTTTACCTCACTGCACTTACTACTATTGTTGCTGCTAAGTGTCATTGGGGCATAACAGCAAACCGTGGATATGCGCTCACGGTCTACTCCTGAAGCTGGGAGAGTGGACGCCATGGGTGGTACCTGTGAGTTGATTCAGTTCCAGGGGAGAGAAGAAGAGGGGAAAACAGAAAGGAGGTAGGAGGAACAGGAATGGGGTAATGGCAGGCGCTAAGTTGGTGATGGCCTGATGAGTTGTTGCTTTTGTTGGCAATTTTGGTTGGTGGCAGGCACTCACTCTTCAGGGAGGCTAGTGAATGGGTGAGGATGCCACCTCTGCCCTGCATCAGATAATCAATAATCTTTAAATCGAGCAAATCAAGTCTGTGAGCTACTAAAAAATCATGCTATGTTACCTAATGTAGGAGCACATCAATTCTGAATCACTCGGACACTATTTGAGTGATTATAAATTTGATTTGTACGCAGTGCTATAATAGGTTTATGATTAATATCATTGGTATTGGAGAGTATAGTATAGTCAGTTTATTACAAATATCACTGGTATCAAATACCGTTCCAATTGATTTTTTAAACTTTGCTTTTAACTATGCCCTATTGGAAAGAGAAATCCTACAATCAAGCCTAAAGATGCTGATGATTTTATCCACATTATCTGATAGGGTTGCCACGTGTCAGGACCTAGATGGTTGAAAACAAATCTTTGCTTGGATTCGAGATCCTTCAGCTCCGTCTTCGACGGCGGCTCACACATGCTCTACACTGTTCAAGCTCAGAAAGCGCTAGCATGGCAACCTCGAGCTTGGCTTCCGCAGCCTCCACCTTCGTGCTCGCCTCCGTCCCTCCTACGACCACCGGCACGCCCTCGCGTGTCAGGTTCGTCTCCTTCTCCAAACCAGGCACCAGAAGGTTGGCGATAAGAGCAGCAGCAGAGGAGGCGGCGTTGCCGGAAGGGGGAGCAGCGACGCAAGCAGCCAAGCCGCCACCGATCGGCCCAAAGAGAGGCGAGAAAGTATGAATTTCTCGTCGGAGTAACTAAATATTGTAAAAAAAAAAAGATCGATTTTTGCTGTTTTTCATTCGTCACTCTACTTCTTGCAGGTGAAAATTCTGAGAAAGGAATCCTACTGGTACAATGGCGTCGGCTCAGTTGTAACTGTTGACCAGGTACTCACTTCTACTATATTGACTATTTGGTTTGACTTTCTTCGCACATTAATTCCTCCTCACCATTTGGAGCAATACAGGATCCCAACACTCGGTACCCAGTCGTCGTTCGATTCGATAAGGTCAATCACGCCGGCATTTCGACAAACAACTACGCTTTGGATGAAATCCAGGAAGTGTAATGACTGATTACTGCTTGAGTTGTATAGTTTTTCAGTGAGTGATTTGTTGAGAGTGTCTGAGTCTGTAAAACGCTTATTCATGCAGCTCTTCCTGTTTAATCTTCTCAAGTTCGATACAGTTGAATTAGGTAATGATGATCCTGATATCTATCCGTAAATTCTACTTTCTTTCCCTATTATTTAATTCACATTCGCTTCATCGCATTAGCTTAGCGTGTTAGCATTAAATCGTTATGTATGATTGCATAAACTAAGCCCGTTAGGCAAAGCTTTTCGCCTAATTTCGTTTCTCAGCAAAGCAGCTCATAGTGCTGCTATTTTTCGTCAGCTTCAACAAAAGATTCGTCGAGATAAATAAGAGTGAATTCGAGAAGAAGTATTTATCTACTTTTCACTCTTGGAGTGTCAAAAATTTAAAAAAAAAAGGCCCTACCAAACAAGCTCAAATTAAGGAGATAAGCATAGCTCCGAATTTATGATAGTCAAGGAAATAAGGTAGCTCAAAATCTTATCCTAAATGATAAAAATCTAAGCCATAGAGTAAAAGCCCCAATATACATGGTTTAATTTTTTAAAATAATAAATTATATCTAAATTATATGGAAATTTTATTTAAAGTTTTTGAATTAGTATATAATTTTTATAATTAATAAATCACATAAATTATTACATTAATTTTGATCAAATTTTATTTATTTATTATTTTTTTCATGAAATACTAAAGCAAGACAAAATTGTGGTGATAGTGTCACATTAATGGTAGTGAACATTTGGTAAAAAATAAAATCGAATTTATCAAAATTTATTTATCATTTTTTTATACCAAAATTTTAAAAACTGAAATTAAATCAAATTTTCTAAAAATCAAAATTTTATCGAACCGAATTTATCAAATTTTTTTTGGTACATTCGATAAATTACTGAAAAGATAAATTATTAAAGATTTAGTTAATTATATGATAATTAATTGAGTTATTAGGTATTAGATAATATGTTTTAAACTTTTAATAACTAATTATACTATAATAAGATTACGATATAATATAATATATATATATATATATATATATATACCTATAAATTTAGTTTTTTATTAAAAAAATTAAAATTAAAACAAAATTTTATTTACCGAACTAAATTTATTAAAATTTTTAATAACCGATATAAAATAAATTAACTGAACCAAATGGTCAACCCTAATTACTTATATGTTGTTGGATTTAAAATATCTTTTCCGTTACCAAGTTCAATTAAGTCAAATGAAAAAAAGTATAATTTAAGATAATTTATTTAATAGCAACAAACTCCGGGCGTTCACAGAATTTATGCAACGGCAGCTTCGCTTTATGATGTATAGTGTAGGCAAATGCGGAACAGCCCCTGCCTTTGTTGTCGCCCCTTTTCGGCCTTACCTCCATGGCCGCTCCGCCTCCGTCTCCGCCACCGCCACAGCCACCGCCACCGCCGGGGCTAGCGCTAACATATCCTCCTTACGCCTCCATGGGCTTCAATCTATTCCTCCTCCCCAAGCTCGAACCCAAGACAGAGCCCTCTGATTACTTCCCCATCCAGATCGAACCTCCCTGCCCGTGGGTGCCGCATACCCATCTCCCTCCCAACCCAAACCCCGAGGACTCCACCCTCTTCCACGACAGATTCCGCCTCACTGGCCTCCTCGCGGCCTCCGATGGCTACATCAGCAACCAGAGTGCCATCGTCCCTGCACCGACCGCGGACGCGTTGGCTGCCACCTCCGCCAACGCTGCCCCGAGGAAGCGCAAAGCCCGATCGGCGGAGATGGTCCGTGTATCTAGCCTCGAAACTCGCGACAAGCTCTACTTCCAGGCCCTCGTTCGCCGCACCCGCATCACGTTTCACTCTCTGCGCCACCACTTGCCCCGGGATGCTGCCCCCGGCGAGGAATTACTCCGCGATGAAGTCGCCTGGGCCCGGCGCAACCGCGCCGACCTCAAGGCGGCTACCCTAATGGCCGATCGCGATCTCTGGCTTAGCCGTGACCGACGAATCATCGGCCCTATCCCCGGAATCGTTGTCGGCGATGCTTTCTTCTTTCGTATTGAGCTCTGCGTGATCGGCCTGCACGGCCAGGTCCAAGCTGGGATCGACTATGTCCCAGCCAATAGGAGCGAGAGCGGCGAGCCGATTGCAACTAGCATTATCGTGTCCGGCGGCTACGAGGATGACGATGACAAGGGTGTTGAACTTATCTACACCGGCCATGGTGGCCGCGTTCCCAACATATTGCATCAGTGCAGCCACCAGAAACTCGAAGGGGGCAATCTTGCACTGGAGCGCAGCATGCATTATGGTATTGAAATTCGGGTCATTCGGGGCATCAAGAGCGATAAAAGCCCCACCGGGAAGGTTTATTTCTACGATGGGCTTTACAAGATTGTTGATTACTGGATGGATGTTGGCAAGGCGGGCTTTGCAGTGTATAAGTACAAGCTACTCAGAATGGTGGGTCAAGAGGTGATGGGCAGTGAGATTCTTAAGGTAGCCAACCAATTGAAGGCAAACCCATTGGGCATGAGGACCGTCGGGTATCTTAGCCTTGACATTTCAAGGGGGAGGGAAAATTTCCCTATTTCAGTATTCAATAACATAGACTATGACAATGATCCATTGTTGTTCCAGTATGTCACTCGTACTATTTTCCCTCATGAGGCATTTCATAGCAAAGGGAATATTGGAACAGGGTGTGGATGCACTGTCAATTGCTCAACAGAGTGCTATTGCGCACAGAAAAATGGGGGCAACTTTGCTTATGATAAAAATGGGATTCTCTTGAGAGGAAAACCATTGATATATGAATGTGGCACTTCATGCAGTTGCCCCTCTACATGCCCTAATCGGGTGAGCCAGAAGGGCATAAGATATCAGTTAGAGGTGTTCAGATCAAAGCAGACAGGATGGGGAGTTAGATCACTCGACTTGATTCAGGCTGGAACATTTGTTTGTGAGTTTAGTGGGGTTGCAATCGCAGAGGAACATACCGAAGTTCTTTCCAAAGATGATAGATGTTTAGTGTATCCTGGCAAGTTTCCAAGAACATGGACTGAGTGGGGAGACATTTCAGATGTCTCACCTAGTTATCTACAAGCTCACTTTCCTCCGATGCCTGATCTGAGCTTCTCAATTGATGTGTCCAAAGCAAGAAATGTTGCTTGTTATCTTAGCCATAGCTCTTCTCCTAATGTGTTTGTTCAATTTGTTCTTTTCGATCACTACAACATCATGTATCCTCATATTATGATATTTGCAATGGAGAATATCCCACCTTTAAGAGAGCTGAGCATTGACTATGGCATTGAAGGTGAAACAGTCGGGTGACTAACAACGTAGATATATATGCTGTTTAAGAGCTGGTACGTTTTGAAGCCATCACACTTCTGTTTGAGAATTGGCACAGACAGCTTTTTGGTAAACCGTTCCTCTTATCTTGTGCACTTCCGTACCTCTATAGTTGCTATGTAGTTTTCTTATTTTTGCTCGTATCAAACAGTTACTTGCCTAAAGTTGTAGTATCTCAAATTAATCATATATGTCTATACCTAGCAGAATATTCCCTTACTCAATAGGAATGATTTGAAGTGACGCAGTCCCGCCTCTTAAACTGTTGTTTGTATAAAATGTTTATGTTCTTTTATTTCATCTTAAGTTACTTCTTTATTAGGTTACTCTATGCAACAAAAAAAAGAGAAGTAGAGTTGATGTTGATCTATAAAGCAATCACTAACCAATTTAGCAACTATGCATGCTGATACAAATCTCTTTCAAAATACCAAACATACAGTAAGGTATGATTGCTATTAGTAACTGTAACCGGTGATTGAGGAATGAGGATAGTAGTAGAAGTTTTATAAGTCAGCTTTTCTGCAAGAGCTACATGCTAGTGCTTCACAGATTGTTTTTCTATTCCCTTTCTCTTTGCAGACTCTTGTTCTTAAAAAAAAAAAATTAAACCTTTCCTTATTTTAGTTTTTCAGAGTATTCTTTCATTGCTATGCAATTAGATTTTTCTATCTGCAGACTCTTGTTCTTTAAAAACAATGAAACTTTTCCTTATTTTAGTTTTTCAGAGTGCTGTGTATTTCACATTGCTATGCAGTTCGTATCGTTTAATGTGAATGCCCGTAAGTGATGTCAATTTGGGTTATCTTTTATTTTAGATTGATTTCTGGTCATTGATGTAATACAGCTACATAACTACATTGTTTTGTAACATGTAATGAATTGGCATTTTCATTTTGGGGTATCCTATTTCTATCAATGTCAAACACTCGGCTTGACTTGGTCTATTTGCTTGGTTCTTGACTGATATACATGAAACTTTGGAAGTGTTTTCAAATTTGACAACTTATTGAAGTATTGTTGCTTTATAAAGTTTTATACATATTGTTGGTATCAATGACATGTATTCATCCTGATGTTTTTTTTTGTTTTTTTTATCAGACAAACTTCGTAAATCCTCTACCACTTCAAACAGAAGGTGAAGGATTTGCTCTAACTTCCATGCTGCGTGCTATTTTAGCGCATTCTCAAGTCACAAACAAGTGCATGTTTTCGGTGCTGCCGCAGGGCATATCTTGTGTGTTCACAGCTAAGCTTCGAATATTTAAGTTCATAAACTTATATATGCCATGTATATTTCGAATGCGTTGTTATTAAATACTCTAAACGTGGTAGTTCACCTACTTGTATTGACTTGTATTGAGAGTGAATCTAGTGAGGGGGATAAAATTATCCTGATCAAAACAAAAGGTGGGATAATTATCACGAATTGCGGTAAATTCAAATCAACTGGAGTCGTTGCTCTTTAGTCTCGGAAGATTCTATAAGGCTAGTCAAACTGGAGTACTAGTTTCCATACTCGGGCTTGGATCATGGATGAAACATGCACATATTTTATTGATCACAGTAATAACGGAAATCGATTTTTTATTGCGACCACCATACATCGAACACTTAGAAAGTTTAACAAACTTCTAACCTAGAGCAATTTGTTCTAAGTATCTGTTGGTGGAGTTGGCAGTTGGCACCCACGCCCTGGCGTTCAACCAAAGAAAGTGGCTAAAGCCCCCAGGTAATGGTGACCTTGCTGTTCTGCGGAGAAGGCGCCCTGGCGTTCAACTCCAAAGATGTGCTGTACGTTTTGCTGCTCTAATAAGCACTCATTATTTAACCTAGGTATTTATTGGGTACTAGCAACTTCTCATGTCATCCCAAACCTATCTCCTCCTCATATAGGGTTAACACAATTACTATTTGATGTCTTGCGCTTAAGAGATGACACATAAGATTGACTTTTTAGTACTTAATCATCCTCACCTCCAAAGCGTTAAGCCTTTTCTTGATCAATTAAATGCATACAAGCCACAACCTATGAATCTTTTTTTTCCTTTATAATTTTCCAGTAGAAATCAAATGAGATGTTGTAAGCACTTACAGTCTATTTCCTTGCAGGGACAAAAAATTAGAGACAAAAAATTAGAGAGCGAGAAATTAGGAGGTAGAGAAAAAATAAAAGGGAGGAAAATTTAGTCACGTGAAACTCACGTGTGATCAAAATTTCCTTCCCAGCAAGTGACGAGCGGTTGAGGGCTGCGGCTGACAGCGAGGAGGGTGAGCGGCTAAGGGTTGCGATTGACGGTGAGGTGGGCGAGTGGCTGGAGGGCGATGAATGAGCGGCTGAGGGCGACGGTTGACGGCGAGGAGGGCGAGCAGCTTACGATGAGGAGGGCGATGGCTAGAGGGTTAGTTGCCGGAGTTTTGTTCGTCGACTTTTCCCCTAGATCTGGGTAAACGACCAAACCAGAGAAAAATTAACTTTTTGTTATCTATAGTTTTCCCATTTTTATTTTTTCCTTCATGAAAATAATGGAAAAAAATATTAATCCGGTAAATCTTTTCATGTATCACTCCAAGGAAACATTATGTAAAGCTTTATTTGGGAGTATTGTACAGTTACAACAGTATAGCATGCGTGTTTGGTAAATTGTAATGCAATTATTGCTATATAAGTATTATAGCAATATAGATTAGCTCAATTAGCTCATTTCAAATTCAATTTGAGCTGATTGAAGTTGGAATATATAATTGACTTGGGTTTGTTGGGCATTGACTCGTCAATTGTAGCCCATCAACAAAGGGGAGGCAAGGGGAGAGAGGAGCTCACCGGGTGAAGGGAGCGCCTCACCGAGTGAGGGAGGAGCTCACATCGACGGGGTGGGGGGTTCGCAAGGCAAAGAAGGGGCAAGCTCGCCGAGGGATAACACTATAATACTATTAGGTTTAACTATTTTATTATTATATTAAAAATCATGTTTTCTTATACACATGATTGTGGAGAAAATTTTTCACCGTATCATCCACAGAGATCATAACCTGCCTATAAACTATAGGAGCCGAGAATGAAAATTTTATTTTTTGAATTATTGTGAAGTTTATCTTCTTGTATTTATTGTCGGTAGATCCAAGACTCAAGAGTATAAACAAAATTATATTTGTAAATATTTTTTATATTAGTAGAGGTAATAATATATTTTTAACTAAAATTTTATATTATATATACTAGACTTTTTTTTTGCAAGATATATATTTATCATAAATCTCAATAGCAATAATTTTCACACTGAGGTTATTATAGATCCGCCCCAGCATAAAAGTCCCTTTAAAAAGAAGTGTTGTAAGCTATTATAATTTTAAAGTATAATCTACTACATATTGTTAAATTTAATTTTAAATTGGTAACTAAATATTATGATATAGTTATACGTAACATAAATACAGTCTACTTATTAAACACAGGTAAAACATGACATAACTTATCCATTTACAATTTAAATATATATAAATTTTTTAAAAAATTGCATTGCCTTTTGCTTAAACATAAGTTATGAGTACGAGTTTTATAATTATTTATTATATAATTATATAATATGATTTATAAATGAGTTGACTTATTTATCATCCAATACAAGTTATATATATCGGATCATAAATAAGTTGATTTATTTATAACTAAAATTAATTTATTTTTAATTTTAATTTATTTTTAATTTTAATTTATCTAGTTTTGTATTGTATTATATTAGATTGCTGGATAGTATCAACTTTTATCAGCCCTATTAAAAGTATGGTACATACGCCACTTGAATAGCTGGAGAAATGAGATGGAGGTACTTAATTACAAATGTAGTAGCGTCAACCTTCTTTCCTACAGATGTAAAAGAAAGTAGGCACACACTAAATTGCGCTACAGATGTAAAATTAATAGCTGAAAATGGTAGGTTTAGCTTTTGTGTTCTTCACTCTAAAGAGAAAACATATTGAGAGTTCGAGGAAATAAGTGAAATTTGTTATTATTATATGTATTAACTTACTTAAAAGTATGTGAAAAAATTGTTAAAAATGATTTAATTTTCTTAAATTAACCTCATGTGAACCAGAACTATACATTGATAGATAGGTTGGATCACCTAAAGTCCATAATACAATTATGCTAGTTTAGCACTTAATATATATATTAAAATTATTCTCAAGTAAATTAATTTTTTTGGTAGTTCGGTGCATTGTATAAGGATATCTATGTGGTATTGTTATAATTTGGCTTTATTATTGTTATGTATTAGAACATTTACGGTGGAATTTATCCAATTAGGGTTGTTAAGTTTGTTTTGAAGCAATTGAAGTAATTATATTGATTGTTGTATAGTTTTCTCAAATGAGCTGAACACACATAAATAAATCATGAAGAATTCTATAAAAATTCAAAAAAACTTTCTAGAAATTTTCTCTGCGTTCATAATATCTTGATGGTTAATGGACCCTATTAGGTTTGACCCATTTGTGAAGGGGGCTTGCATATACCCTCTTTTGCATGATCTTATGCTTGTCCCTTTCACTTTTGGAGCCACGATTACTCTTAGATCGCTATCAATAAATTCAAACTAAGAACATTCATATGTAGAATTTTATATGATAGATAGAGTTCTAATCCTATAATATGTATATTTTTATGCGAAAACTTGAAATTCTACATATATTTGATAGACAAGCACAAGTGCATTATCTAAAGAGCTATTTTTCTTAGAAATTTTAAGAAAATCATTGTTGAATCATCTTCACAATACATATCAATCTTTGAACTAAACTAAGCACCGGTGTACATTAGCATCTATGCTAACATGCGCCAAAATTTATAGATCAAATTTTTTTCATTTCTAGTCCAAATGTGAAGAGTGAGCTCTCTCAAATTTTCAGAAAAACCAGCTGTTTATTTTGTATTTCCAACGGGCATTTATTAGATTTTTTATCTCTCATCTATTGTCATGCGAGAGTGGCCCTAAGTAGACCAAGGTGGGCAAGGAGAGAGCTACATCCTTTCGTTTCCTTGACTGATCCGAAATTCTCTTGAATAATATTCTATTTTTATCATGCCAACCCCCACGACGATCCTATTCCTAATTGTATGAGCCACCGAACATTAATCAAAGTACATTCATGGGTGGCAAAGCCAAATAATGCGCCTATAACTTGTGTCTTATTAATTACTATGCACCTTTCGGTGCTAATTTTGGCTTAACTCGGGTGGGACTCAAATGCTCGTCGCCTCCTTTCTATCTCTTTTCAGCAGATGGGGGCTTTAAAGGATCTTCCATAAAAGACAGACAGATGTGACTCATGATTTAACTTCAATTATCCTTCATTTCTCTACTCAAATTGGCCAGAGCCAAAAAAAACAAGAAATAAATAGCCGAAATTTGAGATCTCTAATTAGATTACATGTTTGTCTTCTGTTCAGCTTTGATTCAAAAACCTAGCTGTTACTGTAACTAAGATTTATGTTACTTACATTTAATTTGTTTTGAGGCTCTTGGAGGTGCAGCAAGATTAAGTTGATAACCTAAATGCTCCACTGCAGTGAATTCATCACCTACTTATTTACTCATTTCACATGCCATGGCGTACTCTTCTCGCCTCATAAATGCAAGGGTTTATGATCCATCGATCCTCAATTTTCCTCCAAGCTTGATTTGCAGCTGCGATCACGCACAAGCGAAGATTGAGATTGGTAGACTTATGATCTTCTCAAATGGATTGTGATGGTAAATGCTGTGCCAGCCATGTTGTGCTACGGCGGTCTTGTGATCTGAATTAACGTCCGAAACTTTTGAGGAAAGCGGTTGCCAAAAGGGAGAGCCACTTCATGCCCAGCGATTAGCTTTTGGTTGATTAATTTCTGTCCCAGGAAAGCTGGTGGCGGAGGATGAGAGGGGAGTGATTATGGCGAGGAAGAAAAGGCTGCTATATAAGGCCTGCAGCAGCTCATGCAGCTCTCCGTCGTGAGCTCGGGCCTGCAGTTTGAAGTTGAGATGGCGAGCCAGGTGTTGTGCGTCCTCTCCGTCTTTGCCATCCTGATGGCAGTCTCCGGAAGCTTCTGGGCCGGCGCAGAGGCTGCTCGCGCCTTCTTCGTGTTCGGCGACTCCCTCGTGGACAATGGCAACAACAATTACCTGGCGACGACCGCCCGAGCGGACTCGCCGCCGTATGGGATCGACACGCCGAGCCACCAGCCGACGGGGAGGTTCTCCAATGGCCTTAACATCCCTGACATTATCAGTTAAGCGTTGATCGTTAGTAATGCATGTGCATTCGGTTTGCCTGATCGATGAGTTTAATTAGTCGATGAGAAAGCAATTAACTAGCAGTCGTTGCATGGCAATGCCGCAGGCGAGCAAATGGGAGCGGAGCCGACGTTGCCTTATCTCAGCCGGGAGCTGCAAGGGGAGAAGCTTCTCGTGGGCGCCAACTTCGCGTCGGCCGGGATTGGGATTCTAAATGACACAGGAATCCAATTTGTGAGCCGACGACGACATTGATTTTAGTAATGTGAATGTAATTTGTTCCACGCACTGATTAATGCGAGCATGCTTGATTTAGGTGAACATCATTCGGATTGGCAGGCAGATGGAGTACTTTGTGGAGTACCAGAAGAAACTGAGTGCTTTGGTAGGTCGATCTCAGGCGCAGAAGCGGGTGAACCAAGCTCTAGTTCTGATCACCCTGGGAGGTAATGATTTTGTGAACAATTACTACTTGGTGCCCTACTCTCTCAGATCTCGCCAGTTCGCGTTGCCCGATTATGTTCGATTTTTAATATCCGAGTACAAGAAAATTCTCGCCGTACGTACGAATCTTGTAAACTCGTTCGTTCTTAATTTCTGCCATTTTAGTTACATTTCAAACTCAAGTATATATAATAAATATATAATGCGTGCTTAATTAGAGGCTATATGATCTGGGAGCTCGCCGGGTTCTGGTGACGGGAACGGGGCCGCTCGGGTGCGTGCCGGCGGAGCTCGCCATGAGAAGCCGGAACGGGCAGTGCGATCCCGAGCTGCAAAGAGCAGCAGACCTATTCAATCCACAGCTGATCCAGATCTTGATGGATCTCAACGACGAAATTGGGTCGGACGTCTTCGTTTCAGCCAATGCCTTCAGGACGCACATGAACTACATATACAATCCACAGGCGTACGGTATGGGGGGAATGGGCACAGTGCATCACTGCATCTAGCGGATGAAGGAATGGATCACTAAATTATGTATGAAACTTATGTGTGTGCAGGTTTTACGACGTCGAAGATTGCGTGCTGTGGGCAGGGGCCTTACAATGGCCTCGGCCTCTGCACGCAGGCATCGAACTTGTGTGGGAACCGGGACGAGTATGCATTCTGGGACGCGTTCCACCCAACGGAGAAGGCATGCAGGCTCGTGGTGGACCAGATCATGGTTGGGTCCACGGAGTACATGAATCCTATGAACTTGAGCACCATCCTGGCTATGGATGAGAAACTTTAGCCGGCAATTATTTTGCTCCATCGATGTAGGGGAGATTACTTGGAAATAGCGTATCCTCTAGGTTGGAGTTCGTGCTAGGTTTGGTTTACTTGAAAGTTGATGTTGAACTCCCTTTTTAAGTTGTGTGTGCGCTTAATGTACACAGTGAACATGAAGGACTTAAATGCGTCGGGCTTTGGAACCTTTCCATCTCTCTATTGCGTAATTACCGTAAATGTTGAACTAGCTACTCTAGTTAGCTGTATGTGATGAAGCACCTCCGTTGCTTACACAAGCAGGAGATTCGTATGAATCAATTGTTTTAACAAAAATGGAAAAAAAAATATGTGTTTTGAAAAATAATTACGCCTCTTCTCTCCCAGTAAACACAGTGAAGAGAAAATACGGTACGGCAACGAATATTTTAGCCCACAATGATATTTATATTCACGATGGCCTGCCGAATGCAACCATGCTTTCAGAGTCACCAAGTGATGGAAACAAGAGATAATTATCACACCCCTAAAATAATTATGTAACTCAATAATTATTTTTTTATTTGATTTAAAATTTAAAATATATCAAATTTAGAGATTCAAAACAATTTCTTCTCCTCCAAATTCACCACCCACTTTGCTCTCTCAAGAAAAGCGTGAATAGCAAATAAAAAAATATATTTTTTTCTTTAGACAAGCATGATGTATTATTTTTATTTCACTTAAAGTAATTTTTTTTTTTACTTCACAAACTAATAAGTTATTATTAATATACATTTTATTCTATACTTTTTATTATATATCCTCCATAATTGAATTTACACTTTAGTTCTTTTATACATTAATCCCTATGAGTTTTTAATATATGTATTTATCTATAATTACTTAATAATCTTCATGATATATCATATTAAAGAGATATCACAACATCATGCACATAAGAGAATGTGAGAAACTGAAAGGGGATAAAACTTTATGCAGAAGCATCCAATTACTTGGTAAAAAGATGTATTATTGACCAACTTTATGCAGAAGCATCCAATTACAGGAAATCCCAATCATTACTTTTAACACGGATTCAGAAAGAGAACTTATTCTAATAATGGGAAGATGACACAAATTTAATTACGATTATTTATTATTCCAGGAGCATATACAACCTAGAATTTGAAGATTGCTGCGCCACTAGATGGCTTTGATGCAAAGATGTACAGGCCGAGATCATTCTTGCTGATGATTCCTCTGTCAATCCTTGACTGGTAGAATGACTCCTGCCACAGAAAAATCAATAGAGTTAAACTAATTCCTGTTTTCATTGCAGTAATTGTTAGACAAGATTGGAGAACAACAGAATAAGGTTCTCCTAACAAGTGCCTAAGTAATTCTTTCTATACCATATGACACCAACTAGTAGACAAATATATCCCGAGAGGAATTAAGGAATATGCATCAAGTGCAAGTTAAAATATCATAACCTGGAAGCCAGCTTATCCACAACAATATGTTTCAACGTGGGAAAATGAAAACTAAAATGTGACATGGAGCAGTTTTGGATGAAGGAATTGATGCCCTAGGCAAAGTTGAATCCTTGCTCTTTCTAAAACTAAATTTGAGATAAAGAGAGTTTTCAGCAAGAAAAGTTAATTTGATTAAAGGCACGGATTTCTGCATAATTGTCTTTAAATTGAAGAACAAAATGGTACCAGTAGCTTTAACAATTACACAGGTTCAGCATTTGATTTGAACCGCTACTGACCTTCAAATTTAGAATGAACTGAGGGACAATATTTTCTTTCACCAACGCAACAGCACAGCCACCCCATCCAGCACCTGTAAGCCTTGCTCCAAGTGCTCCATTATCTCGACAAATCTTAACAAGCTCTTCCAACTCTGGACAGCTGATGGAAAGAAAAATCATCCAAGAAAATAGTCATTTCACAAGGTTTTCATGCAATCACGTGAAAATCCTTACTAACTAATCAAAAGATTAAAAGAAAGGAAGCATTCACTAGAAATAAGATCAAATAGTAGATTCACCACCGTCTATGCAAGAATGATGTAGTCACAAGAGGTCGAAATGTAGAAATTATTGGTTTTCTTAACGAGTGTTGAAAACACAAACTTTTACAGGAAAATAGCACCCAGTAACTAACAAAGGCACAAAGTACAAATGCAAAAAACCATCAGATTTTCATAATTGGATAAAAAAAAATCCTTGGCGAGGGCTCTGCAAAGGATTTCTTACGCAGGGCGTGTTCTCGCCCATCAAATGTGAGCAGATGCTCTGCAGTCACTAGATCGAGCATGGCCCTGCAAATGGTGCACTGATCCAACAGCTGCAGGACATCCGCGCGCACATTAGATGGGCACACACACACACCCTGTGTTCAAAATCCTCCATAGGGCCCTTGCGAAGGATTTTTGTAATGTAAGCTTCCAAATGTTTAAAAGAATGAATGCTTGACCATTATATTTCACAGAGCATAACAACCTGTTCAATTCAACAACCAAATAGACGCAGTAAATCATAGCAAGAAGGAAAGAGATAAACTCCTACCTGCATTCATATAGTACACTGCAGCTATGGTGACTCTCATTCATAAGTTCACCCAACTTCTTCAGCATGTCCTCATCACTGCAAACCAGAAAGATTAACAAGTGGTATTATCGGGTCAAGCATTAGTTTCAATGAAATTCTAGACCAATTGGCTTCCAGAAAATGAAGCACATTTTATTAGGAGGAATTAAAATGTCAAGCCGCATATTGACTTAATCCAACACAAACAGGCCATTTTGTACACCATGAAATAGGAAAGTGAGATATACAAATTTAACCAGCAGGACCCTGCATGTTAAGGAGGCCCTGGAAGCAATCTGGACTGTATATACTGATAAATGGAAACAAATGCAGTAGATTCGTCATGTACAACAGTATGCATATTTCAGTTACTCGAGATATTATTGGTGCCAAAGGCAAACACAAGTCATGACATCAGGGAAGGGACCTCATTGATCCCCCTAGAGTTTTAATATTTTTTAAAAAATTGCATAGAATAGATTATCTTTCTAGCTAATTAACAATGTTGGAATTTGATCAACCACCGATAAGAGAGGTACACCCAACCTAGACCAATTGAAACCAAGGGACCACTAGGGGAAAGATGTAGTTGAGACCTGGCTGAAGAACTCAACGTGATTTCTTTTATGGTTCATATTCTATGTTGGATAGAGTGGTTTGATTAGGACTTGGCAAGGCCAACCAAAGGAACACTGGATGACCAATCCTTGGTCGTTGGCCCATGCAGAGCCGATCTTAGGTAAGGTTGGTAGAATATTTTGATAAATTTATAAAAATAGGAGAAGAACTAACTGATTTATGACAAGGTCGGAAAGGTTGTGTTGGTTTGTTAGTTTTACGCAAGATCTATGACAAGAATTGTTGGCTACTTGAGCGTCGACCTATAGCAAGATAGGTCGAGGTATTGAAGTTTCTACTCATATCTACTCTCAGATACAATAAAGGCATCGTCATATGTGGTGAGGAACACATCCTTGACTCCCAAAATCAAGATAGGTTCACATATGGGAGAGGCTTAGACAAGATGAGAGTTATCATCAAATGAGGCGAAGAGCTCTTAGAAGAGTCTATGGTGGCAATCACATATTAACTTTTTAGAAGCTCTTGACATGGCCAACTAAGCAAGCCATTTATGCGGGTCCTTCATTTCAGGGCTCATCCATGCATTTGCTAGAGGTACGGATGTCAATTTCAACCTTATCTCAGGTGCAGCAGACTGATGCACCACGATTGAAGCAAGTTTGACTATGGTTTACCAAGTCATAAAGGGGAGTACAGTTGAAATTTTTAAAATCAGATTGACGAGAATTCCCTTCCTAGCCCCACCATAATACAAGAAGCTCATGTATTTATGTTTAATAAAATATGTTATAAGTATATTTTATTAGCATTAGAGCGTATTATTTATTAACAATCTATATACTTGATAATTTTCATTCCTAATTTTAGTACTAAATATTTTAACCCCTAATCAGGTAGCATTGAGAGATAATGTATCTGTTAATTTACTTAATAATGAAAAACGATGGCGGACATGAGGACAACAATGTGTTGTGGCAATATATACAAAGATTAGATCTCAGTATTGACTATGGTGTGAGTGTTTAAAAAAATATAAAAGAAAAAGCATGGAAAAGTAGGAGAAATTTAACAGTGATGGTCGTTGGATTCACCTGAGCTTAGACAAGACAGTATCCCTAAAAGCATGGACGCGCTTTGCTTCAGAGTAAACATGTGAGGCACGCTAAAACAACATAGTAATGAAATGATTCAGACACAAAAACGACATAATAATCAAATGATTCACACAAAATGAAAGAATTACAAGATATTCATCATCATAATTGCTTCGAACAAAGAATAACAAGCAGAAGTACTGGCATACAAAGGAGGAACAACCATTATGCCACAGCATATTAACGAGTTCCTTGAAATGCATCCAGCTCCAGTTTATAATGTTCAGTAGAGAATGTGATGAACGAAAATACTAATTTTGTAATCCTAGTTCTCATGCTGCTATTAAAACATAATGGTAGACGGTTCAAACACTATGGGATCTAAAAACAAATCCCATTGTTTCAACTAGCAAATGATATTTTAAAGCAAAAATAATGAGAACCACAATGAATTACATAGATATATTTGTCTAATGAGATAAAAAATTAGACATATCCCAATTCTAAGTTAGGATTCCTCTAAACATATTCATATGCAATAAAGGCTCTTGCACCATGCATTCACATACTAATGTTTTTGTGCTAGTTGCAAGATGAATCTCCTGTCTGATCTCTCTGCATGAAGGACGATGAGAAATATGCGACGAAAGAGAGGGGCAGCGATAACCCCCAGGAGGAGAGAGAGAGAAAGAAAGAGAGTTACATCAATTGAAATAGATAAGTCATGAGTGATAACTACCCACGACATGTAACAGAAGAATGGGATATGAAAAATGGACAGCAATACAAGTACAATAGAAGAGTTACATCAATTGAGGTATTTTGGAAAAAGAACGAACTGTATGGCACAATTTACGAATAAATTAGGTATCCAAGCATGGTAAATGAAGTATTTCACTATCGTATTTCATTAATCACAGTTCTTAGCATAAACTGCTTATAAGCATAATTGTTTGGGCAATATCAAAATAATTGGACTAAAAGTACGAACCAAAATAAATCATGTTAGTCACAAAAGTCACAGTTGAAGCATCTCTGAGTAACAAAAGAAAATAAAAAAGGATAATTTCTTCAAAAATCTGACAAGTGACAAGTTCTCTAAAAATATGCATGTTCACCACCATCTAACAGAAACCACCTTAGCATAGCATTTGCTGCAGTGTAAAGCTCTACGTGGTTTAAAAAAGATGAAAGAAAAAAGAAGAGAAATCTAGACACAGCCAAACGAATTTATCAACAATATAAAGACCTATATTTGTACAAGTATTAATTTAAAACTCTGAACATTGTTGCTCAAACTTTACCAAGACGTTACAATCAGACATGCTTGTTACTCCAATCTGAGAAAGGCATTGAACTTGAGAATGAACAGAACTCTAAGACTTGGCATAGGCATTCAGTTCTAACATTTTGCTGTTTTAAAACATTTCTAAAAGAATACATCATCCAATTCTTTTGAAGAGATATGAAAAAGAATCTTTTATCCTTCGTTTATATACCCTCCTTTCTTGACTACTTCCACCTTTCTTGTCCTTGCTTCTCTAATCATTTTCTATTCTCCCCCTCTTTTCTATTTCTGGTACTCAAAGCATGGTTGAGACTGAAGAGAGTTTATCATTGTTTTTACTCACAAGTCAAAGAATATTTTTCTCAGCATGAAAAAAAAAAACCAAAAGAGAAAAAAAGAAACAAGAATCACACCTATTGTTTGCCACCAAGCAACATGCAGCTGCTTTCTGTTCTGTCTTCATTCAATCTTCGGATCATGTGATCGTTTTTGTTATTTTATTCTTCATGCTCGATAATGGATTAATTGGAATTAGTTGTTCCATGTTAGTACTTTATTGTTTTTAGGTTAATGGGTTTAGGTTTTAAAACTCTCTTACCCGTTAACCCTGTAACCTATGTGTAAAAGGGTGTTACCCTAGGTTAATCAATATTATCTCTTTTCTCTTCTGTTCTAACTTGGTATCAGAGCAAATTACGATTCTTCACCGCAGCCACTGTAGCATCTGCCGCCATCTCTCTGTCGCCGGGCTCCTTCTCCGCCGCCGTTGATTCCCGTCGCCTCCCTCTCCTTCCTCTTCTTCTTCTCTACCTCCTTAACCTAGAGAGAAGAAACTCTTGTCGGCGCTAGGGCTCTTCACCACCGCTGCCGTCGCTTGGCGTGCTCTCACCGGCCGTGGCATGGCCGCATGATGCGCCAAGCTCCCTTGCCACAAAGATTCTTTCCTTCATAAGAAGGATCCTGAAGCTCCCTTCTATGAGGAACTAGGGTTCTATCCCTTCGTCTTCGTAAGCGGCTCCCTCCAACTCGCCGCTCCTGCCGACGCCAGACGCCAGATCCTTTCGTCCACCATGAGATGCCAAGGGAACCTCCTATATGTTGAATGATGTATCACGCGAGACTGTGCCAAAGCAATTGTCTGGCGGCTGTAGCTGAGTAACACTTGGATCTTTTGGAGCCGCAGGCTCTCTTTCACCTTGGACGTTTTCTTTCTTCTTGGACAGCACCTTGTCCAAGTCGAGGCTTCTCCGAGCTTTGTGGTGAATCCTTCGCGGCATCGTTGAAGCTCTCTACATTCTCTTTATCAGTTCTTATCTTCGGCTCATAACTCCAAGGTGAAGCTCACTACTTGATTCTACTCAGTTTAATATTTGGTTCTTTCATACTGCTGTATCATTATGGACCCTTTGTCCTCCAACCTGGACTTCAAACCTGGCACCACATTTGGAACAAATATTATCAAGTTTGATGGCACAAACTTTCAGTTGTGGTCACAATCTGTTCATCTTTTTTTGGGCTCTCATGGAAAGGAGCATCATCTCACTCAGGCTGCTCCTCTTCCTACTGATCCTACTTATGATTCGTGGCGTCGTTCAGATATGGCTGTCCTGAATTTATTACTTCATAGCATGGACAGCAAGGTTGCATCTACTATTATGTATCAGAAAACCACCAAATCGGCTTGGGAATTTCTAACTGGCACTTATGCCTCCAGACAGAATCTCAGTCATGTCCTCCGTCTCTATGAAGAAATTATCAACCTACAACAGGAGGATCGATCATTCCAGGAAACATATGCCTTGTTGCAAGGAAAATGAGACGAACTATGTCAGTATCATCCTACTTCATCTGACATTGAGATTACTCTCCAACAGCGGCAGGAGTTTCTGGTGGCTAAATATTTATCATGCCTCAATCCTAAATATTCAGCCTTGGGTTCTCAGTTGCTATTGGACTCTACGATCACCACTCTTCAGGGGGCCTTCTCTCGTCTTCTACGGGTGACGACTACTTCATAGCCTCAGGACCCACCGAGTGCTCTTGTATCCTCTCCCGTTCCCCCTTCGTTCGGCCGCGGGCGTGTTCATGGACGGGGACGGGGACGAGGCCGTGGTTGTAATCTTCCGCCTTGCACGCACTGTGGTCGCACAAATCATACTCCAGACCGGTGTTGGCAAAAGTTTGGGCTTCCCTCTGCTCGGGCTGCTACGGTGTCTGTCACGCCCTCTTCTCATGCGGTCTCGGATCCTGCAACTCCACCCGCCACTACCACCGCTGACACTGTTACTATCTCGGCAGCCGAGTATGCTCGTTTCCTCCAGTCCACATCTGCGCCTACTGCAGGGCCATCCACCTTCATAGCCTCATCCAGTCACACTTTCGGTATAGCTACTCTTGCTTCTTTTGATTCTATTTGGGTAGTTGATTCTGGTGCGTCATCTCATATGACAGGTAATCGTAGTCTTTTCACTTCTCTTTCGATAGGGGGAGTTTATTCCCCGGTTGCTATTGCCAACGGTTCCTTAGTGCCCGTCAGGGGAATCGGGACTGTTCGGTTTTCTTCCACTATGTTTCTCACTCATGTGTTATACATTCCTTCTTTCCCTGTAAATCTTTTTTCTGTTAGTGCCTTTACTGCGCATTGCAATTGTAGTATTACATTCTTACCTTCTCACTGTTTGTTTCAGGACCTCCGAACGAAGCAGACGATTGGTGGGGGGCCTAAGCGGGGCGGTGTCTACACTCTTATACCATCTGCTGTACCTCGGGCTCTCTCTTCCACTGCTGTCGATTCCCTACTCTGGCACTACCGTCTTGGACATCCTTCTGCTGCGCGTCTTCAACATGTTCTTTCTCTACCGTCACGGCCAAACTTTCATTGTGATGCATGTGAACTGGGTAAACATCATCGGACCTCCTTGCCGTCCACTTCCACATCTCGGAGTCTCCACCCGTTTCATCTGGTTCACTCTGACATCTGGGGCCCAAGTCCTGTTTCTGGTCGTGATGGTCACAGATACTTTGTTACTTTTATAGACGATTTCTCTCGTGTTTGTTGGTGTTATATTTTGTCTAAGCGGTCTGAACTCTTTGATGTATTTTGCAACTTTTGTGCTGAAATCAAAACTCAGTTTGGTGTTTCTGTTCAAATTTTACGCTCTGATAATGCATTGGAATACACTAGCACTTTCTTTCAATCTTTTTGTCGATCCCATGGCATTCTACATCAAACTACCTGTAGTTATACTTCTTCCCAAAATGGTGTTGCTGAGCGTAAGAACCGCCATCTTCTCGAGGTGGCCCGTACCTTATTGTTTCACATGAAGGTACCTCGGTCTTACTGGGCTGATGCGGTTCTAACTGCTTCGTTTCTGATAAATCGGGTTCCTACACCGGTTTTGAATGGGCATTCCCCATTCTCCCTTTTATTTCCAGCACAAGTTCCTTTTTCTCTCCCACTTCGGGTGTTCGGGTGTTTGTGTTACGTCCATGCTCTTGGCCCGGGTGTTGACAAGTTAAGCCCGCGGGCTACCCGTTGTGTCTTTCTTGGGTATTCTCGGACTCAGAAGGGGTATCGCTGTTTTGATCCCTCCAGTGGTCGCCTCTTTACCAGCATCGATGTTACCTTTGATGAGTCTAGTCCTTTTTTCTCTTCTACTACGCCCCCTGTCTCTTCTTCTGATCCTCTTTTCGTTCCTATTATACTTCCAGCCTCACCTCCAGTTTCTGCTTCACCTGCTCCCGATCCTGCTGTTGGTACTTTACAGGTTTATCACCGACGCCCCCGGCCTCCTCCTGTCGCGCCTTCTTCGTCGGCAGTTCCTGATGACAGTCTCCCCATTGCTCTGCGGAAAGGCAAGCGTCATACTTCTCATTATCCTGTTTCTCATTATGTTTCTTATCATCATTTGTCTCCTTCTTTTAGTGCCTTTTCTGTTGCCTTGTCCTCGGTCTTGTTGCCTACATCTCCATTGCAGGCTATGTCGTTACCTCACTGGAAGCAGGCTATGGATGCTGAGATGACTGTCCTACAGGCTCGTCACACCTGGTCTTTGGTTCCTCTCCCACCTGGTGCTCGGATTGTCCCATGCCGCTGGGTTTTCGCCGTCAAATTTAACTCTGATGGCTCTATTGCTCGTCACAAAGCTCGCCTAGTTGCGAAGGGCTTCTCTCAAATTCATGGCCTGGACTATCATGATACCTTCTCTCCAGTGGCACGTCTCAATTCCGTTCGCACATTGTTCTCACTTGCTGTCAATGGTCGCTGGTCCCTTCATCAAATGGATGTCACCAGTGCCTTTCTTTATGGTGATTTGACTGAAGACGTGTTTATGGAGCAACCTCCTGGATATGTTGCTCAGGGGGAGATGGTGTGTAAATTGCATAAATCAATCTATGGTCTCAAGCAAAGTCCGAGAGCATGGTTTCATAAACTCTCTCAGATAATGACCTCCTTTGGGTTTCGTCACAGTCAGGCTGATCACTCTATTTTTATTCGTCGTTCAAAGAGTGGTGTCACTATTTTGGCAGTTTATGTCGACGACATGCTCCTTACGGGTGATGATCAACGGGGTATTGAGGAGACCAAGAATCACTTACAGTCCCATTTTTCGATTAAGAATTTAGGGACACCAAAATATTTCTTGGGCATTGAAGTTGCATTTCAGCATGATTGTGTGTTTCTGTCACAAAGGAAATATGTCTTAGATCTTCTGGATGAGATTGGTATGAGTGACTGCAAGCCAGTTGACTCTCCCCTTATTCCTAACCAGAAGTATAGTGATAACGAGGAGTCTGCATACATTGATGCCACTCAGTACCGCCGCCTGGTTGGCAAACTTAACTACCTCACTGTTACAAGACCTGACATTTCTCATGCTGTGGGAATCATTAGTCAATTTATGCAAAATCCCAAGCAGTGTCACTGGGAAGCAGCTACTCGTGTGGTTCAGTATATCAAAGGTGCTCCTGGTCAAGGATTGAAGTACTGTAACAATGGGAACACTCAAATCGAGGCTTATTCTGACGCTGATTACGCTGGCAATATTGATGATAGGAAATCTGTCTCTGGTTACTGCACCTACTTGGGTGGTAACTTGGTCACATGGCGAAGCAAGAAACAAAGTGTTGTGGCCAGATCAAGTTGCGAAGCAGAATATAGAGCCATGGCTCACACTGTTTGTGAAATGCTTTGGTTAAGAAATTTCTTGCAAGAATGTGGGATAAATTGTCCTACCCCAATGAACATGTTCTGCGATAATCAAGCTGCTATTTTTATTGCCAACAATCCAGTTTTCCATGAACGAACTAAGCACATAGAGGTGGATTGTCATTTCATCAAGGAGACTATCAATAACAAACTTGTTGCTACTCCTTATCTAAAATCTGAAGACCAGATTGCTGATATCTTCACCAAGGCTTTGGGATCAACTAGACTTAAGAATTTATGTAACAAGCTGGGTCTAATCAATATCTTTTCTCCAGCTTGAGGGGGAGTGTTGGTACTTTATTGTTTTTAGGTTAATGGGTTTAGGTTTTAAAACTCTCTTACCCGTTAACCCTGTAACCTATGTGTAAAAGGGTGTTACCCTAGGTTAATCAATATTATCTCTTTTCTCTTCTGTTCTAACTTTCCAGAATGAATTGGTAAAACAGACAAATTCCTTGCTTCATACAACCAAATCCAACCACATTGTATTTTAATGACATGGATAAGGTAATTCTAAAAGCATTATGCTGAGTCCAAGCACCAAATATTTGCAATTATTATCGGCTTTCATCTACTTTCTAGATATGCATTTAAATCATATTCAACGATGTTTCTGCAAAATTCACACTTGAATAATCTATATGAACTTTATATGTTTGACAGTCATGTTTTACGTTCATCAAATTACAAGAAAAATAAAGCAAATTACAGGTCAAAGCCACCTGAAACAACTTAAAATGTTTAGCAGCTCTTAAAACATCCAATGAACTTTGCGAGTGAGCAAAGATGGATGTAAGGCTAGCCCCTGTGATCTTCTCAATATCTTCTACAGTATAAGGTTCCTCCTTCAAGAGAGCCTGTTAATGCAAGTAATACAAACAAATGAACAATAAAGAAAAAAACACAGAACATAAATAATAATGCACAGAGAAACACAAAACTAGGAAAAACTTGTGTGATTAATATCACCATTGTGGAAGATCGAAATGAAGCAAGAGTTAATAGAAACCTCAATAATAAATTGATAGTTACCAATCAAAGAAGTTTCTACAAGTAAAATAGCAACAATCAAGAAGCCATCTCCTAATAAAATGCTTTTATGGTATTCAATACTTCTAGAGGTATTACTATTGGAGTTATTATATTTCAGAGTGTATTAATCATGGATCGAAAACTCGGTCCAGTGGGGTACCGGTACCGTACCGGCGGGTTTAGGGTTTATGGAGAGCGGAGGCGGAAGCTTCGTTTTGCTTGTTGTCGCCCTCGCTCCGCCTATGGCCGCCCGCTGTCGCCTCGCTGCCACCGTCGCTGGACCGTGCTCCGAAGCTTCATCCGATGCCGGTCCCTCTCCAAACCGACACCAAACCAGAGGTACCGGCCAGTTTCGGACCGGTACCTCAAACCATGGTATTAATACTACATGTTTAAAATTGATTTATTGGTATTATAGGTCAAATAAGATTCAATATGTGTATCTTATCTTATGAATAATATGAACCACAAAAACCACTTATTTTCATCCAGCATGGTACAAAAATGAGTTGGTTTCTATAAACTCTAATTCTCCTCCTCTCCTCTCCAAGCCCTATTTACAGTCCTCTCACTGCAATACTCTGTAGTTCATTGTTGCAGCAACCCTTGCGGTAATCAACAATGATCTAGTCTTTTTATTGGCGCGATGTCAAGGGCAAGTGTGATTCTTATAAATGTGGGACTTTCCTATACACGATGATGCATCATCCATGAAGGACTTAACTGAAGTTGTGGGGGAGCCAGGAAGTCTATATCACCCTTAACAGGGATGAGTCACTGTTACGGGCCCAATATTGTTAGTAGGATATTAATAAAGTGGATTCAGGTTGGATTATCATACCCGGTTCACTAAGTAGCGAAAGTCTATAAATAAGGGCTTAGGATTAGGGTTAGAGGTTGTCTAGCATCTTTGTTTTGTCTACTTTGGCGTGCTCTTGCACGAGTTCCTATCAATTGGTCCGACCAGTCAGATCGATTGCCAGAGAACTGGTGGTCCAGTGACGGATAAAGGCGGAAGAGATTCCGTTGTCGGTAGTAGATTTAATCGGTGGATCTATTATTGTTGATCAAACCGAGAAAGAAAACCTATGGGGAGTCGTTCAAAACCCGAGGGAGGAGTCTATCAGTTCGTGGCAGATCCAGGCCAACATCTTCCTTCCTTGCTTGGCAAAATTATTGCAGCGGATGCGGCTTCAGGCAGCCCTTTTCCGACGACACACGAAGGCATCTCTTTCAACAACGTGGGGTTCCAGGCGGAGGCATCTTCGGTGAACTGCCTGCGCGAGTGGCGGCGTCTCCTTGGCGATTTCCTCCAACGCCGCGCGTTGACATCCCTTGGTGTTGTCCTCCAAGGGCAGTGGTAGCTTTCCCTAGCCGATGGAAGCCGGACGACACGCGGAAACCTCTTCGGCGACGCACGGCTTTTCGCAAGCGGAAACAACTTCGACGACAAACGATTTGGTGGAAGACTCGACGCCGACGCTTCCTCCTTTCCCGGAACCTTAGCCGGCGATGGAAGAAGTGGCCGGCCGGAACCCTAGCTGGCGGCTGACACATCTGGTGAAGCGAGCGCACGCTGACACAGGCGGCATCGAGCCGTCGAGCGAACGAAGCTATTGTAGGTTAGCATTTTCAAAAAAAAAAAAGAACTGTGCGAGTACTGTAGCAAGTACTGTAGTACCAAAAAAAAAAAGATGGATCATCGTTTCGTTGTTTTACATGAGATGAAAATAATATTGAGGGGATGGTTAGAGAGAAGCAAAGGCGAGAAGGTATGGATGTGATTGTTGATAGGAGCGAGGTCCTAAAAACTACATTACCGAGCCAAAGTACCACGGAAGATAGATGACAGACTTGTATTTTCGCAAAATTACACGGATTTGACGGTACTAATCCAGAGGATTGGATTCCACAAGCTGAATATTTTTTCAACCTTAAAGGTACGTCAGACGACTCTAAATTTCCTATGGCATTTGTTCATATGAGGGAGAAGCATATGATTGGCTTCGAGGGTTAAGACGACAGATTCTCAATCTCTCGTGGGAAAGGTTGAAGCCTGAGATGATACTAAGATTTAGTACAATTCCTGATCAAAACTCCTATAAGAAAGATGATATGCCTCATGTTGATCAAGGCTCTAGAACATCTATCGATACCTCTTTTGATCACCGTTCTGAACCAAGCATTTATCTAGCACAGATTGATTATAGTACTGATAAAGAAGAGGAAATGATTGGTGCTGTTGTTGAAACTTCCATAAGAAAAGATGAGGAAAAGAGCTTGCAAGGTCATCCAAGGTCGTCTGTATCAGATGATATGGTGACACCATTTGTCTTAGAAGAATCAGAAGATATGGAGGAGGAGCAACCTTTACATGCACAACCTGCAAATTCTGGATACTTAAACTTTAATGTCTCAAGTCCTTGACCATATGATATCAACGGACCACTTCAACTTAATAGTAATATTTTTCAACCAAATAAGTGGGGTGGGATTTCTTCTGAAGAGCAAGATACAGCTATCAAGCTTCAGGCTACAATGTTTGGTGTTTCTACTTCAACAACTTATCGAGCAATGTGGGATCCTGGTGGCAGCTCAAGACAAAGTTTATAGTCTTGAGGACAAGGCTAGTTTGAGAGGGGAGCAATTGTTACAGGCCCAATATTGTTAGTAGGATATTAATAAAATGGATCCAGGTTGGATTGTCATACCCGGTTCACTAAGTAGCGAAAGTCTATAAATAAGAGCCTAGGGTTAGGGTTAGAGGTTGTCTAGCATCTTTGTTTTGTCTACTTTTGCGTGCTCTTGCACGAGTTCCTATCAGTCACCTTGTTACAGTTTGAATTCTAGAGAAGTTGATGAATAATAATGGATCTACCCTCGTTCACGAATCAATACCCCAAGTCAAACACCATGCATCTGATGCAACAAAAGCAATAGGTTGTGCAATTGATCAACGACATTTTAACAACTTCGATTGCTTCATGTGTTAGATTTGTGCATAAGTTGTACTTAAAGATAGAAGATTTAGTCTCACATGAAGTGTTAGAGGTTCTAGTCATCTTGTATTAGACTATACACGGCTATGCCTTTGCCGTTGCATCAGCCTTCTTCATTGCAGCCATTATTAGCATCAACCATGGAGCTGCTGATGCTGACTTGGGCTGGTGTTGCTATGAGACAACCTAGATTCTTTCATAACATCCTCTGCGGAGCATCAACATCATAGCTTCTAAAATGTTGCATGTGTCTTCCTCTCATCTAAGCAACATTCTTGTTCGTCTAAGCCACCCCAGTTGTGAAACGTTACACCTCTCCTTCCACAGATAAACAAATTGAGCAATCCATAATAACTTAAGCTTTCAGGATAAGTGGCGACCTAATTAATATCAATGCAATCTTTTCACATGCAAATACCCTTGTAAACCTAACAAGTGGCTGACACGTTGCAAATTCAACCACATCAAGTCTATAGGTTTCAAAACTAACGAGTCACAATTATTCATTAATCTTTACAAGGGAAATTTTGACATGTTTAAATTAAAGAAAAGGAAACAGAAAATTCAACTCTAAAATTTGACAACTTCAAACACAGATGTTCGTGAGCACAAGAACCAAACCTTAACAGTAACACCAGGATCTGAAGAACCATGGTTTCCAGCAAAGGATACACAGAGCCCCTCAACATCAGACAACGTTTTCACTTTGGAGATGGCATCATCTGCGTTCATCCCTAACTTTATGGCAAGTACAATCTGCAACAGTTTGAGACAAATAAAATCAGTTTCACAGACAAAAAATGAAATTGAAGAAAGGGGACTCATGAAAATTTATAAAATTAATGGCACTTAGTAGGTATACTTTGTCAGATATCTACGACATCCATAACAAGGACATAATTTTCTGCAGAACTGGAGCACCATCAAATATATAGCACTAGGCCACTATTCTTATTTCCTAGCAAAAGCAAAAATTTATTATTTGTATGTCCTCAATGCCTAGAATGCCATGGTCAAGAAACAGTGTCCTAAGTCTATAAAAGAAATCACTATGCTGACTACACTAAAGCAGAACAGATTAGATGCCTTCAAAAGTTGGGACAATGTAAGTTTACTGGCAAACGAGGCATGTCAATTCAAGCACAGAGAGTTTCAATATAAAGAATCTCAAAACCCAATATAACCATTAAGCTCATTCAAATATATTATTAGCTTAATTTTCCTTATAAATACTTCAAATTGCAAATTATAAATTGGAAACTTGTCTTTGCAATTTACATGATGAAAAGCGAAATTAAAAGGTAAATGCACAAATCTTAGGCATCTTTGTTGTGCGATTCTTTATTAGTATCAAATTTTCTTACTGTTTAATTACTAGCGTTTGCCTATAAAATGGCTACAGCGTAGCCAGCAACTAGCAAATTGAAATTGAATTTTTCTCAAAGAAAAAATAGATCCTTCAATCCAGCCTAGTGTGAAGATGCAATTAATAGCATAGATGCGGTAGTATAAAAGGGAGAGCTCAAACATACAGCTGCCAAACGACATTCTACAACACGGTTATTGTAGTTTGTTGCAGCTGTCACAGCTTTCTGAGATTCAGCAAGGGAATGTGCAATTACAAAAGTTCCACCAGAAGGTAGTTGCACATCACTTGCACGTATAGGATTAAAATCTATCAGCTCAGCAAATCCACTTTTCGCCATAATAGAGATTGCCTGTCACGTTAGATTGAGTTTTAGACAAGGAGCTGCCCAGAAATGCAAACTCTAACAACAGGTACATTGGTTAAATAAACTTTCACGCATGATGAATTCCAATGATCCAATCATTATTTTACGAAAGCAATGCATATTACACAACATAGAAACCACAAAAACTGATGCAAAGGTTGCATACTTGTGTAGTTGGTTGTACAAAAAAATAAAAAACATATGTAAACCTGACATAAAATTAGCATACTTGACTAATTAGATACATAAAAGAGCACAATATCATGAGACAGCTTTTAATAATAAAAAAAATATTTTTATTATTTTTAAATTGGGTATCGAGTATTGAGTATCATGTACCCATACTTATAAACTCAGGCGTGACCCATTTAGCTAATCATTATCAAACCCACCATAAAACAAGGTCGAATACGCATATGACGGATATAATTGTCATCCTTAGTACTGTATAGAGAGGCACATACCAATCCAAGATAGAATAGATACTCGAGTATGGCCAGAAATTTTAAACTTATCAGAACCAAAAAATAAGAAGCTCTGAGATGTTCCATAAAACTAAAAGCAAGAGCTAGCTTCTCAGCAATAACATATCAAGATGTTGTTTGTCATTCAACTTGGCATAGAAATTAAAATAAGCAAAGTGCAAAAACGTTTAGAGTTTTGAGTGCAATACTTTGATAATCAAGAGGCTATATTATGTACAATAACTTCTCTTGACATGAAATGTGAATTCAAAACAGATACGTGTAAAGAGATTTTTACCTGGTCCATACCTCCAGATTGCGTCCCAATGTAACGCTCACATTCGCATGTAAGTTGAGCAATTTCTTTCTGAAAAATTCAACATTAGGTACTGATTGAATGCAGTAAAAATAAGTTGTTGGATTAAGCATACTCAAATATGGCCCAACCTAATACCATGATTTGATCAACAACAATCAATTTTATTACATCAATATGCCAAATAATCTGCTTAGACATTCACAAAGATGCAAAGAAAAATAGACGCACAAGAAATTCTGATATTCTGTATTGACTGTTCAATTAAAGATATTCTCTTGGCGGTACAAGTAGGTGTTACAAGTATCAACTCATTATTGAAGTTCAGTAAGTTGTTTTCAGGCACAGGTTGCTTCTCTAGCAAGGTAATGTGGGTACAATCAAGGACAAAATTATTTAAATTGCTAGAAACATAAAGGAAGCTGGTCAAGAAAGTGTAATATAGCCGCTGTCCTAGAGCTACTGCATCACATGGCATAGGAGAAAGGCAAACAAAGATAAATAACCAAGGTATATGCGCAAGAAAAATTGAAATATACAACTTTGGTTGAATCTGGAGCGCAAGCATATCAAGCAAAAGTGTACATACATTATCAGACTTTTAATCATGTCAAAAGGGAAGCCAAATTGAACATGTTCATCAAACATTCGATTCAATGGCATAAAGTCTAATATCATAAAGCATAGAGAAACTTGACAATTACATTGAGCTATTGAAGGGAATCTATAGAAGCACAATGGGACCATAATTAATTTATAATGGTTGAAAAGCACTAGGGAATTATTCTTTTTAGTAGATAAGCAACCAACATTAATTACCTTCGGGAAATTCTTATCAAGAATAGCCATTATTGCAATTGTTGCAGAACAGACAAAAGCAGCAGAACTTGACAGACCAGACCCTAAATGAGAGGAAAAAGAAATAGCATTATACTCAAGGACGGAGAAAAAACCAAAAATAAATTTGGAATTTGAAGGAAAGTTGATAGTGAGGCACCAGTGGGCACAGTTCCATCAATCACGACATCAAGGCCAAGAGGCTGACCAACATCTACTCCTTTTGCCTTAGCAAATTCGTATATTCCTTTGTACCTGCAAGTAGACATTTATTCAAGGCAATCAACCAAGTTCTAAAGCAATATCAAGTCATCAAATTGCAGATAAATAAAGAATGGTTATGAATGAGTAGCAAGTAATAAACAGAAACAGTAACTAAAACTTGTATTCTATGCATGGGAAATAATGGTAGCAATCTCAATCTCATCCAATAAAAATTTTGATGAAAATAAAGATAAATATTATATTCTTGTTTTTGCTGTTTGTAAATAATCCATAGTGAATTTGTGCATAAAGGCACAAAACTGGGGATGAAACAACTACTTTTCAAAGGGGTTCCAGATGCACTGACCATCCAAACCAAGGAAAGATAAACATGTACTTGATATCTTAAAAGGTAATGAAACTTGATATCTCCTCCTCGTGCGCCATAGCGGATCGAGAGGAGGAGATTGGCTAGCAGTAAGATTGATTCCTCTTTTTGTGCGTTTGCGCTTTCGTCGAAGGGGATGGGGGGTTGAACTCTTTCCAAAGTGAGGAGCGTCAGTTGTTAAATTCCTTCTTCGAACGGCCGCATAAGCGCCAGCGCACGTGGTCGCTGACGAAGCGTCGATATTTTTAGAAGTCAGAACAGCCTTCACTCAACCATTTGTTGATCGGGTTGTGGCGACCCAACTGGGTGGACCTAATGAATCATTTTGACCCAGTATTGGTGGCCCACAATTGGGTTGACCTAAGTCAATTTTACTTTGATTTAGAGATAGTCCTATTAGATTGGAATTGACCAATTGGAGGGAAAAATATTGGTCAAAATTGGTCAACAAGACTAAGCTGGCATTGAGGAGAAATGTAGAGACAAAGAGAGAAGAAGAAGGCTGTTGGAGAGAGCGGTGGAAGGAGATTGGATTGTTGAAGAAAAAAAAAAGGAAAGGGCTGGGGTTGCACCAGCCCCGGAGGGATGGCCTTAGGTGGGAGGGTTCGCGAGAACAAAGTTTCAACCTAGGTTCTCTAAGTCTTTCATCCCTTCGAGTGAAGTTGGGGGAGATCCTTATTTCTTCTTCCCTTTCGAGCGAGGCTGAGACGAGTGCTGCTGTAGTGCTCGTCTACCAATTACAGCTGAGAAGGAGAGGTAGTCAACGCTTCCGGTCTATGGCTGTAACACTAGGTATGTTTAACTTTTTTGTTCTAGCTTGAGGAATGTTGGAAATTAAATGTTATAGTGTGATATTGGATAGTTACCTTACTAGGTACTAAACGATAAGGTTTATGTACCCAATAAGGTTTATCATTATGTTGTGTATAGGATAGGTTTTAATTTCTCACCTTAAACACGCATAACTATAGAATTGCATGGGCATACATTGATGAGGTCCTCAATGACATAAGTTCAATTAAGCACCATTAATTACAAATAAACATTCCACTCATGATTCTTCCTAATACTACTACAGTCATTCAATTCATCACCTTTGCATAAGCACACACAAATCTTCAGTATGCATCTCCACTCCCTTTTCCTTTGTTACACTCATCACTTTTCCATCCACTCAACTATTTTTCAACCCTAATATTTATTCCACAAGTTATCACCACCTCATTCATGTTCCACTAGATCGTCAGAATAACAAGCACTGTGAAACTCATATCCATACAAACAAAATGAAGGAAACAACAGTTTAGCTGTTGCATTCACTACGTTGTTCCAGACAGAGCCCAAGAAGGTTGAAGGTCCCCATACATGCTGAAGTTGTATAATGTTACTAGGAACTGATGTACACTCACCATCATGTAACAAACCAAGCACTGAGAATACAGCATTGCAGTAACTTGATCACCCTATACAAGTTACCTATTCTTCATTGAATGTCAAGCAAGGATAGATAATTGTTGGATTAGTGTAATCTTGAAAAGTTATTACATGTTCATTTTTTCACTTAATTAAGATCTGATTATTTTTTTTAGTTTTCCCTTAAAAGGATAACAGTTAATCCTTTTTAAAATAACTATGCAGTAGTGTGTTTCCTATGATCCTATCCCTCCGAATAATAACAGCTCTTATAAAATAGGAAGTGACTAATATTCAATGCAATCATATCAACCCACTAATGAATGAAGTTCAGAAATGATACAGCGCAAAAGTTCGAGGCAGAAAATGAAACCCAAAAATATAAGAAGGCTTGCAAGAACGCAAGACATTTTTTTTGTGCAATGCAACGATGCAAAACAATGAATTCTTCTTATATATGGAATAATATCTTACCCACCCACAGATAAAATAATGGCCCCACTTGTGATTCTTCAAATCAAGTTCCTAGATAAAAAGGAAGAAGAACAATCCTCAATTTCTCGCTCTTTGTCCGCTTGAACCACTAGCAATCATAAACAAAGATGAAATACCTGGTCATGATCAGCAGGGTAAGTGCATAAAGAGTAATTGGGGTTCACATTACCAATCCGAACCAACTTCGGCGACTCTCCCACATCATTGTTCCCTATGGCCACAATTGTATCCTGCCGTATAGCCATCGAGAGCACTGAATACCCCTCGTAATCAATATGCTCGCCGATCAAATTAACCCTACCTGAAAACCCACCGTTTTAAAAGAATAAATAACAAAACCACCTAATCTTTCAGAATTACCACCGTCTCAGAAAGCGAATGAAATTCAGGGCAAGAACGTCACCCGGCGATCGAGCGTAGAGGTGGGGCTCGTAGCCGAACAGCTCGACGAACTTGGCCTTAAGCGTCTTTAACCGGAGCTGCGCCTCCACGAGCGGAGAACCCTCGCCGTAGACGGGCTCCGGCGAGGAGTAGATTGGGATCGGAAGTTCCTCATGCGCCATAGCGGATCGAGAGGAGGAGATTGGCAAGCAGTAAGATTGATTCCTCTTTTTGTGCGTTTGCGCTTTCGTCGAGGGGGATGGGGGGTTGAACTCTTTCCAAAGTGAGGAGCGCCAATTGTTAAATTCCTTCTTCGAACGGCCACATAAGCGCCAGCGCACGTGGACGAAACGTCAATATTTTTAGAAGTCAAAACGACCTTCACTTAACCATTTATTGATCGGGTTGTGGCGACCCAATTGGGTTGACCTGATATATCATTTTGACCCGTATTGGCGGCCCACAATTGGGTTGACCTAAGTCAATGTTACTTTGATTTAGAGATAGTCCAATTAGATTGGAATTGACCAATTGGAGGGAAAAATATTGGTCAAAATTGGTCAACAAGATTAAGCTGGCAGTGAGGAGAAATGTAGAGACAAAGAGAGAAGAAGAAGGCTGTTGGAGAGAGGTGGAAGGAAATTGGATTGTTGAAGTAAAAAAAAAGGAAAGGGCTAGGGCTGCCTGCCAGCCCCGGAGGGATGGCCTTAGGTGGGTGGGTTCGCGAGAACAAGGTTTCAACCCAGGTTCTCTAAGGCTTTCATCCCTTCAAGTGAAGTTGGGGGAGATCCTTGATTCTTCTTCCCTTTCGAGCGAGGCTGAGACGAGTGCTGCTGTAGTGCTCATCTACCAATTACAGCCGAGAAGGAGAGGTAGTCAACGCTTCTAGTCTACGGCTGTAACACTAGGTATATGTTTAACTTTTTTGTTCTAGCTTGAGGAATGTTGGAAATTAAATGTTATAGTGTGATATTGGATAGTTACCTTACCAGGTACTAAACGATAAGGTTTATTTACCCAATAAGGTTTATCATTATGTTGTGTATAGGATAGATTTTAATTTCTCACCTTAAACACGCATAACTATAGAATTGCATGGGCATACATTGATGAGGTCCTCAATGACATAAGTTCAATTAAGCACCATTAATTACAAATAAACATTCCACTCATGATTCTTCCTAATACTACTACAGTCATTCAATTCATCACCTTTGCATAAGCACACACAAATCTTCAGTATGCATCTCCACTCCCTTTTCCTTTGTTACACTCATCACTTTTCCATCCACTCAACTATTTTCAACCCTAATATTTATTCCACAAGTTATCACCACCTCATTCATGTTCCACTAGATCGTCAGAATAACAAGCACTGTGAAACTCATATCCATACAAACAAAACGAAGGAAACAACAGTTTAGCTGTTGCATTCACTACGTTGTTCCAGACAGAGCCCAAGAAGGTTGAAGATCCCCATACATGCTGAAGTTGTATAATGTTATTAGGAACTAATGTACACTCACCATCATGCAACAAACCAAGCACTGAGAATACAGCATTGCAGTAACTTGATCACCCTATACAGTTACCTATTCTTCATTGAATGTCAAGCAAGGATAGATAATTGTTGGATTAGTGTAATCTTGAAAAGTTATTACATGTTCATTTTTTCACTTAATTAAGATCTGATTATTTTTTTTAGTTTTCCCTTAAAAGGATAACAGTTAATCCTTTTTAAAATAACTATGCAGTAGTGTGTTTCCTATGATCCTATCCCTCCGAATAATAACAGCTCTTATAAAATAGGAAGCGACTAATATTCAATGCAATCATATCAACCCACTAATGAATGAAGTTCAGAAATGATACAGCGCAAAAGTTCGAGGCAGAAAATGAAACCCAAAAATATAAAAAGGCTTGCAAGAACGCAAGACATTTTTTTTGTGCAATGCAACGATGCAAAACAATGAATTCTTCTTATATATGGAATAATATCTTACCCACAGATAAAATAATGGCCCCACTTGTGATTCTTCAAATCAAGTTCCTGGATAAAAAGGAAGAAGAACAATCCTCAATTCCTCGCTCTTTGTCCGCTTGAACCACTAGCAATCATAAACGAAGATGAAATACCTGGTCAGGATCAGCAGGGTAAGTGCATAAAGAGTAATTGGGGTTCACATTTCCAATCCGAACCAACTTGGCCGACTCTCCCACATCACTGTTCCCTATGGCCACAATTGTATCCTGCCGTATAGCCATCGGGAGCACTGAATACCCCTCGTAATCAATATGCTCGCCAATCAAATTAACCCTACCTGAAAACCCACCGTTTTAAAAGAATAAATAACAAAACCACCCAATCTTTCAGAATCACCACCATCTCAGAAAGCGAATGAAATTCAGGGCAAGAACGTCACCCGGCGATCGAGCGTAGAGGTGGGGCTCGTATCCGAACAGCTCGACGAACTTGGCCTTAAGCGTCTTTAACCGGAGCTGCGCCTCCTCGGACGGCGAACCCTTGCCGTAGACGGGCTCCAGCGAGGAGTAGATTGGGATCGGAAGTTCCTCGTGCGCCATAGCAGATCGAGAGGAGGAGATTGGCTAGCAGTAAGATTGATTCCTCTTTTTGTGCGTTTGCGCTTTCGTCGAGGGGGATGGGGGTTAAACTCTTTCCAAAGTGAGGAGCGCCAGTTGTTAAATTCCTTCTTCGAACGGCCGCATAAGCGCCAGCGCACGTAGTCGCTGACGAAGCGTCAATATTTTTAGAAGTCAGAACGGCCTTCGGGCCAGTTTGGGATTGCAGTGCAGGTCCTGCAGTTGTTGGCTGTAAAAGCAGTTGTTGTACTATAAGTACTGTTGCTGTGCAAGTCCTATAGATTGCTGTTGAAAACAATAATATTAAATTAAATAAAATAAAATTCTATATAAAATTAAAAACAGTGATTAAGGAAACATGATACTACATTAATCACTAACACATTTATTAGCCATCAGTGATACAACATGCAAGATAATATAAACTTAATTTTTAACAAGCTGTAACAAACATTCATAGTTCATATAAATAGCAGCAGGAGTCCTAACTTTAGATTGATACAAGAAAATAGGATACTACATTAATCACTAACACATTTATTAGCCATCAGTGATACAACATGCAAGATAGTATAAACTTAATTTTTAACAAGCTGTAACAAACATTCATAGTTCATATAAATGGAAGCAGGAGTCCTAACTTTAGATTGATACAAGAAAACAGGATACTACATTAATCACTAACACATTTATTAGCCATCAGTGTGAAAAGGAAATAAACATTAACCAATCTACATATTAACATTAGAGTACGCCACTCTTAAGGTATAAGACCTATAGCTACATTGACAGCCTAAAACATAACCTTTACCAAATTCTATAGCAAGCAGCTCTAACCAATAATGGAGAAGTTTGCAAAAATGTATCAGATCCAAGGTACGGTATGAGGAAATAGTGAGAATCGGAGAAGATTGAAGAATCGGAGAAGAATCAAAGAAGATTGGATAGCAAGTAAAAACTAACATCTGGCAGAACATAAAAAGTGAGAATCGGAGAAGCGTGGCGACCTGATGGAGAAGATTGAAGAAAGGACTAACATCGGAGAAGAGTGGCGACCTGGAGAAATGGATACAAATAGAGAAGATTGGAGAAACGGAAGCAAATCGAGAAGACGGAAGCAAAAACGAGAAGAATACAAGTACCTGATGAACGACGACGGTTGCTGGGAGAATCGGCTAGCGAAGACAACAGATCTGGTGATGGGTGGGGGAAAGGGAACGCGGCTGGAGGCAAGCTTCGGGGAGCGGCGACGGGGAGAGACCTTCGGCAAAGGCACAAAACGAAACCCTCAACCAGGTAAATTTTAGAAGCGGTCGCGACTCGCGACCTCTTAAAATTTTAGGCGGTCGTGATGACAACTGTTCACCCCATCAAATCGAATCTCAAAGCTTAAGTAAAGTAAAATGCCTCCGTTAATTTTTTCGCAACTCTTCAAAGCCACTTAAGCTAATCTCTTTTGCTTAACTCTTCAAAGCCGCTCTTCAGCAAAGCCATAGCCGGTGACCATTCACCCAAGGAGATCATCGTGCAAAACCGTAGTCGGTTCGAAGTGAAGCTGCTTTGCTCTTCGGACGGAGCAACAGCCCTAGGTCAGCACCAACTCAGATTTTTACATATTATTACCTTTTAGCTTTTCTCTATCTAGACGAGATCTCCCAACATATCACATCGCTAAGTTTTTGTTAGTTAATTGAAAATTTATGCGCTCTATAATTTGCTGAAGATTGGTTTATAATTTGCACTTGTTTGTGTATGCTAGAAATGGAATGAAAATATTGAATGATAAATATATGCAGTAAGTTGATGGATAACATGGAGAGGGGTAAGAAACCAATGACATACAATGAGACATTGGGTTGGGAGACCTCATCTGCATCACCATCTCATGACTCATATGCATCACCATGTTATGATGTTGAAGTAGGATCAGGAAAACATGAGGAAGTGAAGGAGGTCGAAACATCTGTGAATGTTGCATCTGATAAGGAATCTATTGAACCTGTGGTTGGCATGAAGTTTTGTAGTGAAGATGAAGCATATGACTTTTACAATGCTTATGCAAAAAGCAAAGGGTTTAGCATTAAGAAATACAGTGTAGCACGTAGAATTGATGGTAGTTTGAGATTGCGGAAGTTCACTTGTAGCAAACAAGGCATGCGACAAGTGCATAAAACTCATATCACTTTGAAGCCACATGCGGAAACAAGAACAGATTGTATGGCACGATGTGAATTTAAGATTGACACGAATAGAATTTGGACATTATTTAAGTTTGAAAGTACCCACAACCATCCAATGACAAGTCCAAACAAGGTACAATATCTTAGGTCACATAGGAAAATTCAACCTTTCCAACGTGATCTTATAAATAAGATGACAGAGTGTGGTATAAAAGCACATCATGTATTTAACTATTTGAAATCAGGGTTAAGCAACAATGAAGTTGGTTTTACTAGAGATGATAGTACCAACTATATCCAAAGATGTAGGAGGAAAATATTGAATGGAATGGAGACCCGGGGTATTCTTAAGTACCTAAAGGAGCGGCGGGCAAAAGATTCTTCTTTTTTTTATGCAATTGAAGCTCAAGAGTTAGGAGAGATTACTAATTTTTTTTGGGTTGATGGTAAATCCATATTAGACTATGCATACTTCGGCGATGTGATATGTTTTGATACAACTTTTCAAACCAATGATTATGATATGCCTTTCGCTCCAATAGTTGGTCTCAATCACCATAAGCAGACAGTAATGTTTGGTGCTGCTCTATTATTTGATGAGACCGCTGATTCTTTCATTTGGCTTTTAGAGACCTTTTTACTAGCAATGAATGGCCGGCAACCTCAAACAATATTTACAGATCAATCAGCCACAATCTCTAAAGCAGTGCAAGTTGTGATGCCTAATACAGCTCATCGGCTATGTGTTTGGCACATCTTCAATAATGCAGTAGTAAATCTTGCTCATGTTATCCATTCTTCATCTAGATTCTATCAAGACTTCAAACATATTGTGTACGAAAGATGTAGTGTGGAGGAGTTTGAAACTCTATGGCATGACTTGTTGAGTAAGTACAATCTTCATGAAAATTCGTGGTTGACCAATTTCTATATGGTTCGTGAAAAGTGGGCTGCGTGTTATCGGGTTGAAACATTTTGTGCCGATATGACAACAACGCAGCGCAGTGAAAATGTTAATGCACACTTCAAAAGGTTCTTTGGGAAAAAACTTTCTTTGTTTGATTTTTTATCCAAATATGATAAAGCAGTTTCGTTCTTTCATGAAAAGGAACTAAAGGCTGACTTTCATAGTAGAAACACTAAACCGAGAATATGTATCGGGAACATGTTAAGAGAAGCTGCATTTGTGTACGCAAGGGTTATATATGAGGAGCTTGCAGTCCAATTTGATATGCAGATAGATTGCCATATTAATACTATTAGCCATGATAATGATGTTTTGACATATAAGATAACTCCACCAAATGGCCATAGAGACGAATTCGTGAGGTACATTCATACAACCATGTGTCTCTACTGCACGTGTAAATTATTTGAAAGCAATGGAATTTTATGCATGCATTCCATCAAAGTATTGTTGGCACACAATGTTCATTTAATACCAAAACAATACATTTTGAAACGGTGGACAAAATATGCTATAGAAGTTCATGGTTCCAATTCTTGTCCAGTAGAATTTGATGAATCAGGCAAAGAGAGACTTTTGTTAATTTATCACAGAGTATGTCAATAGTGGAATTGCATTTCTAACAAGAGTATCAACTCCAGAAGAGCACTTGAACATGTTGAAACTATGATCAAACACCTTGTGTCACAAGTGGAGGAAATTGTACGCAAATGATTGTCCAGATGAAGAGTTAGTAGGTCGGATGAATGAAGATTTAGTAGGCCATATCAAAGAAGAAGTACACTCATCACAAAATATTACCATTAGGGCTCCAGTTACTAAGAAGGGACCAAAGCAAAAAAGGAAAAAAAAAAGTCTGCTTGAAAGAAGGCCAAAGAGAAGAGGTAAATCAAATGCTCTATGTCCCACTGGCCCACGAGCTCCTATGCCACCAGTACCAACATTGCACGTGTCATTTGATTTTAGGTCTCCTTACATACCCATGCATGACACACAAACACAGGTAGGCATTCCTCTTAGGCCAAATTTGATGAATTATAGATGCTAATTTGTTATTATTCATGTTTCATGGTTGCAGATGCCAATACCACCTGATAACCGAGTTCCTCCTGCACTCCCACTTTTACCGTATGATATTAGGCTAAGACCAATTCTAGACACACATAATCAGGTAGGCATTCCTCCTGTTAGCATGATTTATCTTGGTATGTGTTGACTTGTTAATATTCATGCTTTGTGGTTGTAGGTGCCAATACCACATTACTGGAACTACATAGCATCTATGATGGGGAACTACACGGCTTGCTCGGACAAATCATCTAGATCTGCTCAACAGAATCAACCAAGGGAGCCAGGGGAATAGCATAGGCCAATACAAGATTGTTCTGTAATGAACTTAGTACCCTCTTTAGAAAAACTGTAACATTATTCTGTATTGAACTTAGTAAGTAGTTTCTATGTAATTTGTATTACTAAGTTATGGTACAGGATTTTCCATGTAATTTGTATCACTAAGTGATGTTAGAAGTGATGTTACATGATTTGTATAATTGTCACAGATTTTCCACTTTGTTGCAGTTTTGGATAAGATGACATTTTTCATGGTTTGTAGAATTTGTTCACACATTTCAGAATTTTGTCACAGATTTTTCCACCATGTAGGATGGTAGAAATTTACAATACCATGGTGGAAAATAAGTAAGTGGTCATGATCCAACCACTTTGATGCAGTTTTGGAGTAGTAGACATGTTTATTGCTGGGTTAGAATTTTTCCACATTTTTTTTAATTTTGGTTACACATTTTTTTCACCATAAAGGAAGGTAGAAATTTACAAGAACATGGTCGAAATTAACTAAATGGACGATATTTTTCCACGTTGTTGCAGTTTTGGATAAGAAGACATTTTTCATGATTTGTAGAATTTTTTCACACATTTCAGAATTTTGTCACAGATTTTTCCATCATGTAGGATGGTAGAAATTTACAATACCATGTTGGAAAATAAGTAAGTGGTCGTGATCCAACCACTTTGATGCAGTTTTGGAGTAGTAGACATGTTTCTTGATGGGTTAGAATTTTTCCACATTTTTCTTAATTTTTGTTACAAATTTTCCCCACAATATAGGAAGGTAGAAATTTGCAATAACATGGTCGAAATTAACTAAATGGACGATATTTTTCCACTTTGTTGCAGTTGTGGATAAGAAGACATTTTTCATGATTTGTAGAATTTTTTCACACATTTCAGAATCTTGTCACAGATTTTTCCATCATGTAGGATGGTAGAAATTTACAAGACCATGGTGGAAAATAAGTAAGTGGTCGTGATCCAACCACTTTGTTGCAGTTTTGGAGTAGTAGACATGTTTCTTGATGGGTTAGAATTTTTCCACATTTTTCTTAATTTTTGTTACAAATTTTTCCCACCATATAGAAAGGTAGAAATTTGCAAGAACATGGTCGAAATTAACTAAATGGACGATATTTTTCCACTTTGTTGCAGTTTTGGATAAGAAGACATTTTTCATGATTTGTAGAATTTTTTCACACATTTCAGAATTATGTCACAGATTTTTCCACCATGTAGGATGGTAGAAATTTACAATACCATGGTGGAAAATATGTAAGTGGTCATGATCCAACCACTTTGATGCAGTTTTGGAGTAGTAGACATGTTTCTTGCTAGGTTAGAATTTTTCCACATTTTTCTTAATTTTGGTTACACATTTTTTCCACCATATAGGAAGATAGAAATTTACAAGAACATGGTCGAAATTAACTAAATGGTCGATATTTTTCCACTTTGTTGCAATTTTGGATAAGAAGACATTTTTCATGATTTGTAGAATTTTTTCACACATTTCAGAATTTTGTCACAGATTTTTCCACCATGTAGGATGATAGAAATTTACAATACCATTGTGGAAAATAAATAAGTGGTCGTGATCCAACCACTTTGATGCAGTTTTGGAGTAGTAGACATGTTTCTTGCTGGGTTAGAATTTTTTCACATTTTTCTTAATTTTGGTTACACATTTTTTCCACCATAAAGGAAGGTAAAAATTTACAAGAACATGGTCGAAATTAGCTAAATGGATGATATTTTTCCACTTTGTTGCAGTTTTGGATAAGAAGACATTTTTCATGATTTGTAGAATTTTTTCACACATTTCAGAATTGTCACAGATTTTTCCACCATGTAGGATGGTAGAAATTTACAATACCATGGTGGAAAATAAGTAAGTGGTCGTGATCTTTTTTTTCTTTGATGCAGTTTTGGAGTAGTAGACATGTTTCTTGCTGGGTTAGAATTTTTCCACATTTTTCTTAATTTTTGTTACACATTTTTTCCACCATATAGGAAGGTAGAAATTTGCAAGAACATGGTCGAAATTAACTAAATGGACGATTTTTTTCCGCGTTGTTGCAGTTTTGGATAAGAAGACATTTTTCATGATTTGTAGAATTTTTTCACACATTTCAGAATTTTGTCACAAATTTTTCCATCATGTAGGATGGTAGAAATTTACAAGATCATGGTGGAAAATAAGTAAGTGGTCATGATCCAACCACTTTGATGCGGTTTTGGAGTAGAAGACCTGTTTCTTGCTGGGTTAGAATTTTTCCACATTTTTCTATATTTTTGTTTCTTGCAGGAGGTACAGGACAACACATAAATCCACCTAAAAGACAACACATAAATCCACCCACAAGACAACACATAAATCCACATTCCACAAGACAACACATAAATAAAATAGCAAAATCCACTATACCAGGAGGTACAGGACAATTCCACAAATCCACCTACGGACAACACATTTTACCATACTAATGTCTTAAGACCACAGTCCACAATTCCACAACACATATCATAGTTTCATAAGCATTCCACAAGATGACTATACCTCAATTATCAATTATCATACAAAGTGAATTGCACATCCATACGAGAGTCTTCAGACTTTATCAATTATCACATAGGGCTGAGTGATGAGGCTTGACCGCTTGCGAGACTAAGTCCATGAGTCCATAATCCATGAGTCCATATAAAGCAGACACCAATCGTATCATCCTACATAAGATCAACAAGACAACAATCGTCAACTAACAAAAAGATGCCACAATCTGCAAACGGGTAAAATGGGCGCAACAGTGAAAATGGTAATAAGTACAAACTTACAGTAATACCGCCACAATGCTCAGTACTCTGATTCTAATGACCCCCTACATAGCTCCAAGCTAACAATTGCTCGTAGCCTTTGCATGTCAGCTTGCTTGAAATTAAAATCTGCATTTCTTGATAAACATTCCATATATCTAAGCAAAAAGATGCCACAATCTGCACTGGCAAATTGTTTGGGGGCATTCATCATCCCAAACAATTGGAAACTTTTTGATGTCAATTCTTCCTTTACTTTGGATTCCAATATGCGCATGTAATACCGCCACCTGAAGAATAAACGAATTTATGTATAAATATGAAGATCCATCTGCATGGATAAGTGTATTTGAAAATTGACTACTTACATAGGTATCAACTACTTCTAAGTCACCAGGGCGCAGATCTAATGAGTTGTATAGTGTAATTTTTTCCTCTTTAATATCTATATACATAAGATACCAATGATAGTCGCAACAAATAGGGGCCATAACTCTTTCTAAGGTATCAACTGTCGCACTGGTCAGGTGATGGAGACACAACGCTGACATGCTGAAATTAGAGCGAATGTAACAGTTGATACATTGCGAGTGAATGTACGCAAAGGGAGGATACTTCAATTTATCCTTCTGAGACCGTTCAGCTAGCAATGCAGCATACGACTGTATGACCTGCATTTAATTGGTAAAAAAATAATAATAATGGCCTTTAATAATTCATAATTCATCTAGTATATATTGAAAAAATAAATAATAAGCAATAATTATACTTACAGATTCATTTACAAAAAGGCCAAATAATACTGGATACACATGAACTTTTTCAATTTCTCATTTCAATTTCGCATGAAAGACAGTGGTATCCGACGATACGTAATCTTGCAACAAGATCTTTTGGGCTGTAGTTACTGATCGATGTCCACACCAATTGTTCCTATTCTTAAACTACATCAAAAAATTTATACTAAAAGTCATTAGAAACTTTCAATTTCAATGAAAAATATAGCTTCACTACCACTTTTAAGTAAGTACCTTATCGACAACAGCTTTCTCGGGTGAATTTGTGTCAATAATGAGAGTTGGCTCCTCATTATGATTTGTCACTTTTGTTTTCTTTTTCTTCTTTTCTTCAGTATAAGGGGAGACAATAAGATGTGATTTGTTTATCAGTCGTTTTAGCCTCCCTTTACATTCCTCTTGAGTGGCATTGGCATCACCCTCAACAACTGTAAGTGTTTTCTCTTCAGCATTGCCCTCTATAATATGTTGTCGGAGTTCATTATTCTCAGCTGTGAGAACTCTCAGTTTCTCCTTTAGCTGTTCATTCTCTTCTTCAACATCTTTTCTATGCCTGTGAAATGCATCAATTTGCATATTTCATGTTATCCTCAAATTGTTATTGTCTTCCTGCATATCAAGTAATTTCATCTCCAACTCATGGACGTCCTCCCGCACGTCATTTACATATGTCATCTCATGCACTTCTGCATCCTCCACCATCTTAAATAACGGCTCAACAACAGGATGCAGAGACTTTTCACTATCTACACTCTCTGCATCTTCTGCTTCAGTATCAATAATAAGCTACATAGAAGAAATGATTTTTAATTACTAGGCATTATTGAAAAATAAGTACAAAAATAGTATATTTTCATCCATACCATGGTTGTACACAAGGTATTGAGTTTTCGAAAATAGTTATTTCTTCTTGGTAATTTCACTTTTGGCCATCGAAGTAGTCTAGGGACTGCCCTCTCCACCTTGTTTTCTTTGAACATTGTACAATGTTCATAAAACCAAACCTTCAATGGACAAGACAAATGATTTAAAATATGTAACACAACTGCACAATAATTGTATTTGAAACAAGTTAGAAACTTACATGTAATAGAATAGCGCATCCAGAGAAGCTACATGGCTTCTTCTTTTTGCTTATCCTTGATAACTCGTCACATAAATAGTGGTGCATAGCTTCAGCCCAATTATGTTTCTTTACAGTATCTATCCCTTCGACATAATTAACAAGTGATGGCTCTAGTGTATATGAATTTTTTGGAAACAGAAAGGTGCAGAATATATACAGAATTGCTAATTTAACCATCCTTTCTTTGCGACTAGAAATATCTCTCATTCCAACAGAAATCTTCTTCTCTAATAGGCCACGACTGATTACCAATCCATTGAATTCTTGCTGGTAAAACTCCCCGCATGGCACCTCTTTATCAAAAACCACCAAATGCCCTTCATCTGGTAAACCTAAGATAATTGATACATGCTTCACACTAAACTTCATAACATTCCCATTGATATTGAAGGATTTGGTTTCAGTGTCCCATCTTGTTATTAGATATTCTATGGTCATCATATCCAAATGGTATGGTTGGACCAACTAGTAAATGACCAAATGGTGTATCATTCAACTCATTTTTTAAGTATACAGACAATTGTTGTAACCTTTTGTGCAGTCTAGTCATCGAACATCTACTCAACATGGGACAACCTTGTTTGACTTGTTTTCTTTGCCCATTATGAGTTGTTCTTGGCTTGCAAATGAAATATCTTAAATCTGAATATGTGTGACTTGAACTATATGTTGGCTCCCTCGTGATTTGTTTTCTTTGCCCATCACGAGTTGTTCTTGGCTTGCAAATGAAATCTCCTGAATCTGAATCTGTGTGACTTGAAGTATATATTGGCTCCCTCATGATTACCTAATATTTAAATGGTAGAAATTATATATGCTTCTATCAAAATTTCTACCATGCACTGACAATTTCTACCAAGTGAAAAATTACACAAGGATTATATTTAAATACAAAATCATGCCAAATATATAGCCATTGCAAAACCCACGCATACAACTATATGTTGGCTCTCTCATGATTACCTAATCTTTAAATGGTAGAAATTATATATGCTTCTATCAAAATTTCTACCATGCACTAAAATTTCTACCAAGTGGACCAACTACACAAAGATTATATTTAAATACAAAATCATGCCAAATATATAGTCATTGCAAAACCCACGCATACAGCTATATGTTGGCTCCCTCATGATTACCTAATCTTTAAATGGTAGAAATTATATATGGTTCTATCAAAATTTCTACCATGCCAAATATATAGCCATTGCAAAATTTCTCCAATGCACTGAAAATTTTAAAATACAAACTCATTACAACCACGGAGCCAATGTCATTTCATTGCCCACGCATACAGACCAAATTACTACCATATACACTAAATTACTACCATGATAAGCTGCAGTAAATTTTAGAAAATAAATTATTAAAAAAAACTAACCTATTGGTAATAAATTGTAAACTGCAAAAATCCACAACTATTTACTACCATATAGATTAAATTACTACCATGATAAACTGTAGTAAAGTTTTGAAAATATTTAAAAAAATGCTTAAAGAATATGTTATTGGTAATAAACTGTAAACTGCTTAATGAACTAACCTATCGGCGCCGGCTCGGCTAGGGCTGTGCACGATGATCTCGTTGGGTGATCTCGTTGCCGGCTAGGGTTTCCACAGAGAAGGCCGATGGCGCCGGCTAGGGAGATCTCGTCCAGATAGAGAAAAGTTAAAAGGTAATAATGTATAAAAATCTGAGTTGGTGCTGACCTAGGGCTGTTGCTCCGGCCGAAGAGCGAAGCAGCTTCGCTTCGAATCGACTACGATTTTGCACGATGATCTCCTTGGGTGAATGGTCGCTGGCTAGGGCTTTGCTGAAGAGCGACTTCGAAGAGTTAAGCGAAAGAGTGACGCTAGAGCTTTGCTGAAGAGCAGCTTCGAAGAGTTAAGCGAAAGAGATTAGCTTAAGTGGCTTCGAAGAGTTACGGAAAAGTTAACGGAGGCATTTTACTTTACTTACCGCTAGGAGCTTTGAGATTCGGTTTGATGGGGTGAACGGTCGTGATGGACGACCGCCTAAAATTTTAAGAGGTCGCGACCGCTTATAAAATTTACGCTCCTCACGGAACCGCACCCATGTGACCCACAGGTCTCCCCCTGTAGGCTGAGGCGGACGAAAAACAGCCGGTCCATGTTGGTCAACATGGATAAGCAGTCATTAAGCACCCTCGGCGCTAAACGAAAACTGCTTGGTTGACCGACACGCTCCGCCTACACGCCCAAACGCACCCTTCGTCGGACCGGAAGTCTTGGGTCCGTGAATCTGGTGTAAAAAAAGTTAATTCTCACGGTAACAATGGGAACGGGGTCGGGTCAGGTCAGGATTGCCCAGCGGATTTGAAAATGTTTGTCCCAAGCAAAGGAATCCGGTGTTACGAGGCAACTCGACCCAAAAAAACTGCAGTGGCGATGCATAATGTCAGGGCCCGGTTGACCCGGTCTGGCCCAAGCCCAAACTCCAAGCCCGAAAGCGGAACTCATCCGCAGAGAAAGGAATTTACGTGATCAACGCGTGATTTTGACCGCGAGCACGCCGCACGATCGTCTTCTTCATCCCCAACCTTCTTGGACGCGCACAGCTACAAGCGGCGCGGCGACTTCGGCGGGGCGACGGCTTCCTCTTCGCAGACTTCGGACAACGCGGACATGGCAGGGCGACGAGGCGTGCGGTGCAGCGAGCTTAGCGGGCGCGAAGAAGGGCGGCGGATGCCCTAACCTGGAGATGCAGCCGCGTGAAGAGAGGAGGCGGCCGCTCTCTATAAAACCAGGTGACAGGAGCAGCGAAGGGGGAGGAGCATCTTCAACCATCCAGCGAGCGGCGGCGAGATTTGAGAGAGGGATCAGAGGATCTAGCGACGAGTGACTGTAACCGATGATCAGAGGATCACCGGAGAGGGAGGGAAGAGGGGCATCGGTCGACGGAGGTCGACGACGAGAAAGGTTTTGTAGCTTCAACGTAGTAATAAAAGCTTTCCTTTCTCATCTCCCCTGTTCCCCTGAGTTTCGAGCCTTCCGGCGGCGCTTATAGTTCTCTCGACGGCAGTAGCGACGCAGGCGGCGTTCGACGGGCGCGTTTTCTCCGCGGGGGGGGGGGGGGGCCGCGGAAAAAATTTTCCGCGGTTCCCTTAATTTTTATATTAAAAATTTTTTTTATATTTTTTTTTTAGAAATACTCTATTTCTTATTATCTATCTAATGGTATTAAATTTAGGGTATTTTAGATTATATACATGTATGAAATATCCTATACAAACTCTATACAAATTTATATATAAAATATTGTTTTGTCTTATATGCAATTTTGTATAGGGTATTTCATGTATGTATATAATCTAAAATACCCTAAATTTAATATCATTGGATAGATTATAAGGAGTAGAGTATTTCTAAAAAAAAAAATTAAAAAAAAAATATTTTTTAATAGGAAAATGAAAGGAACCGCGGAAAAATTTTTCCGCGGCCCCCTCCGCGGAGAAATTTTTTCCGCGTTCGACGTGAAGGAGACGAACGCGAGGGCGTTCGGTTCGAGGCGGCGCTGAGGTGGCGAGGCGAGTCAACGGAGCGGCGCGATTTCGATTTGGTGGCTGACGTCGGCGCGACGTCAGCGAGGGCGTAAAATCAATTCGGCGGGCGAATTGGGCGACTGACATCAGCGTGACATCAGCAAGAGGTAAAATCGGCGCGCGGCGAGATTTCGATCGGAGACTTGACTGATTGACTTGGTCAAAATCGAGATTTGAGTATCTTAAATTAGGGTTTTGGATTTTCATTCGGATTTTTGATTTGGGAAAAATTTTCGGTCCTGATTTGGGAGAAATTTTCGATCCAGCAAATCTTAATTTTAGACGGAGTTTACGCATCTGGTGTTTCGCCAGACAATCTTGTGACAACGGATAAGTGCCGGTCCAAATCCAACTGGAGCGTGACACATAGCGACTGATGGCATCCGTAGCAGTCCATTGAATATAGAAGAGCATTTGCAATAGGAATCAATTAACATACTGTATACAACATTCAGCAGAAGAATACTCGGCGCACATGTTCACCCAAAATTTTCACACTTATACAAGTCATTTTAAGGATAATCTATTCCTATATACATAAGCAAACTGCGCCTTCGTAAATTAAAACCACAGTTCCACCTCCAGATTTTTATTCCTGCTCATTTGTGTAGAATAACCACGGTGGCATAGTCTCTGCAACATTTCAAACATATTAGCAAGATACAGTTTCATTCTTTTTTTACCTCGGCCGAGATCCAGTTGAGGATGACCTTGCGTGTCTTGTAGGCAGATTAGGAGTTCTGGGGGACAGGGAAAATGTCCGCGAGCGATATAACATGTCAACCATTGAAGGGGTCTGATAGGCATGGACAACGCCGCTGCTATTTGTCGAGTCTCCGCGTGCAGTTGCCCTCTGCGATGAATGTGAGCTCAAACCTGACAGCAGATAAGCACGGCCTGATACTTTGTATAACTGCTGGTTGGCCATTCTCTCCTGCATCTCCAATAGCTCTGCATTCAAAGCCAAGCAAAGCTGATCACCAGACTTTCCTGCCACAGATTCTGATAACTTCCTCCTCTGTGCAGCTAGTATTGAGACTGCCTCAGAGAGAGCTCCCCGTTCGGCAGCATCTCTTGCACCCAACATTGCCTCGGCAGCATGGACACGGTTCCTCTCTCTGTCGACCTGAATGGACAGTGCATAAGCTGTGACAACTTCTGGCCTTTGAATTCTTACTTCGTCCTCCAGAGTAACAGCTTCTTTGGAAATTGCGTCTCGATAAGCACAATGCACCTTTAGCAGCACAATATCTTGGGAGCCAGGTGGTACATTGACATAAATGAGAAAATCCCTTTCCTCATCAGCGTAAAGTTCGCCTACAGTGATCGATCCTGACCTTGCATCATCTGCCAGTTTATTCACGTAGATGCCGGATTTTATCTGAACAAGTTGTACTGCAGGGTGCACACACTCCACCACAACCTGCATCTCTTTCAGAACAACACTGAGCAGACCACCTAAACATTGGGCGAATGCATCTTGAATCACAACTTCAGATTCAATAAAAGAAAATGTTCCACCGGAAATCTCAGATATTGAGTGCAACGAAGTGGGGTCATGGTCTTCACCGAAACCAAAAGCATGAACTGGTATATTGCGGGTTGTGCCACCGATTATGAAAGATGGAACAAGTGATCTGTAACCTGGGTATGGCTGACATGTTCTACTTAAGTTCGAGGTTAGAGTGTGAGTGTCCTGACCATCTGAGAGTAGAATGATGCTGCAGATTGGGTTCTGCACTTTCCGGTCCTGGATCACTCTGGCACCTTTCCGGAGACCTTGTGCAATATTAGTGCCACCGCAAGATACCAATGAATTGACGGCTTGCAAAGCCAATTGCTTTCCAGAATCTGTCATTCTCCGTAGGTGGAAGAGTCGGCGTGCATTTGATGAGAAAGCAATAACTGAGAGCCGATCAAGTGGACCAAGGTTTTGGATCACAAAACCCATGGCGCGCTTCAGAAGTGCCAGTTTTGTGCCTGCCATACTGCCGCTGACATCAAGCAGAGTTACTAGGTCGATAGGAGCACGAGATGATTGTGGAACAGCAGAGTCGACATTGAGGTTTCTATTAGGACTCTGTCTTCTGCCAGTGTGAGGGGCCTTCAGATGTACCAAGACAGTGAAGTTCTTCAGGGAGTCTGATTGCTGAATGGCTAAAAATTCTGGGTAGATTTTAATTTCTGCCGTATTCGAGCATCCTTGCAGGGAACTATCAGCTGTTTCAGATTGCAAGTTTACAGGCTCGTCGTCATTGAATATGCTTGGTTCAGGAGCATGGAAGAAAGAAACCAGATTGTCTTGTCGGCTAGTCGTGCCTGCACGGGGGAGCCTTCGGACAACAGCCATAGGGCCTTGCTCCAGTGACCAATTGTAAGTATTCGCTCTCTCTCTTTCAGGACAATCTTTAGGTCCAAGAGTGGATTGGAAGGGTATTTCTTTCCACTTGGCTCTGCAAACTGGGCAGACAGAGTTCCCATGCCTCACACTGGAAGCAATGCAATGGAAGTGAAATGTGTGACAGCATTCAGCAGTGAAGATCGCATGACCATGCCCTACTTTAATCGCACCCAGACATATGGTACATGTTCTCTGAAAAGAAAGTTTAAAATTACAGTTTCAGAGTACAATTACAGTTTCAGAGTACTACCAAAATAGCTTAATAGAAGAAGAAGATATAAAGATTTCAACCGTAAGAGACCAACAAACAAGAAAAGTACAGCTGCAAGTTCAGATTTCAGGTCCGAGAAACAGAAAATAACAAATTCTAAATTGCTGATAAACTGTTTGTTAAATTCAATGGGACTGTTACATAAAGAAATTTCGATTGATGCAAAATGCAATCAGGGAATACTTGTACACTAGATAGAAGTTAACGGTCAAGAGTGTCCATAGAATATGGTTTAATGCAACAATATCTTAAGAAAGACTACAGCAACAGACCTCTGTATTTCAGAATATCACAAATCACCGTCAAGCTAAAAAGCACTACTTGGTATTTATTATGATTAATTACCTAAATAATACATGAATGGAAGCGTATATGTATAATGTATAACCATCCTCATATGAAGGATTTACTATATAAGTGCACTAACAAATTTCTTCTGTGAGTTTTTGAAATCTATTTTCACTTAAATCATTCTAGTCAAACCTTACCCATTTCCTATTCAGTTAAGGGAGGATCTAAACTTAGAAAAGCTCTCTACAAATCACTAGTGATAAACAAATAGTCCAAGAAAACTTTGAACCCATGTATTGACTTTGGTCTCTCCCAATTAGAAATTACACTGATCTTTTGAGGATCCATAGCTATATCATCCAATGAAATCACATGGTTCATAAATGCAACTTTATTAAGCCAAAATGCAAACCTACTATATTTAACAAATAACTTCTCTATCCTCAATCTTCCAAGTACTCATCTCAAGCGTTCCTTATGCTTAATACTACTACAAGAATAGACCAAAAGTATCATCTATGAAAACCACCAGAAACTTATCCAATAAATCAACACAAATTCAGTTCATTAAATCCATAGAAGTTTTAAGTGCATTTATAAGCCTAAAAGGCGTAACCACAAATTCAGTTCATTAATATGTAATATTTTTTTTCACTTATTTCCATATTTTATAAAAGTCTTTTTTTGAAAATATAGTTTTTTATTCTAAGTGTTACACTGCAGCAACAATAAAAGGAAGAAATGAAATCTCAGATCAAAACTCGATTTATGAACGATATCAACGACCTAAATGAGAAATCTAGTCGCAAAATATAAAAAAAAAATTAAGAACAGGCGTCTTGACTAGTTTATGCTCAAGTAAGCGGCAAATCCACAACGGCATCATTAATATAACGCCTACGGATACGCACCCGTTTTTGTAAATTTGGGCAGCATGCTTTAGCTTTAATTAAAGAGGGAAAAAACAAGATAAAACAAACTCATACCCGTTTTGTAAATTTGGTCAACATGCTTTAATTAAAGAAAGTGAAAAAACAAAACAAAATAAACTCTTTTCACGGCTGCACATGAAGCAGTGGCGTCGACGCTGAACCAAGAAGGAACTTTCCCTTTCGCGGATTAAAAAAAGAAGAAGAAATCAGAAGGTTGCGCCTTTTCCAATGTGCAGAATTGCAGTGGCCCGTCGTGGACCACAACCACGTTGTTCCAAAGAAAAGAAATGCTAAAAGAATTTTAAAAACAAGGAAAAAATGAAATGAAAATTCACACCATCAGATCAGACAAAGCCCTAGTTCCTGGGAATGAGAAAATAAGGGAATAAATAATTTTAAACATACAAATCACGGATCGAATTGAAATTCTGAAATCCCTAGAACAAGTTCATAACCAGATTAATCAGGAAACGAAGGGCAAACATTGTTTTCAATTTGAGATGCTAACCTTAGAAGATTCGCTTCTGGATCTGAAAAGCCGGAGACCTCCGGAGGACGGCGTAGGCGTCGTCGGCATGAGCATCGTGAAATCCGCCGTCCCAGCGGATCCGGCCGGCGAAGATGTCAACCGGAAGGCGGCACCAGAGCCTCTCCAGCCGTTTGCAGCGTCGTCCTTCCCTAACCCACCTTTAATTTTATCGTCGTCGACGTCGTCGTCATCATAGTCGTCTACAGTTCCGGGAACATTGACGCAGAGGTTAAGCCCGAGCGCCCTCTTTATCTGCCTCCATGGGCTCGCCATCCCCTCCTGCTTCCCTCACCGCGGCTTCTCCTAAAAATCTTGTCTCAACCTGCTGGATTCTCCATCTCGCTCTCTAAGACGCGTTCCTTGTCGCAAAAAGATCGAACGCTGAAACTGCAAGGTAGAAAATCTCTCCTTTATCGATTATTTTCTACGGATCCGAAGGTGATTAAAAGGTTTGGAATTGATAGGCAGGAGGAACCTCGTCGTTGTTCTCCAGCATCTCACGGCGCTATGCTCCAATGATAAGAGTTGAGCAAACTGCTATTCATGCTCCAGCGCATAAGCTGCGAAAAAATGGAGAAAACTAGTCGTCGACAGTGAGGGCGTCTGTCGGCTATTCGAGGATAGCAACGGAAAGGTGTGCGCCCGGCTGAGAGCGAAAATGGAAGAGAGAAGAGTCAATTTGAAGCGTGGAATACTTTAATGCACGAGCTTTGGACTGCCTGGAGATATAAAAATCCCACATTGGAGAATTCAAAGCCTTCTCATCAATGAATTACACTCAATCGTTGCATTCACAGTGGAATTTCTTGTGGCATCTATGGTGGCTCCTCTTATAATAGTCAAGCTGGTGTGAAAGTGTTCTGAATGTGAGTCCATGTCATAGTCACGCATGTTTATGCTGGTTAAATAGGCGGACGCCAAGTGGATCATGCAATCTTGGAGCAATTGCATGTGTTAATAAATATGAGATATTGATATATACCAGCTCATACTAAGTCAAACACTTGTCAATTTATTATTAATTTCGATGTATTAGTTAATTTAAATGATAAAGTCCTTTGGTAAGAAAGTACAAAAAAAAGTTCTAAGTAATTTTATAACTATTATTAGATAGGAAAAAAGATAAAAGTTTAAAGAAAATTCTTCTCCTCTTTCGATTTTATTATAATTAAATGAAATTGTGTAACTATTTTTGTTCATTTTTCTGTTATTTATTAATTATATTTTCTTTTTTCCCTTAATAACACTTTGCATATTGTGCAAATCGGGTTACCTTAACGTATTCAGGGTTTGGCCGTTAACCCTCTTCATTACCGGGTCGACCATCAACCCGCAACTTCTGTTGGCTGTATTCTGTAACCGCCTCTGCTTTCTTTCTCCAAATACGATTTCTTCACTTCTCAGGATCGAAGGGCGCGAACCGCTCCGGCGAGGCGGCGATTGAGCCCTATCTAAGGCGTCGAGTTGCTTCTCCAACTCCCTTGGTTGGCGTGCCGCATCGAACGCGGCCACCGTTGCGAAGAAGTTCCTTTGGAGCACCGGCCGCGCCGTCTGGATCGCCGGAACCGCTTGTCTCGTCCTTGCCGTTCCCCTCGTGATCGAGATGGAGCGGGAGCAGCACGTGAACGGGCTCGACATGCAGCAGGGCTAGCCTTCTCGGTGCGACTCCGTCGACCATCGTCGGCGCTGGATCCGTGGCACCGTCCATGTGATCAGGTTATCAACTCTTTCGATGTTTTTTTACTGAGAACTGGCGAAATAGCGAGACCTGATGGTTGTGGAACGTACGGCCTTGTTATAGGTTTTTGCTAGGGTTTCTGAAATGCATCGAAAATATTCTGCATTGTGAATTAGCTGTCGATATACTGAAAAAAAACTCCATCCTCTCCATTTTCTAGTGATGAAGCCCGAGAGATAGAGCGCATACTTCTTTTTTGCTAGCAATTGGCAGTTCCTTTATCTTTAAAAATACAAGATATCTTTCATGACTTTTCAATCTTCATTCTCAATTTGGACTCAGTTTTCATTATGAACTTGTTTCTGATGAAAAGCGCCTGATAAATTCTTTAATCACAGCATTACTTCATGGATTTATTCAATTAAGATATGCCCTTTTATCATTGTATCATCCTTTACATGCAGCCTTTTTCCTTGGGAACAAATAATCAACTTATAAGTTTATTTTTGTTTTTAAATCTCACCAGTGGCAATGACCTTCGAAGTTGGCTTGGCTGGCATCAAAGTTGCCAAACACACTTTTCTACTTAGAAACAACTAGAGGGTTCATGAACTCAGATCTTAAGATTAGAACATATAATCAAAAGATCCCACTATTTTATAGAATAATTAATATGTCATACAAGTATCACATCCAAATAAAAGTTAGTAGCTTATATCACATCTAAATTCAATAGATAGGATAATTTCATTACTGATGTCATTATTTGCTATTGTAAAAATATTATGTAAATCATGGTTTTAGATAGCAATCCATACAATTGCATTAATGAGTTTATTATTTGCTATTATAAAAATATTATATAAATCATGATTTTAGATACTAATCCATATAGGGTGATACCCCTAATACTATGTAATCGATACTAGAGGTGTGCAAAAAAACCGTTGAATCGTTGAACCGCAGTTAATCGACCGAACCGAACCGATTTAGCGGTTAACCGAACCAACGGTTTTTTGATCGGTCGGTTTTTTTTTATAGATGTAACGGTTCACGGTTCGGGAACGGTTCAGAAAATTTTTGAACCGCAGTTAACCGAACCGAACTGGTATTAATAAAAAATTAATTTTTATATATTTTTTGCTAAATTGGTAAATGGTATATGGTTTTTAGATGTTGCAAGTTTCTAAATTTTTCCTTGTATGCAGCAAAATACTGAAGCTAGTTATATCTGATTCACCACTAAAATTTTTTTTAAGTAATCATAGGAGGAGCAGAGAATAGTTTTGTAATTTTTTTTACAATTTATAATTTATAATTTTATTTTTTTAATAAAAAAACCGGTTAACCGTATACCGGTGGTTAACCGAACCGATTAACCGGTTAACCGGTAGAATCGGTTCAGGATCGGTTCAATAATTCTCCGAACCGTTTCTACCGGTTTGGTTCGGTTTTTAGGGGTTTGGTTCGATTAACCGAACCGTGCACACCCCTAATCGATACTAGTACATTATGTCTTGATGTTATTGTATAGGTAGATTTGTGTTGTTACGTATCTTAGTATATACTAGAACGATCTGAGAATAAAAACCTTAATGTAAACCAAGTATTAATAAATAGTGATTGTTGAAATATATGTGAAACACGACTCACACACTAATGGAACCATTCGTTAATGAGAATATGATTTACTAATAAATAAAGATTGAGAAATACAATTTTTTTAGTGGTTGTGAGAATAGTAAAGGGACTAATGAAAATATTAATGTGGACAAAGTGGAGAGTAAGAGAGGAAGGAATGTGACTAGAGTCAAGGATGCATAAGCTCTAGTAATTATTGGTAAGTGGTGTTGGAGTTTTGTATATATGTTATTGACTAATGAATATGATAAACTCGGTAAACTTAATGAACTCAAATAAACTCGTAAAGGTAAACTTGTCGAGTTTAATAAAAAACTGATCCTACACCCCAGTCAACTCCCTAAGGTCTATTCTAGAATGTAGAATTATAGGATTGAACAAGTTGGATCGCTAGTTTGACAACCATGGTTGGCATGCCGACGGTTCATTTTCTTGGTATTGGTTAATAATCTATTAATTTATACTAGAAAACTGCATAGCTTATAGTAACTTCATTAGGATCTTGCTAATAATGTCTCAAAACTAATGAACTCGGGTGGGTATATGGTGATGGAATATTGTATATATGTTATTGACACAGTGAATTTAACTCGATAAACTTGGTGAATTTGGGTAAACTCACTTTGGTAAACTTGCATAGTTTAATAAAAAAAATTGATCCAACATCCGAGTCAAACTCTCTAGGTCTATTCTAGAATGTAGAATTGTAGGAGTGAACAAGTTGACAGCTCATTAGTTTGACAACCATGGATCTGTCGATTTACTGGCTCATTTTCTTAGTATTGGTTTATAATTTATTAATCTATACAGGACATATACATATTATAGTGATTTCATAAAGATCTCTTAAAACTGAAACAAAGTGATGGAAGGAGTTAAAATTGTGAATTTTTTAAAGTTTATGTGAAGTATGTCTGTAAATACAGTAACATAGTGCAGATTTATTATGCATCAGGTTAACATATATAGAGAAAATAACTTTAGAGGCGGAAGGAATAAAGAGATTAGTGGAAGGGGGAAGAGCACTTCATATTGAAGACATTACAAGATTAGAATGCCCTTTGTAGACCTATTTCATCCTTTAAACTCAGTCATCCAACTAATAGCAAATGTCGCTTGTTGGTGGCATAAATGTCTGATTCTATTGCCATGAAAGACTATTTTTAACCTCCTGATTGTCTGAAGATACTCTAGTTCAAGTTTTAATTGTACGCTGGGGTTGATTTTGATGATATGGCAATCATATATGTGGTCGGTTCAACTTTGTATAATCTCTTAAGTGGAATCAAAGGCATACATTACCCGTCTCATGCTATTTTCCATGTTTACTATATAACGTGTTACTTTCCATTACAAGACCATATGAATTATCACATCTATACATCTTTCTTTTTCAGTTAATCATGTAACAATCAGGTAAAAACTTCGTTAGATCTCATGTGCATGAATTTAAACAGTTTTCCTCATAGTAGAAATAGGTCTTCACCTGGAAATGATGTGTAGTAGTAGTCAAATGCCTTGAAGAGTGAGGTGCCGACTAGCAAGCCACTAAAAGAGAACTGCAAACATCAGCATTGATATGCAAAATAAGTAAGGATGTTAGCTTTGGACCAAGATGAATAGAAAAGTTAGTTTATAATGGTAGGTTAAGTTTGTTGAGTAGAGGAACATTTTCAGGGAACGTGTTAAAATTTATTGAAATGATTAGTAGGAAATGATTGCTGTATGTTGTCTATCAGAAAAGGATGATGGGCGGGCTTTTTTTTTTTTTGTTTAAAAGAAAGACAGATAAAAATAAGAGTGTGGTATTACTGGAAGATTCTTCTGTTGATCTCCTTCATAGTGTTAATGCCTACTAATATTGTGTATAGACAATCCATGAGCATCACCTGATAGATGTCATGACTGTAGCTGTTTAGGTTTTGTTTTGGGAATTAGGGCTAAATGCTTAGTGTTTCGTCCTGATACATCAGTATTCAGTAGTTCCTTCATGGAAGTCATTTTGGGCACATGTGGATTTTGCAGTAATCATATGAAAAAATGGATACACAGCCGGAGAAACCAGTTGAAGCATCAATCACGCAAATACTTGATGAAAATAGCAAATGCAAGTTAATCTGCAGCACTCTTATTAGCTATCAGGTGACAGCGAAAATAGGTTAGAAATCAAATACTGCTGACTGCAAACTCCATTACATCTACTGAGTTCCAAAACTTGCTTTCTTTTCTTTTGCTTTTAAGGCAATGAGAGGACTGGCATAAACTTCTTATCCAGGACGGTACTTGCAAAATCTGAAGCAGCCATGATTTGATTAGTGGAGAAAAGGATCGAGCGGTCTTTCTCCACTTTGGCCATCCATAGAAAGTGAGGTTCCTTTCTGCAGCTAAGATCCCTCACCACTCGATCACAAGCATACAACTAGTACTTTTGAGTAAACTCATTGTGCGGACGAGAGAGCAGATGATAAGTTGATAACACCACTCGTGGACCACTGACGAGGTAATCCAATATCAAATACAATTAGCTGACAATATAAATTACTTTAAAGGATTTTTTTATAATGATTTTAACTTTACTATCGCATGTAACTGATATTAAATCAGTATTACTGCTTTCTGAATTTTCAGCTACATTCATCCATCCATCTTCACTTTAGTGCTTGTACTCACTTTGGAAGACATGTAACGGATATGGCATCAAATTCCTTTTTCAGCGCTCGGCTCCATCTCAAATCCACGATGCCCCAGCCCTCAGATGAAGAAGAAAAGCAATAAAGCAGCCCGAGCTTTCCTCCGGTCCACTGAGCAATGCAACTCGCTTGCTAGTTGATGCTGAAGGTAAAAGGGGAGGACCAATGACAGTTGTGGATGCCCTTGTTCTGCGCCTTTCCGGTTCTTGTTCAGCGCGCTGAGTCAGCGAGTGGACCCGCGGATCCAATCCCTGATCTTGGGCCCACGGTACGTGTAGAACGAATTAAATATTTATATATTTTTTGATTAATTAGTGTGAATAATAGTATGATTTTAATTTATAATAGTATGAATTTTCTATAATTATTATAGTTTAGCGGAGGGCCTTTCTATTCTAATATTAAAGTGAATACTACGCACTTATTATCTTTGTTAGGTCACTAATATTAATTATATCAAAATACACATAATTCATGTTTGCTGTCTTTTATGTTAAAAAATAATTTTTGGAGCTATAAAAGATCCAATTATTTTATATGGTCATTTTGACCAAGAATGTTAGTGATGCGATCTCTGACCACATATCTCTGTAATTTTATTTGTGGGGGAAATTTAAGGTTTACTATCATTTTCAATAAAAAGGTAGGGGTTATAAAATAAAATTATTTATCAAATAATAATTATTAATGGGCTAATATAAATTCAACCTAAATGCATTACATCATGAACCTAAAAAGGGGTAATTTATCTACAACATATTGAATGGATCCTTACAAATTCTAACCTCCATAATCCATACTAAATTTGTAGATAATTGCAATTTTTTTTATTTCTAATTTACAACTATGAATCATATTTTTGTTTTCCAAAATGTAGGAAGGAAGAAAAATTTTTTGCAAAAAAAAAAAAGAAAAATCTATATATAGCCGAATGTGTGTAATTGTCCCAATTAAAATTTAAAATTATACATATTTTTACTAGATATGACTACTGTATATGGTATAAAAAATAGATAAAATATATTATTATCTTCACTAACATAAGAAAATACTTGTAGATATAATTTTTCCAGTCTAATGTGATATCGAATTTGCCATTGACTAGTTATATTATTGAATGTCAAGTGTATAAAAGGGAATCAATTTTTTTTAAAAAAATTTGTGACACAAATAGTGTTAAGATTTGCCTATTTTATATTACAATGAATCATATTTTCACTAATGCCAATTTTAATTTTAATTAGATCAACGTTATCAATGCTATATTACAAAGATATGTGACATTCAATGAAGCAAATGGCGTTGTTGTAATTCTAAATTAATTAGACATGAGTCGAATCGAGTCAATCTAAAAATTTGGCTAAGCCGCGCCAGGCTTGACACTAATTATAAACTTGTAAAGCACTAATTTTAAATTAATTATGTTTAGTTCAATCGAGTCAATTCTTATAAACACCTGATCATTTAACGAGTTTTTCTTAAGAAAATGAAATTCCGTTGAAAAGGTTTGATAAATAAAATAATTTTTAATTAATTCAAATGATGCGCAGAGTGCAGTACGTTTTTCACAAAGATTTTTTTTTATTTAAAAAGTGACGTGACATATTTTTATTCTGTCGCGAGAAAGATATGGATCTATTTGCAAAAAAAGAAAATCCCGGTGGTCTTTTGGCAATTACCGAATGCACGATGCGCGAGGCTTCCTGTCCAAAATCTAGAGCCGAGCCCAAATGGGATTTTTCGTCTCCCCCTTTTCTTCCTTTCCCTCCCGTCTGCTCACCCGAAGCCTTCTCCACTTCGACCCCGACAACTTGAATCGCTCTCCGTCACACCTTCACGAGGTAATAATAATCCGTAGCATAAGTAAATCCTTTCTGCGCAGTAATTGATTCAGATATTGAACTCTTATTTATCTTCTTGTTGTTTATTTGATTGAATCACGGTGGTTGGGAAAACTTTCTCTCAAGTTGATACCTTTTTGGATGAGAATCTCGAAAAGCAAGCTGGATTGTGCAGTTCTATCTCTTCTTTTCTGCTACTATTTCTTTGTTTTCGATAAGTCCGATTCTAGAGAATTCTACCTCGATTTCCATGATCTTTCTTCTATCCGAAATTGGAATACTGGACTAGCTAAAAACCCTATCTTGAGTTATCTCGGTTTCTCTTCTGTCAGTGAGGTTAGGCACCAGTAGATGGATTTAAATTTTTGCACACTACGCAGTACTTTGGCTTTAGATCTAAGTTCGTCTCCAGCCACGGATGCAAGATCCTAGTTCAGTTCTTGTTTTCCATTTGACCGGATTTTATGATTCGAACAGTTTTTTTCTGATAGTTGTGAGGGATATAAGATCCTTTGTTTGATTATAACACGATTTTTTTTGGGAGAATAGATGAGCTTCCGTCGCTTAATCGTTGAGATAAAAGGTTGATTTTCGGTATGTCCTGTTGGCCGTGTTGATTTCTGCTAGCTGCTCTGCTTTTATTGCTTGTACAGCACTTGCATGTATAGCATCTCATAGCGTCATATATTTAGTAGATGGAACCATGTTTCTCTGTTTAGGAAGCTCTTTAGAACAACGGGATGTTTCTGCTTCAAAAGTTGCATTTGAAGGTGAAAGTACCCGCATCAAGTTTCATACATTGTTAAGTAGCACAATTCACATGGAAATTTCTGCATACAAGCATCTTATGTTGGGTGAATTTTCAAACAACACATTGTTGCTTCATGCTTGTAGGACCAAAAGGTTTGTTTCCTGTTCAGTTTGCTGTTAAAAATGATTCTGAATTGCATTTACAAAATCTTTAACTCTTCTAGCCACAAAATGGAGCATTGTTAATGAAGTTAATCATTTTCAGCAATAGAAGGGTCTGACTATCTGCCCTCGTCAAAATTGTTTAGAGTTAAAGACTTATGAGTTATGGGAATGAATCTTAGAAATGCAACATGACGTTAGACTATGATTGAGTCTTATACACTAAGAGGAATGTGGAGTGTTACAGATGCTTCCTTTTAAGGTTTTATTTTATGACTAAAACATTCCATCAGTGGCACCAAAATCAAATAATTATTCTATGGACAATGTTGGCCTATCCAACTTATTTGGAATTCAGCATGTCTGTTTCATTTTATAGATCTTTGCCTTTTGTCCTTCGTGCGGTAGGAAAGTTTTATGAATGAGTAAAAGAAGGCTTAAGGACTTGCATGACACGATTTCCCCCTCTTTGTTATTTCTCGACAAAAACTGATTGGGCTTGCTATTCTTGTGTTCTTTAGTCTTTTTACTTACAAACTTCAAAATATCAACAATGATGCTCGTGCTCCTACTTCTATCTTCATCCTATTTTTGTTTACGAGCTAAAACAAAATTGGTTAGAAGCATTGGGGAAATAGAAGTACAGGTTTCATACCTTCTGTGAGAGGTCTTTTTGTACAGATATTTATCTATGTAACCCTTGTTCTAGTGCTTTGCTGATGATGTTGAGATTTTGATCCATTTCAACAATTTTACTTCTCAGGTTTTTTTTTTTTTTTTTTTGCTTGAATTTCTTTTGGAAGCACTCCCTTCATTTGTCAATCAATGTCACAAATTATCTGTTCTTGCCCAATAAATCTGACATCTTGTTGCGCATCTTTTAAGCATTATCCTATTTGTTCCTACTTCCTACTATCTTCTTTATGGACCAATTTGCTGAATCATGCAGGATTTAACATTTATGAAGCCTTATCTCCATTCGGTATCAGATTAACAAAAACTTGGAACTTGGTGGCTACATCAAACATTGAATCAAAGTTTTAAAATCTCAGTATTTATACCCACACCATTCTTTTGTCAGATCAGAATGGTACTTACTGTGCCGTACTGATTGCATAGTAGTGGTGCTACGGTTTAATTTTTATATTTTATATGAAATTTATAGCTATTGATACTATATCAAGTGCATAGGAGGTAATTCCAAATTTACATACACTTCCCCTACTCCATATTATGACTCCCATATCGCCCAGCTGCTAGGCACCATCTTTCATCTGGTACTAGGTGGTTCAAGTATCATTAGGTTGCAGGATGGATACATGCTTGGTGTACCATCAATAGAAACATTACTTTAAAATTTAAACCATGATTGAAATTACAGCTGGTCCATAGGCCGAAGTGCAAGCCATATCTTTACTTCCTATGCTCCCGTTGTTAATGAGCAAGATGTTCTCTATTTCGGAAATTATATGCTGCTTGTTACATATTTGCCGATTTTCTATTCAATTCTATGTTGATTTTGGAATTGCATCTTATTAGTTACTTTGATTTTATAAGGTTTTCATGAGATCACTTCTGTCTTTTTGTATGGTTGCAACTTGCAATTTAGGTTCTCTTTTCTTAATGTTTGGGTATGAATAGTCAAGTGGAATCTTCCTTTTGTATGGACTGGTGTTTTTTCTTGCATTTTCGTTGTAAAGTTACCTTTTACCTTGTTGTTAATAGAATTTTCATTTGTGGTCTTTGAAATTTAGTTGGTTCATGTATTCACATTAAATTGAAGTTGAATTAAACTGTCTAGCAATTTAGTTTTCTGTATCAGAAAAGGCAATGATCATATCTGTCAATCTAACGATAACTAATTGTATTTTAGCTGATGTGAGAGCTGAATACGGAGTAACACTAGAGTTGTAGAATTTCTGAAGCATGTCGTCATCCATGGATAAGAAGTTCTCCAAACTACCAGATACTCAACATATTACAACGGGGATGGATACAAGAAGCAATTTGATGGCTCCTCATTATGCTCCTTATGTTTCTGATACTGGTTTCTCTGGAACTTTATCTTCATCAGGTCCAGGGTTTTCTTCAGATGTCCATCACTCTTCCTTTTCATTGCATGAGAGGTGCTGTGTGATGCCATGTTTTATACCTCGATCCAGGTATTTTTTGCCTTCATATCATCCTTGCTAAGTGGGGATCGTTCAACCTCTAAACAGGAATTTCCAAGGTCAAAACACCGAAGTGACATGGTCTCCTGATTCAGTTCAGGACATTCTTGACTGTTCAGATAACGTCATTGTAGGGAATAATCAAGCACAAAACAATTCGATCATGTTGCCTGATGATATTACTAGGCAAGATGAATGGTGGAGTGATATGATGAATGAAGATTGGAAGGACCTTCTTAATGACACAACTGCTAATGAATCCCAGCCTAAGGTATTTGCAGCTATCAATCAATGAATAGTAGAGTATTTTTGTTTGTTATTGACAATTGTTTATGTATAATGGTTAGTTTGTTGCTTTTGTATGTTACATATCCTTCTAGGTGATTGTATGCAACCTTTTGTCAAGTGTATACTAAGTATGCATCTGGCTTGTGTATAGTAGAGGGTCCTCTTGGTGGATAGAAAGCATTAGCAGATCATAATGATATGACTATGGCTTGTGTATAGTAGAGGGTCCTCTTATTGATCTCCTCACCAGGATTCTCCAAGTAGAAGGGTAAAGACTAAGGAGTACTACTTGGTCTGGGAAATTATTTTCACAATAACTTGATTAAGTTTAAATCTGAATTCAAAATGTTAGATCTTATAGTTTATAACAATGTTATTTTATATTGGGGCCTTATTGGATCATTGTTTTATCGGGTTCATATCCATTATGTTTTTATATAATTGTAACTTCATCATCTATTGTTGAACCAATGTTTTCTTCCAACTTAGTATCAAAGCTAGGTTTTTTCTATCTTCCCTTACCGTAGGCACCTATGCCTCCTTTCTACAAGTTTTTCCGTTCTTTCTCTTCCTCTTCTTTTTAGGGTTTTTTTCGCTCAGCCATCTTGTATACCCCAACTACTTCTTCTCTCCTTTTTTACTTATATTTTTCCCTTCTAAGGGGTTCCTTTTGCTATATTAGAGTTATGATCGAATCTTGTTCTCTTGCTTAAATTATCTTCTTTTGATCCTTCTTGTGTTTTTTAATTCTCTATGTGACTTTCTTTCACAGTGGATTTTACCTCTATAAGCTATGATCTTAAACTCGCCACCACCTTTGAAACAATAATCAAACTCAATAGCACAAATAATTTATTATGGGCTTTAATATTTTTTGGGATTCCACCAAAAGGTGTTATGCTCTTCCTCGTGATATCACATATGCATCTTATGAGAATTAGCGTAGATCTCCCATGGTTGTTCCTGTGTCTTTGTTGAACAAGATGGAACAAAATATTGCTTTCACGTTCATGTATATGAAGACTGTGAAAGCCGTATAGGACATCTTACTCACTACTTATGCTCCATAACAAAATATTTATCTTATTTCTTTCCTAGATGAAAATTCTCACACCTCAAACAAGATGGCAGGTCATTGCAAAAGTACTATGTATGTTAAAGGGTAAGAGGGATGACTTATCATAGTAGCATCTTTCTACCCAAATATGACAATTTTCTTCGATAGGACTTCTTGATGCTAAAATTTCCTTTTGGTCATGATGGCACTGTTGCATTGTTGCATGATCTCATCTGATAGTTGATTTTGTGGTACCCAGTCTACAAAATGCACTTTTATGACATGCACATCTCGTCTCATCTGACCACTATCTCACATGCGATTGCTGCTCTTGTGCCTTCACAGTCAAGAAGTTATGGTAGAAATTCTAGATTTGGCCATGGTGAAGGTTAGGTAGGGGTTTCCCATTTTGTTAATCCGTTGTGACAAGACAAATCATATGCTTGATTGATATTGGCTAAAATTTGCAAGACCAAAAGAAAGAATTGCAAGACCACCATTCAAGGTTGCTATAAATTAGCCAAACTTCTCCCATCTAAAGTAGTTCTTAATTCTTCCCACACCTCTAGTGTTGTTACCATCCCTCCAATTGTCGTTTTGGGCTCTATTATGATCATTTCTATTTTTTGATTATGAGCGATTTTGACAACCAGGAAGTTATGGTAGACATTCTATGCTAGTGATGGTAAAGGTTGGGAAAGGGTTTCCATTATTGGCCATCGTGACAAAACAAATCATATATTCGATTGATGTTGGCTAAAATTTACAAGACCGCCCATGTAAGGTTGCTACTGATTAGCTAAACTTCTCATGTCTAAATAAGTTCTTCCCACACTCACTATTGCTACCACCCCTCTGATTGACTCTTTAGGCTCTACTATGGTCAATTGGTTTTAACCAAAGTGGAGTGGAAGAAGAGAGGAGGAAAAGAAGAGGAAGAGGAGGAGGAGAAGGAAGAAAGCTTGCTGCTCGCTCGGCCACCACTGCTTGCCACTCGTTGATCCGCTTAACTCTTTGGGCTTTGTCTAAGAAGAAGGAAAGCTTGTTTCTCACCGCTTATTGCTTGTCCACTTTTACTCGCTGCTGCAGCTCTTGCTCGGCTTTGCTTGCTGCTCGTCTCGCCTACTTAGAACACTTGTTTAACATTTCATGGCACATACTGGCCACCATAATGACATATTCTGTCTTGAAGTTAATGCAAATTAGTGATAGTCATTTGTTGCTGTTTGACCACTATAAAAAAGATAATTATTTAGTTGCTTATATAATTTTCAAGATCAATTATCTATAGTCTACCTTGTCGATGATAATTTTCTGTATTATAGGTTGTTTATACAGAGCCACAAGCACCTGCTAATCTGCCAGTTAATCAGCTACAAAGTCATCAGTCTGTTACTTCTCATTCTGTGGAGGTTTATACTGTTGCTAGTTCGCCCTCCGCAGCTGCTACTGCAGCAAAGCCACGAATGCGATGGACACCAGAACTACATGAACGTTTTGTAGATGCAGTCAACCAACTTGGCGGTAGTGAAAGTATGTGATTCTATGATTGGTTTCTTTGACTTGCACACCTTGATAACTACTTTTTCTTTCATTTTTTTCAGAAGCTACACCAAAAGGTGTTCTTAAACTCATGAAAGTGGATAGCTTGACAATATACCATGTGAAAAGTCACCTGCAGGTATTTGATGTGTATGGTCACCTTCATTGACGATTGATCTTCTTTTGAATGTTTGTAAACTTGAGAAGTCAATTACCCTTTCAAGATATTTAATAGATGTTCGTCTATTTTCAGAAATACAGAACAACCCGATTCAAGCCAGATGCAATGGAAGGTTCGTATTTATTTTTCATTGTACCAATTTCAATTTCTTGTTTGTTTGCCACTATTCTACCTCGAGAATGTCGAGTATAAGATTGTCCTATACTAAAGTATGTCGTTGGATTGCTATTTTCTTTATTATTATGTCAATCAAATCAAGTCTAAGTTTAGCATTAGTTGAAAGTATTACTCTTCGTCATGTTGGACTTTCGTATGACTGAAACTATTGTTTCTTTGCTGCATCAGGGTCATTGAAAAAGGCTACCTCAGATGATGAAATACCATCTCTGAACTTGAAGACGTGAGTTTATACTTTATACTTTTTTTTAAGGACTTGTTGCTACGTTGCAAAAACTAGCATGCGTATCCATTTACTACTCAAATTCCATACATTTGCAACCCATAAGTTTTACATTCTTCAAACTTTTGAGTAATATATTTTATTTATTTAAATGATTTTTCTTCTCTTTATTTTTTTCCTTCTCACATTGCTTTGCTCTCCTCCCCTCTCTCCACATTATCATCGTCATTGGTCTTCTCTGGTATTCTCATAAAAATGTTAAGTAGAGTCCTTTGAAGAGGTACTCTCATCAATAGATTATTCTATTTTTTTGTGAACTCTTTTGTCTGTCTTATATTAAATATGATTATCAACCACCATTGTTTGTAAATACATGATTTACATGATATTTAGTAATAACAATTAGTAGACCACGAACTTAGTTGTTTTATTTGTTGCATTTGATTGTGATATACTCGTTCTTTTTGTGATAGCAACAATTACTGTTTGGAATACTTTAAAATATTTTTTTGGTATTTATATAAAATACTATTTTCCAAAAAAAAAAAATAGTAGGATCTTACAATCCTATGCTTAGGTCTTATAATGTGAGGCCACAGACCCCCTAACTTTCCTGGGTAGAAAGCGTCTTTTTGTGAAATACTCATTCTTTTTGTGTAGCAACAATTACTGTTTGGAATACTTTAAATATTTTTTTCGTTTTTATATAAAATACTATTTTTTTTAAAAAAAATAAATAGTAGGATCTTACAATCCTATGCTTAGGTCTTATAATGTGAGTTTATAGACCCCCTAGTTTTACTGGGTAGAAAGCGTCTTTAACAATCTTGCTTCAAATTGCATATTAAGAGAAAAAAAAAAGCTAAGACCGTTATAGGTTACCTATCTGCCTTTTCTAGTTTCATTTATAATCAGAGTGCAATATACCTCTCCTATTTTTTTTTCCTTTACAAGTTTTCTTCCCTCTAAATTCTGCAGAAGGCCTGATATGGAACAATTAATAGATTGCAATATTGTAATATACGTTCTCTATTATTTAGATCTCATATTTATTACTTTATGTTGTTTACTTATTCTTATCATACATGGTATCCATGAGTCCATGTCTGTGCTAGTAAGAATTTCCTGTATAGGTATCCATTTAATGTCAACCCGATAAAAAAAATGTACACAATAGACAAATGATTGATTACCATGTATATTAAGTTGTACAGAATCATATATTTCTTTAACTGCAGTTGATGGTTAGGACGTACCTCAACTTCTTGAACCTTAACAAACTTGTGCCAAAATAGATTGTCAGTATACACATAGTTATCTACATAAAGTTAAATATTATTTTTATTGCACCATGAAGCAAGTATTTGCCCTGGGTTTGGTGCTCAAGATTGAATGCCTAATTGTTCGAAACAAGAAAATGTAGAAGTTTCACTTGGATCATACAAGCTCTTTCAAATTGGGTTCTAACAATGATGTTCATCAAAGGAGGATTGTTTAGAAGTTAGAGGGAGGACAATTAAGAAAGAATGAGAATGTGCTTTGGGGGATGGGAATGCAGAAGGGATTCAGCCTTCTAGGCATGGATTACTAGGGCAGAACATCATAAATAGAAACAAGGCATGGGAAATTTTAATCTAAGTGAGATGACATTGTTTGCTCGAGTTTTAAACAATGAATTGGTTAGGATGTGAACCTCATTTAGTAAATTTACATCAATAATTCCTAACCTTTAATATGGGCATAGATATTAATTATGACCAGTTTGCTAAACGATAGAGATCAGATTTGGTGAAGATCTTAGCCAATTAAATTTTATAAAATATAAAAGGACTGTAAATCTTCTTAGTCATCACATCTAGTCAACCTTAGTATGTGCGGTTCTTTCGTAGAACATTGTATTAGCAATATTGATTGTTGTTTGATTGCTATATTGCATTGTCATCGACTCATTTTGAACATACCGAAATTATTTAGAAGGGTGTCTAGTCATATTCACTTGCAATATGAGCTATGATCCTATACTCAATGTTAGCACCCGAACAATTTAGAAGGGTATGTTCTCTCAAATAAATTCTGGGTCAGAAAAGAGACTCAACCAGTTTACAACTAAGATGGCATGCTTCTTCAAGAATATCGATATCATATTTTCTTAGGACACTATACTCTGGGTGTTATTAGCAATCGCAATATTCAATAAGAAATATCGAGGCTTTCTTAAATCTTGCTAGCAAAATATTCTCCAGGATGATTTTTTGACCTCAGAGATGCCTTTTATATAACATTTAGGGCAAAAGATATTATCAATATAAACAATTAGAATAATAATCCTAATGGAATTATGGAGAATAAATATGGTGATTTGCTTTGCTACGGTGAATATGAATTGGTAGCTTAAGAAAATTTAGAAAATCAATCTCCTTGAGCTTGCACACTTTCTTCTCCCCTCTAAGCAACATACCAGGAGCATATAGATATTTTCTACATTGTCACTATAATGGAAGATATTTTTACCCATTGAAAACATGTGTCAATTTTGATTGATTGGTTGCTTATAAGCTAAACCGAATTTCATTGTTAACTGTAGTCATTGGGTTCTAGGCTGAGAAACTTCCTGTGGTTAACAGTCATCAGGCTCTAGTACTGTGCATCGTCTTGTTATCTTTACCTATCTGACCCTTTCTCAAGATGCTTTAAACTACTTAGAAGCAAAATCTACTTAACTACAGCATACTTATCTACTCTACCGACGAGAACTACTTTTATTTTCAGTCTCTTCATTTCAATTTTGGTAACTCTTATGCATCAATAGGAGCTTTGATCTCACTGAAGCATTACGAATCCAAATGGAAGTTCAGAAACAGCTTCATGAACAACTTGAGGTGTGTTTTATATGCTTTAAACGTTACATGTTTGGCATATTTGTAAGTTCACCAACGATGTTTAGGTAGTATATGATACAGTTTAGCGCCGATTATTTTGCAGATTCAAAGAAATCTGCAACTGAGAATTGAAGAACAAGGGAAGTACCTCCAGATGATGTTTGAGAAACAAAGTATGTCAAACCATAACAAACTTGAGACTTCGTCCTCGGTGGAGCCATCAACTATGCCTTCTGGTCAAACTTGTTCTGCTGCCACGATAGATCCCCCAGTAAGCAGTCAAACCGAAACAGAAGTTGCAGGTGCAAAAATAACAGATAGCTCAAATAATAACCAGATGGCTGAAACGTATAATACTGTTGATAACAAAGAAAGCGGCGTTGGTAGTACCCATTCTACTCCATGTGATAGCGCAAAAGATCCGTGATGGCGAGATCTCGGCTCCAAAGCCAAAATCTGAATGGCTAGCATCAATCGTGCCGACGGTTTATCAATTGATTATGATCTGGCTGGTGTTAGAATATAATAGCATGCCTTCTGTTTACAATTGCAACGCGGAATTGTGTGGATTACTCTGCAGATTTTACTGCAACTAGAGAAGGTTTCTGAAGACAAACATTATGAAAGATGGAACACTCTGCTTCAGAAAAATGGGCAAAGTATCAAGGCTCTGTTGTCTTCTTTTAATTATGTGTTTACCTTTCTCGAGTAGTAATTATCTTTTGGTCTACAGTTCCATTTTGTTTGAGCCATGTTAAGTGGGACATGGTATGTTTAAGCCATACACTGTATATTATTGCCCTCACATCTGAGGAATTTCTGATTGATAGTTTCAGTGTTTCTATAGTGTTTGTTATTTGCAGTTCCTTTTGACTGGCGAAGCTGATGTCCTAGTGGAATTTGGATAACAAGTTTAAAATATTTAGACAAGCAGTCAAAACCACCGGAGCTCAATTACGTCCGATGAAAATTATGCTGGAAGGTTGGGCTTCAAGGTTGCTGAAATCTGCCACTCTTGAACCCATCGGGGAATTAAAGGGGTCAGTATTAGCAAATTCCCGTTAAGAAGTTCGATGTGGCTGAGCAGTCATCTTAAACCTGCGTTTGGACAACTAAAAAAAAGCGAGTATCTAATGTGTTTTTTACAACAAAGCATATTTAGCTTAAATTTTTGGAATCATTTTTAAAAGCATTTATAATAAAATAGCGGTAGGAAAATTGGAAAGTTGTAGACTTCAATTTGTATCTTTGCTAACTTTGAATTTATTTTTTTTATCTTTAACTCTATTATAAAATTAACTTAACTACAACTTTCTCCACAACCAGTCAAGAAAGCTTCAGTCGTGCCAACTCCCTTGGAGCAGCAGCAACATCAACAATTATAATATCGGTTGTTTAATAGACGGACTTAATTAACAGGCTATGCTTGGTAGACAGGTCTGTGACATCTCAAAACATATAAGAAATCCAGAGATGTAAAAGGAGCTTTCCAGTTGAGTCTGATAGGGAACAAGAAAATCAGCACAATGTACGGGTATTTCTTCAAGATGCAAAATGGGCAAATGATCCTGTTTATTTTGCCATGAACTTTCAAACACAGAAGAGTAGAGCAGCACAGAATCTCTCACACCCAAAACTGCTTGACTTGACATGAACTACAACAATCACTTGTACCTCTACAACAATCACTTGTACCTCTAGAAATTAGCTCCTGATTCGTGAACTTCCTGCTTCCAAGCATCGCTCATCAGCGCAAGCCAAATATCCACCACCTAGAAGTTAGGTTTCTGCCACTCATACCGACCAGGGACTGGGTTTTCATTAACAAAATCAAAATTGTACCTATGAAAATAAACCAGACTGTGAGTTTATGTAGAATATGAACTTCAAATTAAAACTTGAATCCTGTAGTTCAGTAGTAAATAATGATCCCGTGCTAGCACTCATCAGATGGCTGTTGAATTATATGTAAAAGGATGGAACCTTTATTCAAGAAGAGAATCAAGAAATGCATACTTTTCTTGAAAATAGTGTTGCTGGAGCTGCTCTACATTTGAAAAAAACTCTTCCACATCGGACGCAGTGGGGATGCTTCCAGTAATAGTATGTCTTCTTTGTTTAGAGATAGAAGAGTTGGTACGCCTGCTTGTAGAAGTTGGAGTGGATATCATCTCTGAATTCCTAATCAAACTGCAAGGAGTTGTCTCCCTCTCATGCCTGTGACAAATTGAAATTAATTGGGATTCTACCAAATGCCTCGTAAAACATCCAATGATACAGAAACAAAGCCTTCCATATACTTTAGCTCTATGTTGAATTATTACTGACACAGTCAAAGATGCAGGATACATGGAACTATTTACACAAGCAGCTTAGACTAGAAAAAGCAGCATGAATCACCAAGAACAGCCATCTACAGGGCCCTTTTCCTAGTGGCAAAACACTGATGCAGTCAAGTTTCAAAGAGCTGGTTAGAGACATCGTGGCTACATCACCACCACAACAATTCTGATTCACGTTGGCCCAGATATGAACTCATGTGGAATATCATCGAGGAAAGGTATGATTGCACGGTCACCATCAGAATGGGTACAGTAACAGTTCTCTTTGCAAGTTCGTCGAGGTGTAAGGAACCTTTTTCTCACACAAGTTTATACGTTGTCTTTTACCACCATGAGACACAAAAAGGATCAGCTGATACGTAAAGCAAAGAAAGGTCCCAGTGTCATTCTTAAAACACATGAAAAGAATCCAGAAAACTAGAAAAAGGTTCTTGAAGTAGCAGACTCCAAGGATCCACCGTTTATCATGAACATGCAAATAACAGAACTCTGCAATTATCAAGTACAGTCCAAAAGAGACTTCCAACTAGACTCAGTCAGGAGGGTATATTTATTACATAAAGCTCTGGGTGAAATGACTCAAGGACAGAAACGTCCTGTTATAAAAACTTGATTCATAAACACAAAAACATCTGAAGAAGACATTAAATTCATAAACACAGTGTTGGGGAGTAAAGAGGCTCATACCATAATGCAGTTTGGATGCTTGGACCCAAACCACAAAAGAAAACAAAAAAAAAGCGTATACAAAAAAAGAAAAAGACACTCAAAACACTTTTTAAAGAATGCGGGGGAGGGAAGCAGAGAAAAGCATTCACTTCAAATCCTCTCAAGAAAAAGGAAAGAAAATCCACATGTGGAGAGGAAAGAGCATAAAAAAAAGGCAGATTCATCTATTATAAAATTAGGAAAGCAATGAGTTAACAAGTTCCACCTGGTAATAATTAAGTTCTTGAATGAGAACAGTATGTATTAAATTCATAAAAGGCAAAAAGGTTAAAAGTACTGTCCCCGCGTTCTATATACAACTCAGACTAACAAGTTCAAAGATTATTTATATTCCTATACTAAGAAGGATAAATTAATGCAGGCAATCCACGGACACACAGAAGTTAGAGTAGAAATGAACCCCAAAATGCCACCAAATGTTACAAAAAAGAAAATAACAGACAGAGTTGCGGATAGGAAATAGCAAATAACAAATTAAGTAGAATAAATATGTTTCATGAGAACAAATCATGACTAAACAGTGAAGAGGATTTTAGTGAAGGAATCAAGATTTTATATATGCTCAAAGCTCAGCAACCAAAACACCAAACACAAATAATTATTAGGAGTTTTTTTAAGGTATAATAATAGAAATCACCATTATAGAATGAGAATAAAACTCTAAGATGAGCAAAATTGGACTTGAGAACTCAAAACGCTAGGGGAATGCGACTTTTTCCATGATATTCAAACAAAACGAATCGAATGAGAAGGTTATCAGTAACATCTACAAAGTATTAATTCTCTGCAAAGAATTCAGAAGAGCTAAGACGAGAAGATCTATGGAGTATATTATTCAAAACTAAACACTTGTAGTGACACACGAGGCAAGGGCCAAATAGCCTGAAGTAGATAGGGTGGTCATCTTTGTTGAATAAGCAGTTGATTTTATCTTCAAAATCCGAACAATATGCGATCAAGAGCTAAACCAGTAATATGCGATCAAGAGCTAAACCAGTAAGAAAAGTAGATATGCGATCAAGAGCTAAACCAGTAAGAAAAGTAGATAACCCTAGATAAAAAAAGGAAACTAATCAGAAAACCCTAATCTAGAGCTCACCTTTCCTTGGCTTCAATGTCTTGTAGGTTGTCTCCGAGCGAAACCTCCAAGTCTGGCGCCGCATCCACTGTAACTGCCCTTGCCTCCGCTGCATCATCAGCATCCTTATTGGAGCGGCTCCTCGTCGAGGCAGATCCATCCGACACCGAATCCGTCCTCCGGCATCCAGGCTCGGCGCGCGGTTTAGCATTCTCCCCGCAGGCGTCAAGTGATGGAGGCGGGGGCTTCGCGAGGCGCCGGCTACGGAGCTCGAGGTAGGTGGGTGAGGAGTTAACCGTAGCGGTGGAGGCGGCAAGGGTCCTGGCGCGGGTGCGGACGCCGTGAGCGGCCTGATGATGGGGGAACTCCATGACCGCCACCTCGCCGGAGAGCTTATCTTTCCGCGCGTACTTCCCCATCGTTTTCGCCGGGCTCTGGCCAGTGAAAGCCCTCTTCTTTTGCCTCCCACAGGGAGGGAGAAGATAAAGAGTTCGTTTTGGCGGGAGTGAGGAGGGCGTTGGGGGGACAGAGAAGGGAAAAGTGGAAATTTGGCGCGCTGCGCTTACTAGAGGGGAGAGAAGAGAAGGCTTTGGAGTCAATAAAAAAGAAAATAGCGGAGACGAGTACAGGCGGAAGAAAAAAGTCCTCTTTTTTTTTTTTTCTCCGTTCTCTTTTCTCTTTGACAATACACGGTGCAAGTCTGAAACTTGTGAAGGTAAACTGCGCACGGCGGAGAAGAGATCAGACGACGGCTCGAGCTTCAAAGCCATTGGATGCTCTTCCCAGGATCATGAACAGTGGACAGCCACAGTGTGCAGCTTTTGCCTCCTCTCACTCGAGTTCAAAAGTCACTGCTGGTGGCGGAAATGAGTGCAGGCGATTGAGTTGAATTTGGCGAGCTCTCAAATCCCCAGCCAGTCAGCCACCACTGTCTCTCTGCCTGTTGATTCAAACCAGTAATTATATATTAGATTCCTTTTCGCATGTGAGAGTGCTGCCCCAAGTTGAAATTAATCAAGTAGGATTCTGACCTTTTCGCTCTTCCATCATATCATCATTCATGTCAGTCATGGGAAAACAATTATATTTATATTAGGAAGAGGCGGCAAAGATAAATCCTGCCGGTAACCTTTTCAGCAGTAATGTCAGTATTCATCTCTCTTTGGTTGACCTTGTCATGATCCTCTGCTAAACCTCCACTACTTTTAGGGTTATGACTCGGAGTCAACTGTATAAAGAAGATGATGGTCGATCTTCTCCTTTTTCTGTATATTATGATTCAAATCCTAAATTGTATTCCCCTGTGGAATTCATTGTTCAGTTGCTATGCCATGCACCAGTGAGCAATAGAAATAGCAGCTACAGCAGCTATTGGCTAAGCTCTTTGTTTTTCCCAAGAATAGACTTTGGCCAAGGTGCTCTAAACTTTGTGCTTTCGGATCTCCGGCAACCTTTACAGTCAAACATTTTGAAAGAAGGAAGATGACCCTTGAAAGGAATCCTATGTTATCTTATATGAGAAAGCTTGCATGCGTGTGTACTACTAGCTTTTGATGTAAACCTTATGGAGTGGCTGTTCATGATTGCTTGTCACTTCCATCCCATAATGCGGTAGCGATTGTGTTAGACATATGTAATTCAGGTGTTTGATTCATCTATAAATTAGATTTCAGATATTATTGTTAGTATTGACTTATTAACATAATGAGCCGGTAACAATGACACCTAATTTAAAATGCTTAAGTATAAATTAATAATAGTAAGTTTATTAAGTTTTAATTATCATAGCATCTTTTTCATATGCTTCTCATGTTAGGCTAATGGATGTATCACGATATCTCTTACACCGTGTTTATACGAATGGAAAAGGGAGTGAAAGGAAAGAAAAATAAAAGAAAAAAAGTTTTCCTTAGTTTACAAATAGAGAACGGAAAACGAACAGAAGGAAAATTAGCTATTTTTCTTTCGAATCGTGTTCCACCCAAATCGGGCGGAAAACGAAATCACGTTGCTTCACGCGTTCACGCCTCGCTACATGCCTTGTTGCATCTGGTCATTCCGCCTTCAGTGTCCACCGCCTGCCTTCATCGTCCACGTCCGCCACCACCTGCTGTCCACGTCTGCCACCTGCTATCTACATCTGCTGCCTGTCGTCCACGTTCGCCTCCTTCATGCGTCACATTCACACGTCGCCCGCCCATTCGCTCCGCCTTCGACATCCACGTCGCCTGTCATTCGCCGTCCGCCTCGACAACCACCTCGTGTCGCCTCCCCACCTTGCCATCTGCCTTTGCCATCTGCGTCGCCTCTTTCACCATCTGCCTCGTCCGACAGTGTGTTTCCTTCGCCATCTACGTTGCCTGCCATCCGCCAGTGCGTTTCATTCGCCGTCTGTGTCGCCTGCTATCCGCAGTCCGTTCACTCCGCATTGCGCCCATTCGCTCCGCCGCTTGCCGCCTATCATCCATGTTCGCCATTCGCATCACCTCCTTCATGCATCATGTTCACTCCTCGCTGCGCTCGCTCACTCCACCTTCACCGTCCACCGTCCGCCTTTGCCGTCTGTTGTCCACCTTCCGCATTTGCCGTCCACACCCGCCACCTGCCGTTTGCCATTGTCGTCTGCCATCCACGCTCGCTTGCATCTCTGCCATCCACGCTCGCTTGAGATGCACGAAAGTTTTTTTATCAATCATGTGATCTCTTTTTTCCCTTTCATCTATTTTTTTTTTCTTTTCCCTCTTATTTCTTTCCTTTCCGGTAAACACAACATAAAGATTTAATGCCCTTATCAACCCTAAAGCTTAACACATGCAGATATCCCTAGTCAGCAGCATGTCAAGTTAGTCTAATGATGTCTCTATCAGTCACAACAATCCTTTCGTATTGATCTTTCACTATGATCAAACCTAAACTTGCAAGAGTAGTGACTCTAACTAAAATAAGTTTATAGTGATGGTAATGTATAAATCCAATGACCACTTGAATTTTAGGGAGATTACTAGGGTAGTGTAAATTGTGCAAGTGGATCAACATATATATAGTAGGAAACATTAGAAGATGGTGGAGAAGAGATAGGAAGACATGAAGATATAAGTTTGTAATACATAGGAAGACATAAAAGTTCATGAGTACGAAGATAAAAGAGGGATTTGGACCAAGAGGCAAAATTGTGCCAAAAGGCATGGAAGATATTTCTAATTCTAATGAAATCTTGATTAATAATAGTCCAATAGATTTTGTAAAATTTTGGGGGGAAAACCATTAGGGCTAGGATTTTCTCACTTCAAAACCCTTTAATTTAGAAGTTTCATCCTGCATTGAGAAGGGTTTGTAGAGGTCATTTCACTCAAAAGTCTGAATCAAAGGCAAGTCACCGGCCCACCGCACAAAGGTGTTAATGTTATTGTCTTTTTTTTTTTTGATAAATCTAAAACTAGTAATATTAAAAGGGCTATAAAGAGAATAGCTTAAAATATCAAAATATATTATATCGCACATCTTTCATCATAATGAGTACAATCTCAAATTATCTTAGAATATCATGAGATGGGAATGGAGATAAGAAATGTCCATCTCTATCTTTAGCCACATAGTTAAAATTAATTAAGAACAATTCAAATAAAAGCTCTTAATTTGTATCTTTGTCTTTAAAAACTTTTCTATTTCTCGCTTTTCAAATTGCTCATATAATGATGTAAAAAAAATACTCTCCATAATTGTCTTTATTTTTTACCTATAAGAAGTGTCACTCATGAATTCAAAGCCCCATTAACTATTGGTGGACATATCTATTGCTGGTCAATCCATCTCACTGCTTTACTCTATATATTATCTTTATACTATATATCTTGGTATTGTATAGCTTACAAGAACATTTAAATATATAGCTTATGATCTAATGTTCTAAGTATTCTTTGGATTTTGTACAAACAATTTCATGAAAGTAAGAGAATTGACATCCCCAACTTTGAGTCGTTGATTGCTTAGATTAGGTCCACCATTTCAAGCAAACTTCTCTTTTTAAGTGCTTGGGCTTTGTTGATGAGGGAGCGAATCTTGGTGGCCTCATGGTCAACGCAGGAGTCAAGGGATTTTGAGATTTCAAAGTTTGTAGTTTTTTTTTTTTCTAAAATGTTGTCAAATGAGAACGGGTCAACGCAGGGGTCAAGCTTGAAATGGTTCCATTTAGAAAGCTCGCACCTAATTATAGAGAAAACAATGGGAGGAATCATGATTAATAGAGGTGATTCATGCCGGTAGTCATGCCCACACCTCTACATTTTCAAAATAAACACCTCTACAATTTCAAAATAACCAAATCATTTTTTTAAAAAAAAAAAGACTAGAAAGGGTCCCAATTTTTTGCATTTATATCCCTCGGGGCCAACGCCGGGATATTTTTGTGAAAGGAATCCTGTCCAATCTTTTTTGAATTTATGCCCCTTGGAAGCTCTCAATCCAGAGGGGCGACGGATGAGCAAATACCTCCCTCTCATTAACCAAATTACTAAAACAAACCCAGCTATCCATTTAATTTATTAGGTGAGACAATGTGCTTAGAGGGGTGAGTAGATTAGTTGTTGGGCGTGGGTGATGATACACAAACCATGGAAAAATTTTCCATGGTGGAGACGAGGCCTAGGAAAGTTATGCATGGTTAAATATAACCATTAATATTATTTTACATATTGGTTGGATTGATGGAAAAATAGAATCCTAGGTTGCGAAGAGTGATTTGATTGATTCTCTCCCATTAGTACTGGAACCATTAAAAAAACTTAGGTACTATGCGGAGTATTTGAAATATGGGAAAAAAGTACTAAACACTGGATCATTAAGAATACGTAAGAAAAACACTTCGAATTGTTGATTATCGCTAGAGATGGCTTAGAAAATAAGTGTTATGCAGATTTATCAAATTTTGTAAGATTTCTAAAGCAATAGCAATGATTTAGATCAAGCCATACTTAACTTTCTTAGGCAACATCCCCACTTGGAAAATTTTTCCACACCTTGGAATAAAATATTTTTTAAAAAAATTAAAAATGATTTTTTTACTTTCAAATGATCGCCTTATTACAAATAAATTTATTTTTTTATGAACTAAAATTTCCATAATTATAAATCTAATGCTTGAATTGCATTGTCGACTTATACAAAAGGGTGCCTAAAATTTTAGAGTGTATGCAAGATTAAATGGAACCCAAATATGTATGCAAGATTTATGAAGAAGCAATACTGCATATCTACAAAAACTTGAGGATGAATTTAAAATTTTGAGAATTTGTAAGATATTAAATCTTGTGGTTTCAAAATGGCAAAATATGATTGTCTATTATATCGAAACAGAAATTCATTTTTTTTTCCACAACAAACTACAATGAGAAGTAGACTTTTGAAAGGGTAAAGAAATTTTGAGGGGGTTAGGTCTTGGATCAAGAACAGTAGCAGTAAAAAAAAAAAGAACAATTTCCTTGAGGAAAGAAGAGAAATGAAAGTGTATAACAAGAACAATCAATAAAGAAAAGCAACACTTGATTCGAAAGTAAATGCAAATGCTAGATCCCAAATTTCCATCATCTCCGGCGGAAGGAATACTTCCTATGAAATCTTCCCAGTTCCGTGTTCTCTGTTATTCTAATCGCTTTTCTTTCCGGAGAAGATTCATCTTATTTAGGGCATCACACTCCGCCGCAAGCTACTTTCGAGCTTCCTTGTGCATCCGGCACCCAGCGAGCAGCAGCAGATCCTACTCCTCCTTCCCCTTCCAACATAGGCAAGCGCGGATCGCTGCTCCGCAGGCTCACCTCCGCCTCACATCTGGAGCCAACGGGCAAGTTGGGTGGGGTTCACTACGCCGGGAATGCGGGTCCCGTCCGCCTTCAGCAAACCGACACCTCCGCGTACGAGCTCGGCGCCATTGCTCGAACCGCCTCGGATCTAGGACGCGCCGCTGCCGCCGTCGATTTATTATTGTCCGACGGCTCCGGCCCGTTCGCTTCCCATCGTTTCCCCATGAGGGTTCCCCTGGTGAGGAACTCGTGCGCCAGGCACCCGGCCAGGATCCGATTGCTGCTTGGCGATGGCACCGGCACCGCCCGATTCGGAGTCGCCGCTGAAGCCAAGTGACCGGCGGAAGGCTGGACCAGAGGCGTGCCGGACGACTCGCGATCCTTCCGCTTCCTCCACGAGCAATTCCGCACGTTACTGGACATACTCGATCGTGCCACGTCAGCAGTTAGGTTGACTCCCAGACACGAAGCACGGTACGATGAGAGAGATCGAATTGATTAAAAAAAACAAAATTCAGGAAATGAGGGCGTTAAAATTAGAGGGGGATAACTGAGAAGATCAAAACGGGCAAAAAGGATTAAGATAAGAAAAAGGGCAGAAGGCGCCGGAATCTAGGGAGGACCGCCGATTCGACGGCGATCGGAAGCTGCTGAAGGGGGAAAAAAAGGAAGCGCGACAGTGATCGGAGGCGAAGCGGCGGAGAAACCACTCCCGAGGGGCCAGGGGGCTTGAGGGCCTCGAGGTGTTCTCGTTCGGCTCAATAAATAGGATGGATCACATAAAGAATGCCCCGGGAATAAAAATATTTACGGCCTGCCATTATAAATCTGTCGTAATGACCAAATTGGGCTAGTGCGGAGAGAAGGAGAGCGAAGGGCATCTCGTAAATAAATGCAACTTATGGTGGTAATTACATACAAAAAAGGACTGGGACCACGACATCTTCTAAGAAAAAGTACTTGCGGTACCCCAAATTATTCACCCGCCTGGACTGCGTGAAGAACTCGTCAGTAAGAATAAGCGGGTCCCACAAGAAACCTGAGTCGGTAAGCGTCTCCATTGCGTTCGTAAAGAAGGTTAGTTATTTAAATTTATCATGGGCAAATGCTTAACTATTTCATTTTTGTGTGGATTTAAATATAAAATAATTAACAAGCAACCTTAAATTGAAAAACTATATATATACATACAAATATTTAATGATTACATATATATGTTAAATAGTATTAAAGTGTGATTTAGTATAATTTAAGATGTTATATTAATTGTTTATTAAATTTAAAAATGTTTAAGACGGTGTGAAAAAATATCTTTGAATTGTAGAAAAAAACTATGAAAATGTGTGGATGATGACATATTATTACGTCACATGATAGATGACATAATTTTAATGTTTATTTAATTTTAATTTTATGTTGTCATATTTTTGAGTGCCATTTAGGCACAATTTGTTCCATTTTGAATATGCCACGCTGCACTCCATCGTATATTCCTTTCCTTCACTCAAATCAATCTCAATAATAATCCTTCTTGCTTCTTAGAATAACTATCTGAGTTGTACTTAGAATCATTTTGCTTCTATTTTTTCCCAAATTTCATGACATGGCTAAATTAATTATTATAATATTACTAGAATAATATAATCAATTTTAAATATCCTTAATTAAATATTATTATGAATTATAATAATAATAATATATCGAGATAAATATAGTAACATATGAGAGAGTTATTATGATATGAAATATCAAGTAAAAAACATAAATACATATTAGAGAATAATATACTAGATAGACTAATTATGAGAATACTACATTAACCGTTAAATGAGTGAAATAAGTATTCTCATTTTGATAATGTTATATGTGGTTCTTAAAATTAAGGTCATCATATATTTCTATATGTCTAATTATATATTTCGATAATTATACAAGTCTCATAAGCACTCACATTGTGATAATATTATATATGATCTTAGACTTAAAATCATCATAAACTTCTAAATAACTAGTTGTATAATTTGATATAGTTAAATATTACCCACAATTGGTTGCAAATAAAGTTTGCAAATTGAGCATGTAATAGAGAGAAATACAAGTGATTAAAACAAGATTTGTTGCTTTTATATAATAAGAGTGTTATATTATCCTATTAATTAAGTAAAAGGGTATATATATCTATAATTTTTTAACGCATTTCTTTGGAGGACTTTATTTTTTTTTTATCTTCAGATGGTAAATATTTATCAAAACATGGAGTGTAAATTAAACTCATATTTGAATTAGATAGATTTATATTTGGAAAAAGTTGACAATAAATCCTTTCAAAATTTACTATTCATAGAGTTGCTACAATGCAATGCTAGGCTAAATGGGCTCAGGGCTTGTTTGGCCCGCTTTGAATCTATTTTAACCATAATTTAGAAAAGTTATAATTTAATATTTTTGCTTGTTCTGCGTTTTTTTTAAAATAATTAATATAATTTTAATTAATTTTTTAACTATTATTATTTTAAATAATATAAAAATTTTAAAAATTATTTATCAAATATCTTATAAATTTTAATAGCATAGTACAATACAATATAATATAATTTAAAATAATTATAAAATTATTAATAATGAGATCCCTTAAGCCCTGTTCTTTGGGCGAGTGGATTGTATCCAAGGATCAGGGTGTTAATGTGTTTAATGCAGCTGTCCACTACAATTGATATTATTGGCCCAATTTGGAGTGGTTGGAGCTTCTGGCTGTTGCCTGGTATGAGTAGAGCTGCTCTGAAAAGCTGAAGCTGTTTGGGTGTATTAGCTGGTTTGATAAGTAACTGTGAGCTGCTGTGCTGTGCTATTCAGTTCTATTAAGAAATTTTTTTTAATTTATTCTTTAAAATTTAAAATTACTTTACACAACAATTAATAATTTTTAGACTATTAATTTAAAATAAACAAATTCAAAAAAAATTTACAAGAGTTTCTCCTATTTTATAAAACTTTTTTTATAATAATTCCATGTGTACATGACCTTACATTCATAATATATAAAATTATAAAAAATAATCATAATACATCACAAATATAAATACAAAATTTAATTAATATTTTTTTATTATTTTAATTTTAAAATTCGTATTTAAGAATTACCTAATTTGATTAATCTCAATTTATAAATTCGTATTTATTTTTGCTTACCCTGATAAAAAATAAAAATAAAATAAAATAAAAATAAAAATAAAAATTCCCAAATCCTCGTCGTCGCCTCGCGAACGATTGGGATTTGGGAGAGCTGACCACGCTCGTCACTGCAGAAGGAGACGGGGACGACAGCTCCGGCGGGCGAAGGAGAAGGGAACGACGACGATGACGGGCGTAGAAGATGGAGACGACGGGTTTAGGAGATGGAGACGACGGCGAAATAGGGCGAAGGAGACGGAGACGACGGCGAAATCGGGAGATGCCGACGCCGCTGTTCGGAGCATTGCCGACAACTCGTCACAGTGACGGCGAAGATAGCGACGACTGAAGGGGGCGACGGCCGAAGGCGGCCACGAACGGCTCTCATATCTGCTCGCGAAGGCGACAGGCGACAGGCGACGGGCGACAACAGCGACGACCGGAGGCGACGGGCGACGATAGCGACGGCCTGTCACGCCCCGAGACTTACACTAAGTCACTCAGCCTCGGGACACGGCAAACAATGGACCTGCAAAAGCCATACAGATCCAGGATGCAACACAAAATACCAAATATTATAAGACAACAAAATCCACATGAATAAATACACAACGGACTGGCGCAGCAGTTAAAGTCAATAACTATACAAGACCGATATCCTCGGTCAAAGTCAACAATCGCACAGGGCCGACAACCCCGACTCACAATCCACACTGGTCCATGACCAGATAAATACACTCCCACAGTAATACAAATCCTCCAAATATGACAATAACAACAATATGCGATGTATAGGAAAATACATTCTATGGTAAGGAAACATCTACCTATCTAACTATTGCGCACCAGAGGGAGCCGAGCCCGAACCTGGAGGCAAGGTGAAGGGGAGTTAGCCAGGTGGCTAAGTAGGGTTTAACAAGTAGATGATGCATAAAGGAGTAAAAAGAAATCCCACAATAATAAGTAACAGAAGTGCAGTGTAAATAGATATAATGCAACTAAGCAGGTACAGAAAATACAGCATGCAAGTGGATCATCCAGCTGTGCCAAATGTCCCGAAGGACGTGCACTCAGAGAGTAGTCCATACCGCCAGCTAACGGTAAGAATGACTGTCCGTCGACAGCCCGCCGGTGTAGCGTCCTACACCCAGGTCACCTTGGTATGCCGAGTCCCACGACAACCAACTGTGACCCATCAGGAGGCCTGTAGTCCATGGGCTCACACAGACTGCATCCATGACTACTATCAGTGGCCAAAATCACAAGGATCCCGGAAGGTGGACTATCCCAGTCAGACCAATCCGTCCATCCAATAATATAAACACATGCCCGACTGTAAAGACAGCCAAAATGTATATGTACAACATATAAATCATACTATCAACAATACCATGCATTGAAACATAAAATCAGATACATGCAAGCATCCATGTGACACAATGGCAGGATATAGATCTCAAAGGGTATACGAAGGTAATAATTAGATATAGACAATAAGAAGGTGATGCCGCTATCTACGCATGCAGTTTGACACCGAACAATAGAAGGAGGTTAGAACCCTACCTGGTTCTTGTAGGTCTGCACTAGATCCAACCAGATAATCGTCCAAGATGTCCTCACACGCGCAGCCCCGAATCACAAACGTGATCATCGGAGTTCGCCGGAAAAGTTCGCCGGCGGCGATCGCCGGAACAGTAAGTTCAGTGACGGAATAAAGCCTGTCGGTATGGAAAATGACGCCGACGCAGAGAGGGTCCCGTCCGTACAATTGGTTATGCGAACGGACGCTGGAGTCGCCGGGAAATCGCGTTGGAATGGTCGGCGGCGCCGCTCACGTACGTCGCCGGAACCGGAGGAGATAGCACTGGAAAATGCTCTGGAAGGAGAGGAAAGCTTATCGGAGCCGAATGGGACCCGTCAGAGCCGCCGGAGATGGAAAGCACGCCGGATCTAGGGCTCACGTCGTTTTTCGTTGCCTGCGTTCGCGTGGAAGAGGAGGGGAGCTTTCGTCGGATCTGAGCCGCCGGAGATGGAAAGCACACCGGATCTAGGGCTCACGTCGTTTTTCGTCGCCTGCGTTCGCGTGGAAGAGGAGGGGAGCTTTCGTCGGATCTGGCCGCCGGAGCAGCCGCTGGAGTTAGGTGGAAAGGAGGCTGAGAAGGGAAGATACATGAGGAGGAGGAGGGCAGGTGGGTTCGACGGTGGCGAAGATCGGGAGGAAGGGGGAGATAGGGGAGAAGAGAGGGAGCGGGTTGCAGGGAGAGGGAACGGTGAAGGGATGGGACGGCTGTGTCCCGTCCCATCAATAATTAATTTTTTTTCGTAACGTTACATGGCCGGAGGGGGCGACGACCGGAGGCGGTGAGCGAGAACATACACGGCGACGAACGAGGAGCAACGCGGGCGAGAAATCAGAAGGCGGTAGTTACTGTGCAAAAGAAGCCGCTGGAGCATTTCGGGGAAGCTGACCTGACGCGGCTTCCCATCAACGCGCGAGCTTCTCAGTTGGGAACTGAGAAGCCGCGCTCCAAACACAGTACGTTTTTAAAACAGCTGCCCGCAAATATAGACGCAGCTAAAAGCTGATCAAACTTAGCTTTTAAAAAAAAGTCTTTTAAAAGACGGTTCAATGAGAACATTTTCTAGACGGGACACCTTCTAAGAATCTTGAGTAGATTCTTTATTAAATATTAATATCGATTTAAAATTTATGTATACCTGTACAACATTAAATAAATTAATATTATATAAATTTTAAGACAATATCAATATTAGCAATCACCTCTGCTTAAGATTTTTAAGCGGAGACTCCCTCTGGAAAAAAATTTTCCGGCTCAATGACCGCGCAAATACTAGTCAAAGCGGAAGGCTCTAAGAAACGCACTCTTAAGTCTCTGTCAATTTCCCAAGTTGAAAATAAAAAAATAATAATAAACAAATGAATGTATCTAATTCGTCAAGCAAGCCGATCAAGGTGACCAAGTTTCCACTGTTTCTTGCGCACAAAGAAGTTGACGAAGACTCTCTTGGTCTCGAAATTGACCGGCGATCTTAAAGCTGTAGTGCCTCAAACCTCTATAAAGAAGCCAAAGAGATCGAAGAGGAGGTCGAGACTCGAGAGGGAGGAAGAACTAACGAACAATGGAGAGCTCCTCCAAGGAATCCCCTCCAGATCCTCACGTCTTCACCTTCGACTCCCCCCACCCGGTCTACGCCATGGCCTTCTCACCCTGCACCTCCTCCCTCCGCCTCGCCCTTGGCTCCTTCCTCGAGGATCAATCCAACCGCGTCGACATCGTCGCCTTCGACGAGGATACCCTCGCCTTCCGCCCCGATGCTCCTCTCTCCTTTCCCCACCCCTACCCCCCTTCCAAGCTCATGTTCCACCCCCGCCCCCACTCCTCCTTCCTCGCCTCCGCCTCCGACTCCCTCCGCCTCTGGCTCCTCTCTCCCGACGCTACCGAGCCCCGCTCCGTGCTCGATAGCGCCGTGACCAGCGCCTACTCCTCCCCCCTCACCTCCTTCGATTGGAGCGACGCCGACCCCCGCCGCATCGGTACCTGCTCCATCGACACCACCTGCAGCATCTGGGACGTCGAGCGGGGCATCGTCGAGACCCAGCTCATCGCCCACGACAAGGAGGTTTATGACATTGCCTGGGGTCAGACCGCAGTCTTTGCGTCCGTCTCCGCTGACGGATCCGTTCGCGTCTTCGACCTCCGCGACAAGGAGCACTCCACCATCGTCTACGAGAGCCCCCATCCCGACACCCCCTTGCTTCGCCTCGCCTGGAACAAGGTCGACCCCAACTACATGGCCGCCACCGTAATGGACAGCAACCGCGTCGTCGTGCTCGACATCCGATCACTCGCCGCTCCTGTGGCCGAGCTGCAGCGCCACCGAGCCTGCGTGAACGCCATCGCGTGGGCCCCGCGGGCCCCTCGGCATATTTGTTCCGCTGGAGATGATGCACAGGCTCTTATTTGGGAATTGCCCTCGACAGGCCCCGTGGCGCCCGAAGGGATTGATCCGGTGCTGGTCTATGCGGCCGGCGCTGAGATCAACCAGCTGCAGTGGTCTGCCGCTCACCCCGATTGGATGGGGATAGCATTTGCCAACAAGGTGCAGCTGCTCAGGGTCTGAGTTTCTAACGAGGTAGGCTTCAATACCCAATCGTACTTCTATTTTTCTTCCTGATGTTTGGATTAATTGATCTCTAGAAGTATCTGTTTGGGTTATGATTTATGAAGAATACAGTCTCTTTTCTGGTCATGCATCTATATTTTCATCCTTTCTCTGTGTCGGGGGGATTGGATGCCCATGCAGGTGTAAAAGGACGGTGTAGAAGTTCCTCTAGGTTTGTCCAACTAAGAACTTGATTATCATTTTTCTATTGTTTGCTCAATGGTTGTGCTTTTTTCAGTGATCATAATGGATAAACTAATTGAAGAACAGCAAGAGTATCGAAATGTATCTTGGATTTGTGTCGCAACATACAACAACATCGTGCTCTAACCTGCATTAATGTCCTTTGTCTTCTTTTTTTGTTTCAAAGTAAAAGTAACAATAAGAAAGGAAATAAAAATTTCCCATTTGGGATGTTATATGAAGAAAAGGCTCACAATCCTAATTCAATATACCACTAGCCTACAATCTAAGATCTAGTAATCTACTACCATATTACTTAATAGTAGGCATATTAAATAATTAATATCCCTATTAATAATGTAACTAACTAATTGATAGTGTAGTACAGCTTTGACTATGTATGAAAACGAGTTAGTTTTGATTCTTTTGGAAGCTGAGGTAATAAAGAATATACGAGATAAGCCTTTCGGTAACACTTTTTTAAATTTCTTATGAATGTGCTTTGCACTGTTGTGAATGTCAACATTTTCATTCAAACAATGATATTTGGTGTTCTTAATTCCTAATCCGGCGGTTTGAGTGTTCATCATCTTCTCATCTAGTGGTTCTCCCATTATGTTTGCCTTGATAACATATGGGAGATATGACCCTTTGGAGAGATATATATGGTAAACTTAACAGTATTTGGGCTATTCAGGTTTCAGTATGAATTGTTACAATGAATCATATCTCATAACTTCCTCTTGAGTTTAGCTTAGGCAAATTTGTTTACTTTTTATAAAAAAAATTGGAATCTTTGTTTGAATTAACATTCTTGTACTGTGTAACTGCCTTCATCTTCCAGAACATTAGCGATGTAATTTTCAACAAATGAGATGTCATACATAACTAAAAAAAGTTTTAGCCTTATTTTAAACATACTTGTGCTCCCCAAATAAAGCAGATCACCAGTAACACACGTATAATGCATATATATGTTTGTAGGTGTTCATATATTTATATATTTTCAATATACGTATACATGTATGTGTATTACATATTGCTCGTTTTTCTACTCAATCTTTAGTTCTTTAGTCTGGATTTCATGTTTTTAAGTTGGCAAATTAAGTTTCCAAACAAGAAATTCCACTAAAGAATAAGCTCTATTATATTAATTAAGTGCAAGCAATCCAGATGCTAACTCATAAATGCAGCTTGAGGATTATTGATGAAGTTGTGATTCTTCTTCAATATAACATAAATTAGAGCTAGAGGTTGCACATAATAGAAAAGAAGAGAGGGAGATAGAGTCATGTTTTAGGTTTTAGACACCAAAACAAAATAATATTACTACAGATAGAAAGCCTAGTAATCAGACATTGTCTAGGACTTGGAGATCAATGACTTGGTATAAACTCCACTGATATAGGACGAAATAAAAACGATGAATTGATTAATGATTAACTAAGCCTAGTTTATTACGTCCAAGTCCACAATTACTCGTGAAGCGGTGTTTCTTTTCCTTAGCTTATTTATGTTGTAGCCGCAAGTTCCATTTGATGCTTGTGTGTAATATTGCATATGAACGTTTGTAATATTGCCTATAAACGTTTGTAATATTTAAGGAGTAACTAGGGTTTATACTCGACCCTAGTGACCTGGTCTTGCATTGTAAATTAGTAAGGACCGTCCTTAGCTTCTTTTCTTGCTTCATCTTCAAAGAATAAGACGTTTGGCGTCTTAAAGCTCAAGAGCGCCTAAAATGTGATATTATCTTCTCTCATTCTCTTGTTCATTTAGTCAATATAGCACTTTAGGTTATTCTCCTTGCATATTTAGTTCCCTTGTCTAGTTTCTATGTGTGAACTTAATTGCATGCATACATTGCTTGAGTAGCTTAATGCATGATTGAAGGTTTCTTTTCTTCTTTCTTACTCTTAATCTCTGTTGAGGATTTCCTGCGTAGATGAATAGAACCACATGTTAACATTGTATTATGCGCTAGGATCTCTTGTTTAGTGTATGTTCATGCTCAGGGATATAATAGTTCTTCACTGTGTTAGATGTTTACGTTAGCTATAGGTCTTCATGCATACTCGTGTTAGGGACTTAGAACTTAACGTTAGTTTTTAAACCACATGATTTAATCTGTAGTAGGAGCAAGTTCAACTGTGTAGCTCTGCAGTACAAGTAACACGCTTCATTTTGGTCATACATGAGATAATTAAGACTCAGCTCTCTCATATCTCCTCTACAGAATTCTAGATTTTTTTTCCATCGCAATTGTTAAGAACCTGTTTACTCTAGCTGAAGTTAACATTTTGGGTAATTAGCCCCTTGAATATAGTAAATATATATTTTCTGAAAATTGAACTTTTGAATTGCCTCAAATTTCATTTATTGTTCCCGACTGAAACCATAAATCTTCCATCTTCAACAATGGCATTGATTTTGAATACTGTTCTATAATTGTTCTATAATTTGACAAAACGGCAGAAGTACACTATCTGTTGTGTCTCCAAGGCACTGTTTTATGGGAGCGTTTATGATCAGGATTATCTTTCTTCATGCTTAGTGGTTTGGACATTTCTTTCCTCCAATACACAGAATGCTTTGTGATTGTCGTTCTTCAAACAGAGCATTCTTTCAAAATGCCATAACATTGTTTATCTGGACCTTAGCTTCAAGCAACTGAAAACGTACATTTAAACTTGATCGAAATGATCTTTGATCCTACTATGGGAACAGTAAATGTGTAATGATCCAACAAAATAAATGACTACTTGTTGAAGCTACATACCTTCAACCCACTAATTTGTACTTGTTAACAAAAGCTTCTAAGTTGTTTGAATTATTAGGACAATATAAAAATTTTCTTTTGTTTTCTCTTATTAATCATATAGTCTTTCTCAACCAACAGTACTTCATCACTACTATTCGTCTGTTTTCCACTTTGCTAGAGCCTCGTGTCTAGATCAAGGGTTTATCTCTTTACCTCACTGCTAGGCTCATCTTTGTTCTTTTGATACTAGATGTATGTGTTCATTTTAGCAGGAAACTAAATTCTATCTCTTCTTTATTGATATTATTGTACTTTTACGTGTTCTTTCATCGATTAGTATTTATTACATCCTTTTTTTTAATAAAATAGTAAAAACATTAAACACTAGACACATTAATTAGTTGGTTTAGATGATTAATACAATTTAATTATTTTTTATTCATATGTTTGTATGATTGTATTCAATTTGCCCTATTATAATTCCAGAAACTCTTTCTTTTCAGGTTATGAAGTGGTGAATTGCATTGCAAATTTTGCCTTGTCGAGGAATGATGTGCGATGAAAGGGGCAATCACATAAACGTAATCTTAATTTTATCTTCAAAACCACACCATTTCATAGTGTGCAGGAAAATATATATGGGCATCTTCTGTAATCTTCACCGGATGTTATAGTCATTAGATTACATCTTTCTTCTTCTTCTGGACTGGTCGGCTAGCTTGTTTTTTTCCCGATTTAATTCATCTATACTCCCTAAATCGCATTCTTTCTTTAGTTTCCTCCAGCTGCTGAATGTTCAACATAAATGATTGAGTAATTGTAGTTTTGACCCATTTATAAATTTTTTACTTTCAAGCCTTTAGTTTTTTTAAAAGTAGGTAAAATTAGGCTTCGTTTTCAACTCTTTTTACCCTTTCAATTACTTACAATATGTTTTCATAAAAAACTCCTGACATATGTTCTGAATGATATAAAATATTTATTAAGTTCTTATAATATCAACTTTTGGTACTTTACTTAGTGTATGTATCCTGATAAAATGTGCTATTATATTCTAGTTTGCTGTAATGTAAGGTGTTTAGCAAAATATTTTAGAAAACACAGTCAATATGATGTGCATACTTTAGGTTTATCATTGTATTATATTATTTGATAGGTATTTTATCTAGCTTTAATATGTTTCGAAATAGTTTATATAGATGGAGAAAAAAAAGGGAAATTTTTAATTTTGGATTTTATTGTTAGATTTCAAGTTGCTTTTTGCATCTATATTAGATTATACTATAATGAGATAAACAATGTATTAAATTTATACTACAATAAATATTTCTTTTACTACTAAAATAGTTTAATTATTAGTGCATTAATATTGTGTTTAGTATGAAGGAAAATAATAGAGAATGGAAGAAAAGTTAGAAAAATCACTTTTTAGGTGTCTTTAGTAGGAAAAATGGAAAATAAAAAAAAAAGAAAAACAAGATGAAAAGTATGGATAAAATCTATTTATTTGCTTTTCACCTAAATTGGGAGAAAAGTTATCATTTGCTTGTATCTCCTAAACTCACTCTTTCGTGCCCTCACGCTCCTCTTGTGCCCCTGTCATGTTAATGTCAACGCCGACTTTGACTCCTCTTGTGCTCCTCTCACGCTGACGCCAATGCTTCATGCTCCTTCTGGGCCCTTTCATGCCGGATTCAAGGATCTATAGTTTTTTAGATTCGAGCTTCTGATGTTTGTTTAAAAAAAAAATATAAAAATAGGAAGATATAATAAATATATCAATCATTTATACTTTCTTTCTTCTAAATAAATATAAGAAAAAAAAATCTGTTAACGTTCTTTTCTTTTTATTTTTATTTTTTAACTTTCTTTTATTCTTTTTTTTTTCTTACTAAACACAATTTTAAAGCACTCAATCTCAAGCTCCTCTATCCTAGAGCGAAAATTTTGTAAAGAGTGGGCTTTTTGCCCTCATCGAGGAATGAAATTTATAAGGAGATAGCCGCTCTGAGTGGGGGTATGAGTTTTCCCCATCGAGCGTGCCATAATACGGGCCTTCGTAAGTGTCACGCCCCGGTCGGAACGGTCTACAAACAACGCTTATCCGTTGTCTCAGAGCCGTCCGGCGGAACACCGGAACGTGATCGCGCTAGGGTTTCCGGACCGAATTTCGTCCCCAAATTCAAAACCCTAGTTCACGCTCACTTTTTATCCCTCAAATTACAATTCTCTCAAAGAAACCCTAACCCTAATTTGAGAAATCGAGGAAGAATCGAAAATCCCAAATCAGAAAATCAAAACACCTCTCCTGATTTTGACCCGGTCAAAATCACGTTTACTGTGCAAACTCGCCGATCGAATCGTCCTTGCTGACGTCACGCTGACGTCACGAACCGATTAATTCGGTCGCCGCGAACTCGTTCTCCGGGTGACGTCACGCTGACGTCACGCTGACGTCGGCGCGCGAAATCGAGTTCGATTTCGAATTTGCGCCGCCAATTTTGACCTTTTCCTTGCTGACGTCTGCTTGCGTCAGCCGCCAAATCGTCCGAAATTGCCGTTGACCGCTTGACTCTCCTCGTTTCGAACGCTCGACGCGTTCGAAGCCGTCGTCTTCACGCGTCGAACGCGCGTCTGCGTTCGACGCTGCCGTCGCCGGAGAAGGAAGGCCGCCGCCTTCCGTCGTCGTAGAACAGGGGAAGGAGAAGGAAGGTAAAGCTTCGTTTATTCCTTGAAGAATACTTACAAGCCTCCTCTCTCAACGCCGACGACCACCGTCGCCGGTGCCCCTCTCCCTCCCTCGCCGGCGCTGCCGGTTACATTCACTCGTTCACCTTTCTCTCGCCTCGACGCTCGTCGTCGCCGGCTCCCTCAAGCTCACAGACTCTCCTTGTTCCGTCTGTGGGTTGGGACGGGGCGACGGCGCGCCTCGCCGTCGCCGGTGGTGGCGTACCCGCTCACCGGGTGGAGTCGCCCTTCGTTGCGCACTCCCCCCCCCCCCCCCCGCTTCGTTCTCTGTTGCTCGTTTTATAGGGCAGAGGCGTCGCTCGCCTCTGCCGCTGGATTCGGACGCGGTCCGCGTCTTCTGCGCCCGCGTCTTCCGCCTGCAGACTCGAAGCCATGCGTCTCTCGTGCCCGTCGCCGAGACCTCCGAAAACCTCGCCGCCTCCACTCCAGAGTCCGAGTCTTCCGCTGGAGTCTGCGCCCCGATCGATTCGCTCCGAACTCCATCGCTTGTTTCCGTCCGAAGCATACGCCGCCAGTCTCCGCGTTCCAGTTCGCATCCGAATCGTCCGGCGTCGACCGCGTCTTTCGCGTCGCCCGCCTGAAGAAGATGCCGCTCCAGTCGTCGCCTGCGCACGCCACAGCGAAGTCATCGACCGCGTCCAAGTTTTCCGCGAGGTTGCTTGCTGCGTCTGTCGCGTTCGGCGATTTGAAGCAGAAGACGAGGTCGCAGCTCCATCGCGCCTCGATTCCGCTGTGGTTCAATGGGCCACCGTTCCCTTCTTCTGATCTTTGGGCTTTTGGGTTCGGGCCTGGGCTGAACCGGCCTGACCCAGGCCTGACAGCAAGGGAACCTATTCAATGCCCTTCATAAAATTCAAATGTCATTTATTTTTTTTTAATATCATCAAAACACGGCCCACGGCCCACGGATAAACAGAGGCGCAGCAGTTGACGCAAGCCACGTGACTGCGGGACCCGTTCCATCGCGATGACCACGTGTCCCCATCAAAGGCCGTCTTCGTACGGACGGGTACCGGCGGCGCCAGTGTGCTGGCCGCCATCATGCCCCGTACGAGGTGGTGCTGCCCGCCAGGCGCCAACCGCTCACTGACACTGCTCTAATTATCCAACTTAAGCCTTCTTTTCTTTTTTTGTTTTTTCTTTTTATTTTACTGTCCCTTTTTTAGCTGTCCATGCCTCTTCCTTTACCGACCCCCCCACTCCTTTAAATTTCTTTTAGGACCGACCGAGCAGCATCGACGAATAAGGAAAGAGGGGGCGCCTTGTGGCTCCAAGTCGTCGCCGGGTCGCCAGGAATCTCTCCGTCCCTTTTTGTTGGTGACCCCCAATCCGCTCTCCCCTCATTCGATCCTCGTCGCCGCAGGTTGATTCATCGGAATCTTGCTTGCTGCTGTGGCCTTCCAGGTAGCTCGCTCGATCGGCGACGAGACATGGTGAGGGGGAAGACGCAGATGAGGAGGATAGAGAACGCCGCGAGCCGGCAGGTGACCTTCTCTAAGCGGAGGAACGGCCTGCTCAAGAAGGCCTTCGAGCTCTCCGTGCTCTGCGACGCTGAGATCGGCCTCATCATCTTCTCCGCCCGCGGGAAGCTCTACCAGTTCGCCAGCTCCAGGTTTGCCCCCTCTTCCATGAAATCCACAATACTCTATGCCATTGCTCCTTACTTGATAACGTATTTACTGGTTTCGGCTTGCTCGGTCGTGAATCTCGCAATCCAGTCACACGATAGTGGTTTTATGCGCTCTTTATGATCGCATGTCCAAGATCTGCGTGTAGGCATTAGTTCCGTTAATTCTTTTCGTCTTTTGTACTCCAATTGATCTTTGTTTGGGCGCCATTGAACATTTTATTAGGGTTTCGACGCATTTTGTTAAAATTAAATAGTGCCTTGTTTTGTGACACTATAGAGGGGATAGTAAAGTTACTTCATCACGCTGTCGTACATAAATGCACGGGAAATATGCTTATAGTGGTCGGGTTTAGATTTAACCATGTTAAATAACACTACAGATAGCCGCTATAGGCCCGTAAATTAAGCTGTACGACGAAGTATCTCCATTAAAGGTTAAAGATAAATCTGGCCCTCCTTACAACATAATGTGGACTAGTCGGGGAAATCGAAGTATATTTGCAGGTCTAAAAGATTGAAGTTTATTACTCCATATCTTGTTATCTTCTAGCTTTCCTCCATGGAATGGATTTCATTTTCTGGAGCTTCATGTGGTGCGAGAAATATGAGAAAAATATGGAAAATAATAAAACAAATGAAAAGACTTGTATAGTTGATAAGGTAGCAATATATGCTTATATACGCATGTGGGACGTGGTTTTGGGGATCAGGCAGTCACCATATCTTCAGTCAGCTATATTGGCAACTGTTCTCAGTCTGAACAGCTATAAATCTTCCGCACATACTTTTGACTATCAGTTTGATTGTGTCGGTCAAACAACAACGAGTGTATGTGAAGAAGCCTTCCCAAGATTAGACAGGCACTTGCACGAGTCTAATTGCATTCGTTGTTGTTTATTAAACTTGGACGTGTTCGTTTGCATTGTTTCTTTATTGCTTGGACTTGCATGATTTACTGGTGTTGTGTTTTTAACATTTTCTGCGTATTCTACACTATAATTAATATAAATAAATACTACTCGAATTGACATGACATGCGATTATTATAGGTATTTTAAGCAAAATATACGGTAGCCATTTATCTATATAGCCTTCGCCCTGGACTATATCTAATGCGTGTCTGTCCATGATGTCCTCTTTAGGACGACCATTTATAGATTCGTTAAGTCATCCTGAGCTACTGTAGCTTCATGAATCTTCTGAGCTCACTACCTTGTGATTTTCCTTTTTAATTCATGCATATCCTTGAGCGAGCATGTATATGCGTTTTGGTTAATGTTTTGTACAATTCTTCCACCCTTAGCGAATAGATTGTCTTTGTCCTCTTCTGTTATATGCCACCATGAAGGTATGTTTATACATACACTAACTGGCATAAAGAACAGTTTAAAATTATTTGAAGAAAGTAGTTATAAATGGTGCTCGTATGAGAAGTATTCTTTGCACAAATCTAATTGTTATCCATTAAGTTCACAATTTATTTATGACCCATGTGTTTTACTTCACGCTTATCAAATATTTTTCTTTACTACTGACATAACTTTTTACTAAACGCATCTTAAACTATCTCCTCGTATGATCATGAACTGAACTTGCAAATTATAATACCAAAAAAATGTACGGATTTCATTAAAATAAAAGAGACGAGACTGAAAAGAAATTATTGGAATTACAAGCAACTATTTTTAGAGAGAAAAATTATAGACGGCTACAATAAGTAACTATACTATAGAAGAACTTATGAACAATAATTGATGCGACTGTATTGATGGTGCATGACATCCAATTTGACATGGTACGTGCACACATAATTTGAATTAGGTCTGCATAACTGGATAACTCAAAATCTTATTGAGAAAGACTCGATTCATTTGTATGTGCGTCATGTATTCGTGCGGATGAGAGAGGCAACCAGACAATTAACCATCTCTAGAAAAAAATATATGTTACCTTTTTTTTCGCCTGCAAAATTTCAATCGTTTAAAAGAACATTAAGTTAATTGATCTCTAGTTAGAAATTCCATATGCTTAAGTAAATTGGCCTCTCTTGTTATGTTCAGGCTTGTTTGTTGCTCATATAATTCAAAAACATATTTGATGAGGAACACATTAACGTGCAGAAGTTACAATTAGTCAGATAAAAACTAGGGAGGATGAATCATAATACTATATGACAGATTACTAACACAGTCCTTGATGTTTAATTTCTTTAACATAAAAAACAAACATCACCAACTGCTTATCGCATCCTTGACTTGACTCCTGTGCATCAATGGCCACGCCTGCGGTCGCTTGCAGTCTGTGATGATACACTGTTCAACCTTTCGTTTTCCCTCTTCTCTTCTCTTTCCTCCTTTCACCTTCCTCCCTGAGCCAATGAAATTTGCTGCATGATCACTTTCGTCTTCCTTGTTGCCTCTCACCTCACCCTCTTGTTGAAGGTTTCGCTCTCATGTAAACCCAACCATCTGTGATTAGAGATATGCATTTGGTTTTGATTTATTTCTGCTAATCGTTTCCTTGCATTGAGTTAAATCACCAATCTTTTGTTAAAATATTATTTCTTTTCTCGCCAAAAGCAGTTCAATTCGAGATGGCTATCTAATTTGGAAAACGAACTTGTGTACATTAAGAAAAACCATGCTATTTGTAACTGTTACAAATTGGTATTCAGATCATTTACTAATTTTGGAGAAATATTTGGTGTTCTCTATGGTTTAACAATTTGAGGATGATTATGTTTGACCACTCTATTAAAGCTAATTCCCTGCAATGTTTTAACATACATACAATGACTGTTGTTGACAAGTTCTTTTGTTGTCTTTCTTCACCTTTAAATTACTCGATATTTTCAGAAATTGCATGATTTAACTATTTATGACGTTAGTAGTAAATTTTAACCATCTCTTATTTCTTTAACCTAATTAATCTATGAAATATTGACATCATGTCTTCATCTATCCTTTTAATGAACTAATAGCCTAAGCTGGTAGACATCATGTCAATAAGCGGAAGATAGTTGAGTTTTCCACGGATGGAGAATATAAAAATAAATAGGAAGAAAGTTCTGCAGGATTGACTTTATTCTTGTTCACACCTGAAGTAGAACTTGTCAAGTGTTTATTTTTGAACACATCTAACAATTGTGCTCAATCTAATTTCTTGAGCAAAATTTTAATAAAATGATGCCATAACTGCAGATATTAATGCACATTTTAATTATAATTTATTTTTTAAAAAAATCAAAAGCATATTGACTGTCCCAGCAATCATAGCTATAACATTAATGATTGCTATAGCAGTTGGTAATATTATCTATCATCGATTGTAGCAGCAGTCAGTACCATTTTCAACCGCTGCCTTGCGAATTGATACTGTAGTAAGTGGCTCAGTCGTTAATGAAAGTTAGGTTTTTTAGTGCTAGGCAAAGATTAGCAACTATCAATTACATTAGTGAAACATGGTAATAAATAAACAACACTGCCGAATATATCAATCTTAAATACATGCAAATCTTCAGATTTGATTTAAAATTACTTAATTCACTTTTACCTATGGAAGTCATAGATATGACCATGTTTAAAAACTTGACATGACTAATAACAATCCTTTACATTATCCACCCTCATATTTTAGTAGTATGTAAAAAAAATTATCTTATTTTAGTATGTAAAGTTAGAGTAATCTTATTTTATTTGTGATTTGAAATACCTCTAGGTGAAGTTAACTCAATACATCATTGTCCTCAGGACAAGAAATTTAACTTTCAAATGTTGCAGTGATTTAGCATGAATTTAGCCAATTGTATCTAGCTATGAAACGAAGTTGTCCAATTATTAACATTTTAGCCGATGATATGAGTTGGCTTGATAATTAAACACCATATCATCAATTAGGTTGTGTGGAAGCTTGTCACTTCATATTTTTTATTTGCTAATCAACATAGAAGCCGTTCATATGATTTTTTTTTTTTATCTTAAGGTATAAATTTCACTAAATTTTGATATGCTAGAAATTATCTGTTCCCTTAATCATATTAATGTTTGCTTGTCCGTACAACACATATTTAATCTTTTAAAGCATTGTGTACCAGTTTGTCTCTTTTATAAATTTCAACAATATATTCATTGTACACATTTCGTTGTTCTATATATTTTCCTCTTTTCAATATTTTATTAAAAAAATTGTCCGTATAATCTCTTATTGTTTCTCTCCAAATCATTCCTATTTCTATGGTAATCTAGCAGTAAGCTGAAATTCTACTTAGACAAACCTAACATGATCCAATTCATTCGAGCCAGATTACACTTTCATTTTCTTAATTTTAGCTTTTGCATTTTAAGGTAAAGAACCAAGAAAGTTAGCTTAGACAAAAAAAAGGGACATTGAACCTATATAAAGAACTACTAGACCTGAAAATTCCAAAACTTAAACATTCAAATGAATCTAGAAAAACTAAAATTCAAACTAATAAAAAGTAAGCAGTATACTTATAAAATTTAAAATAGTAACTTTACTAAATAAATTTGAAATATAGAAAATAAACCCATACCTAAAAGGTCAATATAACCCAAATCCTGGAACACAGAATCAAAATTAGGGGAAAGATTTGAAATCCAATCCCACATGACTTGTCCAGTCATAAAATGGGCCTGCATAACTTTAAGTGCTTATTTTCACTTTACATGATTGAATCCTTTTATTTTCCTTTTTGCGGTATAAACTGATGGAAAATTGAAGGAAAGAATAGCAAGGATTAATTTCTAAATGGAGAAAAATAGAAGAACTAAAATATAAAAGACAAAGAATTGAACTAATGCAAAACTTTATTGATGGAGGGCTGCTGCCCAGATTTTTTCACATACAATAGGACCCCTAAGTCCTTATATAGACATCACAACTGACCTTACAAAGTTGGTTAAAATATTTTCTTTTATTTTAGTTGAAGTTGAGTAAATCGAAAGAGAGTGAATGTTTCATTAGGGTAAAGAGTAATAAAGGTACATATTAATGTGTAAGATAATGGTAAGGGATACCACTAAACCAGACCTGTTAACCTACAAACATTCCAACACTCCCCCTCAAGCTCCAGAAGATATTGATTAAACCCAGCTTGTTACATAATAGATTAAGTCTAGCTGGTCCCAGAGATTTAGTAAAGATATATGCAATTTGGTCTTCCGACTTTAGATACGGAGTACTAATGAGTTTATTGTTGATTGCTTCCTTGATGAAGTGACAATCAACTTCAATATGCTTAGTCCGTTCATGAAACACCGGATTGTTGGCAATGAAAATGACAGCTTGATTATTACAGAACATATTCATTAGATTGGTACAATCTATCCCACATTCTTGTAAAAAATTCCTTAGCCACAACATTTCACACACTGTATTGGTCATGGCTTTATACTCAGCTTCACAACTAGATCTTGCAACCACACTCTGTTTTTTGCTTCGCCAAGTGACAAAGTTGCTGCCTAGGTATGTGCAAAAACTAGACACGGATTTCCTATCATCAATAGTCCTGGCGTAGTCAGCATAAGAATATGCCTCAATGAGAGTATGCTCATTTTTGTAATACTTCAACCCTCGACCAGGGGCACCTTTGATATATTGTAGAACACAAATAACAGCATCCCAGTGACACTGTTTGGGTTTCTACATAAACTGACTAACAATGCCCACTGCATGAGATATATCTAGTCTTGTGACAATGAGATAATTAATTTTGCCTACCAAATGTCGGTATTGTGTAGCATCAACATACTTAGAGTTCGTGTGTTCACTGTATTTTTGATTTGGAATTAAAGGAGAGTCAGCAGGCTTGCAATCACTCATGCCGACTTCTTCCAGAAGGTCCAGGGCATATTTCCTTTGTGACATGAACATACAATTTTGCTTGTAAGCTACCTCAATTCCCAAAAAATACCTTGGTGTCCCCAGATTTTTAATAGAGAAGTGAGACTGTAAATGTAGCTTGGTTTGATCAATGCCATGTACGTCATCACCTGTGAGTAGCATATCGTCAACATAGACCGCCAAAATGATTATACATTTCTCCGAGCGACGAATAAATATGGAATGATCAGCTCGACTATGACAAAACCCTACTGATGTCATTATTTGTGAGAGCTTATGGAACCATGCACGTGGGCTTTGTTTAAGACCATAAATACACTTATATAATTTGCACACCATCTCCCCCTGAGCAACATAATCAGGAAGTTGCTCCATATAGATCTCATCAGAAAGATCACCATAAAGAAATTCATTAGTGACATCCATTTGGTGAAGAGACCAACAGCAATTGATGGCCAAAGAAAAGAGAGCATGAACCGAGTTAAGCAGAGCCACCGGAGAAAAAGTATCATGATAATCAAGCCCATAAATATGAGAAAAACCTTTGGCAACCAATCGCGCCTTATAACGAGCAATAGATCAATCGGAGTGATATTTCACCGCCCTAGCGACACGGAGCAATGCGAGCTCCAGGCGGAGGAGAAACGAGGGACCACATATGCCAAGACTGTAAGGTAGCCATCTCGGCCGTTGCCTCTTCCATTATATTGAGTAACATACAATAGCTATTTACATAACGGGTTAATGGATAATGGATATGTACAACTATACATAACGGGTAAGCACTAATAACACAAATAACACTAATACCCCCCTCAAATTGATGTGGGAGGCTCTATAAGCATCAATTTGGCAGTTAAAAATTTATGACGAGGTGTGGAGTGTGCTTTGGTAAAAATATCGGTAATCTGAAGAGCTGTAGGTACATGAGGAAGCAAGATAATACGAGAATCATAAGCCTGACAAATATAATGACAATCCACTTCAATATGCTTGGTACGCTCATGGAAGACCAGAGTCACGGTAAGTTTAATAGCACTAGTGTTATCCGCATGAAGAGAGGTAGGATCTTGTTGTGGAAACCCAAGCTCACCAAGCAAACCACGGAGCCAAACAATTTCAGAGCAGGCAGAAGACATAGCACGATACTCAGACTCCGTAGAAAACTTGGATACGCGATCTTGCTTCTTACTTTTCCGAGAGATAAGAGAATCACCGAGAAACATACACCAGCCAGTAACAGAACGACGAGTGTCAGAACATCCCACCTAATCAACATCACTATAGGAAACTAATTGAGTAAATTGGCTAGAAAATAAAGACCCATGGTAAAAGTCCCACGCAAGTAACGAAGAATGCGGCGAACGGCAAACATATGTAGATGTGTCGGAGCCTGCATAAATTGGCTAACCTGTTGGACAGCAAAGGAAATATTAGGACGAGTGATAGTGAGATAATTTAGACTGCCCACAAGTTGCCGATATAAAGAAGGATCTGAGAGGAAGTCCCCGCCATTATGATAATATTTAACATTGACTTCCAAGGGGGTATCAACTGACCGACCCTCCTTAAGACCAGCGAGAGAGAGTAAGTCCTTAATATACTTATGTTGATGTAAAAACAGACCCTGGGATGTACATGATACTTCAAGGCCTAAAAAATAATATAATAATCTCAAATCCTTCATATGAAAACATGTCTGAAGATGAGCTTGAAGTTGCAATATCAATTTAGAATCAGTCCTAGTGATAACAATATCATCAACATAGACCAAAATGAGAACAAGACCATGAGAGGTCTTACAAAGAAATAATGAGGAATCATATTGACTCTGAGTGAAAGCAAAGCTAAGAAGACTAGAGTGGAATTTATCAAACTAAGCCCGTGGCGCTTGTTTCAGCCCATAAAGAGACCGTTTGAGCCTACAAACATAAGACAAAAGTGTAGAGAATAATCCAGAGGGAGGAATCATATAAATCTTTTCTTTAATATCCCCATGCAAGAAAGCATTCTTAATATCCATCTGGCGCAACACCCTACCTTGAGAAGCAGCAAGAGCAAGAATAAGACGAACAGTGGTCATCTTAGCCACTGGGGCAAAATTCTCCTCATAATTTATCCCATATTCTTGCTTATTGCCAAGAGCTACTAACCGAGTTTTATAGCGATTAAGAGAACCATCAGCACGTAATTTAAGAGTATAGATCCACTTACACCCAATAGGTGTAACATCCGGAGGACAAGGTACAATATCCCAAGCATGATTCTTTTGAAGAGCTTGAAGTTCCTCATTCATAGCATTGACCCAACACGCTTGTATATAGGTCTGAGAATAATAGGTAGGAGCCACAACATTACCTAAAGTAGCAAAAAAAAACCATATCGATCAGGGGGTCTAATAGTATGCGAGGATTGCCGAGGACCAATAATGTCATCCCCAGTAAAAATAGGAGACACCTGACTAGTCTCACAGGAGACTCCTGACTAGTCTCAAGCAAATTTGAGTGGGAAGAACCGCGCCGCCGATGATATACCATACCCAGTAGAAAGCGTCCATGAGATAAAGAATCATTATCAAAAGTAAGAAGAATCATAGTAGCAGAAGATGAAACATACTGCTGAAAATAATATTCATTCTCAAAGAAGACAACATTCCTGGAGATACGCATATGATTTGCAATAGCATCATAACATACATACCCTTTGTGTGAGGTGTTGTAACCCAGAAAAGCACAACGAACCGATTGAGCTCCAAGTTTGTGTCGCTCATGAAGAGGAAGATGAACAAAACAAACACATCCAAATGTATATAGAAAGTGATAATTAGGATGTTCCCCAAATAGACGATAAAACGGGGAATCAAACTCTAAGTGCTGAGAAGGAAGATGATTAATGAGATATACCGCAGTGGACAATGCCTCTACCAAGAATTTAGATGGCATAGATGATAGTAAAAGGAGAGTGCGAACCATATCTAATAGATGACGATTTTTTTGTTCAGCTAGCCCATTTTGTTGTAGAGTATAAGGACAAGACAGTTGAGATATAATGCCTTTACTGTGTAAATAACCTTGAAAGTTAGCGGACATATACTCACCACTATTATCTGTCTGTAAAGTCTTAATACGTCCAAAAAAATGATTCTCAACATATGTTATAAAATTTTGAAACCGACTAAATACTTCTGCTTTAGTATGCAAAAAATATATCAATGTGAAACGACTGTAGTCATCAATAAAAGTGACAAAATAGTGATGTTGACTATGAGAGATAATAGGCGTAATTCCCCAAACATCACTATAAATAACATTAAAACACTATGTAGCACGACTACCAAAAGCATAAAAGGCAAAGTTTTACTCTTTTCCAGTTTACAAGCAGAACAATTAAATGTGCATACAGAATTAAGATTGTTGCCAATAAAACTATGTTTCAACAAATGAGACAAAATTACATGGTTAGGATGGCCAAAACGTTAATGCCAAAGTTCAGCTTGAGTATCAACCAGCATAGAGGCGAGAGCAAAAGGACTATGAATACCAAAATGCAGTGGGAATAATCGGCCCACCCTAGGTCCCTTTGCGATCACCTTTCCCGAAACTTGATCCTGTACAACACAGCCATTACGAGAAAAATGTACATCACAGTGATTCTCCACAAGTTGACTAACATATATTAAATTAGTGGACAACTTTGGGGTAACAAAAACATTACGAAAATTGTGATCAATATTACAAATGGCAGTAATGGGAAGACTGCTACCTTTAGCAATTTGAATATGTTGTTTACCAATATATGAACGTAAATTTTGTAACAAATTAGAAAATCCCATCATATGATTGGATGCTCCAGAATCAATAAACCAACTAGAAGTAACTTGCTTACCGCGCCCCTGAAGACCAAGAGTGGAGAATGTTGTGAGGATCATCTGTTAAACCATTTCTGGAGTCATAACCACTTGGTTGTTACTCACAGTAGCAGATGTGGAGCCTGAAATAGGAGAATCAGACACAGGAGCTTGGATAGCAATGTAGGCTTTTGCCCATTGATTTTCTGGGCAAGTAGGACAATCTTTAATAATGTGACCATTTTGCTTATAGTAATTGCAGAACTTTTTCGTACAATTTTAGATATATGCCCAAATTCTTTGCAACTGTAACATTGCATATGTCATTTACCCCTATTTTTACCGTGAGTTGCAGCATAAGCAACATTTACAAGTTCAAATGATCACTAGTCTTTGTTCTTCACGCAAGAGCTCCCCAAGACATATATCTAATAAAGGTATTGGGGATCTATTAAGTAAGCCTGCTCTAGCTACTTCAAACTCAGGTCGTAATTTCATTAGGAGTTGATCACGCATGCTTACTTCATTTATTTGTTGGAGGCTTGCCAGTGCCTCTCTAGGAATGCTAGAGTAAATAATACCAGAATATTCACTCCAAAGATTCATGAATCTAGAATAAAATTCTTGAATGGAAAGATTGTCATGCTTGTAATTATGAATCTCAAGTTCCAGCTGAAAACGCCGAGTATTATTTTCTTGGTGATAAATACGCCTTAGATAATCCCACATCTCCTTAGCAGTATTAAATGAACGCAGATTGTTCACCATATGTGGTTCAATAGATGCTAAAATTCAAGAAATGATTCTAGCATCATTCACTTCCCACTTACTATACTCTAACTCATTTTTAGAAACAGTGGATCCATCTATGTGGCCCTCTCCCTTTTAAAAACATTCTAAATTGAAATTCCCAAGCTGTGTAATTCTTACCAGTAAATCGCATGGATAAAGTTTCTGTGGATATTTTGCCAAAAGTATTTTCTATTTGGGTATTGAAGACAAACAAAGCAATAAATATGTGTAATGAACCGAAGACAAATAGAACCTAGAAGACTCACAGTGCGATAGAGGCAGAGATAGAGCCAAACTGAAAATCCCTTGGAGTATTTGTTGTCGCTGGACTTTTGCTTTTGCGTGAAGACAAAATCCTGAAAATAGCAGGCGTGGGATTGATGCAGCTCCTAAAATCACCAAATGCTACAACGTCCGAAATCACTCCCGAAATCAGCAGGCGGAAGGATGTTGGAAGACACGAGTTCGAAATCCACAGGCGGATGATGAGGAACCTTCCGTAGGCAGACGCAAGAAATGTTGTAAGACGCTATGCCGCTGGATGTTTCCGAAATCGCAAGCTTCCGAATTCAGCCGGCGGAAGGATGACGCCGACTGAAGTTGCCGAAAATGTCAGGTGGAAGGATCCCGCCGAATCAAGAAGAGCAACACGAAGAAACCCTAGATGGATGCACGATGTGCCTCTGATACCATGTCAAAATTATGAGCCCGAAAGGAAGCGTGCCTTCTCAGTCGTTGCCTCTTCCATTATATTGAGTAACATACAACAGCTATTTACATAACGAGTTAATGGATAATGGATATGTACAATTATACATAACTGGTAAGCACTAATAACACAAATAACACTAATATGCGAGCCACATCAAGAAGGTGGAGATTCTTGCGCTCAGCCACCCCATTCTGGGATGAGGTATAGCTACAGGTGGTTTGATATATAACGCCATGAGAAGCACAAAAAGAATCAAAAGTGGTGCTATTATATTCTAAAACATTGTCAGAACATAAAATTTTTATAGAAACACCAAATTGAGTGTTGATTCAGCATAGAATTGGCAAAACACATCAAAAAGTTCAGACCGTTTTGTCAAAATATAGCACCAACACATGCGAGAAAAGTCATCGATAAAAGTGACAAAATACTTATGACTCTCCCGACTAAGTACAGGACTAGGATCCCAAATGTCGAAATGGACGAGATGGGTAAAGAGTAAAAAGGTACATGTTAGCGGGTAAGATAATGGTAAGGGATACCACTAAACCAGACCCGTTAACCTACAAACATTCCAACAATTTCAATATAGCCTACTTTCAGAGTCGATTTTCCTTTCTAACTTTAATCATTGACTTTCAAAATCTGGTTTTTTAATTTTATTTATTTTTGAAAACTAAACCTATTTACTATGTCGGTTTGTGAAATCTCATTAACCGAGACACTTTTTCTTAACAAGATTTTATACAAACTCCAAGTAAGCTTCTAAGATCTTCACATCTTGATCTTGGTAATGCCTTTATGAATATGTCTGGAACTTGATCTTTAATCTTACAATATTGGCATTGTATATTTCCTATTGCATCTTGTATGAAATGATATTTGATTGCAATATGCTTTGTTCGAGAATGATGCTCTAGATTTTTGGCAATTGCTGTTGCTGATTTGTTATCACAATGGAGAATGATTGCCTCCTTTTATTCTTGGCCCATATTAGATAATATTCTTTCTTAGCCAGATAGCTTAACTTGTAGTTGCTACTGCTATTGACTGTACTATATTTTGCTTTTTAGAAGTCCATGAGAATACACTAGATCCTAGAGTAAATGCATATCATGATTAACTCTTGATATCATCAACTAAACCAACCCAATCACTATATGAGTAGCCAAATAATTTTGAGTTTGTTGTTAATTCATATAAGATACCATATTCTTTGGTACCCTGTAAATATCTAAGAATTCTTTTAGCTGCTCCCATATGCATTTGTCTTGGATCAAACATAAATCTTGATAGTAAACTTGCTGCAGATATTTTGTAGTAGTAAGATAAAGTAGACTTCCAAGATGACTTCCATACTGTAAGGCATTTGCTTTTGGAGACCCATCTTCTTTCTATAGCTTTTCATTTTGTACTAATGGAGTAGAAATAGACTTGCAATTATTCATATTAAATATCTTCTTGTATATTTTTTTGATTGACTTTAGTTTCCAGAAAACCAATATCACTTATTTCAAATATTTTCATCATATCTTCTTTAAACTCCTTTATTATTTTCTTATTGTCTCATGTGTAAATTAAATCATCCACATAAATAGAAATAATGAGAATATTATTACCTTGGTTCTTGATAGTTCACATTTGCTCCTCCTGAATCCATGATTGCACAAGTAACTATCAATTTTACTATACCAAGCTCTAAGTGCTTGTTTTAATTCATATAAAGTCTTCTTTAATCTCAAGACTTTATCTGATTTTTAAATCCTCGAGGTTGCTCCACATATATTTCTTCTTCTAAATCTCCACTAAGAAAAGCTGATTTAACATCTAATTGATAGATACTCCATTTCATTTATTTTATACTGCAAGTGCAATAAGAGCTCGTATTGTATCATGGTGAGCTACTGGAGCAAATATCTCATTATAATCAATTCCGGGTAATTGAGAATACCCTTTTTACCACCAATAAGTCTTGCTTTATATTTCTGAATTGAGCCATCTGAGGTAAGTTTGGTTTTATAAACTCATTTACCACCAATAATTTCTTTATTATCTGGACGATTAGAGAAATACCAAGTTTTGTTTTTCTAGATCATTTTAATCTCTTCTTTCATTGCCTTAATTCATACTTCTTGCTTTGATGCTTTTGCAAAATTTCCTAGCTATAGGCAGACGAAACTTGTCGTCTTATATATTTCTCTTAAGCTTCTAACTCTTATTGGAGGAGTTTCTATTGGTGGCTCCTCTTCATTTGAGCTTAAGCTTGGACTTGAATTTGATGTCTGACTTATAGGATGACCTATAGTTTGTAATTGCTGCTCTTGGACAATTACTGGAATATCCTACATATTTTTTTCTTTTCAATCCCACGATGCTTTTTCGTTAAATATCACCTTTTGGCTAATAATAAGTTTATTTGTCTGAACATTATAGAGTTTATAGCCTTTTGTATTAGAATCATAATCAATAAGAATGCATTTTTCACTTTTTATTTTGGATCTTTCATCAGGAATGTGAGCACAACAAATTGAACCAAATATTTTGAAATGACTTACAGATGAATTTTAGCCACTCTATGCTTCAATAGGAGGCTTGTTCTTCACATCTTTTATTGGACACCGATTAAGGATATAAATTGCAGTATTAATAGCTACTCCCTATAAAGAATTAGAAAGACATTTATCTTTTAGCATTGCTCTTATCATTTCCATAATAGTTATATTCTTAATACCATTTTGTTGAGGAGTATATACGGCAAATAATTGAAAATGAATGCCTTCAGTGTGGCAAAATTTATCAAAATGTCTTAAAGTATATTCTCCTCCTTTAGAAGTGTTGAGAAAATACCCACTTTGCTTTTCTGTACATATTTTAAATTTCTTGAAATCTTCAAATGCTTTCTAATTTTTCATTTAAGAAATATACCTAAGTCATTATTGTAACATCATTAATAAATGTAATAAAATACCTTTTATCACTTAAGGAGGGAATATGCATTCTGCTGCATATATCTGTATGGACAAGCTCGAGTGGTGTCTTCGCTCTTCTTACTTGTATTAGAAAATACGTTTTTAGAAAATATGTTCTGCGAGGCTTTCCCATAATACAACTTTCACAAGTACCAATATTACGTGAAATTTTGTGGAAGACCATGAACCATTTCTTTTTGTTTAAGTAATTTAAGACTTAAAATTCAGGTGACAATACCTTTTATGCAAGATGAGAAGGTATATGGAGATTTAGAGAAAAATTTCTATTTGCCTCCATTTATGTTTTTGTTATCAACTAATTTTTATTATAAAAAATGGTACAAGCTCCATTTTCAAATTGAACATTATATCCATGTTCAACTAATCAACCAATACTTAAAAAGATTTTGTAAGGTATCAATAATACATCTTTAATATATTTTACTCCTGTTTTCTAGTTTTTACAGCTATAGTACCTTTTTCTTTAACATCTGCTGTTCCCCCATTTCCCATATGTACGTTAGATGAGGTAGTAGTATAAATGTCTTGAAAAATATTTTTATTTTCAAATATGTGATTACTATCATCACTATCTAAATACCAAATATTACTATCTTTATTTAATATATAAAAACATACATAAAATAATTTATCTTTTTCTTCTTTCCTAAAATTTGCTTGACTATTCTTATATATGGAATTATGTGTATTATGGGCAAATTTCTTGTAGATATTACACTAGGACTTTTCTTTCCACCAATAATTACTAGTAGAATGATTATTTTTCTTGCAAATGTTGCATATAGCTTTTGAGAATTCCTTTCTCTTACATTGCTGACCGGTGCTTGACCTCCTCCTCTTCCGATATCTTTTCTCTTATTGTTTTCTGTACTGCCCTTGGTAAAATTATTTTGAGGTATGAAACTTAATTTTAATTGGAAAACACTTTTAACAGATAAATCAAAATACCTTAATGTTTTTTGCTTATGAGATAATAAAAAACCAATTAATTCTTACACAGATAATTGTAAAATATCTTTTGATTCTTCTATTGCAATAATAAATCATATTTTTCTAAAAGACATTAAAATTTTCTCTTACTATTCTTTGATCAAAAATATTTATTTTCTCCAAGAGCACGGATTTGAGTAACTATTTTTATTATTTTTCTAAAAAAGTCCTTCATTGTTCTCCTCCTTCTATTTTTAAAACTTTGAATTCTCTTATAAAAAATTGAAGTTTAATGCTACTGATCTTACAATCTCCTTCAAATTCCTTTTGGAGAATATCCCATGCTTCATTGGATTTTTCTATGCCATAATCCTCCACTTGCTGAATTAAACACAGTGTATGAGCATTTTTCATACGCTTCAGCCCTAGCTGCTCTTTTTCCTCCATGGAAAGATAGGCTCTCATTTTCTGAGGTTTCAGAGCTTTCACTAACGATAAATACTATAACAGAGAATTAAAAACCATAAATATTAGACTGCATAGAACCACCAACTCTAGCCATTATGAACCCCCACTCTAATACCACTGATAGAAAGTTGAAAGAAAGAATAGCAAGGATTAATTTCCAAATGGAGAAAACTAAAAGGACTAAAATATAAAAGACAAAGATTTGCACTAATGCAAAACTTTATTCATGGAGGACCGCAGCCCAGAATTTCTTCCATACAATAAAGGACCCTAAGTCCTTACATAGACAGCACAACCGACTCCACAGAGTCGGTTAAAACATTTTCTTTTATTTAAATCTAGCCGACTTTAACAGTCCGGTTTTCCTTTCTAACGTCAATCACCGACTTCCAATGTCGGTTCTTTGATTTTATTTTATTTTTTAAACTAAACCGACTTACTATGTCGGTTTGTGAAATCTCGTTCACCGAGGCATAAACTCACCAGACTAGTGATTGGGTTTGTGAGGCTGTCTTCTAATCCTAGCGGACTAGTTATTTTTTACCCCAATGTTTCCTGCTGAAAAGTGCACTCGTTTTATTGCTGATTATAGATATCTTGACACTCATTATTCTCCATAAATGAAAATGCTATCCTATTTCTTAAATTATCTAGCTTGCAAGATACAATTGCACGTTACAGAGCTTATACAAATGGAAGTACCAGCAGCAGCGGCATAGATCAGGATAATCAGGTATGTATACTTTCTGTACTGATTTTCAGGTTCCATGTCAATTTCTACCTTTAGATTGTTATCAGGGCCTTCTACTGAAGGCATCTCAAGGCTTGTGTGAAAATATGAGATAGTTGTGGATTTACAGATAGTAGAAATTATTATCTGCTCCTATGGAAACTTCTGACTATACAATCACGTGAAGACTTGAGTACGTCTACTTCATTCTAGAAGTTGACACTACAACTGGATTATTTGAGACTATAATGCACATTCCTCTTCTTCAGGATATCATAATTTCTTTTACTAGGACTTAATGACCATAATAAGCTCAAGGCCTAATACAATCAGAGAATTTTCACTAGTTGGTAGTTTGTCCGATGGTGGCTCTACCATCCATATAAACCCTTTGCTATTGGCCCTCACTATGTTTAGGACTGGATTTGCTATGATATCATTTGTTACGACTAGCCTAATGAGAAAATTTTCCTATTAAGTTGATGGGTCTAAAACAATGCAGCTCAGTTAAAAGTGCTTAAACCTATCATGTCTTATAAATGATAACAACTCTTCTCCTACTTCTAATGAGTTGTGTCAAGCTGGCGTAAGCACATGTCCACTTTGTCCTAATCCTTTAGGCATGTCAACAATGAGTTAAATGTTCTAACCTCTTGTCCTAGTTTCATACATGACTTGAAATGTTAGATTGGCATGATACAAGTTCGGGAATTGCCTCATGCTTATAGGCTATCCATGCCAGCATGCCTACCAAAATTACATGCAAAAAAAAAAATGTAAAGACCTAAAAAAAAACTCAAATAAGAAAATGGGTTATGCTTGGCCCGTGACCATGGTAATTTAGGCTGCTTGTGAGCCATAGGTTACTCGTAACTTGTTGACAGTCAAGGGGTTATGTTTGACTAGACCCATAGCACATCAAGCTAGTGGAAGCCATGAGTCACCTAATTCACTGGCCACTGCTCATGTTGGCCCAGAACCATCCCTAGTTAATAATGTTTAAGGTCAATCCAATAATGACTCCACCATTCATCGTAGCCTTTCCTGTTAGATCCTCAACATAACTAGAACTAGGTTTGCTTTGATATCAATTTTTATATCCCACCTAATAAGAAAACTAATTCAGTAACTTGATGAGTTTAAAACTATATGGTCTAATTGAAAATTTTAAGGTTGAGTTAATGGTAATTATCTCATTAGGCTTTGCGCATTAGGTAAACTCCTTTTTAAATTCTTGTGAGAAACTAAATCTAGATATTACAATCTCTCTTATCTAATACTAAATATCCTTATCAAGGTCAGTCCAATGATGACTTCACATAGCCTTTTTATATTGAGCTTTCATCATGCCTAGGACAATGTTTGCTCCCATTTTTTAAAATATGTTTAATGAAAAAATTAATCCACTAAATGAGTCCAAAATTAATATCCTTATTAAACCTAAGACGAAATACAACCACCTTTTCTATTAGCCCCTCATCTATTTTTAGACTAGATTTGCTATGATGCTATTTGTTAAGACTTGCATAATGAGAAAATCAACCCATTAACATAATAAGAATAAAACAACATAGCCAAAGTAAAAAATGCATAAGCTAAAGTTAATGGTAATAAGCTCATTAGGACTCATATACCATGATAATTCTTATTTCACCATCTTTTGGGACTTAATTAGGGTATAATAATCTATCCCACTGAGACTTAATGTTCTTATACAACCCAATACTAAACATATAATTGATAATATCTCTAGTTAGTAGCATATAACAATATCAACTCAATAGTAGATCCCCCATACAATAAAACCCTTGCCTAATAGCCCTTTTACTATGCCTATGACTGTATTTGCTTCAACACTATATGTTACAACTTGCTTAACATGGAAATTGACATGTTAACTTGACGAATCTCAAATAACATTCCCAATTAAAACTTCTTAAGCCTAAGTTAATAGTAACAAACTTACTAAAACTCATTAGGTTTTATAAGTCACTGTGAGGACTAAACTTGGGATATAACATTTCCTATCGGTACTTTGCTAATTTTTGATGCGGCTAGAGCTATTTAGATCAGAACCTAATTCAATTTTTACTCTTGGGGAAAATTTACACGAGGTGTATATTTGCTTCCGACCATAAAAAATTGTATGTATTGTCAAACATGATCTTCATCCTTAGAGGTTTTTTATTTGCAATATATTTGGTCATTGGCTAGCAAGCACATCTCTTATGAGGTGTTCCCTAGTAGGGCAGAGTGAAAATAAGTTTTTTTTTTTTTTTTGTGTGTCAAAGGATAAGGAGAAAAAAAAAGATGAAAAATAAGACATTTTTTCTCAATTTAGAAGAGATTATTCTCATCTCATCCTCACCTCTGCTTGTCCCCATGTTTCTCTACTCAGCAACCACTTATGTAAGTGCTCATTTGGTTATTCCTATTCCTGAATGAGAACTAGATGGAAGAGACAAAAATAAAAGCTTTTTTGCCAAAGGCAAGTAAGTGTTTTGTATTATCAATAAATAGTGTACATCAGTTAAGTTATATGACACCGATAAAACAATGACATCAAAAGGCAAGTTACCCTCCAAGACTAAATGCATGGAGCTATACAGACCGACGAGTACACACTAGCCACGAAATATAAAACATATAATTATTAAGAATTCAGCTAATTGTATGACAAGTATCAGCATCTAAATGAGATCTCTCATGCATTCATGATGCACAAAAAATAGGAAATTATTTGCAGATTGATTGAGCCTAGATGTTGTAATAAGAAAGGATAGCTTGACACTTAGGGAGGCAATAAGGTCAGAGATAAGCTGCCATTAGTCCTTAGAATGTTGATTAAAGATTCGATTGTTCCTTTCTCTCCGTATCATATAAATGAATCCTGTGATTAGCAATTTATGAATTACCCAATATGGGTGAGTAGTGTTTCACTCATTTGGATTTGAAGTTAATATCTGTAACTATGGTGAGTCATCATCAACTTGGATCCCACAAAACTCTTTAATTGTCTTCCATGCTCTAGAAACACTTTCACATTGGAAAAATAAATGAGGCATAGTCTCCGTAGTTTTTTTACAATATGGGCATATGTTGTTGGAGATAACCTTCCATTTAGATAGTCTATCCATGGTTGGTAGCCTCTCTAGGCATAACATCCACGTAATGAAAGAGCATTTTGGAATTCTACTTTTAAACCAAACCAAATCATAGTAGGGAACCTGGACCATACCATGTTGGGCTTCATATGTTGAGACAATGGTGAATTTTACAGTAGCAGATGGTTTCTAAAAAATCATATCCTCATTTTGAGACTGATCAATAGCAATAGTGCAGAGAGAGTTGTAGATCTCAAGAAGGCTAGACGTTCATGGGATCAGTATTCTCCATTCACCATCCTGGATTATCTCATTGAGGCATGCCTCTTTATCAGGGGAAACTCAGAACAAATGTCCTCCACCAAGTTGCCAAGCAGTAATGAATTGTACCATGGGTCCAGCCATATCTTGATCGACTTCCCATTTGCAATGTGATATATATACAATCATATTTTTGCACATGCCTCTTATATTAAGAATGCTCCTTAGACACCATAAACATCTTTTAGGGATAGAAAGAGACCAAATTGAAAATTTTTTTTTTGACAAAAATAAAAGTTGAATTAATAAAAAATTATTTATTTTATTAGAAATAAAATTTTAAAATAAAAAATTTATAGGAATGTTAAAATAGTTTTTGATGATTCTTGTTAGTCTTTCGCTTTCAGAAAATAGTTTTCCTATAATTTATTTAAGGTGCTAAAATCAAAATGGCACTACTCGTGTATAGTGATGATATGTAAGAATCTAAATTAAATTGTTCCAATTGAAGCCATGTAGCTATGACGCTGCGGGTATGTTAAAGAAGATTGAACATCTTGAAGACTCTAAGGAGTACGCTTGTTTGTTTGCTACTTATGCCTCCTTTTTTATTACTTTTATTGTGAAACTTTCATACTTCCCTCTTCCTAAACTTAGTCCTGTTTTCATGCTGAAGGAAGTTCTTAGGTGAAAAGCTGGAATCATGTTCTTTGGAAGAACTCCAAGAATTGGAGTCCAAGCTTGAACAAAGCTTACGAAGCATCAGACGAAGAAAGGCAAGCCATTGCAGATTTCCTATATGTCCTCTTTTTCAGGACATTGATAACCAAACCATTCTCAAAATACTTCCGTTGCTTTCCAGTGTCAATTACTAGAGGAGCAGCTTGCACAGCTTCAAAAGAAGGTACATTATTATTTCAGACTGCAGCATTGTTATTATTTTGCAAGTGGTGCACTTAGTTTCTCACTACTTCAGGAGAGCAATCTGAAGGAGGAGAATAAAGAACTGCATGAACAGGTACGGAAATTGCTACCTTTATGGAACACATGGGTAAAATATAATTTATGATTCCAGTTGAGATCGACAATGTAACTCATCCAATGGAGACTTTCTTCTGGCATATCCGCAAAGCAATACTATTTTAATAATATTGTTTAAGTAAATTAGGAATTTCTCAGGGTTTGAGTTCATGGACTAATTGTATGCTTCTGTGTTTGAAGTGTAAGCTACAACTTGAGCTATCATTCGCTCCTTCTAAAGAAATTGTTCCATACGACACGCCCAGTCAACATAATGAGGTAGAAACAGAGCTTTGCATTGGCCGTCCAGGAAGAGGAACCAGAATCGGAAAGAGTATCGTGCATTCCTTGACTTGATTCATAGACCTATCCAACGGTTCAAAGAGGGCTTTGATACACAGTCCTTTCTATCGTATTTATTGCAGCAGAATAAGTAGGCTCAATCAAGTTCTTCGCGAGGCAACAAGTGGAGTTAACTTAATTTTTTGCTGCTGAAGTCAGAATAAATTCAAAGAGAAAGAAACATGGGTACCGACTCTGGAAGTTCTATGTAGGAGACATTTGGTTTCGTATTATTTGCTAATGAAATGTAACCGAAATCTCCCTCTTTCCAAATTTGCAAATGCAAATGGGTGGTTGCCACTACACCTTAAAATTCTGCTTGAAACAAATCTTTTTTATTTCCTTTTTTCTTAAAAAATTTGAAATCTGGTGGCGTGACTGCGCGAGGTATATACATAGTTGAATAAGTACAATTTGTTTTACTGATGTTTCTAGTTTTCCGGAAGTCGACCATAGTGTAAATTGGGTGGAAATGAATGAATTTTGCCAAGATATAAGTATAAATATTTGATAATTGTCATAACTTTCATGATCAAATTTATATTGTAAAAGAAAACTAATTTTCATCATCTTATTGGCCTTTGGACATGCTCCATGAGAAGGTTTCAAGTGTATTATGACAAAAAACCTCATGCTTTTGCATTTTTATTTTACATGGCTGAAAAATGTTATTTCTCCTTAAAAATAAAAAGTAAAATTTGAAAACATGTAAACACTTTGCCTTTGATCAGATAAAAAAGTGCACTGAATAACTCAAGTAAATCAATATAAGGACAAACTTCTAAATTCTAAGAAAATTGATTTAAAACCTAAATAAATAAATATTTGATAAATTTAAATTAATTGGTCAACATTAAATTGAGGCTAGACTGGTATTATCAATTATTGTGCAAATAGACAAATAGTTAAGGCACTTAAATGAATGACTTCCCTTCATAATTAATACAAATACTCCAATTTAAAATTATTGAGCATGTTTTGGTAAAAAAAAATTTCCTATATTATGAACCAATGCAAAGAAAAATGGCTAATTGTTAAAACGTGCTTTAAAAAAAAGAAAAAAAAATTTAAATTTCAAAATAAGGAATATTTTCTAGTAAATATTGAAAATTCAAATCAAGCCCTCAGGGGGATATAATGAAAATGATTATTGGGAGGGACGCCAACGTCAAATTCGCCTTTGCCAGAGGAGAAAAATTCTACGAATAAATATTCGTCCTGAGGGAAGGGACGAGGAAGCGAACGGCAAATAGGCTACTAGTAAAGGTCCAACGAGGCGATTGCCCCCAAATCTTCTTACTTGTAGAGGGAGAGGGTAGAGCGGAAGAAGGATGTCGGGAGGGATTGCCCGCGGTCGCCTCACGGAGGAGCGCAAGGCCTGGCGCAAGAATCACCCCCATGTCTTCTACGATTCCTCATCTCTACCTTTTTTTTTCTATTATTTCTGGCGATCACTGCATTTGATGTCGATCTTTTACTTTTAGGGTTTTGTGGCGAGGCCGGAGACCTTGCCAGATGGATCCGTGAATCTTATGACTTGGCACTGCACCATCCCCGGCAAGCAAGGGGTAAGTCTCCATCCTGTGTTGGTGTAGCCTTTTCAATCTTGATGTTTTGGCTGCTCTAGAAAATAAAAGCTGAGGAAATAGGGTTGCTCTAGTTTTTGTACGATTTAGGTTAAAGTTTTGATCGGTTCATGTTTGTTCTTTTAAATGCTAATTTTGCCACTCCGCTTCATGTAGCTTCGGGGATATCCTTTTTAGATTATGATTTCAAGTCCTTACGAATTGGACTTTCTGCTTCTCTGTTTTCTCCCACAAGGATTATGGAAAACATTGCTTCATGAGAAATAGGACAAAGGGTGGCGCTTTAGTTGTTTACACTTGTAATTCGTGAGCCTGCCATGTACTGGAAAGACAGCTTGTGTAACACTGAGTGAGTTAGTAGTTAATTTATTTCTCTAATTCTTTTCCAGCTTGAAGATGTGAAGAAAAAGAGAAAGTCCATCAAGGAACTGCCATGACTGAACTTTCGAGAGTGAGTCCAAATTGGTTAGGTTTATCTATGGACAAAAAAAAAAATCTCTTTGGCCGTTGTACAGAGGATGACAACAATCTGTTGATAATAGAGCTATGGGAATAAGATACAGATTAGAACTAGAGAGCTCATGTGGGAAGAAAGGGTCAAATAGGGTAGAAAATTAAACTGCCTGAGATTTCTCCTAGTCTTCTGGAATCTTGGAATCGGTGCTTCATACCGCTAAAAATCCCTTTTTATCTTTATGAATTTTGTCAATGGCTACTCCCTACCATCTATTACACCACTTTAGACCTTTGAAGAGATTGGCTAGAGCATTAAGCACACTTTCAAGGTAAGAAATGGTTTCTCTTTAGAACCATGAATGCGTTAGTTTGTTTGTGGCTTCAGTCATTCAGTGTTGGATTCTTACATGCTGCATTAGGACGTCAGATTCGTCTTTAAGGTAAAATAACATACCCTTTTGCTGTCTATTTATCATTTTTTTCCTTATAAGATAACGAGTAAAAAGAAAGCACTTATTTCTTAATTAAATTTGCATGTTTATAATCTGTGCAATACACTTGCAATTTGTTTTAAGCGGTAGAACTAGTATCTCAGTCAGTTTTGCATTTATGGGGACATGATCCATTAGGGTGGGTAGGTCTTTTGGATACAAGCACGTGGTGGCACGCTATTGCTCTCACAAGTGACCATGTGATAATAGTTGAGGAGGTAGCAGCGTTTGCACCTGTCATAATTGAGGGCAAGGGCCTGTATGGCACTGACTTTGTGGGCGACGATTTAAGCACTAAGAATAAAGGCTATAATGTTGACGCCGTTGTGGTTCTTAGTGATTATGATGGTAAAGAGAAGAGGGTTTAGGACAGGGGCAATGTGGTGGAGGTAAGCAGTGAGCACTGTGAAGGGAAAGGGAGGAAGATGTAGCCCTACTCTTGTGTTCTTGAGGTGCAGGGTACTAATATGTCAATTGTTACTAGGGGCAAATCAGTGGAAGAAGACACAGTGGAGATACAAGACAGGGAAGATAGTAGAAAATGAAGATGGTAGTCGCTTGTTGTGATGATGTAGAGGAAGGAGGCAGTGAGGCGGAGGAAATGGTACCACAAAGCAATGAGAAGGTGAAGCAGTGCATGATGCTTACAAAGGAGACGAATGAGGGGAAGAGAGTGCGTTTGTTGGTGATAGGAGAGGAGTGGCACACATGGGGTGAGCAAGGGAAGTGGGAACTATTTCAGCAATGTGTAGGGGAGCGTTGATCAGCAGGTGATGTGTGAGCAAGGTATTGATTGGAGCAGCAACTGTGAATAGGGGAATGGATCTTGCTGTGAGCAAGAGCAGGTGGGCAGGCCTGCTATTGGTGGGGTGCTGTAATTGTGTGGTGTTGAGAATGGGGATAACAGGGAATAGAGATCAAGTTGGACTATGATACCATTTGGTACGAAATAGTTGAGCATACAGGGAAAGAGAGCAGAAAACCCTGCATTTCAAGCAGATTGGAAGAGAAACAGAGAGATAGCAAGTAATAATTGATTCATCAATTATAGTTGTCTATTACAATACTTAATAATCTTTTGTATAGTCTTTAACAAGCCATAACAACGATATCTTAACCCATTTTCCCCCTAATTAATAATTAATATAATATAATAGCTAATTCAGAATATTTTGTTACTATATAGCTATCTTTGATGACTATGAAAAATTAACAATTAACATCTAATCTTATAGTACCGGCAGTTATGAGATTGTGTAGTATGTTGAATATCTAAGTATCCCTGCATTCATGCGTTTGTTTCTTTCTAATTTTAGTTATATTTTATGATGCAATACTACTGTGAGAGACTAATATTGGTGCACCTTTGCTTGTAGAAGTACAATATGGCAAATCATGCTTGAAATCAAAAGTTGAAAAGAGAAGGGGTGAAGAGTAGGGGGAATAGTAAGAGAATAAGAGAGGAGTAGGGACACCATCACACCAAGGATAATGATAATCACTAATATAATCAAAATTTATCCGTTACAAACACTTAAGCCCCTTTGAATTGGCTTGAAGAAACAACCCGAAATAAATTCTAACCACAAATTTAATGTACCACAAACTCCTAGCACTAGTAATAGCTATCATTTATATCTCATCATTACCATCAACTCGTTATGTAATAGCCACTTATTGCCAACACCACTAATATAATAACTATAATTTTTATCTCATCAGAAAGTATATTGTATATCCTTGAAAGATATAAGATCAAATCAAATAAGACCTGAATAGGTTGAAATAGTAAAACACGCTGAAGGATATGACAAAATGGAAGAAATTTACCAGAATGGAGAGTGAAGGTCATCAGCCACAAATCTATTGGACATTGTAATATTGTAATATACTAATATTAGCCTCTCTTCTACAAATCAACCTTTCAATATTAAATAAATAAATTAAGATTCCTTATAATTTGTTCTTGTCATCGGCTGCCCTTAGAGTCCACTAAGGTAAGGGAAAGCTTCAATGGAGTGTTCCCATCCACTTTGTTTTTGGTGTGTTTGAGCAAGCATTGCAAGGAAAAAATGTGAACATCTCATTATAAAAAAATCTTGACGCTGATGTGACAATTCAATTTCAAACATAGGACACAATCTTTTACAGAAAGACCCTTGCTTGAGGAGGAAAAATTTAATAAAAATGGTCAAAGAAGCCTCTAGCTAGTTTTCTTTGTAGGGGTTTTCCTTTGAGTGATCAATGATGTGAAATGAGTAATGGAACCAAGGTTTAAAATCTTTGTTCATACTAATATACCAGTTTTGCGGGGTGTGTTGACACTATATGGTATGTACTAGACATCCCGACACTACATGAACTGGTACTAGACTGATCTCCCTCCCATATCAGGTTTTTTTAACATTAGTGTTAACAACTATAATATGAAGATAGAGAAGATTGAACATAATAAAATATTGGAACGATCGCTAGTAATCTAGTATAATTGTTTAATTGTAAAATCTTTGATGTAAGTTATTTAACTTATTCTTAATTATTTTATTCCGTTTGGGTTCATTATAGAAAGAATTCGTACCACGAGGCAAGCCAAGCCTTGGCACCATGATAAGATCATTCTTGATTGGCTAATGAAGACTTGATCATGGTTGAACAATTTTATCCTATAATATTGCCTGAAGTGGAAAATAACAGGTCACTGCCACCAGAGTCTTTGTATCTATTTCAGGTTTGTCTTGATGATTATCTTAGGTTAATGACCAAGCTTCTCCTTATTTTATCCTTTGGCATAATCTGGTGGGTGTTGCATTTTCATAGGGCCATAGCTGCTTTGTGCGTTATCTTTTGTTTTCTGTAACTTCTCATTTTACCGTGTAGATTGTTTCAAACTGCTTTACACATGGTAAATGCAGGAAAGCTAGCCTTCAAATATTACAATTTGCCATGATTTCCTATCTTTGCATTTTAGTAAAGTCTCTAATAATATCATAGATCCTCTTAAAACTAGAGTTCCATAGTACTAACTTTGTTCTGTATGCATAACGTGATTCCATTAATTTTCTTAAATCAATATGTTCACACTAAGTTATTCCTTTTGACTGTCTGATAGGAATATCAACTTAAAGTGGAATGAAGATATTTAATCTTTGTTGTTGTAATGGGTGATCAGATTTTTTTTTCTTACCACTGTCTGCAGAAGTTTCTGCAACTACTATGTGTTAGTTATGAAGTGCCCAACTTGTTTATCAATATGAAAGGGCTTTTAATATGTAAATGTATTGTAGAAGAAATTTATGATGTAGTTTGTCTGTAAATGTAAAACCTCTGATTTCCTCTCTTTTGTTAACTTCTCTGTTGGTTGATCAGTCCGATTGGAGGCGTAATTTTAAAATTAGTTGACCAGTGTCTGACCAGTGTCAAATATAAAACTAGGTAAGGACTAAGGAGTATGGATTTTTCTGGTCCAAATGCCTACTTGACCACATGTAATCTTTGTTAAGTAATGAATTAGGAAGCATAATTAAATCATTTGCAAGTAGTTGCAGTAGCCTAGGGTGTCCTTGTGATATGTGATGCAAAGACCCCAATCTCTTAATATGGAATCTTCATACTCAGGGTTTTCAAGCAATCATACATGGAAGTAAAACAGTGTATGCAAAGCTGAGATATCTTAAGACTGCTTGTACTTGAAGCAATTAGAATTAAACTTGTTTAGTTATATACCTTTACACGTATCTGCTAACTCATATTTTTGTATTGAGAAAATAAGTATATCGTGGTAATTTCTTGATAAGCTGTCTGTAGTCCATCTATTTGATTTGTATTGTTGTTATGGCAATCATGTGTTTACTATACTACAGACTGATTGGGAAGGTGGCTATTTCCCTCTTACTCTCCTTTTCACCGAGGACTATCCCAGCAAACCTCCTAAATGCAAGTTCCCTCAAGGTTTCTTCCATCCAAATGTGTATCCATCTGGGACTGTCTGTTTGTCTATCCTCAATGAGGACTATGTAAGTAAAATACCATCTACCCATTTGCCAGCATTTCAAGTATATCAGTCTAACAAGAATACATTTCTGTAATCAAAATCTGCACAATAGGGATGGAGACCAGCCATTACTGTGAAACAGATCCTTGTAGGAATACAGGACTTGCTTGATCAGCCTAATCCAGCGGACCCTGCTCAGACTGATGGCTATCAGCTCTTCATTCAGGTTTTTCACGTCATTCAACTTTCAAGTCTCACTTTTTTTTTTTCCAAAATTTATAAGATGTTTTGTTTCAATGTGCTTGGAATTTGCAGGATCCTGCAGAGTATAAACGACGGGTTCGGCAGCAAGCCAAGCAGTACCCTCCCTTGGTGTAATGGCTGCTGCTATTTAGATTTGATGTTTAAAAACTTGTTATAAAAAGACACCAGCTGGTACGTGTTTTGTGTGTGGTTACTATTAACGCCATTGAACTTGTTTACAACGTGAAGATGCAATTTGTGATAGAATTGATGGAAACTTCAGCTGTTACCCGTGTGGCTGATCAAACTTATTTGTTCTCGACCTTTCTTCAGTAAGATTATTGTATGGTAGACTTGGAAGTTGTTCCTAGTTTGAAACTGTCTACATAGATGTATATGCTGAAAGCCGGGATTAAGATCCTGCTATCTGTAGTTTTGAAGGACCCTTAGCAAACATCTTCTTTTTTAGTGTATTCTTGGATATGGATGTCATGGCTACAGATTCAGCTATGACAAATAGTTATTTCGTAGTCCAAAGTTTGCGCAAATTCGATGCGTCCTCCAGTCATGTTTTGCTGGCTTCAAATAACAGGTGAGACTTACAGCAGATGCATTTCACGCACCAAAGAAAGATAAATGCTTAAAAGACATCTTAGATCATCCATTATAAGAGGCTTGTTTTTTTATCTGATTAGGGGAAGTTGAAATTATCATGTCCTTTGTTCCTGTTTTCAATCTTATTTTATATTTTATCTTTTACATTTTACACCGTTCCGATTGGCACAGTGCGAGGCGAGACAACCAAGATCTAAGACTATAGGTGAGGCCCGGTTCGGCCCAAGACTCAGCGGGCCTGACCTAAGCCTAAATCCACGAACCGGGTTTGGCCCAAGACCCAGCGGGTCTGACCCAAGCCCAAATCCACGAAGAGAAGCCTGATTTCTTGGTCAACACTGCGGTCAAACCAGAAATCAGAACGCGTCGAGCGACACGAGCTCCACGTGCTTTACGGAGTCGGCGACATCTTCCTCGACGCAGCGATCGGACGCGGCATCGCCTTCACCGCGAGGATCGGACGCGGAGGCGGATGCTGGGCGCGAAGAAGACGCGGACGAAGACTGATTCTGGCGGAGATTTCAGACGCGAGCCTCGCGAGCTTCGGATGCAGAGCAACTATAAAGCTTCGAGGAGGCGGACGAAGAAGAGGCAGGAGGTGCGTGACGAAGAGCGACCTTCAGGCGTGGCACCCGGCGGGTGCGCCACCACCGGCGACGGCGAGCCGCCACCCCTTCCAAGCCCACAGACGGAACAAGGAGAGTCTGTGAGTTTGAGCGAGCCGGTGACAATGAGCGTCGAGGCGAGAGAGAGAACTTGAGTGCTCGAGAGATTGTAACCGACGGTGGTCGGCGAGGGAGGGACAGAGGGGTGTCGACGGCAGGGTCATTGACGACAAGAGAAGGTTTTGTACCGGTTTTCGAAGGAGAAATAAGATCGGCGGCATCTCTCTTACATCTCTGTTTCCGCGGCTTCGGCGATGAGTTCCGGCGGCGGCCGGTCACTGAACGACGACGGGAGGCAAGCGGCCTCCTTCCGGCTCTTCCCCCTCCAGTAACGAGGCTCGAACGCAGGCGGCATTCGAGCGTGACGAAGATGAACGCGAGCGCGTTTTCGACGACGCGGAGAAGAAAGCAAATGTTCTGATTTTGACTGTCAAAATCGGAACGACGGCGTCTGATTTCAATCGGCGGAGACGTTTTTGGGGCTGACGTCAGGCGTGACGTCATCGACCCGAATTAGTTTGACAACGGCAGGATTTGATGTGGACTTCTCAAATTAGGGTTCCCGGATTGGGGATCGATTTTGGACGGCTAGGGTTAGGGTTTTGAATTGGGGGTGATTTTGTACCCGGGGAAAACCTAACCCTAGGCGGAGTTCACGCTCTGGTGTTCCGCCGGACGACCCTAGGACAACGGATAAGCGCGAGTTTAGGGCCAATCCGATCGGGGTGTGACAAAAGGTATCAGAGCAGGTTTGTCGGCGAGGTTCCGACTAAGCATGGGGATGCAAGGTTCAGCTAAGTTCAGCAGGATGTGGAAGCAAGACTGTTGTGGGCCTATGACCCACAGGTTGGCGGTTTCTGACGAGTTTTGTGATGCAGGTTGCTGATAAGCACAATCCAGTGCGTTAGATTGTGAACTCAACGATTGCAGGTTGAGCGGAGCATCTGCGGAGATGCGCTATGGACGTGACCCTGTCCGTATTGAGTTGGGCGGAGCACGATGACATGTTATGACTAGGACACAAGAGGTTGGACAGAGTACCGAGGGCGGTGCGATAGTACTTAAGCCTGGTTGTGTCAAGTCAAGCAGAGTTCCAATTCCATGTGATGTGATTCAGCAGCATTCATCATCAAATTTGACAGGATGCACCAAATTTGAACATTGGGTGACGAGAGGCCTACGAGATCACTTTCCAGAGCAGGAGGCTTTGATGCCGTTACTAGAAGGGTAACGAAGAGAGGTATGCGAGACCTCTTCCCGGAGCAGTGAGCTCCAATGATAATGTTAGGAGGACGTTTAACGAACATCGAGGACGATGTTCAAATCAGATGGGGGAGAATTGTCAGGCCCGGTTCAGGCCGGTTCGGCCCAAGACCCAGCGGGCCTAACCCAAACCCAAATCCACGAAGACAAGCCCGATTTCCGGGTCAACACTACGGTCAAACCAGAAATCAGAACGCGTCGAGCGACGCGAGCTCCACGTGCTTTACAGAGTCGGCGACATCTTCCTCGACGCAGCGATCGGACGCGACATCGCCTTCACCGCGAGGATCGGACGCGGAGGCGGATGCTGGGCGCGAAGAAGACGCGGACGAAGACTGATTCTGGCGGAGATTTCGGACGTGAGCCTCACGAGCTTCGGATGCAGAGCAACTATAAAGCTTCGAGGAGGCGGACGAAGAAGAGGCAGGAGGTGCGCGACGAAGAGCGACCTTCAGGCGCGGCACCCGGCGGGTGCGCCACCACCGGCGACAGCGAGAAGCGCCGTCGTCCGCCACCCCTTCCAAGCCCACAGACGGAACAAGGAGAGTCTGTGAGTTTGAGCGAGCCGGCGACGACGAGCGTCGAGGCGAGAGAGAGAGAGCTTGAGTGCTCGAGAGATTGTAACCGGCGGTGGTCGGCGAGGGAGGGACAGAGGGGCGTCGACAACAAGAGAAGGTTTTGTACCGGTTTTCGAAGGAGAAATAAGATCGGCGGCAGCTCTCTTACATCTCTGTTTCCGCGGCTTCGGCGATGAGTTCCGGTGGCGGCCGGTCACCGAACGACGACGGGAGGCGAGCGGCCTCCTTCCGGCTCTTCCCCCTCCAGTAACGAGGCTCGAACGCAGGCGGCATTCAAGCGTGACGAAGATGAACGCAAGCGCGTTTTCGACGACGCGGAGAAGAAAGCAAATGTTCGATTTTGGGGCTGACGTCAGGCGTGACGTCATCGACCTGAATTAGTTCGACAATGACAGGATTTGATGTTGACTTCTCAAATTAGGGTTCCCAGATTGGGGATCGATTTTGGACGGCTAGGGTTAGGGTTTTGAATTGGGGGTGATTTTGTACCCGGGAAAAACCTAACCCTAGGTGGAGTTCACGCTCTGGTGTTCCGCCGGACGACCCTAGGACAACGAATAAGCGCGAGTTTAGGGCCAATCCGATCGGGGTGTGACAATAGGTGTCACGCTCCGGTCTAAGATGATCTAAATCGAGCGTGAGACTTTAGGGTTTTCAGGCAAACTCTCACCCCAAAATAGAAACTCTAATTCTCCGATTAATTTTTATCCCTAAATTACAAATCGCACGGAAAAAACCGGGAAATCCTAATTTCAAAAATCAACCCTAAAATCAGATTTTACCTCAGGTGAACGATTTTGACCATAGTCCAATTGCGCCGCGCTGCTCGAATTTTGTTTCCGTTCGCTGACATCACATCGACATCAGCAATTCCCAATCCTCTGCCGGATTTGATTTCAAGGGCTGACGTCTTGCTTGCGTCAGCCTCCAAAATTTCGCCGTACAACCAAATCTCATGATCTCGATTTTGATTAGTTTTGACCCAGTCAAAATCGGAATCGCTACGTCGTCTTCTCCCCACGAACGAACACTGCTCTCATCGCGGTTCGCCAGGAAAATGGAGCGTGCGCCGCCTGCGCGTCGTCCTTACCACCCGTCGCTGTCCGGCAGCTATCTCTCGTCAAGAACCGTCGCCGAGCTCGTCGTTGCCGCCAGAAACACAGAAGGAATCAGAGAAGAGAAAGGTTGAGGAAGCTCTGTTTTATTCCACTCAAACTGTTACAGAACTTCGCCGTCGACCCCCTGGTTGGTGGTACCCCTCTCCCTCCCTCGCCGGTGGTGCTCTCACCGCCGATTACAGTCTCTCAAGATCTGCTCGCAACTCACCCTCGTCGGCCCTTCCCCAAGCGCCGGAAGCACTGCGGAAACTCCCCTAAGCCTCAGCACTCTCTGGTGATGTCCTCGATGCCCCTACTCGCTCCCTCAGCGTAGCTTTAAAGAGGAGGGCCGCCGCCCTCTCCAGCGACCGCTTTACGCGCAAGGAAGCTTTCTTCCCTTCTTCGGAAAGCTCGCCGCGCCATAACCTTCGCGCCGTCCGTCCGCGTCCGGGAGACTTGCTCGGCATCCGCTTCCTCCGCTGGAGACGACGTCCTCCGCCACTCATCCACGCCGCCATGCCGACGCCGCGTCTTCTGCGTCCGAATCGCACAGAGAGGACGACTCCGTTTCCACGTCCGACGAGTTCGCAGATGTCGCGTGCCCACGCCCTGCTGACGATGTTGCGGTCGAAGGATTCGATTTGGGGTCATCGAAGCCTGCTGACCGCGAGAGTTGGGCTGGATTTGGGCCGGATCGATCTGAACCAGACCTGACAATAGATCACGTGTATAATTTAGATTCCGGTTTTTTCTGTAATGTATCGGAGCTGTTTTCTGTATGCGACTCCTGGCCAAGCACGATATACTGGAAGTCTGGAACGGATACAGGCATACAGCTAGTAGGCCGCCCCTACCTGTCTTCCTCCAGTAAAGCCCAGCCCGATATATTGGTGAACTTCTGGCTCGCCAGTCTTCCTCATCGATTAATCTCTGTAATTAAACGGAGCCACCAAAATATAACGGCCCTTACCTCTCACGCTTGAGACAAACTTGATTTCTCGCTGCATTAATTGTTATATAAAAAGCATATCTTTATCACTAATCCCCTCAGCAAAATCCATTAATCTATTAATGCCACCAGCAGATGCGCTTCATCGCTCAGTTCATCATTTAACTTTGTAAATTATATAATGCTGCAGATCAGAGAGGGCGCTGAAGAAGACGACTATCCATCAGCCAATGAATATTGTTTATGGGGTTTCCCATGGGCTACTCTGTTTCTGAACTGCCACTACCAAGAATTCTCCTATGCTTTGCTCTGCTCTTCACCTGCCTCCGCTGGCTCATCTCCGCGTCCTTCAGCACCGCCAGGAGCAGCAACGGCGAGAGCAATTTTTCGACGCTCAATTCGTCGCCGCGAGCCCAGCTAACTTATGCAGCCATCAGAGAGTCGCTTCCGGTGGTGCGGTACGAGAAGGCGGGCAGCGACGCCGAGTCCTGTGCCGTGTGCCTGAACGAATTGGAGCGCGGCGGCTGCGCAGTTGCCGTTACTTGTTCCAACGCCGCTGCCTCCACCGGTGTGTGGAGCACAGGCAGAGCACGTGCCCCCTGTGCCGAGCTACTCTTGTCCCGCCGGAGGCGGAACCCGCCGACGGCGTCCTGCCTCACCGGTACTTGGAAGGCTGCTATTTCATAGCTTCAATTTTTAATGTACATTAATTAGTTAAGAATACATTGATCCATACTCTTTGCGTTATATAGAATGAAAGCCATGAGGTGTTTTTTCACGCCTAGGCTTATATATATATATAAACTAATGAGTTACATTAACTAAGTTTATTATATCCTTTATATATTATGCTCAATTAAATTTAAGAACACTACTAAATGAGCAATTTCATGTATAATTATAATACTACTACATGTTTCAAGATATTTAAGTTTTAGGGCTAGGATTAAGTTGCAAAATTTAGGGTTTAGAGTTTAGTTCATTGGATGTATATCTTTGATCACTAATCAAAAGGAGCAAATTTTTGTTTTATTTTTTGCAGACAAGATCTTACCTTGCCATGCCATGCGACCCTCTCTTTGTCAGCTCCCTGGACTGCAATGCTTAGAGTCCAGACATCACTGACAGCCAAATAAAGCCAATGGCTGCAGGAATTACTTGATCCTTTCTCAATTCTCACTATATTTTTATTTTGGAACCTCCTGAGATTTTAATTAATAATCTACAAATTTTAAATTGAATTTATACTTTGAGCATCCCATAATCAAGCACTCAATACTTCATCAATTCATTAATGTCTTCAAATTAAGTTGTTGTCTTCCATCGCCGCCAAGTGTGATCTATATCTAGTGCCACTCAACCCCTCTCCCTCGAGCTCATCTACGGACATGGAGACGTCGCCGCAGCTTCTCAACGACAGCTTCTCCTACAGGTGGCTGACCAACTCCGCAGACACCCATGACGGCGCCGCCGCAGCCTTCATTGAGATCGACCCCCACCTCCTCTCCATGCGTTGGTCCGCCGCAAACCACGACGCCAGCGACTTTGACTTCGGACTTCTGAGCTCGCACTCGCAGGTCCACGCCGACCAGATATTCTCCAACGGCTTCCTCCTTCCCCTTCGTGGGTGCGGCGGCGCCGTTCCCGAGCGACCCTCCGCGCTTCGAAAGTCCCAGTCTACGAACTCCGAGCGGTTCGCCGCGCCCTCGGTGAACTCGTCGTCGGCGCTGTTCAACTCCGGCAAAAGCTCTCCCGGCGACTCGAGGCGGGAGTTTGAACCCGCTAGGAAGAAGAAAATGGTCTGCAAGTACTTGTGCTTTCTGATGCCGCTGCTTAAGATGGCGAGGGATTTGAGGCTGCGGGTCGCTTCAAGTTCATCAAAATCGGCGGTCAGTAGCTGCAGGGGTTCGGCGAAGAGTTCACCGAGGACCAGCAGCGCGCTGTCGAGCGTGGACTGGCATCCGAGCAATGCGGATGTATCGATTTATGATGCAGTTCTACACTGCAAGAAGTCAATTGTGAGTTGCTCATCAATTCATTTCGTGTTAATTTCCTAATTAATCTCTCTTTGCAGTAGAAGATTTTTATTTTTATTCAACTCAAAATTTGATGTAGTTTCAATCTTACAGGGACAAGAAAAGTACTACATGGAAGATTCATGAACAACTGGCGATTGGACAACAGAAACTACGTACTTAATAGTAGGATGAACCTTTGTCAAATAACGTCCGATGTTGCACAATTACTTTTATTTGATCCGTTGACAATTATCTAGTCTTGTAGATTCAAACAACTTGTATTCTTTGATCCGTTGACTAATCACCTCCGTTTTGTCAATGCATAGATTTGATTAGCGTCCTTTTCTATTCTGATTATCATTTCATGCAACAAAAACATTTTAGTGAAGTTTGATCATCAGATACATGCACATGAAAGATAAATGAAAATTGAGCACAAGAAAAGTCTAGTATTCGGGAAGCAATCAACTATGGAGCACTCTAGTAGCGTCATGAGGGCCTTAACACTTGGGACACCTTGTGAAATTAAGCACTCAAAATTTGAACATTTGGGGCATGCTTGTAAGCTAAGCACTTGGGATTCATAAGTCGAATATTTATATTCCAATAGATACTTACCTAGATTCGTTACCAAGTTTAAGCTACTTAGTAAGAAACAACTACAATGCTCTTGCTACTTGCGCTAGAGTAGTTGTACCAAATTTGGGAATCACTAAGCCATAAACCCTATGAGAGTGTAAAAACATGGCTATCAAAAGAAACAATCTAATTCAACATGATCAAAAAGAATCTATCAAGACTCACAAGTCTCGAACCAGCAAAATCTCTCTTTGCACCACTAGATTCGATGCAATCTAGCTACGCTAGTTTCGTTAAGCTTTAGCATACAAATATCAAAGAAATCAAAGATTCTTCCCCATGCCACGCAGAAAAAAACTCTTAAGCGGGTTCATAGGTTTTTAGCCTTAGGATTAACTTTAGGATTTGTGCGCGTGCGAATCCCAAAGCAATTATTTTTTTTAAAAGGTGAGATCGGGTACCCGCTCGCAGGAGTTTTATTCTGCCACGCATAACGCACAGGACGGAAAATCGACTGATCAACGGCGAGCTGCCTGTTCAATCCACGGATCCCCAGGCAAAGTGGCACAGCCATTGCTACAGTCGATTCGACTGTCCCGGAGCGGGGACTGGTGACAGCACTCTATATGCAGTTCCCCGGCCACAGGCCCACAGTACATCAATACTGTATGTGCGTGGAAGGAATAGTATATATTAATTAATATACACTGAAGCATAGGCTGAATCGCAATCTTTAATTCGACGTATAATTTGAGGGAATGAGGGCGTAGACAGGTCACGTACAGGCCATGCAGTGTGTCCTCAGAAGAGGCCGAGAACCTCCATTAGATTTGGTCCATGCATGGCGGGGCTGCTAGCTAGGTTACAGTTCGGGGACCAATGTCACGTGCATGCTTGGCGAGCTGGATAGCAAGCTTGGGGACAAGGTGGTGACCTGAGCAGTGATGGTGTTTCTCCGTATGAATTGTGACCTGCTCTGCTAAATTTCTTCTTTTCTTCCGAAAGGCTGAATTTTTATATTACTGATTTCAGAATGACATATGTCTTTGTGGCGACTGTGTATTTGGGGTAATCTACTCGAACCTCATTGATCAGAAGTCAACTGAGAGATCTAGATGTCATAGTTAGTAAAAGTCATGAGAGTCAAACAAAGGGTTCGTTTTTCATATCAATTAGATTTCCAATTAGATCTTTATAGTTTAGTAATAATTAATTTAATATCGTTTTGGTGACAAAATGAAGCAGAAGCAGAAGCCCAGCTCATTAGGAATGGAGAATGAGCAGGCCCAACAAAGAATCAGCTGATTATTTGTTAAAAAAAATAAAGGTTTGGAAAATAGCAACAATATTGCAGAAGCAATTTTTTTAATCATAATTAATACTGAAAGATTTTAAGTCAACGTGTGATTGAAAAATGGGGCGGTGGGTGGGTAGTTTGACTTATGACTGGCGCGTGGGGAGAAAGGGAAGGAGAACCTGTAAACTTTCCATCTCTGACTCACGGTTTCGCTAGATTCGATGCCGTGGAGGTGTTCAAGTTTGCTACGAAAAAGATGCCTTTGGAGCAACCTTTTTATCCTTATTGAGAAAAACATGAAGCCATGCTAGATTCTGACTAAATTTGGAATTGGTCAACGTCTATCACGTTCATCGTTCATCCGTCAGCAGAGGCCGTACGTGTTGATCAGTCCATCAGATCTGCTTGCGTCATGTGCTGCGTCACAGTCCTCTACTATTGTAGCCAGCCCACCCACGTGCAATTTACTTCAGCAAACACCGCCGTTTCAAATTTCATAAACGCTTTCGGCGTTCACAGTCAAGAAACGCGCCGGTAACACGTGCCGCAGACGTTACAAACATACCGGGCCGCCAGTGATACAGGAAAGGTTATCTCCTTCGTAACGTACAAAATTCGGCCGTGCCGTTTTGTTGTCCGGTTGAGCATTCAGTCCATTTGGAAGAGTTAATTATTTTATTTATTTCTATTATTTACTCCATAAACAAGTAAATGGAATATTGAAATCTCACATTTGAGATCTCCATACCGCTGCCACAATTTGGATTTTTTTTTTCATAAAGAGGGCAAATTATAGTCAAACAATTTAGATTTAGGTTCAATTCATAGTTTCAAACTGTATCTTAACTCGAATATAAATCTATTTCTTTCCGCTAAATGCTCATAAATTATAATACAGACCTGTCAACTTTGTTCTATCTTTTACCAGTAATTTATATTTATTTGAACAACTTATTATACAGCAACGTGAGGGATAAGGGATTAAGAATTTTTAAGCCACAAGTTTGGGATAAGCTCTGTCGATCTAATACATAATAACGTAGAATCCGCTCTTGCTGGATTCGCTGACTTGTCGAGCGCTGTAGTCATGCTGTCAAAAGGGATACAAAAAGTCAAAGCTCGAAAGGGCCATTCGCCACTGTAGTGTTCATCTTCTTGGTTGGCCAAACAAATGCTCATATTTTTACCTGGTCTGCTCAATGTTTTGCTCATCTTTTGTTAATATATTATTAACTACCCGTTTGTGAGAAAATGATTTAGATATTAAGGCCCCCAAAGTCAACATCCTAGTCGGACTAAACAAATAGACTAGATCATCTTGGTCAACCATGTTGGATCTACAAGTAAACAACCATATCCTGTGTCTATTTATTATTATTTTTTTGAAGAATATTAGCAGTTGACTGAACACACTGAAGAAAGCTTTTGTGAGTCGTCTTAGAACCTTTCGATAACTTATACTGTGTTAAAGGGATATCCATATGATCCGATTAATTACGTAAGGTCTGAGGTAGCAATAAAACTAGGGAAAGTATATAGAAAAGACATTTTTTTTTTCTATTACATTAGTGTTAGTTAGTGATCCTGGTTCGGTGAGACTTTTCTTCCGTCCGTGATGAACTGTTGGTATCAGTCCTACAAAATGTGTCTGTGGACCGAGGAGAAAGGGGGCTCAGCGGGTTAAACACGAAGTTTTGTTCTGGAGATTAATGAATACATATTTGTATTTGACAAATGCGTTCGAAAATTTATTGCGACCGTCTCAATTACCTTCTATTCTAGCCGCTTGAAATTAATGGAGGACGACATGAGTGATTTTAACGTGACAAACTGTGTGTGAAAGCCACCTCATTAGTTCATTCCTTCACTCATCCAGAACATGGACAGCGATTTAAAGCTTTCCTCGCCGTCTTTCCCATCTCAATTAATCGAGACATGTGAGAGAAAACACCATTTAATTCGATCAAATCAAACCACAGCACAAATTTGCAGCTTATATTATCGCCATTTTAATCACTAATTTAGGACAAAGATGTTCCCAATCCAATCAATCATCCTCTACTCTTCATTTCCAACGTGTTGACTGAAATGATCAAAGAACAGCACGTAATCTCTCGACCAACTCCAAAGAAAATGAGGAGGAAGACGTAGTAGGAGTAAACGGTAAAAGGAAAACACTAGAAGTAGAGGGGCAAAAAGAAATCATCAATTTTTTCTTTGTCCTCCGTTTTCTTCTCCATTCGATCTTCACTGCCTGCGCCGAGGGTTCCTTGCTTCGTCCGCTAGCTCGATTCTTTTGGAAAAGTTTCAACGTGGCAGGAGAGTGAGGACAATCCTATGCCAGTAGGTCTCGTCGGCCAATCTCAGGCGGTCAGCGAATGTACTTCGACACGCTGTCTGTCCTTGGATTTCATTCTTAGCTTTGGGGCGGAGCGAAGTCCACCGGAATGACTTTCGAACGCTGCATCAGTCTGCAGCTTTGGTCTATTTAATTTGCCGCTCCCTTTTGCTCTCGCTCCACTCCATTCTGTAACGGAAGCACGGACCATTCTGTTCTGTCTCCGAGCTCGAGCGTATCTTCTCTAGATTCTTTTTCCCGACCTATGGGGCGTAGTGGCGGCGAGCAAATATGCAACTGCCAGATTCTCTCGAGGATCGCCACTAACGACGGCCACGGTGAGAACTCGACCTACTTCGACGGCTGGAAGGCCTACGATAGCGATCCTTACCACCCTAGCCGCAATCCCACTGGCGTCATCCAAATGGGACTTGCTGAGAACCAGGTCAGCCGCATTTTTTTTATCAGTTAAGATCGAGCTATCTGTCTGCATGTGAGTGTATTTACGTTGTGTTCTTGATTTATTTTCCTCCACAGCTCTGCCTCGATTTGGTCCAAGAATGGATGAAGAAGAATCCGGAGGCTTCGATTTGCACGAAAGAGGGAGTTGCAGAGTTCAAGGACATAGCCAACTTCCAGGACTATCATGGCCTACCATCCTTTCGCAAGGTATCAATAATTGAATAGATACAAGGATCATCATAATTGATTCCGTCTGTTGTGATGATCTAACCACGGTCGAAATTCATGCGCAGGCCTGTGCCAAGTTCATGGAGAAAGCAAGAGGTGGCGGAGCCAAATTTGATCCGGACCGGATTGTAATGAGTGGCGGAGCCACCGGGGCTCAGGAGACCATTGCCTTTTGCCTGGCTGATCCCGGCGAGGCCTTCCTCATTCCAACCCCGTACTATCCCGGGTGAGTAATGGTTGACTATTAGTTAATTAAATTTTGCAGATAACATTTTCCGTAACTAATTAATCAATCGTTGTCAAAAAATTTTCAGATTCGATCGAGACTTCAGGTGGAGGACCGGGGTGGAGCTCCTCCCTATTCCCTGCCACAGCTCCAACAAGTTCAAGATCACTCAGTCAGCGCTGGAATCCGCCTACGCCGAAGCCCAAAAGTCAAACATCCGAGTAAAAGGCATCCTGATCACCAACCCCTCCAATCCCCTCGGCACCACCATGGATAGAGACACGCTCACCACCCTAGTCAACTTCGTCAACGACAAGAGAATCCACCTCGTCTGTGACGAGATCTTCTCTGGCACCGTCTTCGACGCGCCCGGCTTCGTCAGCGTAGCCGAGATCGTCGAGCAAAGCCCACATTGCGACCGTGACCTCTTCCACATCGTCTACAGCCTCTCCAAGGACCTCGGCGTCCCCGGCTTCCGCGTCGGAATCATATACTCCTATAACGACGCGGTGGTCAGCTGCGCCCGCAAGATGTCGAGCTATGGGCTGGTCTCATCGCAGACGCAGCATCTGCTGGCGTCCATGTTGGGGGACGACGCCTTCACCACCGAATTCTTGGCGGAGAGCAGGAGGCGGCTGTCCAGGAAGCGCGACAAATTTTCCGGGGATCTAAAGCGGGTTGGGATCGGGTGCTTGGACAGCAACGCGGGGCTGTTCTGCTGGATGGACCTGCGGCCGCTACTGAAGGCGGCGACGGCGGACGCGGAGACGGAGCTGTGGCGGGTGATTCTGAACGAGGTGAAGCTGAACATTTCGCCGGGGTCGGCGTTCCACTGTTCGGAGCCGGGGTGGTTCAGGGTGTGCTTCGCGAACATGGACGACTCGACGATGGAGACGGCGCTGAACAGGATCATGATGTTCGTGTTCCGGAATAAGAACACGGCGGCGCAGGCCAAGATCAAGAAGCGGTCGGTGGACGAGCGGCTGTGGCTCAGCACGCCGCGGAGGTATGACGAGATGAGCCCGATGCTGTCGCCGCAGTCGCCGCTGGTTCAGGCCGCCACCTGAAGCTAATAATCATTAGCAGCGAACTGTGAATTCTTTAATTAGCTAATTAATATACCAATATATGAATGTGTTCGTAGCCATGGACGATTGAATCCGGTGGCTCGTAGTCGTAGAGGTACATCTCAAAATTAGGTTCGTTGCTTATATTTATATGTAGAACAATGGCTTAAATTAAATTAAATATTCATGATCAATGTATAATTCACTTCAAATATTCTTCTTGAATGTTGTTCTTAAGATCAATTTGATATTGACTAAAAAGAGATAAACAAAACCTATAAATTGCCTTAGATCGATTTCTAGCTTCGTCAATTACACGCCAATATTATATCAAATTATTTTGATCAACGTAAGCCGTGTGCCTCTCTAATTAGGTTAACCCTAACTTGATTTTGACCACTTGGTCTAGGGGGCAATCGCTTCACACTTTCCAATTGTAAAGGCCCATTATTCCTACCGTTGACCATAACCAAATAGCCAAGATATAAGAGAAAGAATGAGTTAAAAAGGACTACCACGAAGGTCAACACAAGATTTTTGACTTCCACATGCAATCAAACCAAGAAAAAACTATTAGTAAAGAACTAAGATACGAATATAATTAATAGAAATAACTTTAATATTTTTTTAAATAGAAAACATTGTTTTTAGTTCATTTTTGGTTTTACTTATATTTTTTAAGAAATATGTTTTTTTAATTGTTTCGATTTAACAAAAAAATTATACTATTTTTTTATCTATCCGCAAGTAAAAACAAATGTATTAGTTGAATATTTGACCCACCAAATCATCCCAAGTTAGTCTACTTTTTTTTTTTTCTTTTTTTGGGTAAGTCTACTCACCGAACCAACTCCAGATGACCTACAATGAGGCTACTCCACTGATCGAGACAAATAGCCAGACAGAGCTACGTAGAATCTTCTTGTAGGTCCAAATGTCCTTTTGGTCAATCAATCTACCGAATTGCTTGCTTCGTCCTCGCGAGGTTAATTATTTTGTGCTTTTTGACCCTACTAAATCAAGCGATTCGGTCAAAGACATACTTCTATTCAGAGGTTGACTTGACTCTATCATGCAGTTGAATTCGCCGGGTTAGATTGTTTGACCTAATCAGGCTATAGATTGAACCCTACGAAGCATCAATAGAAATCAAGAACTGGTATGTCAATATTTAGGGTCGTTTTATCCTCTTATGTAAATACACGATCTTGCCCACTTGCTTGATTTGGTCTTATCCGATGATGATGCCATCCACATGCATGCATGATTGCTAAATTCCAATCGAGTCCTTAGATTTTAAAAATCGAATTATTAGATAATACTGTAATACGGGAAGTCAATACAAAATTTTCAAAAGATAATACTATATTACGGTGTTCTGTTGAATAGTCATAAGATAGCGGTTAAGTGCTATTTTTAAGCCGATTTAATCGAAACGTGACAATAAGTCTCTTGAGGCAATAGAAGAAAAAGTTGAGTATACAACTTCTTCGTCAATGAAAGATAGTCATAAGATATTAGTATCTACATAACTCAATCTTACATCATCAACAAGATACGACCAGTCAATCCATTGTCACATGCACGAGTCAACTTGTCGTAACTAATATATCGTACGCCTTTGCTTTTCTCATAATTTGCATAATATAAATTAAACATCAAAGAGAGGACCCCACACTCAGAAAAATTTTGGAGAAGGGTCAGCAGGGTACCCTTATCTTATATAGACACGAATCATAAAGCGGTTGTACCAATCTCAAAGTTGAGTCAAATATACGAATACAAGTCAACATATATGTAAATATAACTATTTTTTAACTTTGATTTGGAAGTTAACTTACACGAAAGTGGGTCAACTCACACGGTTTCAAAAAATTTTATGTAATTTGTCCAGAATTTTTTGTAATCCAAGTAGAATTTCGTGTAATCCGCCTATAATTTCGTATAATCCGTCTAGAATTTCGTGTGTTCTTATCAGAATTTCGTGTAATGATACTAGTTTTTGTGTAATTAGCTAGAATTTATGTAATCTGATCCGAATTTCATGTAATCATATTAGTTTTCATATAATCCAACCAAAGTTTTGTATAATTCGATCCGAATTTCGTGTAATGATATCAGTTTTCATGTAATCTGCCGAAAATTTCGTGTAATCGTGTGAGTTGACCCATCTTCGTATAAGGTGACTTTCAAATCAGAGATAAAGGATAGTTACGTTTTCGTGTATATTAACATGTGTTCATATATGTTGACTCCGCTTTGAGATTGGTGTGGCAGCTTTGCGATTCATGTCTATAAAATAAGGATACTCTCTTGTATCTTCAACAAAAGGGTACCCTTCTCCTAAAATTTTTCCCCCAAAAACTCTTTGGTACTATGGGTTCAGTGCAGCAAAACCAAAAACCATAATTAGGGTTTAATCTATATTCGATCGTGTGACCACCCTCTGTCCCTCTTCTCAACCTTAATTTTGAGCCCTAAAGAAAAAAAAAAACAAGCAGCACTGACGAGTCTGCATCCGTCCACCAGTGCGGCTGATACAGCAAGAATATCCATTGATAGATTCATCCCGGGCCTGTTCGGATAGGATTGCGATGGGTCACGCAGCAGAATAATGCATCGCTCCTATGCCTCACTGATTACAATCCAACAAATCAAAAAGAAGAAGAAGAAAAAGCACAGTTAAGCTTGTGGACTCGCACAAGTAGAACATCACCATCGCAAATGAGCACACAGGCTACATACAGATGAAACAGGCACAGCCAGCCATCCAATAATCAATCAATTATATGAACGCCTGCCTGCCATGGTGGCCTTAATTCTCTGCTCAGTTCCCCTCAAAACTCTTCCTGCAACCTGTTGTCATGCATGCGCCAGGCACCGCAGTGTCGCAGTACTAGTTTATTTTTGCACTAAGGACCATGTACGTTATCAAGTATTCCACCCAAATATATACTGAATTCACGTAAATACATAATGAATACATAGAGCTAGTGTCTATCTTGTAGCTACAGTCTCTGTACGCCTATGCCCATCATCACGTGGTTTGCTGATTGCTAGCCACGCAGTCTCGATCAAACAGCTCCTCCTGTTGGAGGTCCCCCGACCCCTCCCCAAATTTTCTATAAATTGCAGGCACTGATTTATGAGTCCTCCAATCAGTGAGGGGAAAGGGCCACTGTATACAATTGTATGTACGTGCGTGTGTGCAGTACACCAACTCATTATTGCGCAAATGCCCAAATGCCCAAATGCCCAAATGTAGCAAGCTAGCTTGGGCTTCTTCGCAAATGAACTGATATGTGACTTGATGGCACCACACCTTCTGTTGATTGGATCTAGTAACTTTGTCAGTTTCCTACAGAGTAGGAAGAACTTATCATCTGACGATGCTGCAAGCTTATCATCTGTTTTAGCAGGCCGGATGAATTGGTTGGTGCTCATGTTAGTGAACCTGTGAGGAAGGGCTGTGCAAGAGGATGAAAGCCTAGTAGTACTAGCTATATACACTAGGCTATTTCTTGCGGTACATTTGCATGAATGTGATCGATCAGTAACGATCACAAAGCAGGAGTTGCCATTGTCAGAATCACGAGCTCCATTTAAGTGACCTTCAGTAGTTCAACCATAATGAGCAGGTGGAAGAGCCATGTGACTGCCAAGCTCAATTTTACGTGGTTCTGGTATGTACTTCTGGAACCTTCCAATATGAATGCCAAGAATGTAGAAGAGTTCTAGGCTCCGAGCTATCTAGCTACAACTGATCGGCAGTAAAATTTTTCAAGTTAAACACTTAGGTATGCAGATGGCTATGTATATGCTATAACGCTACATGGGATGGGCCATTCGTATGCACAATACATTGTCTCTTGTTGAAATTTTAACTCAATGTTATTCAACTCCACAATCTATACGTATATACAGGCAGACTTGAATGCTTGTGGTTGGCTGTCGGTGAGTGAATGGAGCTAATTAAATGAACAGAGATGAATCGATCGATCCTTGTTTCACTAGCTAATAGATTCAGCAAGTAGTCTGATGAATAATATTCTTTCGCTATGAATATTAATTAGTAGCCACTAGCTAATCAGCCTACATAAATAACCTGGTAGATACGCAGCTAGATCGACAGATCTTACAAGACTTGCTGGTCTTGATCCATGAGATGCATCAGCAGGTCGACGAAGGCGAGGACGATGACCTTGTGGTTCTCCCGGTCGTTCAGCCGCAGGTACCAGTTGAGGAGCTCCTGCAGGCTCCGCCACTCCCGCAGCTGGTGCGCCGCCACCATCTCCTCCATGGACTTCCGGAAGTCGCGGAACGGGTCGTTCGAGGACATGGCCAGCATCACGCTCTCCTCGTACAAGCTCGGCGAGTGCTCACTCACCGCCTTGCATAATTCCGGCTGCTGCTGCGGCGGCTTGGACTCCTCCATTATGGAGTTTGTGGTGCGAGGCGAAAAGAAGAACCTCTCCGAGCTTATGGGGCCTTTGACTTGGAGCAGGTCGTTCAGCGAGGGGGCACCAGGCATGGCGGCGGTGGCTGCGGCAGAATACTCCTCTTCTTGGGGAATGACGGCGCCAAGGGAGAAGGAAATAGGGGAGCAGGAACCGGAAGAGGAACAGGTAGTAGTGGTGCTGGTGAAGGGGTAGTTGACTTCAGCCGCTAAAGATCTAAAGGATTGGGTTTCGGCGTCTTGAAGGCAGATGGGGCCGATGGGTTTCATGGCGGCGATGGCTTCTTGCAGAGTTTTTAACGAGGACTTGAGCTTTTCCATGTGCGCTCTCGATCTCCTCTTGCGCCGCCCTCCATCATACGTACAATCTACTTATATATAGACACAGGTTTTTAACTCATAATTTATTCATGTTTATCTAAACCGTATCAATTTGTGTATCTATCAATCAATTAATGCTGTTAATGACTATGAAAAGTGGGAATTTTAATTAGTATTAAATTAATTATGCTACACAACACTAGCATTTTTATATTATACTCTTATCATTATTATTAAAAAGCTAAATCCATTGCACAGAGAATAAATGAATAATCATTGATTCAGGACCTTTTTTTAAAAAATAATTTACATAAACATAAATAATTCTTTCACTCGAGGATAGGCTTTCAATTCAAAATTTTAACCTAAAATTCAATCCTTTTCAAAAACAAAAAAAAGAAAAAGAAATCTCCACGGGACCGAGAGGATGCCAAATCTAGATAAGTACGATGTCAAATTTAAGCTTTTGGTGAATTTTCTTGGTCATATATTGTAAAAAAAAATACATTTTTTCTCCAAATTCTTTGGACATAATGATTAGTCGTTGACTCTAAATCTTAAAGTCTTTCCTCTCCCATTTTTGCCCATTTTTTTCTTTGGTTTGGTCAGCTAATGATCATAACAAATTTGACTTATCAGTGACTTCTATATTGCTGTTGCTAAAAAAAAAAAATGAAAGAAAACATCTTTTAAAAAAATCTACTAATTTTATATGACTCATTTTGATGTGCTTTGTTGAGTGTCATGTATAAGTAGGAGCTTGATAATATTAATGACTTTGATTTACACCTACCCGAGAAACCTTGATGCTTCTTGCGATAATAGACGACATATATAATTTAGATAGGAATAGAAACTTAGATCATGACATACAAATTCAAATGATTCAACTACAAGTCCATCATTGGTCTAGAGAGGTAGTTGAGATCATGGTAAAAATCATTTGAAACTCGTTCATATAAATCAAAAGAGCCAATATAGTTTGATCATTTGAGAGAATCTCGAGTGATTATACCAAGCAACTACTCTTGAATAGTAGAAAGAATAAGTGGGATAATTTTTATGAAAATTAAGGGTGAACTTAGCTTAAGGGCTTTAGTTAGATTATCAAGGCTTGTGAGTTGTTAGGTCTGCTTAAGGACTTTGAGATTGATTAGCCGTAGAGCTAACAAGATTGTGCTTTGCTTGAGTTTTTTAAGATCAATTGTGCAGAAGGCTTACAAGCTTGCGCTTTTATTAAGGAGCTTTGAGAATGATTCAGGTGTAAAGCTTACAAATTTGGGCTCAACCTTAGAGCTTACAAGCTTGTCTAGTGAAGAGTTATGGAAATAGTTTGGTTTTAAGGCTCATGAGCCTCAACTTAGCCTAAGGTCTTATGAGAATACTTAATTATAAAATGGGGCTGACTTAAGGGATTATGTGGATGGCTTAATCTTAAGACTTACTAAGCTTATGTGTGGCTTAAGCATTTAAGTGAAGATCAAGGCCTTCTACAAGCTAAATTTGGCTTCAGGGGTTATGAAAATAGCTCATCATCCCTTGGTTTTTGTTATTACTAATGCAATGCCAATTTTCTTAGTACTCGACTTCATATAAAATAGCTAAGGAGAGCCTACTTGTTCAAAGGATTTGATAGAGTTGGGAGAACCACCTCCAAGTGCTTCTACAAAATTATATTAAAAGGCCGTAAGGATAATGATCCAAATATGGCAAGGAAATGGCCCAAATGCTTAAGATCCTCTTATAAGCAGAAGGAAAGCCACGCTTGAAATAGAAAAGATTCCTCAGCCGGTGGGTTCACGTGCGCGTGGAATGGTTCAGCATCATTGTCGGGAAACAAGCCGGAACGTTACGGCGGCAACGACTACAGAAGCAAACTTCGTCGGCGGGGGAAGTCAAACACGCACTCTCCAGTAAATTAGGCCGCAGAATCCAAGAAAAAAAATCTATCCAACTTCCAAGAGACCAGGAGAATGAGGATTTAGAGATAGATTTGCCCACACACTCATAGATTCTATTCTCTTCTCTCTCTCTCTCTCTCCAAGCTCTGAGGCAGTGATGAAAGAGCAGGACGCCGACCAGCCGTCCATCTGAAACTATTAATTACGATTTGGCATTTGGCCAGTACATCCACGTATGGGCCACATGTTCGTCTCTTTTGTTCCTTCCCCTTGTCTTCATTTTTGGATGCAGGGCGTTCATTCGCAGCAGTAAATTATTTGCGCAATGTCGTTTGTCCACCACGCCAACTGGGCATTTGGCAGTGGCCGCTGCTGCCCCCCTCTGCTCAATGGCCCCCATCAGATTAGATTTCGGATTGGATTTGATCGGATTGGGTTTGGAATAGATTTGATGGCAGCTGAATAGATTTGATGACAGCTCAAGGTCTGTGAGATCGACCTAGCTACCAAGTCAGCTGCATGCATGCGGACAGACTGAAACCACGTACGGACGCCAATATACGCTGGATCCAGCAGCAGGCAGTACAATCTAAAGAGAATCCCATAAGTTAAATAATTGATTTCCCACATGAGTGGAAATTTTATGTAAAGAACTGTTTACCTTGTATTCTACTGTATATTCGAACAGTGTATGTTCATAAATGTTCAATTCCTCTATTGATGCTATGAGTAGCATTTTAATTTATTCTTGTTATTAACAAGTAAGAATCTTATTTTATAATTTTGGGTTTCATTATCGGTTTAATATTGCATAATTTTTTTAATTTTAATTATTTTGAATTGTGTTACTTTGTGTTGTTGCCATTTGCCATTAGTATCACAAATAGAGCACTTATAAATTAGAAATTATTTTTATAAAATAAAAGATTGTTGTCACAGTTATCAGTTTCCTCCTATATTAGTTTTAGTTTTCTATCAATTTATTAGTTCTACAAAAAAAAAATAGTTTCTAACTTTGTTTTGTTTATAGTAATATTCATTTCATATGAGCTAGATTTATAGTCATACAAAGCTAAATTTAAGATAATTTTATTTGTGAGTTTCTGTGAATAAAAAATTTTCACTCAAAAAGAAAATAACATTACCCTACAAACTCTCTGCCTCATGAAAGAAAATCAAAAAAGACTAATGATTTTTCTAAGTTATTATTGTTGTTATTAAATATTATACTGATGATAATGATGATGATAATGACGAAGAATGATGATATAATATTTTCATATAATGATATTTTTGTGTAGATTTATCGGAGGTTATCCGTGCATAACTTGACTACTTGTACCCTATGAACATATCATTTAATCAACGTTGTACTATTGTATAGTATTACTTCATTTTGTGATGTATGTGGAATCCTAAAATCTAATTGTGTCATTAGAAGATGCTAAATAATGACAAGAGAAAAAACTAGCTGGTGCCACCAATCCATCAATTACATTTTATGTAGAAAAATAGTTTGGGTTGAGTTTGTTGAAATCTTAAAGCCTAGACCATTTTAGATAAATCAGGCTTGAGAAACAGCTTGACTTCCCTAATTGTATTTTTTTTCCTTTATTTATCCAATGCAATTTAAGATGTTCGAACGCAAACTCATGCTTGATATTAAGTTGATGCACAACAACTCCACGTTATGCTTCATGCATGTTCTTTGGTGACCATGCAATGAGGTATCAAAAGAATTTGACTAAGTTGTTTCTGAAGAAGGAAGCAAGTCTTTAACATATACTAAAAAATTGAAAAATAGAAGAAAAAAGTTTTTTTTTTCTTTTCTTGTAAGGAAAGAAAATTAAAAAAAATCCTTAATTTTTTCCTCCAAATTATTTCTAAGTTGTCTATTGTCTCTCAAGCAGGAAGCAAGCCTTTGACACATACTGAAGGAAAAAAAAATTATTTTCATTCGTTTACATGGAAAAAAAAAGAAAAAAAAAAGATATCTGTAAGTTTTCCTTCCATATTATTTCTTTCCAAATCTAAAAAACAGGGAGAAAAAGTTTCTCCATTTTGTGTTGCCCACCCACCTTCGCCTCCAAGAAAAAAAATTTACAGTTGGGTACACTGCACGGTCACACAGTAGGGTACGTAGTTGTGTGTATATTTCACGATCATCTGACAAAGAATTATCGTGAAATCAACTATATTTCACGATATTAAGATTTCATGATAATTATTTCATGATGACTGTGAAATCCTAAACACATGCTGCGCGACCGTGCAGTTGGGTATAACTGCAAAAAAAATTTCCGCCTCCAAGATCCCCAAGGAGCCTCCCTCCCTCCACACCGATGAAGTAACAATAACCCCCCTACTTCTCCTACGGAAGTAACAATAACCCCCCTACTTCTCCTACTCCGTTGTTTCTCCCTCCCTTCTTTTCCCTACTGTAGTGACCATCGCTACGCAGAAGACTCCAACGCTTGTGCTCTTCTCCCTTCCCCATTCACCCATTGCGCCCACGCGCACAACAAACGATGGCCACGTGAACCATCGTATTCATCCTTCCTTTTTTTTTTTCTTTCTTTTCTTTTTATTTTCTATTTTTCCTTCTCTCGAGGAAAGGAAGCCTAAGATCTTTTGAATAATTGAATCCTGCCTATTTAGCTGGTTCCATAGATTTTTTATACGGAATTTCCTTCACCCTCTTTGAAAGAAATAATGTACTTGTCTCATGAACATCCTATATATGAGATACTACTAAGGTATTTAAATTGCTCTTTACTTGCTACACTCCTTGATTGGTAGAGTCAGAGAAAAAATGGGAGAACGATCCATTTATATAAAGTTAAACTTTTAATGAAAATCTTTTCTGTAATAAAAATCTATGCCAAATCTAAATATAAAAATTATGGAAATATCTTTAACTGCAATTAGGGATGTCAACGGGTCGGGTACCCGCATTTTTTAATCAAACTCAAACCCGACCCGATCCAAACCCGAACTCAACTAAACTTGAGTCGGATATTTAAACGGAAACCCACGGGTACCCGTTTAAATTAAAATATTTATTTTTAAATAATTTTTAAATTATTTTTATAAATATAATTATAAAATAATATTAATAATAATAAATATATTTATTAAAAATTATTTTATTATATATATATATAATTTTATTTTTTATTATATATAATCGAATATCGGGTACCCGCAGATACCCATGAGAGTAAATCTGAATCCAACCCGATTAGCTAATCAGGTACCCAAACCCGGCATAAACGGGTCGGGTACCATTTGACACCCCTAACTACAATTGATGTTATGATATATGCACATTAGGATTTCAAACGATAAAAACAGAAAAACATAATTTAAATGTAAACAGTAATTAAAAATATTGTAATTATTTCATCAAATTAAGAATAAATCATGAAACGAACACCAAAATGTTCGCATGAACTAAGCTTTGATTTCAAACGCCACTAACAGCAGCTATAATTGAAGAACTTCATTCCAATATGCATCTTCACGTGACACAATTTCTTCACCTACTAGATAGCACTGAAATTAAATAAAGGTTTTCCCCCACGTTTAATTAAGTTAATTCAATGGGAAAACAGGCGTTTAGTTCAGTCCAACAAACTAATGATAGAAAGCACTAGTTCAATCATCGTGAAATTTGTGTCACGTACTGCAGGTCGGTGCGGTTAGTACCCAACCGTAAAAATTTTTTCTTCAACTGAACCTACAAGGAGATTCTATGAAAAATAGATACAATTCATGTGCCATTCCAAATATGGTTAAGGTGGAAAAATCAAGACCGAAGCTGCAGCAACTTGCTCTTAGGAGCATAATTCAGTCCTTTGGGTATACTAACACCTTCGATGACTTAACACCTCATTTGCCTCTTAAACCATTTAAGATACTAAAAATATACGCAAACGATTCCCCAACTCCGGTAATAGAAAGGCAGATTATTAATAAGATAAAGAGAATGCAAAGTATATAGCAAATATGAGAAATCCGACAACGCAGAATTAGCAAAGAAAAGAATGAAATCAAACTCCAAAGCTAAGCTGCAATGAATATACTAATCGACAGGAACAGAAGAGGTCCAATGCTTTGCTAATTAGCGCCGACGGGGACAAAATAGAAGTAGATCGAGGGAAAAAAAAAAAGCATAAAAGAGCAAATCCATGTGCTTCGCTGACATAATGGCAGAGAGGGAAAAGTAGATAGCTAGTAAAGGTAGAGCTCGAACAGACAACAACCTTTGAAAGGAAGAAATCCATTGACTAATGAATCCTCCAGGAGTCCAGGGCCTAAAGCTTCACATTGAATTTCAATAAATTTTGTGATAAACCCTGTAATAGAGCAGAACAAAGAGATAAATGATAGTTCCAATAGATGTTAAGGACCAGCTAACTAGTATACTCTTTTCTAGATCGACTTGAAGACAAAAGGACAGTGCTTACCAGTGGGGCATGGCCACTAGCTCATTTATCGGTCCAACGCTGTCGCTAACTCGCTAGTCACGTCTTGCTAGAAATTTACTTGAAGAAAACAAGTCTGCGAAACCATCCAACGACTAGAACAATTTAATCATCATTCTACTTTTCTAGAGCATACAAAACTATGGAGAGTTCCTCTATGCCAAACATATCTTCTTATCTAGGAAGCGAGTCAGCCAAAACATTTGTCCGCCTTTACACATCAAATGTTTAGCTGATTATACTTTTACACTAATCCTAACCTTATTAAATCAAAACAAAGAAGAAACTAGAAAGAAAGTAAATTAAGCTACGCATCTGCTAAGTTTCGTATCCTATTACTCTTCCGCGACTTTACCTTGCACGTGATCAGGACCCTCTCCACCGGACCACGTGCGCTGGCCGTTGCACGGGGCGGAGCGGCGGCCAGCACGGCAACACCACCCATTACTGTTGCCCTACTCCATCCAACGGCTCCTGCTTCACATCTAGCGCGGATCTTGACGCCACGCCGCTCTCTTCCCCGCGGTTCCGTTTGAGCCCGATCGACACGCCGAAGAGCCTCGTGTCCATCGAAGTCCGGTTCATCGTGTCTTCCTCGTCCTTGTCCATCGCCGAAGACCTCCCCAGCTGCATATCCAACGGCAGGGTCTTCGATGCCGCTTCTCCTCCGCCGTCGGGGACCGTCGCGCCGTTCCGCCGGCAGGGAGAGTACTTGGACATGAGTTGCACGATGTTGCCGCACACGCTCCTCATCTCCCCGAGTTCCCGGGAGAGCTGCTTGTTCTCGCGCCGGAGCCGGTCGTTCTCCTCTGCCAGATCTGGGGACGTGCCGATGCTCCCCAGACCCGGATGCGGCGCCCCTCCGGGAGAAGTAGTTGTGGAGACAACCTGCTCGTCACCGGAACTAACCGGCGTCCCGACTTGGTTCGGAGAAGGCGCGGTCGCCGACAAGATTTTCCGACGGTGGATGTCGCAGAGCAGCCGCTTCTCGCCGCGGCGGAAGCAATCGTGGGCGAATTCCCACCGATCCGGCACGATCTTTCGGAAACCCTTCAAATCCAAAACCATAAGAAATTAAGAATCAAAAGGGAGGACGCGAAGGATGATCAGATGGGAACAAGAGGATGAATCAAATCTCCGCACGTAAGTGTTGAGCTGGCGGACAAAACTGGAGAAATTGTTGTGCTTGAAGTATTTGGGAAGAATATCGTGGGCAAACTCGGCCGGTCGCCAGACGACGAAGGTGGATCCGTCCTCGTTCCACGAGATGATGTCGTCGACGGACGGGTCATCAACCAGCTGAAAGGTCTTCGTGAGGAAGGGCGTCGGCAAGATCCGGTGCCCCTCGTGCTGCAGCGGAGGCTCGTCCTCCGCCGACGGCGATGGTTTTGCCTGGTTAGTAGTCATGAGAGAGACGGATGCTAGCTGTACGATTTTGGTACGCACGATTCTAGAAGCTTCTCAGGGCCCGACGCAGGCTCGTATATACGAAGCAGCAAGCAAGGCGGAGAGGAGGGAAACGGAAATGACGGTAGGAAATATCAAACCAGATGTGGATATTTGGACCGCAGGGAGAGGAGGAGACGAAACGGAAGGAGCAAGAAGCTACGTTTCGAGAAGGTTCCCGGAAGATGTTCTGGTAGCTCCAGATTCAACCGACACGTGGCCGTCCATTAGTGCCACCAGAGAAATATGATACGTAAACGGTTACCCGTAACGAAGAAGAACAGCGTACAGGACTGGGAGCTTGCAACGCCGTCAAGCTTCGAGCACCTGCGGCAGTCTTCGGCGATGGTGGGCGCAGTGGATTCTTTCCCCGCCGGAGTTCACCGCTCGGGTGCGTCGCGTCGAACAGGAAACATGATTCGGGGAAGCAGGGTTGCTTCGCGCCGCGGATGCCTGGTGGCATGGCTGATTTGATCTGGGCTGGATGGACGGATCCTGTGGCTCTTGATTCGGCATAAATAGTTGGTTCACGGAAAGGAACGGGGAATGTTGATCCTAACAGGAGGGACTAGGAGTTTCGAAACGCTTCTAGAATGCCGTCGAGGCACACGTCACCGCTCAATGATGAGGATAAGGCGGTCGATGTCCAATACATGTCGCACAAAATATCTCGCAAAGTGCAAAGCGAGCAAGTCGGTTCTTTTGGCTTAATATAATCTGAACTCGTGAGTCGTGACCGTACCTAACTCGGAAGAGCACTCTTCCATCTACATATATACTATTTTATTATTTCCAATTAGTTCTTTTTCAGTTTGCATAAAAATTATATTTCTTTTATTTGTAGGCATATTTAATAATAGATTAAAAATATTTTAGAACAATAAGTAATTTTTTATTTTATATAAAATGTGTTAATATGTGAGGTGACATATTTAACTTAGGATTTTGGTTTAGGCGTATTCAATAGATTGATCTCGACAATCCTAATAGCGAATTGTAGTGTTACATAGTTCAACATGATAAAGATATCTTGTCCAATCATGTAGTTTGACTTGATTAGGGAGTCCATCAGGGTTAGGCAAATGAATCTAGTTCAACATGACTAAGCTTGAGTTTGGCTCACCAACTCATATGATTGATTTCAAAAAAAAATTTATTATTCTTGTTCAATAATTTATTTTGGCTCTTCCTTTTCGAATTGACCTATAATAAATTAATGATATGGACGGATTTGTCCGAAGAAGAATTCTAAGAAGACTCCAATTGAAGCTCAGCAAGTAAAAAAAAATGTCTTTTTTATGAATTAATTTCTCATTCGTTGACCAAGGCAAATCCATTTTCTAAAAGAAAGGTACAAAATCTAGAAGCCCCAAAACTTTCCTCTGTTTTTGAGAAACTTTTTTTATTTGATTATTTTTTTATGAATTTCTAATTTTTTTTTTATAAACAACATTTCCTTTAAAAATATGTAACGTGAAATAGAAGGTGGAAAGTCAACGGAGATTAGATGCGATGATAAAGGCACGTGTTATTAAATAGCAAGTCCCTTTCATGACCAAAATCCATCACTATGGGAGAGCCACGCTTAACGCCCTCCACCTCCAAAGTCCAAAGTAGAAGCCACACTCAACCGTGGATGTTTGACTTTAGCGAGTGGGTGACCCAACCCTTCACTTACCTCAAGTAGGTATTTAGGCGTCGATAAAAAGGTAATTCTTTTTCACTCTTTTTGGATTGTCTAACATTCCTTTAGGCACATTTTTTTAAATACTCTCTTTTTCTTCAAAAGAATTCATAGGAAGAAAGAAAAAATTTTATTTTTTTTATTTTTTTTAAAAAAGATAAGAATAAAGTTAAACACCGCTATATTCATCCACGGCATGTGATGAAGATGGCGACGCGTGAGTGGAGACTAGGGATGTCAATGGGTCGGGTACCCGCACTTTTTGGCCAAACCCGAACCCGACTAAACCCGAGTCGGATATTAAACGGGTACTCGCGGGTACCCGTTTAAATTAAAATATTTATTTTTAAATAGTTTTTTAATTATTTTTATAAAATATAATTATAAAATAATAATAATAATAATAATAAATATATTTATTAAAAGTTATTTTATTATTTAAATATATATATATATATATATAAATATAAAATTTTATTTTTTATTATATATAATCAGATATCGGGTACCCATGGGGGTAAACCTGAACCCGACCCGATTAGCTAATCGGGTACCCGAACCAACCATAAATGGGTCGAGTCGGGTACCCGCGAGGTCGGGTACCCATTGACACCCCTAGTGGAGACAGTAGCATTTGGTTTTATTTTTATTTTTTTAAATAAAATAAAAAATAATAATTTTTTACAATTTTTTTCACTGTAGATTTTTTTCAAACAAAACAATGTCAAAATATCTTTTAATAATAAAATATAATCATATAAAAAAATTAAAATAATATTTTTAAGAAAAGTAATTGATCTGAAAAACAAAGCATTATAATTTAAGAAATTGATATTAGAAAATGCAATATATATATATATATATATATATATATATATATATATATATATATATATATAACTACATGAGAACGATGCATGTCCCGGAGCTGGAAGGCCAACCGGTGGCACCTGACGGCCGCCGCGCGCACCGATCGGTCGGCCCGCGGAGGGTCCAACAACCCATCAAAGCCATTCACCTAAAAGCCAGTGGAAATGGCCAGGAAGGCTCTATAAATAGAGTGACTAAAATCCATGGAGATGAATGAATGCATGCCAAGGCAGTAAAAGTTACAGCTATTCCCTCCCTTGGTAAGGCCTCTTGCTCAAGTGAGTATTCCATGAAGAATCAGAGATATGAGTCATGGGATACTCACTTGGCCAAGATGCGTTATTAAATGGGAAGAGGCGAAGGTTTCATCCACATGCCTCTCAGCGTCAAACAGGTTGGTTTATTCTGCACGGTAAATTAAATTTACCTTAAAAAAAAATTAAATTTACCTACTTGAAACTTGTCCGCATTTTCTTGAACCGGCGCTGGTTAAAACGCGGTTTGGATGAGAAAACCCGGTCGGGCTCGCTTTTTGGGCATGCGCTTCTCGGATCCAAGAAATGGTAAGCTTACCCAGGTCCAAAAATCTGAGTCTCTAAATTTTCATTAAAAAATATTTTTTAAAATTTTTTTTTTTAGAAATAATATGTTTTTTGTAAGCTTTTATAATATCGATATTAAAGTATTTTAGATTACATATACGTATAAAATATTCTATATAAAATTATATATAAAATAATTTTATTATAATATAAAAATATTAATTTTTTTATAGAATATTTTATATGTGTAAGTACTCTAAAATATTTTAATATTGATATATTGAAAAGCTTAGAAGCATATCAGTTTTAAAAAAAGTTTTAAAAAAATATCTTTTGATAAGGGACCAGATTTTCGGACCTTACCCAGCGCAATTTCTTTCCAGTTCCGGGTCTGGCGAATTCAATCACGGCTCAGTCGGTCCCGGCCTCGGGATCTCCGTCGCCTGCCCTCTCCTGTTCTTGGCATCGGGATCTCCGTCGGCGCTCGGGTTGGGGATCGCCTGATCCGTCTGGACCGTCTCTCGCCATCTGCGGCCGAGGCAGCCGATTTTGAAGGTGCCTTCGAGAGGGCTCATGGAGCTTCCGCCGCCGGCTCCGCTCCCTGGTGGCGCGATTTGCCACGGAGGGATCCGTGGACGCCCTGCCGCGGTCCCGGCGGGAGTTTATGCGCTCGCTTGTGTTCGCCTACTTTTCTTTCTCCGGATTACTCTGTTGTGCTGGCCTTCTCCTAGGGGATGCCTGCGCTCGCGCCCAGTTGGAGCGTTCGCGAACGGCACCGGGGACGGGGGCCGCTGCGGGATGAAAAGCAGCTCATCATCCACTTCTGGAAAAAGTTGGAGTTTGTCCCGTGCTGTTGGGTGCAAAGTGCTGCACACACTTGCTCGGCGCTTCTCACAGCGGCTTTAAACAAGGCTTAGGTTAGTAGCACTGTAGCACTATGCTACTATGCATTACTTAATTGGCACAAAAGGGTTTTTCAAATCGGTCACACTATTCACATCCTCTTTGCTTTTATCTAAAAAATAGCTCTTATCTATTTTCTCAGTCACTGAACTATACAACAGTAGGTACTTGTCCATCTTGTACTCAGCAGATGCGCAGTCAAGTGCCGCATTGGTCACGCATTGATTCTGCTGATTTTAGTGTCTTGGTACTATACAGGTTCATTTGTCTTGTTACTATACAGGTTCATTCATTTACTTTTAAGCATACTGTTTATTAGTTATACTTTTTTTCTTTTTACTGAAGTATTGCATCAGACTCCTTCATTGGTATGTTTCTCAAACAAACTCCATTTCACTGGATCCACTTACTGTAAGACGCATGCCTGATAACCATCTATTCTCTGATCTGTGGTGAACCCTCGTGGTTCATGAGATTGATGGAGTGTTTTTCACCGGGGAATGCTCGTGGGATATCTTGACATTATTGTACTGGGTGTGAAGCAATTACCTGAGGCACTCTTTTTCTCCGTCGATGAAGAAATTATGTAATATCTTGCCAAAAGGGTACGTTTATCAATTCATTGCATTTGTACTAAAAGTGTTTTGTGTCAAACTTTTTAAGCTACTGTCATAATTTAATATTTGTTAAACTTTTTACTTTGAGTGCGGTTAAATATTAAAATAATTAAATTATATATGTAATATATTTTTAAATTATTTAAAATAATAATATATTTTCTAATATATCTGATAAGCTACAACGGGTTATTATAATTTTTTTTTCTTATTTTAGTTTTTTGAGAGAAGCAAAAGCGCCAAGTCTAATTTCTTAAATAACTGCATAACATCTGTGCTTATTCCTTAAGTGCATTTTGAATAGATTGAGACACAATTGCAAAATAAAATTGGGCTGTCCTATCTAAAGAAGATAGGACTTCTTTAATTGTCATTTCTGCTTTATGTAAACTGAATCATTCTTGAAGCAAAAATGTGATGACATTATTCCTGGGATCTTAAGTATACTTGCCTGCGGAGAAACTTTTGCAGCGGGGGCACTCCTCTCTATTTTTTTTCCAACAGGTGTATCGATCTATAAATCACGAATCTTAGCACAATATAGATATAACACCTAAATAATATCGTATAATATTTTATTTTTTCTTATAACACATATCTATTATCATATAACACATAAATATTTTCACATAACCTATCAAATCTTAATATAATTTTATCTTAACAGTATACTTATATGATATTAAGTGTTATACAATAATATTAAGATACTATATGAAAATATTAAGATATTATACGATAATATTAAAGTGTTATACAAAAATATTAAGGTGTTATACAAAAATATTTAGGTATTATATGATAATATTAAGGTGTTATATGAAAATATTAAGGTGTTATATGATAATATTAAGGTGTTATACAAAAATATTTAGGTATTATATGATAATATTAAGGTATTATACGAAAATATAATATAACAACTGTCGTATAACACCTAAATATTTTTGTATAACACCTGCTTATTATCGTATAACACCTATATATTCTCGTATAACCTATCAAATCTCAATTATAATCTTATTTTAACAATATACTTATATCAATAACACCTGCTTATTATCGTATAACACCTAAATATTTTTATATAACCTATTAAATCTCTATATAACTTTATTTTAACAATATACTTATACGATATTTAGATGTTATACGATAATATTAAAATGTTATATGAAAATATTAAAGTATTATATAAAAATATATAAGTGTTATATGGTAATATTAAGTGTTATAAGAAATTGGCTTAGAAAGAAAAGAGAGGACATATCGAAGATCCGTGTTTTGCAAATCAGGGCACGCGGAAAAAAAAAACAGAAGGGTCCCGCTGCAAAAACGCGGCCCTTACCTGCTGCTTGAAAACACATCAAACACGAATAGTGTTACTTTGTCAGCTCACTGCGCTTTGGATTTATTTCATGACTTTTCGTTTTTATTGCTTTTAATTCAATTCTTTGAAAGAGATTAATGATTGAAAAATAAGCGCATTGGAAATTTTATTTTAATTTGCACTATCTAATTAGAAATAGAAAATTCCATAAAATTTACTTGTAGGTAACAACAATACAATTTTTCATGCTTGTAGTAACCAATAGCAATATTTCCCAAAAAATTCACCTACACATGTTAGATATCAAATATTACAAACTTGTCAAATACTTTTTCATATACAGAGTATTTGCATGAAAATCCAACACGTCGAATGCAACTTTGGGAAAAATGATAAGGAGAAAATGCTGCTCCAATTTCAAGACGAAGAGTCGAAGACTCAACAAACTCTCGCAGGAGAGCATAATTGCTTTGAACAGCTCATCACAGTTATTATAATCATCTGAGAGCAGTTCTAGCCATTGCTAATACGCCGTCATAGGATCTATTTCCTCCGATGAACCCACTACTGTGGACAAAAATACAACCAGGAATACCAGACTTCTCCGTGAGCTCATTATCTGTTAAGCCCCTCCAGGGCAGTGGAAGAGGCCTTCGGCTGTCAAATTTTTCTGGAGAAATCGATACAGCTTGAACTCGCCAATTTTTACTCTCATCCTACAGATAGCTGTAAAGCATGAGCCAGAACGCACAAGAGAAGGATATACTGTGGCTAATAAATTTAGTCCCGAGTTACTAGGCATACATTTCTACGTGTAGATATGATGCAAGATCTAAGAAGTTAGTGCCCTAGAATTTTAGAAAAATATTGAATAAGAGATAATCTGTCAATGCTCAAGTTAGTGAGTTTCAGACGAGGTTGCTGAAAAAACCTACTTCTGCAAACCGGTGAATTGGTCGCGCTTACTATATCAAATCTTTCGAGAGAAGGAAAAGCAAGTATATCGAATATCATACCTGATAAATAACATACTTGATCAGAGGATTGATCTTTAGCTCCTCTTCAAGGTCAAATATATGAAGTTTCCACTGCAACAAGAAAAATCAAATAAAACACTTCGTGATTTGTTAAAAATATATCGAGCCAGTTGAGGAAGAAATCTCCATATAGATAAGCGACAAGGTTCATTAGAAAAACTGTAAGATAAGAAAATAAAAAATGATGGCATTGAACTTAATTGTTATGAACTTATTACTTATGTGAGCCACCCTTATTGAACACAAGCTTTTAATGAAGTTCATCATCCTCTACGTTGAGGAGCTCATATAAACTTTATCATCTCCTGTAAACCGATGTTCCACATCCGATCAACTTCAAAAATTATATTATGGGGATGATAACTTGGAGAATTTGTATCATTGGGACTTAGCTGAAACTCTACTTAGAACAAGGTCAGCCAGAGTAGGACGTGAAGTTAGGTCAGATCTACTATAGAGTAACAGGCTAACCATGGACTAGCAATTTAGCTGTATATTGGTTTGGATGCTACTAACACAAACTCTAATGCGACTAGATCATCTAATTCTTAGTTAATGTATAACAACATTTATATTCAAAAAATACCACAAAGCAAGTAAAAGTTATATTGCAAAGAAACACGAGTATGAACATTTGAACTGCGAACATAACTGCATCAGTTAGGAACGAATCTTCACCAACCCAATGATGAAGATCTAGAGCAAGAACCAGAAGTTCAAATGGATTCTCAGTGTGGACGGAGCTGGGCCACATACTGTCCTGGTGCAGTAGGGCTGGAGATGACTAGCCTCAAAGATTAGCACATCGAGTGCTTGTAGCTCCCCAGTGATGCAGATCTAGGTATTAGGTAAGAACGGTTTAGATTGATCCAAAGAGTGGATGATTTAAGCCACAAAAACTTGAGTCCATGTAAGGTAAATACTGAACCTAGGTTTAAAATACCACTTCTTAATGGTATACTGGTATATTTTTAGACCAGTACAAGTCGGTACATACCAACATATAATACCGATACAGACAGCCTAGATCGGAATTTTATATTATACACAGATACATATAAATAGACACCAAACTACTCCAGTCCCTACTTCACATCCTGATATGGGGTTAGACTAGACATGTACCAAGCTTACCCCTAATACAAACTATTGAACAATCTCAAATATTACCACTTCAAATATATGTTGCGCTTTAACTCCTCAGTCAGAAACAATGAAATTGAATATTAAACGCTAATCATCAACCAAAGTAGGCAAGAAATGAATAGATCAGATGGAAGAGACCAATTGAACCTTCAAAGTCATTTGATCAAAAGAAGAGAAAGAGGAAAACGACTATCACTAAGGTACCCAAGGAAGATCCTCACAACCTACTGAATGCTGACATTCTCAGGGCCTTTGATTAGGGTATAGTCTTGTAGATGCTAGAAGTGTGGGGATAAATTTAGATAGCCTAGATCTGATCATTAGTACTTGCTATATTTTAGACTCATGAGGATATAGGATTACTTGTTGAAGAAATGTCCAAGTTGTTGCTCAAGATATTAAAATTGGTAATGTGTTGGAGGACATGATGACTTGGGCCAATGCAATGACTATTCAGCCTAGTATTACCTTTAAAGATCCAACAACCAAACATAATCCAATAGTTCTATGGGTTGTTTATCAACACACTTCATCATGGTCTATCCTGACTACAGTTAGAATGATGGCTCGATCGGTGTGCCATACTTACAAGCAAATAAGACAACTGAAACAATACTAAGATAATATCTTGACTACAGTTAGGATGATGGTTTGTTTTCACTACAATTAGGATAATGGCAGTATGTTATACTTACAAGCAAATAATACATCTTAAACAATACTAAGATAAGCATATGTCTTGACCAAAGTTTAAAAAATCGGTCCGAATCAGCGTACCCATCTAGTCTCGGACCGGTTTACTACAGTGAAACTAGTCGTACCAACACTATGCTATACTGAAACCGGTCTGATCTCAAACTGATACAAACCGTTCAGGCCAAAATTTTAAACCTTGGTCTCGACTACTACTAGGATGATGGCATGATCGAGAAGTTGCACATCCACGATGCTTCTTTTTGTTAAAGGGCATAAAGACTGAGGTATAGAGGTTGACTAAAGCTGATACGACTAAGGCCTAGGACACATGAAAGATCTTTAGCATAACTCTGATTGGTTGAGGCCAAAGAGGAGGAGCCTCTAGAAGACTTCAAGAAACTCGTAACAAGGTGACATAGGCTAAAGACTGAAATACAAGAAAAGAAGGTTTAGAAATTCTTGGAGAACCTCCTTTAAGCTTGAGAATGGGCAAGACTAACCCAAATAAGCAAACCTAACTTTGAGTATGGGTAAGTTTTACTATGTTTGCAGCTTGAACTTGAATTTGGAGCTTCCCGTCATGATAAACACTTATGTCAAATATGTAGTTGATGAGGGTATTGTTCCTACGTAAGATAAATAGTATAGTTTCCTATATTTGAATTTTAAACTACTTGATCTAAAGGTTAATGTTTTTAATTGAGATTTTTTTTTCATTCATTGTTTTAGTTAGTCATTTCTTAAGTAAATACTAAATAAACTATTTGGGTTCATTCAAGCTCTTTGGAAGATCTCAATGAAAAAGGAGTTCTTTTTTAGTGCTAATTATTCGGCCTTACCCTTAGGCCATTTAGGTTCACGGGACTTGATCTTCTTTAGTTATTCACCAAGTAATTATCTCTATTCAGCTAACCCTTTGATCTATATATGGGTTTCAAGGGTTCTTACCCCTCTTGCCAAAACATCCTCAACTTGTTGTTGACCACCTTCAAGCATTTTAAGCTGAGCAGCCTCTCCCTTCACAATTTTTACCTGAACTATCCTTAGTCAATCTTCATCCATAATTAAACTAGTTAGGTTACAAGGGGTTTTGCCCTTTGATAACTTTTCTTATTGAATCATCCACAATTAGCCCTTGGTCACCTTTGGGCCATTTAAATTTCAAGGAGTCTTCCTCCTTTGCATTTTTTTTTATTGAACCATCATCGCATGGTTGGCCTTGCCACCTTTGGGCCATTTAAGTTTCAAGTGGTTTTGTCCTTTTAGCAAATTTTCATTTGAAACATTCTTGGTCATTTTTTGCCACCTTCAAGCCATTTAGGTTTCAAGGGTCATGCTCCTTAATAATTGATCGTTGAAGTGTCATTAGCTAATTCTTGACTATCTCAGAAGTCAAACTCATATTACCAACCATCACTGATATCAGTCATAAAGACAAGGCACGCTCCCTCATCACAAACTAACAACAATAAGTTTAATAACTTCAAGCAAAATCCTAAATTCCAATAGCCTAAAGACCAAAGCTACAATGATAAAATAAACTCTAGAAATCTTGATTAAGAAAATCCCTCTGGTTTAGTGTATTAATGTATCATTACTGTAGTTTTTAAATTGGTAGAAAGCTCCTTCGTACATGATGTCTCAGCATGGAAATGTAAAATCAGAAACGGTTGATAAAACAAGGCATAACAAATGAGATAAGAAATGTGCTAGGACACGAGGCATTAACAAGCCACCAAGGTCAATGAGTTGGTAAATTTTTTCTTACTGTCAACTTGTGCTCCCTTCCGTACCATTTTTACCCGCAATAGCTTTTGCTACTTTGCATGGAGATATAGGCATCATTAACATAACAAGTCCAATTATGCAAGTTGCGTACTCGTATCATCAGTAATTACTAGGTTATAATGTGCAACGTTTGAGAAAACAAGCATATGGGATGGAACAATATAACTGAACAAACTTACAGGACAAAATCTATCCAAAACCATAATTTCACCACTGGGATCTACATTTCGCCTTGAGGCTAAACATTCCATAACTATGGATCTTGCAGGTAACCATGACCTAGCATGAAAACGAACGCTCTGTCCATACGAAAAGAAGAAAAGATCTAATCATTTTCATTTGCGTTAAGAAAGATCAATGGAGAAATTAAGAAATACTACTAGCATGTACACTAAAAACATTTTGATGAGAGAAGACATAAACGGGAGATAGGAACTAACCTCCAAAAATTCACCACCAGCAAGTATCATTGCCTGATGAAAAGCTACATTCTCCTTTTCAGTTGACTGGTCAGGATCCACCCATTCCAGATTCATACGACCAACTCTAGGAGATAGATGAGTGTTGTTTACATACTTTGGTGGCAGATCCATGTCGTATTGATTGATTCCATTATCAATGGCATCAATCGCCTGTTAAACAAAACAATAAAAATCACAGAGTAGTTTATCATGAGCCAAGAAACAAAACCAAAAATGAGAAAGAAGTCTAATAACACACAGGCACATAAATGTCCAAGTCAAAGCTCAATACAATTGCATCCAGAAAGAACTATCAAACTGAATCACATGCATTCATCATTATAATTCTGAATGCTTTCTAGTAAATTTCCTATAATGGATAGACGTGGCTATTTCTGTCACTTTGTAGAGTGTGAATAATATGGACAAAGATGATAACAAATCGTCGCTAAAAGTATTGTGCATTACCTAACTAAAGATTAGTTTATCAAAGATCAAGATTAAGATCTCACGATGAACATCACATATCAAGATTAGGATCAAGAAACAATAAACAATGGATAAAGGATCAAAGTACAAGAAAAAGGGTCGTGGATCATGGCTCAAATCAATATCAAAATCCAAAATCAAAGGCGGGGATAAATTTCAAAATCAAAGATAAAAACTTCAGATAAGGATCAAGGTCATGAATCAGGATCAAATTAAAAACCAAAATGGTTGATATTTTTCATAATCTTCCTAATCTATAACTATTAATTTGACAATATTTGTGTGCAAGTAGGAAAGTAAACAATAGATGAAAATTAATTGATGTTCATGTGAGATTGGATAACATGTGTTGCTTGATAGAGGGGTGATGTAATTCAAACTTTTTTCCTTCAAAGCATTACCATAGCCAGTTCCCTTTAACATCATAGCCAATTCCGGGCAGTAATCCGGTCCGAATTGGTTTTTAAAATATTGATTCACATTCATTAGCAAGTTAGGGTTACATACAACATATGAAAGAAATTGGATAATACCCGATAATACACTTTCCAATTAGACTCAATAGCAAGAAATTGTACAAGGTATAAATCCCAACAAATACAATGACTAGAAATGAAGGGTCAAAACTAGTGAATCAATGTTTATTTGTACACACCATAAGATTAAAAAGTATGCACAAACTTTGCATGCAGAAATATTTCCCGTGCAAATACAGCTATGGTACACAGGCCCACAGAGTATGAGCAAGATAGGCACGTCAAAGCATGGAAGCTTGGACAAAATGGACAAACAGAACGAGGTGGTAGAAATGACCCAGCATAAATGAGTATCCAAAACTTCTCAAGTCCCTACACTCTACAGCACACGTTTGCGGAGATTATCGCATAGTCAAATAGTACAAAAACATATGCAATTACAATAGACTAAAACGGAAATAGTTAATGCTGTTTAATTGAAGACTAGAAGTAGCAACATACCTCAATAAAGTTTTTATACACAGCAAGATATAGGCGTTGAACATTTTCATGTACCTCATCCAGCTGAAGCTCCTTGGCAATTATTTCCTTGCCATAATGCTGCAGAAAGCAAACACAAGGGAAATTAAAAGAACAAGTACATGACAAATGAGAGGTACATGATATTTTTACTCCAAAGAATATGACAAAAAAAACTAAAATGCGTTGTTTCCTAGACAGCTCATAAGATGTGCCAACATCCAATGATGAAGACGAGCAGAATAAAGTATGTAAAGGATGTTCCTGCATTATTTTGAGTAGCATTGCAGGAAACCAGTTAAATGATTTAGCAGCATCTTGTGCAGGAAGTTAAAAATTAATTATGAATCATAATAAGCAGACATAGAAGAGACGAAGAGAGGTATTTCAAAAACTTTAAAATGAATTTGCTAACAGCTTCGTTTGTTCGCTGTAACATAACATACTATCCCACCATTTCCAGAACTTGCTCACTTCATCCTGAAAGGCTGATACAACAGCACACTTCATGATATTCTGCTTGGTGGCCTACTTTAGTTGGAAGGCACCTGACTGCCTATCGGCAGGGAGGTCTCTTTTTGCTTCTGAGACTAAGCCTAACATCCTGGGATGGTAATCATATACACATCGTTGGTTTTCCTACTTCATCTCCACATACCACACTAGAATGCAGCAAATATTTGCATGGTTTCATCTCTACTTCTACACTCTGGATGTCGCTTTTGTTTTGATTTTTATTATGTCTCGGGTGTACTCTTTTCCTTTCCTTTCTGTTGTACCTACTCATCTCCATGCACATATTTGTTTCATAGTGAATAAGGGTAGGCGACGCTTGCATACCAGTGCTTTTTATTTAAAAAAAACAATTGCTGACAGTTACACCAGATTCTTAGTAAGATATATGAAGTATAAAATAGTATCTAGTAGCCTTTCAAATCAACCTATTATCACCCTCATTGGTCTCAAATGTGGTAGGATTTGTTCTATAATTAGAAACCAATCAAAGGAACTACTTGCTAAAACCATTAAATGATTGCTCAGATTGCCAATTATATGAGATGAAAACACTCTGAATCCAGCCAACTAGACTGTCTAAAACTTGAATAATTTAACTTTATGTTCAGAAACTGAACAGTGCTAATTGAGAATCAGGACTGTAAATTAAAAGTTCATTTTCAAAATGTAAGACTTTTATTTACAGAAGCCTAAGATACAGACTATCGCAGGGGTTAGAAGTCAGAATAAAAAATACATGTGGGCATTGCCAGCCCAAAACTAACTTAGAAGTCTATGTAGCAAAATGTACAACTAAATCAGTAGCTCTATTTGCTTCCGGGTGGTAGGAGAATTCAACATCACAAATAAGAACATAAAATTCAATGAATGAAATACTGGTCCACCCAACTAGTATTTCCAGTTTGTACTAATCGGTTGATGCTGTTAGTACCATGTGTTTTGTCAGTACCACGGTATGTACAGTCCAACAACACTAGTCTGGCAATCGACTGGGTTTTTAAACCTTGATAAAATTCAATATTCATAATTATGCTTTCAACTTGTCATGGTGATTATTCATTTCCATCAATACAGTTCACAGTAGAAAATCAGTTTGATTCTATTTCAACTTGTCATGGTGATTATTCATTTCCCGATCATAGAAAACTCCTCCAACACACTTACAGCTTCCTTTATGATGACACTTAATCCAGATCCACTTATATCATCTCTCTCATGCAAATCATCAAGGTTTCTTTTCTAGTAGCCTTGCAAGTGAAATATTAAGTTCCAAAGGGGACATCAAGATATGCCAATATCACATCCAGAAACATACCAAACATTAGGATCTAGAGTTTGCCCACTATGGCATCCACTAACGATGTAGGATACTCATATAAGACATGAAGGTCTGAGATGCAAAATAAAAACTAATCAAAAGAAAGTAAAAGATTCAAACTTTAAGCAGTCAAGCACCAAAAAAGTTGAACTTGTTGGTTGGAGTCGTGAAGAGATTGGTACAGTTAAATATGAGGGCAAAGAAAGAATAGAATACCAATTGCCACATTTTGAGATACAAAACAGTACAATTGTTAATTGTACTCGATAACAAGGTAGAGACAGAGGGTGCATTCTGAAATTGTGGCAAGAGGCATTGCTACAGGTGATTGGAAATAGTACTACTACAAAGCTGGGAAATTCTGGCAAGCAATAGAAACCAAGGTTTATAAAATTCATCTATATTACTCGGTACTTTCATACAAAGATAATTTATAAACATCACAATATTGTTTAGTTTCAATTTTTGTAGGTTTCCAAAACATGTGAGAACAGCAAGCCTAATAAGCGCTACTTACTAGGGTAAGATTCACAGTTCAAAAAATTCAACTATAATTATAAACATATTGTATTCCTTCATAGAAGTACATTTTCAGTTTAATTTAAACCCTAAACACCTCAAAACTAATTATTTTATTTGTTTGCATGTTTATAGGACATGTGAGATTAAATTAGGACAGTGAAGCTCCTACAAAAAGCCTATTAAGATGGTCCATTTTGGTCAGATAGTATCATATGTTGTTATGTCCAGCATATTAGTGCATACCAGTCCAATGCACAAGACTAGTACATTAGTATGGACATGCAAAAAAACTATGCAGTTGCAACCAATAATGCCAATTCAAATGCAAATGACACTAATCTGTGTTGATTTTTCAACCGAAGAGAACTCAAGCCCCAAGTTGATTTATAAGGTAAAGTCATATAATTTTATTGACTATGTGAACTTTGCTCAATCCACCCAAGTCAATTGATTTGACCAAATTGACACACAAGTAAGATCCATTTTATCTTGAAAATTAATCCTAAGTCAACTTTCCACTCATTTATAGCTTGCAAAATCATTTTCGAGCAAGTCAACTCACAATAATGTCATCTACCAAGAGACAAGCACCATATTCTCCCATGCCTTGGGGGCCTAAGTCTATGGTGAAGAAATGGAGGTGCATGGTTGAGGAACTTTCCAACTAGGAAGGCAACCCAAGGTCTATGTCATTCTTCAATTTGACTTGATCAAACACCACAAAACCAACCAAGGAGGCAACAATCTTAGTCACAATAGACGAGGTAAAACTCTTTCTAGATTCCATGGCAACCATGTTCTCCTTGAGAAATTTAATCTAGAATAGGCATGTAGAAGAGACAACTATGACCAACCGGCCTTTTGTGGGTGTGGATTCCAATCCCCTCACTCCTGATCAAGGGTTTGGTATATTTATTTTATGCTTCCTGTGGAGAGGATTCAATGGTCCACATCTATCCTTAGGAATGGTTGAGGAAGTCTAGGGATCAAATGGAAGAGCTGATCTAAGGGTAGATGGGAGAAGCCACTTCAGCCATAGCTCAAGAACAAGGAGGATTAGAGAGGAAACTCTCGAGAAAGGTCACTGATACAAAAGAACTAAAGACTTTGCTGTGTATTCTCAGCACCGTCTATTAAATATATGGAGAAGCTTTCAAAGACAGTAAAAGCAGGCAAAATTTTCCACTTGTATGCTCACTTCAAATGTCTTCAACTATTCTCAGATGTTAATTGAAGAATTATGTCATTTTAGTTACGTCCACATGTCACATAAGACTACAACGTGCTTGCTAGGGTTAACAACTGATTTTCTTGAGTTCTTGCACAGTTTGGCAAACCTCTTCTTTGTTTGCCTAATGTCACTGTAACCATTCTATTTCAAATAAGTTTCCTATTTTCATATAGTTTTCCTTTTCCTTACCTAATTTGTCACTTATATTTCCTGTTTCATGTGTACATTTCTTGCCAAAATCTGAAATCCTTACCTTACTTGTCACATAAATTTCATTGCACATCTTTGCATCTACATCAGTTTATCATCTAACTATTTGCAAAAGAAACCCGTTAGGAAAGATAGCCATGCTATTGGGTGATCAGAAGTCCAAAAAATTCAAGACAATTTGAATCGTTTAGTCGTTTCTTTTATATAGACATGTCTATCCAAAAATTAATGACAATTTTGAACTATACAGTCATTTCTTTCATACATACATACATATATAACAATTGCATAATACAAACGTAGATGATACCCATGATGCTTCCTATTATATAGGATTTTTTTTCAAAATTTGAGTAAATACAAACTGAATTTATCCATTTTGGAGATAAAATAATATAGTGGCTTAATACAAAATATACTACCTTATAGACAAGTCCAGCACTACTGAGCTTGGTGCTAAATCCATGGCCAAAAACCTCATTAAATCCTTTCTGGTGATGATCATAACGATCTTCACTAGGATCATATACACCGCCAACATCAAGCACTGCATCTAGCGTTTCAAGAAGCTGCAAATTGTTTCAGGATAAACATCAGTGCTTACCAACATAACAAACACAATTTCATTCCTATCACCTACAATTATGTTCATTCTAAATGAAATGGAATATGTGAGTAGTTATTAACTTATTATCAGGTACAATTGCACAAGTAGATGTTTGCCTGCATACATTAGCATGTGCTAAAAAAAAATTTCTTGAGATAGTATTAATCTGATATGGGCAGTTCCAGACCCACAGCGCTTGATCCAAAAGGTATTACTGGTTGTTATTCAACCAAGATAACTAGATGGACTCGAATATTGGTGTATTCAGCATGGTTCAGCTGCCAACATCTTTGTATTGTGGCCTAACCCAAGAGAATTTAACAGCATTAAATTTTCAAAGGGATAAGTATATACTTTAATTATGGGTTGCTCTGCCCTAGAGGGGTATCCGGACTTGTAACTAATATAAATATACTATGACTCTTTTATCAGTCTATCTAGATTCTAGGCATGTTTTGGCTGCTATTTAAATTCTAACTTCACGATCGAACATGAATGACTTGTATAGTCAAACATAGCTCTTTTCTCCTAGTTCTCCCTTCTCTCCCTTTTATCTTCAGAACATCGGCGTGTCATGTAATGCCGCATCATTAATAACCTGTCAAAGGAATTTATTGGGTTGTTCTGCCCTAGAGTGTAAACGGACTCTAGAAGAGGAGACAATCATCATCCTATAGGCTCTATCTACTATAGACAAAAATGTGGATACTCTCCGTTCGGGTTGGTAGAATTAAAAACCTTAACCCTTTGGAAACGTTCATTTATCCGTTATAAACCTACCATGGAATGCGCCTCTGCAAGAAGACGAGTAAGCAAGAACCTCTACACAATTCTTTGATGAGGATATTGTTTTTCGTGTCTAATATTTCTAGCATTGAGAAGCATAGTATACGCCCTGATAACTAAGTAGAATTATTTTTCATGGATTTTCCAGATGCAATGCTTCTAAAAGAATTGGTCAAAACAATTCTCTGAACAAATTTCATTGTTGAAACTTGAAACAGGTTGATAAGAACATTTGGTGAAGTTTAGCATACTCAACATGGAGGCAATTATTTACAGCAAAAACTAGATAAAACGCAAAGCATAGTGTTGTGACCATCAATTCTTCCAGCGAAAAAAAAAAGAACAAGAAGAAATCAAGGACAAATGTAGTGCACCTGAGGGTCTCTCGTTCTGACGATCTCAGCACCGGAGAACTTGCCACTGAGGCGGATCATAAAACAACCTAGCGCTTCGTCGCAATGGAAGCTGCCGTTGTGGGTGCCGACTCTTTTAAGAGTGGAGGCAGTGGAAAAGGCCGGGTGAGTGACGTGGCATCTGGAAGCGGAGGCGGCAGCCGCCTCCATGGGTGAGGTATAGTAGTAGGTTCGCCTCCGCGACGCTATCGGCCGCCACCGCCACACCCGGATCGCAAACATCGCCACCCGCCACGAAGCGGCTTTTGAACGGCGCTCGAAGGAACAAGAATGCTTGCTCCGCGGCTCCGCCTCGCCCCAACTCCCAAGCGGGAGAAATTGGGCCGACGATTGCGGCCCAAGCCGTTTACATGTATAAATCTAAATCCATGGGTTGAACTTGATAGCTTCTCTCAGGTGGATCCATACAAGTCTATCTTCACTAGTGTCACGCTCATATTTACAGTAATATTTTTCTAATTATTTTGCCAGTGAGTCAACGCTTGACTCGAGTCCAAATACGTCATCATAGATATCACAACGATCGAAACCGTTAGATTGGGCGCGACTGGCGGAGTCAGTTCCTCGAACCAGCTCCCAGCCCGATTATGGACTCATGCAGAAGATCGCTACTGTTCCAACATGATCTGGTCAACACTCTCGATTTACCAAGAACCGAGTTCACCTGAACCCCCAAAGGGACTCACTCCCGCGTTCGTCGGATCAAGTCGGCGCCCACCGATCATCGACGATTGTCCACACGGCATCGCACGCCCGTAATAGAGGACTTGGTCAGTACCTCACCTGTATGCCAACGTCAGAGAACCTGACCAGAAAACTATTACACGGAGTCGCACGCACAACGACGTCGACGATGGAAGGAACTGTCCAAGCACGCCTCGCGCGCATCCACCGGCCAGCCAAAGAGCCGACCATTCACCCCCATGTTGAGGAATGCACGGAGGTGGAGGAAAGGGCCGCACACCGGCGGCAGGAGGAGCATTACGCTGAGCCACTCGCACATAAGCGAGGGCGGACGAAAGCCGCAGGGGCCACTGGCGGACGACGGTTGAAGGGGTGAACTCCAAGGTCGATGGAGGGGGCTCTATCCTTAGGCTGCCAGCGACAGGAGGTAGAGGAACCGGCGGATAGGCGAGCCGTCCCCGTTCACGCTTGTGGAGCTCGGCTCGCGTGCATTGGCTGGCAGACGAAGGGTTGGCCGCCCACTCTTCGGCACTGGAACTACAGTGAGGAACGGAGGAGTCGCCTCCGGCAACTGGCGGCGTCGGACAGAGGTTGGAGGATGCGCGAACAATGGTTGCGGAACACGCTGCTGCTCCCCTCATTAACGGCGGAAGCACCCAAAGACCAGGCTGTTTGAAACAGGCAGCAACAAGCGTCGCGCGCAGGCGACGGAAGGGAGAAGACAAAGCTCGTACACAGGCGAGCGGAGAAGGAAGAAGAGGCTCCGCACACAGGTGGAGCAGGGCTCGTCCGGCGAGCTCAACGCACAACCGTATGCAGGCAGCCGGCTTCGGACAGGAAGAAGACGAGGAGGATTCGGCCACTTCTGGCAGGCAAGCAACGAGGGTTCGCCGGACCAAGATCGTGGCCGGGAACGAGAGCTAGAGGGGCAAAGAATACCTCGACGGACACCTGGCCGCCGGCTCCTTCCAGTCGACGACGAGGATGGCCGGTCCGCGTCTTCCAAGGCGGTCTGGAAAGTAGGGATTCTTGTGAGGTTGACGACGAATCCGGCGGCGCGAGGAGGAAACAGAAAAGGACGGGGTTCTCCCGGGCGCACCGACCACCCACCCACACCACCGGGTGCCTAGAGAACGGCTGCCGACGGCGGAAAGGGGGAAGACGGAGAAGAGGACGCTCGCCGGTTTTTCTTCTTCTCAAAAAAAAAAAAAAAACTCCCCCGCCTCCACCAACGAAGACATCTCCTTTTTCTCATTTTTTTTTGGAGTCAACTCGAGAGTCACATCAGCCCACGACGCATGTCGCTTCGCGTCCGCCTCACGCGCTAGTATCCTTCCGATCCTTATAAAACCTTTTTACGAAGCTCCCATGGCATGTCGGATGTAGCTTCATCTTGACGTCGACGATTTGCATATTGTTGCATTCATCTAACCACTAGCTCAAGGCTGTCCTTAGTCTCCTGGAGCGACTCCACTCGCTCACGAGCTACCCGTAAAACCGCAGGACATCTCCCCTCGGAGGTCCTTATCACGATATCAACTAAATTTAGGGACTGCCTCCCTAACACAAGCTTAAAGGGCTGTGCCCAATAAACGAAGAACTGTGGAGATTAGGCAAGCTGTGTTGAATCCATCCACTTTACCCAGTCCTTTGACTCGCAGTCACAAAGAATGACGAAGGCAATCCTCCGTGAGGACATTAACCCACTCCGTCTATCCAAATACAATCATCGGGTCGTACTCGACTTGGTCTGCTCAACAGACTTTCGATATGCCTTATCGATCCCGGCTGCCGCTTTTATCCTCATAGGGAGATCTCCTTCCACTCTGGAGATAACAAAGCGAACTAAGGCGTTAAACCTACTCAGTGCATCAGGCACTACATTAGCCTTTTCAGGCTTGTGTTCCCACCGGAACCAGAATTCTGCTAGGAATTCCTACCATTCGACCCGTTTTGCCGACGATTTCTCTTGCGTGGTGAAATATTTATTCATCGCATCGTCGGTTTCCGCCACAAAGGCGATACCTAAGAGAAGTACTCTCCATACCTGGAGGCAGTGCAACACCGCCACCATCTCTTCTTCCATGCGCAGAGTGTCTCTGCTGTGACCGAAAGTTTGAGGTCAAAGATTGCTTCGTAGTCTAGAAGATTCGAAATCTTCATATGGCAGCGGCCCTGCCACCTGCCGTTTTCGATATCCATATCGTGCGATACCCCGAAGGTCTCGGGGTCTACTACACCAACCGACCTCCCTCGGTTCTGTGCCGGGGACTTCTTAAGTCCAAATCTTTTAACCATCCATCGTCCTAGACGAATCTTTTAGCGCGGCTCGACACGCACCCGAAACTCCAACTGAATTGTAGAAAAGGGTTCTACAATACCCGCGATCGAATCGGATCGCATATGTTCCTAGTAAACTCGTCCAACATCGTAACTTGGCCATGCCTAAGTCTCATCCTTTTCGAAGGCGTCACATACTATCTCCGTCGAAGACTAACTTAGCTTGCCCCAATTACCATTTTGTCCCTGGGTCTCCTCCACTCATACAGGCGTCCCTATATGCCAAGGAACCCCGGACTGTTTGCAAGGACTTGTCCTTGCTATCCTCCCAAGCTTCCCTCACACAAGGCGTCCCTATATGCGAAGTTGGCTCAGTTGGACCAAGGAGAGGGATCTCTTTTGTTTTAGTTGGACCTCGTCCACACTCCTTGTCCCCAAATAGCAGTTTTAGAGTCTGCCAACTCTTCCTCAATTTGTCTCCGGAGAGATTCGCGATGCAAGCTTGGGCTTGCTTCCCCTCGGGGATCTAAATAGAGTGAGAATATATTACCATATCCCAAAGGAAGTTCGCAACTTACGTAGAGCAACGCGCCCCTCCAACCTGTGGGTTATGGGTCCATTCCCACGACGCACGCAAACCCCATTGGCTAACGGGGCCGGATCCGGATTCGGGTCGCGCCCGATCCCGTACCCCGACCCGAGCAATATGAGCGCTCAAGTGGGTCATGGACCGAAATGTGAGTCGTCGCACGACGGTCTCTTGGCCGCAATCGACCCTGGTCGATGCTATCAAAACCGCCGTAGCGCGCTTCAGAATCGCCTCCTATAAGGAGCTTTGGACGGGGGAGTGGATCCTACCACAAGCTCTATCCTGTGGTCGATCCCTCTCCTCCCTTTTCTTGGCTCCGTGCTTCCAATGCACGACACCAGACAACAAGAGTCCCCGGTGAGTCGAGTCACCTGAGCTACGAGATGCTCGATATCTAACAGAGACACCATCTGCACACGCGCAACGGGTTCGTCAAAATGCACGTATGACACTCGTACGAGTTGGAACGTGCGGGAACCTCGCTCTGATACCAAGCTGTCACACCCATGTTTACAGTAATGTTTTTCTAACTATTTTGCCAGTGAGTCAACACTTGACTCGAGTCCAAATACGTCAACACGGATATCACAACGATCGAAACCGTTGGATTGGGCACGACTGGCGGAGTCAGTTCCTCGAACCGGCTCCCAGCCCGGTCAACACTCTCGATTTACCAAGAACCAATATCGCTGAACCGCACTGGGTTCACCTGAACCCCCAAATGGGACTCACCCCCGCGTCCGTCGGATCAAGCCGGCGCCCGGCGATCGTCGACGGTTGTCCACACGGCGTCGCACGCCTGTAATAGAGGAAACTTGGTCGGTACCTCACCCGTATGCTAACGAGAGAGAACCTGACCGGAAAACTATTACACGGAGTCGCACGCACAACGGCGTCGATGATGAACGGAACCATCCCAGCACGCCTCGCGCGCATCCACCGGCCAGCCAAATAGCCGACCATTCACCCCCCACGTTGAGGAATGCACACCGGTGGCAGGAGGAGCGTTACGCTGAGCCGCTCGCACGTAAGCGAGGGCGGACGAAAGCCGCAGGGGCCACTGGCGACGGCGGCTGAAGGGGTGAACTCCAAGGTCGATGGAGGGGGCTCTATCCTCAGGCTGCCGGCGACAGGAGGTAGAGGAACCGGCGGATAGGCGAGCCGTCCCCGTTCACGCTCATGGAGCTCGGCTCGCGTGCATTGGCTAGCAGACGAAGGGTTGGCCGCCCACTCTTCGGCACTGGAACTACGGTGAGGAACGGAGGAGTCGCCTCCGGCGACTGGCGGCGCTGGACGGAGGCTGGAGGACGCGCGAACAATGGTTGCGGAACACGCTGCTGCTCCCCTCGTTAATGGCGGAAGCACCCAAACACCAGGCTGTTTGAAACAGGCGGTGGCAAGTGTCGCGCGCAGGCGATGGAAGGGAGAAGACAAAGCTCGTACACAGGCGAGCGGGGAAGGAAGAAGAGGCTTCGCACACAGGCGGAGCAGGGCTCGTCCGGCGAGCTCAACGCATAACCGCACGCAGGCGGGTCCGAGCCGATACTTCACGCACGCTGGCTGCCGGCTTTAGACAGGAAGAAGACGAGGAGGATTCGGCCACTTCTGGCAGGCAAGCGACGAGGGTTCGCCGAACCAAGATCGTGGCCGGGAACGAGAGCCAGAGGGGCAAAGAATACCTCGGCGGACACCTGGCCACCGGCTCCTTCCAGTCGACGACTAGGATGGCCGTCCGCGCCTTCCAAGGCAGTCTGGAAGTGGGGATTCCTGTGAGGTTGACGGCGAATCCGGCGGCACTGACGAGCGGCGCGAGGAGGAAACAGAAAAGGACGGGTTCTCCCGAGCACACCGACCACTCACCCACAAAACGAGGTGCCTGGAGAACGGCTGCTGACGGCGGCGTCGACGAGATCAGTCGCCGGAAAGGGGGAAGACGGAGAAGAGGACGCTCGCCGGTTTTTCTTCTTCTCAAAAAAAAAAACTCCCCCGCCTCCACCAACGAAGACGTCTCCTTTTTCTTATTTTTTTCAGAGTCAACTCAAGCGTCACATCAGCCCACGGCGCATGTCGCTTCGCGTCCGCCTCACGTGACATTTCGCGTCACTCGCCCGTTGAGGTGTTAATGGATCTAGGCATCGCGCCCGATCCGCTCCCTTTACCCACCGACCCGGTCGGCTAAAATTCTAGACTGGGCCACACCCAATTTTTCAGCTGGTAGGCCTAACAACTAGGTTGACCAACTAAATTGCACATGTAAACGGCTTAAGTAGGTTGAACAACTAAATTTATTCACACGGCTCAACTTGATAAATGATCTTTATAGCCATATATATTAAAGCATTCTTATATAGAATAATTATATTATTCTTTAATTCAAAAATCAACGCCTCCATGGCACCTTTGAATGTGCCACCAAATTCTCTATAAAATTATTTTCCTAACGGAAATTTTTGCTGAAACAAAAAAGAGTCTAAGGGCTTTGGTTTTATCTATCCAAAAACGAATTAAATGATCGTGAGGCGAATTTGAAGAAGATAGCTTGTGCCAACTTATCAATTTTTTGTAGCATGTTAAATAATTTTTATTCCAGTCATACAACCACATAATTTCAATATTCTGTCGGAAAATCTTAAAAGAAGAAGAGATTTATTCCAGTTAGGCTAATTCAAACATATCATCATAATCATGCAATAAAAAATGCAAAATCTCCATGGACATGAGCTAAGGTAGTATACTAATATACCAAAACTAAACACTATGCCAGTAAAGATGCTGCATATTTTGGATCGCAACAATTTAAGTTTCAACGTATGGTGAACAATAAGGCTAGGGTAGGGACCGTAGGGTGCCCATGAAAGTTGAATTTGTACTTTGGAAGACCGCCGTAAAACAAGGGGCAATTTTATGGGTTCACCTGATATCTATCATCTGCAAAAAGAAAATCTTCGGAGAATAGCTAAAAATACAGAGAAGCAGTAAAAGATACTCCGCTAACCAGGCTAACCCTCTATTATCTATGACAGTGCACTATGTCCGCTGTCCATCTTAATATTTATTGATTTTTCCTTTCATCTATATCTAAGTTCTCCTTATCTTCTCTATTAGTATTCCACTCCTGGACTTCATCTCTTAATCCATGTGAAGAAGGTAATCGTACGTCTGTCTTGTTCTTATCCTGAACCAGATGCAAGAAAAACCACGAGTTAAACATTATAAATGCAGAACATATGTTCTATGTATGATCTATGCATCTTCACTTATTCTAGGTAAAAGATGTAATGTAGTATCAAGTACAATATTACCTTCTCGTGGGAGTGCTGGTGATTCTTGGACTCGATGTTGTTCTTTTTTGGCACTGGAGAGAATAGTTTTATTGCTTCAGCAAAGAATTGGATGTCTTTGAAATCTCCATTTTTAATACTTACTTCTAGCTGAAAATAAGTACAAGTATCAGAGATGAAAGAAAAGATCAGAAGCTATAATATCAATAACGTCAACCGCGCTGACTTACCTGAATGTGAAGAATGCAAATAAATATGCTCGCAATGGGCAACCAGCTTTCTTCAGGTGACAATGATAAATTTGTCCTGTTTAATCACATCACGCAATTATATGGAGACAAATTGACACACAAAAATCATTGTAGAAAAGCAAATATTCGTAGATCTAGCATATGAAGCTGGAAATGCATTTAAGGAGACAAGAGCATAAACCAGTTCGTTGTGTAATTCAAATTAATTTCATTGCAGCAAACCTGTTAAGAAAGCCATAATATTAAAGTGTATTAACAACATTAACTCAGGTAAGTGGTATCATGTGTTTTTTTAAAATTAAAAATAGAATGTCACTTTTAAATATATGATGTACAATAAGCACAGTTTTGCAGGAAAGCTAGTCCCTGTACTCGCCATTCACAAAAGGTTCCCAAGTCACTTATTCTTGACCACACGCTATATGCAAAATAGAATTTTTGAGAAAGTGCACTACCACTTCTACTCTTGAAGCTTGCCAGAATTACAGCCATTTAAACACTCGTGCTTTTGCATTTTTACACTTTGGTTGAATGAAATAATGCAAAGTTTGACTTAATACTGCTACCAACCTTGAACCCAACCTCTTTTTCTATCTCATTACCCTCTCGTTTCTCCTACATTTCCCTTACTGGAGTTTTGGAGAAGAAACAAGGCTAAATGATCGCTATGGTTTTTAATAGTACCATATTTATTCTACATCTAATGCTTGTCTCATATCATTTAGAACCAGAACAGCTCTGAGCCATGCGATGAAGCAAATTAGCAACCATTATAAAGATGGATCTATAACTCAGTTCCTGTTCCAACTACATGATATTGGGAGTGCATTACAAGACTCTTACACTGTGTATTCTAAAAAAGAGATGTAAAAGAGAGGAAAATAACTATGAACCTATTAAGTTGGTACAACTAACACTATGTAACATGTGTTGCTACACTTTGTATTTACCAATCAAACTAATGTTTAAGAAATCGAACCATATTGCGTGGTACAAGCAATAAGTGTCGGTCTGATCTTGTACTCTCGAAAACTCCTATCAGTACTGTGTTATTATGGACCGGTACCGATTGGTAGACCAGTACATACCAGCATCTTGAGATAAAAAACTGTGACAGGGGCATGAGCAAAGATGAGCACAAGCATAAAACAAACTGACAAAAAAATTTCCATCATTTTTCTATTTATTTTTCCCTCATTAATGATGGAAAAGTTAATTCACCTTCCATTCTACTAGTTTTCAGGAAGAAAAACTCTAGTATCCAACAACCTTAATGTTGAGCCACATTAGGACATTTCTAGATTAATATAGATCCAATCCCAAGAACATTGATGTATTCTATTTAGTGATCATTGTGAATCCACAGGTAGCGATGATGATCAAAGATCCAAGTAAGGAATGCACGATGAGGTGTTGAGGCAATAGCACTTGCAAAGTGCTCGATGATTTTACTACACTAATAAAGCAATTGAGAGCAAGAAAAGAGTGATTTTTTTTTTTCTATTCAATTTAGGCAGAAATAAAATGATGGAAAAATGCTAATAATATATGGGTTCTATTTCCTCTCCATTCTTCCCACCAAAACACAGATTTCTTTCTGTTCCATCTAATTTTCCCTCTAGGATGCATAGCTTAAAGGATTTTGGCACCACCACAAAGTGCAAATGTCATCCTAATATCCCTGATTACAAATCATATCATGGCCTTTAGACTTATAAGCCATGTAATTTATCATTCTAGTCCTGCTACGGGCAATAAACAACCTCAAGATGGCAGCACTTTAAATTTAGATGGTACAAGAAATATGTTCGACAACATGAAATATCAAACAAACATCCCATAATATAAGGCCCGATGAAGAGAACAAAGAATTCATTATATATAGAGATGCTTATATCAAAATGACGGGGACACACATCAAGGACCCCAATGGTATAGAAGGGGCAAAAGGTATCCCACATGAGCTATAGGCTTTTTGAGGTCTAGTATGCTTGCATTTTATCTGCCACTTAACACCTGATGACTTCCCTTGCCCACATATGGAATTTCATCTTGAGCTAGTCCACAACACAGTTCATCCTTAAATAAAAAGTAAAGGACTCCTATGTACAACATAGACATGGGCGTCAATATAGATTATTTGAAATACATAGTGCACCTCTAGACTAGTAATAGTCTTCTTTCGAACTGATGGTGTTTCATCATCACTATGTCAAAATAAGTCAGCGTCCCTGATTAAAGTTAATATTTTGAAAGTTTCAGAGTCCAAACCTCAAGTAGGGTGCCAAATAGACGATAGAATAGACCAGATACCGCTGCCTCCCGCTGTCCATCCAAGCAAACACCCAACTCAGCCAATTGAAGTAAGGGACGAAGCTGATGATCCCCATCACTGCGAACCGTGTGTCCGTCATGTCAATCGGCCCACTGCCGTCCTCATCTTCCGCCTCAACAGTTGGGATCGGGAAGATGAGCGAATTGAGCACGCATGCACCAATAGCGGCGGCGAAAGGGGCGTCATGCACGAGCTCCGCCCTACAAAATCCGCCGCGCCTTCTCCCTTCCTGCTCCATCCAGTGCTTTATTACAACGAAACTGGATAGAGAAGAAGTAGAGATGGGAGAGTCAAGTAGAGTACCATCACGCGGCGATTCCATTGAGGCCGCCTCGAAATCGTCTTCTTCGCTTCGCGTTGAAAAGTCCTAAGCGAAGTGAGCGGGTGATGAAAGAGGACGGAGGAGGAAGACAGGCTGGCGCGAGGAGGAGGAGGAGTCGGGGAGACGACGGAGACGATCATCTCATCGGCTCGCCTGAGGAGCGACGAAACCGAAAGTAGCACTCCGCGCGGAGGAGCTGGCCGACTCTTTTCGAGGGTTTAATTTAGGTTCTCACTGGGTTGACAGGAAAATGCCCCCTGGAATTCATTTTACAATTTACTCTATATAGTTTCAATATTTACAAAATTAGTCAATTAGGCTCCAGGTACAAAGGCCAATTTGTGAATTTAGTTCGCTAATGACATACCAATTTATGATTTTCGCAAGTAGAAAGGCTAATTTGCACATCCTGAGTAGAGTGGGTCAGTGATGGGCTGCTCTGGCGAAGGCGATGGGCACACACGCTACCGATTTGTCGGATTGCAAAAAGTTGCACATTGCACGCAGAATTATCTAATTAAGAAAACTTATAATCCATAAAGTTATTTCATTAAGTGAAATAATATTTTAATATATTCAAAATTTAAACATTATGATATTATATTTTATGGAAAATATTTTAAATTTATAATCATTTATGTGAGAAATATTTAAGATGCACAATATAGTATAGTTCAATTGTGGTAAATTAGAAATTTTATTATCTAATTAAAAAACTTAAAATTAATAGCATCCTTTGCCCAAAAAAAAAAAAAACTCAAATATAAACTCAAATAATGAGTCAAAGTTAAATAATTTAAGCCTTTAGATTATTCCTTTAGGTGAATATGAGGAGTGATAAAAATTGCTAGTTCTCTAATCTAATTAGAATATTGAGCTATCAGATTTGACTTTGTATATACGATGATTATGGCATGATATTGTGAAGTATATGAGATCTATTTCATAGTTGAATAATATTTTATTTTAATTTTAGTATGCATGATTCATGAATCATCAAGTTTTTTAATCATAGGTCATCAATTTTGATTTTTTTTTCTTCTTTGATAACTCTCGGATATAGTATTAAAACGGAAAAATCCATTAGATAATGAATTATTGCTTCTAAGCTATCTCTGGCGATGAATCAACAATTCAAAGTGCTTTTCTTAATGAACGTAGAAAGATTTGTTTGGAAAATAATAAACCATTTTGATATCTCTGCTACAAAAATGACAATCTCTCATGATAGTGAATAATGGTGCCTCCAAATCAATTTCTCATCAAGTTCATCCATCATAAATAAGATAATTAAGAGTCCATCATAAATAAGATAATTAAGAGGTAATCATCCCAAGCAAAGAACCAACTTGTTATCGGGGGGAAAGATCACTTAGGTGTGGCATGATCGTTGAAGAATTTGTGATATTTTGGAGTCAAACGATAAAAAGTCAACGGGCGGTGCCTTGATCACTTTGACTGTTTGACAGGCAAACCAATGTCATCAAGAACTATTGACTGTTTGACAGGCAAACCAATGTCATCATTGCAAGAACTAAGAAGTATTTTTCTCATTGCAAAAGAAGTTGCAACTTTTGCCTTTCTGATAATTTAGTCAACGAATGTGCGAATTAAGGGAAGAAAATGAAGATCGGAGACGAACAGAACGCGGTCAGAGGAGAGAAGCCATGCCATGCGTCGCTGCGTGGCACTTCTGAAGCGCTAATCAAGACAAGCACGTGCCGTGGCCATACGTTGTTTTTGATCCCTTACGGCCTGTTTCAGTCGACGGAAATGGGGGGAGAAAGGAAAGAATTGGATTTCTTTCCCTCCAATTCTTTGGTTTCAGTGAAGGGAATTAAGGGGAGAAAGGAAAGGATTTCCTTTCCTTTCCCTCCAAAACGGTTCCCTCTTATTTTGACGGAAACTCCATTTCCGTCCGCGCCTCTCGCCCGCTCGCCCATTCGACTCTCGCTCTCTCGCTTACGCCGCGAACTCGAAGCCGACTCTCGCTCTCTTCTTCCGACCTCGACTTCGCCTCTCTCGCCCTTCCGACCTCGACGTCGCCCCTCTCGCCCTTCCGACATCGCCTTCGCCCCTCTCGCCCTTCCGACCTCGCCGTCGCCCCTCTCGCCCTTCCGACCTCGCCGTCGCCCCTCTCGCCCTTCCGACCTCGCCGTCGCCCCTCTCGCCCGCTCCGCGTCGCATCTGCCTCTGGCCGAATTTTTTTCGGGGTTTTAGGGTTCGATTGAGGCGGAAAAATCCTCGACGTCGCATCTGCCTCGCCTTCGCTCCTCGACGTCCTTCGCTCCTCGACGTCGCATCTGCCTTCCGACCTCGACGTCGCTGCAGGAAGGGAACGAGACGGTGACCTGATTTTGTTCTTTTACTACTCCACGACGTCGCTGCCTTCCGACCTCGCATCTGTGTTCCGACCTCGACGTCGCTCCTCGATCGAAGGTTAGTTCCTTTACTACTCCACAAAAAGCATATTACGAAAAGTTGTGTATCATTTCACAATTGGTGTAGCATTTCACAATTGGAAAAGTTGTGTAGCATTTCACAAAAAGCATATTACGAGCGAAGGTTATTGGTGATATCATTTCACAATTGGAGTTTAGAGACTATATCTTGTTTTCCATATCCTTCATCATGATTGTGTAGCATTCTTTTAACAAAAGTTGTTGCAATTTCTTGCTTGCATCTCTGATTGGTATATCCTGTTTTTGTTTCCCCGTGGGCATGTAACTGAAAAGAAGAACAAGTCTGTTCTGTCTTTTTGGTAATACATCAAAACAGATGTATACCACAAACGATTTACATGATCCTAGCTATTCATTTGATACAATTTGATACACATGACACACAATTTAATTCAGATTCTTTTACGTTGATACAATTTGGTTTTCTATTTATAGGTGTTCTTATGGCTCCGAGCAAGAATATGATCCTAGCTATTCATTTTCTTAATTGTCAATACACATGCATAGCTGCATGGATTCTTATAGAAGAGATGATGGATAGACTACAACAAACTTGGGTTGAAAAACCATTACGAGTTAGTGATGAAGTTAAGCATGACATTCGAATAGAAATATTAAAAAACTTGACTAGTTCAGATGAACAATGTTATAACATGATAAGAATGAGAGTACATGCTTTTAAGCATTTGTGTCAGTTACTAAAAGGGAGGCGTGGGTTGAGAGATACAAAGCTGTGTACAATAGAGGAAAAAGTGTTCACATTCTTGTATTTAGTTTCTCACAATGTGAAATACAGAGAAATATGTTTTTTCTTTCGTCGTGGTACTAGAACCATTAGCTATCACATTCATGAGGTTTTGCGAGCTATCATTAGCTTGCATGAGCAATTTATCTCACAACCTGATGGCTCAACAGTTCCTCCTGAGATATACAATAGCAGCCGACTTTATCCTTATTTTAAGGTATGTTCGAGCATTAGTAATTTCTACAAAATAGCATAAAAATTATACTTATTGTTAGCATTATATAATATATGCAGGATTGTCTAGGTGCAATCGATGGTACACATGTTCGAGTTAAGGTACCGTCTAGCGATGTACCTAGGTATCGGGGAAGAAAGGACTGGCCAACTACAAATATTTTGGCAGCCTGTTCATTCGACATGAAGTTCACATATATCCTAGCTGGGTGGGAAGGGACGGCATCAGATTCTCGAATAATAAAAGATGCGATCAGTAGAGCTGATAACTTAAAAATTATAGAAGGTAAACTTATTACGTACTTAACTACTTAGAAGACCATTAATTCTAATATTTCATACTTCGCATTTATAGGGAAATACTATTTGGGTGATGCCGGTTTTGGTATCAAAAGTTGGCTTATGACACCTTATAGGGGAGTACGATATCACCTGAAAGAGTATTCCAGAAATGCTCCTCGAAATGCGAAGGAATTATACAATCATCGACACGCAGCTGCTCGAGTTGTCATCGAAAGATGTTTTGGTGTACTAAAGAAGAGATTTTCTATTATTGCAAGTGGAACAGAACCACATTTCCCAATACGTACACATGTCCAAATTATTACAGCCTGTTGCATTTTACATAACTACCTAATGGGTGTTGATCCTGATGCTAATATGATTGCCGAAGTTGATGAGGAATTATCAAACATGGCGAGCAATGATGCATCTGTAGTGGAGAGGCAAGACGAAGAATCAAGGAAAGGTGTTCTTATTAGAGATACTATGGCATATGCAATGTGGAATGATTATGTCCTGTAAGGTTCTTGTATTTGTCATTGTTGTATTAGACTTGTTGTTTTGTTTTGAACTTTTCATATCATAGACTTGTTGTACTAAACAGTTCTTATCATTGTTGTATTAGACTTGTAGTTTTGTTTTGAACTTTTCATATCATAGATTTGTTGTACTGAACTTTTCATTTGTGCTAACAAATCTTTTTATTTCCCTATAAGATGGGTAAAAGAGATCACATCAAATGGACTGAAGACATGGATAATGTCTTCATTGATTCAATGCTAGACCAACAAAATAAAGGATTTAGGGTTGATGGTACCTTTACCTCAACCGCATATAAGAACATGCTAGTGATATGTGCTGAGAGCTGTGGTTTACCATTAACGAAAGAGCATCTAAAGAATAGAATCAAGACTTTGAAAGTCAATTTTAACCAATGCCACGAGTTGTTCAAAAACAAGAGTGGTATAGCATGGAGTTCATTGTCCAAAATGTTTGAAGCCGACAACAATGTGTGGGACGAACTAATTGCGGTATGTCTTGCTTTATAATAGTCTGTTGTATGGTGATTGTTATGTATGTACTAATTATGGTTAATATTTTACAGGCCAATCCTTCAATGAGAAAATGGAGAAACACTCCTGTTAATAATTATGACAAACTAGAGGAGTTGTTTTCAAAGGATCGTGCAATTGGAAACATGGCTGGAACTCCCAGAGATATCGACATGCACTTGAACACTCCTGTTCATGAAGAAGGCAATGATGATATGGCATTTGATGTGCAACGAGATGATAATATTGAAGATGTAGCAAGTCCATCCTCTATCCCACAAAGCCAAGGCAATAACACTACTGCAACATCGTCAAGAAGTGGTAAAAGAAAATATGATGATACTGTAGTGAAAGTTACAAATGAGAGCATTCAAATGTTGATGAGCTCTATGGAAAAGAATACTAATGTCTTGGTAAATGCTGTCAATCCTGCACAATTGGTGGAAAAAGAGTACACAAAAATTGAAATATTTGAGGAGCTAAATAAGCTCAATCTTCCTGAAGAGACTTTGATAAAGGCATATATTTTATTGGGTACAAACAAAGAAAAAACACAACTCTTCTTCTCAGCTCCAGATTGGCTACGTGGTAAAGTTTTGAGTTGCTTGATGAATTAATAACATATTCATGTTAGTAGATCCTGATGTTAGACTTTAGTTGGACTTGTGTTGGACTTTATCATATTGTATTTTAAACCATCATTGTGTAGATGGTATATAACTGTGCACTTTTGTATTCAAATGTTGAACTTGATGCTTTTTGTGTTATGGTACTTATGTGTTGAATTGATGATATTTATATTTTGGTGGTGTATTTATATTTTGTTGAATTCATTATATTGTATATACAGGTATTGTGTTATAAAATAGGGTAAATGCTGTCAAAATTTTAAACTTTTTAATAAGAATTTTTAATAAGAATTTATAGTACTTTTATGTTTTTAATAATTTTTTATAGTATTTTTATAATTAACAACTATAATATTTATAATTTTTCTAATTATTTATATATTATGTATAATATAATTAATTTTAAATTTTTGTATTTTTTTCTTATTTCCTTTCCTTCCACTGAAACACAAGGCCTATAAAGGAAAGAAATCATTTCTTTCCCTCCTTATTTTCTTTCTCTCTTTATTTCCTTTCTTTGCTGATTTCTTTCCTTCCACCGAAACAGGCCGTTAATCTTGCTTGGTCCCAATTATCGCCCGTCCGTTTCCGAACGCCTCAAAAAGTCAAGCTTTAAATCAGCTGTTCACGGTGGTATTTGTAATTTCTCTTGATTTGTACTGCAGTGATTTGGTCGTACGACTGACTGCCGTACACACAAAAATCGAACAGTCGCTTCGAGGTTAATAAATTGCATTTCGATTCAGATGCTGTAGCCACTGATCCTGGGGTTTTTCGAGCGCATGATCAATCTCAAGGTGAGATCTATAGTTTATTTTTACTTTCTTTTGTACTTTTCCATGGGTTTCTTTGTTCACCATGCATTATCGCTTCGATTTGGAAAAGGAAGGGCTTGTTGCACACTTTTAATCTTCTGAACCGCTGAAAGTACGAAAATTGGTTTTTTGGCACAATAATGATGTAAGAATTCCGGGGTTAATCTTATTCCCTATCATCTAGATTAAAAATTGTCCCTTTTGCGACTGTTCCAGATGGACTTCAGCCGTTGAATGGAGGCGTGGAGGCGGAAGAAGAAGCAAATGCATGCGGCCGGCCAATTCGAGCTCACCGTCATGGATGATCCGGAGGGGCGGCACGAAAACGAGAAGGGCGAGGACATTGAGGAGCTTATGGAGGCGGCTGTCGTCGACTCCAAGGGGATCCCCCCATGGTCGAAGCACATAACACTCCGCGGCGTAGCGGCGAGCATCGTAATCGGGATAATTTACAGTGTGATGGTGATGAAGCTCAACCTCACCACCGGTCTTGTCCCCACCCTCAATGTCTCCGCCGCCCTCCTTGCCTTCGTCATCCTCCAGTCCTGGACCAAGCTGCTGCACAGGATTGGCATCCTGACGACCCCCTTCACGAGGCAGGAAAACACCGTGGTGCAGACCTGCGCCGTCGCTTGCTATAGCATTGCTGTGGGAGGTGCGAAAGCTCCGATCTTGCTAATTAACAGATCTTAGTAAACAAACAAGTGTAAGATCCACCAATGTTTGCAGTTGCTGCTGCGATTGCAAATTGTTTTGGTTTGTTTGTGATGATGCCGCGATATTACAGGTGGATTTGGATCTTATCTTTTGGGTCTGAACAAGAAGACCTATGAGCAAGCTGGGGTTGATTCACCGGGGAATATTCCAGGAAGCTACAAGGAGCCAGGGATTGGTTGGATGACTGCATTTCTTTTTGCTGTTAGTTTTGCTGGCCTCTTGGCTCTGGTTCCTCTCAGGAAGGTAATTCCTTCTACACCATGCTCTTCTTCACTTTCTTCTTAGGTTGTTCTGTTCTTAGTCCTACAATGGTACTTGATCAGCATTACAAATATCTATCCTGACGATTTACCTGAATTAGGTTTCTGTATTGTCACCATAAAGATATGGGGGCTTCAATTAAAGTCGTTATATATGACTAAAACCTAAATATTCTTTAACTAACAAGGATTAGGGGATCTAATATCATTCATGTGTGGAACTATGCTCTAGGTGGCTTCGAGTAATGATCTGAACCGCTAATCATCATCCAAATATATCATAGATGAATCATATAAAGATAAACTTATGTTAATACTTTTAGTCAAATCAAAAATATACTTTGTTCCAGTAAAACTGCTTATATGTGTTTCAATTGATGCAGATGTAGAAGCTATCGATCTGATTGTCACCCATGATTGACTTTTATGTAATGAAATTGATATCTGAATCAGGACTGATATGCGTATACAAACATATAAATACTTGTGCATGTATACACACACATATAATGTTTAAATGTACTCCCGTATGGAATTGATTCCTCAATTCTCCTTATACACATTCACCAATACACACGTATACACATGCACAAATGCATATATACTCCATTAATAGATTTATCAATTCTTTGCTCTTGAATACTGGTATTATGCATTAGCACGTTGTATAGTGTTTTTTATCTTTAAACAATTTTTTAGGCAAGTTAAAAGCATTGCTTAGTAATTGGTAAGATGTTAACAACTTTGAATAGTTATATGCCATTTATCATAAATGGCTGTTCATGCCATATATAACAAATATTCCCATGGCACTTGCTCATTGGGAAATAAAAAAGGCATGTTCTTACTTTTCACTCTTTCTGCTATCCTTTCTTCACAACTAAAGCAGAACACTTTGCAGTGTGAAACCCCTATCCCTGTTTGCTTGGGAGGAAAAGAGGAGGGAAGGAAAGGAAAACATTGAATCTAGTAGCTAGATTCATTGTATTTTTCTTTTCTTTCCCTATGGATTCCTTCTAAAGGAAACAGATAAAATAGAAGAAGAGGCCTAGAAATAAATATTTTATAAATAAACATAAATTTTAAATTTGAGAGCAATATTTATTAATTTGAGAGCAATATTTATGTCCTAAATATTACTCTCAATTTTAAAAACTTTGAATTTTTTTTATAAGATAAATATTCTTTGGCCTTTTCCTTCCTTTCCTCCCCATTTTATCTTGTAGGAAATTGACCCAAAATGTTCCATCAGTAATATTGTCAATTGTTCTGTTACATTATTAGCATGAGAAAAAAAATTAGTGCAAATCATTTTCTTAAGGCTTTCTCAGACAAAATCTATGGCTAGACATGTGTTAGTAGCTCTGATTAAGACTTAGGCACAAGATTGCAGCTTAATTTGGTATAACTTTTGCAACTGTAAGAAGCAAGTGAGAAAAGTTACTGTGGCAAGTGTGAAAAAAACTGTGTTTGGGAAAACTGTAGTGAAAAAAAAAATTGTTATAACTGAAATATTTGGTACAGATGTGTAACATATGTTAACCAAACAGATTATCTAAATAGACTAAGTCAATGTATTTATTGAATTCTAAATGAAAGTACATATTAGTTATTACTAGATTAATTAGTATAATTATAGTATTAAATGAAAAGTGTAAGCAAGTGTAATGCTTTATTTAAGTAACTAATGAGTATCAAACTTTAGCAAACATGGTTAAGATTAAAATATTTGTTTATCATGAACATTAATAAATATTTATATATAAAAAATAGGTTCTACTCTTTATCAGAAATTAATAATACAAAAAGATAATATGCTCTTATTTGATAACAATAAGATGCATGTGGTCAAATATATAAAAAGTGACTATAAAATTCACTAAAATCTATTATCTATGGATGGTTTTTATAAAATATTGAAGGGTATATTTATCTCTTGATTGTCGCAGAAGTTGTTCATGAATAGATTCATTTTTTCTAATAAAAACTCAATTTTCCTGTTGTGACAAACACAGCCTAAATATACAAAGAGAAAAGAGATTCTGAGTAGAAGCTACTATTAACCAAGTAATATTCCCAATATCATTGTACTATTTTTTCTTCTTTTCGTCTGTATGATGCCCATGATATTTCTTTCCTTAATCTGTGGTTGTTTATTCAGATCATGATCATTGACTACAAGTTAACATATCCAAGTGGGACTGCAACTGCTGTCCTTATCAATGGTTTCCATACACGTCTAGGAGATGAGATGGCAAAGTATGTATTTACCTTCACCCCACCAAAATCTGATCCTTACTGACTCTAGTTTACTGGACAATTGTTGCCTACCTTACAGGAAGCAGGTTTGTGGTTTTGCAAAATATTTCTCAGTGAGTTTTCTGTGGAGCTTTTTCCAGTGGTTCTTCACAGGAGGAGATGCTTGTGGGTTCTCGCAGTTCCCAACATTTGGACTACAAGCATGGAAACAGACGTACTTGGCCGCTATTCTTTTACTAATTATCAATTTTCATCAAGACAATTAATTTATATTAGATCCTAAGGAGGATTCTGGTGTTGCAGGTTTTTCTTTGATTTTAGCCTGACATATGTCGGAGCTGGCATGATTTGCTCCCATATTGTGAATCTCTCGCTCCTTCTTGGAGCAGTAATTTCATGGGGAATCATGTGGCCACTGATAGGTGGACTTAAAGGGGACTGGTATTCTGCCAACTTATCACAGAGTAGTATGAGGAGTTTGCAAGGTTACAAGGTAGATGACTGCAAATGCTTTGTGAACAAAATTCTATGGTAAATCATTGGCTCATATACCTGCTCCTTCTTCAGGTCTTCATTTCAATTTCTCTTATCCTTGGAGATGGACTTTATAATTTTCTGAAAATTGTTGTTTTCACTGCAAGAAGTATGCATGCTGGTGCAATATCCAAAAATCACAAGAATGGTAAGTAGACTGCTGAGTAAAACCAACGAACTTGTTCTTTCTACTATCTTGGTATTCAAAATTGTTCCATTTCTCCAGTGGTTGATGCCGATCAGGACAATCAACTCCTTGATGATCTCCACCGTACTGAGCTATTTATAAAAGAGAGCATACCAATGTGGTTGGCCTACACTGGATATGTTGTGTTCACTGTGATATCCATCGTTACCATTCCTCTCATGTTTGCAGAGGTAAGGTGGTACTATGTGGTTGTAGCTTGCATTCTTGCCCCAGCTTTTGGCTTCTGCAATGCTTATGGTGCTGGCCTAACGGACATGAACATGGCCTACAACTATGGCAAAGTGGCTCTTTTTATATTGGCAGCGTGGGCTGGAAAAGACTCTGGTGTAGTTGTCGGCCTTGTTGGCTGTGGAATAATAAAGTCAGTTGTTTCAATTTCTGCTGATCTAATGCATGATTTTAAGACTGGCCATCTCACTATGACATCCCCAAGGTCGATGCTTCTTAGTCAGGCCATTGGAACAGCCATGGGCTGTGTTATTGCGCCTTTGACCTTCTTTCTCTTCTACAAGGCCTTTGATGTAGGGAATCCAGAGGGAAATTGGAAGGCTCCTTATGCTTTAATATACAGAAACATGGCCATACTTGGTGTTGAAGGCTTCTCAGCACTCCCTCATCACTGCTTGCAGCTTTGCTATGGTTTCTTTAGCTTTGCAGTGGTGGCTAACTTGGCTAGAGACCTTTTACCTGCCAAGTACGGTTCTTGGGCTCCTCTGCCGATGGCTATGGCAATGCCATTTCTGGTTGGAGCGAGCTTTGCAATAGACATGTTTGTTGGGAGCTTGATAGTGTTTGCATGGCATAAGCTCAACTCCAAAAAAGCCTCTTTAATGATTCCTGCTGTTGCCTCTGGTTTGATTTGTGGAGATGGCTTGTGGATTCTACCATCTTCCATACTGGCCCTAGCTAAGGTTAAACCTCCGATCTGCATGAAGTTTGTGGCTAGTTCATAAATTTGAGCAAACCAATTTGACGGAATTAAGCTCTATATCATAAGAGGGAAAGGACAATGTCTAGTCTGAATGCGGTTATGTACAATGAAATATGAGATCAACATGGAGCATATAGTGTAAAATTTCACTTTTATGAATCAAGCTTGCTTAAATAGTGGAAATGTCGAGATTTAAGAGTTCGCACTCAATGACAGCCTCGTCATCAAGCGCGGTGGTGGTACATTCTTCTCTTGCATCCCCAGTTCAGAGTGCAGTGTTCAAGTTCTTGCAGTACAGTTGTGATTTCTTCATAATAATTTGAAGGAAGAAGGAATTACGATGAATTTTGTTATGATGCTTCAACACATACATACAGACCATCAATTTCCATAATTTGCAATCAGAGTTCCTCAAATGTAATTAAAAGATCATGAGAACTGACTGCTGATGATTTCAGTCCTCGTCGCTTTAGCTTAATCTACAAATTCAGCTAAGAGCGGTGTTCCCTAATGCTAACAATGGAATTGATTTGAAGCATGGTTTTGTGTTCTGATTAGGGAAACATTGAATAGCACTTTTGTTTCCTTTTTCCCGTCAACTGTTCGAAGTACAAAACACCTTCTTCAGATTGATTTTTTTTCCTATCAAATTTCAGTCCTCGTCATCTGTAACAATCTTTCTTTCATTTGCAGTGCGTCTTTTTATTCAAAGGAAACACTGCTCTTGGATAGTCTTTTCGAGTTGAAAATACAATGTGAGCTTTGCATAAATGTGTATTATGAGTAACTTCTCTCAGCGAATCTTCTGTTGTGGAGTGACATCCTAGCGATTTGTCGATGGAGTCAACTATGAGTATGACTAGATTGCACGAAAACATCAATACAAGATACTGTCAAATGCTTCGAGTTTGATTGCAATGAAATTTTTTTTAGACCTACAGAAGTGGTAGATGGTGGTGACTGGTGAGGGCATATAAGAGGCTGTCTACTAACACATCCTCTGATGAATTATTGAGGGTTGGCAACAATGCAGATGAGTCTGGAGATGAGTGCAGTAGCTTGCATTCTTCTTTCATTTTTCAAGGTGTTCTGCTACATAAATGAATTTAGTTGGTGAATAGTGAACACTTTCTTTCCGATTTAGTAGTACCAGATCCTATTTCATGAATGATTTTCTTTTTCTTTTTTGTTTTTACTATGTTATTAATGATTGGCATAAATAAACACTACAGGAAACAAGAGAAGCTAAGCTTCATCTCATTTCTTTGTTTTTACTATGTTTTTACTATGTTATTAATGATGCATAAGATCATATAACTACTGATTACTGAAGGCAATCTATGCGAAGCTAAGCTTCATCTCATTTCAATTATTAGGAGCTTCCATCTAGAGTCTAAAACTATACAGGAAAAGCGCCTTCTGTATGTATATTCCCTTCATCATGTATGCAATTCTGTAAAAGCAGAAGATTACTCAATGATATTTCTATAAGTGGGGTAGGTTTTAATCTTTGAGACATTGTACAACATGCTACTCCACTTAACTGACTTCAAAGTGGATATAACTATTTTGCTGGTGAGACAGCATTTATGGGTGCTTGATTGAAGCAGCCGCTTATTCCCCTCACAAGCAAACAGACATCTTCAAAGAATTCAATTAGAAGAGTTCAAGTACCTAACCAAAACTATAGAAGATGGAAATAAAGTTTATTGAATCTTGTCGTGGAGGGTCACCACCAAGTCATGAGCATCATCCAAGAGTCTCCACACATCCAATTGCCCTGCCATACTGTTACATTCTCTCATGATTTCATCCATACTGCTGTATCTCTCTATGATCAGCTTCTTTCTCTGCAGCACAGAGGCTGCGATCGCATAGAGTAATAAGTCGTCGGTTGGAGGAGCACGTAATCTAATCCTTCCCCACACAGATTTCCCGATCCCAGCACGAATTGCTGCCTGGTCTGCCCACATCACCTCCCATAGGCACAGAGTCTGCTCAAAGGTGAGCTCTCTTCGGAAGACGACTACAACCATTCTGTACACGAAGAAGCAGTCTTCAGCTTGAAGCTTCTCCAAGTGCCGGTACAGGTGGGAGTCCTTGGACTTGATGATCTTGGAGACGATGTTCAATTGTCTCCTAATGCCAAGCTCATCGAGCCTGAAATTGTGTCTAGCTTTTTTCATAAATCCCACGAAGCACCAAAATGCCTCATGATCCTCCTCCATGACAGCAAGTATGGGAGATAGAAGATCACTCATTCCTTGGCAATATCCGATTTCAGGATCATAGAGCGCATATGCTTCAAGTACAGCAACAAGCCGTGCAGCATGGTAGACTCTGCATGGCTCCAAGTGGTCGTAGTCCTTCAAACCAACAGCATCAGCAAACCTGAGAGCCTTTTCCTTAGTGACTCTGGCTTGAGACGGAGAGTAGATTATCCAATCAGCATTAGCTCGAATGGCATCTAATCGCATGATACGTTGCCATGTTGCAAAATCTTCAGCTGACCGATCAAATCCTCTAATTTCCCCCATAAATGAAGCAATCTTGGTAAGTTTATGGTCGATTTCAATGTGAGCTACTGAGGCTGGGGATAGTAGAAAGGTTTCAGGTTGTTCTTCTTCATCAGTGGAGTCATAGTCAGACGATTCAGTGGCATCTGCAGATGCTTCTACACGAGCAACTACACTCCTTTCATCTTCTTCCATGATAACAATGGTAGAGGATGGTGATTTCTCCTGTAATGTTTTCTCCCAAGCGCCATTACGCGGGCTTCCTCGCTCAATGGAGAGGGAATGCCTGGCACTGAGAACATCTTCAATGCCAAGAGAATCACACCCATGTACATAGCTAGGACTCTCAGTATAACTCATTCCACAAATTTCGGTCAAGTCATTTTCACCCTCACTGATGGTATTTAGAAATCGCCGACATTGTCTTCTGAGTTTGTCATATTCTTTCCTGTAACAGAAATGCAAAATTTGACAAGTGAGCCATCAAAAGAGTAAGAAGGTAAGGGTAATTGTTCGTCATCATACTTGTCCACAATCACAACCAAGTCAAATATTTGATTCTAAAAGAAAAGGAGATCGACCATTCAACAAAGAAGTTTCCAAAAACTCATCAAGCTATTTCCCCAAAAAAGAATAATACAAAGTAACAAAGAGCAAAAGATCGCTGTAACAGATAAGCTCAAGTACCTTTTTTGTGATTGAATAGATCTTCTTTCAGCCTTTGAGCTCTTCAGGTTGTAGCTGTATAAGAAAGCAATGAGGTCAAAATCAACAAAGCATTCAGCAGATCCACAGTAAGGAAGATATTACCAGTCTGTGCTTATAGTCCAAGCTTTTTTCTAAAGTGCCTCGGGTAAAAGAGTAATTACATGCTATGTTACGAACCAATATTCAATGAGTTGCTTTTTCTATATTTCCAACTTCTCTATCAGAATTACGACACTAATACATATCTTTTTCACAAAACGCATTATTACTCACAAAGACACCAGAAGAATTTTTAGCAGAACGATTCTAATATACTTCCGGAGATCTATTATAAATTTTACCAATGAGGTGTTGCGTGCAAATGATGATATATGGTAAACTAAAGGCTTTGGTGAATCTTCTGACTACATGAGGACAGCCGCAAACAGGTCACTACTGTAGGAGCAGCGCCACATCAGTATAAGCCTGCTCACTCAGTATATGGACGATGCAAGTTACGAAAAAAAGAGAGTTAAATATAAGGATATGGTTTTGATGTGCTATACAAACAATCAGGATGAGAATGAAAATGCCACAAACACTGAAGGTGTGTGTACAAATTATTCTAGGAGTTAGTAGCATTTATTGGGTAGATTTTATTTCATTAAATAAGTGAGAAGATAATAAATTGGAAGAAGAATTAGTGCTTGCTTGCGTGCTGTTAACTTGGAAGAAAGGAAGATAAAACATACATATTGGATGTTACTATTCTTTCTACCAAAAAACTACTTTTAAAAAAATTTCATACACAAGGAAGTTCCTATTCTTGTTCCACTTTTTAGCCGTATACAACTTGTGTATGACTAGTAGTATATGTCCATATGACCCTTTGGGAATTATAAACTCCCAGAAACAATTATGTGATTGTGGTTAACCTCAAAAGATTTGTGTTTAGCGATTGTGATTTCGGATGTCAACTCTTGAAGAGTACCCAATGTGATGAAGTTGCGGACATGATAAAAATACATAACTGTGACATAGTATGGTTGAGTGCATATTATCTGTTTGTTACATCCATATTGAACTCATATTACCATTTCTTTAATAATATCATATTTGCCTCTAAAGAAACATACGTAATCTTATACTGAACTAAGATTAAAATTTCTAGAATTCATGATGCTATTGAGCTAAAGGAGCCTAAATTAAAACTATCTTTGCGTAGATTGTTATTTTTATTATTCTTAGAAAATTATATATATGTATATATGTGCTAAGTTTTTGTTGTATAACTGGTCATATTTCAAATATGGTTCGGACAAGTCATTATTCATTTCTCTTTTTGTATTCCTATTTCCGTTCCAAGTAGACATAATCTTTAGTCTCAATCATTTCGGACAAGTGGGAACTAAGTGTGACCAGGATGCCAAAGTGGTCCAGAAATCAAAGGCTAAGATAACATAATATGGGTAGATTTATGATGTAAACTTGTCCCTTTATACAAATCCTATGAAGGGATATCTATAAGATTTTTGTTTAAAAATGGGAATCCTATGCCTATTCCATGTAGTGTTGTGCTAGACACATCTTGGTATGACTCTGTTGGCAACATCTATAGTAAATATAGGAGAAATAGTCGGGAAAATAAAAAGTGATAAAAGGATTTAAATTGTCTAACAAAAAGAAGATTCACATCTTAAGTGCAACCTTCATCACACTTGATTGTCACCCACTATCAGCACTAGTGGAGGACTAGCCGTTTTCCAAAGACAATTATTCCCCTGCAAAGCAATTGTTGTCTGCTTGTTTAGGAAACTACTAGTCTCCTTGGACTAAAACATCCAGTTAATCCTCTTTCCTCTAGGTTCTTAATCCAACCTAGGGAACTTTTCTTCCATTAGTCAACTCAGAGAAGAAGAAATCTAGTGCATCATACTTGAATTTTGAATCCAGCGTACATAAATAAATCCACATATGGTGTCGCTTTACTTATTGCCAAATTCAATGTGTCTAAACTAACAATTCTACAATAAATGATGCAAAAAATGGAGGGCTGTGATGGCCTTGAGTAAGTTAGGTGAAAACTTCAGTCTTGTCCTAGGTTGAGCAAGTTAGCAAGCATCACTCTTTCCATTGATATTTGGGTACTTAAACATTTGACCCTGATGCAAAGTTAATTTTGATTAAGAAATCCACTCAGCATGTCTATTGCATAAAACCTGAAATAATAGCTTTATACTGATAGGTTTCAATTGAGGATTGCTGTTTCATATTTGTTAACTGTTAATTATTATGAGAGGGGAATAGAGCATATCGATAGCAAATAAAGGTGTGAAGGAATCAGAAGAAAAAACAAGGATAATTAGAGCTACTATTTTCTGATAATTTGTTCACTTATTTAAGTATATTTCAATCTTTTTTTTTTTTGCTAGCTCGGATTTCAATTATTTGTATCCAATTTTGATGAACATATAATAAAAAAATGAAAATTTTTAGAGCAAGTTGACTAATAGTTGAATCTGGTTGAATCCAAGCAGATAGACATTGTTAAACTATATAGGCTCAAAAGTTTGCTAATAGAGAAATTTGACTATTCATTGCAAAAGTTAATGGCATGTGACAACAACTAATAAAGATATAGCTGATATACTTCTTGAATACAATGATGCAAGAGAACATATGATGTGATCTCTATCACACGAAAAATAGTTTAAAAAAAAATATACTAAGTTATTTAGAATGAAGGATTTAGATTCTCACACTCCAAGAAGGAAAGGCCAGACTGCTGCCCTAATACTTGGGTCAATGCCCTGTACCACAGGTAAAATAATCATAAAATCGAATATGTCAAAATGGATCTTAACTACCGACATAAAGTGATCAGAAAAACAAAGTATGATACTTACTGCACTGCGAACTTTTTTTAAAAATTTCCCTCCATCACGAAGCTTTCCATCTGATGTAAATAAGTTATCCCACTGATTCTTACTCAGTGCACGTTTCTTTTTCCTTAGAGACCACGGTGATCTAAGGCTGCCTCTGAAAAGTTCAAAGTTATGTTATAAACCACCAACATAAAACAAAGAGAAGGTGGCACGCAAATTATGAAATGATCATGAGGCAACATTTATGAATTTGAACCTTCCAGGCTCTTTTGCATAAACTAAAACTTCCAAGTCCTTTAGATTTGGTCATGTAATTTGACTCCCTATTCAGAAATTGATTGTTTAACTATACTTCCATTCATACTTGATGAGTAAATTCATAAATGCTAAACATTTTGGTCAGATGTTCGATCCACAAAGCTCCAGAAGAGTAATTGCAAATCCAAATTATATTTCTTGGTTTGAAGGTTCAGCAGATACAAATAACTTGTACTGACCTCTAAAGTCAGATCTTTTATCATTTTCCATCTCTCTGTGGATGCATATATCACAAACTATTTCTTCGTCTATTGTAAACAATCCTGATTATTTTGCCTGCCATGTAGTTAATGAATTAAACATTTTGCTTTAACCTCCATCATATTGAAACCAAATATCAAACTAAGATTCTGAAAAGTTCAAAGATTGCAACTGATTTACCCAATGGACAAAATTTTACGAGATAAGCACAGTTAGTTAAGTTGTTGAAAACTGAGCAAGATGAGGATGCAGATATTAGGAAAGCAAAGTATTCTCTGAACGTACTGACAATTTTAGAATGCCTATACTTACTATCAGCCAGTAGTAAGTATTATGCATAAGACTGAATTTCCTTCAAAATGAAAATGAAAAAAGAGAAACATTTCTATTACAAAATTTTGTTGATATATAGTCCAATAATTAAAACCAGAAGTTACAATGTTTTAAGGTCAAACTTAACATATCTTGGGATCTTTAAGAGATGAATTGGTATAGATAGTAAGGGCTGATTAACCACTGGCGCTTTGACACAATGGCCATAAATTCTCCTAGTTAATTGCAAGCAAAGAAAGGTGGTATTATAAGTCACGTTTAGACATGGATGAACAGGGGTATACTTCTTACGAGTTATGCGACCTAGTACTCCAGCTGATGGAAGACAGAATTACAAACTAAACTATTTCGGATACGAAAAGGAACATCACTCAGCTTGCAAAATAGTAATAACAGTGTTGCTCGTTATTCAGTATTTACTGCTTAGAGCTCGCACAAAAGAAAAGCACTAATTTTCCTATACCGATTTGAAGCAAATCCAATAGAACTCAGAGGAAAAAAAAGTACTATAGGAGAATGCAACATAATGGGATTTAACATTTCATCCGTTATTCGCTCTTCTTCTTTTTCAATTCGTCAATTACTACTGTTCTAGAGAGGAAAAAAAAGAAAGAAACGCGCCTGAGAAAGAGGGCCAAAAGTAGCAAACAAAGGGGGGCTCACCGATCACGATCAGAAGAAGGCGAGGAGGCAACAATGAGGAGCGATCTCAGATGGACCCAAGACGACCTAGGCGACGACGAAGACGGCGAAGACGCAGAGGTATTGGCCCGCCGGAGAGCGCTCATCACAAGATTTCTTTCTTGAAATAGCTGGATTTTACCTTTCTTGCCAAGGTTAGTAGGGACGAACGAACAGAAAGGGGCCGCGCTGCTGCACTCTCGGTCTACCTGCTAAAGGCGACAGCAAAGGCAGCGGCCGAGGCGAGTCCGGCCACGGCCAATCTCGCCGACCCTCACGCGGCCGTGCCCCCGCCCACCGCCCCCTTGCGCATCCAGATCCATGCCCTGCCGCCGCCCCTGCCCCGCCCCCGCTCCCCACCCAAGCCTCCGGTACTGCGGCGACCCACCCAGCTCCAACCGCGCATCAATCGCCCGATCGGCCCGCCGCCGCACCCTCCCTGGTGGCCCCTCGCCGCCTCCTTCCCACAACCAGTCCCCAACTGCTCCGCTGTGTGTATATGCCCAAAACAAAAAGACAAATTTCTCTCTCCCCCTCCTTGATGAAAAAATTTCCGGAGCAGCCGAGACTGGGAGAAATCCAATTGGCAAACTGAAAATTTTTTTTCAAGTGATGATAATTTTAACAATGATTCATGGAGTGGAGAGACCGGGAACAGCCGAACAGATTATAAATCAATTTTTTAATTAAATGAAAACGGAGAGAGCAGGCGCACCGGACATGTCCTTACGGTACGTGATGTTATAAAAATAAAAAATAAAATAAAAATCTTCGATCGAATTTCGAATAGATAAACAACATTTAAAAAAAATAAAATAATTTCGTTAATTAAGTGTGGTTGAATGCGAATTGGTTCGAATACGTGACGCGAGCAGTTACTCCGTATCCAAATACGGCAAAAAGGATCCCAAGAATCGCGATTCCGACTCTCCGTTTCTACCTAAAATAGGCAGATAAAAATTGCAGAAACGGCCTCGGGATTTTGGAAGATATTTTCTTCAAATATATATTATTTATTAAATTATTTATCTTGTTTTTAAATTTTTTAAAAAATAACTCTTTTTTTCCTTTCATCATTTCACGGTGTTGATTTGATTGGGCTAGAAAGATTACTGGGTCAGCCCAAAAGAGTAGGTGCAAATAATTAATGGCTTCCACGTGAACAATGCGTGCGGCAAAGCAAACTTCTGATAAGACAACTCCTTGCTTTCATATTCGGCCGGTTTGACCAGGTCGTACGATCGTGCCGTCATAATGACCCGATTTATTCACATTTATATGTTACACCCTATTTACTAGCGGGGATGGAAAAGTCAGCGGAGTGGAACTCACCGGCGAGAGCAACATCCGCGAGGCGAGGTGAGAGGCGACGAAGCAGTCAGCGATGGCGAGGACCAGGCAAGGGTGAGGTCGAGGCAGCAGGGCAGTCGACAATGGAAAAAACCAAACAGAGAGGAAGAGGGAAGGTGTTACGCCCCAAAAATCCACCCGGATCCCACGTCGGGAATCCCGGACCTCGGGATGCACAACACTGTACCTGTCAATCACTCCTGACAACCGAAAGGTACAGACTGAAATAAAATAGTCTAAACAGAGGCCAGCCCGGCCTTAAATATCCATAACACAACACCGACAAATACAAAATATAGACCAGCGCAGCGGTCGACAAACCAACAGATAATATGACCGGCGCAGTGGTCAACAGAGTCCAACAACATAACATAAAATAACAACAGACCAAAATGCATCACAACCCACCCAGACTGGTGGTCAACTACTAACTATCTACTCTGCTCCAGGTGGAGCCGCGCCTGAACCTAGAGGCAAACCGAAGGGGGTTAGCCGGAGGCTAAGTAGGGATATTAAAATGATATGGTGCATGATCAGATACAAGGAATTACCATAATACAACCAAGACTCTACATGACCATATAGAGTATAATCCAATCTCAATATACATATCAATATATATGTATCCTCATACACAAATAAAAATCTGGGAGCTGGTACAGCAGTGGTCCACGACCCGCAACTCTATAAAATAGAGTGGTCCCTACTGATGGCTCCCCGAAAAGTAGATACGACTATCCGTCGACAGCCCGCTAGTGTAGCGTTCTACACTCAGTACAACCCCTTATTGGGCTGATAACAGACCTCAAGCCCATAACATCGGACTCTCTCGGTCAGAGACGATCATACAGCGTCTCGACAGAAATCTCACAAGCAGTATCTGAGGTATACTGACATGTCTATCGCTAGACAGTCAATCCTCAATGTACATATACAGAACTCATACCACCTACCAACTACAAATAAACATGCAAGAAACGAAAATACTCATACCGTGTTTCATGCAAGAGTTTATGTCAACAGGAATGTACGCAGAGCAGAACGGGAATTAGAACAGTAATCAACAGTGATAATAAGCAATAAGGGAGGTGCCGCTAACTACACATGCGGTTGACACCGTAACAAAGAACGGAGGTAGAATCCCTACCTCAACAGTAGCCGAACAGTACAGATCCAACCAACACAGTGTCAAGTATCAATCAACAGGACCTAACAGGGTAAATCATGTATAAGTTCTCATATTATGCTAATCTACTCATAAGAGTTAGTATTAGGTAGTCATGTCTAGGTATAATCATTTAATCAGGTTTGTCAGATATACAGGTCCAAGTTTATGTTTACGCATGCGTTTGTATACGTATAAGGCGGGTACGGGTACTAACCGAGTTCGCAGCCTTGTGCGAACGAATAACACCTCGTGACGACGGAGGACGCAAGAACCAACCCAATATACGTGTCGACACGAACTTCTAGGTTCACCGGAACAGTAGCGCTGCCGCTACAGTGATCGCCGGAACAGTAATTTCGGTGACCGATCGGAATTTCCGGAGTGCCACAAGGTAGCCGCCGGCGAGGTGAGTCCGGCCGTACTGTCAGTTTTCTAGGGAGACGCCAGAGACCGAGTAGATCTGAGGTCGAAGGCTCAGGCGCTGCTCGTGCACTTCGTCGGAGCCGGAGAAGAAGGTGGTCGGGGAGGCGTCGGCTGGTGGCGGAAACGTCCGTCAGGGGCAGATAAGGGTCGGCGGAGGAGTTAGAGCTGCCCAGGCGCCGGATTCGGGGGTTTCCGTCAATCTGACGCCGCTCGCGCGGAGAGAGGAGGAAGGCGGCTCGTCCGTCGTTCTCTGCCACCGGAGCTGCGAGAGGGGGCGGCGGAAGCTCGCCGGAGGAGTCGCCGGACAAGGTGGAGGTGAGGGCAAGCGTCGATCGAAGAAGGAGGAGGAGGCGTTCGTTGTTCGTGATGGAGAGAGGTGAGAGCGACAGTGAGAAATAGAGGGGAAAGAGTGAAACGCGACAACGGGTGATGGGTGAGGGGATGGGTTTGACCACCGCACAGTGACCCATCCTGTCATCCCATTTGTTTATTAATATTTAACCTCCCCTTTCGTCCGTTTGCATCACGGGGGTAACAGAAGGCGACGAGAGCAATCACAACTAGCAAGAGGGGGCATCCGCGAGACGAGGTCGAGGTGGCGGGGCAGTTGGCGATGGCGAGGTCGAGGCGAGGTTAGAGGCGGCGGGGCAATCAGCGATGGCAAGGACCAAACGAAGAGGGAGAAGGAAGGCAACGAGAGCAGTGAAGCGAGGTCGAGGCAACGGGGCAGTTGGCGATGGTGAGGTCGAGGCGAGGTAGTCGGCAATGGTGAGGATGAGACGGAGAGAGAGAGGGATGCCAACGAGAGCAGCTGAGTGGTGTCCACAAGGTGACATCGAGTTCGAGGTTGAGGCGGCGGGGCAGTCAGCAACGGCGAGGACCGGGGAAGGGGAAGGGTAAGGGCGAGGTCGAGGCGACGTCAAAGGCGACTGGGTAGACGGCCAGCAAGGAGGGAGGGAGCGCTAGGATGCGAAGCATGGAGCAGCAACGGTGAAAAACGAAGCGAGAACACATTTCCACCCGAATCGGATGATAAAAAAAGGACGGAAAGTAGCATTATTTTCGGTCACTTTTCCATCCATCTTTTTACGTCCATCCTACCTAGTAAAAATATTCTCTTATTTCCACCCAGTTTTCCCTCTTGCTATACAATGCCTTAATATTTATATTGCATTTAAATTCGTATTATCAATTTTCATAAATTTGTTGAGTTTGATGCATCTATTTGCTAAATTTTTAGTATATACATACTAATATTAAGCAACCATTTGGACCATTAAACACAATGTGGTCATGCTTAACGAGGTGCTCGCTAAATTCATATTTAATTTCTGAGATGTTTAACATTCTATTTTGTTGATTTATACCGTGTAAGGCACTAGTTAGTTTACTTAGTATGAATATTTTATTATTAATAATAAAATCTTAGAATCAAATCTTATCTTCATTAATTTCTTGGGCTTATTAAAATAAAATCTACCCCATTTTCTTTCAATATACCAAATAGTAACAATCAAATAAATGCACTATATACTTCATAATATATATTTTTGAAAACATCATATTCTATCACAATGATGTCACGTTGCAAATACCCTCAAAATTAATATTTTATATACTTGTAAAACTAATATATTTTTTATTTAAATTTTTATATAAATATATATTATTTTTTCTTCATTTGAATTATGAATGATGTTTCAAATTTAATAAAAATAATGATTTGGTTAGCAAACTCAAGACTTATAAATGTCAAGTAAATATATTGTTAATCATTTGATAATTAGAGTTATTCTTTGATAAATGATCATTATCAATAGAACTTTTAGAGTTTTAGGAAAAAACCCAAAAATGCTCAAAGCCCAATAAAGCTCTATAATCCTTTAAATATTTAATCATACATAGAGGGGATAGAAGATGAAATTTGAGTTTATATTATCTTATTTTTTCTTGCCCTTTAAGGCTTTTTAGAAGTGTAATATCCCAGTTTAATTCCACATTGAAAGTTAAAAAAAAATTATATAGTATATATCGCTTAATGGACTTGTTATTATTAATCTAAATTTAAGTATTTTAATAAATTAGGTCACGTTAAATTACTAATCTTAAAATAAAAATTATGTCAGCATCGTTTTAAGATTCGCACATTATAGAAGATAAATAGTCCTAATGGATCCTACTAACCAAAACAACATTGATCCACAGTGGTACTTGATTTTTTAAGCAATCATACAAACATCAATAAAAAGTTGTGGCCATAAGCCTCGCTTACCAAAGCACATCAGAACCCAAGATAAAGTTCACATTCCCCATTCCCAAAGTCCATCAACTCCATCTCCCCCTCACAACTAATATAAATTTATTCTCTCAAGAGCTAAAAGTATAAAGTCAACCACATTTGGTTCTTCAGTAAAGTCCAAACTTGGATTCCTTTTTGTTTCTCAAAATTTGTGCTCAACCTGTTGCCAATACATATGCATTCACAGAGCAAGATGGTGTTTTCAAGAACAAAAGGGACACAATAAGGTGGCAATTGTATCTCTCCAATTAATTGCAGATAGGGATAAGACAAACTATTGAAACCCTAACTAGCAGCAAGCCCTAGTGTATTTCAAATTTGAACTTTTATACAATCTATCACTTTAAGTCTCTAGTCTTGTTTTAGCCTTTCATGTAGTTTAATTATGTTTATAATGCTATATATACATACGATATAGAAGTATGTCGATTGTTTAATTACGATAACTCGATACGCATGCTCAATTCGTATTTGTATCTAAATACAAAGATAAGATAACACTTTGCACTCTACAAGTTTATAAAACTTGTAGAAAACTCCTTTTTATACAATGATTAAAAAGCCAGTTTTTGAAAGAGTTAGAGATCAATGGAGAAATACTTTGTAGTTTTGTTTGCACCCTTTTTAGGTGAAGAGCATTGAAGGCTTCTGTAAGGTTGTGTTGCAGATGTAGGTAGAGTAGGTCTACAGGAGAGGAAAAAGAATATGTAAAGAAGAAAAGCTTTAAAAATAAAATAGAAACAAAAGATCAAATTGAGACCCCAAAAATATAAATAAGCGAATGATGAGGGATTAATATGATATTTTGTAAAAAAAATTAATAATTATTTTATGGTGATAATGATTTTTTAGTTTACATTTGCTGATGGATCACAAAGATGTATCGTTCTATTACACTGGTAGTAAAAAAATTTATGGGCTTGTAGGTAGCTAATTCACATAAATTGACTTTATTTTCAGACATCCCTATGAACTTTTACTAATTTACAACATTCATTTTATTAAGTCGATCAATGAGTGTATGCCTTCTTCAAATGTTTACAATGTGAAGAGAAAATGTTATAGAAAAACATTTTAATTCAACTTATATTTAGAGTTCATATATGCTCTTGAAAAAATGAGAAGAAAAACACTATATACATTAAGAGTATGACATCTTGTCTGATAGAACAATTACTACAGTAATCTAATACAACAAAATGAAGCTAAACAAGATTGATAGAACAATGAAAGAGTACGAATATTTCTTCGTATTTCATCAATAAGAATCAGGTGCTACTTAGTTTAACCGGTAAAAATTTTAGTTATTGACAATAAGATTTTGAGTTAAAACTATGAGCTCACAGATAAGCTTGCATGCGATAGCATTTTTTTTTTTTAAAAAAAAAGATAAATGAATTAGCAAGAAACTATAATATCGAACTATGGAAGATAAATTCTTATATATTGAATGATATTCTGCTCCATGAAAATAAATCAGAAAAAAAATGGAAATAGTATTCAGAGAAGAAGAGTATTCAGAGAAAAAAAAACCCTTTTAGTACTGATAAACACTTAAAAATGAAGATCAAGAACTGCTCCGGGGTAATCATAAGGTAATGAGTGCAAGCTTTTGACCTTCTGTCAGGGAAAAGGGTGAACAGGAGACCAAAAGAAAAAGGTTAATCAAGCCATTAATCTGTGCATGCAATATAAGCAAAAGCAGAAACAAGCATGAAATTGTGTCGACACAGAATCTAACGGAAGATCACAACACAAACATGAAGAAATCTACAGCTCCAAAGCTTGCAGTTCTGAGAGAGAAAGAAAGAGAGATACCACGCACAGCTGGAGTAGAACTGGAGAGGGAAGCTGTGATTGGGGGGAATGAAGCCTGGTCCGAGATCTGTATATAAGCGTGCATGCATATATCAATAAGCAGTCTCTCAGTGACCTCGAGCCAGACAACATTCCCCTCAAACCAAAACCTTCCTTTGCAGCATGCGTGCCTTTCTATGCTTGAAGATCGATTGCCCTTCGAGAGGAGAAAGACTAAGAAGAAGAAGAAGAAGATATTACATGAATCAACAGCAGAACTGATACTTAACGGAGAGCAAAAACCCTAAAAATGGTGCACATGTGGTGCCTGGAGCAAGAGTGTGGGAGTGAAATACATCACGGCCACCTTCCCTAATTTATAGATGGCTCGTGTCTGGCATCAGTGCACGGTTCCATATACCCACCGTTCAGATGGATCTGGACGGCGGAGAATGGATCGAGAGCGCAGGTAAGGTGGGTAGAAGCTGATGAGTTCTACGGAGAGACCAAACCCTAAAATGCGAGAGAAAGAACAGGAGTGGGTGAGTTAATGCGTGTCTTTAAGTAACCCTTCTCCCCACTTTTCTTTTTATATTTTTTTGTGCAGTGTGCAGCAATTGTGGCTGTCATCATTGCATAATTATTGGGGATTGACAGTAACAGGATGCCATTCTTCAGAGCTGATGCTTGGAACAAATTTGGAAGTGACATTTGGTTTTGTTTTCCTCCCTTCCGCTGCTGTTAAATGCTCATTTCTTTCATTCTGAATTTCCGATGATTTTTTCGCTGATTTATCATCACCTTTTGGATCATAAACATTCTTGTGCAGTTCATCTTTGGATCTAATGGAACGAGTGGTTGCGATTCATAAAGTTGTGTACCTCGCGCGCCTGTTCATGCTTCAAGGGGCAGTAATAGTAATAGAAACAGTAGATGCGAGCTTTACAAAGCAGCATATTACGCATGCACCAGCCTCGGCTTCTCGATCGATTTAAGCGACGGCAAGTACAGCAGCGAAATGAATTGCCCTCGCCTGACCAGAGCTAATTAAGTTGGCTTGGCACTGCATGTATGCTGCTGATTGAAATGAATTCGCTGCTCCTGCCATCAATGCGGCAGGTTGATGTTAGATTCACGATCAATTAATATCTGCGAGCTCTTTTGACAGCGGCGGCAAGGAAACTCACAAAAGAGAAAGAACGGCTTCAAGAGCATTGATGGACGTGAATGTGAGAGCTCGTATTTGGTTATGTGTGACAAGTAACATCCGAGTAAAGATTTCACGGACGGAGTGATCGATTGCATGAAAGACCTAGCAGGCAAAATCGAATATAGCAGCTGCGTACGTACGTCGCCATCGAATCAATCCCTTTGGCCCCGGATGCTTCGGAGATGAATCAGCTGCAAGAAGCTTCTTCCATGGCTGCTGCGGCTGAAGAAGAACCAACCGAGGCAAATGCCACAAAGTCCACGAGACATCTGTGGAGAAACAGTGCGCATGGCTACGGGAGCAGGCAGCACAACTCAAGCTTGCGCATCGATGGCACTGTAATGGCTTGAGCAAGTTCTCAATGCTCGAGAGGACAAGTGGGTGAAGTCATAAATGGTGCTACTGCCGCAATAAGGAAAGGAGAAGAAAGGTAGCTCGACGTGTCAATTTTATCCGCCAGTCCCGGAGGATAAGCACGGACCTGATAGATTTTGGGAATCCAGTGAAGGGAACTTAGATTTTGTTTGAGTAAAACCTAAACAATATTTCACGTTAAATAGGACACCCATTTCGTCGGGCGTGCTGCTGCCCTTGGATGCTTTGCTTTACGGGACACGGATGACAGATCTCTACGGAACTAGCAATTCACTAGTAGTGGCGCCTCACATTATTGACTTCAAATTAGGAAAAGTACAATTTTCCATATAGTGCGAAGATGTGATTTAAAAAAACTTTTTTTTTTCTTATATCTAATATAAGAACCAAACTTTAAAAGTAATTATACTTTCTAGATTTGAACTTAGTCGGATATTCTTTACGAGGTCAACCCAATTTAAATAAAGTCAACTCCACCATTGGTAAAATAAGTGCACATTGGAACATTCAAGTCAATATCAATAATGAGTGAAAATCATTGGTATGTTCAACTTAATTTTTGTTCAAATTACATACATCGATATGGGGCCACATAATAACTAGATCTCCAGCCCATTTGAAAGAAGCATCAGCCCAATTACAAACATCAATTAGGACTCATTTAAGGAAGCAAAAAGCCGCTTTAGGAGCCCAGATACATACATCGCCGGCCCATGGAGGCAAACGTCATAAGCCTAATTAGATACTTGATCTGGATCCTATTGTGAAAACTCGATATCCAGCCCATTTAAAGGAAGCAAACAAGTCATATCCTTAGCCTAATTACATACATTGATCTGGGCCCAATGTAACAACTCGATACACGGCCCGTTTGGAGGAAGCAAATCGAACCCAATTAAAAACACCGTCAGCCCAATTACATAGATCGATCGCTCCACTTGACAAGGTATAAGTAGATTGGATAAATTAGCTGGCACTGGATTAAGTCCACGCCATGCCGTACAAGATGTCGGGAGTCGAAAATTTTTCTTAGGTGGAGGCTCTCCTGGGAATCATCAGCAGGGATAATATTGATCATTAATTTTACATTAAAATATATGTAATTTTTATTTTTCCAATTATGTAGATATACATATATTTTAAACTAAAATCAATAGTAAATAAAGGGTCAGTTCAAGATTCTCAGAGGCCCCACCTAGAAAATTTTCTCATAGGAGTCATGCAATCCATGATAGGAGTGGCAACAGGTCAGGTATCCGCATTGCCACCAAAAACACGAATCGACCTGAATTCAAAACCTGATACCCGAATCCAATCTGAACCCTGGTTAAATATTTTATTATGCAACCCGAACCCAGATCGGGTATTTAATCGGGTACCCACGGGTACTCGATAAAATAAAATAAAATAAAAATTATATATTATTTTATACTTTATAAAATATAATTAAAAAATTAAAATAATAATAAATATATTTATATAATAACTATTTATTATTATTTTTATATTTTATTACTAATAAATATTTATATAATATTTATTTTATTATTATTTATATTTTAATAAAATTATATTTATTTATTTATTATTGAAATCGGATATCGGGTACCAGGTACCCGCACTACTAAATCCGAATCGAACCCGATTAAAACTCGACCCATCAAATTTAAATCCGTCCCGTTTAAATAAAATGAGTACACAAACCCGATGTACACGGATCGGATCAACCGACCCCGATGGATAATTTTGTCAGCCCTAATCCAAAAACTTTGTCGTATATGGACGAGGCCACATACCATCTTTCTTTACAAATTAGCATAATTTATTTTTCACAAATTGATGAGATTCAGTACATTAGTGTTAGTACGAAGCCTTGAAGCAATGGAGGGAATCAAAGGAATGATATGGGCGTCCACTTGAATTTGTTAAAATGTTTAAAAATGTTTCAAAGATAAGACATTAATGGGAGGCCATACTGCATGAGTTATTTTGTCATTTAGATAGTGATGTGATGCTACGATGGCGCAATCTTTGTGTCATGTCATCTATTGAGTTTAATTCAACCAACTTGTCATTAAGTTGATAAGATTTTCTCGATGATTTGCAACCCATCTCTTCTTATAATGACTAAATTTATGTTATATAAGGCTAAATATATAGTCTTCTCAATTTCTTAATTAGGATATATCAAAGTGTTGTTGATGTCAAAAATAATTTTAAGTTGAAATTTTTTTTTTACCTACTAAGCGAGCGAATTAGGATACTATAAATAAAATGATATCAAGGCTTGTGTTTGTGTTCGAGGTATCCTTTTCATTAGATGCTAAGATTGTGAAAACTATAATACAAGTTTCCTCCTATGCAATATGAAAGTTGAACTCCGTACCTATACACTATTCAAGAGTGACATGTAGGATGTAGAAGCACAAATCACATAGGGATTAGTCATCTATGAATTGGGTGCTTCGAGCAATTGGTGCAATGTGTTGTTAGATCACTAACACCCTATTTATTTAGAGGGAAAGAGGGAGGAAAGAAAGATGAAATTTATTTTTTTTTTTTGTTTACTGGGCGGACAAACGGATAGAAAACACCTATATTGTTCCTCGATTTTGAATTCGCTCCATTTGGGCGGATTACTACAGTAATACTCGTGCATCTCACTAACGATGGATCCCCGCACGCCTCGTTGACCTCGCTAGCGACGGATCCAGCCTCGCCTCGTTGACCTCACCTGGCCAACCTTGCCAGTAATGGATCCAGCCTCGCCTCGTCGATCTCGCCAGTGACGGATCCTGTCTCGCCTCGCCGACCTTGCTCATCAACCTTGCCTTGCCTGCTAGTTGAACTCACCTATTTGCCTCACTCGCCCGCTGACCTCGCTGCATCACTGCTAGCCCGCCGCCTCCCTCTCCTCTCCCTATTTTGGATACAAAAATCATGTGTTTTCTCTTTTCCTTCCCTTGTTTTTTCTATTTGCCCAAGTAAACAGGGCGTAAGGAAACACTTAGATTGAATCAAATTAGGTATCTCTGATGCTTGAGGATCCCTAAAGATTTGACTAATCAAGCAAACGAGATGTTTTATGAGCATATTACTGTAAGAGTTTATGAGAATGGCTTGTCTTATGATCACAAACTCAACAAACTACTTGTAAGAATAGCTTGCTGTGGCAAGCCTCAAGTCTAGAAATCTGGCTCAACCCTATGTCTTGTGAGCATAAATCCGACATCTCAAACCATATTGGTGTGACGCTACCTAAGATTCACAGAATTAGGACTTAGAAAATTTTTCACGGTTTTCTGTGTTTCTGTACTATATCACCGATACCAAACTCGCGCTGCATAGTTGTAACAGCGAGTGTGAGCCGCTGAATTGAAGGCGCACGGATGGCGACGAGGGCAGCAAGTTACTCTGCCCCCTGCGGAGATCTGCATATAATTTTTAATGCCACTGCATGTGGCATTTACTTGTGGGAGAGGGAAAGAGGCAGTTAACTTTTTTTTTTTTTTTTTGCATGCATGATGCCGCCAGCGCAGCGGCGCCGGCCCCAGCTCGGCCTCGCATGTGACCGAGCGTTGGATTCGCTGGAGATATTCCATACTGACGGTGCAAGATTGGATTGCCCACCACCTGCTTCTCCTGCAATTTATTTGTCCTCCTTTCTTCTACAGTACTCCTCCTCTTCTCCTCCTCTTTCTCTCTCTTACTTTTCTTTCATACATCTATCTCTCGCTTCTGTCCTTTGAGCTTCAACTATTATTAGGCACCCGTTTGTTCTATCAATTTTTATCTGCCATCCATCTCCTCTCGCCACCACCACCACCCATCTGTTTTGGATCTTCACATCCCAGGTTCAATTTTCAGAGAAATTTTCTCTTCTTTACTTAATCCACAGCTTCTCACTGATCAGTGAGAGAAGCAGGTGAAGGACGAAGGAGAGGGAGTACAGTAGCAGCAAGGTACTGGTGGAGGCCAACAAGAGGTACTGCTGAGGTAGGTAGGGAGGAGGAGAGCAGTGAAAACCTAATTAATCAAATCTCAAGCCATGCAGCAGCAGCAGCAGCAAGAGTACGGTGCCGGGCCGCCGCCGCCGCCGCACTCCGGAATGCTCCCTTACCCGCCCTCCCCAGTGGTCCCCCGAGTGCAATTGGTCGGAGTCCCGGGTCCCGACCCTCTGCAGGAGCTGCCGCCGGCAGCCGACATGGAATATCCCCACCGGGGGAAGGTCAATTTCGACGACGAGCTGGCCCCCGCAGTGGTCGGACAGTTCCCCGACGACGAGGAGGGCCTGCCCGGAGGCCCGCCGGGCAACCGGTGGCCGCGGCAGGAGACGCTGGCGCTGCTCAAGATCAGATCCGAGATGGACGCCGCCTTCCGGGAAGCCACCCTCAAGGGCCCTCTCTGGGAGGAGATCTCCAGGTAACTCAAAAAAAAAAGTGGGGATTTTGCACAATTCGGTTCGGATGCACAGGCCGATAACGGTTTCCTTGGGAATTGGCTTTGCCTCCATCCAGTATCCACCATCCATTGCTTCGAGGGACTAATCATCCGTCTGAGCAGGCGATGGCTCAATTCGTACCACGGAGTACGATCTGTTTGCAGCAACTGAGCTCCTCTTTTTGGGAAAGAAAAACAAGTCCATTCATTCTCTCTCTCTATCTCGCTCTACGTCAATCGCCTTAGCGGATCCCTTGTCTCTCTCTCGCTGTCACAGCATCTTTTCTAAAATCCGCCATTTCTGAATTCGACGCCAGCAGCTTGCTTCGGATCCTCTGCATCAATCCCAAAAGATAATTTTACTAAATCCCGTGGCAGATCACGGTTGACATTTCCCCGCTGCAAATTTAAGCTAGGGCATGCACTCTTCCCCTCACTTGCTGTGGAAGTTCTACTCGTCAGTTGTTGCTTTCAATCTCTGATTATGCGTTGATTTCTCCACTTTCCAGGTCATCTACTTTTCAGGGTGGAGTTTAATTATGTTTAATCTGATCTTTGTAGTTAGATCATTATAGTTGAATCAGATTGGATGTCAAGATTCAGCGAATTGATGTATGTGATAGTGTTGTACTTAAATTAATCATTTTCAGTCGTCCATGTATATAGGAAACTCGCAGAGCAGGGCTTCAGGCGGAGCGCCAAGAAGTGCAAAGAGAAATTCGAGAACGTGGACAAGTACTATAAGCGTACCAAGGACGGCCGCGCCGGCCGCCAGGACGGCAGGAGTTACCGTTTCTTTACACAACTAGAAGCTCTCCACAGCGCCGCCGCCTCCGCGGCTCCTGCGCCACCCGCTGTTGTTTCCGGAATGCAGCTCCCGCCGGCAAGTCTGGCCCAGCCCATCTCGGCCGTGGCTCCACCGCCAAGTACTGTTGTCCCAGCTGCAGGGATGATCGGCTTCTCCTCGAGCTCGTCTTCCTCTGCCTCGTCGGAGACCGATGACGAGAACCGAGAAGGCAGGAAGCGGAAGCGCGGCGGACCGGAACCGAGCCGGAAGATGACGGTTTTCTTCGATCGGCTGATGAAGCAGGTGGCGGAGCGGCAGGATGTTATGCAGCGGCGTTTCCTAGAGGCCATCGAGAAGCATGATCAGGACCGGATGATCCGCGACGAGGCCTGGCGGCGGCAGGAGATGACGCGGGTCAGCCGCGAGCAAGAGCTCTTGGCCAAGGAGCGTGCAGCTGCGGCCTCCAGAGACGTCGTCATCATCTCCTACCTCCAGAGAATTACTGGCCACAGCATCCCCGCGCCTGCCCATGTATCCTCGAAGCCAAAAGAAACTTCCGAGGTGACGCCGCCTCAGTCCCCGGCGGAGATGGAGCTCCCCGCCATTTTGGGGCCTCAAGAGACCGTGGCCTCGTCCTCACGGTGGCCAAAGGCGGAGGTCCACGAGCTGATCCAGATCCGGAGCGGGCTCGACTCCAAGTACCACGACTCGGGATCGAAGGGGCCGCTATGGGAGGAGGTCTCGGCCGGGATGCGGCGGCTGGGCTACGACCGAAGCGCGAAGAGGTGCAAAGAGAAGTGGGAGAACATCAACAAGTACTTCAAGAAGGTAAAAGAAAGCAACAAGAAGCGGCCCGAGGACTCCAAGACCTGCCCTTACTTCCACCAATTGGACGCCCTCTACCGCAACAGGAACATCGGCGGCGGAGGGGGAATTCAAAGGCCGCACGGCCAAGAAGCCAATGTTCCCTCTTCAAATCAACTCCCTGCCACAGATTCCGGAAGCAGCAAGAATGGGAATTCTTATCAGGGCAATGGAGCCGCCGCCACAGACTTCTTGGAGCAAGGATTAAAGAAGGTAATTGATTAATTAAGCACACATTCTCTGTAAATTTATATACTTGTGCATTTGAATTGGTGTTGGATTGAAGCCAGAAGACATTGTGATGGAGCAATATCGGCAACGCCAGCAGCAACAACAAGCCGGAATGGACGATGCCGACAGTGACAACATGGATGAGGACGAAGCCGACGAAGAGAATGGAAAATTACAATACGTGATACAGTTCCAGAGGCCAAATCTAGCCGCCGCCGGCGACAGTACATCGGCGGCGGCCACAGTCACCGTGGGATCCTCCTTGTCTATAGCTCAATAGAATTCTCACCCTGGAGCTCTCAATCGATTCGTTCATGTGATCAGTTAATTATCCGCCTCTTTGCTTTCTCTTCTCCTCGTGCATGCAAATTGCAGTGCAATCAATCACGCGGCGCCTACATCATCTCAAGCATCAACAGTACTCTTTTCTATTTATTGGATTTGTTTGCTGAATAAGAAAGCTCTCCGGGTCAACGGCGAGCGGAGAAAATCGGAAAATAAGTGAACACGGCGGCCATCACTAAACTGTAAAAGTTCATTGTCAAAGAAAGGGCGACTTTTTTGGAGAGGGGCTGTACACTGGACATTGAATAGATGAGACTGACAACCGCTGACATGAGTCAACGGAAGTCTCTTTCCAAAAAAGAAGGTGTCTTCTCTCTGCTGATTTTCCTGTATTTGACATTATTAATTAACATAAATGTACACTTTATCTTCTTGTCAAGTGCTGTTCAGCCATTCATCTCTGGTATTCAAGGATGAACGACTCAAATGAATGACTGCCTAAGATTCCTATGCAAGATCATTGCCTAAAAATTTTTTAGGGATTGTGTGGAGACGACAGCATCAATTCTACTGTTGCAAAAGGGTTCTTTCTAGGTTGAAGACAATAGAACTACAGTGAGAATTCATGGAGGTGCATGGCACCAGCTAGCGTGACAATGGCTTGACCTGATCTACGATTTATTGGAAAAGGATGGCATGTGCTTGATGGAACGCTGCACTAGGAGTAAGTGGAATAGCTGTTGGATCTATAAAATTAAATTGCGTCATTTATTTTAGTTGTTGCTCACAAAAATATCACCTACTTTTTTTTTTAAAAAAAAAAAGTTTATAATAATTAATTATTTAACTATTTATTTTTTTATAGATAATTTTCTCCAATTAATATGAGATTATTGAAGAAGTATCTCATCTATCTCAGTAAATTATCGTGTTAGAAAATTTTGAATGAATGATTGATATTGCTTTTTTGTTCTTTGTTCGGTAAAGGGTAAGGGCCATTGAGATTGAAATTTTAACCGTTTCAGAGGATTTTGTTATAAATTTTAGAAAGTAATGGATCTTTCTACAAATTGCCATTTTAAACCGTAGGTCCGTTGCCGTTCTCCACCCGGCCTTTTTTTTGTTCTTCGCCCTTTGATCTTTGCCGAATCTGTGCATCTGGGGTCGGCGGAAGCAGCACCGGCGATCGTCTCTTCCTCATTCGCGTGGACGGAGTTGCGATTTTCCCTTCTCCTTCTTCTTGGATCCGGCGTCGATTGTCTGTGGCATTCCTTCTTCTCATCGGAGGCAACGGTGAATTCCTTCGCCAACCCTTCTCTTCTCATCAAGCGTCTGCTCCGCGAAGCAAGGTAAGGATTCTCTTACAGCTTGTTCTATCTTTTTTTACTGGAATCGTTCCCATCTCTTGCCCTTTCTCGTTCGTGTTGGTTCCTAGACCACCCCAAGGGGCTTCTCTGGTTCACTGCGCACTACTTGGATCCTCAGGGTATTTGGTACTTAGAGATCTAATCGTCCTCGGTTCTTCCCCAATCCACCGGAGTGTTCTCATATCTGGTGATATTAAGCTTAGTAATTAATCGTATTGATTAGGGATGGATATATGATTTGTATCCAATCAATTTATGTGTGGGTAGATCAGTCAATGCACGGATAGAATCACTCTTAGATAGTTAATAATATATATATGTATAATAATTATGGCAACGCACAACAAAATAAATTTAATAATATGAATATTCATTCTGAACTATAGGAACAAGAAAAAGGTTTAAGTTAGAACCCCAACTCCAAGCGTCTGAAGGACAGATCTGCATTTGACATTGAGATAGAACAAAGGGAACAACAATAGGAGAGGGATCTGATTATCATTTGACATTGAGATAGAACAAAGGGGATAACAATGGAATAGGGATTTACTTCCAACTTCTTTATAACATGGTAATAAGTATGAATTGGGTGACCGGGATTAACTGCTTTTACTGTTTTACTTGGTTCCTATTCCAATTTCTTCTTGCTTTATATCCATTGTTGCGTAGCAATATATTAATTGGATGTGAATGTATTAGCATGATAGTCGAGCATATTATGTATGTATTTATTTAGTAATTGAATATGAGTAAATTAGTAATGTTATATAATGCTTTTTAGACTTGGCCTACCAAAAAGTTTGACTCAAAATGATATTTGGTAATGTATATCATGCTTCAAAGCTAACTTTAGGCACTTTATAGGCACTTTATAGGGTGGAAGGTTATGTGATGATTTTTGAGAAAAAATCGCTATACTTTCGTAATGGCGGTTTCTTTGGTGAGAATCCACAACAGAGAGAAGATTTATTGTATTTTTTTTCTCTTCACTGTGAATTCTCTCCAAAAAAATAGGCTTAATATATGACAATCTCTCATTTTGTTAAATCACATAATTATGTAAATAAATTTTAAAATTCAAACCTAATTAATAATATAATATAAAGATATTATAATAATATATTAAACATACGAGAAGAATGTTTTTTATTAAATATCTCTTTATTTTATTATTTATAAAATGAGAATAGTTTTTTTTTATTTATAGTGAAATTTTTTAATAAAATAAAGTTAATAAATTAAATCCATAATTTGGAAACACGTCTTAATTTTTTTAAAAAAATAATCAAATAGGAACTAAATAATAAATTAAATTTTTATAATTTAAAACACACCAACATTGTCTTGAGGAACCGCAACATATATTATTATAGCTTTCACATTAGTTACTAAACAACTTCCTAAAAGCATAGTATTTTCTTTAGACTAATATATGCATAGGGAAGAGAACTCTTGTTAGGATTTTTTGCATAAGTCATAAAATTTCACTTAAGCAATTAATAACATTACATACATATTCAAGTTTAATCATACCGAGTCACACAAAGACACAAGCAGCAAGAGGAATACTACCTTCTGACAGGAAAAAAAACTCTCAACGAAAAGATAAAAATCCACAAGAGCACGCACAAGATCTACTATGAAATAAGTTTATAACATCTTTCCACAAATTAAAATTTGTATTAAACAAAATCAAAATTAATAAAAAGCTAATATATCCAAAAATATCACTAAATTAAATTAAAATCTAGTATATACGAATTTAATAATATGAAAAAGTGTACTCCGGTAACAACTTTTACAAAATTTTGTAAAAGTGATTCCTAAAATATAGAAAAAAAAATTATTCTAGAGCCGCTGTCTCCTTTTTCCTGTCTTAAATACTGTTCACAGCGACCTTTTTAGTTTTTACAATGCGGGGAGCTGTTGCCGCTAGCTGTTGGCAAGTAACCTCTCAGGTTTAGTTATTATAGTTGGGTCCCTACAAAATGGAGGACTCCAATTCTTGTTTGGACCATTAATTTTACCTTTTCTGATTTATGAAAAGACCAGACTTTAGATATATTATATATTGATCAAAAGAGCTATGCTCTCTCCTATAGAAAAAAAAAGAAATTAAATAGTCGGTAAAGGAACTTCAGTAATAGAAATATTTACGGACGCTATTTACAATTTAGATAACGTAGAAGCGAATAAGCATGAAGAGGATGCGTCACACAATAAGCATGAGGTTTGGCACAACCGATCCATCTTTTTCCTTCATCGCCGTTGCGGTTGTTAGAGTTGGGACTCACCAGGACCAGGTCACGCATGTCAATTAAGATGAAACAAACAGCCAGTACACATGACACAAGTTTTTTCTGAAAGGCATGCCCTGTGCATGCTCGCCCCGCACTGCAGCCATCAGGGTTGCATCCATCAGCAAGCTGCAAAACACCAAACTGCAAAGCACACACAGCAAAACATCAAACACCAAAGCTCACTCACTGCATCTGCAGCACTCCAACAAAACAAGAGCACACAGCCAGAAAAAAAGGGAGCGGAAACCAAGGAATATCCCAAAAAAATCACTGCTAAAACAAATTCGCACTGTCGAGTCTTGAAAGCATCTCCATAGTATGACCCCTCTACTATTTCAAGAAGCAGCGTTTCCATCTCCATATATAATAAATAAAATAAATAATTTACTCGAATTCTACCATTTCAGAAGGGGGGAGAAATAGGAACTAAAGATGCTTCCAACAAACAGAGCACTCGATTCTGTTCCTCAATGCCTAAACTCTTACTCTCTATCTACTAAATTAAAAACAAATAAAATTGGAAAGATGCCACTAAAATTCTCGCCTGAAGTAAACCTAAAAGGAGGAAAGCTTAATTACTGTGAGAAGACCAAAATATACACCCGAACCCGGTCAGGATCAACCGACCGGCAGCGCGGTGGCGGGGAGCTCCGCCTCCTTCTGGCGGCGCATCTCGAGGACCTTTCGGTGACTGTTGGAGTGGACGTGGCTGACGAAGGTCGGGCTGCACGCGGGGCGGTACTCGGGGAGCAGGCGGCCGGACTTGAACCGGACCCCGCAGGCGTTGCAGAGCGTCTTGGCGCCGAGTGGGCCCGCCCGCCACTGTGGCGTCTTCTGGGCACCGCAGTGGCTGCACCGCCTCTCGCCGGTGCCAGAGGCGGGATGCTTTGGCTTCCGGCCGCGCTTCTTAGGCGGCGCCTGCGCCTGCTTGGGGGCCGGAGCCGGACGCCGTGGAGCGGCGTCGTAGAGGAGGAAGCTTTCGTCGCCGGCGACGGTTGGAGGGTGGTCGTATATGAGGCACGCGTCCGATGTGTCAGAGGAGCAGGAGCTCGTTGTGGCGGTGGTGGAGGTAGTGGTGGCGGTTGAGGAAGCGGAGCCCGCAAGAAGGAGCGAGCAGGACATCAACCACGCGGTGGAGAGGACGGCGGAGCGCAAGCGTTTGCTGCGCTTGGCCTTCGACGGGGCCGCCGTTTCCATAGGGTCTCCACCTTGTGCTGCTGCAGCCACAGGGTCCGTTGTTTCTTCGTGAGAATGAGGCAGCGGCGGCCGAGGGAAGCTGCCGGCGCCAGAGCTTTGCGTGTACTCCGAGTGGGAGTCGTCGATGATGAAAGAAACCCACTCTAGCTCTGCTGCATCATGTGCCTGCACAAAGCGAACCCGATTACCCTCAAAAAATACTCGACATCAGAGCCGTCAAAATCCTCGCTTTTTTTTCCCACTTCTAGCCTTCGGTTCTGGCGATTGAGCCTTACAGGAAGATTGATATCACAAGGAGAAGGTTCCGGCGGTGGCGGCGCAGGTTGCTGGAAGGATAGACCCGAAGCAGCAGAAGAAAGAGAAGAGTTTGACTCAGAATCGCTTCTTCCCGTGTTCTCTGCTTCGAAAGGCTTTACGGCCTCTGCTTCGAAAGGCTTTACGGCCTCTGCTTCCTTGTCGCTCCCAACGTAGTCTCCGAGGTCAAGGAGGTCATCAACGGAGAACCCTTCTCCGGAAAGGCCCCATCTCTCGGTGTAGCCGCCGTTGTCCTCGCTTACCGCGACCTTGTTCCGGTGAGGCAGCTGCTGCTGTTGGTGCAAACTACTCTCCTTCCATAAGCTACTCTTCATCGCCTCCTCCATACTCGTCTCCCTTTCCACCTGCAAAACCTCCAAAAGCAATTGCTTTCAACCCATGCGCAACCGAAACAGACGACTTTTCTTGTCCTCCTTAAATTTTCTCCCTTTCCACTATGCCTTACCTGTGCGCCGTTCGAGTGGAGGAAAGCAGGAACAGGGGAAGGAGAAGGAGAAGAAGGCTTCAAGATCGGAGGGGGCAAATAAGAAGAAGAAGAGCAGATGAGCGTTGGGTGGAACATTGATGGGCTGTCGATTTCCGTGGGCACGACAAGTCTACTACACACTACGGAAATGCCTGTCTCGTCCTCCTCCATTATCCATTTTCAACTATATTGCCATGCCAATTTCCCTTCTTCGCCCTCTCTCTTTTGGCATCGCACATTGCACCATTTGATTCTTAATTCTTTCTGACTTCATTTTTTTCCGCACCATAATTTTTTTAAAAGAATATGAATTTGTTAGTTTCTATAATTCAACACAGCGGTGGGACAATTTATACTGAAATGTTTGCGCGTGTTTAGGTAAGAATTAAGAAATTTAAGATGAAAACAAAAGAGAGAAACGTTTGGTAATAGAAATGATTTATTTACATTGATCGTCCGAATAAGGGTTATCTATTTTCCTCATAATTTGCTAGAATAATGATAAGAATAATTCTAACGCCTCCCCAAATGTGTATTGAGCAAGTCAAATTACAAGACCACTCAATAGGTCAAATACACTCAAAATCTCAAATGGTATAATATTCAAATAGGATCGGCCTGAGTAGTTAAACCCTATGCTATTAGATTAGGCTTTCTTTCTCGAATCATTCGAGAGCTAGCCATTGCCAAATATTTATTCCTAAAGCCTTTTTAAATCAAATGAATATTTATTATCAGGCTATTTTGTAGATTTTGCAAATTGAAATGACTAATCAATTAGCCACTGTATTTTGCCTTTTTTTTTTTAGATTTTCTATATGTTTGTTTATCTTGCAAGCAGGAAATTAAGAAAACACTCTTCTCTAATCCATCTAGGTTCTATATGTTGGTGCCTTCACACACTCCACTTGTCCCTTGCGGATTGATTCCTTATTCTTTGATATTTCCTTTTCTTTTCCTAAAGATTAAACCATATCACATAAAAGTGTAAGAATATGCAACAATAGTGTTTCATTGAGACATTTTGAATGATCCTCACTATCTTAACCACACACAAATGTCTTATCTCATGTTAAAATAAAAAGATGTGTTGTTTGTATAAGTGTCCTTTCTAACTTTAACTCGCTCAATCAAATTTCTTTATTCATCCTCTAATGTGCTAAGGTGTTAGAGGTGTTAGACATTATGGTCTTAAGGGAAAGATACAATGATACTCGCATAAGTTTCACTCTTTTGATTCCTTTCTTTGACCAACGACAATAACTATACACCCGAATCATCAACCTTGAGTGACATGACTTAGGTTACTCCATCATATTTATATAACTATTCATCGGAGGTATTTGTTCTTTGGTGACATGATTTAAGTTATTATTTTCCTATCCAGTCATGGCTATATGCACGAGTCATCATCTCATTAGTGCTACAATTTAGGTTATAATTTTGTGATAGTCGGAGCTATACGGTAGAGCCTGTTACACAATTAACCCTTTCTCCTTAAAAATTTATGGTAAAACTTAAAAAAAAAAAAAAAAAAAACCGATGGCGTGTCCTGTCCACCGGTTCAAAAAGGCTACCTTTCCACCGATACTGCCGCCCCCCACGTCAGCGAAGCCGTAGTGGACCAATCACGTTTCTCCAGCTGGAGCGTCCCGCCTCACTGCCTCAGAATCTGACACGATGGCGCGAAGATAAGCAAAACCATCGAATTTGCTTCCGTCTGGCGCGCCGAATTATTTATTTATTTGCGTATCGTCATCAATCAAAATTCAAAACGTAAATGTCACTTTGGAGCGGGTCCCACGCCCATGAATTCCCGAGGTTCGCTACTTGAACGGGTCAGACAAGTACTGCGCCCGTTTGACCTTCTCTTTGCGGGTTTACCGTTTACCTCCGCCGGCCGTTCACGACGAATCGAGCATTTCAATTTTTTCTACCTTCGGTTTATTTACGAGCAGATTAATTAAATGATTCATTAATTAATTAACTTGATCCGTGAATAAGAGCAGCAAATTCCGCATGCGATTAAGGAATGGATATAAGGACTTAAATGAGATCATCCCTTTCAGCATAATTAAGTGACTACTTTTTCGAGGGTAATTAGTAATTACACAGTCCTGCAGTCACGTGATTGACGGTGGGAAATCAAAATTTTAATTGCACGATTTTATTAAAGTCCACTTTGTACGTATGCGATGGTGTGACAAGTCACAAAGAGACAACAACCATGCCGTCTCCCACGTGCATGCAATTTAACTGCCGGTGTCACGGTGTTACGCCCGAAGACCCGGGTCTGACACACGGACTCACCTCGGGTCTTCGGACTCATGATTCTTCTACCCGACTTGGGCCGTTTAACCTGCACCAAGCTTGTGATGGGTGGTGCGATTTTCTGTTCCATGCGACTCGGTCAGAAAACTCTTTCACCGTGTTTACGAGAGGAGAACACCGAGAGAAAAGACGAAAAAAAGTAGATTTTTCTTGGTTTACCGGACGGACGGAAAAGCTAACGAGGGAGGGAAAATGGAAGAAAAATCAAATGCATTTCCCCTCGTTTTCGATCAGGCGAATCACATGTGGAGAAAAAATTACAACGTCGCATAGTTGGTTCCAACGTTGCAGCCGTTGGAGGACACTGTTTCTCTAGTCAGTCGCCCTCCTCCCCTTTACCATTAGCTCTCCTTTGCCTCATCAGTTGCCATCCACTTCGCATCGCTATCTATTTGCACGCGTCGTGCGTTGCCTACCGTTTGCCCTTGCATGTGTTGCCTACCTCTTGTACGCATCGCCGTCCGCCTGCAAGCGTCGCTCGTCGCCTGCCGCTTGCATGCATTGCCTGCTGCCTGTCGTTTGCCGTCTGCATGCATCACCGTCCGCCTTCACATTGCCTGTCGCTTGCTAGTGCACCCGTTGGCGTGCTCCTCCGCCTCCCCCAACGATGGCAGCGGCGACCGGCGGTGGCATTCACCTCTTCTCCCCCGTTCCAGGGGCGCTGGCCCTGATGCCGTCGTCAGAGGGTGACAACGAAGGGAGACCAGCGAGGTCTCTTCCTGGAGTGGCGAGCTCCGATGCCGTCGCAGAGGGTGCGATGAAGAAGTTTCTCCGGCGAGTGAACTTGTAAGTCGACGGCGAGGTGCCGTCGACGTGAGGGAGGGAGAGAGAGAGGTGAGGAAGAGGGTTTATGTAGGTTGGTTGACGAATCAACGTAAATTTCTCTCTGTTTCTTGTCTTCTCCAGCTCCGATGTTCTATGGTTCCGGCGGCGAGTTCCGTCGAGGTTTGTCTCCTTCTTCTCCAGCATTCCGGCGACGATCGGCTATCGGCGAGAGGCTGAGGCTCGGACGAGCGGTCCGAGCCTGCCGCACGCTCACGAGCCCGTCATCTCTTCTCTCCGACAAACGAATGCCGTCGCCAATCTCCGGACGTAGGCGGCGTCTGTGTGAAGACGAAGGCAACGGACGTTCGAATCAAGGCGTTGACCAGGTCAACATGATTTCGAACGCGGTGAATTCGATTTGGGATTTTGGTTTTCGATTTGTAAATCGGATTTGGCACACATGCGGAGGTGTGCTGGTGACGTGGACGAGCTCCCTGGGCTGGGCGTGACACATAGCATTTATTTATTTAGTTTGTTATTTTACTTTCACCTATATATTTAATATTTAGCCAAAATTAAATTTTGGGTCTGCCCAAGCCTTTAAACTATTTTAAAATAATTTTTAAATGGGAAATAATTAAAAAACTATTTAATAATAAATAAAAATAAAAATAGAAAAAAATAGTAAAAAAATTAAAATTGAAAAAGCTATAATTTAATATTTTTACTGTTTCTCTAGAAAATAATTCAGATAATTCTATTTAAAATTTTAAGTATAAGTATTTTAAATAATTTAAAATTTTAATATTAAAAAAATAAAATATATTATTATTTTAAATTTTGATAATATCTTATAAATTTTAAGGATGTGCAGCAGCGGATGAAAACAGTCCCTTCATTTTTTTAAGAATCTTCTCACGTGCTAACTCAAGCCGCGAGTTAAGGGGAGGCTGTGGCGACTTTGCATCGATTGTCCATAATTATAAGCTGCATTAGCTGACTGATGCAACATCAATCAAAGCTAACACGTCTACCAGAGTGCGATGCTTAACCGATGGATCCAACTAGGCAGCTGAATTACGTCCAGAATTCCGCAAATAGGGCCCCGATTGGGGACCCTTCTCGAACCACATTTGCACGAGTTGAGCCTCATTCCGCTTCCGTCCAATCATCTCATTACCAAATCAAGAATTAGATAGCCGATCAAGATTCAGCAGAGACCGTAACAATTTTTTTAAAAAAAAAAAAATCATTTTTTTTCCTTCGTATGGCTTCACGTTAAATAGTTATAATCGAATTCCGATCGGTCCGTGCACGTCTCCTTTTTTATCATACGCTAGTACTTCACCTCCGGCGTTTATTTATATCACGCACTAATACTTTCCTCAAACTTCACGAAAAATATTGTGATATTAGAGATAAATTAATTTTCAATCTAAATAATTATATTTTTTTAATCCAAAACGGACAGCAACGGCTCTCTCCTCCCGGTCGATAAAAAGGAAGCGAAGTTGCAGAGCACGCCCCCCCTTTTCAAAGCATCAAAAGCCTGGGCGGTTGCTCGAACCCCCCGATCTCAAGAAAAAGGCCGATCCCTGAGAACCCCCACCCCCCATGCGCCATGGAAGAACACTCCCGATCCCAGTTTCTTGATCTCGGATGCCCAGGAAACTTCACCTCAGGTAATTCAATCGACTGAACTCTCGTCACAATCTGTAGCGGCGTGTCACTCACTGGCTTCTGATTCCGCCGATCGCTTCTCCGAGAGTACCATTGTTAGCGCTTCCGTGGTTTCTCCTCCGATCCGTCGCGCAGATCTTTTGCTGAGCAAAATGGAAATCGTGTGGAGTGCCTTCTGACGCGAATCCTCGCACTCTGTCACTCTCGTAGCTGACGCGACCGTATTCGGGCGGTGATCCGGAAATGGTTTATGAGATGTGTCTTCCCGTGAATGATCTAACTGCTACGCGAAACTCGTCAATGACGGATAATCTCTAAACCTTTCGGAGATTTGGCTAGTGAATAATAGGGTTACATGCTTTTTTTGTGCTTCGCTTGCTGGGTGTTCGTTTGATCGAATCATATTGCTACAGGCGGTGTAGAGTAAGAGGGTGCTAAATGGGGGCAGTCGGCGCTGAGGAGCTAGCTCAGTACGAGAAGATGGAGGAGGCGGCGGCGGCTCGTGGTGACGGAGGCGGTGAGAAGGAGAAGATATTTGTTTCTGTGCGATTGAGGCCTTTGAGCGAAAAGGAGGTCGCCGAGGGTGATCTCTGTGATTGGGAGTGTATCAATGACACCACTGTTATCTTCAGGAATAATCTTCCTGAACGGCCTATGGTTCCCACTGCGTACACATTTGGTGAGTTTGGTTTCTTTTCAACTATTTCTTAATACGTTTTGTAAATTCCATAAATTAGGAAAGTAAACTCGAGACAATTCTCCTTCTGATAGTTGTAATAGGTACTCTAACGAGCCATTTAGATTAATTTGATTGAGTTTGTTTTGATAGGTTCAGAGAATGAAACATGATTTCACTCTCTTAATTTAGCTGTCCACATCGGCTGCACCTTAAACTCCAGATAAGCCTGCTTTAATTTTATGAGAAATTGAAAACAGGTGAAAGTCAGTTTGACTTCAGTTCTCATAAGAAAAACAAAAACAAAAACACCAAAATATAGAAAGTACTTTTATATACCAATTAGGGAAACTACAAACCATTATCAACTGTTTTCAGGATATTTACTTATGTTTTGCGGAAAATGTGATATCACTAAAACAGTTTTCGTGTACATGCTCACTAGTAACTAAACCTGAAAACTGAAACTATTTACAGTTTATGAATGTTTAGGCTATACATGTATTCTTTTTCCCTAAACCACTCATTTCCAAGTACTATGTAGTTGTCGAGATCATTATTCTTTTTTCTATCTAATGAATTTTGTTAATAGACAGAGTATTTCGAAGTGATTGTACCACTAAGCAAGTATACGAGGAAGGGGCTAAGGATGTTGCTCTCTCTGTAGTTAGTGGCGTTAACTGTAAGTTTATTGTTATCTCAGTGACTCAGTCTGTTTTATTTCAAGGTATTTATATAGATTTCAAGAATATTGTATTATTCTCCTAGCTACCATTTTTGCTTATGGGCAAACAAGCAGTGGGAAAACCTACACAATGACAGGCATAACTGAGTATACTGCGCAAGACATATATGAATACATACACAAGGTAGTGCAGATTATTTGATGACAGTTTTATCAACTTCCTATCCGTTTGTGCACTCAATAAGATAGTTTTCTATTTTTTTTTCCAATTGATAGTTTGTTCATTTTGCAGCATGAGGAGAGAGCATTTGTACTGAGGTTTTCAGCAATAGAGATATACAATGAGGCAGTAAAAGATTTACTTAGTATAGATTCTTCTCCTCTTAGGATTTTAGATGATCCAGAGGTGAAGTGCCTAGTCTCAATCTTTTGGTTACACATCTTTTCCTGATGACTAGAAAAAGAAATTTTTATTCAACAGAAAGGAACCATAGTCGAGAAACTTACTGAGGTAACTTTGAGGGATTGGAATCACCTTAAAGCACTCATTTCTGTGTGTGAAGGTGACTCTCAAACCAAAAAATTGTTTAGATATTTCCCTTTTTCTTATTGGGATGACACTTACCTGTACTTCATTTCGTTTAGCTCATAGAAAGATAGGGGAAACCTCTCTAAACGAAACCAGCTCAAGATCTCATCAAATTCTTCGATTGGTTTGATTTTTTTATAATATTACATTTTTATAGAAGTTCTAATTTCCTGAACTGGCTTGGAATAGAAAGAGCGATAATTTCTATATGGATTGATACTCACAGACTATAGAAAGTTGTGCTCAGGAGTTTCTGGGAAAGGAGAACTCAAGCACCCTTGTGGCTACTGTGGTAGGGACATATTCTATTTTAGGATTTTTTTGTGTGTAATGTTTAAAATGTGGTAGATGGAGATTACATGGAAAGCTTAATCTGATTGTTGCATGCAGAGTTTTGTTGATCTGGCAGGGAGTGAGCGAGCATCTCAGGCATTATCTGTAGGAAATAGACTGAAAGAAGGTTGTCACATAAATCGAAGTTTGCTAACCCTTGGATCTGTAATTCGCAAGTTGAGGTTGTTAATCGTTTCTTTTCTCCTTTTCTCCTCACTTACGGTGCAAATAGATCATCGTTTTGATCCTTCAAAGTTAAGTTTCTTTTGTGTTTAAAATGCTGGATGCATCTTACTTGGCACAGCAAGGGGAGAACTGGACACATTCCTTATAGGGATTCAAAGCTCACACGAATACTACAACCATCCTTGGGTGGAAATGCAAGAACTGCCATTATTTGCACAATGAGCCCTGCTAGAAGTCATATTGAACAATCTAGAAATACTCTTCTATTTGCAAGCTGTGCAAAAGAAGTAGTCACCAGTGCACAGGTGAATGTAGTTATGTCGGATAAGGCATTAGTTAGACATTTGCAAAGAGAACTTGCACGATTGGAGAGTGAATTGAGATATCCAGGAGTAGCTCCAAGTGTTGAAGCTTTGCTGAGAGAGAAAGATGCTCAAATTAAAAAGGTACTATATTTATCTAGGGTTCCACTCACTCGATGCTAAAATACTCTGCATGGTTTATCAATGTAACCAATCTCTCATGTATATTTTAATGTTGGGGACAAATAAGAACGTCAGTATTTCAAGAAGACTTTTCTATCCGAAAGATTATCATTTCTTAGTAATTACTGCTGCATGTTTGATGAACAATTTATTAACTTATATTCTATAGATGGAGAATCACATAAGGGTGTTGATTCAGCAGCGGGATGTAGCTGAGTCTCAACTAGAGGATTTGCTCAAGGTTGTCGGGAAGGACCGTTCTTCAGGACAATGGGAATTTGTTCTGGTATTTATAATAATTATCAACTATATTTTAGTTCTCTAGTAATTTTGAGTTCCTTGCCAGGAGCCAAGCCAAACGGAATCCCTCAATGTACCTTATGTCTGTGATGATTTGCTTTCAAGATCCGAGCTTTCAGATACTGCTGGTGTCAGTCCCGATTCTGCTTCCTCCAAATTTGTAACATCATGCAATCGGCAACACCTTCAAACAAGAGACAAGGCTTTCCCATCCTCGAAACACACACTTACACATCTCAAGTTTATTGGGTTAAATGGGAATCAAGGTAAAGGAGAGGTAGGTGAAAATGCTCCTGAAAATATCGAGGAAATTTGTCAGGAAATCCATTGTGTTGAAGTGCATGGGGCACGCCGAAGTGAAGATTTGGATTCATTGTTAACTGAAGGAAGCAATAGTCTCCAACACCAGACAATAAGGTCCTTTGATCATGTAGACAGGGATGAACCACACGGACAGATGGATCTAGGATCATTGAACAATGATCCAGTCACATTGGAGCAGCATCTTCAGAATGTCAAGAAGGCACTTACTGATCTTGTAAAAGCATATCCAGATAGGTCATCTCCATGGTCATCCTCAGAAGATCCAAGCTTTAGAGGCTTTCCATACAGTAGAAGTAGAAGCTGTAGGTCAAGACTGACAAATTCTTCCTCTTGGATCCGAGAAGATAGTACTCCTCCGAACGTATCTCTAAGAGAGTTCCCTGGAAGGCCTGAAGGGTTTCAAAAGAAGTTACTTTCCTTGAATTTCGAGGATGGTATTAAGAAACAATCAACAAGAGGATCCCAAATTTCTGAAGATAGCGAATCTTTGTGTGCACAAAAACTACGGAACCCAGATGCTGCTTCCGGAGACGTGAAGAGACTGGACAATTACACTGAGCTCGAGAAGATGTCACAAGTTCATCGTGAAAAAGAATTGTTTGTTGATCAGGTATAATAACTGTGCTAACAAAATGTTAAATCTTGTCCTTTCTATTGAGCATTTAATAGTGTTATACGATGCTAGAGCATATTCCACAAGCTACGCATGTTTCCTTGTTTTAGGTTTTTCTGTGAGCTATAATCATTAAAAGTACTTTTTTGGAAGTTAGTTGGTCCTATGTAAGTAGTTTCAACTTGAATTGTGTTGATATATACTTTTCTGCCAGAATAATCCCATGACAACTGGCCACCTGCCAATGCACTGTCCATAAAAAGTGCACTGACAAATCTTCATTTCAGTGTTAATTTGTTCCCTGGTGACTTGTGAATAACTAGTACAAGCCACCATGAAGGGTTATATGCCGTAATTTTCTATCTTTTCCTAATTATCTTTAGATGCAGATGACTAGTTAGACTAGGGTAATCACAAGGTTTTAAATAGGTCCAGGTGTATCGATTAGTACCATTATATTATATCATATCATATATGTGTATATATACCGGTACTAATCAGTATTGTTAAAAAGCTGCAATATAGCATTTTTCCATAGCGGTTTTTGAGTAATCCGCTATGAAACACCCATATTATTATGTTTTTAAGTTTGAGAAATTAAAATTATGACTTGAATTGAGTTAGTATTATTATCTTTCTTTATATAATTTATTTTATTTTTATAAGCTTAATTTATTAAGTATATAACATATATTTCAAATGTTATACTTAAATTTTTATGTATATAATATATATTTCAAATTTATGTGACTTCTGCCAGTTGCCTACAACGCAATCTGCTATATTATATTATAGATTTTTAGTTTTCTACTATTTTTCACGATCTGCTATTGATTACACTGGTACCCAATATATGCCACTCGGTGCTATGGACTATTTTTCAAAACTTGGGACATTTGATTTTTCTTTTCTTATTACAATATTCTTATCTCTTGTTATTTTGTGCCATAATTTCTCTCACTTCAAATTGCAATATCTATAATGTGAGCTCATGCAATATGCAAGACTTTGCTTTTTCTTTATTTTTATTCTCTATCATTTCTTTCAATCCACTTTTGCTTTACCTTTCTTGAAATTTTTTGGCATGATGCTTGAAACTTCTGAAAATCTGTGTTAGGTATGTGGAAAGAAGATATGAAAGGCTAGGAAATGAAGCTGTTAAGATTTTTAGATTAGTTGATTCATAGCACTAACATAGGCTAATACAAGGGTAAGATTTCTAGATGGTTGCCGCATTGAGATTCTTACTTTTAGGAGTTTGTCCAAAGCATCTGAATAGCGTTCACATACTGAAATGAAAGTAATGAGAGTCTAACAAAAATTTTTGGCCGATGAAGATGTTACTTTAATGTTGAGAATATTTTATCAAATTGGGCTTTTAAGTTGCATATAGATATTATAGCCCCTTTTTGCTGCATATTCCTTATGAAGCATCTGATGGAAATTTGACAGTAGCGTATGTTGTACTAATAGAATTGTAAAAAGAATCTGATTAAAATTGATGATTTCACGATTTAACGGATTTGGAATTAATGGGAATATATTTTTGAGATGTTAAGGCTCATTGCATTGTTCGTATTTGATACTTACTCCATATATGATTAGAACTTGTTAGAATGTGTATTTTGTTGATAGATCATCATTGTATTTACATGAATTTGAAGCTCATTAACAATCATTGCTAGAATATTGTTCTTTAGTATTGCTGCATAAATATCTTGCTTTGATATCAGAGGACTAAATGGGAAGTGATCGAAGACATTGGTGCTGACAGTGTTGCGAAGGATGCTAGCGTGGAACCATCTCTAGGTTCACTACAATCTCCTTTTATATGGCCTCAGGAATTTGAGAAAAAACAGCAAGAAATAATTGAGTTATGGCACGAGTGTGACGTTCCCTTAGTCCACAGGACTTGCTTTTACATGTTATTCACAGGTGATCCAACAGATATTATTTACGTGGAAGTGGAACTACGGCGGCTATCCTTTTTAAAAAACAATTTATCTCGGGGAAACATTGATAAAGCAGTGGCAATTGGTCCTAGTTCCACTTCTTTATCGAGGTTAGCTTGTACTACATTCTTGGCATCTTTGAAATCTTAGTTGATAACTAAAACGAAGTTAACCTGTTGCCAGTTTAAGATTGCTTCGACGAGAAAGAGGCATGCTTTGCAAGCAGATGCGGAAGAGTTTATCTGCAGCAGAAAGAGAGAGCATCTATGTCAAGTGGGGAATTGCATTAGACTCCAAACAGAGAAGAATGCAGCTTGCTCGGCGCCTATGGTCTGAGACCAAGGACCATCATGTAAAAGAGAGCGCGTCTATTGTTGCAAGACTTATTGGACTCCAAGAACAAGGACATGCCCTCAAAGAAATGTTTGGTCTTACATTCTCACCTCAAAAATCTAACCGTAGGTCATTCACTTGGAAACCTGGATACGGGAAGTAAACAAGAATTACAGCGGCAACTCAGCATCTTCAGTTGGAAAATAACTCACCAACTCATGATCTTTACTGATTCTGCATATGCTAGAGTTAGAAAATAGTTGCTATTGACCTCACAATATGTTTACGTATCTTGTGTTTAGTGCTGTTGCTTTTTCTCCAGCAATTTGCAACAAGTTTCATTAATGATGGCGCGCTCCAAGACTCATTATGTCTTCGATCTTGGTTGACCTCTCCTGTCTTATTAGGAATCTGAATGTATTCGTACATCAATTTCCTTTTTAGCAAACGAGGGACAAGAAACTTCAAGGCTTTTAAATGGTAGTTTTGTATACGAGATGGAGGCTTGTTGCTAATAACACCAGGTGAGCAAAAACTGCAAATATGAACCCGATTTCATTCGATTTGTTTTGTTGGTACAACACATTTTGAATTTCCATTTTTGCAGCTTTTACATTGATTTTGAAAGTGAAATTCTAAAAACCCGTCTCATGATGAAAACTAAAAAAAACCGAAGATCAATAATCCTCTCTGCCATAAAACCCGAACATAAAAAAATCTTTACAAAACAAACATATAGGAAGTCCCACAACTCGGTGCCTAAATTGTGATCTATATTTTAAGTTGTAAAGAACATCTACTGACAATTTTGAAGGACAGCGGTAATACATGCCGTACAAGCACAGGCAGCATTAGCACATTGGCCCTAATTCATCATCATCATAATCATCGTCAGTGATTGTATAACAAATAACAAACAATTTCTACATAACCCTGAAGCCGATGGAGTAGACTACCTTTTCATTCTGTAGAAGCTTTGCACAATGATACCGTGTCCCTAGGACAATTCTTGAACAATTGGTTGCAACATCATTTGGTAATTTAACCAACAGCTGATCATTAACCAATTAACTGCAAATAAGATCCCTTGGAAGATTTATCCTGCAAGTAAAACCTATTTTCCAGACCATTATATTATTCCATCGGGGCATACGGGTTGAGTTCTATAGCACTTGAGTAAGACGAGAAACATGAGTTTTTGGACATCACTTGGAGATCCAGTAAATGATTAGAAATAATGTGCATCCTGCAATAACTGCAGAAAGAATAATAGTGTCCTTCGATTTCTTCCTCTTTATCATTCCTGTGAACACAAGATCGACATGATGATAGTGAGGAACAGTGTTTAACCCACATGACAAGATGAGTTTACTATTAACTATATTAAACTGTAATTTTTTGAATAAATATTACCAATATTGATAAAACTAAAAGCAACACAAACGAGTCAATAACTAAGGATTGATATTCGAGAATCAAAGACTTGCTCGTGCAAAGAGAATAAAAACAGATAACTCAAGCTTTGTTCAAAGAATTTAAATTTTTATTGAATAGATATATCATCTAGTTTTCATAATAAAAGTTTTAGTGAACATCATGAATATCATTGCATATGATTCAAAATATAATTTTATATAGGGCAAATAATGTTCTTAAAATTAAAAATATATTTCAGACTTGTTTGATAGGTATGCCATCAATGTAGGTATATGAAGTGCTCGATGCCAAAATGAGTTGCTAAATTGATTTTGCTATTTTCTTTGTTGAATTTTGTCTAATAGAAATGTATTAACTAAAGATTGCATGATTCAAACCCTTAAGCTATTTAAATAGGCTTTTACAATAACAAGAATACATTAAAAATGTGCATCTAATATATGACCTACTTAAACAACACCATTAATACTAGACCTAGTAAACCCCACTAACACGCTGAGGTAAAGGGATAATTTCAAATTACACCACACCATTCTCGATGTCTAAAATGAGCTCAATTCTAGCAAACCAAATCAAACAATAAAATTAAATGCACAATAAAAAAATCTTGCATGCCATGATTTCTAAAACGTATGACTTTTTATTAATTCTCTTTTTCGTAAAATGTAGCCATTTTGCTATTTCCTTTGAACTTTTTTTTCAAATCACATCACGAGGTTAAATGACCGCATGAACCCTATATGTATGTGCGGTCACAAGATTTCTTCATTCAACTTAAATATAGAATGGTTGCTCAAGCACAAGACCGTGATAACATGATCATGTTGCAATATTATTAGAGACATCAATGGGTTAACAAAGGTTCAAAGCAGATGGCAAAGGCAACTTAGGAAAGAGTGAACTATGACAGGAAGTGAGTAGCAGTAAACAAACTTGATTGTAGGTGGATAGTTCAACCACAATCTTATGCACATGCGATAAGCAATGAAAATGAAGGAAAAGTGGTAGATTGAAGGCGAACAAGGTGCATCACAATTGCTAGAGATGGGGAGAGCAAACAGAGATGAGGAGGAAAGCAATAGAAGACTATCTCGAGGACATTTGCAAGGGAGATCTAACTAATCTCATTGCTATCCACATTAGCCTCTTCTCTTTCACTAATAGGCTACAATTGGTTCCATGTAGCGAATGATGTGTTAGCGAGCAATAGAAACAAGTGCAACAAATAATGGTAGTTTTGAATGAGGTGATTATCAGCTAGCGTCTAGCAGAGATTTGCATATGCAGGATTCGCATGCAACAATTGTATAGAGGTGCAATAGAGAAATATAGTTCGCAGTACAACAATTTTTGTAGTAGCAAGACCAAAAATCTTTCCTGTAGACGTGGAGAAAACTTAGCTTGGATACCAATTGATGTGGAACATCAGGGTTAAGAAAGACAACCAGAAAGGACAGAGGAGAGAGGAAAGATTATAAATGATGGAGAAAAACTAGATACCATACAAAGATAATAACTCATTAGTCAAAAGCTGTTCATTATAAACAGTTCAACAATTTAAATAGTCTTTTACAAAATATAATAACCGAACATTAAAAATATTACAAACACATGACGTAATTAACTACCCCATTAATATTCAACATGGTAAACACCACTAATAAACTTATATAAGTAAATAGCTAAAACTGTACCACACCAATGGTTACAGGATTAACAAATGGTTGATGCATGCAAATGGCTGCATGTATAGGAAATTGATAAAAGAGTTGAGACTTGGTCCTTCAAGCTTATTTTCTCTCTTTGTCTCTTTAAGGTGCCTTAATTTTCCCCTTTCTTGTATTCTTCCTCCTCGAAAGTGAAGTAACAGGAGATAAATTGTGAGCTCCAGCAAAGAATCCAAATTTTTGTGGATATATTAGGATAGATCTCAACATGAATCCAAGGTAATTTTTTAACTTTCTAATTAGATAAGGATGTTTGAAATTCAAATATTTGTATAACTTTTTTACTTTCTATGTATGAAGTAATAAATTACCTAAATCAAGAGGCGTTTGATCAAATTTATTAATCTACCAAGCATGAACCATCCCCTAATGAATCTTACAGAAGATGACAAAGATATGCAAGTTGAGCGAGATGGAATAAGGATGCTAATTGCACGCCCATCATTGTGACATATAGGAGCTAGAATCATGAAACTTTTAGGTGGGTTTACATTGTCATCCATAAGTTTGTGTTTGCTAGGAGGAATGAAATAGGTAAGAAAATAAATAAAATTCTTTTTTCTAAAAAATAGAAGTAATAAAATGGAATGAGTAATTACACCCTCAATATTTCTTTTTTATGTTATTAAAAATAAAATAATATTTTAACATTATTTTCTTTCCTTTTCTTCACTCCTAGTAAGCAGTAGCATACATCACCCAAGCATATTGCATACTATTCTTGCACAATACTGAAAAGGGAAGGCCTCTTCCTCATCAACCTAGTTACCGGCATGTACTATGTGTAGATATGTTTGTACAGGGCTAGCTAATGTCAAACTCGGCACTGGACTATACTATAAACCTTGTACATATATTGCACAACCGAAATATCTGCTTCAATGTGCTTATCTTGCAAAATTATGACCATAATTGTATGAAGAACTAATGTGATTGCTCAACTATTCTTCAAATTTAGCATATTCAGTTAATTTATACAAAAGTTGCTGAGAAGTAAAATACCAAGGACACTGCGGATCATGGGGAATTTGTCGCTTAGCTGTTTAACTTTTCCCTGAATATCACTAAAAGTAGTTCTTTGAGCTGACAGCACACCCTTTATAGCCTCAGCTTGACTGGTAACTTCATCAATCTGACATTTGCATTATAGTATTAGCTTCTTTTGCAACATTGATATATTAAATAAAAATTTTACCTGAGAAATACTTCCATGTATAGCAGCACGTTCTCTTAATAAATTTGGAACAGCTTGTGTGCTGCTTGATGCCTGTTCATTCATTTGATTAGTTAGCAAAATAATAATTAGAAATTAGAAATTTTACTTTAGTTCAAACTAGGAGACCTTGTATTCATTTATATCATTCCGTACAGAAGTAAGTAGCTCAGCGTGCTCCCTCATTGACATTATGTTACTCCTTGTTCTCTTGAATTCCTGTTTGATGAAATGGAAGCGCAGATGGACTAATATAAAACCAAAACAATATGAAGTATAAGGTCGTTTCTCCATTTCCCATGAAAATCCATTAGTGAGTTAAAGTGTTTTCGGCTTCTCAAATGACAAGATTGCTAATACAGCAAGCAATTAGAAATGAAAAAAGTAATCCTGTTATCATTTAATAACTTTGTAGCAAATAACTCGCACACACAAAACTTGGGCATGAACAATTCAAGAGGACCTTTTGACTTCACGTCAAATTTATGTAAAGAACAAACTAGTTTTTGAAAATTTACCAGTGAGTGCCCATATTTTTTACAAATTACCGCAAAGCACCCCATTTTGTTGGAAATGCAAAATTTTACCCCAGAGTATAATGAACAATGATCCTACTTATCCAAGTGTAACACAGCATGACACTGACTTTACGGTTATGATAAACTAAGTTAAACATCATAATTGATTACAATGAACAATGAACCAAGAATAAAACTCATTTTACGCATTTACTCTCATGGTAATTAGTTACACCAGGCTTTCATCTTTACAATCAAAATAGTAGTACTTTGATAATTTCTAGATATAAGGTTTGTCCAACAAAATATCGCCCAAAAGAATTGATAATTTACTTAACCAAATGTGTTCTTTCTCCTAAACTTCAGAATCTTAATATAGAAACATTCACAACATACACAGTTGATCCTCTTCAATCTTTTCAAGGATTCCTTTACCTTTATTGGTCTATATGAACAAACTATGATTTTGAACCTTACCATTTCTAAAGGTGTGTTACATTTTCAGTTTTCATAAAACTTGGAGAAATATTTTAATCATTTTTTTTCTCGACCACTATATCACTAATATAACCTTACGTTTTTCATCTTCTACTCTGAGACCTACTTCTACACACATCTTTTCCCTATATCTAGCAATCAAATAAATATCTTTATCCTCCACTTTTGATACCTGCTTAGAACAACAATGTCATAAGATTTGCAGTTCACTAGACACTAAAAATTTATTTGTGTCAAGGACCTAGCTGTGAAAAAAATGTGGGGAGTAAACTGAAATTGAAAAAAGCACAGGGGTAGAGTGAAAATATGTCAACATGGTATATAAATGAAAGATGTGATTTAGGAGAATAGGTTGTGATCCTTAATTAGATCTATTATGGATGAATTGAGTCAAATTTGTTGAATACTAGCTTGGTTAGTCGAGCAAAGATAGTTAGAGTCAAGTACTATCAGTTATCCCCTCTTTTCCTCAAGTATTTTCATTCTATTTCCGACAGCCCAGGAAGTCTTCCGGACTTGTGCTGAGCTAAAATAGAGAGAAGAGAGTCGTTTGGTGGAAGGAAGAACACTTCTTGGTTGAGGTAGAGTTTTCTTGCCTACTTTGTAAAGATTTTTGAATCTAGCCCAAGATATTTGTGTTAAGAGGATGGAAGGACGTAAAGTTTGTTGATTTAAAATTTCCTCTTAACAGAATTTGTAATTTGTTCAAATTGACATGCAAGAAAGGGCGGCACAAAATTCTATATTGGATTCCTATTCCTTGTCCTCTTCCCAAATAGAGCATGATGTTCTACTGGGACAGAAGCATATAGGGTAGAACTTCTATTCAAAATTAGACAGCAAGATGGATAAATTATGTACAGAATTGAACAACGAGTGAATTAATAATGATGCACATAATTGAGCAGCAAACTGATGGTAGTGTCTCGAATTGGAAGGGCAGATGAATTGAATAACTATGTACTTAACTGTTGTGAATGATAGACATGTTTGTTACCACTGAAAGGGAATGTTTCTTGTTACATGGTTATATTGAAGAAGTTTTGGGAAGATTAATAAACAATTTGTTATTAGATGAATATATGCTTTGAGAAACAAGAGGATAAGTGTAGGGTGGACGTATTCAAACTTTCGTATCATACCTGAAATGTTAAACACACATTAATTTGGCTAGGCTATTGATTTATACAAATGTTGATATTTCATGTTATGGTTAATTTTGTGAACATGCATAGTGCGCTTAAGTGTGGATTTTGAACCTTATGGCTGAATTTGTTCTATGAATGTGAATTGGAAATAAAATGCAAGAACAAAAAAAAACAATAATGGGAACCTTAGTATGGTCTAACGAGTACAAGAGACAAAGTAGTCTATCTGTGAGAGACTAAAGAAGTGAATGACCCATTGAAGAAAGAGTAGGGCATCATTGTTATGTCAATAAAGACATAACCTAGTGATACAATGATATTTGTGACAACATTGAAAATGAGTCCAAGTATCTTGTACTAAGGAAATATGGTTGTCTGTGCTACACTTATTGCATGAGGATGGAACATTTATAGTTACAATGTATAATATATGAATAGAGATGAAATTTCTTATAGAATTTTAAAGTCAATATTATATACTTGTAAGATTGTTTCCTCGGACATTGTTTTACTATGAGCTGTCTTTTTTATTGTTTGGTTCTGTGTCGTAAAACAGTTACAAGTTTTTTATTGTGAGGGCATATCACAAAAGCATTGAAATTGTTCGGCTCTGAGAGGTGCATCACGTACGGCTATTGTATTCCTTTGAGAAGTAACATCAGACCTACATCATTTATGATATAGTCATATACTTCTCTAACCTAACAATCCTCATCATGTTTACATTTGGATGTGTTTCTAGTTTCTACCATATACTTCACTGCCTTACCAAATTTAAAGCCAAATTTTTCGTTTTTTGACTGGCACCACCTAAAAGTGATCAAAATTCAAAACATTATAAACACTTCAAAATTTCGTTGATAGGACTGCTGATTGAAACAAGGTCTGGTGGAAGCTTAAACTAAAAAGAGAAATTTCCAACTATACAAAAAGGTAGAATAAAAAGCACATAAACTGGGTTAGAATTGCATTCACTAAACGTTTATAAAGATAATTCTGTAGGATTAATAATCATCTAATGTAAGACCTATCAAACCAACCTTTAAACATGAATATGGGAGTAATGTACATGAGATCTAAAAAAAACCTTGTAGGTATTGTGGCTAATAACTTCTAAGCTACTTGAGCGATTATATGTCACATTATATATCCTCACAAAAGATATCAAACAGTGTAATCAAACAAACAACACAGAATTTGATTTATTACAGCAAAAGAAGCCATGAAATCATTAGAATATTTTGCATCTAGCTAATTAATCCAAAGGTTTTTACAGACTAAATGGTAGAAAGATATCCAATGAAAAATTTAGAAAGAGATTCTTTATAGACTGGCATGTGTAGTTAATAACTACAAAGATGAGTCCCAATTCATCCAAGCATTTTGTATAATACAATGATGCCCCGTGTATAATGCTCATAATACTATATTGTACTCACAAGTTTCTTGAGTTGGTTATGAAACCTCTTGGATCCAAGTATGTACTACATACAAATTGTGCAATCTAACAGGTATAGAGATTCACCATGTAACACATGGAACTTTCTGTTTTAGATAAACTTGAGTTTTCATCAAAGCAAATTGAACCACTCTATAAAACAAAAGGAAACTTCACCACTAAAAGTTTGTGCTACTTGGACTCTATTGAATTGAGTAAAGTTTTCATTCAAATCATCATAAACTATTTCACCTAGACTGAGAGAACTATGCGCTAATTCACATCATGTTAGCAACATTACCCACACTCTGTCAAAATGTGTACTGTATGCAGCTAAACAGGCATTAAACTTATTATATATATAATTATGGTAACCACACTCTTTCAAAATGTGTACTATATGCAGCTAAATGGGCATTAAACTTATTATATATATAATTATGGTACCCACAGCTAGAAGGGTCAGTGCTGCCCGTACTAGGTGCAATATAGATTGGTTTTTAAAACCTTGATGATAACTATGACAAACTAAGATTGCTCATGCGTAGGTAGCTCACTGATAGATTCTCATACGTAGATAAATCCATTGGAAAAGAACAATGTATGGAAGAATTATTAGTCTTAGATGTTGCGAATATAAAATAAACTCAAATTATTTCCTATCGATCCTACCAAATGACTGTAAGAGAACACGTCCTCGAAGAACAAGGGAACATTTACCTGCAGAGCAAACTTTAGCAAATGCGTTTTCAAACGAGAGAGAGAGAGAGAGACTGTTTGGACAATTCTGGAAGTTCAATTTAAAATTTGTTAATGTAATATGAAGTTTATAAACAATGATCATGAATATGTGTGGATAAACTTGTTCTTTAAAATCTAAGCTAAAACGATATATTAGAAGCAATGAAGGATGATAGACTATGCACTACTCCTTGGTTTCCATCTAACTAGATTAGGGATACGTTAGTGCCACTCCCTACCTATCATCTACTGCCGTATACTCGATCCACGACATTCCAGCAGACATAAACAAACAACTCCTATTCAATATTATCTTCAGCCTCAGAATTATTCCACCGTTCTAATGCACCTGAAATCCAAAACGTTTACCATTTTTCTTGTGACAAACAAATGTCAACTCTCCTTTCTTTTCAATCTATATTACTTGATTTAGGAGGCTATAGTTGCAACAAGGCGGATACAGTAATAAATTCAGCTGAAAGTATCAATTTATAGTAGTACGAAGAAAAAAATAGACAAAAAAAGCAAGAAACAAATGCGACAGCCCAACCTGCGTGAACTCATGAAGGATGTCCCTGTGCCTCGTGAGCTTCTGCGCCACAGAGGTCGTGGGCGCAGCCGCTGCAGCGGACCTGCTCATCGCCTCATTCACGTCCGTCAGCCTCCCCAGCAAGGTCTCGATCTCCATCTCCATCGACTTCCAGTGAGAATCGCTCGAGGAACTTCTCGGATCCGAGTAACCTACATCCATTACAGCCAAGAACTGAGCAAAACCAGGCAGAGAGGATAAGAAAGGCAACGCTCGGGGATTCGATTCCACCTCCAAGTTTAGCGTAAGAGGAGAGGCGGACGTCGAGGACGCCTTCGATCCGCCGCGCCTCTCGCCGTAGCTCGTCCCAATCGGCGGTAGGAGGGGGTGACACCGCCATAAATCGCAGATCACGTCTCCTTTCGTTTCGCTTTCGCCGATCCGGCCGGACTTAAATTGGAGCAGCGGATGCGCCCGGTGCTCGATCTGGATATTGGAGAAACAAAAGGGCGATCACTTTCAAAGTCTAATCTGCCCATTCGAGAACGATCTTGCATTGGCTGATACCGATGACCCCACAAATGGCTTAATCTGATTAGTTAGATACTGAAGATTTCTATGGATGTTTTTGAAAAATGCTCTTTAGAATGGTTGGCCAAAGTCCAGTTGAGCTGCATTTTGGTTAAGGAGTCAATATTAAATAATGTATAATTTCGATAAATTATTTTATATTTATATTTAATATTTACACGATAATTAGTCTATTTTGAAAGTTTAAGTTAGCTCTAAGCTTCTTATTTGATTTAATATTAATGCTTAATAATTAAATTTCAATTTAATTAAAAATTGAAGAATAAAGACATAAAATAATCGAATTAAGATCGAGTAGATTTATTAGGCTCGTATAAATAATATAATTATTGCCCGATGGTCTTTTTGGACCTGCTCCCGCCTCGCCTGACGCGTGCGCTGCCCCTCAGCCAAGAACGCCACGTAAACCAAGCATCACCCCACGTGTATCAACACGTGGCGATCGACATCTCCCGCTCCTTCCTTTATTTAGTTATTATCTTCCTTCCACGCTTGCTTCCATCTCATCTTCACAGCAGTTCTGATCTAGTCGATCAACGACAATGGCCTCCGGAGGTGAGCAGTTCCCCCCTCAGAAGCAAGAGCGCCAACCCGGCAAGGAGCACGTTATGGATCCCACGCCGCAGGCCACCGCCGACGACTACAAGCCTGCAAACAAACTTCAAGTGCAGCCTCCGATCCGTCGCCGCCTCTATTGACGCCCTCCTTTGCAGTTTCTATATATATGACTAATTGCTCTGTTGTTGGCGCGGGCAGGGCAAGGTGGCGCTCGTCACCGGAGGCGACTCCGGAATCGGGCGCGCCGTCTGCTACTGCTTCGCCCTGGAGGGCGCCACCGTGGCGTTCACGTATGTCGAGTCCCAGGAGGAGAAGGACGCGAACGATACACTGCAGCTGCTAAAGCAGAGCAAGTGCAACGGAGCCAAGGAGCCCCTCGCGATCCCCGCCGACCTCGGGTATGAAGAGAACTGCATGAAGGTCGTCGAGGAAGTGATCAACGCGTACGGCCGTATGGACATCTTGGTCAACAACGCCGCCGAGCAGTACGAGCGGTTGGTCGTGGAGACCTCGGAGGAGAAGCTCGACAGGATCTCCCGGACCAATTTCTACTCCTACGCCTTCGTAACCAAGTATCAATCAAACCTAGCTAGAACTGCTCGAGCCTGTCTGGCACGAAATTGACGGCTTTGTTGGGCTTGCTTTTGCCGAAGGTTTGCGGTGCCCCACTTGAAGGCGGGGAGCTGCATCGTCAACACGACGTCGGTGAACGCATACAAGGGGCACAAGAAGCTGCTGGAGTACACGGCGACCAAGGGGGCGATCGTGGCCTTCACCAGGGCGTTGGCGCTGCAGCTGGTGGAGAGAGGGATCCGCGTGAACGGGGTCGCGCCGGGTCCGGTGTGGACGCCGCTGATTCCGGCGTCCTTCTCGGAAGAGGAGGTAGCTAACTTTGGGAAGGACGTGCCAATGGGTAGGGCGGCGCAGCCGCATGAGATCGCGCCGTCGTACGTGTTCCTTGCGTCGACGCCGGAGTCGTCTTACATCACAGGGCAAGTCATCCACCCGAACGGTACGTGTCGGACTATCCCTGTAATTGCTTTAACTCGTCGGCGCTATAGGATATGATCTTTCTGCTAATCGCTCAACTCTGCTGCATGTACAGGCGGCGTCATAGTGAACGGCTGAAGCATGGATGTGAGGTGCATGTCAAGTAAAAAACAAAAAAAAAGGTGCATGTCAAGTGAATAATGTATGTATGTCGGTCAACTCTTGCATGAGGTTGACTTTGTTAGTTTGTCGTCGTTTTATGGAGCTTATGAACGCTGTAAGTTAATGCGTACGTATATGTGTATATGTATATCGGTCAGCGTATCTCTAAGAAATAAATAATCAAATATTTGACTAAATCTGTTTTGTCAAATTTGCTGACTATGATAAGAGCACGATCTAAAATTCCTAGTGTCACATTTCGGTCGGATCAGCTTTGGATCGGTACTTATTCGTTGTCTCGGTCAGATCAGCTCTGGATCGGTACTTATTTGTTGTCTCAGAGTTGTTCGGCAGAACATCAGAGCGTAAATTGTCTAGAATTTTCGACCCAAAATTAAAAATTCTAACTCCTCAAATAATATTTATCTTCAAATTATAAAATTATACGAAAAATCTTAACCCTAATTTAGATTTCAAAATCAATACCTCACTTTGACCCGAAAGTCAAAATTCAGCGCGCAGCGCCGCTCATCCCAAATTCGCTTGGATGACGTCGTCACTACGTCAGCCCTACAATTCAATTTCGCCGAATTCAGATTTCGCCCGAAATCGATGTTGACTTACTTCTCACGTTGACTCCGCCTCCAAGCTCACGCCCGAGTTTCGTCTGCCTCTGTCTTCTCCTTCGCCGAGCGCCGCCGGCGCTCGAGAGTTCGCCGGAGATGGAAGCGCGAAGGTACGTGAGGGTGGGGGAGAAGACGCGCCTCGTCTCCCCAGCCTTCCGTTGCTGACGCAGCCGCCACCTATCACCCGAAGCTCGCCGGAATTAATGGAGAGGCGTCATCGAACACAGAGAACAGGGAAGAAGGATTGGAAGAGGTGAAAGCTTTATTCACCCACTGGTAGCTTACAGAACCTCTCCCGTCGACGACCCCTGTCGTCTACCCCCACTCCCTTCCCTCGCCGGTGATCCACCAATCACCGGTTACAACTCTCAAAATTCTCACCTTGCGCTCGTCGCCGGATCTCACCCCCTCAGCCGCTCCCTAGCTTTACTGATGGTGGTGAAGATTCTCTCTGCTCCCCTCAATTTCTGGTGAAGATCGGAGATGCTCCCCTCTCCTTTGCCCTATCGACGGCTTTTGAAGGGAGAGCCGCCGCCTCTTTCCCTTCACGTTGCCCGCATCGTCCGCAAGAGCCCGAAGCCGCGTGCCCTTGTCGCCCGCCGACTTCTCCGCATAGCCCGAAATCGCCGCCCAGCTCCGCATCTTCCGCGTCCGAGCCGCATGGAGACGCCGCGTCGCCGTTGGCCGTTGCCTCGCGGGCTTGTGTCCAATTCTCGCGAGGAAGACGCCACTGTGGCGTGTGCGAGCCTCGCGTTTCCCAAGTCAACATCCCGCGTTGACCAGAGATTTTTGCCCCAATTTGGTTTCGCGTCTTCCCTTTTAATGCCTCGGTTCGGGTTGGTGTTTGGCCCGCTGGGCTTTGGGCCGAATCGACTGGACCGGAGCCTGACACTAAGTGTCAGGCCCGGGTTCAGCCGATTTGGCTCGGAGCCCACTGGGCCAAGGACAAGCCTAAGCCCAAGCGCTGGAGATCCAAAGCGGAGCAAATTTCGCAAGTCAACCATCTGGGTCAACAGCGAAATCGGAGCGAGGCACGCTTATCCAAGCTTTGGCAGACGCGGCAACCGATTCCGGTGGGAATCGAGGGCAACGTTCGCGGCGGACACGGACGCAGTCGAAAGCTCTGGCGTCGTCTCCTCCATCAGCCGGATCAGATGCGGAGGAATCGAGCGCGTGAAGCTCGGCGGAAGACTCGATGAGGGGCGGATTTGAGTAGCTGAGAGGCGGCGATCCTCTCCTATAAATCCAGCGCGGAGGTGACACCAAAAAGGGGGGATCGCGGAGGCGATTCCACCGGCGACGGCGCCGTCGCCCATTCCAAAGCAGCAGCTCTGATGCCGCCAGGGGGCGAAGATCCGGCGCCAGAGGGCGTCGACGAGCGAGAAGCAGTGAGGGAGTTTCGAGCATTGTAACCGGCGTCTAGAGAGACGACCGGCGAGAGGTGCAAGTGGGAGAGGGGCGGGCGACGAGGGTCGTCGGCAGGAGGAGTCCTGTAGCTTTCCGAAACCGAATAAAGCTTCCTGTTCCTAATCCTCCTCTTCCTCTACTTTACAACGCAGTGACGGCAACTACTAGGGCTCCGGCGGCGGGCGGCTGCCGGACGACAGCGAGGAGCTGAGGAGAGCAGACTGCTTTCCTCTCCGACGAGCGACGCAAAGGAACGCGGCGGCGTTCCTGTGTTCGTGCTTCGTGAGGTTGAAGACGAAGCACGGTGCGTGCTTCGAGGCGAGTCAACGACGGAACGCGGTCAACACTCAATTCGGTGAGTGTAATTTCGAATTGAGACGGCGACGTCAGCGGAGTGATTTCGAAATTGAAGCGGCGAACGAAATTGGTGGCTGACGTCAGCGATCGCGTGGCTGACGCAGCATGAACGGTGATTTTGACTTTCGGTCAAAATTGATGTGGAGGTATTCTTAAATTTAGGGTTTCGTTTGGATTTCCCGAATTAGGGCTTTTCGGATTTCTCGAGCGAACTGTAAATTGGGGATAAAAATTATTCGGGGTAGTTAGGGTTTCTAATTTCGGGTCGGAAACCCTAGGGAGAGTTGCGTTCCGGTATTCCGCCAGACGGTCCTAAGACAACGGATAAGCGCTGTTTTTAGGCCGATCCGATCGGGCGTGACAACAGGTATCAGAGCAAGATTCAGCCATGATGGTGAATCAGAAAGATCCGAGAGGCAACACACTCACCACCGGCGACGAGGAGCGTCGTGCTTCCCGGGGCAGGGGCCCTGATGCCAACACCTAAGGGCGTTGATGCCGGCACCAAGGGGCGTCGATGCCGGTGTCAGGGGACATCGAGGTTCAGCTGAGTTCAGCAAAGATGGTGAAGCAAGATTATTGTGGGCCCATGACCCACAGGTCCGAAATTATCCTTGACAAGTTTGTTGATGCAGGTTGCGGTACGCATGATGATCTAGTGCGTTAGACCGTGAACTCAATGGCCACAGGTTGAGCAGAGCATCTGGGGAGATGCGCTACGGACGTGACCCTGTTTGCATTCAGTTCGACGGGAGCACTATGGCGAGACGGCTGGGACACAAGAGGTCAGGCAGAGCACCAAGGGGTGAATATGCGGCTTAATTGTGTCAAGCAAAGGGGGCGCCAATTCCATGCAGCATGGTGCAGCAAACATTTATCATCAAACTGGAGATAGAAGATGGAGGACTTTGAACATTGGAGGGCCAGTGTTCAACTTGCATCGAACATCGAGGGCGATGTTCAAATCTGGTGGGGGAGAATTGTCATGCCCGGGTTCGGCTGGTTCGGCCCGGAGCCCACTGGGCCAAGAACAAGCCTAAGCCCAAGCGCTGGAGATCCAAAGCGGAGCAAATTTCGCAAGTCAACCATCTGGGTCAACAGCGAAATCGGAGCGAGGCATGCTTATCCAAGCTTTGGCAGACGCGGCGACCGATTTCGGTGGGAATCGAGGGCAACGTTCGCGGCGGACGCGGACGCGGTCGAAAGCTCTAGCGTTGTCTCCTCCATCAGCCGGATCAGATGCGGAGGAATCGGGCGCATGAAGCTCGGCGGAAGACTCGATGAGGGGCGGATTTGAGTAGCTGAGAGGCGGCGATCCTCTCCTATAAATCCAGTGCGGAGGTGACACCAAAAAGGGGGGATCGCGGAGGCGATTCCATCGGCGACGGCGGGCGCCGTCGCCCATTCCAGAGCAGCGGCTCTGATGCCGCCAGGGGGTGAAGATCCGGCGCTAGAGGGCGTCGACGAGCGCGAAGCAGTGAGGGAGTTTCGAGCATTGTAAACGGCGTCTAGAGAGACGACCGACGAGAGGTGCAAGTGGGAGAGGGGCGGGCGATGAGGGTCGTCGGCAGGAGGAGTCCTGTAGCTTTCCGAAACCGAATAAACCTTCCTGTTCCAAATTCTCCTCTTCCTCTACTTTACAACGCAGCGACGGCAACTGCTAGGGCTCCGGCGGCGGGCGGCTGCCGGACGACAGCGAGGAGCTGAGGAGAGCAGACGGCTTTCCTCTCCGACGAGCGACGCAAAGGAACGCGGCGGCGTTCCTGTGTTCGTGCGTCGTGAGGTTGAAGACGAAGCACGGCACGTGCTTCGAGGCGAGTCAACGACGGAACGCGGTCAACACTCAATTCGGTGAGTGTAATGTCGAATTGAGACGGCGACGTCAGCGGAGTGATTTCGAAATCGAAGCGGTGAACGAAATTGGAGGCTGACGTCAGCGATCACGTGGCTGACGCAGCATGAACGGTGATTTTGACTTTCGGTCAAAATTGATGTGGAGGTATTCTTAAATTTAGGGTTTCGTTTGGATTTCCCGAATTATGGTTTTTCGGATTTCTCGAGCGAACTGTAAATTGGGGATAAAAATTATTCGGGGTAGTTATGGTTTCTAATTTCGGGTCGGAAACCCTAGGGAGAGTTGCGTTCCGGTATTCCGTCGGATGGTCCTAAGACAACGGATAAGCACTGTTTTTAGGCCGATCAGACCGGGGCGTGACACTAAGAATCTGTTTGGCCGCAGGGCTATTAATAATTTTATAACTGTGATAAACTGTGTACTATTAAAATTTATAAGATATTTAGTTAATAACTTTTTAACTGTTATTAAATTTTAAAATAATAAATAAATATATTATTTTAAATAATAATATATTTTATTTTTTATATTAAAATTTTAAATTATTTAATATAATAATATTTATAATTTTAAATAAAATAATATAAATTATTTTTTTGAAGAAGTAGAAATTGTAAAAGCTTCAATTTGTAATTTTTTTAATTTTTATATTTTTACTAATTTTCTTATTTCTACTTTTCATTATTAAATAATTTTCTTTCTATTTTCTCATAAAAATTAATTAAAAATAATTATTTTCTGCTTAAAAATAAGACAAATAGGCCTATAAGTAGCTTGTCTAAGAAATCTAAGGCAGTAGGATATCTCTGCCGTTCATCATGCATGGTATAGATGTCTCGCCTAAGATTTGCAACGTGTGGGTGGAAGTCTCGTCTGTCTTTCTCGTGACTGCGGTCTGCGGATTCGCGCAGCAGGCTTTGCAAAAGTACCGATCACATGAATTCTTCAGTTGCAGTACGACTAGTAAATCATGATCATAAAGGCAAAAACATCACTGAGGCCTGAGGGCATCACACACAAGATCAAGAAAGGACAAAGGCAAAATTAAATAAGTAAGCACTTAAACTAGTTAATCCCTCCTTAATTACCCGTTCAACACAAGCTCGTCATATTAACGAAGTTCTAACACAAAATAATAAAGTTACGTCAGGGGGCAGAGGTATCCAGGTGCAGGATCTATCCCGCAGGTAATGAGCAGCTGCAGCGCCAAGGGAATGAAGATGTCGAGGTTGAGCACCCGCAGCTTGATCGCCGTGCAGAGGCAAGCCACTGCCTCCAGCTCCAGCAGCCCCTGCAGCAGCGGGCAGCACAGGTTCTCCGCCGGCGTGCCCAGCCCCACGTGCACCAGCCCGCCCAACGCGTCCAGGCAGAGTCCAAGCTTCAGGGTGTCCAGCGGGCACGTGCTCGGCGGCTGCGATGGTGTCGTCCCTGGGACACCACCTCCGCTTCCGCCGCCGCCTTCGGTTGGTGGTGGCAGGTCGACAGCTGGCGGCGGGTTGGTGTAGGGCGGAGAATGATGTTTTGGTGGTCTTTTGGCGGGCGAGCGAGCGTTGGGTGCGCTGGGCCGGCAGGTCCCGCAGGCGGATGCCGGCGGTGGTGGGGAATAGGTAAGGACAGAGACGATGACTAGGAACGCCACCGGACCTCTGGGCGCCATTGTTGAAAGTGCGGCTAGTGGGAGAGCTGCAAGAGGAATCAGCACGCAGCCTGTTGCTGCTTAGGCTACTCCCGTGAAGATACTTCTCAGTATATATAGAGAGGATAAATAAAACGAAGGAAAATTAGCTTTTAATAATTATCCTTTTCAAGAAATATAACACACTGTAGATTTTATTTATTTTCTTTTGGCTGGCACGGTGCAGATTTCGGAGGAAACACGTGAACTCTCTTGTCCTCGCATTGCAGTTTGTTACTGTCCTTTTTCGTGGCCAAGATCAGCAAATCAATACCCATTTCCCAAACGACAGTGGCGGCTCTGCTGTTTTCAGAGTGCTAATACAGAGAGCCAGGTTCAGGTGCCACCATTTGCAAGAATTTGCTTTCTGAGATCATTCTAATCTGTATGTAAAGAAAGCTTGAGTCGGTATGCGATCTATATGATCTAGTGCATAGTAAAACAACAGGAAGAGAACTATGCTTACACTGCTAATCTTCTCTGAGAAAAAGTTGGCGCTTAAAAGCACCTTCAATTGCACAAGCTTACAACTGTTGAACTCATTCAGATTTACATTTGGCTCTTGGCAAATGAACTATTATTACTGCATTAAGTATATATAAATCAAATTTATGATCCCTTCTTGTTCACATCATAGTTTACTGATTTGTATAATGCTCCTACTGAAACGCCACTCAATCACTCCTATTAAGCTGAATCTGAGAGCCAAATCCAGCAAACCAAGCAACCCGCATCAACTGAACGCCAAGAATCAGCACCCACCATGACACTAACCCACGAATGCTTACCGTCATCCATGCAGGTGCACCGATCTCAGCAGCCAAATTGAGCCCCCTCATCAGCTGCAGCACCCTGTAGGCCTCATACACTATCGGCGTCACTAACCACACAGTCGATCTCCAATGCCAGGTCAGCATCTCTGTCAGCATTTGGACGGCAAGAAGCAGAAGATACGGCCCCAGCAATACAGCAAACGAAATGAACGATAACTGCGGCTCAAGAGAACCTTTCTGAGAAGCAACCAGTAGCACGAGAGGAACAACAAAACCCAAAATGCTTGCCCCTAGATTCCAGAGCCTATAGGTAAATGGCACTTGGACCTTTTGCTCAATGGAATTTGCTGGCGGTCGTCCGCAAAAATCAGCCATGAGGAGAAACAAGGTTGCCCCTATGTTAAAAATACAGTCAAGTCCGACTAAAGAGAGCAGACCAGCTACATTTGGGCCCAAGAATACAGAGGACAAGGGTAGCCAAAGTGTTGGCGCCATGCCAGTAACGAGGAGAGCAGAAGGCCCCAAAAGCCACATTGGCCACCTAAGCGGCTGCTGCAGTGGCGGTGTCTGATCTTTCATGACAATAACATCTTCCTCGCCCTGAAAAATAGGAATACCCAATTTATCTTCTGCATCGATGGGTTCAACGATATTGCTTCCCTTGATGATAACATCGGTATCCTCTGCAGCAACATATGGGGTAGAAGCTTCTGAAGAAAACAAGTTGTTGCAACGCAAGGACAGAAATTTTTGTTTGCTTCGCTGCAAGATTGGAACTTTCAGTTGCCTAGACAAATTTGATGATCTCCGACTTAAATTTTCGCTTTTGAGATTTGCCTCCACTTTGGTAAGCAGTGGAAAACAAGTTAAAGATGCCATTATCTGACAAATGATCTAGAGCTTCTTCCAAAATTAGGAGGATTTGTGCTTCTTGTCTGCTGGCCACAAATTTGTCTCAGGATTACAGCAGGCTGACAATTTAAATTGACATACCATTAATTTGATGAAAACAATAACAATTGCTTGTTTCAGAAAACAATATACATGCCTGTAAGTCCATACATAACAACAAAATTTTGATTCAGCTTACGAAGATAAATTACACTGAAACAACTAAAACCACGAGAATCAATATTCATCATAGCAAGCATCAATAATTCTCTAGTGTTTAAACCAGCTATCTGAACACTACTATACAATCAGTTTCAACAAGTTGCGAGAAACTCAAAGATACATGTACACAGATTTATATTGCTACACAAGTCAACATAGATTCTTTATGGTACTATAGGATATCGTTGAAACATATTTAAGTATAGAAATCTTTCCTCTGGAAAGTAAAATTATACAGGTAGGATTACATTTGCATTTGCTTCATTTTGTAATGCACTTTCAAACTAGAAAATGGGATCAGCAAAGCAGGTATAATAGATCAGGCAAGACTTGAATGACATTGCTGAAGATATATGGCACAACATGGCCTAACAAGATTGACAATGATTTACCAAATGACTACAATCTAGTGGATAAGTTTGTATTATAAGAATCAACAAGGCTGTAAGTTCATGATTAGACAAATATAAGGGGGAACAGCCAGACAGGTTAGAAATGATACAAGCATTGGTTTTTTATAGTTGAATAGGTTAATGTCCATTGAAAATGTCTGATATGGTTTGGCTCAGCTAATATAGGGAAATAAGATTATTCTATAATGTTGATTAACTGATTTATTCATTTAATAAAGAGAGATGAGGCACCAACAATTAACAAGTGCCATAACATTACATGTTATAGTATGCTATATCTATTATGTCTTTAATTTTGTTTCTACAGGAATACCATTTGATTGCCAAATTTCAGTTTTGCTAACAGAGGCTTCATCAGAGCATATTTAAGCTGAAAACACTAGCATTAAGTTACTTTTGCTTTTAGGAGAAGCTGAGTCAGAAGATAATACTACAAGAAGAGTGAGATTTCTTGAGATAATTTGAACTCATCAAAGCTACATGATAACCACAGGGTGCTTCTAATATATGATATCATTATAGATAAAAATTAGTGTACTTTTGTACATGTTGAATGATTAATATCAAATCATGGTGGCCTCATATATCTCATACTTGTTAATCTTCATTAAAATTTTCTCAAATGCTTTGAATTCAAATTAATATTTTCATGGAATCAACTCGACAGAATTTTTTTTATAGATCTACACATTCTCGTGACTAGGCTGTAACTAATCTGCCGAGAATCATATGGTCCATACTATTTATGAAAAAACTGAATGTCAAACTAGAAAATTTTTATTGCCATAATAATATCTAGAGGACAATTTTGTGCTCTTTCCTGGGTTCAAAGAAGAGGACCTTAAATTGCTTTGGCATGTGATTTACCTTATGAAGATTCAAAAGTTGTGATCTGGTTGATGAATCATTCAAGATTGCAAGAAAGGCAGGTCACTTTATTCCGCATGATTGTGGAAGCTACTAGTTCTAGAGGAAACATTTGGAAGTGAAAGAAGGCTAAGAGTAGAATATTCAACATTGCATCAGCAGTTGAATACACTTTTTTCCTTTTGTATAAGGAAAACTTTATATGTAGCACTCTACCTATCAACTAAATATTCAAGACAGGCCAAAATCTCCACTCTTAATAGCTTTGTTTTCATAACCAACCACAATGAAAAAAAAAAAATTGTGCACTTCGATCTCTGCCTTTAGTTCTTCTTCTCCAATCACTAAATGCACAAAGATGAACCTCGAAATTCCCCTTCATCATGTATCAGACCCAAAATGTTCCTCCATACCCTGACTATTGCTCAGATCAAACTTTCACAAGAATCTGGATTTAAGCACTTTAAACCTAGACTTTCAGTATGGCCCCAAATTTTCTTCTATTTTTCCTTTTCGGTTGTCATTTGATTATGGCGATATACTAATTAAACTCTCCAGATAACCTTAAACCAAAGTAATAACGATTATTAAAGTACAAGAGGAAAGGAACTTTGCCTAACGATAATGATTTTCAATAAGGAAGAAGAAACCACGAATCGGTTGGTGGGAGCGCGTAATAATTCATGATCGAAAAAGAACAGTTAGAAAGGATTTTTAAGGGGAAAATTTCTGAATCGAGCGAGAAGAAGAGGAGGATCACCTGATTCCGATCTCTCCAATTCAATTGTCTACCATCTGGCTTGGGAGCGGGAGCGATCTGTGCCAGGGTTTCTCTTCTCCTTGATTCCTCCTGCAATAATGAAAAGGAAGTTTCTACAACCTAAAGAGCAGCGCCCGCCGTCGAAGAGATCCACGTGGATTCTATGTTGATGCTCCAGACTTCCAATTTTTCACAATGTAATTTGCGCTACAATTTCGTAAATTTTATGGTGGAAAAAAGTTGCAGAACTCGGTCCGTCTCTTCGGCGAAACAATGTATGAGCCAATTGAATCCAACGGCGATGATTAAGTCAACGTGGCCACTTCAAACATTGTCAACGCTTTAGGGTAAATTTTCTACACGAGGATCGTTCGAAAAGTCATGCATTTTAAGGACCGTTTTAAAAAAAAAGAGATAACTTCGTATTTTTCTACAAAATTTGTAGTTTAAGGATCAATTGTAATATAATCACTACATCTAACACTTCATTTACATTCATAAGTCAGCAACAAAATAGAATAATTTTGATGGAAAGAATTGTTCTTCCCCGAATTGTTGATTTCTAGTAATGTCGTGAAGTACATAATTTTGATGGAAAAAATAATTTCTCCTATTGTCATGATGTACATAATTTAGATAAAATAATAATTTTTACTAGACCCATCTAAGTAATCTTGAGAAAAATTTATAGAGAATGATCTTAGCATTAGACATGATTACATCAAAGTTGTTCATCCTTTCATGAACAAGAGTCATATCGTTGCTTTAAGATTCACACCTCTTAAGAGATGGACGGCTCTCATATGATCTAAAAATTTCTCTCCATAATTTGATGAAATGGTTAGAATTGGGTGGCCAGTGCATACTGAGACCGACATAATCAAACCATCGATGGGCCTTGCGCGACATGTCAAAAGTATTGCCAATTAATACTAATTTGTTTCTCAAATTGGGCCGAACCACCTTTGAATGCAAAACTTAAATCAGGGGCCTTAAATTGTGAGAACCAACACTTATCACGTGTACGCTCCATGGATGTCAAAGCTGACTTGCTTATAATAGTCAACACAGTTGACTAAGATTAACTGCCAGACAAGGTCAACATCAAAAGATCCCGATCCGGGATTTCAACGGCCATCAGCCGCCATCAGTGCCCGGGTGCCGGTGACGGTTTACCTTTCAACTGCCGACAGGGCGGTCAGGATTCAGGATGGAGTAACGTGGTGCAATAAACTTATATTGTATTTTTAACTATTTTTCAGCAGATCAACCTTTGAAAATATGAATGGTTTGTTGTTGAAATTTCAGCAGTTACTTCATTGTCAGTTCCAAATGAAATCAAAAGTTGATCTCCTTGCTGCTCTTCTAAGACATTGCTAGATACAGTTCACTAGCAGCACACTGTCAATTGCCACCACTTTTCAGCTCATAATTAGCGGCTGGCATGCTGCTTAATCAACTGAGATTATGCATGATCACTACAAGCTAACTCTCTCGCTGAAACTCTATAAATAGCCACAATCTTTGCTCCTCGAAGCAGCACGCACAAGCTATAGCTGAGCTAGAAACATAATATACAAATGGCTTCTTCTTCTCTTCTTTCCTTGATTTCACTGCTAGCTTTGTTCTTCCTCCTAATTGATCCCTGCGCTTGTTTCCTCCATCGTAAGCTCCTGAACTCATCATCATCATCTAGTACCAGCTGGTCTGCTGGCGGAGCCACCTGGTATGGAAGCGCTAATGGTGCAGGAAGCACAGGTAATATTGGTTTAGTTATCTATGAGGAGACATTTCAGTCAGCTAATATGCGTACGTCATGTGGCATCATTCCTATATATGATCATTGATTGTGTGCATGCATGCTAAATTTGATCGACGAGAACAGGCGGTGCATGTGGATACACTGACTCAGTTTCTAGGGCTCCATTCTCGTCCATGATAGCTGCAGGAAGCCCTTCAATCTACAATTCAGGCGAGGGATGCGGTGCATGCTATCAGGTATGTGCAGAGAGAGGTTAATGAGTGCAAATACTTTCCATGAATATATGAAGAACTTACGATAAGATGATATATGTGTGCGTGCGTAAATTATTGTGATCAGGTGCGGTGCACGACGAACGCCGCATGCTCCGGCAACCCGGTGACCGTCGTCATCACCGACGAGTGCCCCGGCGGTCCCTGTCTCGCCGAGCCGGTCCACTTCGACATGAGCGGAACTGCTTTTGGCGCCATGGCAAACTCCGGCCAAGCTGATCAACTCCGGAACGCAGGAGTACTCCAGATACAGTACAGCAGGCAAGAATAACTGCTTCATCGATCATGCATGCACGTAAAAAGTACAGAGTAAACTCACTGGCGCACGCGTTTCTGTTTGCAGGGTGTCGTGCAGCTACCCGGGCGTCGACGTGACCTTCAAGGTGGACTCCGGCTCGAACGCGTATTACCTGGCGGTGCTGATCGAGTACGAGGACGGCGACGGAGATCTCTCGGGCGTGGACGTGAAGCAGGGCTCGTCGGCGTCGGCGGCGTGGGTCGCCATGCAGCACTCGTGGGGTGCCGTTTGGCTGCTCAACTCAGGGCCGGCGCTGCAGCCGCCGTTCTCGTTCCGCCTCACCTCTGGATCCGGGAGGATCTTGGTGGCAAACAATGTCATTCCGACAGGGTGGCAGGCGGGAACCTCCTACACTTCCGCAGTCAACTACAGCACCTAACTAATTAACTAACTAACTGCTACTTTAAATGATATGCTCGACGTCTTAATGCATGCGCTACTATGTACTGTGTTAAACTTATAAATAAAGGAGCGTCCAAGGAAGAGGAGATCATTATAGATCTCCCTCCTAGCTCAAGACTTAATTTTATAGACTATAATACTATGTGAGTGATTATGGATCATCTTGTCACTTGCTTGTTTTCTTCTTGATAAGAAGCACCATTGGACAAGTTAATTGAACAATTTTTTAACAATGTTTTAGTTCTAAAAAAATTACCTTATTTTAATTTGAATATTTACAAATCAATCAATGTACCAATTATTTCTTTTTTAAAGAGAAATTAATTATTTAATTAACCAAAAAAACTAGCCTTCAGCAATGAGATTTTAAATACACAGTAAGCATATATTTGAATTATAATCTACAGGTTTCTATCGTCATACAATTAGATAGATATTACAACGAGTATGCAGCTAGAAACAATTTATCCATATGTTTTAAGCTAATACACTTTTAAAAAAATGCAACACAATTAAGTAAGTACGTTGCATGCACAGAGGTGGACACATCGCCTCTATCAGAGCCGTGGATGGCGGATATTGCCTGTTAAATTTCTTATCTAGTCATGATCAGCAGCAGCAAGCTCATCAAAAAATTAGCAGTGCGTAGTCTTTATATGACTGTATTAGCAGCTAGCTCATCAAAAACATGCTTATCTACGCATTTCACCAACCGGTGATGGCGGATAGAGACATCGCATTGAAGTCAATTTCGTCTTCAAGTTTATATACGAAAAAAAAAATCCTAGACAAAAATCTCCGTCAAATTGGCTGAAAATATGAATCTTAAAACGGAGATAACACCACCATTTACTTTAAAATTTACACTTTCAGCGAATTCAACCATACATAGGGGCCTAGAAATTTTCCTAGGCTTATATAGCTGTCTCAGATAGAACAGATATTCTAACACTACAGACAGAAATTGACAGCAAACAAGCTCCGATCTCAAGGGCGGCAGAACATGTTTCAAGCACCATAATTTTCATCTGAAAGGAAAACAACCTGCACAAGGTTACATGTTAGATTCTCAATCCATAGCTAAACTGCAAATCCATATGTTATTTATGTACTGCAACGTTTTCTCCGCAATTTTCCTTGAATCATGAAATTAGAGAGGGGAGAGAAAGCCATCCATCTTGCAAAGAACCATATCCGATACCCTTTTTTTTTATATTACAATGTGCAGCCAAATTTTTTGTGTGAAGAAAGGAACACATAGGTCTCTAATGGCAAAGGATATTAAGAAAACATTCGTCCAGATCTGATGGATGATCGCCATGAGGTCCATTATGCACGTCATCCTAAACATAATTGTGAGATGCCACAGTGCTATGAGAATACTGGGTGACTGAGTCCACTTACGCAGTGATTATATTCTTCTAGTAGGCATATTTACCATCAATTTGAACCTTCTAAGGTTTCAGATTGCAGAAGTTTAGAGAATAAACCAACCAGATTTGTTAGACAAAAATGTCAAAAACTCATATGAAGTTGAAATTTCTTATAATGAAATCTATACTTAATGAAAAATTACTCTTTACTAATATTATTTCTATTCTATTTAGTTTAAATTTATGACAAATCTGTGCAGATAATTTTAGTACTGATAGAACCAAACTCATCCGTGTAAATTCATAGCAGCCTGCTAAGGTTTTTAATCTACTTTATAAGATCTATCCTCCAACAACAAATAGGGATCAACCATATCTTCTTAGCTTTCAATTTTTCAATCTAACATTAGATAATCAAAGTTTTCTTAGCGTTTATCAATATAAGAGTACAGGATCAAGGAACTTGCAAAAAGATGGGTGGATAATATCCAAGTCTAGCAATTTTGATGTTAGGACATCACCAGGCACTAGTATACTATAAAGTTTAAACATTAAAGGTCACATTTTCACATTCCCATCAGATAATGTTGATTACCTATTGGTCAATACCAAGTAAATCAAGTGTTTTATGCTCTAGTATTAGATTATGAGACTAATTCATGGTATTCTTAAACTTCAAGTATTCTATGAAGGAATTTATCATATTTCAGTAGGTTAAAAATAAGGAGTTTTATAATGTTCGACCACCAGAAACCAAACTGAACAAGGAACCTGAACAAGATCGGAAGGAAATCTGCTGTTCATAATGCAGCAAAAGAAACTTCATGTAGAGTCAGAAATCTAAATTTTCTACTAAAATATGAAGCAATAAAATCAGACTCAACAAAGACAATTTATTAAAAAGAAGATAATGACGGCTGCAAAGCAAGTTAAGTAATGGATCCAAGGCCTTGCTATCAACAACTAAAGTCCTCCTGCAAACTAGCATTGAATATATGAGCATACAATGAATTCTAGTAGAGTGTTTCCACTGCTGCAAGATGCCATCAATGAAGACTATATGTTGTCATTAAGAAGATGGCACGAATAAGAGGTGAGCATTGAAAGAATACAATGAACAGCAAGATTGAAAGGTAACTTTGTTTTGATTTTATTATTCTTTCTTGAATCAAAAGTATTGATACATGGTGGTATTTGTACATGTTTATCTGTACAATTCTAGTACAACTGTTTGGGTAATATTTCTGTCACAATTTAATTGATGATAGACACAACTTAACAACATGTGCCAACGGTTGCTGCTGTTCGCTACCCTTAGCTAATTTTCTACTGCATTCATCTTGTTAAGTAAATTGATGATAGATACAACTTATCTAAAACTTTCTTCTATAATTTGCACAAAACAAGGACAATTTCAACACAAGTTAGCAACAAACTTATCAACTTGTGCCAACGGTTGCTGCTGTTCGCTACTCTTTGCTAATTTTCTACTGTATTCATCTCGGTAAGTAAATTGATGATAGATACAAGTTATCTAAAACTTTAAACTCCTATAATTTGCACAAAACAAGGACAATTTCAACACAAGTTAGCAACATGACAAACCTATTCAACAAAAGAAAAACTGATAAAAGTAAAATCTCTTCATCAATCCCATAAATAAATAGCATAGATGCAAAGGAAACTGAGGCCACTAACATCATCCGACTAGGGTCCCTGCCCGGACTCGCACACGAAAACCTGTGAGAGAGTCCGGGTGCTCCGAGACGCCAAGCTGAGCTGCGACGTCATTCTCGCCGCCGCCGCCGCACTATGGAAAGGAAATAGGGAAACGCCGCAGCAACCCAGTTCCACAGAAAACCTTCATCGATAATCCACAAAAAAAAGGTAACACAAATGATCACTAATCATAGGCAAGTAAAAAAAAAAGCGAATATTGAGTTCGAAATTCGATTTTGATCAAGAAACTCCCCACCGGTGGAAACCGGCTCTCACCTAGAGAATGGGGCGAAGCGGCGGATCGAAGGAGCGGAAGCAACCCTAGATTTGACCGCAAACGACTGGAAAGAACCGATAGGAATGCGGATTGCAGATCTTAAACAGATTGAAGCGGCCATCGAAGCAAAATTAGGACGAACGGGAGATGCATAGAGGGAAATTTGCCGATTGACGAGTGATGACAAAGCTTCAGTTTGGGAATCAGGAACTCTCGTGCCTCGTCATTCCTCCGATGACTGACACGTCGATTGTAGTGCCCCATCCGACGGCTACTAGCAACGAGCAGCGGAACCCTAGTTGGCTTACATTGCTGACACTGAGCGGTGCTTAACCGTGGGTAGATGAGAAGAAATGCCCTAAGCTGTGCGTTCAAATCACCCATTAGTTCTATTTTATTGGTAGACATGAATTTTAAGGTAATTTTTTCTTTTTTTTTATTAGCCTTCCATTATTTATTATTGATATTCTTAGATGCACACTAAAAATTTTTTATCTATATGCCTATCAACAAATTTCGTTTATATGCATCAAAATTCGTTAATAGGCCTATCAACAAAATTAGTTGATAAGCATATCAACAAAATTCATTAATAAACATTAAAATTCATTGATAAGTATCAAATTTTTTTTTGTCTATATCCAAAAGTTTATATTCGTTGATACACATTAAAATTTTTCTTATCTATATCAAATAGTATTAATGATAGGTAATAGGAGACTAACAAAAAAAATTAAAAAAATTTACATCGAGATCCATGTCCATATCCATTTATAAAATAGATCTAACGAGCAATTAGGATACTCAGCTTAGCACCATTTCTTCTTCCAATGGCAAAATATACTAAAGCATTTTAAAATTAAACCATAATGTTCTCCTTGGGTAAGCTAATTTTATACATTCAGGTACAATTATATTTATATTATTTTTTAAATATTAATAAGAGTAAATATATTTTTTTAGTTAGGTTTTTATAATATATATAATAGATACCTTTTATAAGATATATATTATTCCTAATATTATCCTAGTAGATAAAAAAATCTTTATTTATTAAGATCAAACTAATCTCCTACGAGTATATTTCGTGGATTGCTACAAGCTACTAATATTAGAACTCAAAAGGACAAGTTACATCCACCAGGATTGACTTCTAACAATTCGCTGGCGAGGACATATCGGAATCTCGTATCGTAAGGCAACCATTCGATGACTTGGGAGGCCTTCCTCTTATTGCGGGAGTTCATGCACTTGCGGATGGCGTCCTGCTGCCTCTTGTCCATGTCCTCAGCCACCGACATGAGAAGATTGTCACAGCTAAGGCAACCTTCTCTTGCGTATCTGTCGACAACTTTAGGCAGAAACACTCTGCTGGATCTCTTCACCAGTACGTGCGTCTGAAGGAATTCCTTCTTTGCCTTCTCCAGCTCCTCCACTACATTCTTTGCGCTGTACACTCTGAGCTGCATTGAGAGAGATGTTCAGACGAATAATGAACAAGATTTTGCCTTCAATTACGAGCAAGTTGCTTGAGAGCTTAATTTGAAGGAAGATTGAGAGATTTATAATGTATCTGAGCATTTGAAAGTTACCATAGGATCTGAGGAAGCGCCGGTGCACATGGCAAAGAAAACAAGTGGCTGGCATCTGGGGAGACCAATGTTTGACCACTGTTTCTCCTCTCCAGACTTCTTCCTCATGGCACTTGAGAGTATAGTCTCGAACCACTGAAACAATGCCACCACGAGTATAAAAATGTCAACTAAGTTGTCTCTCTTCATTGCTGATGAAATGCTGAAAAATAAGAGTGGAAGTCAAACAAGAAAAGCATTACAGAGATCGGAGAAAAGGCTCTCAAATTCCAATCCACTGAGAATGAACAAAAGAATCAATCCCCAGTCCTAGGCCAGGTCTTAAGAAAACCTGAAGTAAAGCATCAAAGCCTTTGCAACTCTCGGCTATAATCTTGGCCCTATCCTCCAGAGGATCGAACTTTTTGCTAATGCTAAAGCATATGACTTTGTGGTGCTAAAAAGAACTGATTAACGTGCATTGTTGATCAGGCAAGATTTCATTGGTAATTGATGGAAAATAGTGATATTTGACAAAGATCATGTGTAGCTTCTGTTTTTGAGTGAATAGATTGAGGATAAAGATAGTAGCAACTGAGAAGGTAAATTGAATTAATTGTACATGTAAATATAATCATACAAGTTAAAAGATCATACACGACCCATTCGAGAAGTCCGACAGCACAAGATGGAGTACTCAATGCAGTTTGCTGTAATGACTTGCCCTCCGATATTGTAGGCAGCCTGGAGAATGATGATTGATCAAAACAAAGCAATGGATAAATAATATGAAAGTATAGAGATCGAGAATAAAAATGCTCATGCCTGTTTCTCTATTCCTTCTATTAAGATAGAGAAGATTGCATACTTCCATCCCAGGAAAACAAAATACCTTTGCATCACATTTTTATTTCCACTGTGAAAAGAACTAATTTCTTAGCAAACAATTGTTTGCTAATTCCTTTTCTAGTGAGTTCATAGAGCAAATTCTTTTTTGAACAGTAAAATAATGTTGCAAGCCATTTAAAAAGTAGATTAACCTATTAACTTAGTCAAATAATAACATAATCCAATTTAAAATATTTAAACCTAAGGTAATAATAATAAGTTCAATAAGTCTTGTATACCATACCTGAGACTAAATTGAGATATTACAATCTAGACTCACCTGGGACTAAATTGAGATATTATAATCTTGACATCCTTGTCATGCTAAAGCCTAACATATGACTAAGAACCATCAACATGAGATTAACCCAACGGTAGCTCCACCGATAACCCTTTTTCTATTAGTTTCTCACTATGTTTAAGACTAAGTTTACTCTTATACTAATTATTATAACCTGTGAGCAAACTAACAACATGACCAAATTTAAAGTACTTAAAGTTTATAATCAAGCTCAAGTTAATAGTAATAAGTTCACTAAGTCTTATATACTATATTATATTTTTTCTCACCTTCCAATGGAGATTAAACAGGGTACCATAGGTAATGAATCTAAAACAACTTATGCAAGCACGCACAAAGAAAGTACATAATGCAGCAAGATTAATCCACAACGCGGACCAATGGAAAAAATTTATACTGCAATCAAATAATAAATGCATGTTTAAGATTGTGGAATATTAAACCAGGACTTAGCGAACTCTCTCCATATCATTCAGTTTAGTACCTTGTTAAACAATGTAATTCTTCTCAGCGAACTATTTGGAACCCCATAAACCAGATATGCCTGCAACATAATTAATAGATGAGACTCAGTTCCTAAATTCTCTGAAAAATGATATTAGATAAGTATGCATGACTTACATGCATCACTAGAGAATTGTAGATATTGATCCAAAATGCCAATTTTGCACTATTTTCCATGATACTCACATCAACTCTCTCCAGCTGTTCCACCAAGAACCTAAATTACAACTACCAGTGTTTAGAGATTCTTGAGTTGTTCATAACATATGAACTAATTCAATTAAGTGAATGAAGTAAATCTTCGGCAAATTAACCTGTAGTTGCTTATTGTATAAGACACTCGAGGGCATTGCCTGTCTAGTTTAATTGAAAGTACTTCAATCATGGATCTGCCAAACCATTCTTTTCCCTCTTTGGCACCTTTTGGGCGAACAATGGTGCTCGTAGAAGATCTTTGCAAGAAGGGTGCACGAGATCTAATTGGCTTCTCAGTTGAGTCACCACGGATCCAAGAATATGTGGAAGCCATGCATCTGACCATCTCTTCAGATATCCTACATGGACATTGGTAGAGGTGATCTTTCAAAGTTCGAGTCAAATTAGTCCTTCCAGAGGCTGATAACTTCTCCTGAAAACCAAAAGATCTATTTGTAAACCAGGAAGCTGCGTTAAATACTTAAATTTAATGTAAAAGCAAGAAACTGACATGTAAAGCATCACAAATTCACTAATGGAACTATATTGTTTTGGTAACTTACATTTGCAATTTTTTTAGAGAAATAGGTGAACCGCAGTCTTCAAAAATGCAGTTCTATTACAGAAATGCTTCTTGCAGTTTTACAAAAGAGTTTTGTTATATAAATTAAGAAACATTCATGTGTTTGTCTCAAAGAAACATGCTTTTCCTCATCAGTTGATGCATTAAAAAAAAAGTTGACATGGATGACGAGAATGAGAATCCAATGTTTGAGAAGTATCAGTTTGTAGTGAATGCAATGTAAGAGAAAGTGAAATGCAAATGAGCATCGATAGGGCTAAATTAAAAGGGACAGTAAACGTTTATGTTGTACAGAAGATGAGTTTTTTAAAAAAATAATAATAATAAGATGCATTTTTGCTGACTTCAGATTCAGGTGCTTATATGTGTAATGCTAATAAGGTTTCATTAGCAAATAAAACTAAACAGTGTTGGAAGATTCAAATCAAGATAATTTGGTGGTTGACCTTTAAAGTATCTTCGAAGCTTTTTCCACCGTAAACATTCATGTTTTCTCTTGACTGGTGTTCATGTCTAAGCAAAACATCACCTCTCCGAGCCTCTCTTATCGAAGACAAAACTTGAAGAGGTGGCAACCTGAACTTTTTTGAGGAGCAAAAGGAACTTGATATTATACTCGGATGCTTCCTAGCTCCAACCTTTGAATGCGCAGGTGATGTCATGCCTGAACTATGAGCTGATGTAGGTTGACTAGCACATTGATCAAAGATGCTTCTGTAGAGAGACAAAACATGTTGCTCGCGATTTGCTATCTCTTCCTCAAGTATCTCAATCTCTGCAATTAGTTCTCTAGTCTAGAAGCAAAGAAAATATATGATCTTTTGCATCTGATATTGATAAAGCTGCAATCTGGGGTTTCTACCACATATGGAGTAAATAACAAGGAATTGATGCTACAAATAGTTTTTTTCTTGTGTACATTCAAGGTACAAGAAGTTGCAAATGAGGATCACGAAATATTGGATATTTGTCTGAAATGCAAAAATGATGTGCTTAACCAGAAATTTGGAATGAGTTGCAGAATTATATGCAAAGAGCTTAGAAAACATTGACAAAGATAGTAGTGCAATCAAAACCATATGCACTATGATGTTCTCTTGCAGTTACAAGCTCTTTAAATCACTGAAGAAGATGAAGATCATGTTGAATTTTCATTTGCTCTCAGTTTATTTCTCTTTTGATCCATATTCCACTTGTGATTCTGATATGGCGAAGAAGTAATTCTTAGTGTCAGCCTTATTCTTTTGTGAGCATGTATGAAACCTCTTAATTACTTTAATATAGCCTCTGCTCTATTTGTTCCTCTTAGTAAGCAATGAGAAAATGTTCATTATGTAAGCTTCTTAATTTGCCTAGATTTGGTTATCTTCAAACTCCTAAGAAAATGAACGAGTGAATCAGTTTACCCATTTGGTTTTGTGAGAACTTCAATTTGTCTTGAATGAAGTAGAGAAAGTCAAAGTAGAATACTGATGAGTGGAAGTTTTTAGCTGTCAATCTTGCAGATGCTTCACTACATTGATGCAAAACAAGTTGACTATCCTATGGTGGATAAAAAGTTTTGTGATCAACAAATATGTATTTGTTGTTTCTGGATTTGTCAAGATAATCTTTTGAAAAGAAAGAATCCCATGAACATAGATAAAAAACAAATATCCATGCAACAAGAAATTGTAATATCAACTCAAAGCAAATCTATCTAAATTTCAAAAAGAAAAGATTGATCCAGTTAGTTTTTAAATCATCATGAATAAACTACTGTGGTTTTCTTCTTAATCTGCTTTTGTACAAATTGGAATATGTCCACTTTCTAATACATAGTCAAATGATCTGTATGCTACATCCTTCACCTGAGCCGAAAAATGCCTATGGCCAGGAGATAACGTACTGGAAGCTCGACCAATCGCCTTCTCCAAAAGAAAACGAGTAGACTTCTCCTGATGCAAATGCATCTGTAGTTGCTTGATCTGTTGAAGTAAAAAAAGAAAAGTGTTCAGGAGATATAGATAGCATGCAATATCTTGAACTTCATAGTCTTCTACTATGATTGATAGTAGTTTCATGAAACACATGCTATTCGTAAGGCTAATTACATGTCTCTAAATCTGGAAATCAATTAAATGCTTCCTAGGGATGCTTACCATGCATAAATCACTGCAATTCTGCATATAACCAATATGCAACTAAGTAGTTCACAAGGAACGCTGCTTTAAGCTCATAAAATTGATCAAAACTAGTTCTTTGTCCATGTTAAGACATTTTGTTAATGACAACCGATTACTAACCTGGAGCATCTGAATTTTGATTCACAAGGAAGAAAAGTATTTTACTTTGCAAACTGAAATTAAACATTGACAATGCATTTATGCAATTCAGTAGCTAATGTAGCTATAGAATAGCAAAATAGACATCACTGGGTGAAGAACTTTCAATCTAGCCTAGAAAGTATTTTGAACTCAGAAATATTGGGTTATAACTGTACTCGCATTCTCAGTACTTGTAATACACATCGAATAGATCATTATCGAGGTTTCGAATTGAAACATTAGAGTCATTAACACAAGAAATAATTGAACTTATGAATGATTATTTCAAAATTTCAATCTCTGAAGTCTGAAGTAGTTAGAAGAATTCGTTAATCAGATTAATACTCAGAATGACAACTCGTCCATTTATTAGTCACATGCACCTGATCAAGAAAACGCGTTGCAAAATAAAGAAAAGGTGAGCATGGTTAAGACTGAATTCCTTACATCATCTTCCAAGGAGGCTCTACTGTTTCGTGTAGTACTTGAGGCGGTGCCATCCGTGGAACTCTGATTACATGAACCTTGTCCTCCATGAGACTTCAGTATGTTCAAAACATTGTTTGAACCCTGTAAGAAATTAAAATGATGAGAAGATTTTTTTATCTGATAAGCATAGTTTTTAGTTAAATCATTTCCAGAATATGACTAGTTGTCCACAGCTCTGAATTAAAATTGTCATACCTGACATTTAGAACAATCTTTTGCTTTGAAGTGTAAATTTCCATGAATGATGGAATCCAGGTTCCTATCAGAGGCACTGGAAGAAAAAAAAAATCTTAACTCCTGGTTTGAAGTTTGAACATAATTATTTAATTGCAAAATAAATTCTCAAAAACAACATGATATTTCTGTATTATAGTATTGGAAGTAAAACCAGCGCTACTAGCTTTAACCATCCTTTGGCTTGTGATGAGATCATTTAACGAAGTAAAACTCTTCTAAAGCCTCACTTTAGACACAGGACTAGCATTAAAGATGTCAGAACTAGAAGATAATATGCACATGGATTGGTAAATGTTGCACAATTACTGAGGTTTCAATTCCCTGGCAAACAAGGCTGAAATTTAATTGAATACCTTTCTCAGATGTGAAGCAGATATAAATATAATGATGAGTGAAACCAGTTCTACCAAACTATGAGCTCATTTAATGTCAGTTGCTATTTACGGGAAGCTGAAAAGGAGAAACACATGAAGACTTGAGACTTCACCGTGGCAAAAACCCAAAATCGCAGTATGATCTTAATATATTCAGAAACTAATTTCTCACAATCAAATTTACAAATGGTAACCCGGACTACATGAAATTTAAGCTTCTAATTTAGCATAGCTACTACATATGCTTCTTCCTTCTTGTCATCCTGAGCACTATAGCAATGTTAAGTTCTGAACATCGCCAACTAAAAGGACTCTTCTTGTAGAATGCAGCAAGCAGAAGATAAGTAAAGGAAAAAAGGGGTAAGAAGAAGAAATCAAAAGACGGCAACAAGTAAACAACGCCCGAAAGGGCAAAGCGCACCTTTTAGTGCGCCTGTGATGAGCAGATGAAGGTTTAGCAGCAGAAGCCATGTGCCCTTCGCTCTTCACTGCAGCCATGGCGGCAACAGCAGATTCTTCTCCATTCATCTCTTAGTTCATGTAAAAAGGAAAAACAATACAAAGGAGATGAGATTAGGAGCCAACTGTCTAGCACTAGCACATTGTTAGAGAGGAAGGAATAGCATAGCAAGACATGCCATATCTTCTCTCCTTGGCATGAGGCATGAGCCAACCAACCATCGTTTCCGTATAAATGAGCGTGTCCTTTTTCTTTCTCTCTTTAATTTGCAGAGAGAGAAAGGTCACAGCAAAATTGCCGAGCATACTCAATGCTGCTGGAGGGGTCCGGGCAGCGGTCGTTGGAGGAGTTAATGAGCAGAGTGAATGTTGCTGCGGGTTGCATGGCCTTGCGCTCGCTGTTTGCACTTTGCAGTCCAAGCATTTCATCTGCTGTTTATTGATCAGCTGTTAATGCTTCTCGATCCTTTGGAGCGTCGAGTGAAGCATATGCAGTAAAAAATGCTGAGATCTTTACTGCGAGGGAAGCCCCCGTCCATGGTTCGGAGCATGGAGAGGCTCTGAATTCTGTCCCAGGTGGACGGAGCCGCAAACAAAACTGCGTTAGTGAGGAAATAAACCGACCGAATATCTACAGTGACAGTGACCCTCAACCATTCGATCATCTGCATGATATATACAATTCTTTGGAAAAATTTTAGCAGCAGGTATCCTTAACAATCTTAAAGTAATTACACAAAATTTAAAATTAAGTATATACAAAAGTGAGTCAGCATACATGAAAAACAAGTCATCATATATAAAATTTAACTAACTCTTAACCCTGATTTTAAAAGTCAACATACACAAAATCAAAGTCAACATATACGAAATCAAATCAACCCAAATTTTTATATATTTATACCATATTTTTTCATATAATTAGCACATATTTTTATATATTTATATCATATTTTCATGTATTTATATTATATTTTTATATATTTATACCAAATTTTTGTATAATCATATTAGATTTTCATATAATTATATCATATTTTTAACTCTAACTTTAATATATTTTGTGTGCGTTGACTCGATTTTGTGTAGGTTAGATTTTCAGAACCAGGGTTAAGGTATAGTTAAATTTCGTATATGTTGACCTGTATTTCGTATATGTTGACTTAGCTTTGATATTAGTGCGATAGTTTTAAAATGTGTGCCTACAAGATTAGGGTGCCCTGCTGCATCGCTTGAGCAGGGTACCCTTCTTCTGCCAAAATTTTTTTTAATTCTTTTGATCTGTATAGATATGGCAATACACAATATCATTCACGATAATAAGTATGTTAATTTTTCATCATAAATAAACTATTTATAATACTAATATTTTTGATAAAATGAAATAAGTAAATTACGTGAATATAAATTATTTACGATAATATTATATTTATTCATAATATTTTTAAAATCCTTTTTTATTTTCCTAGACAAGATATCTCCTAGTAAATTCTTTCAGTGTCATTGAGATGGATATGAATCGTTCCAATCATATCACATTGGCCATTGGTAAAGTACTATGAATACCCCCTTTCCACTAGCTAACATCATATAATGGCATTATCCAGTGATCCATCTGAATGATTCAAATAACGACTCCACCAACCCTATGGTTGTAAAGTATCGACATCACTGTAGCAAGAAAGTGATTTTTTATATAATGAAATTTAATTTTGCAGTAATCTTGCTCTCACCTAAAAATGAGTTCTAACTATCCATGTTGAGGCTCAATATTTAATTTAAAATAATAATTTAAGTAAATTTATAAATAAAAACAATATATTAATTAATTGTATTTGATATTTAATATATAAATTAAATAGTCATATTTTAATTTAAAATTTCACCATTTGTAATTAATATAACTATTAATAAGTTTTAAATATATAATAGAATGGTAACATGAAGCGTATAATATTTTATTTATATTAGTAAGCATAGTAAAATATTATGTTTAACAACAATCTATAATATTTTTCAAATAAATATTTTTTTAATTAACACAACTCCAATACTTACTGCATAGAAAATTTTCAAGATAGAATCTCTGTCTACAATATTAGAGAAGAGTGATGATTTTATCTTTGATTTAGCTTTGAGATATGTGTTGTTCAGCCTCAACTTTGATGATCATACATGGTAAGTATCTCTAAGATAAATAAAAAAAATAAGATCATCACTCTTCTCTAATATCTTAAGTAGATCTTTAGAAGATTTTCTCTTAAGTACACCTCTACCATCATGTCTATTAAGCATTCATTTAATTATGAGTGTTTAAGAAAATTATAAAAGTGTTGAATCAATTGTTAACTATAAATATAGTTAACCAAATCTCCAAATGAATATTTTTAAACATTTTTATTAGTTTATAATTTGTGACCAGTCAAGGATAGATTGCACTCATTATTATAATTAAATTTGATTTGATCAATGGAATGGTTGATGAAGTACTGTAAATTATAGTAAATAATAAAATGAGCACCTATTAAATTTTAAAACTCAATATAATGGTCAAATAAAAAATAGAATTATTGGTTAATATAGTTAATTATATCGAAAAAATTAGTTTATTGGTTTGATGATTAATCAATTCAATTAGTTCCAAAATAATATGTGATTTTCTGAAATTGGTAATTATGATTGGAAAAGAAAACTCATAATTCAAATAAGTAAATTATGAACACTCTTATCTTACCTTAAAAAGGTTATATATTATAATTTTCTTAAGTCAAAATAACAAATCTACTAATTCTTATATATTATATAATATATCTTTTTATTTTTAATATGAGACTAAACTCAGATATTAGAATATAATAACCTCTTTATCACTCTAGAATTGCAAATCTTAAGAAGAATACACTAGGGTCAATTTGAATTATTCTTAGGTGTCACGCCCCGATCTAATGTGGTATGATGAAGTACTAAATCGGGCGTGATCGTCGTAGGATTTCCATCCCAAATTAGGAAACTCTAATTCTCTGTATAATTTTTATCCCCAAATTAAGAAAGTCTGGACGGAAAACCCTAACCCCAATTAGGAAAAATCGGAAAACCCTAAATTCAAGAAGTCAAAATCACTTTTGGTCAACGCTCGCCCAAAGTCAAAATCGCCATTCAGATTACGCTCGCCGACGTCGGCACCAAAATTCGCCGCGCCGATTTTGATTTCTGCCTTTGCTCGAATTCGCGTCAGCTAACGTCGCACCTGACGTCAGCATCCACTTAAATCTCCATTGCGCGTAATCGAGCGTTCGATTTTGACCCGGTCAAAATCGACGCCTGTTGCCTCGTTTCGAACACCCTCACGCAGCGTTCGTCTTCGTCGTCTCAGTCGCCGAACGCACGCTCGCGTTCGTCCACCTCGTACGCCGCCGGAGAAGAGAGTGTGAGGACACTGCCCGCGTCTCACCCCTCTCGTCGTCGTCCGGCAGCCGCTTGCCGCCGGAAACTGCCATCGAAGAGTTGCCGCCGAGTGAAGGGAATACATAAATAGGGAAGAACTCGTAAAAATAGGGGAAGACGGGAATAGAGGAAAGCTTCGATCTTATTCCCCAGAAAAGCTTACAAAACCTTTAACTCTTGTCGTAGGCCCCCTGGCCGTCGGTGCCCGCTCCCCTCCCGTCCGGTGATCCACCGATCACCGGTTACAATCTCTGTTCTTGAAGTTCACTTGCCTCTCAATGTTTTTCCAGAGCTCCTCCTATTGCCGCTCCAGATCCTCCCTTCTTTATAGCGCAGATTCGCCTCCATGTTCCGCGTTGTTCGCGAGCTTATGTTACTGCCCTAGTCGTGTTTCCTCCTCACGACTGCGTCCGCGTCCTCCGCATTATTTGCAGGCATCGGCGTCGTCGCGTTCCCTGGATCTTGCCGCAACGTTGTCCGCGTCCGACGAACTCGCGGACGAAGCAATCTCAGCCGCATTCGATGTCGCGTCTTCGTTTGCCATTTTGGGCATTGACCCAATGAATCCTCTCCACGGACGGACTCCGTTTTCACCAGTTCGGTGTGGGCTTGGGCCTCCACCCGGCCCATTGGGTTCAGGCCTGGACCGGCTGAACCGGGGCCTGACATTAGGTGAGTGTCTAATGACCATTTCAACAGTAGATTTATTTCTTAATCATTGAACTAAAAATCTCGTACATGATCCTCGGGTATTTTGCATAAAATTTGAAGCAATACTCTCAAATAGTTTACCGCCAACTGTCTTGTGAATTATAATCCATATTAGGTATCGTTAACCTCCATAATTCCTCGCCTCCTCCCTTATTCCCCTTTGTTTGAACTTTGAATCAACCTAACACCAGGAATTAAGCGTTTCGAAGGAGGGAAAAAAATCAAGAAAGAAAGGAAATAAGAGAAAAAAGAAATACATGCTTTCTTTTTTATGCCTCGTGTTTCGATGAAAGGAAAGAAATATTTTGACCAGTCAACTAAACTATTGACTAGTCAAAATCAACCCAAATCAACACACGATACTGACCAAGGTGCTTCACCCCAGGACTGCCTCCTCCGATCGTCCCCCGCACTTCAAAACCCTAGTCCCCAACCCAATAACTTCCGCCTAAAAAGAGAGGGATCTCCCAAGCTGCTTCCCAAGCCCCTCCAGGCCATGGGGCAGGTGACCATCCTCAGGCGAGAGGGGAGAGGGGAAAGGGGAGCGAGGGCAGCATTCACTGCCTCTTGGAGATGTACGAGTCCAAGTGGGTGCTCTGGTGCTCTGCAACCTTGCGAAGCTGAAGGGCAGCGATTGGGAGGAGATTGCCCGCCTAGTGTCGACGCAGTGCTCGACGAGAAGAGGCATGGTGAGAGGGGAGAGCAGCGTGGCGGAGCTCCCAGTTTGTCTCGGACGGCGAGGGGAAGCTTTTGCAGTGGGGCGGCGATGGTCACGGCGAGAGGCGAAGATGCGAAGAGGTGGCTGCGAGGGGCAAAGTCATAGTGACATGTGAGATCAAGAGTCGGGCGAGAGAACGGAAATACGTTTTTGTCTCTTTTTGAGGGAATAAAAAAGGAGAGAAAGGAAATAGATTTTGTTTCTTTCATTTTCTCGTTCCCTTCTTTGAAACTAGGGAAATGGAAAGAAAGAAATTCATTTATTTCCTTTCTTTGAAACAGGCTGTAAAGAAAGTGAGGGAATAAACACAAAGCTGAAGCCTCATTTCCTTCGCTCGCCCAGAAAATTTTTTTGCCGAAGGGACCCTTCGGCAAACGAACGCAGCATGTGAGAGGCATTATACCATCATCGTATAATGCAGGATCATGTAATGTCCTAATATCGTATATTAGTATACGATATTAGGACATTACATGATAGTCCATTACACGATCTATATTAGGACATTACACGATAGTCCATTACATAATCTACTGATACCCCCCCTTATAGGATCGTATAAAATAAATATTACATGATAATATTCATTACACGATATCTCATTACACGATATTCCTTTCACAAAACGCAGCAGGGTACCCCTTATGTAAAAATTTTTTCGCTCGCCCTCCTGTCCCTCCCTGGCCCCAACATATCTCCTAGCAAACCCTTGGCCGCAATCCGATCGAACGAGGCTAACGGGCCGCGCTTCCTCATACCCCTCGTCTCCGATTTCTTGCGGAAATCTAGCAAAAACTCATTGATACAGCGTAGTTCCTGTCTGCGGCCTCTGGCGTCTCGCCATGACCCGGAGGGTGAGGCGGCGAGTTTCCCAATCCGGGGACAAGGGAAGGGCTGCCGTCCCGCCACCGTTACCTGAGGCTTTCGACCGCTCCGACATGCCGCGGCCTTGCAGCAGGAGCGGTGCCGGAGATAGCGCCGTGGACTGGACCGCCCTACCGGACGATACGGTGATCCAGCTCTTCTCCTGCCTCAATTACCGGGATCGTGCTAGCATCGCCTCCACCTGCCGCTCCTGGCGCCTCCTTGGCTCCTCCCCGTGCCTCTGGACGTCTCTTGACCTCCGCACACACCGCTGCGAACCGCGCACCGTAGCAGCTCTCGCCGGGCGGTGCGCCCACCTCCGCCGGCTACGTTTCCGTGGATCCGATTCTGCCTCCGCCCTCATCCACCTCCAGGCACGCGGCCTCCGGGAGATTGCCGGGGACTACTGTCACGAGATCACCGATGCTACCCTCTCTGTAATCGCCGCGCGGCACGAGGCCCTGGAGAGCCTCCAAATCGTCCCTGATTCTTGCGTGCGGATAACAAGTGATGCGCTCCGCCATGTCGCCATGTGCTGCGGAAAACTGAGGCGGCTGCGCCTCTCTGGCATCCGGGAGGTAAATGCTGAGGCCATTCAAGCCCTCGCGAGCCACTGCACGCAATTGTTAGAGATTGCATTCTTGGACTGTGGCACTGTCGATGAGGCCGCTCTAGAGAAGGTCGTCTCATTGAGATTTCTATCCGTAGCTGGCTCTAGGAATTTGGAGTGGGCTACTGCTTCCCTGTCATGGAGTAATCTCCCAAGCTTGGTTGGTCTGGATGTTTCGAGGACCGATGCCTCTGCTAGTGCTATCTCGAGACTTCTCTCCGTGGCAAAAAAATTGAAGGTATTGTTTGCTATTAACTGTTCAGCACTTGAAGAGGAAATTAGTTACAATCTTACTGCGATTAGCAACACCAAGGGTAAGCTGCTCCTTACCCAGTTCACCGACCTTTCTCGAGCGATTGCTTCTTTGTTTGGAGAATCAAATGTGAAGGAACAAAAAGTTTCTGTAGAATGGAGAAGTGTTCAGAATGAAGATAAGAGCCTGAATGATGTCATGACCTGGTTAGAGTGGATTCTCTCACACTCTCTTCTTCGTATAGCAGAGAGCAATCCACCAGGGATGAATGCCTTTTGGTGGAAGCAAGGAGCTCCTCTGTTCCTTAGCTTACTAAGAAGCTCACAGCAGGATGTTCAGGAAAGGGCAGCAACGGGATTAGCCACATTCGTAGTGACCGATGATGAGAATGCTGCAGTGGAACGTGCAAGGGCAGAAGCAGTGATGCAAAATCGTGGGATACCGTTGCTTTTGGAACTTGCACGATCTTGTCGGGAAGGTCTACAGTCTGAATCTGCTAAGGTTGAACTTTGGTTCGAGCAGCTATCTTATTTTAACGAAATTTAAAATTATGTATGAATGTAATTCTGAATGGCAGGCGATTGCAAACCTGTCAGTCAATTCAAGAGTTGCAAAAGCTGTTGCTGATGAAGGTGGCATTGGTATCTTAGCCAACCTTGCGAGGTCCTCAAACAGGTTGGTTGCTGAAGAAGCTGCTGGAGGGCTTTGGAACCTTTCTGTTGGAGACGAGCACAAGGTTTGCTGTTCATTGTACATTTTTTTTTTGCTCACATTCATTGTTCTCTCTAACTTTCTTTGTTTTGGTTTCAGGCATCTATTGCTGAGGCTGGTGGGGTAAAAGCTCTGGTGGAACTTATTTTTAAATGGCAATCTGGAGCAGATGGGGTTCTCGTATGCTCCATTTACTTGCTTAATTATCAATTCACATAGATTATGAGAAACTGCTTACATACACTTGTTTATTCTTAACAGGAAAGAGCTGCTGGTGGACTTGCAAATTTGGCTGCTGATGACAAGTGTAGTGTGGAGATTGCTCTTGCTGGTGGTGTTTGTGCATTGGTGACACTTGCTAAATCATGCAAGATCGAAGGGGTGCAAGAACAGGTCTGAATTTCTAACATTGTGGCTGTCCTTTTTTGTAATGTGATTCTTGAATCTTGAACATTTTTATTGTGATATCTTTCTGAAATCAGGTTGCATAATGGTTCTGATTTTAGGCATTTTTTAATCATTGTATTGCTACCTTTTCATTTTTATTCATTCATAATTTTGGAGGATATTGTAGCTTTATGTTTCAGAACGTCTTCCATTCTTAATTCAGGCCGCTCGGGCATTAGCCAACTTGGCAGCTCATGGTGACAGCAACGGTAATAACGCTGCTGTTGGTCAAGAAGCAGGTGCACTTGAGGCGCTAGTACAATTGACTTATTCTCAAAACGAAGGTGTAAGGTGATTATCATTTGATTTGTTTTCGTAGAGATCACATTTTTTTATATTAACTTATGATATCTTGCAGATGAATGTGTTTCATGGACTTCTTTTTTTTTGTGTGTATAAATGAGTTACCTTGCTTCTAACACATTTAATATATTTCTCCTATGTTTTTTTGATATAAGTTAGTGTAATGTCCTTTTGGTTGCTTAATATGACTTGTGGATTTAATGTATATTAGCAGATAAGTATCTTCATTTATGTGATCATTTTTTGTCAACACCAACGTTTTCAGTATTAGTCATTACATGTTCTATATAAATTGCCAGGCAAGAAGCTGCTGGTGCTTTATGGAACTTATCATTCGATGATAGAAACCGAGAGGCAATTGCTTTTGCTGGTGGTGTTGAAGCCCTGGTCAGTTATTAATAGTATCTACTATATTCCTTTTGCATAAACATTATATTATGTTTCTAATGCATCTTCATGGAAGAATTGTATAATCCAATATGAAACGATTTACCTGTAAGCAATATATTACATCCTTAAGCCTTGTTTCGCTACATAAACCATTGGTGTGGGTGGAACTTTGAAATTTGAACGATGGTTGAGTGCATATCGAATCAATACAAATGATTTTAACTTATTGCTCCTTTCTTTTTCTTTGAAGATTTTGTGGTGCTTCATCCACACTTGACTCATTCAAAGAGTTTCTCTCAAAGCTCAAAAATAGCAGTACTAGCTACTTTTTTATGATAGATATTGAGTATAGAAAAATTCATTTCAAATCACCTAGAAGGTTTTATGTGAGATTATTATGAGCCATGATTCGCTAACGGCCTGTTTCAGAGGAGAGAAACAAGGAGGGAAAGGAAAGAAATTCTTTCCATTCCCCTAGTTTCAATGAAGAGAATTAAGAAAAGAAAGGAAATCATTTCCTTTCCTTTCCTTTCCGCTCAAACTCGTCCCCTCCAAAAGAGAGGGAAATCAATTCCGTTCCCTCGTCTCGCTCCAAAACCCTCTCGCAGTCGACCGATCTCCCGAACGCGTCGCGTTCTTCCTCCCCTCTCCCCCCTCCCGACACAGCTGCCCCTCTCCCCTCCGAGCGTCGCCCGACGCAGCCGCCCCTCTCCCCTCCGAGCGTCGCCCGGGGTCTCCCCTCTCCCCTCCGAGCGTCGCCCGACACAGCCGCCCCTCTCCCCTCCGAGCGTCGCCCGAGCTCTCCCCTCTCCCCTCCGAGCGTCGCCCGACGCAGCCGCCCCTCTCCCCTCTGAGCGTCGCCCTCCCGACGCAGCGTCGCCCGAGGGTCAGAGAAGACGCTGCCCGAGCTCGCCCTCTCCTGCAAAGCCCTCTTCACCTTCCTCCCCTCTCGCCGACCAAGCCGCGGCCGAGCTTCTTCTACAGCACCGGTCTCATGCGTCCCCAAAGCCGACCCAAGTCCTTCTATGGCACCGGTCTCTTCTGCTGAGAAGAGGGATCCTGGAGCTATGGAGTTGCTTGGAGAGGAGAAGAACTACAACAGCGCCGAGGAGCTGGAGTTGAGATTTGGGTTAATTTTGACCCAGTCAACAGTTTATGGACCGGTCAATATTTTCTATTCCTTCCATTGAAACATGAGGCTTAAAAGAGAAAGGAATTATTTCCTTTCTCTCTTATTTCTTTTCTCTTATTGTTTCCTTTCTTTTCTGATTTCTTACCCTTCTCCGAAACAGACCGTAAGAGCTGGCCTTGTGCTATCATGTGCATTATGCTGTGCAAGGCAAATTTCATAGAAGTGAGGAACTCTGGAAGTAAAACAACCACTATTTGTATGGGACAAAGATTAACAACTTACAAAAAAATGCAACACTTCTTATGGCTAGTGTTTACCACTTGATCTTAATAGTAGGATTTATGTGGTCTATGACCCAAGTTCATGTATATGAGTCAATCTCATAGACCTATCCTTCTTTTAAACAAAGAGGATTGGGGCTCCCCCATGGCGAGACACTTGGGCAAATCAAGCCCTTGTCTAATAATTTTTCGAGTTGCATCTTCAACTCCTCTAATTCCTTAGGGGCCATTCGATAAGGTGCCTTAGAAATAGGACTTGTCCCAGGCTACAGTTCTAGAGTGAAATCCATCTCTCTAAAAGGAGAAAGACCAGGCAGATCATCTTGGAAAACATCAGGAAATGCAATGTACACTTCTTGAATTGCATCTTGAAGTCTTGCTAAGACGATCATAATTTCCTTTTGTGCTTTTGTGCTTCTTGAATTGCAATGCACACTTCTTTTATCATTGTTTCTTCTCGTTGTCTACCTCATGTAAGATGACATAGAGTGACTTAGCAATGAGTATTCCAGCCATAATGTCCAAGAATAAGTTGTTTATATCTTCTCTGTAGTAATCTTACTTGTAACGAGTCATACTATTCTTGGCTTATAAAAATGGGTTGAAAATAATTTTACTTAGACAAATAACATCTCCCTATTTGAATAACTTTGCATTTATGCTTACACTTATGGTGGTTATATATGAATTGCATGACCAAGATTTGAAAAACCGGTCCGGTCTTGGACTAGTTTGCTACAGTGAAAATAATTGTACCGATATATTTGACAATTTTGTTTAGGGTCAGATATGGATCCTAGGTCCATATTCTCATGTGATAGTTAGGTGACACTTGTATGAGTAGGAATGTGATTTAAGTGAAACCATTTGAATTTTGTTCAACTAATATATATCTTAATAATCTTTATGTTGGAGTCATTGATGTGTGTTTGCTCGCTTCTGAGGTGAGGTGTATGCTCTCATTTGAAGATCAACTATGTCTGGGGCATTTGTCCTTAGTCCAAATAAGCCTTGAATGCTGTTACCTCTCTAGGAAGGATCTTTTTGGTTTGTTGGTTGGGATGGTTCTAACATTCTTGCTCATTGGATATATGACTGTGGTGGATCCATGTGTATTTCCATTGTCACTATTGCTCTTAACCTAAGATGTGTTTAGCATAACACACTTAAGAGGCTCACTAAGCTTAGTTGAAGTTGTATTGGGCCCTTGAAGCTTGCATATCCATCTCCATCTCAAGCTCTTTGAGGCAATGCCTTTATGGCCCTCAAATTTATCATACGTTGGATCCTCTGATTCTTGATGGTTGTACCCTTCATGCTCTTAATTAGAAGTTCCTTTTCTCTTTGAATAAATGTTAGATTTCGTAAGGGGCTTTAGTAGATATGAAGATGTTGAGATAATTGATTGAGATGTTGCTTCACATGAATCTTGTCTCTACCAATGGAAATAATATTGCAATGCATGCTGCTAATTGTGATCGCTATTTGTCATTTTGTGATTGTGTTTCACAGAAGATCAACAATTTGAGCTTTATGAGTGAACTTACAAAAATTGGAAATAATTAAAGAGAGTCTGAGAAAATTGAGTAAATTTGTGAGTTTGAAAGGCTTTTGAGAGGATTATAAGTTTTGATCTTGAGTGAGGGCATAGAGGGGTATAAGTTGGCTGAAAGTGCACTTGAAAAATAATACCTAAGTGTTATATTAGTTAATACATACTAATATTGTATACCCATTATATTGGCACATGATACCAACCGTCGATATTAGTTTTGACCGGTAGATTGATAAACCTAGTCTTCACTGAGGTTCCATTTGTGGTCTCACTTATTATATGATAGCTTATGATAAGTTTAAATTTATTTATTTTAAAACTTAATCAAACTTATTTATATAATATCTTATCATATGAATCTAAGTGTAAAATATAATGTTGTAGGTTATACTTTGATATGTTATATATTGATATTAAAATTTACAATAAGTAAGCCATGTGTATGGTGATTGTCTTGGTGATACCGTGATAGATGATTTATTTTGGGCCTTAGGGTCTTGGTTACTAGGTGAAAGTAGAGAAAGTGAAATGACAATCATGGCATTAGTAAATAGCTCCTAATACAACACAGTCGGTTTGCTTCTCCTCTATCCTGGTTATTTTGCAAGATGTTATCACAAAGCTTAATACATTTTCTTGCTACTATACAGAAAGATTGTATTATTCTTACAAATTCCACTCCTATGAATTTGTTGCTTCGAAGTAATTAAAGTTTTCTACTGCATGAGTTATATCTCTGTGCTCCATATAATTTATAGTTATGTATCTTGAATTTACTCAATCCGGTTTTCCATCTTAATCATTTATATATTGATAGATTTGGCTTTACATGCACGAGAAGATTTTCTGGATGATCTAAGTCAAGATTAAATATTTTAAATATCTTCCACATGTTTGTGATCTTTTGGTTCATTTACCATGCTGTTTTACCTTTAGAGATGGGAAGGAAGAAAAAAGTCTTTAATATAAGAAAAATGTACACGTTTGTTTTTCTTAATGTTTTATTATATTTATAAAAGAGAAAAAAAATCAGTTCCTTTTTAACCTTTTCTTTTCTTCTATTCCCTCCTATTTTCATTTCCAGGAATGCTGCGTAATTTGTCTCTCTGTTTCAGTGTAAACCTTAATGATGCATCTTTTTTTTTTTAAATTCTTCAGGTAGCTCTTGCTCATTCATGTGCAGATGCTTCCCAAGGACTTCAGGAAAGGGCTGCAGGGGCTTTGTGGGGCTTATCAGTATCCGAAGCTAATAGGTAATGCAATTGTTTTTGTTTTAATTGTTTTGTCTGTACGTTTTTTCTTGACTGCATTGTCCACTGGATGAAATGCTACTAGTAGCTTGTGTTTTGCAATCAAATCATTGCAATGCAAGAGTTTGGTTAACCTTTAATATCTGTTCAATGCCCTGGAAAAAATGTCTACTGATGCTATTTTCAAAGTCAGATTTGCTGACATGTTATGGATGTGATATATCATACTTTAAGAGGTTTAATATTAAAGCGATTATGGTTTTTAGAGCTACAATGCTCTCAACAGAACGTAGATTGCTGAAACCCACAACATTTCTTGGTAAGATATGTATTCTTTTGTCTCTTTTGGATTTCTTCTGTTTTATGGTATGAATTATAATCAATGATGTGAGCACCTCTGATGATGGAGTGGGGAGAATAAGTTGCAATATTGTACTTTAGTGCGAAAATATAGTTTATGTTCTTTCCCTAGTCTGATTCAATTTTGGCTAATTTCATGGGTATACAGTTTGAAATTGGCAGGAAACAAGTAGCATCAAAGAACCCACCTTAGTTGACTGGTTTTGCCCATTTTTGCAATATCTGCCTTCGAAGATAGAAACATGGAGGAGTAGGAAATGTGTAAGGAAAGACATGAATAAGCATCTATTAATGTCAAATAGGGAGATCTTGTTTCCATTTACGCAGAAGACTTGGGCACATTTTAAGATTTTCCACTGACCAGCAATTTGTTTGCCCAATATGGGTAATAAAATTGTTTCTTTACTCAGTTTGGTTGTTTCAGGCAGGTGTTTTCAACTGATATATGCTTTTTTTTAAAAAAAAATCAAATCTACTATATATATATGTATTTATTGGAATGGATAATGAAAATGAAGTTGAGGTTTGTTTTTCTTTTGTTGTTTATGTTATATTTTTTTATCTTTGTTAGAAATTATGGTTTACATCTCTTCACCTACAATTACTTGGTTTTTCCTCTCTTGAGAGATTGGTACAATTGGGTCTTAGTGGCTTTGATTTATCTAGTTAAAATCATTATTATGGTCTTGATTTAGGAGAAACCAGGTAGTTTAATCAATGCAATATTTCAAGTTTTTGTTTTGCTGCTGAGCTTTTCTTTTTGTTCCTTTTGTTGAAATCTAATTCCTTAAATGTTACTGTAACATGTCCAGAGTTCAGACCCCAGCGATGATGTATTTTTTCTGTTAATGTCATCTAAAGGTATATAATCAATTTCCATAAAAAAAAATGAAGTGAAGTTTTGCAATTGGTTTGGTCTACCGTCTACATGCTGATGCTTGTATCTTGTTCATTAATCTGCAACATGCTTGGGTTCCAGTGTTTCTTATTGCAGGACCCTATTGCAGGATAAGAAGGATATGATTGTGCAACTTTATTACAAACTACTTACAAAGATGGTTATATCATATTAATAAGGGAATGCCTTCAATGTGATCTCGTGAAACAAGTTTACATTGAAATCCATTATTGGCATAAATTTGAATTAGAGTTCGTAACTAATTTTTTCTACATGTATCTTTACTGTCATTCTGTTTTGCGTACGGTATTATCTCTCGTCAATTAAAAGCAATCAAATATTTCGTGTATCTCTTTTTGTTTTTCATGGAAGCTTTTTTATCAAAGTCCGTGTCAGTCCATCTTTCCAGATAAATTTGGTTAGTTAATTTCAAGAAAATTGCCTTCATCACATGAGCAAGAGATCTGACATTCTTCAACTTAATCCTCCCTAAGATTTTAAGTGCACGTAGAATTCTGGTTCGAAATACTAGTTGGACCACTAGGGTAGTGTCAATGAAATAAATGAATGCTGGTCAGGACTCAGGACCAAGCCATGTTGTGTATCACTGATGCTTGGTCTGGCTTTAAATATGTGAACATGCCTACTCAGGTGTTTGAAATGATATTGGAGTCCTTTGAGATGCTGCACTTTAAAAAAATTAATGAGCGTGGTGCCTTACTCAGTCTAAATGATCCATTTTACACTAATTGCTTCCTTCATTTACAACAGTTAATACCTTCTTCATTGATTTGGTCCTATTAATGGAATTATTTTTTTTGATAGCATTGCAATTGGACGTGAAGGTGGTGTAGCACCACTAATTGCTTTGGCACGTTCTGATGCTGAAGTTAGTTTTCCTACTAAATAATTTTAGCTTCTTTTTTATGTATTCAGCAGTTACCTGCTCTATATCCAGCTTATTTACCAAATAGTTACTGCTTGGTGTGTTCTTCAATTGATGAATTAAAATGTTGTATATTTCTTTTATGCTGGGTTCTTTTGCATTGAAATTTGGACGTATAAATGGTGGAATTTACTAAACAAACTATTTTTGGTACTTCTGGAGAGGTTTTCTTTTAGTATTTTAGGATTCAGTTATTTTACCATATTACATGAATGATGAATCTGTCTTGGATTTACACATGTTAATTATTCTTGTGGCATTTCTTATCTATTTCTCTATCCTGAAACTTTTACATAGCTTAGCACTGCTAAAATTGTTTGGATGAAAGAATGATGTATATTGTCAATGAGATCAGTTTTTGCTATAGATGCGGTATGGTTGGATTTGCAAAACATACTGAGAAGCTGGAATCTTTGTATTCATTTATATTCCGGTAATTGGCCATATGGAATAATTGCAGTTTTAATCTTAGTCCTCAAACCAAATAGTCCTTCATTAAATTGACTGCCTTTTACCATTATACTGGCCGTAAAATTGCACTCCATCTGCCATTTTAGTGCATTTCATTTCTTTGCCAACTAATCATAAATTGTCTGCTTAATTTTATAAGTCCTTATCAATTGGTGTAAACCTTTTAGAATGGAAGTAAGTAACTTTGGTAGGAATATATTTCATGCCAAAGTCAAATTGAGTTGATTGTCTTTCCACTGACATTGATTTGTATTAGATTTACCTTTTAACCTGTATTAGTTCTTGGCTGGACAAGTTTGATACCATTACACTGACAGTTAAATCCATCATTTTAATTGTGCATATTCATTTCTATGCCGTCTAATGAAAAACTGTGTGCTTATATTTTCTAATTCCTTGTAGCGTGGCGCAACCTTTTTTAGAATAGGAGGGTAGTGTAGTTTGGCGGAGTATCTAATGGAAAGTCGAGCTGAGCTTGTTTGTCTTTGTCACTGAAATTATCTTGTATTTGACGTTTTTATTTAACCAGTGGAACAGGGAGAACATGAAGCTTTATCAAGGAACTGAGAAACTCGAACTAATTCGTGACCTTTCTGGCTACAGGATGTTCATGAGACTGCTGCTGGTGCTCTCTGGAATCTTGCTTTTAACTCTGGCAATGCACTCCGTATAATTGAAGAAGGAGGAGTTCCAGCCCTTGTCCATCTATGCTCATCATCTGGTTCAAAAATGGCTCGTTTTATGGCTGCATTGGCTCTTGCTTACATGTTTGATGGAAGGTACTAGTACTTCTTTATTATGATTTGATCTTCTTAAAAACCACTTGTGGGTATCTAAAATACTGATACATAGTAAGATTGCTAGTTTACAAGCAGCACGTCAGCACTTGCTGATCCTTTTTTTAGTATGTCTGCACAGCTTCAGGGTGGTTTAATAATCACTTCTTTAAATTTCATAAATATGCTTATTCTGTATAAAAACATGTTCACGCTAGCTAAACATGTACTAAGATGGAATTATTTATTTTCTGTACTTACAGTTACTGGATATGACTCAAATGTGAAATGTTCTGAGCTTAAATTGCTTTCTCTTAACCGTGACTTGCCTATTGTAAATAAATATCCAACTTATAGAAGTATATAGCCTAGGTCACCAGGTCATGGTGTAGCATAGGGGAACCGAGAGAGTTCTATTAGTTCATATTTTAATTTCTAAGAAATGCAGCAAGCAACACCGACCAGTCAAATGTTAGTTTTCCAGTAGATCTATTTTATCAGTTATTTGTCTTTTAAAATTCCTATTAAATATACTACTTGGCGAATGATTGCAAATTCCCAGAGACAATATGATCAAAATTAGTTGGTGTTAGTAGGAAATACAATGTCTTCCACTTATCTCAGGAAAAAATACCATATACTTTTCGTATCTTAATTGCATTTTTTCCACTCTGGAAAATAATCATCCGTAAATAATACTTGCTTAATATTTTATTTTTTGAAATTTATCAATCTAAAATGTGTCCAGCACTGGAGAAGAATTTGTATATTGATGTTAACTTTCTTAATGCTTACTGGAATTAGTTGTCATTTAAGATCATCCTTCAGATTTATATATTTTCTTTGTTGGATCCACACTACTTTTAAAAGATAATTCTACTGCAAGCATTACCACACAAAAAACCAAACATCGTGATCACTTCTAGTTTAATGGATCTTGTATCTTTTCATGATAAATAGACATTCAAATGTGTCATGAATCTAATCTCTCTTATCTAGAATACAAGAGTAAATATAACAAATTATAAGTCTATCTGTGACGTACAGTTTCTGAACTATTATCTGGCAATTCCTGAACTCCTCTCATATATCTTGATTTTACAAATTCCAAGTTTCTAAGAAGTTTGATTGGAGATGCCAAATTAATGTAGTTGATCCTTTTTGATAAAATAAGAGAAAGAAGTTCTGATTTCATGTGTACTAGTCGGAGAGAAGCCCTAATCACTATCCCCACTAAGATGGTTGAGCTCTGAACGTCTGGTCATCGCAGAATTTCTTTCCAAACTAACCGCACTACCTGTTAGCTTCTGCAACACTAGTTGATTCGTTGGCTACTAGTAAAATCAGTTTATTGTGACCATTTTCTGATGGAACGCAGGGGATTCAAATTCTTCTCTAGAAATGAATAGATGATATTTTTCTTCTGATGGGAACGCAGGGGATTCAAATTCTTCTCTAGACATGAATAGATGATTGTTTTCTTCTGATGTACAAATTTGAAATCCTAACTTATTTGGTGAAGTATGCGAGTGATGGAATGCCTTAAAATCAGTACTTATCTACATTTTAATGTGTAATGGTACTGAGATGGGACTGATGTTTTAGTTGTAGAGGCACATAGTCTGTTAGGAAAAATGAATAAATAAGAAAGAGTATCTGGAAGTCAAATATCTGTGAAGATTTAGTTATTTGCTTAGAGAAGTTTGCAATTTAACCTTTCGAAATCGTAGCAAAGTTTTTTAGTGTATTGAAAGATCTTAAAAGAACCTGTGTCAAATTCTAAGTAAAATGATAGAAATTTACATCTAATTCTGCCACCGTACTGTTGAAATTATTTGATTTAATAGGATGATGCCTTTTTTATATTTTCCTCACCTATGACTCAACAAGAATAATTTGTTAGGAATACAAAGTGCATTTATGACGTATCATAATGATTGTTTTGCGTCTATAACTCTATATACAACATTTTATGATGTCTTTATTGTTTCACTATGTGCTTCCATTTCTGACTGGTACTTGGAAACTGGTTTGTAACCAATGTGGAAATTACTGTTTTCAAAGAGGTATACTTACTGATGTTGATTAGGGGTGCGACTTTTTAAAATAAAAATAGCTTTTAGTGAGATTGTTTTTGAATGGACTACATGATTGGTTGGAGACTGATCTCACTCACTCTCCCCTACTTGAGACCTGTGGTATTAGAAGTTTGGGGAAGAAACATTGGAACTGTCGTTGTTGACAACCTAGCTCCAGTTTAGAACCATAACAAACTTGGGTTGCTGTCCATGGCAAATATTAAATAAGGTGGTGCGAGAAGCTAATAGAGGGAAAATCTATTCGAGTTATGTTAATATTACTGCCTCACGTTATAGACTTTCCTCTTTAAATTTCGTTCCATGTTTGGTTGACCAATGATATGAACTTAAGAGTGCAAAAGGGAAGTTGATATCTTTTTTAGACTATGATCACTTTTGATTTATTTGTGGACTTAATTTATTTCCATAGTTCTACTTTGTTTGCAATGTTTGTCTGTTCCATTTTTCTTTTCAAATACTAGAGACTTGGCTATGGATTATCATAAATCTTAGTTGTCATCTTAGAGAGCGTTCACGTTTGGAGAGGTACTTGAAGTACATTTTATAATTTTTATTTACTTTGTAGTGTTAAGGTTAAAATTCTTTCTTTCTAAGAAAAAAGATCATACCTCTTCAAGGCATTAAGGTTTGTATAGGGCGCAAGTATATTTCTCATGAACGATTAAATGATTCCTAATATCTTTCTTGTCTATGTGGACATATGAAATTGTTTTAGATGCAGTCAGATTGATCTATTTTTATGCTTACGTCAAATTGATATAATTATGTTTTTGTTTACGAGAAAAATGCAAGAAACAAAAGATAATCATAGGAAAGAAAATAATCTGGTCGCTTGGTTCCCATGTGATTGGATTTGACCATTTCTTCTAAAAACTTTTTTTAGGTTGAGTTGAATCAGAACTTAGCATAGTTATACTATTTATAGTCCACTCATCCCCACCTTGCTGAAGAAAAAAGATTGTTTTGTATGTTTTTTTTTGTGATAAAACTTCTTGTAGGAAATTGAAAGTTAAAGAGGAAAATAGAACGCACACATTTTTTTTTTGTGATTAATTACTCTCGGAGTATATGTACCCTGTTGTAGTTTTGTAATGTCTGTTTTGGGGTTTTATTTTTTGGAACTTTCATTGTATTCACAGAATGGATGAAGTTGCCCTCGTTGGTTCTTCACTAGAAGGTAGTTCAAAGAGTGCTAGCTTTGATGGCGCTAGAAGGGTGGCACTGAAGCACATAGAAGCTTTCGTGCTGGCATTTTCGGATCCGCAAGTTTTCTCGGCAGCGGCAACATCGTCAGCAAATGCAATCCTGGCACAGGCAGTGGAAGCAGCTCGTATACAAGAAGCGGGACACTTACGATGCAGGTTAACATCTGATTCCAGCTATTTTTGAAATCAAAGTTTTTAAGTCAAAAGGTCAGTACTTATGTTTGACAGTATAATAATTGAATGGGAAGTAGTTGTAATATTTTATTCACACCAACAGTATATATACACACAATCAACAATTTAAAACGTGCATTCTCTCATTCTAACTCTAAGATGTATCATGACTTATTCTACCATTGTAATTATAAAACTGAGCATAGATGTTAATATGCTTAATTTGTTATATATAGTAGCAAAATGTGGAGAAACAATCAGGTTTGTTCAAGAAATTTTCGAGTTGATTCTCTGTTGTAGTGAGAAAAGTACACATCTTCTTGGTTATTATATTGTCTCTAAGAATGTTGAATTCCACTTCAATGTGCTTGATCTATTCATGAAAAGCTAGATTACTTGTTTATGGCCACTTGACTACCACAATGCATGGGTATTTACTCTTCTCGAGCAAAACTATAATCGTCTATGGGAGCATGAATCTACATCATATAATAGGTAGTGTGAACCATAGCCATATACTTAGTTTCTATAGTAATCTGTGTTTATTTTTTCAAGTGACTGAAATTTCTCCAACATTAATACAAAACTCAAAGGTGGGAATCTCCTTTCTTGTCACCTCGATTCCAGCATAATCAACTTTGGAATAAGCCTCCAACTTTAAATTTCTATGTTTGTACTTTGTATAAAGAAAATCCCGTACTTTGAGCACCTTGCATAGAACCCTGAAGATGATATCTCAGTAGTATTTTTTAGGATTGAGTCTGAATTGGCTGATCACTTCATGTGAGAGTAAAATAAATTCTCCATCAAGTAGACAATATATAGAAGCATCAGCATCTTCATAACCATCATTTTGGAGAAGTTTTTGTTTGAGTAGAATAGCTAAATTAGCAGGCTCTCACTTAATAAGCCTACTATCCCTTCAAGAATGTATGTTGCTTACAGTTCGAGAGGGGAAGAACGTTTAGTACCATAACCAAACTCAATTTTCAAGAAATACCAAGAACTTTCTCAAATTCTTCACTGCAAACTAATCTTTAAGGTGCTTTTAGCTTTGGAAATTCTTTGTATCGTTCCAAAAGATATTGGCATAAACAATAACAATAATGAGTTTATAATCAGAGCAATTGAATCATATAAAGATGAAATGATTTTCTTTGTTACATTGAAAAATAATGATATTAACAACTCGAGAAAATTTTGAGAACTATATTTTTTAGATTGTCCTTGTCAACTTTTGCAATCTCCTCTCACTCTAAACAATATATGCCGGAGGTTGCTCCATGTATACCTTTTTAGTAAAATCATCATAAAAAAGAGGACATTTTCATTATTCATCAAATGTATATGCTAAGCCTAGCCAAGTGGAGTAGAAGTCAATATAATTCAGTTATAAGAAAATCTCAAAAAAGTACACCATTTGTCTTTGAGAATCCCTTTTAGTGAGCACTCCTGGACAAGCAACAAAATGGATATTATGAGTTACAAGCCCCAAAGTGTTGGAAGAAGAGTTTTCTTTTTCTTTTATTTTTCATCCATTGTTAGCTTTGAGTTAACAATCTAAAAAGCTTCCTGAACATTCTTAGAGATAGAGATAACATTATAAAGAGGGAAAAAAAATCAAAAGAAGTTGATCATATGAGACATTGAGAAATTGGAGTAGTCATGATAATATTCTTATCCTTCGTAGAAGGATAGGTAGCTGAAGGTAATCTAGCGGACTTGTGTTAGGAGGCAAGGATCGAGTCCTAAGGCTAAGGTGGTCACATTTGCTTCTCGTACACTTGGAAAGAATGGCGAGAACATAGTGGCAATATGATCTCTAGGAGAAATAGGCATAGGAACAAGAACAAACTCTTAAGAAACTGCCTGGCATCAAAGTGAAAGGAAACATGCTCAATGAAAGTAACAATAGAGGAAACATGATAACAGTGAATTAATAGATCATTATAATGATAAGTTTTGAGTATGAAAGTAATTGAGGAAGATACATCGCACTAAACAAGGACTAAACTTGTTATGAAGAAAACTAAAAACATGATCAAGATAAAGGCAACTAAAAGCACGTGACATAAATGAAAGAGCAAAAAACGACTTACAGAGAAGAGAAAAAAGACCATAATCGTGAAGGACATGAGATGATATCTGAATAACGAGATGATAGCCTATTAGATCATCATCATAAAAAGAATTGGTTGGTGCATATGAAAGATCATGTGTCATATTTAGGTAGTGACATTTTGTTGTTCTACAATCTGTGCTAAGATGTACATGGATAAATAGTATGATGAATGATGCTGTAAAATTAATAAAACAGTGAAGATTACATGTACTTGACATTATTAATAGAGCTTAAGAGTTAACTTTTATATAAATGTTAAATTAGATTTTTAGTTCATGTTAAAAAGCTTTGAAAACATTTAGTACCTCACATCTACTCTTAATATATTTTAAAAAGCTTTGAATACTAGTTAATATATGTGGCAAAATGCCAAAAATTAGTAAATGTAGGCATAAGACTAGGTCGTCAGATTTTAAAGTTGACCAAATATATATATATATAAATATATATATATATATATATATTGACACTTTTGAGGAAAACATGCGATGAAACTTGCCTAGTTGAAAAGCCTCACAAGCATAGACAAGAGATGAAGATAGTGGCAAAAATTACTAGATGTTTCCTGGAGGTGACTAAGGTGGCAATGCCCCTAGTAGATAATATGAACTAAAGTAGGTTACCAAATAACATAGAGATCTAGTAAGATTCATGATTGATAGCAAACTAATAGGAAAGTTTTATAGGTAAAAAACGTGATATTATGGGTAAAAAATGCGATAAAAAGTGTTGTTAGAACATAAGGTTTTGAATTTCAGTCTAGTAATCTCGGACCGGTATGTACAAAACGGAACGCATTGACACATGAAATTTTAGTACCGGAGGGGTACCGGTCCAGATTCTTCTCAGGCCGGTTTTTAAAACATTACTTAGAAGTAAACTATACAATAATTGTGAATATGGACAAAAGAGTTGTCAACTGTGAAGATATGTGGAAATTTAGTATCAAGAAAGAAACTAAAAAAACAAGTGTGATTACTTATCAAATGGTAGGTGTTTCTAGAATCAAGAATCCAAGGGGAACCTACTATTGTGGAAGTGTGCTCTAGATGGCTTTGGGGTATAGTAGATGTATTCTTGGTAGTAGATGGTTGGTCATACTTGTTCTAACAGAGCTTAGAGGATGATTGAAGTGTCCACTATAAGAACATGGAAAATTATTATGGCTCATGATCACAAGAAATATGACCACCTTTTGAGATGGATCTAGATCGTCTAGTAGCAAGCTAGCAGCTAAAGAAGAAGCACCAATCTTATTAGTGAGCTAGATTGTAGAAGAAACTCAAAGAACAGGTTCTTTAGATCAAGACACAATAGCATAAAGTAAGGGTTGGTTTTGAGTAACACTGTAGTCTTCATTAAGGTTGGAGAAAACTTTTCTACAAGGAAGCCTGATGTTGCTTTAAGGGCTCCATAATATTGGTTCATCTCACCTCCTATTATGGAGTATTACTCTAGAAGCAGTCAACCTATTTTCTTGTCAACCAATTACTAATATATGATTGAAGCTATAACGACTTTTTTTTCTAGAGAGTTCTTTAAGTGTTTTCTAGATTTTTTTGGTAAATGAGGGAAACATAACTCTGATTTGACTATAAAGCTCCATACTAATGAGGAGACGTGAGGATGGCATCATGGCATAATTAGATGCTTGCCTAGTCCATAATTTAGATTAGAGGAATATGAAATAGATAGTCGACATGTTAAAGTTTGCCATAAAAACCATGAAAGGCTTTAAGAGCTCAAGTTCAAGAAGGTAATTGGTACAGTTAAAGGTGATGGTGGTGCTATGAGGAGGGACAAATTCAACTGATTGAAAGCTAGAAAAATCCATCTGGCTGTGAAAGGAAGATGAGGATGAGGTTCATAGTGGTCAAGGTGAGAATTAACATACCTGGGACTTAGCAAAAGAAAGAGAAGGGTGATAATTGACAATGACATATTGCTTGTTGCTACCCAAGGTTCCAAAGACCAGTCTGTACCAAGTAGCATGATCGGTTTGTACTGGTCCGAGCACGGAACTTTCTTTGTTTCATAAGTAGAGCGGATGAAGAAAAAAAGGAAGAAGGAGACTATGCACGCTACTACTGTGAGTGGAAGGAGGCAGAACGGAAGAAGCAGGGAGGAGCTATGGCCGCAACACAAGCTGACTTTGGTACCCTTTTTTCTTTTATTTTTTTTCTCTTCTTCTCTCGCTCGCTTGGTTCGCCCAGTACGGACCAGTACATATTGGTCTGAGCTTGGATTGGTACATCATTTCAGACTGGCAATTGGAACCTTGCAGCCACCTACTATTGTGGATGGCCATAACTTACAAAAGAGGGTGGATAGGAGGGCAATGGAGGAAGGTGGGTGGATGGAGGATGAAACAAGGGAGAGTGGATCTGAGAGAAGAGAGGGTGAGGTTGGTGTTGAAGGTTAGGTTAAATTGATTTTGTCACCACGTTGAATTCAAAAAAATAATTCTAATATTTCAATCATATCAAGAGAAAAGTTGATGTTTTTAACATGTATTATTGTACTGTCAAAGATAGTGCAACAACAACTTTTCTAGGATGTGAAATAAAACAAATTGAATATAGAATGGAGTTGTTAGTGTAATTGGAAGGAGCACTTTAGTTAGGAACAACAGTATGCAGATTGATTTGTTCGAACAGGTTTGAAAGAAATTGGTCTTCATTAATGTTAATCTCTTTTTCTCATGTATATGCGTTTAGAGCACTGTTTATGTTTACATCACATTATGTGCCTACAAGAGCTTGTCATTTAGGAGGAAGGGGAGTCAGATCCCATTTGACAGTGCCATTACGAAGAGTGAGAAACGACCTAGCGTGGGAAGGTGGCATGCAGTAAAGCAGGATTGTTCCATCATAATATTTTATTTCCCAACAACTTTGGGAAAGATTATTCAAACTCATGTGCATGCAGATGCAAAATAAGCGAGAGATATTTACCCACTCCACATTTGTAACTCCGGTTCACTCTGTAAATTCCTGGGCCATAACCAGTATTAGGTAAAGTTTCGGTATATGAGATAAGAATGGTAAACTCATGTTCTGGATGACCCTTCAGATGATATTGACGAAAAGGAAGTTGAAGATAACAAAGAGACGTGTCCTCCCTTTCATATTGTTCACTTAATTTCATCATTATTCTAGTGATGTCGATAGCATGGTAGTGTACACTGTATACTACCATATTGTTGGTGATTGTGGTGCATATGGTGGCGGAAAAACTGCTAGTAGGATAATCTCCCCCAATTTATAGAAACTGAAACAAAATACATTATCCGTGAACTTTTTGAGAAGATTGGGAATTTGAAGGATTTGAACTAAGAGACTGCAAGGTATAGTTGGGCAAACTTTTGTAGATGTAGAAAGTTGTTGTGTGAAGTAGCTGCATTTAATAATAATAATATTATTTTATGAGAATAATTGATAAAACTATGGTGGAAAAATAATTTTTATGATCATATGTATGTGGTAAAACTATGAGAGTAGATGTTAATAGAATAAATGACCAAGACATACATAAATCAGTGGATTTAATGATTCCTATGTAATGCATAAATTTTGTAGTTTAACTATATCAATTTATATAATTATAGTATTAAGTAGAAACATAAATAAGTCTTATATTTAATAACTTAAATATTTAATATTATATATATAATTAATTAGATAATAAATATTTTTTTGACATAGTTAAGTTCATTAATGAGAGCAGGTTTGACCTAAGAACTTGTTATCAACAACTAGGTTCTTATTAGTTGAACTAATCTACACCCTCGATAATAAATAGTCTATATTATGAATATACTATTTATATTGATAAATATTTTAATTTCTTTAATGATAAGATACTATATATTTTTAATCTATTTTGATAGAAATGCTTCTAAAATTGTCTGGAAAATTTTATACAAGCGAACTTTTGCAGTAAAAACAAAAATTTCTAAGAAAATTGCTTCATCACTATGTCAAATACAACCTAAGATGATAGGTAATGGCAGCTTAACAGGATAATATTCCAATACAACCACTTGTTCATGGCATTACATAAGCTCTGATAGGAAAGCAATCATTCCTTTTATGATATCCCTATCAATGATTGCAACAACCCTAATACCACACTTACTCATGCTTGGACTTGGTAAGTTAGATGGGTTGTAATGTGATGAAAGGATTAAGGCACTACAATAATTGTTCTGGAAGTAGTAAGGGTTATACAAAAGCTGTATTACGTGGTATCACGTATCACCCATTACAAACCCAATATGCTAATCTGTGCACAATTGATACACTTCCAGAGTATTATTGGTACAGTGGTGTAGTATAAAGCCAATACTACAAAACATGCTAGTTCAATACAAGATCAATACAATATGATGATTACCTATCTGACGGAAGATTGATACAAGTCTAGTACTAATATTTCAATTTTGAGTTGACAGACATTGCAAATGGGCGTCCGCTTTTTTGTGCCTTCTCAATTTGGGACAGTGAACTGGTGGTTTTGACTGTAGCAATTACTATTGATCTCCCACGAGCAGTGATAAATGTCATTCATTGGTGTACTAGTGAAGCCTTTTAATTAGTTATAATTGAGTACGGGCTCATATTGAGTTATTAATAAGTGGATTAGTATGTCATACTCGATTCGATTCGCGTAGTCTAGGGTTGAGAGTTAGAGGTAGAGAATTTTGTATTTGCTTCTTAGAGCATGCGTTGCATGATTCTTGCCGGTGACGACTGAGGTTCTATCATTTGGTCTTGTTAGAAGAGATGAAATAAAAAGGGGGGAGAGAGGAGAGGAAAACAGAAGCGATGGAGGCTAAGCGGGAAGCGGCGGCGAGTAGAGGAAGAAGCGGCGGAAGGTGAAAGGCTTCCAGGTGGAGAACGTGAAGCGGCGGAAGCATGTAGCGGAAGATTGGGTGGCGACGATGGGAACGTGGCTTTGATACCATGTTAGAAGAGAGGGAGAAGAGGAAAGAAAGGGGAAACCCTAAGGGCTACATTGTATTGACTTGGATTCCTTACCCAATAACACTACCTCTATGTATAGAGGCTTGAGTACATGAAACCCTAATTCTAATATGACTAAAATTTTCCTAACTATTACATATTCTAACACTCCCCCTCAAGCTGGAATATATTACACTCCAGTTTGCACATAATAAAAAGAGACAATAATGAAAGACAAGTACAAAAAAAAGACAACATCACAGGTCGCAAGCAAGCTATCGTAGAGAGCAACATAAGGTGTCGTAAAGAGCGATGCAAGCTGTCGTAGAGAGCGACGTAAGGCGTCATAGAGAGCGACATAAGACATCATAGAGAATGACGCAAGCTGTTGTAGAGAGCGACCATCTTTTAGAAGACCTGTATGGAAGCTTAGATCCAGGCGTTGAAGAGGAAAATGATAGATTTGTTGCCTACATATCCTTGGACAGTGTGAGATTGGATGCTGAGCACGCGAGGGAGAGGATCGGAGGGAGCCAGACCTTGCCCGCAGCAGCCTGGCAGGAGGCCATGCTTGTGCAGGGCTCAATAGTGGATTGAGGGGCGGCCATGGAAGCCAAGAAGAAGAGGAGTAGAAAGCACGGCGGCAACACCATTAAGTAGCGACAGATGTCGCCAGCGCAGGAGTAGATGGCGGGAACGCGGAGGAAGATGCGCTTGCCGCTTCTCAGGGAATCGAAAGCGGCAAGGAGGTGAGTTGGCTCGTAGATGGCATAGGAGCAGGAGGCGGCGGTGGCTGGCTTTAAGAGGGAGACTACTAGACACAGAGCTCGACTGATGAAGGCTGAAGACCTCGTTCGATGCGGAGATGCGGATGCGCAGCAATCGCATGAGGTGGAAACAGGCGAAAGACTCCTCGCACGAGGTGGAAACAGGCGGGAATCGAGAGGCGGCCTCCTCTGATACCATGTTAGAAGAGATGACATGTTAGAAGAGATGAGATGAAAAGGGGAGAGAGAGGAGAGGAAAACGGAAGCGATGGAGGCTAAGCAGGAAGCTGCGGCGAGTAAAGGAAGAAGTGGCGGAAGGTGAAAGGCTTCTAGGTGGAGAACATGAAGCGGCGGAGGCATGTAGTGGAAGATTGGGTGGCGGCGATGGGAACTTGGCTCTGATACCATGTTAGAAGAGAGGGAGAAGAGGAAAGAAAGGGGAAACCCTAAGGGCGACATTGTATTGACTTGGATTCCTTACACAATAATACTACCTCTATATATAGAGGCTTGAGTACATAAAACCCTAATTCTAATATGACTAAAATATCTCTAACTATTACTGACTTATCGGATCGATCGCTAGGGAATCGGTGGTCTGGCGACGAATAACGGCGAAAGAAATTCTATTGTCGGTGGTAGATCTAAGCGGCGAATTTATTATCGTTAGTCAGCCGTTGAAGAAAACCTAGAGCACAAGAAGTTTAGCACGCAGCGAATTCCTATTCTCGGCAAGCTTCCAGCGCGTGCGACGAGTTACTGTAGGATGGTGAATACTATAGTACGGCTTGCGAACGCGTATGCTAGCAGTGCTAGGGTTCGGCAATGGTACTTTAGCGATGAATACTGTAGCATCGATTGCTATAGTGAGTTAAAAAAATTGAAGGAAGATGACGAGAAATGAGGCATGGCTAGAGGCTCTTATGAAGTTGGTGGTAGAAGTGCAACTATGCAAAGCAAGCAGAACTCCACTCTGCGAGGGATGAAAGGAGGATAAAAGACTTGGTGGTGGTAGAAGAACGACATCAATATCGCGAGGAGATGACCGAAATTACTCGGCCCCAGGCTGAGATGGAACGTCACCTTAGAGTGGTGGACGAGATGAGGAACTTGTTTGTGAAGCTAGTGAAAAAGAGGAGGGGCAAACAAAGGGAGCTTCCAAGAGACACTAACCACCACCAAGACAAGTTGTCGTACCGACCACCACCATCACGTGTGCATTGGTTCTCACCAAAGTCATGAGACCTAATAGAATAGAAATCAACGATGAAGACGGACGGGAGGAGGTGTGCGCAACGAAAGAGACTCAGTCAGGGAGATGATTTCACGAGAGGACAAATAGTGGATTCACAAGCGCACGGAACTACCAGGATTTACTGACACTTATCCAATAGAATGGATTACGCAGGCAGAGCAATATTTTGATATTCAAGGGACAATTGATGAATATAAGGTTCCAATAGCGTTTGTGAGCATGGAAGACCAAACAGGTCACTGGTTCCAATGGATGAAGAGAAGAATTCTCAATCTTACCTAGGAAATAGTGAAGGAATAAATGATACCTACAATGTTTTCCTAGCCACGATAGTGTACGAGCGATTAGCGGCCTTTGAGCAAGGGGACTTGATAGTGACAAATCATATTGCAACTTATGAGGAGATAGTCTCACATATCTTCCAGGACAATAATATGTGAGATATTTTTTAAAAAGCTTAAATTCTAATATAAGAGAGAGCGAGCGAGCATTCTTACCCACCAACGTAAAGGAACCATGACACTTGCTCCCATAATTGAGAAGGAGATGACAAGAGAGATTAATTTGAAAGGACAAATAACTATTGAAGGAGTGGCAAGAAAAAGTCATTCTAATTCTGAAAATTACTCTTGGGAAGAAAGCATTCCTACTCACCTAGTATTACCTGATTCATCTCCCAGAACTATCCCAAACCATGGTACTCAACTGAAAGGAAGTTTCAGTACCAGTTCCAATATGATAACTCAGGTAGAGGGAAAAAAAGGTGACATCTCTCACAATAGTTCAAAGAGGTGGGAATTCAACGAACATCATCAAACACTTATGACCGCGCGAGTCGAGCTATGTCCCACTATGTCAACAAAAGAGAAAAGGGGTTATGCTTCCCTTGATCAACCTTACTACCCGATGCACCGATGTGAAAATAAGTAATTTCGCTTGATGCTATTGTCCGAGGATGAAGACGCGGAAGAGGAAGCTGCAAGATGAAATTTTAATTAAATAAACTTAGTTTCTGAATTGTAAAACATCCTTGAGGACAAGGCTATAGTTAGAGAGGGGGACAATGTTACGAACCCACATTGAGTTATTAATGAGTGGATTCGGGTTAGTATGTCATACCCGATCTGCATAGTCGTAAAGTAGTATTTATAGGAGTTTATGGTTGAGAGTTAGAGGTAGAGAATTTTGTATTTGTTTCTTAGTGCACGATTCTTGCCGGTGACGACTGAGGTTCTATCATACTCATACTGATAAGATAATATCCATTGATTGATTTTGTTTGATCTTTGCTCTAATAAATTTAGGGGACAAGTGGGATGGAGATACAATACCATCATGTTTTTTTTTTTTTTCCTTTTTTCCCTCCATAGTTTTGGGCTCTCCTATTTTTTCCCTGCGATTAGGCTCATGATAATATTATAAGTTGACTACGTTGTGTTTGATTAAAATTGGTCATGTTGGCCTTCTTCCAAAACCAATCAGTTGTATGCCTAATTTCTCATGATACTACTGATTGTCCCCAGTAGATAATACTAATTCGACTTGACCCATGTATGCTTGCATCTACGCTGTGTCTTGATGTATATTTATGTCTTCTCTGCCCAAATTGATTTGTTCACTATCTCCTTTTCAACTTAATGCTTTGTATAGTTTAATTTGAATGAAAAAAAAAATAATTTTTCTCCTTTCTTTTGAATTTCTTCCCAGTGCTGCTGAAATTGGGAGATTTGTTGCAATGCTTCGAAATCCTTTGTCTGTGCTTCGGGCCTGTGCTGCTTTTGCTCTAGTCCAGGTAACATTTGCAAGCATGTTTTTGATGTATTTGGATTTTCTATTGTTGAACACATCATACAGTTAATTTGCTTCTCTTATGGTCCTCCAGCCCTCCCGTTCTTGTTAGAATCATAGAGATATAAAGTAGGTTGGTTTTTTCATGACCTGACTTGATCCTAGCTGAGTAGAACATGCTAGGTTTTATGAATGGACTAACAATTTTGAGGAAGGAATCTTCCTAGGGAATTACACTGATTAAATGCTGTAGACATTGATAAAGAGTGTGCTTAAGGATAAGTTCTTGCCTTCATGGAAGGGGCATGTGTTGCGACCATATATGACCATTGGGTGCATGTGTTTGCAAGAATGCAGGGTAACTGTTGTTTGGTTATAAAAGTTGTCTCGCTAAACTCTCCTGTGCCGTGGTGGAAATTTTGTTTCTCTTCAAATGCTAAGTTCAGTAATTTTGGGATTAATTAAGCCCAATTTGCAACAAGGACAAAGAATAGATCCTTGGTTTTTATATATTTATGGGCAAGTGGTTCTCTTGGTAAGTATAACGAATGACTGTAGTTGGGATATCTGCTGGTTAGAATTCATTGTTACTAGGAGAAGAAAATTGCCGAAATTCTTATTCATGAAACTCATCATTCTTCGAAGCCTGGGTATACTAATGGTATGCTTGACCACATAGTCCCTATTGTTACTGCTTTTTTGTGTCACCAAACTATATAATCAGTGGCTTAAACAATTAGATGTGATTTTAAAATGAAGGATTATTATTAGAGAATTGAATAAATAACAGTAGAAACGAATAACGAAATAGAAGGAAGCAGGGAGCATATACGAGGATAAAAAGTTTTAAAATAGGAAAGGAGCTCTTCTATTATAGATGGCGGCCATTGCAGTGCAAAACTGTTTCCCTAGTTTGATTAACCATATAGCTTGTTTACTTCATTTATTTTGTTGTGTTCTTGAGGTGCACTGGAATGTGGAGGGAACTAATTGTATAAGACTATTGAGAGAAATCAAGGAATTAGAAAAAGAAGTTGCATCTTTAAAGTCTGATCTAACTTTACTCAGATACAACTAAGAGCTCATAGGAAACTAAAAGTCTTTCACGCACGACATTTTCTGCTCTTTCATCCCTTCAGTTGCCTCGTAACTATTTTCCATCGTAAGATGCGTTCTTTATCTTCATTAAAACTTGGGATTAATTAGTTTTCTGCTAATGTTGATCTTGCAGTGAATAGCTACGAGATCATTTTCCTGCTATTTAAAATATTGATTCTTAACTAAAAAAAAAGTTTCTGCTCTCATTGCCTTGCTAGGGAACATACTAGGGACTTTGTGAAGTACAATGGACTTGTTTCATGATTAAGAATAATTATTTGGGAGCTGTCACTCAAGCTGATAGTTCCAACTAGCATTTAGGGGTCAACAAACTCATTCGCCTTTTGCTACCTATCTTATTAAAATGCAGTTTACAATTCCTGGAGGTAGGCATGCAACACACCACGCAGGCCTCTTGCAAAAAGCTGGAGCAGCACGGGTTCTTCGTGCTGCTGCTGCTGCCACCACTGCCCCCATTGAAGCTAAAATGTTTGCCAGGATAGTTCTCAGGAATCTTGAACATCACCAGTTAGAGGCTTCAACATAATTTAAAGAAACATATAGTTCTCTTTGTATAGGCAGATCAACAGCTGCACTTAAACTTGTATTAGCATGAAACAATGCGTGCATAGTAGTTATGCTTGACAAATGCAGACGACTATATCACGAATCCATTGGATGGGAAAAGGGTAGCTCAGTTTTGCATAGTTTAGTGGTTCATCTACATAATAATAAGACTCAAATGAGGCTTGTATTAATTAGATATTTGTTTGTTTGTGGGGGCTTCAGTGACCTGAGGGTTTGCTGAAATTTTTGTGTTTTCTTCGACATGTACAAGGCGTTAGCAGCTACAGAGACCAGTATATTTAAGTTTCCTTGTTTTGTTAATTCATTATGATCGTGATGTATTTATATTATAGTAGGCTAAATGTGAGATCTGTAAACAAGTTTTATCTTCTCATTGAACTTTAAACCTAATGAAGTGTGGATCGTTTGGGTTCACTTGATTATAATTTTGTCTTGGTTTTAAACTTGCTAATTAGTTAATGCTTCATTTCATACATGTACGGTTGTTTCTAACAATTTTGTTGAGCAGGAAACCATTTTCCTGTAGTAGGAAACGGGTTTTCTTCTCCGGGTTCCAGTTCTCCCTATTTTTTCATCCAATAATTGGGCCTCTTTTCGTCCCAGCAATACAAGGCTGCAAGATTTCATGGCTGTTCAATTTGTTGTTGGCCTTGGCCCTACAAAATTGAATAATGGTTTACATGTTCTTGCAGTCGTACTAGCTTGGCACGCATCCTTGACATGCTATAGTACCTTCGTTAGGGATCGTAAATGGGGATGCGGATTTCACAATTTCTACTCATAAACTTAATTTGAACTTTAAAATTAGTTCATATATTCTGTTTTAGTTGTACATATAAGCATCAAATTAGTTTTACATATGTTTATCTATCGTTTTTTTAAAAATAATATTTTCATAGGTATTAGGTAGTGAGATTTATGTCATATAGATCATGCAAGTAAATAAAAAAAATAAAAAAAATATGGGTTCGTGTGAAAATTACTACTAGCAATTCTTGGTTTCGTTTGAAAATTTCATCACACTCGGCTGCCTTTAATGTTGACCATTCATCTAATAAATTCTTTTTTTTATTATAGTGGAAATGGCTTCGAGATAAATTAGGTTCTGATTAAACCTCGTCGATGACTCTCCCATTCATGTGAACCATGACTACTCTCTATGGTTTTTTTTTCATTTTAGTTAGGTATAATATTTTCCAAAAATACTTTCAAATTTATTATCGAAATAAGAATGTAATTCTGTGGAGGAGACGCCTGTTTATAATCTTATTGATAAAGAAGACAATTTTTGTTATTAAAATCGTGACCCTTGCATCTGCAATGAGAAATGCTTGCCTAGTGTCACGCCCTGGTTGGATCAGCCTTTAACTGTTGTCTTAGGGCTATTCGGTGAAACACCAGAGCGTGCACCCGCTAGGGTTTTCGAATAAAATTTCAACCCAAATTTGAAACCCTAACTTCCCTGAACGATTTTAATTCCCAAATTATAAGTCGTACGAAAATCCTAACTCTAATTTAGGAAATTAAACCCTAAATTAAAGACACATTCTCCAATTCAGAAAATACTTCTGGTCAACAATCTTGACTTGTCAACGCCGAATTGTCGTCAATGCTACTCGAATTAATCCCTCGCTGATGTCAGGCTGATGTCGAATTGCCGTCAACGCTACTCGAATTAATCCCTCGCTGACGTCAGGCTGATGTCAGCCCCTCAATTCTATTTTGCCGTTGAATTGATTTTGCTTCGCTGACGTCACCCTTTACGTCAGCCGTCTTCAAATTCCAAATCGCGAAACCAAATCGCGTCGCTAACGTCACGCCGACGTCAGCCTTCGATTTCTTTCGCCGTGCGTCGTCGCCCGCCTTCCGATTTTGACCCAGTCAAAATCGGAAGTGGTGTTTGTTCTCTTCGCACGCGAAAATAGAGCGTCGTCGAAGCTCGTTCGCCGTCCTCCTTCGTTCGTCGCCGGAGATGGAAGTGCCGGCAGGAGAAGCCTTGCCACCTTCTCCTCAGCCCTTTCGTCACAGTCGCGGAAACTTCTGCCGGATCGCCTTCGACGGAGGTGAGCAGAAGGAGAAGATCAGCGGAGACCTCGGGGAAGGAGCTCAGGGAACTCGCTGGATTTAGGGAAAACACGTTTTATTCAAGCGTACAAAAACCCTAACCGCTTCTCCTATCACGTCGGCGGCGACCCTCGCCGCCGACTACAGAGTCGCTCCCTCTCTTCACTCGCACTCCGGTACTCTCTGTCTCAAGACCTCTCCCTTCTCTGGCTCGCAGCTCTCGATTCTCCACTCGATGGTGATCAATCCCCCCCCCCCCATCGTCTCGTCCACTCCTCTTTATAGAGGACAGCCGTCGCCGCCTCTACACCTAGAAGCTCGCCCGATAGAACCAGTCGCCGCCTCCTATTCCTGGCCAAAGAGCTTGCCTCAGCGTCCGAGATTTTCGCCGCCGTTTGGATCGCTCGCTCGTCCGAAGCCGCGTCTGATCCTCGCGTGGCAGCTGAAGAAGACCTCTTCCTCCCGAAGATCTCGTTGCCTTTGCGTCCGCGTCGTCCGCTTGAGCAGCCGCCGTTGTCTTTGAGCTCGCGTCGTCCACTGAAGACGGCGAGCTCGATGAGTGTCTGAATCAACCGAAGGAGACGAAGCCAAACCGTGAGATCTGGGTTGGTTTTGGGCTTGGGTCAGGCCCACTGGGCCTTGGGCTGAACCGGCCTGAACTAGGCCTGACAATTCTCCCCCGCCCAATTTGGACATCCCCTCGATGTCCGGCACGGGCGGGTCGCTCAACGCCTGGCGGCGAGCAACCGCTCTTGCTCGGCACGATTGGCCTCATTCATTTCCTTCCAGATCTATTCTCTATGGCGTTGGAGTTTCTCATGGTTTGCAAGGATCGCTGTTCGCTCTTCCGCTTCTATCTCTTCTAAAGACTTCGACGAAGACTTCGGTGAAGCCTTTTCCTCCACCACTTGCTTCCACGTCCGCTTCTCCTGCGGAGACTTTGCGTCTTCGGCGCTTACCTTCGGCTCGACGCTGCTCTGGCCGACTCCGTTCTTCGGCCTCGTGTCTGTATCTGAGGAGGTTGTTGAAGATTTTCCTGCGACCACTGAGGCAATGTACATACCTTCCACGTGGGCCTCCACTGGTTCGTCATCAACCACCTGTTTTTCAGCTAATTCCCGATGCACGATCACTGCAATGGCGTTAATTCGCTGTCGGTCCGGACACTCGTGTATCCGATGTGTACCTTTGCACAAAAAACACGCAATCGATCTTGGTCGATCTTACACTCTCTCTGCAGGTCGGGTCTGCTCCTGTCGTGTCGGATGACCTCCGTTCCGCTGAGGAGAGAGTCTCTCTCTCTCTGGCACTCTTGCTCTGGGTGGAGATGGTCGCTTCGGGGGCGACCTCGGTGCTCTCGGAAAGGTCATTCCTGAAGTTCTCTGGTCCACGAGAGACTCGGCTATTGCTGCGGCCGTCCTCCAGTCTTGCGGCGCATGTCGTCGGACTTCAACCCCCGCCCAGGGTTGGAGATTTCTGAGAAAGAAATACCTCATGTCTCCCTCCGCCATGTCTGGTAGCTCCAACATCAGTGCGGAGAATGCCCTGACATACTCATGGATTGTTCCCGTATGCTTCAACCGATCCACCGCCTCTCGTGCCTGATCTACCGAGTTCCCGGGAAGGAACTGCTGTCGCAGCTCCTCTCGGAACACCTCCTATATCCAACCAGCTGCCTCTGATGTTGAATCAACTTTGGTCCTCCACCAAAGTTTTGCATCATCTGAGAGATATGTGGTGCACACCCTCACCTTCTCCTGATCTGAAACATGGTTAGCATCAAAGTATTATTCCATATCCCAAAGAAAGTTACCCAATACTTTGGCTGATCTGGCCCCCTTGAACACTGCAGGTTCTGGGGTGCGAACCTTCCCTCTGGCCGCTCCATGTTCCACCATGGTTGCTGCGGGCGCACCGCCTTGTGCCTACGCTAATGCCATGCGCATCACCGCCAGATCTGCTAGTACTTGCTGTTGCCCTGCAGCGAAGCCTGCCAATTGCTCCTGCAAGGCCGCTACCTGCTCCTGTAGCGCCGCCATCCCCTCCAATGTTTGTTGGAGAGCAATGATTTGTAACCTTTGTTCCTCCACCAGGCGTTGCAGATCCTCCACCTGAGGAACCACCGCGTCTTTACTGTTCCCCGTTAAACCGAGCACCTGCTCGATTCGTGTTGTGCGATCTCGTTGATTCACCATACTGCTGGATCTCTTTAGCCTCTGATACCAGTTGTCACGCCCCGGTTGGATCAGCCCTTAACTGTTGTCTTAGGGCTATCCGGTGGAACACCAGAGCATGCACCCGCTAGGGTTTTCGGACAAAATTTCAACCCAAACCGAAACCCTAACTTTCCCGAACGATTTTAATCCCCAAATTACAAGTTGCACGAAAACCCTAACCCTAATTTAGAAAATCAAACCCTAAATTAAAGGCACCTTCTCCACTTCAGAAAATACCTCTGGTCAACAATCTTGACCTGTCAACGCCGAATCGCAGTCAACGCTACTCGAATTAATCCCTCGCTGACGTCAGGCTGATGTCACGCCTCAATTCGATTTCGCCGTCGAATTGATTTTGCTTCGCTGACGTCACCCTTTACGTCAGCTGCCTTCGAATTCCAAATCGCGAAACCAAATCGCATCGCTGATGTCACGCCGAAGTCAGCCTCCGATTTCTTTCGCCGCGCGTAGTCGCCCGCCTTTCGATTTTGACCCAGTCAAAATCGGAAGCGGTGTTTGTTCTCTTCGCACGCGTAAATAGAGCGTCGTCGAAGCTCGTTCACCGTCCTCCTTCGTTCATCGCCGGAGATGGAAGTGCCGGCAGGAGAAGCCTTGCCACCTTCTCCTCAGCCCCTTCGTCGCAGTCGCGGAAACTTCCGCCGGATCGCCTTCGACGGAGGTGAGCAGAAGGAGAAGATCAGCGGAGACCTTGGGGAAGGATCTCAGGGAACTCGCTGGATTTAGGGAAAACGCGTTTTATTCAAGCGTACAAAAACCCTAACCGCTCCTCCTATCACGTCGGCGGCGACCCCTGCCGCCGACTACAGAGTCGCTCCCTCTCTTCACTCGCACTCCGTACTCTCTGTCTCAAGACCTCTCCCTTCTCTGGCTCGCAGCTCTCGATTCTCCACTCGATGGTGATCAATCGCCCCCCCATCGTCTCGTCCGCTCCTCTTTATAGAGGACAGCCGCCGCCACCTCTACACCTAGAAGCTCGCCTGAGAGAACTGGTTGCCGCCTCCTATTCTTGGCCAAAGAGCTCGCCTTAGCGTCCGAGATTTCCGCCGCCGTCCAGATCGCTCGCTCGTCCGAAGCCGCACCTGATCCTCGCGTGGCAGCCGAAGAAGACCTCTTCCTCCCGAAGATCTCGCTGCCTCTGCGTCCGCGTCGTTCGCTCGAGCAGCCACCGTTGTCTTTGAATCCGCGTCGTCCGCTGAAGATGACAAGCTCGATGAGTGTCCGAATCAATCGAAGGAGACGAAGCCAAACCATGTGGTTTGGGTTGGTTTTGGGCTTGGGTCAGGCCCACTGGGCCCAAGCCTTGGGCTGAACTGACCTGAACCAGGCCTGACACCTAGTGTCACGCTGTGAGGCCCCGGTCCGACGTGGTCAAAATTTGCGCCCGCGTGGACCCTTTTATTCGTCTTCATCATCATCACGCGTCCGCCGCACTGGTTCCGTTCTCTCGCCGCCGAGCTTGCGCGACTGATAGCAACTACCGGTATAGGTAGGCATTACCCGCAAGTGCACGGGTCTATCGAAGTAATAAAATATCGATCCCACAAGGACTAACTGGCAAATACCGATAGATCTCGAAATGACTAGCTAGACAATGTCGCAATTGGTGAAGGTTAAGATAACGAAATAATTGAAAGTGCAGTAATGTAAATAGAGGAGATCACACGAGAGAATTATAATGAGGAGGTGCATCAGGATATGGGTTCACCACTTGACTCCTTACAGTTGAATAATTAAACTCTAATGCCAATGTCCTGTCTAGTTCAAGGGGTTCAGCTTCCTTGTCACGTAGGTAGCTCCCCTCCAATAATCTTGTCCGCTTCCACGAACTAGATTACCAGTCCAATCCGTAGGGTTCTAACGTGCAGTCAGACGAATGTCTTTCCACAACGTCCAAGATTCTTATAATCCCTGCAAGTACGTAAAGACCCGCAAGCGAGGTTTTACCCTCCTAGAGATGCTGAACCGTACTTGAGGTGATTAAAGACTCTAACGCCCCCTTTCGAGTAGCGTAGGGATAAAGTACAAACGGAATGGATAAACTCTCAACCAAGTGGGTCAAACGCGTGGTCGGACTGGGGTCTCTCCGACGCATCTAAACTCCTACAGTCACGCGAGCGAGTACGAATTTGCGAGCGAGTTTTCTCTTCCGGAGATCTGATTAACAAACCTCACTAAGGTGTTTCCCTAAGTGAATACAGTCTAGCGGGCAAGTTTTCTCCTCTAGATTCGATTAACAAACCTCACTTTTGCAGCTCAAGGCTCAAGCACACCTTTCGGAATAATGCTCTCCTTTAATCCTACGAGTAAGTACAGCTATGTAAGCAAGTAAACTCCTAGAAAAGCTGATTTACAAACCTCACTCAAGGGATTAAAAGTCGAACATAATCCTCCAGGTACACAGGCAAAGCATGCACACTAGGTCAAGCAAGGATTTTTGCAAGTAAATCTAACTATCGCAACTAATAAATCGTCAAGGGCTAACCCCACATCCTGATTAAGTGTTTAGCCAAGCATGTTCACGGTAACGATATGTAAAATGTATTCAGTCATGAACATCACAAGTAATAACAGGTTTTGCACAAGAGTTGCAGTTGAAAAATAGATCATGCAGCACTCTATTAAGATCATACAATAGATGCAACAACTCAAAGATGAGAACTAGGTATTACAGATACGTGTCTAAGAGGCTTACGCAACAAAGGATGTTCAAAGGGATACAAGTGCGCAGCTCTTTCTCCTCTCGCAATCGCCGCTCTTTGTTCTTCACCCGTGCGAATCCTCTCTTCTCCTGATTGTCGTCTGCCCCTCACTCTTTATTCTTCTCCTCTTCTTCTCTCTTTTATCTCCTCAAGTTAGTGGGCTGTTGTCCCTTCCCCATGCCCTGCAAAAGCTGTTGCAGCCACTGCAGTTCTCCAGCAAAAGAAGTCTTCTTGCCAGCCTCCCTTTTCCTGCAAAGCCGCAGCAGCCCATCCCTTAGGAAATTATGATTTCGTAACCAAAATCTCCTCTAAAAAGCTGCTCCACGTCCCCTTTGTCAACGGGGGAGAAAGGTCTTGGGTGCCCTCAAGCTTTCCTTAGGTCAAGTTGAAGAAATCTGGGCTAAAATGGCGATTTCGTAATAGGCGGGTCCACGATCACGGGCGAGAATTTGGTCGTGACCCGGTCGTGATTTGTCAATTTGCAGCTTCAGGCATAACGACAATCACGGGCATGATTCTTATCGGGACCCGGTCGTGATTTCCAGCAACGGACCTGATGACTCTGAAATCTTCTGGTTTGGATTATCTTGAGTTAGGATAAGCCCCTCTGCTACCAAAGTGTCAGAACCTACCCTTTATGTGGTCAATTTGACCTGAAAATGTGAAAATACCGAAACAAGTGTAGATTCCATAAATGTATCCAAATATAGGCAATTGTAAGGTTTAAAGTCGTGAAATGAGCATGATTCCATAAGTAAATTGACACATGAAACTCTATATAAATCTATGTCAACAGAATACCTACGACTTAAAACTTTGCTTGTCCCCAAGCAAATAGAAAGAAAAGGAGTTTCATGGGGATTGTTCAATCAAAGTCATATTCCCAAATGATCTATTAATGCTTAAAGAATCACAACTAGTCACAAGAGGCGCAAATCACTATAGACTTGAGAGATGTCGATATGAAAAGCAGAAAATCTCGGTCAAATCTATGTGCGACAATTGTACAATAGCATTGGATGAAAATAGATCCTTACCACATGAGGCGCGAATACACTTAAAAACACCAAGAGGGTAGATTCCAAAGTGGTAGTAAAGGTCTTACTTATGGCTTTGGTACCACCTCACTTTTCTTTCTTCTTCTCTGCAGTGCCAAGCCTAAGCTTCGGTACCACCACTTTCTCTCTTTTTTTTTTGAGTTCCTGTGCCAAGTCACGACTTCGGTACCACTGCCCTTCTTTCCTTCATTTTCTTTTCTTTTGACGGCAGCGCCAAGCCTAGGCTTCGGTACCACTGCACTTCTTTTTCTTCTTCTTTCTTTTTGTTGGGCAGTGCCAAGTCGCAACCTAGGTACCACTGTTTCTTGTTTTCCACTTTTTTTTTTCTTTATCTCTTTCGTACAGTGCCAAGCCAGAGGAGCTCATACCAAAGCTAACACCAGGAGTTACCAAAGGTGGTAAGTGTGTATTCAGTGGTTTGGTCTATAAACTCCCAAATAAATAGCACTCATGTTGATATAGATTCTTCCTAGACACAAAGCTCGTCAAAGTTCAATCCCTAAGTTTCCAGTGTATGGGGAATCGAGTGACTAGTTGTTCAATCAAGAATGTGATCTAGATGCAGTATGGGGGATTGAATCGATCATAAATCAGGCCAATGAACAAGTATCAATCTCAAATGAGAAAATATCAGGCAATAAAGAAAATCTCGGCTAGGACCTACGACTTAGGTCCTCACGTATTTGGGAAGTAGCCATCAATCATGGTTTCAAAATGTATCCATAAAATAATGTCGAAATAGTAGCAAAAGGGTGTGGGCGTGATAAATGTGCTACAATATAGATGTCTTTGCAGAGTTAAAGTGTCTAAGAGATGACATAGTGTGATGATAGGACTTCAAGAAAGCAAGTTATAAAAAATGTTACTTATGTTCTACATATGTTCGGCAGTTGTGGTTTAGAATCATGGTAAAGCAATCAAAGCATCACATCAAGCAGCAACAGTCTAACGATATACATAATATCAGAAAGATGAAATATTACTTTTGTACAACTATTCCATCATCAAAGCACGAGCAGTCAAATCATTATGAAAGTGGAGCATGTTAAAGTTCAGTAGTGGGGCAGGTTTTAAATCTCAGCTAGTTTGGTACAACAGCACAGCACAGTAACAGTTCATCACAACATAAAAGTTTATCATCACAGTGCGTATAACATCATATAAAATAGCAGACGACCCATCAAAATGTGTAAGTACCCTCACCTTAAGCAAAAGATGCATCATCCAGATGCATACAATATAGGTATATATATCAAAAGGGGTGAGGGAGAACTTACTAGAGTGCAGCCCTACTCACTGCACTCAGCCGGGTCGTCATCATCATCGTCGTCGGCTGGCTCAGAGGAATCAGAGACATGTATGGTGTCGTCGACGTCCTCATCCTCGTCTCGCGGTGGTGGTGGAGCCATGTTGCTGTGGAGGAAAACTTCGATACTTCACCGTATCCATCAGCGCCGCCAGCTGCTTCCCTTGGTGGATCTGATCTTGGCGAAGCAAGTGGAGCAAATCTTCTGTAGAAGGGCGCGCGGCAGTCCGAGGCTGTCCACCGATGGAGGAGCTGGGATCCATGTCAAGAGGCGTAGCCTGGTCGTCTGGTGCAGCTGAGTCGGGATGAAGGTGCCAGTTTGCGCTGTCTCTGATGTCAGTCCGCGCGGTATTTGGTAAAGCCATGGTGACAGTGGTGTCCGCGAAGGTCAGATGATATATGTCACCTCGCCGAACAATCATCTTCATCGATAGAAGATGCTCAAGATCCAAGCGGTGGCTTCCAACTGCTTCAGGTTGACCGTAGGGGTTATGTCAAAGGGAGAGAGCTATCATTGTGATCATCCCGCCGATGCAAATGACTCCTTTTTGCGCATGGGCTACCCGCATAAATTGCCGAGCGAGATGATAGCCGGCATTGATATGGAAATGGTGCAAGAGCCCCCATTGACATAGTAGCTCGGGCTGGCGTACAATTCCGTCTCCCTCCCTCGCGAAAATCGACTGCGCGAGCAGCCTATGTGCGTAACGAATGTAGGGATTGGAGAGTGTTGAAGCTCTGGCATTTCTGGGCGAGTAAGCGGACATGGAGGAGATGCACCTCCAGAAAATGTCTTCATTGAAGTTCGGTGGTCCGACCCTTGAAGCATATGCGGGGAAACCGAAGATGTCATTGAGATCAGCTATAGTCAGTCGGTATTCGGTATTCGCGAGCCTGAAAGTCAGCAATCTTGGGTCTGTGTCTAAAGCAGAAACCTTGAGTTCGATTGAGCTAAAAAATTCGAGGGTGAAGGGGATATATGTTGGATGAGCGTATTGCAGAAATCGCCCCCAGCCAAATTGTCGAAATACCCAAAGCGGATCATCAAAAATTCCGAGAGCAGCTAATGCCGGAGGATCTATGTACCTTGTGTTAATTATCCGCCGGTTGGATAGGACTTGATATCTCGCTGCTTGGTGATTGTCTCGCATCTGAATTTCTGGTGGAGCGGCTTGCTGTGGCAGTGCTGTGGGTCGAGGGCTCGAGGTTCCCGCCGGTCGCTTCCCAGTGTTCTTCCGACGTGGTGGCATGATTGCTCGAGCAACAATGGGCAGACACGAAAGTATCGGCAGCTGATTTCGGAAGACCTCGCAGCGGAAAAAGGATTAAAACCCTGGAATGAGAGCTTCGCCGGAGGTGGTCGGAAAAGTCGCCGGAGGGTTGTCGGTCGGCGGAGCTGACGGCGGCGAATGGTGGGGCACACAGTGGGGTCGGCGCACCGTACGGAAGTAGAAAATCCGAAAGATTTGGGAACCCTAGATGGAAAGCTCGGGCGAGCAGCTTAAGTGAAACCCTTAACGGGTCGGGCTGGCCAGGCGAATCCGCTAAGTGTTAAAGTTCAGAGATTTCGCCCAAGATTTTCATCAGGACCCAGTTGTGATTTTACCGCGGTCTTTGAATTCAAAATCTTCACGGCTGTGTCTATATTCACGGGGCAGCCGTAATGTCCTCGTCAAGTTTGTAAGCATTCTGTCCTCTGAAAGATCTTGCCCGTGATTTTCATCGTGACCTACCCCTGATTGTCCTCTGTTCGATTGTGCGCAAATTTCACGCTCGTGGTTTTAATGTCATCATTGCCATTATGCTCTCGGCGAATTTTCTGATGTTTGAGTTGAGTGAGAATCACGGTCGAGATTTTTGTCAGGACCCACCCGTGATTTTGGGAAAATTGACAGAAAACGCATCTCCTTACCGCATCAGTTTGCGATATCCCTGTGTCATTCAAAATCAAGTAAAATCATCAATATCCACAGCTAAACAAACAGAGATAAAACAAAATATGCAAGTAGTGAAAGGGTACATCAAGGCCCAAATATTGTTTCCAATTCTCATGAAAGTAAATCGCCAATGCTGAAGATAAACAAGATCAATTCATGGATATATAATATGCTCTCAAATTCAAAGATCACTAGAGATCAATTAGTAAAGATGCTTTGCATTTAGTTTTCCCAACACTTTGGATAGAACTTGTTAAACGTCGGTGGCATTGGCATTCAGAACTGGTAGTCAGCAACATCGTAGTTCTTGCGCGTTCTCTGCAAGAGTATCATCAATATTAATCATCAAAATCATGTGTCGGAACAAAATAACCACGACTAAGAAATGAAATCCAAACTCAGGGGAGTAGGTTTAAAACATTCTAAGGCTGGGTTGATGTGTCCTAGCATGCGATTATTAAGATTTTAACGCTAAATATCAAAAAAGCTTCTAAGGATATGCAAACTAACTGAAACTTTAACAAAACATGAAAACGAAAAAGGAAAATGCTGAAAATAAATTTAACTAAAGTAAGATGCTTGAGTTGCCTCCCAAGAAGCGCTGATTTAATGGTCTATCAGCTTGACCATAGTCAATATCATTCCGGTGAAAGAGGGTCCGTGAGGAGCAATGCAGTGTCCTCCGGTATCGGTTCATGGGAGATGTAGTGCTTGAGTCTCTGTCTGTTAACTTTGAATGTACCGGTTGACTCTCGGTAAATGTCTACAGCACCGTGAGGGTAGACTTTTCGTACTATATATGGTCCTGTCCATTTGGTTCGAAGTTTACCAGGAAAGAGTTTGATCCTGGAGTTAAACAAGAGCACCAATTCGCCTTCGCGAAATTCCCTCTTCATAATTCTTTGATCATGCCATCTTTTGGTGCGTTCTTTATAAATCATGGCATTCTCATAGGCTTCTTGTCTAAATTCATCGAGCACATTAAGTTGAAGTTTTCTGACTCTCCCAGCCTGATTCCCATCAAAATTTAGTCGTCGTATCGCCCAATAAGCTTTGTGTTCGATCTCAACCGGTAAGTGGCACGATTTACCGTATATCAGCTGAAATGGGGACATACCAATTGGAGTTTTGAATGCCGGTAGGCCCATAATGCATCGTCAAGTTTAAGTGACCAATCGGTGCGAGTACGTGACACAGTCTTCTCAAGTATGTGCTTAATCTCTCGATTTGATATCTCCACTTGACCACTACTCTGAGGATGGTAAGCAGTGGAAACTTTGTGCAATACTCCATATCTCTTGAGAAGTAATTCAAATCCTCGCTCAATAAAATGAGATCCCCCATCGCTGATTACCACGCGAGGCGTTCCAAATCGTGGGAGTATTAATTTCTTGAAAAATCTAGTGACTACCTTGGAGTCATTTGTTGGTGCGGCTAAGGCTTCTACCCACTTGGAAACATAATCGACTCCAACTAAAATGAATTTGTTACCACAAGAAGGTGGGAATGGACCCATAAAGTCAATCCCCCATACGTCAAAAATTTCGATTTCAAGGATGGTATTCAGGGGCATTTCATTCCTTCGTGATATTCCACCCATCCGTTGGCAACGATTACAAGACATCACATAGTCCCTTGCGTCTCTGAATAAAGTTGGCCAAAAGAAACCACACTGGAGAATCTTATGTGCTGTCTTCTTACCACTGAAATGCCCTCCATAAGAAGAAGAATGACATTGGAACAGGACATCTGGAATCTCCTCTTCCGGTAAGCATCTTCGGATGATACAATCAGCACAACGCTTAAACAAGAGTGGTTCGTCCCAATAATAGTGTTTTGCCATAGACATAAACTTCCTTCGCTGTTGGTACGTGAGCTTCGGAGGTATAATACCGGCTGCCAAGTAGTTCACCAGATCGGCATACCATGGTTCTTTCACAGCAGTGACAACTAGTAATTTCTCGTCTGGGAATGTATCGTCGATCTCTTCTTCCAAATTGTTTTCGGTAGTAGATGTCAGACGTGAGAGATGGTCTACTACCAGATTATCGGCTCCCTTCTTATCTTTGATCTGAACGTCAAATTCTTGCAATAATATATCCATCTGATTAGTCTTGGCTTTGCGTCTTTCTTTTCCATGAGATATCGAATTGCTGCATGATCTGTATAAATGATAACACGCGAGTTAACCAAATATGATCGAAACTTATCAAAAGCGAAAACTACAGCTAGAAGTTCTTTTTCAGTTGTGGCGTAATTGCTCTGTGCTCCATCCAGTGTTCGGCTGGCGTAGTAAATGGCGTGTGTTCGGTTGTCTTTCCGTTGTCCCAATGCAACTTCTACCGCATAATCACTAGCGTCACACATAATTTCGAAGGGCAGTGACCAATCCGGAGGTTGTATTATTGGAGCAGAAATCAACGCTTTTTTTCAATTGTTGAAATGCATCCATGCAGTTCTGGTCAAAAACAAATGAAACATCATGAGCAAGTAAAGATGTTAAAGGTCTAGAGATTTTAGAAAAATTTTCAATGAAACGCCTGTAAAAGTCTGCATTGCCTAAGAAACTTCTTATTCCTCTGACGGAGTTCGGAGGTGGCATTTTCTCTATCACACTGATTTTTGCTTTATCGACTTCGATACCACGCTCCGATATCAAATGACCAAGGACAATTCCTTCCTTTACCATAAAGTGGCATTTCTCCCAATTTAACACCAAGTTCGTCTCTTCACAACGCTGCAAAACACGAGTCAGATTAGATAAACAAGAATCAAAACTAGACCCGTATACCGAAAAGTCGTCCACGATGTCTTCAATCAGGTCAGAGAAAATAGCAATCATGCAACGCTGAAAGGTAGCTGGTGCATTACATAAGCCAAACGACATTCGCCGATAAGCGAAGGTACCGAAGGGACATGTGAACGTGGTTTTCTCTTGGTCGTCCGGATGTATAGGTATTTGGAAAAATCCTGAGTATCCATCCAAGAAACATAAATAAGAGTTAGTGGCTAATCTTTCAAGCATTTGATCAATAAATGGAAGTGAAAAATAATCCTTGCGGGTGGCTTTGTTCAGTTTCCGATAGTCGATACACATGCGCCACCCGGTAACGGTTCTTTGCGGGATCAATTCATTATTTTCGTTTTTTACCACCGTCACTCCTCCTTTCTTTAGTACCACATGTACCGGACTTACCCATTGGCTATCTGAAATGGGGTAGATGACCCCAGCATCTAATAATTTCAAAATTTCCTTCTTAACCATCTCTTTCAAATTCGAGTTCAAACGTCTCTGGTATTCGATAGATGGTTTGCTGTCCTCTTCAAGGTGTATCCTGTGCATGCATAAAGAAGGGTTAATACCATTTATATCATCCAAAGTGCACCCAATTACCTTCTTATATTGTCGAAGCTTATCTAGGAGAAGGTTCGTTTGTTTTGAATCAAGATGGTTTGCTATGATGACAGGATAAGTAGAATTCTCACCCAAAAATTCATACCTGAGGTTGCTCGGTAAGGATTTGAGCTCTAAGTTAAGTTGTTTACAGACCTCGGATGTCGGTGCAGATGGTTCCGCAAGTTTTTCTTCTTCTGGTTCAATGGTTGTACTCGAGTCAAGAATATCAGCATAGGCACGAACTTCTTCTTCTTGTTCTTCGTCATAGTCACCCAGCAGGCAAATTTTGAGAGGGTCGACGTTTGTCCGAGGGATGTAAGTCGAATTGAGCTCGTCGTCGACGACTCCGATGCTATAGCAGGAATATGCAAAAAGAGGTTTCTTTAAGCTCTCGGTAATATCAAATTCAACAGTGTCAACTTTCCATTTTTAACGTCAATTATGGCACCGGCAGTGGCCAAAAACGGTCTGCCCAATATAATAGGAAGTTTGGAGTCTTCTTCCATCTCAAGTACAACAAAATTAGCTGGAATAAAAAATTTACCGACCTTTATTGGCACGTCCTCTAGAATTCCTACCGGATGTCGTACATAATTCCTATAGTTCGATGGTTGAGCTGCATTGTTGTTTATATAGGAAAAGTTGGGATGATTTTTCCACCCAGGGTTGTAGGTGTTGGAGTAAGGGTTGTTTTGGACCCTTTGGTTAAAGTTCCCTACAGCATTTACCAAGGCGGGTGGGGTGTCTTATGATACCAAATTTCCTAATTGACAAGTGTCAGAGAGATGACCTTCCACTCCACAAATTTCACACATAGCAGTATTATGACGCATGTTCATGGAATCAAGTTTGTGAAATAATGAATCTACTTTCGCAGCAAGAGAATTAAGAGCGTCAAGTTCATATTTACCGGCTTGTCGAGAAGAAGTACCTCTTTTACTCGACCATTGGTAATGGTTGAGCGCCATTTCATCGATTAAATTGTAGGCTTCATCGACTGCCTTGTTCATTAAAGCTCCTTCAACGGCTGCATCAACGGTAAGACGAGTATTATAAAGCAATCCGTTATAAAATGTATGTACCAGTACCCATTTCTCGAGGTCGTGTTGAGGACACATTCGCTGCAATTCCTTGAAGAGATCCCACGCCTCATATAATGATTCGCCTTCTTTTTGAGAGAAATTGGTAATCTGGTTTCTCAGTTGCGCGGTTTTGCTTGGAGAAAAATATTTTGCAAGGAAAGCCTGTGTGATCCCATGTGGTAATGGATCCAGATGGTAGTGAATGTAACCAAGCCCGCGCTCTGTCTCTTAGTGAAAAAGGAAAAAGTCGTAGCCGCAGAGCGTCAGTGGTTACACCATTCATTTTAAGAGTGTCACAGTATTCAAGAAAAACAGATAAATGCATGTTTGGATCTTCAGTCGGTGATCCACCGAATTGGTTTTGCTGTAACATTGATAAAAGTGACGGTTTTATCTCAAAGTTGTTCGCTTCTATTGGTGGATGTGCAATGCTCGAATGCAGTCCTTGAACATTTGGTGCAGCGAAGTCACGAAGTGATTTGTTACCGTCCATTTTTGATGTTTGTGAATTCTTCTTCGGTTGATACTTCTGAATATTTCTACGACGCCGGAACGTTCTTTCAATTTCTGAATCAAATGGTATTGCAGGTTCCGGTCGCGGAGTTCTACGCATAAACTAAAATTCTAACAAGTAGATGTTTCGTTAAATCAAGAAAAGTGTAAAATGAAGTAAAAGAAAGTATATTAATAAACTAAAAATGTCTAGTCTAATAACTTCTTAATCTAATCAATATTGCCAAAATTAATCCCCGGCAACGGCGCCAAAAATTTGATAGCACCTACCAGTATAGGTAGGCGTTACCCGTAAGTGCACGGGTCTATCGAAGTAATAAAATATCGATTCCACAGGGACTAACTAGCAAATACCGATAGATCTTGAAATGACTAGCTAGACAATGTCGCAATTGGTGAAGGTTAAGATAACGAAATAATTGAAAGTGCAGTAATGTAAACAGAGGAGATCACACGAGAGAATTATAATGAGGAGGTGCATCAGGATATGGGTTCACCACTTGACTCCTTACAGTTGAATAGTTAAACTCTAATGCCAATGTCCTGTCTAGTTCAAGGGGCTCAGCTTCCTTGTCACGTAGGTAGCTCCCCTCCAATAATCTTGTCCGCTTCCACGAACTAGATTACCAGTCCAATCCGTAGGGTTCTAACGTGCGGTCAGACGAATGTCTTTCCACAACGTCCAAGATTCTTATAATCCCCGCAAGTACGTAAAGACCCGCAAACGAAGTTTTACCCTCCTAGAGATGCTGAACCGTACTTGAGGTGATTAAAGACTCTAACGCCCCCTTTCGAGTAGCGTAGGGATAAAGTACAAACGGAATGGATAAACTCTCAACCAAGTGGGTCGGACGCGTGGTCAGACTGGGGTCTCTCCGATGCGTCTAAACTCCTACAGTCACGCGAGCGAGTACGAATCTGCGAGCGAGTTTTCTCTTCCGGAGATCTGATTAACAAACCTCACTAGGGTGTTTCCCTAAGTGAATACAGTCTAGCGGGCAAGTTTTCTCCTCTAGATTTGATTAACAAACCTCACTTTTGCAGCTCAAGGCTCAAGCACACCTTTCGGAATAATACTCTCCTTTAATCCTACGAGTAAGTACAGATATGTAAGCAAGTAAACTCCTAGAAAAGCTGATTTACAAACCTCACTCAAGGGATTAAAAGTCGAACATAATCCTCCAGGTACACAGGCAAAGCATGCACACTAGGTCAAGCAAGGATTTTAGCAAGTAAATCTAACTATCGCAACTAATAAATCGTCAAGGGCTAACCCCACATCCTGATTAAGTGTTTAGCCAAGCATGTTCACGGTAACGATATGTAAAATTTATCCAGCCATGAACGTCACAAGTAATAACTGGTTTTGCACAAGAGTTGCAGTTGAAAAATAGATCATGCAGCACTCTAAGATGAGAACTAGGTATTACATATACGTGTCTAAGAGGCTTACGCAACAAAGGATGTTCAAAGGGATACAAGTGCGCAGCTCTTTCTCCTCTCGCAATCGCCGCTCTTTGTTCTTCACCCGTGCGAATCCTCTCTTCTCCTGATTGTCGTCTGCCCCTCCCTCTTTATTCTTCTCTTCTTCTTCTCTCTTTTATCTCCTCAAGTTAGTGGGCTGTTGTCCCTTCCCCATGCCATGCAAAAGCTGTTGCAGCCGCTGCAGTTCTCCAGCAAAAGAAGTCTTCCTACCAGCCTCCCTTTTCCTGCAAAGCCACAGCAGCCCATCCCTTACGAAATTATGATTTCGTAACCAAAATCTCCTCTAAAAAGCTGCTCCATGTCCCCTTTGTCAACGGGGGAGAAAGGTCTTGGGTGCCCTCAAGCTTTTCCTTAGGTCAAGTTGAAGAAATTTGGGCTAAAATCGCGATTTCGTAATAGGCGGGTCCACGATCACGGGCGAGAATTTGGTCGTGACCCGGTCGTGATTTGTCAATTTGCAGCTTTAGGCATAACGACGATCACGGGCATGATTCTTATCGGGACCCGGTCGTGATTTCCAGCAAAGGACTTGATGACTCTGAAATCTTCCGGTTTGGATTATCTTGAGTTAGGATAAGCCCCTCTGCTACCAAAGTGTCAGAACCTACCCTTTATGTGGTCAATTTGACCTGAAAACGTGAAAAATACCGAAACAAATGTAGATTCCATAAATGTATCCAAACATAGGCAATTGTAAGGTTTAAAGTCGTGAAATGAGCATGATTCCATAAGTAAATTGACACATGAAACTCTATATAAATCTGTGTCAACAGCGACCACCATCGCCGGACCGGAACAGCACCGGCAGGGAAGGGCCGCCCGCCCTTGCCCCTCAGCCTCATCGGTGTCCCACCTGGACGCCGGCCTTCGACGAAGCTCCCTCTTCGTCCCAGCCTGCTACCGCCGAAAACCCATCGGCGGAGCCGCCGCCCAAGGGGGAGGAGGGAGAGGCGGACCAAGAGTGGGGGAGAAGGAAGAGGAGGAGCACCTGCTCCTCTAGCCTGCTTTTGATCTGCTCTCGTCGCCGCCAGTGTCGCCATCCGACGCGACGCCTGCCAGAGAGGACGCCACCCCACGGTGGTGCTGTCTCGTCACTGGATCCGCGCCGGATCCCATTCTGCCATCATACGCTTCGTCTCGGGAAGCTAAGGCCGCCGCTTCCATCGCGCCTTCGCGCGCGTCCTTTCGAACTTGTGGGCCTCGTCAAGCCCACTCGCCACTTCTAGCCCGGCCCGTGAGCCCCTTCGGGAAACGGGGCCTAACACCCTCCCCCGGCCGAAGGTGGACACTGTCCTCGGCGTCCGTCTCTGTCTCAGCGTCTGGCTCCACACAACCTCCGCCGCTCGTTGCTTGGCCCGTGGAGGAGGAACAGCTCGCGTGGAAACTCTTGTCCACGCCCGTTGTTCCCGACGAAGACCTGTCCCGTCTTCGCGTCCGTCTGCTTTGATGGTTAGGATGCCGCCGCGTCACCTGTAGAAGAGACGCTCTCGTCCGTCTCTTCGTCTCCTATGATGGCTGCAGGGAGCTCTCGTATGTGGAGGAGGCGACGACCCCATCACTTACGGTCGTTGCCCTCCCCATCGGCGTCCCTCCTGGACGCCGGAATCCATCAAAGCCTCCTATGCTACCGCCGTTGTCGTCCCCGCTGGCTCCGCGAGGAAGACGCCCTAGGTCCCGTTCACCATGCATGACCCTGGGCGCTCAATGGGCCCTTCCCATGTCATGCCGACGGCCAGCCGCTCTCGTGGGTGCCTCCGTCTGCTGTCGCCGCCCGGTGGTCGGGGAGACGACGCCGGCTTCGTCATCTGCCGCTGGCCCAGCGTCCGCCGCCTGCGCGACGCCGGCTTCCGCAGCAAGGAGGACGCCTCTGCGTCCTTGTCTCTCAACCGCCTCCACGGGAGAAGTCTCCGCCACCTGCGCGACGCCGGTCGCCCGTGTGCCGCCCTGAGCTGTGTTCCGTGTATGAATCTGGAGGGGACGACGTCCGCCGTCCGTCGCCTTTTTCACCCCTGGAAGATGGCCTCCGCTTGGTACCGCTGTCCGCTGAGCTTTAGCCTTCGCAACGCACACGCCGACGGCGAACCTTCGTCATCGGGAAGGGAAGGCACCCACCGTTCTTCCTTCTGCGTACCGGCAAGGTCGCCGGAGCCACCGCTCACCTCTGATACCCTTGTGAGGCCCCGGTCCGACGTGTCAAAATTTGCGCCCGCGTGGACCCTTTTATTCGTCTTCGTCATTATCGCGCGTCCACCGCGCTGGTTCCGTCTGCTCGCCGCCGAGCTTGCGCGACCACCGTTGCCGGACCGAAAGACCACCGGCAGGGAAGGGCCTCCCGCCCTTGCCCCTCAGCCTCATCGGCGTCCCACCTGGACGCGGGCCTTCGATGAAGCTCCCTTGCCACACTCTTTCGACCGCCGACTCCGTCCCAGCTTGCTGCCGCCGGAAACCCATCGGTGGAGCCGCCGCCCGAGGGGGAGGAGGGAGAGGCGGACCACCGTCCGCCGGGAGCCCCCGCTGCCCGCCCGAGGCCCAGCTCCGAGGGCTCTCCAAGAGTGGGAGAGAAGGAAGAGGAGGAGCACCTGCTCCTCTCGCTTGCTTTTGATCTGCTCCCGTCACCGCCAGTGTCGCCATTCGACGCGACGCTTGCTAGAGAGGACACCGCCCCACGCTGGTGCGTTCTCGTCGCCGGATCCGCGCCGGATCCCATTCTGCCATCGGTTCCTAATTTTACCTTATGGTCAACCCTTAATATTGACTTTGGTCAAAATTATCCCGAGTCAACGCCGCACCACGCTGCTGGTTGATTTAATTCGGCTGCTGACGTCGCGCCGATGTCAGCTGCCCAAATTTGCTTCCGCTGAATCGATTGACCATGCCCAAATGTTGACTTCTCGAATTGAACGCTCGACACGTTCGAAAATCACCGTCGCGAGCTTCTTCTTCATCTTTATCGCCCTCAACTGCACGAATGCTGCCTGTGTTCGTTAGTTGGAGCTCCGGTCGTCGGAGAAGGGGCGTGTCGGCAGGGAGACCCCTCTCCTACCTCAGCCTCGTCGCCTCAGCACCGGAAGCAGTCGCTGCCGGATAAACCTCGCCGAAGATGGTGAAGATACCTGGAACTCGATTCTCGCTGGAAAAACCAAGAAAGATCACCGGATACACCACGAGACAGGGGAAATTAGAGAGGAAAACTTTATTACCCTTTTGAAGCTACAACAACCTCTCTTTACCGATGACCCCTATCGCCGGATTCTTCGCCCCTTGGCGGCATCAGAGCCCCTGCTCTGGAAGGACGACGGCGTCGTCGCCGGTGGAGTCGCTCCCCAGCACTCCCACACTCGCTTCGTTCGCCTGCTCGGACGTTTATAGGGGAAGAGCCGCTGCCCTCCTCGCCTCCTTCTCCTCCGAAGGATCCGCCGACCCTGCTCGCAGAGGCCTTCGAAGTCCGAATCTTCTGCCCGAAGGGCGTCGTCCCTTGTAGAGATGGCCGGCCACCTCCCTCGCGTCACTTGCCTCTAATCCCCTCCGGAATCGGACGCCGACATCGCCACCTATTTCACCGCGTCTGCATTTCCGAAAACAACGAAGAAGACGCACACGATCCCGCTTTGCGTCTTCCGATTTAGCGTTGACCGCAACGCATTGACCCAGACTTGGGTTTCTAGGGTGCGGGCTTGGGCTGCCGCCTAGTCCAACTGCCTTAGGCCCGGCCTGGGGTTATGGGGCCTAACACCTAGGAACGCAATTATAAACTTATTTGTTATTAAAATCAGAAATATATTTGTGCCATTTACGTTTCTAAAATTATGAATCTTAATGGAAAAGATGGGCAAAAGTCATATTTGCGTTGCTAAGGGCCTGTTTGGCCCCGCTTTTAAGCTGCTTTTAATCAGCTTTTATGTAGAAAGCAGAAAGAAAACTGTTTGGTAATAAAAAGCAGAAGCAGAAAAAGCAGCAAAAAAACAGAAATTAGAAAAGCTACAATTTGATGCTTTTGCAGCTTTTACAGCTTTTACAGCTTCTGCTTCTTTAAAAAAGTAATTTATATTATTTCGTTTAAAATTTTATGTATTATTAATTTAAATAATTCAAAATTTTAATACTAAAGAAAAATAAAATATATTATTATTTAAAATAATTTAAAATAATATATTTATTTATTATTTTTAATTTTGACAGTAGTTAAAAGTTATTAACTAAATATCTTATAAATTTTGACAGTACAACACAGTCCAGCACAATTATAAAGTTATTAACAGCAAAGTCAAATAGAAGAGTCGCGAAAATGAATGGCACATATACGACCGAAGACATTGCAATTCCTATTCTCCCCAATCTAATGGCGAAGGAAGCATGCGGTGCTCGAGTCAGGAGTGAATTCGTGAATCGTGAAGATGAGAGGACACAAACAGTGTCACGCCCCGGTCGGATCGGCCTAAAAACAACGCTTATCCACTGTCTCAGGGTCGTCCGGCGGAATACCGGAACACGAACTCCCTAGGGTTTCCGGCCAATTTCTTTCCCCAAATTAGGAAAGTCCGAAAAACCCTAATTTCTCTTCATCCAGTTTTGACCCGCTGGCCAATATTATGCTCTTGCTGACGTCAGCGTGACGTCGGCCCTCAATTGACTCTGTCGCGCGCGTAAATCCCCTTGCTGACGTCAGTGTGACAGTAGCGCTCCAAATCGATTTCGAATTCGATTCTTTGTTCGGTTCGAGCGTTGACCGCTCGTTTCCGTTGACTTGCCTTGGCTCGCGTGTCATCTCCTTCGCCTTTGCTTCGCGACGCTGCCGCGTCACTGCTTCTGCCGAGCGCCGCCGCGCTCGCGATGTTGCCGGAGAAGGGGAAAGGCCGCTGCCTTTCACCCTCAGACTTGTCGTCGCCGCCGGCTGTCCTAGCAGCCGCCTGTCGCTAGAAAACTCCTCTGGATGGATGGAAGCCAGTAAACAGGGATCTCGTCGGAAAACCTCACCTCTTTATTTCTTCCTATAAAGCTGGTTACATGATCGATTCCGGGCCGACGACCTCTGTCGCCCACCCCTCTCCCACTAGCTCCTCTCTCGTCGCCGGCGCACTCGCCGTTGACGTTACAAGCGCTCACGCTCACTCTCAGTCTCGTCGCTTCGTCGACACCCTCTGGCGCCGGCATCGACGCCCTCTGGCGCCGGCATCAACGCCCGCCGGCGTTGGCATCAAAGCCTCTGCTCTGGCAAGGCGACGGCGCTCTCGCCGCCGCCGGTGGTGGCGCTCCCGCCCTCTGGCTCTGTGGTATCGCCTCTACGTACTACCCCCCCCCCCTTCTTATGCTCTCTAATCTGCGGCTTTTAACTTGGAGCGCAGCCGCCTCAGCATCCGCTTCGTCCACCACAGACCCCGTCGAAGCCGCTTCATCGTGTACGCTCGCTTCTACTGCTCGACGCCGCCTTCTGCTCCGCGTCCATGTCGTCCGCACCTGAAGACTCTCCGCGTCCGCTTTGCTCGCCACCCGATTCCTCCGCGGGACTCGGTTGCTCGCCCTTCGTTCAACGCCACCTGGGCCGACCTAGTCGCCTGCGTCCGTGGAAGAAGCCCAGCTCGTGCCGCTTGCCAGCTGCTTCATCCGGAGCTGCAAAGAAGACGTCGTCCTCTGGTTCACCCGCGAGTCCGTGTGATGCGTGTGTCCGAGCCGTTCGCGCAGATGCTGCAGCTCTTGGTCAACATCGTACGTTGACCAAGGGTTTTGGGCTTCCCTTTGTGGCTTGGGCCAGGCTTGGATCACTTGCTAGGGCCACTGGGCCTTGGGCCAAACCGGCCTGACCCAGGCCTGACAATTCTCCCCCACCTGATTTGAACATCATCCTCGATGTTCAATATGCGTTGAACACTGGCTCTCCAATATTCATGTCCTTCATCTCCCGTCTCCAGTTCGATGATGAATGTTACTGAAACACGTTGCATGGAATTGACACTTCCTTGACTTGACACAACTAGGCCGCATACTATCGTACCCTCTGGTACTCTGCCTGACCTCCTGTGTCCCAGTCATCTCCCGCCATAGTGCTCTGCCCAACTCAATACGAGCAGGGTCACGTCCATAATGCATCTCCCCAGATGCTCCGCTCAACCTGCAATCGTTGAGTTCACGGTCTAACGCACTGGATCATCATGCTTACAGTAACCTGCATCACCAAACTTTATCAAGGATAACCTCGGACTTGTGGGTCATGGGCCCACAATAATCTTACTTCGCCATCTCTGTTGAACTCAGCTGAACCTCGCATCTCCATGCTCGGTCAAAACTGGCTCTGATACCTGTTGTCACGCCCCGGTCGGATCGGCCTAAAAACTGTCTCAGGGTGGTCCGGCGGAATACCGGAACGCGAACTCCCTAGGGTTTCCGGCCAATTTCTTTCCCCAAATCAGGAAAGTCCGAAAAACCCTAATTTCCCTTCCTCCAGTTTTGACCCGCTGGCCAAAATTATGCTCTTGCTGACGTCAGCATGGTGTCAGCCCTCGATTGACTTCGCCGTGCGCGTAAATCCCCTTGCTGACGTCAGCATGACATCAACGCTCCAAATCGATTTCGAATTCGATTCTTTTTTCGGTTCGAGCGTTGACCGCCCGTTTCCGTTGACTCACCTCGGCTCGTGTGTCGTCTCCTTCGCCTTTGCTTCGCGACACTGCCGCGTCACTGCTTCTGCCGAGCGCCGCCGTGCTCGCGATCTTGCCGGAGAAGGGGAAAGGCCGCTGCCTTTCACCCTCAGACTTGTCGTCGCCGCCGGCTGTCCTAGCAGTCGCTTGTCACTAGAAAACTCCGCCGGATGGATAGAAGCTAGTAAACAGGGATCTCGTCGGAAAACCTCACCTCTTTATTTCTTCCTATAAAGCTGGTTATAGGATCGATTCCGGGCCGACGACCTCCGTCGCCCGCCCCTCTCCCACTAGCTCCTCTCTTGTCGCCGGCGCACTCGCCGTTGACGTTACAAGCGCTCACGTCACTCTCAGTCTCGTCGCTTCGTCGACGCCCGCCGGCGTTGGCATCAGAGCCTCTGCTCTGGCAAGGCGACGACGCTCTCGCCGCCGACGGTGGTGGCGCTCCCGACCTCTGGCTCTGTGGTGTCGCGTCTGCGCACTACCCCCCCCCCCCCTTTCTGCTCTCTAATTTGCGGCTTTTAACCTGGAGCGCCGCCGCCTCAGCATCCGCTTCGTCCGCCGCAGACCCCGTCGAAGCCGCTTCATCGCGTACGCCTGCTTCTTCCGCTCGACACTGCCTTCTGCTCCGCGTCCGCGCTCGAAGACTCTCCGCGTCCGCTTTGCTTGCCACCCGATTCCTCCGCGGGACTCGGTTGCTCGCCCTTCGTTCAACACCGCCCACGCCGACCCAGTCGCCTGCGTCCGTGGAAGAAGCCGAGCTCGTGCCGCTTGCTAGCTACTTCGTCCGGAGCTGCAAAGAAGACGCCATCCTCTGTTTCGCCCGCGAGTCTGCGTGATGCGTGCGTCAGAGTCGTTCGCGCGGATGCTGCAGCTCTTGGTCAACATCATACATTGACCAAGGGTTTTGGGCTTTCCTTTGTGGCTTGGGCTAGGCTTGGATTACTTGCTAGGGCCACTAGGCCTTGGGCCGAACTGCCTTGACCCGGGCCTGACAAACAGCGACTCTTCCCATGATTTTAAAGAAGTTTAAACCCGATTCATCCGTGAGTTAGGGTTCTTTACTTCCCATGTTCCGCCACCTCTCCCCCTCCTCTCCCCTCCTTTTCCTCCTACGTCGCCAGCGCCGAGCCCTCTCCTCCGCCGTCTCTACCTTCCCCCGGGCCTCGCCTTATCCCGGCCGCTATCTGCCGCCAGTGCCGCCACCGTTTCTACCCGGGCATCGCGGTGGCCACCGTACAGACCCCCTTTCCCCGGCCTCTGACGATCCTTCCTCCCTCCTACGCGACGACCCCATCTCCATCTGCTCCTCCCTCTGGGTCGACAGCTTCCGCGACCCCTCCGCCACTGCCTCCAACCTCACCCCCTACCTCCGCCGCTTCGAGCTTTGGGTCCTGGCCTACCAGAAGGCTTACGCTGATGAGATTGGTTCCTACCTCCCCAAGTCGTCCGTCCCCACCTCCGCGCTCCACTCCCTTCTCGCCCTCCGCAACGCGGTCCTCGACGGCCGCTTCCGATGGGGCGCCCGACTCGATCTCCACCTCCGCTCCCCCCGGGACACCACCGATCCCGCCACCCTATCCAAGCGAAAGCTCCGCGCACTCCTCACCTCCGCCCAGCCCACATCTTTTCAGGACCGTGTTGTCCAGGAAGTCCTGCTGATGATCCTTGAACCCATTTATGAAGCCCGATTCTCCCAGAAGTCTTTTGCCTTTCGCCCTGGCCGCAATCCTCACACTGTCATTAGAACCATCCGAAGGAGCTTCGCTGGCTACCTATGGTACATCAAAGGCGACGTCAGCACCATTCTTGATGGAGTCAAGCCTGGATTAATCATCAATGCGTTAATCCGTGATGTTAGGGATAAGAAAGTTGTCGACTTGATTAAGTCAGCCCTTACCACGCCAGTGATCACCGGTCGTCCCGTTGACGATGAGGCTGCAAAGAAAAAGAAAAAGAAGAGAAAATATCAGAAAAAGAGGGTTTTGGCTGAGGACGAGCCAAAGCCTGACCCATACTGGCTCCTAAGCTTCTTCGGTTTTGCTCCGGAGGAGGCTGTGAAACAGCCAAATTGGGGGCATTGTGGGGTGTTAAGCTCTTTGCTTGCTAATGTGTATCTCGATGAGCTTGACAAGTGGATGGAAGGGAAGATTAAAGAGTTCTTTCGGCCATCAAATTCTGACGTCATATGGACTGGGGATGAGGGTGAGCAGGGAAACACCTCATGGCCAGAGTTTGTTCCAACAAGTGGGCCTGACAAGACCAGGAAGATGGACTATGTTCGATATGGTGGTCACTTCTTGATTGGGGTTAGGGGTCCTCGTGCTGATGCTGCAGTGCTAAGGAAACAACTAATTGAGTTCTGTGACCAGAGGTATCAGCTGAAGCTTGACAATGAGAGTCTCCCTATTGAGCACATCACCAAGGGGATCATGTTTATGGATCACGTACTTTGTCGTAGAGTAGTTTATCCTACACTAAGGTACACGGCAACTGGGGGAAAGATCATCAGTGAAAAAGGTGTAGGTACACTTCTTTCAGTTACAGCAAGTTTGAAACAATGCATCAGACAGTTCAGGAAGCTTGAGTTCTTAAAAGGAGACAGAGAGCCTGATCCACAGCCCTGTTTCAGAATGTTTCATGCAACACAAGCACATACCAATGCGCAGATGAATAAGTTCTTGCAGACTATGTCAGAGTGGTACCGGTATGCCGATAATCGCAAGAAGGTTGTGAACTTCTGTTCTTACATCATCAGAGGATCACTGGCCAAGTTGTATGCTGCAAAGTACAAGCTACGGTCTAGGGCAAAGGTCTATAAGATTGCATCAAGGAATCTAAGCCGTCAGTTGAAGGAAAAGAAGGGGCAGTCTCCTGAGTATCAAAACATGCAGAGGATGGGTCTTCTGGATTCAATTGACGGCCTTCTGTATACTCGTATGTCTCTGGTTCCCGAGACAGACTATACCCCATTTCCAAACGGGTGGAGGCCAGATCATGAGAAGGTTTTGATGGAATACATTAAGCTTCTTGACCCAACGACTATGCAGGAACAACAATCTTGCCTTAGGGAAGAAGGGCTTGTAACACCACAAGATTATATTTCCCTGCTTGTCTGGAACTACAAAAAGAATGCTGTTGTGCTACCTCCCTTTGAGGAGAGTGAAACCCAGAGAGCTAAAGAAGAGTTGTTAGGATCAATTAACAGTGAAACGAAGGATAGGAGGGTAGATGATGAAGAAAGTGGGAAGGCTCTACAGGCTGCACACATGTGAATTATTTAAATGCATCACTAGAGCCGCTTCTTGTTTTGATTGATTATTATAGAAATCTGGAAGAAAGGAGGAAAGCAGTTATTTGTATATCAGGCTATTAGAGTTCCCTGTATATTTAAAATGTCTTCTACACAAAATTGTTTGAGGAGGTTATATTCATTCACAGAACATACAGAACAAGAGTGATTGTTCATTTTAATCTTTATGGCCAGGCTGCTTGGTAAAAGGTTTCTCTTATGCGTATGATCCTTTTGACAGATGATGAATCATAGCTCTTGCTTGCTAACAATCTTGGTGGATATTGATGCTCAACACCTTAAATCTGTGTTGGATTTGTCCGTTTGGAAAAAAAAATTGGTTAAATGTGCTATCACTGAGCCTGAGAAGGAAAATCGCTTGGCAGTGTTTTGAACTGTCACTTCACGCTATTCATATGCACTCTAGATATGTAAGTTCCATTAGCTTGCTCACCTTCTGGATAAAAGAATCTGATAGCTATTTTTTGACAGTTCGTTTGCCTTCAAATGTCTACCTTGTTGAACTATTTACACACTTGATGGTAATACACTGAAAACTCTTTTCTTTGTTGCTGTATGATTCACATATATATAACCTTTTTAGACACTCCTTTGACTCTCTTAGGCTGTGTTTAATGAAGCGGATGGAAAGTGGAAGGTGAGGAAAGTGGGAAGAAAATATTTTTTTTGGTTGTTTAAAAGGGCGGATGGAAAGTGGAAGGAAAGTAGGATGGAAAGCACTGTAGCAAAAATGTAAACAACAGTGCGTGTTTTTGGCCGTTTCTGCGTTCCGCCTGATTCGGACGGATTTTTTCTACTGCAGCTACTATGGCTACAGTAAATACTGTAGCTTCCCGTTGTGGATTCCATCCACTCTCTTTCTTTCTTTGGTTTCCTCACCTCCCACTTTCCATCCACTTCATTAAACACAGCCTTAAGGAAAATGATAGATGTGAATTGACATGCAACAGTTACATGGATCACAATGATACTTTTAGAGGATATGAAGCATTCATGATTTCAAAATTCTATTGCATTATGACTCTGGCCATCTGTAGGGCCTGTAACGGGACGGTAAAAATTGTCATGCAATATTAGCATTAAATAAAGTAATAGTTGTATGATGGATCGTTAAAGCAATGCTCGGTCCAATCTGATAGCAGTTGTGTTAGTAAATTGATTCTGTTGGATCTAATTTGTGGAAGAAGTGTATCCGGGTTCAATCAGTCTTACAAGGGGTCAAACTTTAAGGCACAGGTGCAACAAAATTTACAATTTTGATGTTTCTTGATTTTTATATCTGCATGTGCTCTTCCTTGTGTACTTCTTATACCAACAGGTTATGTATAACATAGGTTTCAGGTTGTGAATTTGCATGAGGTCCATTTTGTGTTCACGAAGAAAGAAAAAGCTTCTAGCATAAGTTATATGGACATATTCTCTAGGACAAAGAAAATGAACTCCTATGGATGGTAGAATTCCAGCATTTGAACATGCTGGTAATACTTCTTTTTGTTGCATCTGCCAAATGTTGTAAATAGCTAGATTGTTGGAGGGTGATGTTCAAGTTTGATTCCATTAATCTGGTGGATATATTGATGGAAATAGCTGTGGCTCTATCGAATGTAATCGTTAAAAGGAAATACACGGTGATTCAAGCTTTTGATGAGATGATGTTCTTATGTAGATCCCATGAGGGTAGTAATGTGGTTTATTGTAATTATTTAATTATATTGGTGGTGTTAGTGGTTATCTAATTGATGTGGTATAGTTAGTGCTATTTGTTGGTAGGTTTTGTTATTTGGGGTTAATGTTGAGTTAGTGCTAGTGACTAAAGACTATGTGTAGACTTATTTAGCTACAAGTAGGACAACTTCTGATTATTGATTTATCTATGTGGTATCTCCAAATGTGTTCCCTATTAACACAACGTTGATGCATCATTGATCTTTGCCCCTCATCTTTGTGTTGCTTTTGCTTCTTCTATTTGCTCAAGCTAATGGTCATTGTCATCTTTCTTGTTTCCAACCTGGTGTGCTAGGCGAGTCCTGATAGCTGAGATATCTTTGTCATTGTCTTTACTTGCACAGAGACCAACACAATATTAACATCCACCATTGGAGGCTTCTTGATCTACCACTCCCTAGCTTACCTTGTAAGTCATCATTGTTGTTTTAGTCATCTCCACTAGGCCAGTCACTACACATTGATATGATGGAACTATAGCAACTCGCTCATACATGCAAAGGAGGTCAACGAAGCCACCACAACGCCTCTTTTCTCGCTATTGGTCTACATTGACCTATTCTTCAACCCACACTCAGCCACCACGAAAAATGTATCTTGTGTGAGTAACCCCCTAACATAGCGTATTGTGCTTGTTGGAGTTATCAAAGAAGTTGTCATTCTAGTTGTTGTTGGCCCCTTGCTTCCATCACACTCGTTGTTGGTATCCCTAATAACCTGTTTACTTGGGAAAATGGAAAAAACGGAGGAAGGGAAGAGGCAGCGGAATGGAAACAAAGAGAGATGGGAATTGGAGGACACGTGACTTTCATGTGCCCGTGTCCAGACGGAGCTAATCAAGGTTGTGGCGCGGGGATGGGCCTGTAGAGCTAGTTGAAGGTGAGGTTGAGGCCGGAGAAGGTGGCGATGAAGGCGGAGAGGGAGCCGGAGACGCCAATTGGAGGTCGCAGGATCGTGGAGGGAGTCCAGCAGGGGCTATGGTGCACCTGGAGGTCGGTGGACCACCTAGAGGGAGGGCGAGCGGCGGCGAGGTGAGAAGGGAGGGCGAGGCAAGCGGTAGTAGGCAAGGCGACAACCTAGAGGGCGGCGAGCGAGCAAGAAAGAGGCAGGGCAACGGCGGCAAGGCTGGGGAAGGCAGTGGTGATGAAGGCGGAGAGGTAGCTGGAGACGCTAGCTGGAGGTCACGGAGGGAGCCTGGCAGGGGCTATGGTGCACCTGGAGGTCGTCAGACCACCTAGAGGGAGGGTGAGTGGTGGCGAGGAAAGGTCGGCAGGCGAGCGGCGCCGAGGTGAGAAGAGAGGGCGAGGCGAGCAATAGCAGGTGAGGCGACAACGACGGGCGAGCATGGAAGAGGCGGCAAGGCAGTGGTAGTGGTGGCGAGCCAGAGATGTAGAGGTGACAATGACCAAGAGACAAGATGTGGCGAGGCAGCAGCACACGAAGGACGAGCGTGCGCGTGGAGTAGTATTGGGAATCCAAGGAAAAAATGCTTTTTTTCCTTCGTACTTTCCTCTGTGCATTTTCCATCCGCCGTAGTAAATGAAGGAAATGGCTATAATCTATCTTTTCCCCTCTCCTTTCCACTCTAGTAAACATAACATAAATGGCTCAAACATTGCAACATTTTGCTCACCATTGGCTAGAATTCATCACTGCTTGCTCAACCATGTCACCTTCCCCACATGAATCCACAACATCAACCCAAGACTAATCATGTGAGGGCCCCATGCATGTGACGATGTGAAAGCTTAACATAAAAACTAAAAAAGAATATATGTAAAAAAAAATAAAAAGAAATGAAAAAAAAAACAGTGGTGTGTGCTTTTCTTTCATTATGAGTCAACTTCAATACGTTGGCTTGACTCACTGAACTTGAGTTCTTCCATAGGAGAAGAATGGTGCCGTTATATATAAATGTTTAATTATATTAGTGTTGTCAGTCGATAGTTATTCATGCGGTGAAGTTAATGTTGTTAGTGGTAGGTTTTAATATTTGTGGTTTGACCCTATCTTCAGGTTCTTTCATTTAAAGTATGGCTGTTTTAATTAATTAATTAATTAATTTTATTATATCTATATAGTATATGCTTTTCTTTGCCATCACAGTTCGCTTATCCCTTCTGTTTTTCTTCTTCCTTTCTTCAACTGTCCTATGCCAGGCAATCAAGCAGCAAATTATGCTACAAAATTTGTCAAGGTACGGAACCATTTCTGTAAGCGTTGTGACTGCTTTCTCTAATCCTCTGGATATTTTGACTACTGATGTTAGAGATGGTGCTTGTACTCGGAACTAGTAATATAATTTGGTTATTTGTTTTGCCAAATTGGCTAAAAATTGGTTTATTCCCACTAAAAGTTTGTCTAGTTTATTTGGTATGGCCAACCTTTAAACTATTTGAAAATCTTTGCTTTTGAGATATCTTAGAATGCTTATCCGCCCATGTAGAATGATGGTAAAAACATTTTTTTATATATGGCTGACATTGACTTTGTTCCATTCCGTGGTACATGACACCAGGCACATACCGTGTCAACTGGATGCTACAATATACTCGTAAAATGAACTCATAAACTACTTATGCTGTTCCACCTGCATGCAGAATTTTCTGCGTTCTACAGCAAAATAATTGTGAGCTTGTTGATCTAGTTCAAAAGTCATATATTTTTGTTATCGATTAATCGATTATGGACATCTCATTCTCTCTGCTGTTTTCAATTTATCCACAGTTCAGATCATGTTGACATTGTTTTCTTTCCTTTTTGGTATGCATAATTCTGAATTGTTTGTTTTATGTACTGTTGTTGTTGCTATTTATGTAGATAAATGCAGTCCAAGAAGAACCAACATCTTGTGAAATACTACCGAGGGGCATTCTTCATACCGAGTGGACTTGGTTGGCAAACGTCATTAATGTAGGATGGCTCAGATTCTAATTTTCAGCCAATACAGATGGACTTGCCTTTGCTAAAGAGTATCGATGTTATGTAAGTTTGAAATCCAAACTTAAAAACTTTCCATGTTGATCGAATTTGTACATTGGGCATAGCTTCTAACTTGAAACGCAAATATTGGATATATGAGCCAACTGATTTGTGAAAGAGATTGTTGGTTCCTTTTCATCTTCATATCAACGTTTGTCTGGAGTCGTACATAGGAGATTAGTCAACTGAAGCCAAAGCTTTATTAATGGCTCTCACAAGGGGGACTCTTTTGTGTGATCGTGTGGAAAGCCCCCCTTTGCAAAAAAAATTTCCTTTTATATATTAGCATATATATATATAAACAGTAATAATCTATAATTTAATATATGATTATTTGTGATATTTTATTATTTTAATTTTTATATAGTTTTTTATTTAATAATACTTATAAAGCTTCTTCTAATAGCATTTTATAGTATTTTAACAGTAATAATGCTATTTTCGACTCTACAATATTGCAATAGAGCTATTGGATTGTCAGAGAATATTTCTATATCTATTATCTCGGTCAACACCGTGAACACTTTTTTGAAGCAAGGTAACATTTTCAATAATTTTGCAAGTGGTTGGTTCTCAGTCAAACCATTAGTACTTTGGCCATCTAGCAATGCCAGTTCGTTAGCTCCACAGCATAGCTTGTGGCACTAGGGCTTTGGATGGCTCCTTCTCAATTGCAACCTTCTCTACTATGTTGGTTGTCTTCATTAGAGCTTCGTCTCCTTTTAACAATGCAACTTGAAATGGATTGCACGTCATTGGTGTAGGAGATGCACACCATCACCACCCCATAAATAACACATAGGGGTATCAATTCACATATGATGTTTTTGTATATGTATTAATGATACTATGATGAGAGAAGTCAATTGATGCCAACTAAGGAGCACAAATGTGTTAAAATTTCTTTAAAAAGTCATTTAAACAAAACAAGGTGGTCTAATTCTAGAACAAAACTAATATGTCAAACTTTTATGTGCTCTCACTTAACTCAATGGCCAATTCTTAAAAGATAATACTAAGTCCACTAAACTTAAGTCATAAGAAACTTTCATGAGCATATGTTATTAGCAACATAATCTAAAGAAAAACAGGGTGGGTATCTAAGATTCATACCTCATCAAAAGGGATGCATATTATAATAGAAATGATTTAAAGGTGCAAGGTCAAACACCACATCACTTGACAATTTTACTCTCATACATAGGTATAAATATCCTCAAACTCTATATGCATAATTTGCTTTCCCTAACATGCTTTTACTTGAGCACGGAGGAAAAAACATCTCAACCACTCTCAAGACCTTTCTTTTTCTTGTAAGCTCATGATAGATAAATAAGAAAACAGTTCTTAAAGATTTGATCCATCTTGATGCTAAGAGGCCAAGTTAGATTTGTGTTCATCCACATATAACAAAACTAATCAAGATAAAGATTCCTTTATAAATATATCAATATATTAATTTCTAATTGTAGAAATGATAAAATGAGTTAACTTGTTCTAATGCAAAATTAGGCAAACTCAAATTGAGTGTAATTATATTTTAATTATAATTAAGTTAATTTGTTTATGGCCTAAAAATAATCTAAGTCAAAATTTAGTCATAAATAGGGTAACCAATATAATCTATTTAAGGTAGCATAACTAACTTTTTTTTGACCGAGCACCAATCTCCCTTTCTTAAGGTAGTATATATAATAAATTTTTTTACACCAACAAGTTAAGTAGTGAAGATGAGACATGCTTTGTTATATTTATAATATTACATATGCACCTATAATACAATAGGTTATATATTAATATATATATATATATATATATTTGTAATTGGATCATATTTATATTTTAAATATCAATAAATCATATTTAAACTTACATATTTATTTGATACATTTATAAACGGATAATCCAATTATCCAAATCATCACCTCCGACAATCCCCGCCCGCCAAGCCTACCACCCAATCACGCTCATCCTTTAGCAATCCAAAGTGGGCCCTGCTCTCTTTGCATCGCCACGGCAAGATCATCCATGGCACTATTTGGTCCACACACTTGCATCTTCTCCGGTCGGCATCTCCGATCCTTTCTCTCACTTTGCCGACGCGCCGACCCGTGATGCGCCCTCGTGTCGGCAATGTCAGGGCAAATTAAATTAATGTGTGTCATGGAGGAGCCGTTACAGCTAATCACACATTATTGCTAGATATTTATTTTTCTGCTGTGGCATAAAGAAAAAAATAATATTGCATAATTACTTTTAATAATCAATTTACAGATAAAAATGTTCTATAATAAAATTTAATCGACAAGATTTTTAAAATGTTAGCTCTTATGCTCTAGTAAAAAAATTCTTAAGCGCCCGGTGGCGTTTAAGTGTCAAAAACGAGAGTGCTTAATTTTTAATTATAAAATATTTTTTTTTAATTTTTTTAGAAATAATGTATATTTTGTAAGCTATCCAATGGTATCAATATTGAGGTATTTTAGATTACATATATATAGAAAATACCTTAATCAATATTCCATATAAGATAAAAAATATTATTCATGTTATAAAGAAATTTAACATTGATTAATATACTTTACCTACATACGTAATCTAAAATACTTCAATATTAATACTATTGAATAGCTTATAAAATATACATCGTTTCTAAAAAATAAAAAATAAAAAAATATTTGATAATTAAAAATTAAGTGCCATGTTTTTGGCACTTACGCGCCAGGTTTATTCATGTTCTAGTAAACAACAACTTGAATTACATTATTAATATTATTTTATCTATTCTTTGACAGCTGTAATTGTGATTCAATCAGACTTCACAGTTCACATTCTTCAGAGAAAATATTTATTACATTAATTATATTTTATTTCTTAATTATCTGAAATTTCTTGCTTCTCTGGGGATTGGGGACACGGGTCTTAAAATGATTCGCCAATATTTTATTTCTATTTATAAATAATTTCATTATAGATTGAAGAAAACCCCCCACTTACCCGCCATTTCCTCTTGCCAATTGCCATAAACTTTGCTGGCCTCTCTTCTACCTTTTTCTTTCGCGTCCCCATCGTCCACCCACTTGCACACCCGCATTCAATTATTAACAAAGAGAGAAATTATCCAATCGACGACTTCCTCGATCCCGGCCTCTTTGATCGCCATCTCCAGCCTGAATCAGCGCTCTTATCTGACCAAATCGGACATGGAAGGCCTCGTCAAGGGCTTGATAAACGTGGCCTTGGATGCCGTCGCGGGCGGCGGCGGCGGCGGCGACGACGACTCCCGGAGGCCACACTCCCCTCCTGGCCGCGAGGAGCGCTCCAGGTCCAGTTGGGCACAGGTCTTCTCGATCCTAGCTTCTTCTTCTGTCCCAATGTCTCTTGATCTGTAAGTTGACTGCGGCCGTTTGGGGCGGAGCAGGTTGTTTCCTCGGGGAATGTGGGGGAAACTGAGGGCGAGGCGGAAGGCGACTCAGGTTGCCCTCGAAACCAGTGGAGCTCACGAAAGGTGGGGCCTTTCTGCCTTACTGTTCCATTAGATGGCGTATTAGCTCTTAAAGTTGTGTTTTTGATTAGTCAATGGATTAGTGGTAACTGACAAGCAAGTGATTTTATTCTTGGTGTCGTCGAGAAGGAGGAGAAGGAAGAGGGAAAAGACGGAGATTGGGAGACCGTCGGCGGCAGGAAGAAGCAGTCGCACCACAATTCACGCAGCAGACCTCAAAAGGTTTTTTTTTCTGTTGCATATCATGGATGATTAAGTGCCATTAGTTCAATGAATCTTTTCTGCTTTTCCCTCTTTACTTTTTAGGATCTGTAGTCTATGTTAGAATCAGTATAGGGCTCTCAAGCATCAATTTTGTATCATATAGGAATTATTTGTAAGATATTGGCTGACAATTGTCTATAATTTTGATTCAGAATAAAAACTTTTGCTTAATTTCTTGTACGCTACTCAAAAACATGTTACAAATGAATTTCTCAAACTGAAGCAATTAGATTCTTCAGAGTTGGCAGGCACCAGCGGAAACCTGGAATTCATTCAAGAGGCATCCTGATGAGCAGGAGTACATGGATCACGCTCACCATGCTGTGGATGCAGAGCCCACAAGAGAGGAGCTCAATGACCTGTCAAAAGCATGCAACAGATTGTGGGAACTCGATCTCAATCGTCTTGTTCCTGGCAAGGACTATGAAATCGACTGCGGAGGGGGAAAGAAAGTCTATCAAGAGGGAGACATGGCAGCCGGCAGCCTCTTCACCTGGCTGAGTGATAGTGTGCTAAAACAGCCAACATATGCTAGATTTTGCTCTCTTCTGGATAATTACAACCCTGATGTGGGATGCAAAGAAGTGATCACTGCAGAGGAGAAGCATGAGCAAACTGCATTTATTGAGGAAATAAGCAGGACTGCACCAATCAAGTATCTTTATCATTATTTGGCTTCAAAAGGGATTGTATCTGAAAACTACGATCAGTTCAAGAGAATGTTGTGCAGTTTGTGGTTCGATTTATACGGTCGAGGTGGTGTTTCTGGTTCTTCTTCTGCCTTCGAGCATGTATTTGTGGGAGAGATAAAAAGCCGTGGAGAGAAAGAAGTCTCTGGATTTCACAACTGGATTCAGGCAGGTTTTCCCCCCAAATTTATCACTTGATTACACCTTGTTCTGAATTAGTAAGCATCTTGGTGCCCCTTGCTTGGGATTCTAAAGATTCAGAGATTTCTTTTGCAGTTCTACCTTGAAGAGGCTAAAGGAAGAGTGGATTACCAAGGTTACATATTTCCAAGGAGACGAGGACAAACTGTGAGTTCTACCATTTATTCTCCAAGCCGACTTGCAATTTTCAGTCTTACAAAAAGAAAACATGCTTACAAAAAATTTTTCAAAGAATTTTGTTGCAATGCATGACATTGTGCAGAAGAACCAATCTGATATAGTTACGCAAGGCTTTTCTGAAAATCCAATGTCTGCCGCCAATGCATCCTCCATATGTTTGAATCAATCTGCTTACTTTGATAGGAGCAACACAGAAATGAGCACTAGTTCAATAATTCATTATTAGATGCAAAGATTTGTAATGACAGAAAGCTAAAAACCTAAGTTTTCTGCATTGGTTCCACTTGATCCTTGTATTATATTTGCAAAATAACATGCTGAAATTACTTTACCATGCATCTGCAGCCAGATTCAGAAACTCAGGTCCTTTCGATTCAGTTTGAGTGGAATGGCATTATGAAATCAGTCTCCACTACACTTGTTGGAGTCAGCCCAGATTTTGAAATTGCCCTTTATACTCTTTGCTTCTTTTTCGGAGATGAAGATAACCATGTTCAGCTTGGTCCATATTTTGTCAATATAAAGTGCTATCGGTTGGGAAGAGACAAAATTGGATCTGCATTTCCTATAGCTGAATGTTAGGTCTGATATCCTGCTGTATGAAAATGGGGATGCTGGCTGGGGATTTACAATGAAATCAGACATAGCTTCCCTTGAACATCAAAACAATTTGTTTGTCAATTATGAGGAGACAACAGAGTTTGATTAATCGTTTCCTCGTTCTTCTTATCTTAGCTTGTTTCTTGTTTCAATCAAATCATTGTAATTTGAAGCAACTATTGGCTTCAATAATTGAACCTTTATTCTCAAGCACTATTTCTTTCTGAGAACACTGTAATGCATATTTAGATACTCAAATTAATAATTATGATTAAATTCCACAAGTCAGTGGATCATACCAAATCTAACCATATGATTAAGGGCTGTTTGGCCTCACTACTATCCAACTTTAGCACGAAAGTCAAGATAAATAATTAGTTCAAAAGTTAGAAAAATTAAAAATTAAAACTTTTCCTGCTTTAACTTTTAAAGTCTTCAACTTTCGTGCTTACCCTTTTTGTAGCGGGCCAAATATAAGTGGGTGGGTACCCTTTCATAATTATGACTCATTGACCTACAATTCATTTTAAATATGCATATCAAATTTGACACCATAGTGACAACTCTCTCTCTATGTTATGTGTCGTGTACATGTTAAAATAATAATTATATCGATGGTATTACATAATTATTTTAGATAATCTATCAACTCTAATATTGTATTAGAAGATAGATTTTTAGTACATGAACCAAAGTAAATATATTTTAAAAATTAAATCACTTTTAATTTTATAGCTCCACAAAATTAGTGAGATTTTTTTAACATGTATGATAGAGATTTATATTATATTAATAAATATCTTATATAGCTTGAGCTACATGATAATTTGTAAAATAATATACTTAAAGACATCATAATAACACTTTTTTTTATATAAAAACAATGTAGCATAATACTCTTAACACAATAGCATAACATTTTCATCAAATGGCATAATATCTCACAACACAACATGTAATGGTCGAAGGAGCGTACATGACACGTGGCAACACCGAGATGGACTGCAATTGCAGGTTGTTGAAACGTAAGAAGAGCATGGAGGTTGGAGACTGACCAAACCCGACCCGACCTCTTCGATCCGCATCCATTACGGAGTCATTTTGTTGGGAAAAAGGAAAATACTTCGAACAGGGGAAAACAGCGAATGGCTTCAGATCTGAAGCCCTCTCGATCTTGGACGAAGAGGAACTGAGAGCGGTTCTTCCTAAATCCATGCGTGTGCCCTGTGGGAGAAGCTTTTTTTCCTTCTTCGTTCAGTGGTAGTGCAGTCTAGTCTGGGAATCTAATCTGTCGCTTGAGAGATGCCTGTGGCGGCATCAGCTATATACTTCTTGAATCTCCGCGGCGATGTCCTCATCAATCGCCTCTACCGCGATGATGTGGGGTAAGTCTGCGCCATTCTTCAGCTTGTATGGATTTCTAGCTTCTAATCTCTTACTCGGCAAAATTTTGAATCCTTCTTGTTCTGCCTCGTGCTGAATATTTTGCTGCGACTGATTTTAAAGAAAACGGTGATTAGGTCAACATTTTGGGGAGCGGTAATTACTAACGGAAGTTCGTGATGCGCCTGATTTCTTAGCATGTCCAGTTACACTTTTTGGCTTACATGGTCATGAATTTTCGACTTTTGAGTTGTCGCAAAGTGAGATGTACTGAAGTTTTTCTTTTTTTTCTTTTTCCTTTTTTTTGGCTTCACTTATGTGTTTTGTGAAAGCTTTGATTGACCTGCTTCTAAAGCATTTTCTATAGAAATCGGATTGATGCTTACATTGTCCATTTCGATTTTAGGAACCAGTTTTCTGTTGTGTACTCTATTGCTAGGGGATCTCCTACTTGCATGTGCTCTAAAATTTATTTTTATTTTATGATGGGTATTCTATTCAGTGGCAATATGGTGGATGCGTTTCGGATGCATATAATGCAGACAAAAGAACTCGGAACATGTCCCGTTCGGCAAATTGGAGGCTGCTCATTTCTATATATGAGAATTAGCAACGTATACATCGTGATTGTTGTTAGCAGCAATTCTAATGTTGCCTGTGCTTTTAAGTTTGTTGTTGAGGTATGCTGCTCTAGTGTTGCCATCATTTGTGTTCTTTACTTCGAGTATCTCAATGTCTCTTCGCTTTTCTAGGTGATTTGGTACAACTATTGTTAATAACAGTAAGGTATGCTCACCAAGATCAAGGAATATGTGCTACTATATCTTAATGAACTGATAAAATGTATACAATATTAAAAAAAAAATCAAAAATGAGCTATAACTTCAGGTACTTTCTTTCAAAATTTCACTTGAAAATTACATATTTTGAACGATAATCAAGTTGAATGGAATGGAAGCCTTACAGCCTGTTGCTTTTAAGTAAATAAACAAAGTAGGGAAAATGACAGGTCAACAGAAATACACCAAATAGCAATATTTATGTAACTGAATTTAAAGTAACTTCCAATACCACCTAAATCTATTTCAAAAGGAAATATATGACAATTTCTTATAAGAAACCAGCACAGAGAACACTATTCCAAATCCTATGAACGCCTGCTCTGAGATAAGGAGAACATATTTTCTAATAAAAATCTGATCCAACTACCTCATTCTTCAAGGGTTTTAAACCTGAACTGATAAGGTACAATAACTTCTTTCTAGCCTCTTAATCCTACAAAAAAGAATTGGAGGAATTGGTTGGTCCTACAAGGTCTGATTATTCAAAACCTAAGCTTCTAAATGTTCAAGCGCTAATTTGATGAGAGTTAACAAACAAGGGGAAGTTCTTTCAAAGTCCCCTTTAAATTGGAGAGCCTTATATCTAGCTATGAGGCTCAAAGGATAGTCAAGAATGGCTTGTAAGAGAAGCTAATCCCCAACTGGTACACACTGTAAGCTGAAACTCTTCAAGTAACCCAAACGACATCAAAATGTTGCAAGAAATCCCTCAGCTTAAATATAGCTCTTAATGTAATAAAATCCAGACAAACTAAAATTACCAAAACACCACCAAGTGAAAAATAGACAAAAATAATAAGTTATTGCATACTAATGACTTTGCAAGTGACAATGTTTAATATTCCTTCTGCTTTACCTTTGAAATGATATGCTTCTGTGCGATATCTTACTTTGATAATTGTCACATTTTTATTGGACTATTCCTTTCTGCTATATGTTGTAAATACTACTTGCATGGACCTGACCAATTGGCTTGGTGGTTAAGGCATGCCCTAAATGGTCCTTGACCAGGGTTCAATACTTCAATAACCTACTTTGGTACTTTGTTATGCAATTACAAGTGTCTAATGGATGAATGAAGTTTAAAATAAATGGCTACTTGTATGACTTGGTTCTTATGTCATTTTAAAATGTTTGTTAGAAACTTATGTGGAAATGTATTCTTATCTTACTACTCGAAGGTAGTAAAAATATGCTTGAGAAAAGTTATCTTTGTTTTCTGCTATGAACGATGAAGCACAAGATTTTACCTTAATGCCTTTTCTCTCATTATATTGCCATTTTCTCTCAAGCAGGCTGTCGGACTATTCAAATCATATTTTGGTGGTACATTTGATGAAGATGCCATCCGGAATAACTTTGTTCTGATATATGAGCTTCTTGATGGTATGCGAAACTTATTTGATTTGGCATGATCCTCTTGGACTTTGATATCCTTTTATTCTTTGTCAAAATTAGAATACTCATTATTAATGAATTATTTTTTATATGTATGTTAAACATATCCTTTAAGCAAAAACTAGTTTTCTTGTTGGTTTTGTGACTATCTTGCTTCCATAATGTCATGCAAGGGCGATCTATATTAACCCCTAGCATGGGCAAATCTCCCATGAGATTATATATATATATATATATATATACATAGGGTGATTGATACATATTATATAGAATTTTTACTAGAAAGTATATTATTGCCCCCACTAATATAAGAAAATATATAGAAAGATAGTTTTGCCGGTGCATACTCTGGTTTTGAATCCTTTGCTAAATTGGCATGATGTTTGCTTAAATATCCAACAAGTCTTGTTTTGATAAGGATCTAGCAAATGCATTTTGTTTAGATGTGATGATATATAGTCTTTTATAGTTTTGTTTAGTCTTATTCTAAACTAATTGGTTTTCTTATTATACCAAAATAATGAAAAGATCACTCAACATACTTGGAGTAGCAGGTTTTGAGTATAGACCATTAAACCTTTAACCTTGGTTCCAATAAACTATTCTTAGTTGACTACAATAAACTCTAAGGTTATGTATTTGCTCCCCTATTGTCATTTTACCTCAGTGTTCATTTGTATTAGAATTATCTGCGGGACTTTGGTCTGAACCAAACTTATGCTGCCTAATTTGTGTATGCCTTGTGTGAATGGAAGACAACAGTGATAATGCTGCAGTTGTCTTGAGGATTTAGATTTAGACTAGTTGCACCGAGCTAGTGGATCAGCAGCTGGTTCTGATTAATCAGAACATACTGAACGTGGGAGATAATAAGGGACATGAGGAAGAATAGTGCAGTCACACTGGTATCTTGTCAAAAGTAAAACTGTGATGAGAATTTATTAGGTATGGGATGAGAAAACGGTGTGTTGTGACTGAAAAAAATTTTATCAAATAGAAACATATTGTCTGCTTGTTAACTGTTACGCCTTGGCGAAAGACTTCACTAGGGACGTAAAAGTTCAAAGGATATAAACCAACTTAATCACAAATCACACACTATCACAACAGCAAAGCAATTACTAACAAAATTCTATAAATTTCAAATCTCACAACCCATACCAATAGAAATCAAACCAGAAGATGCTTATTACAATATCTTTCAAAACCTTTCAACAAAATTCAAAGTTAGGCTAACAATGCCAAAACACAAATGTCACAACTCAAGAAAAATCACTTTAGCTATTTATTTCCCCATGACTGCAGTCTCTATCTAGCTATTCATTTTGGGGTTGGGCCGAACCTGAACCTGGACCTGGACCTGGAGGCAAAACAAGGGAGTTAGCAAGAAAAGCTAAGTAGGAATCACAAAATGCATGTAACAAGGAAAGATTATTAAAAAACAACTTTACTATTCTACATGTAAACATCACATCCACAGAGTCGTGTAAATCAAGAGCATAACCATAAATAACCTCACTCTCGTGTCTGCACTCTTTGTTAGAGTATTTCCATCGTTGCTCAACCAATGGAACAACTGCCCTCAGACAGCTCGGAGGATGTTGCGTCCAACACCCAGGACCCCGGTCAGTCTAATGACTCCCCGTCAAGTTACCTCTAGCTAGCACCTCTATAGTCGATCCACACTCGGCACTATAGAGTCTACGGTGGTATCATAAGATCAATCAATGTCACGACTATAAGAATATATCAAATGTACTAAAATTTCCATCACCAATGTTTTAACAAAACAACTAATGTAACTATCAAGTCATGTCATGCCATCATAATGCATCAATAAATGAATAATGATGAGTTCAAAGGAAATGAAACAATTATCATAGGACAGAGCAATAAAAGATAACACAGCTTTTAAGTAAAACTCAAAATGCTGTATTGAAAGGTGAATGAATAGATTCCTACCTCAATGGTTGATTATCTTTGTCAAATGTTTACCAAGTCTTTGAATCACCTTAGTTTCCAGTCTTGATTTTCTAACTTATCAAATCTTAACTATCCTCTTATCTAATCATTTCAAAGAGAAAGGATCACTGTGTGCACATAATTAAAATTGTGTTATTAAATCTTTCAAGATAAAATTATGCATGTATTCAATTATTCCTTAGTGACATAGATCTTAATGTATTCAAAGAAGAAAGTACACAGTGAGAAAAAGTTGGTGTCTATGAGAAAAGAATTTGTTTTCCACTCAGTAACAATAAAATCCTGAGGTTTATATTTAATTGATGCAACAACAGTGTTCAACACATTTATTTGGTGGACCAACAATTGTGTGTGTAGAGAGGCGATTACCAACAGTAGTAGTAAAAAGCATCTAAATTATAAATTAATCCTTCACTTCAGTTAAATGACATAATGAATCTAATTGTCTTAACCAAGGTTTTAAATTTACACATTTAATAGCAACAGTTCTATTTGGTTCATTGGTTAGTTCTATTTGGTCACAAAGGCATACATTTGATATTCCGTACCATTTATAATTAATTCCAAACATTTTTCTTATAATTCTAACTCATTGTATACATGCACAGAAATATTCATTCTAAGTTATTAATTGACCACCTCTTACCATTTATTTCCGTATTGTTTCAATTAAATATCTTATTGTCACCATAATTTGAATCCATAAGTTAATTCCCCTTCTATCAGTTTATTGCATCCTTATATCCTTGAAAAGAATTAGCAATTATTAAAGAAACACCTATCAGTCACAAGCAGGTAATCCAATATGATTTAACCAATTAAATTCAAGTAGAATCCCCTTGACTCATGCTGTTAAGGATTTAGAATTTTAACATTTAGATAGACATTAATAATTTTTTTTTTTCATTATGAATCCATACAGACTAGTTCTAACTATACAAGCAGCATCCCTTTAATTATTTAAAAAAAAAAGATATATTCCTAAGTCTTCCCAAAATAAATTGAGATTTTAGTCTTGTAAGGAGAACAAGTTATATCTTGCCAGATATAGTTTAAGGGAAAATTTCTATTCTAGTAGTTTTACGTTCATAAGGGTTTAGTGATAAAATCAAATAGAATAATTATTCCAACAAAGAGTCAGGTTATAGCAAAAGTCATAGTAATATTTCATTAAGCCATCATAACCCAAAGCAAGAAAATTAACAACTCATAGGAAGATACGATGCAAATTCTTCCAACACAGCAAACAAGAAAAAGAACAATCCAACAATTGATATAATTCTTCCGAAATCCATTTGGTGGCACACAAAAAGCAAATCAAAGGAGACAAAAAGAATCTCTATGATATGGAAAAAAAAGAGAAAACATATGTTCTTAGACTTCCTCTAAATCTTGAAACTCAACCGATTTAATTTCATTTCCAAATAGGCCAATGAAAATCCTGCACAATTACAAAACCCACACGTAGAGAAGGAAGACCACAATTACTATCCAAAAAGAAAAATATCCCATGGATTTCAACGTACCTAAGAGAAAAACGAAATCCAACACAAATCGCATGGAATAAGAATACATACAAGACTTACCTAGCCTCCAAAATTAGTAAACAAAAGACGATTCAGGAATTATACGTCTCTTGATGCAAAATCCACGGTGGAGATGTCGCTGATCAAGCTCTTGAAGCAATCCAAGGTGAAGATGCTGCCAAATTAAACTCTCCACCATAAATTTTTAGCAACCACTAGAAGGGAAGAGAGAAAATCCCATTCGAAGATGAAGAGGGATGAGGGTTCCCAGTCGCCGCCGCTCACAAATGGGAAAAGCATAAAACAAAAAGAAAAGAAAAGAAACCTTCAGTCAAAGAGAAAAGGGTTTAAAAAGGAAACTTACGCATAAGCCCATAAGTTTTTCACAAATTACAACTAGGTCCTGCAGACATAAAATAGAAAATTAGTTTTGAAATTAAATTACAACATTATCATTCCAACCAACTACTTTGAGGGAGATGGATTCATATAAAACTGGTGTTTGGGTTTTGTTACTAGAAAAAGACAACAACTTTATAAAAAAATAGATTCTTTTAAATATTCACAAAACCAGCATCAACACAAATATTAGCATTAATCCATGTCTCATTTTATCATCTCTGACTACTTCATTAGATTGTGTATTAGTGTTACATACCAAGGTTTAAAGTTCCGGTCCGGTTAGCTATTGGACCGGTACGAACCGGCTGGTACTGGACGAAACCATCCGAGTTACCGGTACTGGACGAAACCATCCGAGTTACCGATCTTCCGCTTCCACTCGAAGATGAAGACTCCAACTCTAAGCGGAGCTTCCGCCTCCCGTCTACGCTAGAGCTCCAGCTTTTGCAGCGAGCAGAGCTCCAGGCGGAGCTTCCGCAGCGAGCAGGAGCTCTAGGTGGAGCTAGGCCTGGCAAAAAATTATACGACCCGCCAACACGACACGACACGACACGAGTTTTTGCGGGTTTGGGTTTAACATAATCGTGTTTCGTGTCATTATCGTGTCGACCCGTTTATGACACGCTAAAATTCGTGTCGTGTCGTGTCGTGTCGCGGGTTGACCCGTCTAACCCATATATAATATATATTATATAAAATTAATAATTTATAGATAATTTTAATATAGTGAGTTACACAGGTTATTCGTGTCGTGTCGTGTCAACCGTGTCGTGTTGTGTCATCTAATAACTTTATATTATAAATCGTGTCAATCGTGCCGTGTCGTGTCATGTTATGTGACACGACCTATTTATTAAACGTGTTAATCGTGTCGTGTCGTGTCACCTGTGAAATAAGCGGGTCGTGTCTGTGTTTCGTATATTGACACGTATACATAAACGGGTCGTGTTCGTGTCAAGCACAATTGTGTCTCGTGTCAAGTATGACACGTGAAACACGAATTGCCACCCCTAGGTGGAGCTTTCGCCTCCCTCGACTCCCACCTACGTCTACCGCGAAAGCTCCAGGCGGAGCTTTTGCTCTCTTAAGTTCCTCCCGTGGCCTGCCTACGCCTCCTGCGAGAGCTCCAGACGGAGCTTCCACTCTCCCGAGTCCCGCCTACACCTCCCGCAGCCTGCCTGCACCTCCTGCAAGAGCTCTAGTCGGAGCTTCCACCTCCCACGAGTCCTACCTACTCCTCCCGCGACTCCCGCCTATGCCAGAAGCTCCGCCCGCCTTTCGCCATGCTCCTTCTGACTGAATCGTGCTCCTATAGAGATTCTGAGCTTGGTGGCTCGTCAGACCGGTACCGGACCGAAATTTTGGCCAGACCGAAACTTCAAATGCTGATACAGACTAGTGTTGTGGGCTTAAATTTTTCCTCTTGGATGCCATACAATATAGAACTTAGCTTCTTTTCAGAGGGTATTTAACCTCTTCGTGTAGTGCTCAAAATATAAGTTTTACCAATATTATTCTCGAACGATGTGAAATATTAAACAAATAACCTGCAACGAAGGGCTTGGTAAAGAACAAATTCATTTTATAGAAATGCACAAAAAGAATTTATGGGATACTTGCAAGGGACTCAAAGGTAAAAAGTGAGGAGCTTTTAGTTTTAAACTTGGACAAAGCTCCAAAATTTAATTTAACTCAATACTCTCATCCTTTAGATATTATTCCAAGTTCCAACAAATAAAATACCTATGTGCATTTTAGAAAAAGGCTCCATTAGGATGATATTAACAACGTTCACTTGTGGTACATTGCACACCTCAGTTTCTCTTGTCCTAATCATGTAATCCTCCCATTGGACTAGTTCTTTAGTGTGCAACGTTGTTTAAAAAGAAAAATAGGAAAACATTTTACACTATATAGTATATACATCAAAGACACGCACATTAGTTAAAAATGTCAACTATTGTACACTAATATTGTTTAAACTAACTTGATAGTTGTAAACTCATTAGACCTTATCATTATAATCGGCTCACCTAACTTGTATGACTAAATCAGGTGTTACAATCATTGTCGCCCTACTAGGCTACCACTAGGTGCTAGTACGAGGGTGCAACTAGTGGAGTGGCATAGTCTCCTTGAGAATTTAGTAGAGTAAGAAAAGAGGAAGGTGAGAAGACATGCAGAAATTGCATAATAAGAGTTAAATGAAAGGGTAGGGTATAAGAAGACATTGAGAATAAAGTCTTAAGTGAGAAATTTGATATGCTATTGCTTGTTTTCGTTACTCATGCCCTTATAAATTAAAGGCTGAGCCAGTCAAAACAGGAATTGTCAATAATGTTAGAGTTATAAAAACATAATTTAATGTCTAAATAAATACAAAAAAGATAGTCTCTCCTAATTACCCTCGCTTCTCCACCAGTATTCTGAATTTACTCCCTCTTTTCAACAGCTTCATATTTCCCTCTATAATCGTTGGTAAGTTTTTGATGGGCTATTCTCATGTTGTCTTGCAAGTTCGCTATTGCTTCCTTTTTAGCTAGACTCGTCATAACAATTAACTTGATAATTTACTCGTTATTCATCATGAAAAATATAATATAATGTTTACTATTGTATTTTTGAAGTATTGATACTGTCTAATCACTGCACCTTGATATTTTCTTGTTTAATTCACAGAGATTATGGATTTTGGGTACCCCCAAAATCTTTCACCTGAAATCCTGAAGCTTTACATCACTCAGGAAGGTGTTCGGTCGCCATTTTCTTCCAAGGTAAGATGTCCAAAACTTAATTTCTGTTGATGTGCTATTACTAAGTGGCTGAGGTATGTGTTGACCACTATTTTTCTTAAATTCATTTTGTGCAAAATCAGCCATCAGATAAGCCTGTCCCAAATGCAACACTACAAGTCACAGGCGCCGTTGGTTGGAGACGGGAGGGTCTTGTGTATAAAAAGAATGAGGTAATCTATGAGGCTTTTTCATAATTATAACTTACTAGAAGAAATTATGTTTCTGATGCAAAATAGATGTATGTTTCAGGTCTTCCTGGACATTGTTGAAAGTGTTAATCTTCTTATGTCTTCCAAAGGTTTGTCAAATTTTCAAGTTGGTAAATTAACATAACAAAAGTATCGTTATTTGTCTGTTTTATTTGTAGGAAGTGTTCTACGTTGTGATGTGACTGGAAAGGTTCTCATGAAGTGCTTTCTCTCTGGGATGCCCGATCTAAAACTGGGATTAAATGATAAGATTGGTCTTGAAAAGGAATCACAGCTCAAATCCAGGCCTATAAAAAGGTAAATAAGTCAGACTTGTTAGTGTTTGAGAAACTATTTCAATCATACTTTGAAGTTTGTACCATCTGTATTTTTTTGGTTTTTCAAATAAACTAAGTGCAAAATCCTTGCAAATATGTCCTTGATCTGTTATACTGGAGAATATTGTTGGGAAACTGGAGGATAGATGGGTAACTATTGGATTTATCTAAGATATTTCTTTGATGCCATCTTGGTGGGATTAGCAAATAAACTATCTATATGTCTCTTCAGTCTTCACATTAGAGCAAGCTGTTGCCTGTCCACCAACAGCCGCTTAAACCTCAAGTAGCTTAGATAGAAACTGATATCATCATCAGACGTCTACTGTAAATTAAGAAAGCACATGTCATTGCTCCAGAACAGCTTCTTGCTTTGCAATAGGAACAAGATTACATGTGTAAAGGAAATGCCAAGAGAGGAAGGGAATAAAGGCGGTAAAAAGTCAACAGGCCACTACTTCGGTTTCCATCAGGTGTCAGGTATCTAGTCGAGTTTAACAGTAGACCTGCATTTATGAGAGCCTTTTGCGGTAGACTGACCTTTTTCCCATTAAGCTTGTTTTTAAAAATGCTTCTAATGCAAATGATAAGCAACATGAAAATAGGGTTAAAAAGAGATTGAAAAGAACCATGTTTGGTTTTGGCCACAAATTCTCTACCAATTCTTTTGTCTAATACTCTAATTGAGTGGATGTGTAGACTGGAGGGTACCAAGATATCTTACCATCCTAAGTTTGTCAAGGGTTTTAGAGAAAGGTGTTTGTTTTAGAACAAAGGGCACATGTTTTGTGACATTTTCTTGTTATGAGCTACTATTTATTTTATTCTGTCTATTACAATTGATTCTCGTGCACACTTGTGTATTAGCTAAGTTTCTTGTTCCATCTTTTGTGCTGAAGCAAGGAGTAATAGCTATTCTGTTGTTTTATATGTAGATAGCAATTCAATTTCTTGATAGAGGTTATCGTGCCAAGATGTTGCAGTTATCATTTCTGTGGCCTTTTTAACCATTACAGCATTTCTTTCACCTTGGTTGTAGTAAGAACATATCAATCTTTGTTAGATGATTAAATGTTTATCTAACTAGTGATGCGGCTTAGTTATTAGGAATATTGTCACATTATAGTATTACATCATGTGTTAGTGGAAAGTAGGGCAATGAGTTAGTGATAGTTAGTGTACAGTTATTATATTTTTTTTAAAAAAACCTATATAAAAGCTTATAAATGTGGTATAGGTTGATTTTTTTGATTAATTATACATTGATTTTTGTTATCCCTGAAAAACACTGTTCCCTCTTCTCCCTTCTCTTGTATTGCAGCAACTGGTTTTAAAACAGAAGTCCAGGATTGAGGTTTTCACTTATTGCAACCATGCATGACAAGTTTATAGATAGTAATCAGGGTTAATTGTTGAGTCCCCGGAACTTCCGTTTATGGCAAATTTGGTGATAAAACTATTCTCTAACATTTGGTGATATTTAGATGGAATAATTAATTGAACCTAACTATAACCATTTTGGTGCTGTTTTGCAGTGGAAAGACCATAGAACTTGATGATGTCACTTTTCACCAGTGTGTAAATTTGACAAGATTCAACTCAGAAAAGACTGTGAGTTTTGTACCTCCAGATGGTGAATTTGAATTGATGAAGTAATCTTTCTATTCATTTCTCGCTAGCTAGCCTAATGTTCAGCTCATGTTGCCTGACTTTCTGGTTATTAATGTTAATTTTCTTCAATGGTCTGCAATGTTTGTCCTTCACAATATCACCAGAATGGACTCATAAATTGACCATGGTTGATAGCTTTCTGAAAGAATCGCCTCATGTATCAATGTTTGCCTGAGATCTTGCATATGAATTTAAATCAGTTGAAGCTATAAGAAGTTAAGAACCACACAATGTGATAGGAAAATTCATTAATTCAAACTTTTCTTTTCTGGTCTACAATGTTTGTCCACAATATCAACCAGAATTAAACTCATGTTGACCTTCTTTAATAAATTATGAAAGAATGACCTCGTGTATTATTGTTTGCCTGAGATCTTTGCTATAATAATTACACAATGTCATAGTATGGTGATAAGTACGTTCATATTCTGCTTTTCTTTTTTTCTTCATGATTATGATTGAATTCATAAAGTTTGAAGAGTCACTCGAGGACGAAGTTTTGGAAAACATATATTCAATTTCTATTTGATTAAACATCGACCTTTTCTAATGTCTTTTGGTACTATAGCCATGGAGCTGTATATGCAATTCTTAAAGTTTCTTCTCAAGTATGGTTTATTTCTTTAGGTATCGTATAACTGAGGGTGTAAACCTGCCATTTCGTGTGCTACCAACAATTAAGGAATTGGGTAGAACAAGAATGGAAATAAATATCAAGGTTGGTCTAATACATACTGCAGATTGGAGTATTTTAATTTCATATGTAATAACCCATAATGTTTAGGTCAAGAGTGTTTTTGGTGCCAAAATGTTTGCTCTTGGGGTTGTGGTGAAAGTTCCAGTTCCGAAGCAAACTGCAAAAACAAGCTTCCAAGTGACATCTGGTCGAGCCAAGTATAATGCTTCTATCGATTGTGTGGTGTGGAAGTAAGTTTTTTCTCTTGACTTTAATTTCATGTTCCTTTACCTTTTCAAGATTTTTCAAGTTTATGACATCAATCATGGTTTAAGATTTTGCTCTATATCTCCAAGTTACAGGACCAGTCCAATCCTCTGTATATATGTATATGTACATATATATATATGTATATGTATATGTACATATGTACATATGTACATATGTACATGTACATGTACATGTACATATGTATATGTACAATGTATATGTACATATATATATGTACATATACATATATATATATATGTATATGTACAATGTATATGTACATATACATATATATACATATATATGTACATATATATATATATATACACACACATATATATATATATATATATATGTATATATGTGTGTGTATATATATGGGGAATATGGAATATGGTCAATACCCGTTTGATATATACATGTATACATTTACATACGAGTATGTACATATACAAAAATGTGTACATATATATATAAATAAGATTGACAACTTTCCCTATGCCTAAACAAGAGATAAGGAACCACCTGTAATGACCACAAAAGACAATAAGGTAAGAGATTAAGATGTGAATTAACTTTCATGACATAAAACAAGTAACTGAACCAGAAGTCCTAACAACATAAGATAGATGTAGAGGAAACAATGGAAGAAAACAATTGGTAATCATAATTCTCTCCTGAGAATATTACTGAAGAAACTACTAGTGTATAAGAACTGGGTACAACAGAAGATGGAACAGGAGAAGTATACAGTGGGAGAGGGAGGATGTTAGCCTATGTGTATATGGAGGAAACTGCTCAAGAACCAGTGGCAAGATTAGACTGATCAAATCCGGTCCAGGGGTAGTTGGTACTTGGTACTTGGTAACTTGTGCAAACATGACATAAAAGATGGGCGATACTGGGAATGTTACTCTCAGGCATCAGCTACTGCTACGACTGAATACCTTATAAAGATGTATGAAGTCTAGTGAGAAATTTTGCAGCAAAGAACTCTGTTGTTTTGTTCTGTAATACAACATGATTAGTTTTTTAGGTCTAAAGATTAAGCTAGTCCATGCCATTTGCCCCTCAAGAGTAGTAAAAGAAATATTGAATAGTAGAAGCATTTTATTGTAAAGAAAAATATTTTAATATAGAGAGTAGTACGCAAAACATTCTTGTCCTGAAAGCAGGTCGGTCTGAGAAATTATCAGATGTAATCTGCAGTGTCATGGAACAAAGCAGTATTGACATTCAAGGGGAGCATATACTATTACAACATAAGTTGATGCATGCAACTTATCTTATTTTACACATTCACCTCATATCTTATTTTATGCATTAACCTCATATGGAGGAGAACCTTTGAGGTGGGTGCGTTTACCATGAGATCCCAACCACAAATAAAAGAATTGACCAAAGGGTTGAGTGGGAGTAAGAGGACTATAGATGTACATCTGGTCTGAGTGAGAAAGAGGGAAGGCGAGAAGAGAAGGCGAGAAGAGAAGAGGAGAGGTAATTTTGAAGATTAAAAAAATGATTCATTCAAAACTTGCAACATATAAATATATAGGAAAAAAATTGGAAATCACTGAAGTTTAAAACTATCTATTTAGGACTACAGACAATAAATGATAAATAAATACTAGTCTCTGACCACCTTCAAGATCAACTTGATTTCCAGTATTGCAGTCTAATAAATTTGGTGATGTTCATATGCTTTACTAGCAAATTGAAGTGTAAATGTTTCTGAACTACATTATCTATTGTCATGTTACTACTGTTCTTACCCATAAGTGGAATAATTTCAGATTCTTCAACAGGTAAACCACCTCTTTAAGAAAATGTTGAACTTGCAGGATCAGAAAATTTCCGGGACAAACTGAATCAACCATGAGTGCTGAAGTTGAGTTGATCTCAACAATGGCAGAAAAGAAATCATGGACTCGACCACCTATTCAAATGGAATTTCAGGTTTTGTATCTTTTCCTACTTTGTCTTTATAGGTCACTGTGCATACAACCTCCTATATACTTATATCAAGGTTTACTTTTATGGTTAATTCAGTTTATCTGCTAGTTATTAGTGCAAACTTCAATATGTACATGTGCTAATTTTGTATAATTTTGTACACGTGTTTAACAAAGCTATCACAGATTCACAGTATTAGCTGGAGCTAATCACAGCATGGTATATTTTGTATGGGTAGAAATAAACTTAATGTGCCACCGCTAACTCGAAATGTATACTTTATGTGTGACGTTCTCAAGTTAACCTACCATTACGACTAATTTGCACAAATTAAATAACCAATTCTTGATAACTTATTCATGGTCTTATCGACTTCATTGTTATCTCAGGTTCCAATGTTCACTGCATCCGGTCTGCGTGTCCGCTTTCTCAAGGTACTGATTGAGTCATTCCCCTTCCGTAATTAATTAGTTATGCTGCTAAAGTGATTTTTCAATCGCCTGGTCAATTTTGTTGCAGGTATGGGAAAAGAGCGGCTATAACACAGTCGAATGGGTTCGTTACATCACAAAAGCTGGATCGTATGAGATCAGATGTTAGTTCATAGTTTGCTTAAAAACAATGTATATTGTTTTTGAGGATGAAGGGTGAATTAGAGCTTGAGCTTCTAGATCCGTGAAAATGTTAAATTGTTATCCAATCGACAACCAATCTGTATTTTTGTAAGCAAACGTTAGTTTTATTATTATTTTTGTGTTCTCTATGTACTCGATTGCCGATATCTCTTTTAGTTAATACTGTCGATTGCAACTGGTTACGAGAGTTTTCATTGTTACTGGTTATGTAGCTTTATTCCAATTGGTTAGGGAAGTTGGGTTGATGTTTCACGGGTATCGACCTATCCGAACCTGAATATAGGTAATTGAGTACTTATCAAATGGGTTCGGGTAGTGTATGGGTAGTATGTATACTACCCGAGTCGGTTCGGGTGGTATAGATCGGATACCCACTACTCTGAATTCAAGAATATATATATATATATATATATAATAAAAATAATTCTATAAATAAATATTTCAATACTTATTAAACTATAACATAACCCTAATCCTCTCGTATATCCTCACGTTTTTACTATAGCTATCAAGCCGCCGCTCCTCTACTCTGTGCTGCACCTCGCCGTTCTTGCCTCCGCTCCCATCGTCGCTGTTGTGTTGTCGGTCCTCCTCGTTGTCACAATCGTGCCGCCGCTCTTTCTCGTCGTCACGGTCGCCGCTTCTCTCATCGTTGCTTGGTATCACCGTTCCTCTCCCTGTTGCTAGGCACCGCCGCTCTTCACCCTATCACTCCTCATCCCAGTCTCCGCCGCTACCCCTCCTATCGTTGTAGGAGTTGCCGCTCGGGGGTTTGCTTTCGTCGAGTCCTTGTCGCCGCCTGCCAGCAACAAGGGGGAGCTCCTCCGCGGTGACAGCAAGGGGCGTGGAGCCGTTGGTGATGACAGCAAGGGGTAGGCCAGTAGGGAGCATCTGTCGGCAAGCTCGCAGCCGTCAAGTGGAGTTAGGTTGGGGGCAAGGGATTAGGGCAAAAGGTTGACCAAGATTTGATCGGGTACCCGATTAATAATTAGGTAGTAAGAAAATTATTAGGGTCAGGTTTGGGTAGAGGGGTTAAAAAAATACCAGGTAGTTAATCAGGTATGGGTATTAAAGAAATTAACCAAATTTGGATATGGGTGGGGGAAAAATGACGGGTACCCTATCCGGTGTCATCCATACAATTGGTGCTTCTGTTTGATAACCGATAATTTGTACAGGATCACGTGGGTCAAACAAACATTATTTGTTTACAAATTAAAACCAAACTTTACAAATTGAGAATCTTGCTTTCTTTCTCAAGCCGACTGCTCACTTGTTATATAGTATTTCTCAACTCAACTTCTCTTCAATCTCTTTATTTTTCTTGGACGGCCCAATGAATTTTATCTAAAATTATCTATATTTTCAAAATTTTCCACCAGAAAATAGTCTACAAGTTAACAGTTTGAATTCAAAAGGTGCTGCCGTAGGCCATGCTCTCAAGTCACTTCTCGGTCAAAATGTGGACAAGGCAAGACAAATTTTACGAGCGGAAGTCAGCACAAGAAACTCGGAGAAAGGTCGTCTCCGAGTGGAAGTTAAAAGTGATTAATCGTTCACGCGGCTTATTGACAATTACCGATGAGAGAAGATGAATCTACTCAATTTCACCCACGTGAAAAGAACCAGTTTTAAATCTTCTCCCACGAGAAAAACGAAAAAGAAAAGGAATAATTTGACCAGTGTGAGATGGTCGTCTTGCCTTAGTTTTTATGCTGAAATTTTTTTTCATCTTTTCAGTCGCTCTCATGAGCATTGAGCGGTGTACTTCCTGCGTTCTACTACTGCCCACACAGACGTGTTGGAATTCTTTTTCTGAGTGAATACCAATCAATACCAAAATACAAATATAAATAATTTTACCAACAAAAGGCAAAAAATTTTATTATCAATAACTAATTTTTTTTTGTTATTTTTCTTTTTTACATACACAAATAAGCAATGAGGAATTAACCTCAAAAATTTTATTATCAATTACTAAAATTCTTAGTAGCTAAACCTACTATTATTACTTGTCTTCTTATAAAAAGCACGATTATATTAGATATTTAGTCCTCATTACGGCGAGCCGGTGGGTTAGCCATAACCTACTAACTATAATAAAGATTTTAACTATCACAAAGAGACTCATACTAATTATTATTATTATTATTATTATTAGATATTTTATATACGTGCAATATACACACTTCGATTAGATTCAATATTTTTTTTTTCTTTTTATTAGTTGAATTATGTGAAAAAAAAAATACAGAATTAGTTTCTACTCTAACTAAACCCCTAAATATTAAAACGAGATTTTGCAATTAAATTTGGCTTTCCGCGTGTTTTTTTTTTCAAAATAGTCCCTGAAATTTTAAAACCCTTACTTTTGGGTCCCTTGTATAACAATTTTACTATAAATATCGAAACTCATGTGCTATGTTTTAGTGCTTTTATCCACTTAAAGAGATAATTCAGGAAGAATTCGAAGACTCACAGTTCTCTCTATCCCGGACTTTTCGAATCATGGCAGCCATGCTGTATTCCTCAGCTCTCTGCCTCCCCTCCTCTTCTTCCTCCTCATCATTCTTCTCCAAGACAAGCTATGGGGTTCTCGCCGACACTCCTCGCCGCCGATGCAATCCTCCTCCGTTCGCTTCTACCTCCCTGGTATTCGATTTCTGCACTTTTCTGTGAAATCTTAAGTGGGTCAAGATCGGGTTGTGCATTCGATTCTATTTTTTTGGATGCAGCGATGCGCAAAAGTGGAGCCAGTGGAAATCGGTAATGGATCGCTTCCTCCGCTCATTCCGGTTCTTGGCGGTCAGACATTGCCCGGATTTCTGGTGTCGCCTCGAACGCCTGGAACGGGCGGGAAAAGCGACTCCAGGCTTCGTATCTTCTCAGGGAACGCTAATCGGGCACTTGCGCAGGTAGTCATTGGCATTTCTCATCCTCTTATTGTTGATGGAAATTTTAGGGAAAGCACATGTTCTACTAATTGAGGGATGTTCATAGGCGGTGGAACATGTTTTGCTTTATCAACTTGTTCCTGCCACTAATGGACTTTTTAGTAATCACAGTGAGCCTTTTAGCGTGAGATCAATTGAGGGGATTTTCTTTGCTGTGCGATTCTGGATTTGTTAAAGCTGTTAATTATTATATTTTAAAAAATAGGCTAATACTATCAAGTATCAAGGAAGGAATCTCTTTTCACGTCATATTAAATTAAAGAGTATCTGAGATCTAATCGATCCTCCCCATAAAATGATAGCTAGGATTTATGATTGAGCAAGTGTTTTGGGCCCAACTAGGGGGTAATGCTCATTTCTAATTGTGTTTGACAATTTTAGCGTGAGGCATGGGATTCGGTGTAACTAAGTTGGTCTGGATATGATATTTCGTGTAGGAAATTTCAAGTTACTTGGGAATGCAGCTTGGAAAAATCAAGATAAAGAGGTTTGCAGATGGTGAAATATATGTCCAGTTGCAAGAGAGTGTAAGAGGTTGTGATGTGTTTCTGGTTCAACCGACGTGTCCACCAGCTAATGAGAACCTTATGGAGCTACTGATCATGATCGATGCATGCCGCAGAGCATCTGCTAAAAATATTACTGCTGTCATACCATATTTTGGTTACTCAAGAGCTGATAGAAAGGTAACTCTATTTCTTAACCATATCTATTGTTTTATGCTAACATTTTTGTTATATCACTGTAGGATCCTTAGGGATTGGTATTGATAATGATTATCAAGAAACTTGCATCTGAGGACTTTTTTATCTCGTAAATTTATTTATTTGGACGTCTATGTGCAAGTAGTGATCTTTCTTTTCTGACATCCTATTTACTTTTCAGACCCAAGAGAGAGAATCGATTGGAGCCAAGCTTGTTGCAAACATGATTACAAAAGCTGGTGCAAATCGTGTACTTGCATGCGACCTTCATTCTGGGCAGTCCATGGGATACTTTGATATCCCAGTGGATCATGTTTATGGTCAGGTAGTGTGCCCTATGCAGATGTTCTTTTTTTTTCACTATTTAAGATAGCAGGAGTTCAGTTGTTCCTTATTTTGTTTCTGCAATACCTTACTTTTTTTTTTGTTTTTACTTTTATTAATGCATGTCAAGCCCGTTATTCTTGACTACCTCGCCAGCAAAAATATTTGTTCAGATGACTTGGTTGTGGTGTCTCCTGATGTTGGTGGTGTGGCAAGGGCACGTGCTTTTGCCAAGAAGTTATCAGATGCACCTCTAGCAATAATAGATAAAAGGCGCCATGGACACAATGCTGCCGAGGTGATATAAATAAATTCTTTTGAACTTTTACTTTTATTAATAATGGATTGCATAGATCTTGCTGTTTTATTTAAATTTCTGAAGGATTCATAAGTACATTGGCCAATTAAGAATACATTGTGATTCGGTGAATAGAATAATCTAGTTATGAACAACCTCTTCCCAGGATTAATTATTGCTTGATATGAAACACTGAGAATAATGAAGCAAAGCATTACTAATGCGTATTACAACTTCATATAAATTTGTCAACTTGTATTTCGAAATTTATTGCTTCATAGAACCCTTCAATGCTACTGAAGCTCCAAGCTTTGCCTATTTACATGTTATAATGCATCTATTTTACATGTTTGATGAGCAGAAGTAAATGAGGTGGCAAGAGATATTTCTGTTTATATAATTTGATAAGAGATTTTTAATTTTCCATCATGATTTTTGTGGTCAATAATACACATCTTTACGAATATGATTACTAACTGAACTCGACATTTTTACTTTATACTTTTGGTGTCTAGTTACATCTTTCTGAGGGTTTTCTTGCTTAAGCCTTATTTTATTCAATTCTATTTGACAATACTTGAACATTCAGGTAATTTAATTGTATCAAATGCAGGTAATGAATCTGATAGGGGATGTTAAAGGAAAAGTAGCTATAATGTTGGATGATATGATTGATACTGCTGGTGAGTTGCTCATGACGGGAAAAATTACTGCTACTCTGCTGAAAATGTTTTAGTTCAGTTCACAATAGTATCTTTAGTTTTCAGAAAATGAACTTCGATATATCTTCTTAATGTTTGAGTTAAAATAATGATAAGAAATACAGCTAGTATTAAGCTATATTCACTGTTCTGATACAAGATTAGCACATTTGACATTAGCTTAGCTGGCCAGCTTACTTGTTCCTTTTCATTGTGAACATTTGACAACTAGTATATGTTCATTTATAGGAACTATTGTAAAAGGTGCAACTTTATTACATCAAGAGGGTGCTAAAGAAGTCTATGCTTGCAGCACTCATGCAGTTTTTAGGTACATCAACACTCTTTTACTGTCAAAGCTCAAATATTTAAATGTGTGTCATCAATTGTGTTGCTACGTATTCTGTTTACTTGAAAATTTTGAGTGTATTCCTAGATGAATGTGCTCATTCTCATTGCCAAGCTTAAAGGAGTTCATTTCCATTCCAAAACTTATGCTCGTTCAGCTATGCTTATTCCTCTTATGTCTTCCAGCTAATATGATGAAACTTAAGATGTGTCCATGCTGATTCTGAAGTTCTACAATAAAACATTTTTGCTTATTATCATGCTCTGATCTAGGAATTTAAATTAGTCAAGAAATCATATGCATCTTTTCTTTTTCAGGCCATATAGTTCATTCCAAATGAAGTTTTGGGGCAATTTGGGTTTGTTTAGTGAGGGTATAGGAACATCCAAATATAACATTCTAAATAGTTGTAACTAATCATTAGAAAAACAGATTATGATATAATAAATTACTTTTCTTTCATCTTAGGCTATGAATCAGTTAACTATATGAATGCTGGAAACAAATAAAAAGTAAAAAAGATTTGGTCCATTTTTATTAACAGTTGCTACTTTTCTTTTGTCCACATTATTGTTTCTTTCAGTAGATATATTTGGATGTTTTTACATATCCCCAGATCGTATATCTTTGCAAAATGCTTGTATTAATTCTTGTCATGCTCCTGTTTTTTTTTTTCCAACAGCCCTCCTGCAATTGAGAGGTTATCTAGTGGCTTATTTCAAGAAGTCATTGTGACGAACACTATCCCCGTCTCCGAACAAAACAGTTTTCCCCAACTAACAATTCTTTCTGTGGCAAATATTTTGGGTGAAACTATTTGGCGAGTTCATGATGATTGCTCACTAAGTAGCATATTTCAGTGATAGGTGACTATAGATGAAGCACCTTTTTTCTTGTTCTGCTCACGCGGATCAAAATCGTGGCCCTCCCCTCAACCCACAACCCACCCAAAAAAAACATGAAAAAAAAAAAAAGAAAAACACTTAGAGACGCACACACTCTGAATTCTAATACAAGTATTCTTTATAATTTTTGAATACTGCTTTTAACTGGCCCCTGTACTAGTTACAAGCTTGACAAAATCAATATTTTAGGTGGAATTCTTGTATTCACGCATTGCACAGTAGCTTCTTGTATTCACTCAGGTGGAATATGAAATTTATCGTGTAAATATTGATCAATGTCAGTATATATGATGTGTTTAATGGGAAGATGTCGAATGTTTTAGTTTAATGTGATAACATGAACTCTCACTCAACAAGTTGTGTTAACTATTTGACAAGAACTGTTATTTACGACATGTTTGAGTTGGTTCGACCTTGTTTTACTATCCCGATGTGCCTATTAATTATGATTTTGTCGGTTCTACATGCTTTGTCTAAACGATGGGTTTTCTCCCTTAATACATAATGATTCTACTTCAGTTGCATGATTATTTTCATCAAATCTGTTTTTTAACAACCAGAAAGCTCTAGTTATTCACCCAATTAAAATGAACGAAATTATGCTAAAAATGAGATAGACGATAAGTGAAGCAAAATAATTTTTTTTTTAAAAAAAAAACCATCGTATAAATAGCCAAGGCCAGGTAGGTCAGCCAACATATGAATCGGACGATCGTAGAGGTGAGCTACAAAACTGAGGTGGGGATATTGTCAAAATTCTTCTATTTCTCTCGGTGATGCATTTTAGTTTACGATTCCAATTATTATATTATTAATTAATTCTAAATTATTATGAACATTTATTTTGGTGAATAATAGATGGCAGTTGGGTTAACATTTGTTACTATTATGTCTTATATCCATTTAGAGGCACAGGTGCTTGTAATAAATTAGATTCATGACAACCTAACTTTGGTCGAAGATGCCCTTATTGACAAGTTAGGAGTTGAGTTTAATATTTAGTTATATTGTTATCTTCCAAAAACTAGCACCCAATGAGTCGTAGACCACACTCCTAGTGTCAGGCCTGGGTCAGGCCGGTTCGGCCCAACCCAAGCCCGATACCCACAAGGAGAAGAAACCCACGAATGGAAGGGAAAACTCGGTCAACTGAGGACGTTGACCAGAGGAAGCCATGCGGCATCGAACGACAGGCGCGGGCGGCGCGAGCGACGCGAGCAGCGCGCTGTTTTCGCGAATGTCGCAGAGTCGGCGACGTGCGGCGTCTTCTTCGCAGCTCCGGAGGAAGCAGCTGGCAAGGCGGTCAATGGTTTCGACCTTGGCGGAAACTTCGGATGGCGAGGTTTTCGGAGATCTCGGCGACGGTCGCGAGAGACGCGGACGTCGAGGATGAATCAGACGAGGAGGCTGGCGGAGTTCTCGGACGACGACGCGGACAACGCGTGAAATCGCAGGCGGCGATTTCACGATTTCGGCAGAACGCGGGCAAGTGGCTCGTGCGACGAGTCCTTCGGCGGCAAACCCGGACACGGAAGCGCGTGGAGCTCGTCGTCTTCAGCGGACGACGCGGGCTCAAAGACGATGGTGGCTGCCCGAGCAGAGGACGCGGGCCGCGTCCGAATCCAGCAGCAGAGGCGAGCGACGCCTCTACCCTATAAAATGTGCAACAGACAAAGAAGCAGGGGGGGAGGTGCGCAACGAAGAGCGACCTCCAGGCGCGGCACCCGGCGGGTGCGCCGCCACCGGCGACGGCGAGAAGCGTCGTCGCCCGCCACCCATTCCAAGCCCACAGACGGAACAAGGATAGTCTGTGAGTTTGAGCGAGCCGGCGACGACGAGCGTCGAGGCGAGAGAGAGAGCTTGAGCGATTGTAACCGTCGACAGAGGTCGACGGCGAGGGAGGGAAGAGGGGCACCGGCCGGCGGGCCGACGGCAAGACTCGAGGAAGTTTGTAACGTTTTCCGTGAATAAACGAAGCTTCCTCCACTCCGATATCCCCTTTCCCTGTTTGAGGCCCTTTCCGCGGTATCGGCGACGAGCTTCGACGGCAGGCGGCTGCCGGACGGCGAACAGGCGACGCGAAGAGAAGACGAGCGTTTCGAACGCTCGGGCGTTCGAAACGAGGAACGTCAACGCAGTCAACGATTGATTTCGAAATCGAAATCAAATCGGTGGCTGACGCAACCTTACGTCAGCGGAGGAAATTCAGCGCGCGGCGAAAGGTTTCGGAAGGGCTAACGTCAGCATGACGTCAGCGACAGAAATCAAATCGGCGGGTGATTTTGACTTCGGTCAAAATCAAATTGGAGGTATTATAATTTGGGGTTTTCGATTCTTTTCTCGATTTCTCAAATTAGGGTTAGGGTTTTCTCGAGAGACTTGTAATTTGGGAAGAAAAATAGAGCGGGAACTAGGGTTTCGAATTTGGGGACGAACTTTGGTCCGGAAACCCTAGCGCGATCACGTTCCGGTGTTCCGCCGGACGGCCTTGAGACAACGGATAAGCGTTGTTCTTAGACCGTTCCGACCGGGGCGTGACAACAGGTATCAGAGGTAAAGTGATCCAGCAGCATGGTGGATCAAAGAGATCCGAGATGGAGCAGACGCAGGTGCTCAGCAGGAGCAATTCCAGCGCGCTACGACGTAGACTGGGGCACGAGGGGTTGGACAATACGTTATGGTGTGAACCCAGTCGTGCCAAGTCAGGCGGAGTGCTGAAGATTCAGTGCGTTAGTACGTGAACTCAGTTCTTGCAGGTTGAGCGGAGCATCTATGTGGATGATGCGTTACTGACGTGACCCTGATAAGCACTGAGTTGGGCGAAGCACTATGACACGTGATGAAGAGAGGTATGCAAGACCTCTTCCTGGAGCAGCGAGCTCCGATGACAACGACAGGAGAACGTCAGACGAACATCGAGGACGATGTTCAAATCAAGTGGGGAAGTATTGTCAGGCCTGGGTCAGGCCGGTTCGGCCCAACCCAAGCCCGATACCCACAAGGAGAAGAAACCCACGAATGGAAGGGAAAACTCGGTCAACTGAGGACGTTGACCAGAGGAAGCCACGCGGCATCGAACGACAGGCGCGGGCGGCGCGAGCGACGCGAGCAGCGCGCTGTTTTCGCAAATGTCGCGGAGTCGGCGACGTGCGGCGTCTTCTTCGCAGCTCCGGAGGAAGCAGCTGGCAAGGCGGTCGATGGTTTCGACCTTGGCGGAAACTTCGGACGGCGAGGTTTTCGGAGATCTCGGCGACGGTCGCGAGAGACGCGGACGTCGAGGATGAATCAGACGAGGAGGCTGGCGGAGTTCTCGGACGACGACGCGGACAACGCGTGAAATCGCAGGCGGCGATTTCACGATTTCGGCAGAACGCGGGCAAGTGGCTCGTGCAGCGAGTCCTTCGGCAGCAAACCCGGACACGGAAGCGCGTGGAGCTCGTCGTCTTCAGCGGACGACGCGGGCTCAAAGACGATGGTGGCTGCCCGAGCAGAGGACGCGGGCCGCGTCCGAATCCAGCGGCAGAGGCGAGCGACGCCTCTGCCCTATAAAATGTGCAACAGACAAAGAAGCAGGGGGGGAGGTGCGCAACGAAGAGCGACCTCCAGGCTCGGCACCCGGCGGGTGCGCCGCCACCGGCGACGGCGAGAAGCGTCGTCGCCCGCCACCCATTCCAAGCCCACAGACGGAACAAGGATAGTCTGTGAGTTTGAGCGAGCCGGCGACGACGAGCGTCGAGGCGAGAGAGAGAGCTTGAGCGATTGTAACCGTCGACAGAGGTCGACGGCGAGGGAGGGAAGAGGGGCACCGGCCGGCGGGCCGACGGCGAGACTCGAGGAAGTTTGTAACGTTTTCCGTGAATAAACGAAGCTTCCTCCACTCCGATATCCCCTTTCCCTGTTTGAGGCCCTTTCCGCGGTATCGGCGACGAGCTTCGACGGCAGGCGGCTGCCGGACGGCGAACAGGCGACGCGAAGAGAAGACGAGCGTTTCGAACGCTCGGGCGTTCGAAACGAGGAACGTCAACGCAGTCAACGATTGATTTCGAAATCGAAATCAAATCGGCGGCTGACGCAACCTTACGTCAGCGGAGGAAATTCGGCGCGCGGCGAAAGGTTTCGGAAGGGCTAACGTCAGCGTGACATCAGCGACAGAAATCAAATCGGCGGGTGATTTTGACTTCGGTCAAAATCAAATTGGAGGTATTATAATTTGGGGTTTTCGATTCTTTTCTCGATTTCTCAAATTAGGGTTAGGGTTTTCTCGAGAGACTTGTAATTTGGGAAGAAAAATAGAGCGGGAACTAGGGTTTCGAATTTGGGGACAAACTTTGATCCGGAAACCCTAGCGCGATCACGTTCCGGTGTTCCGCCGGACGGCCTTGAGACAACAGATAAGCGTTGTTCTTAGACCGTTCCGACCGGGGCGTGACACCTAGTGATCAATATATTTATTTTATAAAAAGATGCCGGTCAAAGCCAATCTACGACTGGTCATGTTGAGGCCATTCGTGGGCACAATACCATCGGGGAAATGCAAGAAATAAACCGCTACCATCTGGAGCCTTCATGACCAGATAGTTGTACCTATTGATGAACCCCATTTTGCCTTCCCTAGAGAGGAATGAAGCCTTCCAGTTAGAAAAACATGAATTAATTTTCTCAATGACAAAATTGTAATAGCGTCAATTTTTTTGTGGCTTTGTTGTAGAGGAGAAACTCAATGAAAGTGATCAACCATCATGCAACATTACATCCCAAGTAGCGGCTCACTCTTTAGCTTTCACATCACCTAAAACGTACAGGCGGTAGACATCATCTTTCACATGAACAATGCACACGACCCTTGACCAATTATGTGCAATATGTCATTCCTAATTTCATGAAAACTCTAGCAAAGCAATCCCATAAAGAGGATGAAAAGAAAGGAGGAAATGACGGGAAGAACACATAAAACAATTACACAATGACACTTAATAAGATGCGTAGCAAAAGTGATATATAAACCAAGGAAATTTTTATATAACGAGATTAAATACCATAAATAACTAAATAGACAAGAAAATCAGAGTAGCAACACAAACACAAAAACATTAAAAATTTACATAATCGTAAATAACCCTTTAGTGTAAAATGGAAAAAACCATGAGAGGACAATATGAGGAAAGACTCATTACCCGTACACTAAAAGTTAATACATTAAATACATCAAGAAAAACATGTTCTTATATCACAATCACAAACACAACAATGATCCAATCATCACCTACACCAATGAGCAAAAAATAAAATAAAAAGATGAAAAAATCTCATCAAAATTTTCGACAACAAATAACTAAAAGAAATCAAACAATAGATAACTCCAAAACAAAATCAAACTACGCAAAATCTGGATAAGTTCCTTACCCGCCTATAAAATTTCAACTTGATCCAACGGTGTTTCACTCCCTTAAATCATCTATTTGATCATAAGCTGTCCAAATTCTCTATTTCCTCTCTGGTTTCTTTGTTTAAAAGACGGCTACGTTCTTTCCCATCCAAAGTTAGCTCTAACTTCAAATATGGGTACTAAAATACTGTAGATGGTATATTTACTAAGATGCCATTAGGTTCAAGAAAACATGAGCTATGTAGATTTTTTTTCTCCAAATCACCATGAAAGAAAACAAATCCTATCATAACTTTATTTAAGACATCATTACAACAAATTTTTTTTGCTAAAATCAACATCCTATTTCTAACTAAACCCCTTTATAACTAGTCTTCCCTTGTATCTTGATTATGAATTATTCTCTTTAATTTTCAACCTAAAGAATAATTTATTCTTTAAAAAGTCAACAATAGTGACTTCATTTCATCCTCCAGCCTTGAGCTACTTTTCTTTTTTACTATGTATTAAAAAGTCTTCAAAGCATTCAAGTTCTCCAAAGTAAACATAACATACCAATATTCGGGTTCTTGCCAAAAAAAAAAAGTAACATAACACTTCAAAGATGAGCTTGTCATACCAAGATACTCTTAACGTTCTTTAGTATTCATCCCTTTTTGGCTCATGTAACCAAGTCATCTACACCACAAATACGTAACAACATCATTAACAGCTAGAGTAATAACACCTTTACAATATCCAACTTGTATAAGATACAAACTAAAAATTTTTTTGCCTTGATTCTGTCAATGTCATCTTCTTTCTTGCTTTCTATTTTTTGCTCTTATCCTTGCTTTCTTTAATTTTATATAGTACTTTTTAATATGGTTTTCATCCCACAATGTATATTTTTCATTAGTCTAGGACTTTTATATAATATTAAGACAAGGACTTTTATATAATAAGTATGACCTATCTTCCTCCTTATTTCCGCATAATATGCTACTCTTTGTTAAACTCATAGATACCATTCTATTGAGAGTTGAATTACTAAGACTCTAAAGGTCTCCTAACTATTAAAAAGAGTACGAAGCAGTCATAGTATCTACAGTTTATCTTTATAATTGATCTTTATAGCAACTACTTTATATTGTCTTGCATCTCATCTAAATAATGTGCAATAGGAAAACCATCTTTGTCCTTTAGATTCATAAGCTTCTTTATCAAATACAATTTATTTTCTTATAACATAAATTAATGTAGCATGCTATAAAGTACGTGTATCATCTTCGTATGAGATATGATTGCGAATATTACCATCTATCAATTATTTGATTTAACAACATACCTACCTATTTAGCAAGTTGCAATCATCTTCATTTTTGCCACTTTATTTTGCAAATTCATATAGAAAAGGATTTTGGTTGTTTTTACAATAAAAAAATTTTCCTTTTTTTTGCTTCCACATATGATAGCTACTACCATTAAGATTAATTATTCTACTAGTGTTAATCTCTATTTTAACAGGCCAATTAACTCATCCTGTTGTAATACCGCTGTTGAGGAAGAACATAAGCAACAAATGTATAAAACCACCAAACAAGGTGCCTAATAGAAGTGATAAGAAAGTTTTTCCCTAGCAAGATTAAACGATCAATAGAACAAATAGCATCAATACCCAAGTAGAGTGAACACTGTTTTAGAAGTGTTTGTGTGGAAAGGAAAAACTTCTTTTTGGAAAATCAAGTATTATGTCTTGCTAGAGAAGCACTGACTGCGACATTGGAAACATGCGGACAAGAGCAAAATCTGATCAAAAGATCGACTAATTAAAGAAAGAAAACACATTAAGTCAATTTCTAGATATACACTAGAGGTAAATACATCAACTAGCAAAGATAGAGAAATCTCACTAAAAATTTTCATAACAAAGAACTGAACAAAATCTAACCAAAACTCCAAAATAAATTCCAAGCATTTAGAAACTAGGGAAACAAGTCATCATCATGCCTATATAATTTTTGATTAATCCAATAGTGATACACCTTCTGATCGTCTACTTGATCAGAAGCTGTCCAAATTTCCCCCTTCTCCCTTTGCTATATAGAATTTTATATTCTCTACGTTGTTGCTTCCAAGTGTGGTTGTCTTCTTTCCCATAAAAAAAACAGCCCTAGCTTCAAAAGAGAGTATCTAAAATATCCTAAATATGGGTGTATTTACCAAAATATTATTAAGTTTAAAAAACATGAGCTATCCTCCATAAAGGAGGAAAACTCACACAACAAGAAAGGGAGGCACTAAAGGATAGTATTTAGAAGAATGGAGGAGGTGAATGTTATGACATGATTGATAATTCAGGTTGAAGGAAAATTCCTAATTCTCATTAGTTGTAGTTAGAATAACTAAACCATGTTGTCAAATGCCTTGTTGAGATTAATTTTAATCATGCCACTTATTTCTTTTGGCTAACACACAATGTAAATCTTCATACATTACCATGCAATAGTTAGTGGTTAGCTTTTTGAAGAAGGAAACATGTTACAAAGCCAGGATGAGGGAATGTTTGGTTTGACACAATCGATTAAACTTATTGTCAAGGTGAGGATAACAATGTTGATCATGAAGACCAGATTAAAGTCCAATTGGATTTAGGAATCTTTTCTTTTTGTGATGAAAGTAAGAAAGCTTGATTGGATCCTTTTAAAGAGGTGTTGCATCTAGGAAATCAGCAAGGAAGATCTCCATGTCCTTTCCTAAAATATTCTATACTGTAAGAGTTCGAGGGGGAAAACTATCTGAGGTTTGGTGGCCCAAGTTATAGCAACATTAAGACAAATATGTTGGGTGTACATAAACTTATAGAATTTTCTGCTACTCGCAGTCATAATGCTGTAGGTCTCCTAGTATTGCTCCTCCTGATGAAGAATTATGATAATCCAATTCTATATTTTTGTGATTGCCTACCACTTCACGAAATAATGATATTCATGTCTGGTCCTTTAACCATTTCACCTTAGCTCTTCATCTTCAGTTCACATCCTCTCTCATGTTTCAGGGACGGCTTTTTGCTTGTGTTGATTCTTTCTTTAACCTTCTACCCTTCCAAGAAGCCTCATAGGGACAGTGGCTACCTACTAGTCTCATATTTTTTTCAACTATTGTTAAGCAGCTTTTTTTTTGTGCAATCATATTCTTTCATCCATCGATTCTTAAAGCATCGAACAGTACGATTAGAGTAGGAGTAGATAATAACTCTAGATAGGGTTACTGTCCAGGTAAACAAAAGTAGGTCTTTGTAATTTAATGCCCATGTCATGCATCACACACCATCTAATGTAGGCGCACACAAGGCACACATTATGCAGTCATATTTACATCAAACGGTGTTCGATGTACAATATGCACATCATAGGACAAAAATAATTGCCCTACATATCATATTAGTCAGCCTTAAATTAATCACCAAAAGAGATTAAGAAATGAGGAACCTTGCTAGAGATAATGTCTACCTGTGGCAAGGTCGAGGACTCTTATCCAATCTTGTCTTCGCTTGCAGTCTTCGTGCACTGACACCATATAATCTTCCCCGTCATGATCAGGGGGCCTTAGCATGTCTAAATTAGAGAGGATAGTAGAGAGAGGACTTGTTAGCATGAATATTCGCATATATGGATGATTTTTTATCTCGTTACCAATAATCTGTGTGCATGATCGAGACAGAAGTTTCTGAAAGGTTGCATTTATTTCGCCTACATTTTGGTTACACATTGCCCTTACGATCCACCCTATCTTTAACGAGAGCCGCCTTGTACATTTTGAGGTTGGTTGTTGTATTGTGGGGTAGCTAGCACGGTATGAATCAGTTGGCATACACATCGTTGGTGAACATTTGCCATTATACTTGTTGCAGAATTGATTCTCAACTTTATATTGCCTATTTCCGTAACGCTTGATTATTCGCTCAGATTAACCTGCATAGAATAATTGTATAAATTAACACCAGCGGTAAGACATTGGTTGTTGGGCAAATAACATATCTAAATGACTGCGTGCAGCTTAAAAGCAGCATTGTACAAGCAAACAAAAAAATGTTAGTGGAAAAGAAACTACTACGATTGTTACCAGGTGCATCATGTATGGTCAGCGACTATAATTTTTTGCAATCCAGAAAAATTTTAAAAAGTCTCTTTATATTAATTGTTAAAATGCCTCACAGTTCACATGTACTATAAGCTAGACGTAAGTTAAATTAATTAGTTTAAATGCATTAACCATACACATGGGCATAAAAATTTGCAGAATGGTGTACCGGAAAATGATAAATCAGTAATTATAAGCACCCTATATATAAAAATTAGTCATTTAAAACAATAACTATCCAGCCACATTATGAAAAAGATGTAGAGTTTTATTGACTGTTTCTGAAGTGTCAAAATGTTATTCAATTCTCTTCACATGATCTTTTTTCCAGAGAATAAAATTAGCTGTTATTTCCTATTTTCATTGCCTTTTCTCGACAAAGATGAGAAACATTGGAGTGAATTTTGACAGCATTGAGAATCATGCACATCAATTTAGTGTTTCCTTTCTTTTCAACTACACAATGAAAAATAACATGCAATGCAATGCCCCCAGCTGGCAACTTGATAGCTAAAAAATGTGACAAAAAAATACTTAAAACAGAAATATTACAGAAACTTTGAAATTTTTATTTAATGAACATGAAGCACCCAAGCCACAACAACAGAACCATTAATAAAACTAAATGAGAGCATAGCAACGGATCTGATGCCAAAAAGGCGATATTAAGGAAACCATCAGTAACTACAAAAGCACCATTATAATCCTATCTACAAAGCTGGCAGAAGACGGTGCAATAATTAGTCAAGCACCAAGTATAACAAGCTCTTCAGTGGAATGTGCAACAGAAAACAATTATTCAGGATGTATCATTGGGGGTAAGACCTACAAAAGAATTCATGTTTTGCCCACGAACAGGCTAAAACGCAATCAAGTGATAAAAGAGATTGCACCCAGAGAAGGCACACATAAGACTGTCCTTAATATAAACAATAAAAGTACTTCTCAGAATGATTTTTCAAACAAGAAGTGAACAAGTAAAACAGAATTGGCAGTGAAAAACAGCAGAACTACTCTCAATTAGCCTGAACTGAATTTATTGAAGAATTTCAATTTTTTTGAAGAACTACAAGTAAACGATTCCAACAGTTCCACAACTATTTTCCTCTAGTTGTTAGACCAACACCATAAATTTTGTTTGTAACATTTGCACGAAAAATGGTGAAAACAGTGCGGAACTGACTAGGCAAAGATTCCATGATTATGCGAAAGAAGCAATCTGAACGAAAAAGTGGGGAAAATAGATACCAACAACAGAAGGCCGATTCATGGACTCTGTTTCCAGTAGCTTCCGCGACCTGCAAAACACGATACCCAACTATTAGCCTATTACTACAGTTGCACTAATATAACTCACTTTCTCAAATCATTTTCAATATTAGCAGCAAAAATTGTACATACAAACTATTCATGATGGAACTCTGATAATTAGGTAGATTGATTCACCCCTAGAAACTGTTAGGGGCATTGTCACCCTCTTCACGGACACAATAAATTTCACTTGGAAGTTAGTGAATCAATGGAAAGCCATAGCATGAAGGATGATTCATACCAAGGCCGTTACAAGTAAGAATCGTTCCTTCGGATCTTGTAAGATATTCATGATCAAACAAAGAAATACGAAATAATTAGAAGAGGGCACACAGTCAGTACGTGCTGTATGCTGCGCATTAAAATTTCAAGCTAAAGTAGCAGAATTTACATGCAAAGAGTACATTAATCTCATAACTGCCAAATATGTAATATTCTAGTTGCTTACATGATTTCAAATCTCAGTCCGGCGAGTTGCTGGTATGGTATCGTACCAGTGAACCGGGCGGCAGCGGGCGGAAGGTCAGGTGGCACTGCTTTTTCAAACCACTGCTGAACGAAGCTTCCGCTGTTGCCCACTGCCTCCCTCCGCCGTCGACCAAACTGGTACCATTTCGTCTGGTACATAACGGTTATGTGAACCATGGTTGCTTATTGGGATCACTTAACGCTATAACCATGCAAAATCACATAAATTAGTTGTCATTTTTTGCACCGAATTAATCCAATCATCCAATACACAATTAAGTCTCTTTTGACGTGATTTTAGAATTTCATCAACATGACAGAAGATAACTGAATAAAAATCCAAAGAACAAATTGATACAGTTAACCTTGGTAGGCTTCATTAGTCTCCTAAAATTTTGCAATGACTTCACTATTTCCTCATGCTTGTCTTAATGCCACGTCTAGTAATGGACATAAAATTCGCTGTATCTAATTATCAAATAAAAGGCTTCTGGTGTGTGAAAGAATGTCTGCGGAAATCTTCTGGAGTAAACGTACTAGAGCATGTCTGCAGTAATTTATCTGATAGTCCCATCTGTTGAATCATAGTCAACCTCTAGAACTTTATAAGAATCCTGAGAGGAAATATTGAAAAGAGTCAGATTTATAATTTAATTGATCATGTATAGTATAACAGAATGACCGTCTAATTCATTCAAGAAATCTGCCGCCTCTATGCAAATATAACTAAAGAAGCCAAATCACAAGGTTTTGATCTAGTGGATAAAGCAGTATGTGACAGTTATTTGCTATAACTTGTTCACAACAAAATAATGATAAAGCGTAAGCTATTCAAATGTGACATAAGTGCCTAATGAGCTTACTTCTATTAACTAGGATTAAATATTTACAACTGAATTGTAATGTTGATAGATCATGTTAACGAATCAGTTTTATTGCTAAACAGATTACACCAAATGATATTAGGGAAAACCTGGTTTAAACATGGTAAGGATCTAAGGGAAAATAAAACCATCGGGTAGGACCAACTTTGACTTTCCCCTTGCTTTGACCATGTCATGTGCTACAATACTAGCCTGAGCAAGGCTACAGTAATAGCTTGGACCATGCTTTAAAACCTTCATTGTAATGAACCATCTCTATTAACATATGCTCGTCATGACTAAAGTTCATTGTAATGGACCAAGTTTTTAAACCTTCATTGTAATGAACCATCTCTATTAACATATGCTCGTCATGAATAAAGTTCATTGTAATGGACCAAGTTTTTAAACCTTCATTGTTTGCATAAAGTTTTGTTTTTATCAAAAAAAAAAAGCTTTAGAACCCTACTCGTGAATCGTGATCACTATAATTTCATCCACTTCATGAACAATGCAACTAGATGAATAATGATATTAATAGAATTGTGACAGGATAATTAGAAGTTATACAATAACTAATATTTCAAGTATTTTTGCATGAAAGAGACTTTTGTAATATACACAAAAACCAAAGAACATCAACAGAGAAGGCAAAAACTATTGAGAACTAGGTTCCACCATGATAAAATGACGACTGCTATAAGAAATTGAAGATGATGGCGCAAGCACTCGCATGGTGTAATTGATGATGCGATTACATCAAAGCAAACAAGGAATTTTGTTGAAGTGGAATACAAATAATGCTTCTGAATATAATCAATTTGATTATACTGAGTACTATTAAAACTTCAGAAGAATCAACAGGACAAGATAAAATAATAAAAATTTTCATTTCTTAAATGACCTATAAGGCCACTACAGATTAAGGAAAAAAAACCTCCTGAAATCCATAAAAGGTTTAAGAGTATGTACCTACTGTCTGTCATTTAAATCCAATGAACAATTGAAAAAATGAATCTATTTACAACTCTTAGCTCATCCAAGGATCACTTCCCACCCCTCCCCCAAGTTATTGAACTGAGGAATCCTTTTAAAAGAAAACAGAAAATTTCCACATTAAGGGCAATAGTCATGTGAAAACAGATATGGATAAAAAGCACGGTTAAAAAAAATTGTGTTAGGCATCATTTGCTCCCATCACTCTATAAGTTCTTGTTTTCAGCTTCTAAGGAGAATCTGACTCATTTCTATAGCAAATAGAAACTTGAAAAGACCATGACATTTTGGCCATGCATAATTCGTACGACTCCCTGTCTGTGAAGGAATTACGCAACTTTGGGAGCTATGGACAAACATGATTTAAATTTTGAAATAGTTTAGACACGTTAATCTTGCAATTCAAGACATAAAAGCTGAACAAATATGTTTGTGCCTTCTTTGGTATAATATAACAATGAATGAAGATATAAGCAATATAAGCTGGAGAGATTCTCTGCTTTAGCTTCTAGAAGAGGTTTTCCTGGATAATGTCTCAAATCATGGTAAATTCTGAAAGGAGAACATTACTGTTGCCAAGGAAAAAATAAGTCTAGCCCAGATACAGAACCAAAAACCATGTACATGAAGATATTTGCAGTTTTTTAAAGAATACCTCATTTGTTAAGTGTCCCCAATCGAACAAGATATGTTCCAATTCTGGAAATCTTAGCAATAAGTATACACAGTTCCAAACTATAATCACCAATAGTCATGACAAGAACACCTCCCACTTTTGAAATGATGGAATCGACTTGCATCTCTTACAATTATGTCACGACCAGTTTTTTCTGAAACCATCTTTATAAAAGAATGACAATCATTGCAAACGCGGAGGTTTTTGAAGAGAATAATAGGACAACCCACAGGTATTGATATAAGCCCGAACGCAATTGCTAGCCTCTCACTGTGGTCAAGAAGCTGATCAGTACGCTCCTTGTGCAGGATACTCGAGGTACCATCTCGTGCAACACTGGATTTAGAAATCCTTGATAATCTGTCCAAGTCATGTATTTTTCTGTATATCTGTTTCGTTAAGGGATGATGTTTATCTCCCACAATGAATCTATGTACGTTACCCTTTACTGTTATCCAAGTGCAACTGACATCCTTTTTAATACCTCTTTCATTCATCATTTTTCTAACTGAGGCTGCCTCTACCCACCGTCCTGCTGCAGAATACAGGTTAAATATGAGGATGTAAGCAGCAGCGTCATCAGGATCCATAGTGAGAAGACTTTCCCCAGCAATCTTTCCAAGATCTACATTTTGATAAGTGACGCATCCACTTAACAAAATTTTCCAAGTTAGAGCAACAGGATGGAAGGAACCTAACCTGATCAACTCGTATGCCCTTTCCAAATAGCCAGCACGACAATAGGCATCAACTACGCAGTTGTAGTGATCAACACTAGCTTGAACACCAAAATCCTTAAGCATGGAATCGAGATACTCCCTAGCTAAAGAGACTAACCCAGAATGACTACAGGCATTCAAAATACCAACAAACGTGATGGAATTTGGCTTAACATGAAGGCTTAGCATTTTATCAAAAAGATTCAAAGCTTCTAAACCCCAGCCATGATAAGAATATCCGGTGATAATAGCTGTCCAAGCAACAGTATCTGGCTGTTCTATCAACTCAAATGCTCTACGAGCATATTCCAAGTAACCACATTTTGCATACATAGTAACCAGAGCACTATCACCAAAAAGCTCGGAAATAAGCCCCCTCTTTATAGCATCAGCATGCAATTGACAACCAGAATTAGAATCAGCTAATGCAGAACAAGCCTGAAAAAGGCTAGAATATATGAAAGAATTTTGTGCCATATTTCTGTTCCTTAGGAACCTGAACATCCGAAAGCACTCCTCATGTCTACCCATTTGTGAATAACAAGAAATAATTGCACTCCAAGAGACCTCATTGGGCTCAGAAATCCTCGCAAAAGCTTTTTGAGCTTCAAGTATACTTCCACACTTGAAATAGAAATCAACAATCGGTGTTCCTGCTGAAACATCAGAGTCAATCCCCAATTTGATAATACATCCATGAATTTGCATCCCTGTCTCCCGATTTTCTAACTCGGAACATGCTTTGAGGACGATTGAAAAAACATACTGATCCAACTCTGTATTTTCCCACATCATACGCTTAAATAAAGACAACGCCTCAAATTGCCTCCCAGCCTGTGTAAAAGCAACCATCAGAGTTGTCCAAGACACAGCATTCTTCTCTGACATGCGATCCAAAACATGAGCTGAACTAGCCAAGCACCCACATTTTGCATACATATTAACAAGCTCAGTATCAATGGAAAGATCAGTTATAAACTCAATTTTAGTCATGTAGCAATGGATTTGCTTGCCAAGTTCAATGTCCAAGTCAGTTGCGCATGCATGCAACAAGGTAACAAAAATTTTCATATCTGGCCGAAATCCTTCAACTTGCATCTTTACAAAAAGATCAACAGCTTCTTGAAGATACCCACTATGCGCAAAACCAGATATCATTATACTCCAACTACTCAACATTTTATTAGAAATTTCCTGGAAAACTTTATATGCATCATCAAGAGCCCAACAGTGAGAATACATTTTAAGGAGGCAATCAGCAACAGAAGTATCTAGGTTTCCAAATCCAATTTTCTTCATCATGTGATGATGGAAGAGTCTTCCATCACTGAGGGATTTCCAGGTTGCGCAGGCTGTAAATAGGGAACGATAAACATGTGGTTTTATACAAATGCTAGAAGAATCCATGAATCCAAGAAACTCTCGAGCTTCATGAAACTTTCCCTGGTTACAGAGAGAAACAAGGTGGAGGCTCTCAAGGACTCCATTTTGGTGCTGCGTTTGAAAGGATGAAGTAGAGGAGAGAGAATCCAAGGAGATCCATGAAGGGATCTTAGTGAAGGAAGAACTGCATTCGATAGCTTGGATGAGGTGGCTTGTATCTTTTACAGTCTTTTCCCAGCCGACAGCATGCTTATGAACATTCTTCTCCATCCTGAGATGGCCAGATCCAGGGCATAAGGCTCTCTGTAAAGGAACTCCTGTCAAAGAAGACACAATCTGATGCACACCCTCTTGTCTTACGGTTAGAACAAATATTTGCCTTACTCTATATTTTACCTTTCCTGTTGCCTTTATCAAATAGTGAAATTTTTTTCATTAGCTCCCTCTTTTGCCGACATAGTTGACCAGACCGTTCAATTATAGATGGGCAATGCTTGAAATTTATGAAACTTCTTCTAGCGATACTAGACCCTTGAAGCTCGCATTGGTTTATACTATCTATAACAGGAAGAATAGCAGACTGAACCAGAGAATTAGCCATTTTTCTACCAGGATAGATATACTAACGAAAATTTTCAATCCCTGCAAGCATATGAAAGAAACTTGTATAGAATAAGTGAAATTATTTAATCATCACATTGTTACCATCACACACACACACACACACACACACACACACATATATATATATATATATATATATATATATATGTGTGTATATATATATATATGCATATATACATATGCATATATATATTATGTATATACATATGCATATATATATATACACACACATTTAAATCAACTAGATCACCTATATCTGCAATAATTAACTTGGAAACATGTAAATATTGGTGCTCTCTAAGACCAGTGTCTACATAAATAAATAAATATATATATATACATATACATATATGTACATATATGACATATACCTACATATACCTACATATACCTACATATACCTACATATACCTACATATACCTACATATACCTACATATACCTACATATACCTACATATACCTACATATACCTACATATATGTACATATATGTAGATATATGTACATATATATATATATATATATATATACAAACATAGAGGTACACAAGTTGGAGATAAATTAATAAAAAAGGATACAACAAAGATGTACAATGAAACTAGAAACAGCAAAGGCATGCAGCGTAATGAAGACAAGACAATAAAAAAAAAATGAAAATTTATGATGGTAAAGGTATACATGGTAATGATAATAAAAATAATAATAACAAATATTACAAAGTTGATTCTAATAAATTATTTGAAATAGACAAATATAATTGTGATGAAAAATTGTATCTCATATCAATTTAAGGCATGGCATAATAGAAATTAAATCTAAACTTGTTGTACCTATTACTCAGGATCGAGAAGGTTCCGACCGATCATAAGGCCCGGATCATGGGATCATAATATCATAACATATATTGGATCCTACATTTGTTCTAGAACAACACATACATATATACATACATACATACATATATATATATATACACACACATACATATATTATATATAATATACATACACATATATACAAAATGTACATGTACATGCATATATATGTGTTTATTTATATATGTATCTATTATATTTTCTATACATACAAACATATATAAATAAACAGACACACACAATGATATATATATATATATATATATATATATATATATATATATATATGTGCACATGTATGTATATATACATGTGTATGTATGTCTATACATATATATAGCTATGTGTATACATTTGTTTCTCTCTCTCTCTATATATATATATATGTACAAATACATTTACATACACACACACACACATATATATATATATATATGCATATACATGCATATATCTACACATATATGCATGCGCACATGTATTAGTATATTTACATATAAGTATATATACAAACAAACAAGATTTTTAAAACCGATTCATGCATTTACATACAGCCAGTTTGTACTAGTCCAAGACTGATATGTGCGCATGAGGAGTAAAAACAATATGAGGAGAAAAAGGCTCTTGTGCAATGCCACGAGTAGGGATGGCAAGAAAGCTCATCCCCGACTCGCCCCAACCCAAAGTCAATGGGGAAAACTCGAGTTGACTGGGTCTCGGGTCGGGTTCGAGGAAAACCCGACAGGGTAAAGTCGGGTCAGGGTCGGGTATGGGAATTAAGGTATCCGCCCCGAGCCCGAACACGAACCCACACCCAAAATTATAATGACAAATTTAACCCTTTAAAATTATAAATATATAAAAAAAATATTTTTATTTGTATTATTGTTTATGTAGAAATGATTGTGTACTTTATGTAAAATATTTTTATTTATA